>OV815995.1:8750000-10000000 GCA_929113495.1 Andrena minutula | reverse complement strand
TCCCCACGAAAGGCTCCACGTATCCCTTGATCTTTTTTCCCACAAAATCGTTATTTCCATTGGGACAAATTTCACGTTTGCTAAATTTAATAAATTCGTGGTACGCGCGATATTTTAAATTTCTGTTTTTGTAATCGTCTGATTTTATTTTCCACAAGCAGGGGAAGCTTCTATAAATTTCAATGAAGTATTCTAAATTGTCTTCGGATATGGTTACTGGATCCAAAAACGCAATAAGAGGAGAATCTATTCTGAAAGAGTTTGGAATAGAGGACGTCCCGCTTTTCAAACAATTTCAGACTAAATTGTCCTCCTTTCTTATTTTTGGAACTGACAAATAGTGATGGAATTTTTCCGGGTGAATTTGAATTGTGAATAAAACGAAAGAGGAATACATTTGTATTTCAGTCAACCATATCTCCTGAGACTTTCGTACGCTCAAAAACTGTGAGAAAGACTGTCCCTGTAAAGCCGGCTATTATCTTCGCTAGTGCCGCGGGGTCTTGTTTCAATCTTGTAAATGGGGAACAGCTCGATCGAACGGCACCGACAGCTTCAATTAAGCGACGCGTGCTTCCGTTCCTTTCGATTGAATTCCAATTCAGCGGTATAATTCCCTTACCCGCGCCGCGCGGTCGCTCGTAACGCGGCAGGTCAATAAAAGTGGAAGACTTTTATCGCCGCGCTGCCATTCACCCTCGATTCTCGTTGACTATATGGCTTCTCGATCGCTCCAATTCGCGAAAAAATGCAATCGAGACGAATGCTCTGGTAGTAAAGGGACGCCCATGGAATTTTAGATGTACGCCGCGAACTTGGCGCAGAAAGCGCGAGAGCTGAAGCAGGAGAAAGGGAAGAGCGACACGTTGCTCTTTCAAATGCTACCCCCAAGCGTTGCGCAGCAGTTGAAGCAGACTCAACAGGTACATCGATCCCCTTCGCGTTTAACTCTCCTTTATTTCGATTACTTAGTAGCTCCTTCTGGTTGAAAGGTTCCAGCCGAGTACTACGAAGCAGTGACCGTGTACTTCAGCGATATCGTTGGCTTCACCGAGATCGCGGCGGAGAACACCCCGCTGGAAGTAAGCTTCCTTGCCTCCTGATTTAAGGGGAAGCCTCGCGTAGCGGGTAGAAGAAAGTTAAGGAAATATGCTACCAAAGACGCGGAACGAAATTCGAACAATTAAACCGGCCATTTATTCAATTTTGCATCTTTTAAACAATTTTTTTAATTTTGTTTGGTTACCACGAATGGCCATAAATTCTTATAAATCAGTTATTTGGAGTTATTTTTTAATAAAAAATATTTTTGATTGCGTTAATCTGACAATAAAATATTCTGAAAGTTTCAGAATAATCGATCGAATAGTTTCTTTAAAATTTTTTTTGAAAAAGCCTCGATTTTCAGCTAGCTACGCGAGGCTCCTCCATTAAGGGGTTATACCTAGTCAGGCGGCCAAAAAAAAGCGAATGTTTGTGAATTTTTTTGAAAAAGCGGAAGCATATATTTTTACAGAATTTTTTGCACCTAAAATTTGGTTTTTGCATGAAAAACTCAGGATTTCAACTTTAAATAGCCGCCATTTTGTTTTAAATTAATATTTCGGAAACTCCCTCCGTTAATCGGAAGATACATTAATATACTAACGAAACCTTTTATGTTTTTTGATTTTAAATAATCTGGTTCCGAATGGCAGTGCTCATCGCAAATCCAAATTTTTAGAAATTCTTTCGACTTCTTCGATGTCGGTTGTTACTTTATTATAAACGTAAATCTTTTCCTACAAAAAAATTACCAAATGTTCTTAAAATGTTGCTCTTTTATATGCAAAAAGTTCTGCAAAAATATACACTTCTAATTTTAAAAAAATATCACAAACCTACGCCTCTTTTCGGCCATCTGACTAGATATGTATAACCCTTTAAAAACAACCACCGTGTATCGGTACTTTGAACCACCGCAAAATTTCAGGTCGTGACGTTCCTGAACTCGATCTACAAGCTGTTCGACGCTCGCCTCGAGTGCTACGACGTGTACAAGGTTGAAACCATCGGCGATTCCTACATGGTTGCCTCTGGCTTGCCAGTTAGAAATGGTGAAAATTGCATCCCTTTCTTGCGTTGCCTTGCAAAATCACCACCCTGTCTATTGATCCATCCATCTCGTCACTGGACACGTTGAATCGTGTTCGTTGTTGCAGGAGACAAACACGTTTCCGAGATAGCGACGATGGCGCTGGACCTTTTGGCAGCGTCGTCGGTGTTCCAAGTGCCGAAGCGACCAGGGGAACGTCTTCAAATACGGAGCGGCGCCCACACGGGACCCGTTGTCGCTGGGATCGTTGGAAGCAAGATGCCCCGTTACTGTCTCTTCGGGGATACCGTGAATACCGCGAGTCGCATGGAATCGACTGGAGAAGGTACAATCCCCGCTGCAAGGTCGAAATCGCTGAGGTCTTAATTAGGTTGATAATGAAATTCTTGTTGCGCGTAGCCCTACGAATACACATTAGCCTGGAGATGAAGAAGGCTTTGGATGCCGTGGGAGGCTTCAAGATCGTGCACCGGGGCTTGGTGGACGTGAAGGTAAACGTGAATGCGTGGTTCCTCTACGAACATTAAGGGGTTGCGTAGGTACCCTTGACAGGTCGAAAAATAGGGGCATTTTTGAGATTTTTTTTTATATAAAGAAATGTTATATTTAAAAATTGAGAGATACACCTTGTTGTGTATAAATTAAGCTGTATTCTGTGTGAAATTAAATTTTATATCTCAAGAAATGGTGCCGTAGCAGCCCTTTCTCCCAAGTTACATTTGCAGTTTATAGTTACAGCATTTTCGGTACCGATAATATCTCAGAGATTACTAAACCGATTTGAATAAAATTTTGCATGAATATTCGTAAGACTATAATCTAGTTGCGACCTAAGTTTTCATTTTCTTTTGTTAATAAAAAACAAAACAAGACGCTAATGAAAAAATCGCTTAGACAAATACCAGATTATAATCTTAAAAATATTCGTGTAGAATTTTATTCGAATCGGTTAAGTAATCTCTGAGATATTTTCGGCACCGCAAATGCTGTAATTATGAACCGCAATCGCTGTAACTTGGGAGGAGGGGCTGTTATGGCGCCATTTCTTAAGATATCAAATTTCTTTTTTAAGAGGATACAGGTTAATTTATACACAACAAGGTATATACCTTGATTTTTAAATATCACGTTTCTTTACATGAAAAAAAAATCATATAAATGACCCTATTTTGCGACGTGGCGAGGGTATGTAACCCCTTAAGAGGACCGCGTGAATAATATGCGTGTCGTTAGGGCAAGGGATTGATGGACACCTACTGGCTGGAGTGCAAAGACGGCGGGATCGCCCGTGCCGCGGAGTTGGATCTGCCGTCATTCTTCGAGGACGTCCGACCGGTCTTCATACGCCGTTTAAGGGAAGAAGGTACCCTCTGATGCGAGCCGTACTCCCGACGGGACCTATGGTACCTGAACCGACCACGCACCCCTTACATCCGTCTTTCGCAGCCCAACCTCATCGACCACTTAAAGAGGCCCACCCAAGGACGCAAGAACCGCCTCTCCCATCCGAACCTGCACATCACGCCGGTGAAACCGCCGCCGCAGTCGCAGTCCAGCATCGAGTCCCAGGACTCGGCGACCTACGAGGGCACCCATTCGACGACACCCTGCCCGCCCAGTTACTCGCCGGCGAGCCAACGTAGCCGCTATTCCCAGCCGAATCTGCCCACCCTCCTGGTATCCTACGACAGAAGATCCAGCGGCTCGCCTGACCGTCGCATAAGGATGTCCCAGCCCATTCTCAACTCCAGCTTCAGCGGCATCAACTTCGCCGGGATGAATCGCGGCACCAGGCTGTCCTACACCAGCCTCCGAGCGGCCTCCGGGGACAACAGCATCAACGAGGCGGAGAGGCTGTCAGCGCCCAGCGTGCAAGGGTTCAGCGGGAGCTCCAGAGGAAGCCTAACGATGGAGCCGGGCTCCTCGAGGTTCTCCCAGCCTGACATACGGCGGTTCAGCATGCGCAACGATAGTTCAGGGAAACGGGAGCGCCTCTCTCAGCCGACCCTTGTCACCGGGGATTACCATCCCAATCGCGGGCAGCAGAGACTGTCCCAGCCCTGCCTGAGCTCGGGCAGAGAGCTGAACCTGCCCACGATGGTGTTCCACTCACCCTCCCCGCCGCCTGTCAAGCACAAGAGATTCTCGCCGGCCATACACGCCAGCCAGAGGGACCGCCTGTCGCAGCTGGACATCGGCGCCAAGTATAGGTGCTTCAAGGAGTCCGCTGTGACCAAGTTCAACCGGGACAGGTTCTCGATACCGGAGCTAGAGACGCAGAACGATCTCAGGCTGATGGCCGGCACGCCCAAGCAGAGGTTCAGCTTGGACAGCCAGCTGACGCGCCACCAGGACATCACTCGGTCCAGACTACTGCCAATCGCCAGCTCGCCGATCAACGAGCACCAGCAGACGAGGATCGACGAGCTGACAGGAATACCCGGGAGCAAGCTCAAGACCCCCACCAGGGAAGGCCTCGGGAGTGTGCTCGTCGCGAGCACCACTCCCATTCTACCGTCTACCGAAAGACAGCTACTGTCTTCCGAGTTGACCAAGAAGGCCGGCCAGGTCACCCCCGCAACGACCAATGCGAGCAACGCCCAACAGAAGGGTCAAACGACCACGGCCAGGTTCCGATCGATCTCGCCGGTCGCCGCCAGGGAGAGGATGTCCGTGCCCGAGATAAGGAACTCAAGCCTCCGACGACTCCTCGACCCGCCCACCAGGCAGAGGCACAGCATCACCGGCAACCTCAGGTACAGCATCAACTCCCCGATCAAGCCTCTCGATTTCGGCAGAAAGTCGCCGAAGCATCTGTTCGAGGAGGCTCTGGAGAGGTTCCGCAGAGACGAGAAGGAGGAGAACCGCAAGAACGAGATCCCCCGGTCGGAAACGATCGTCAATATCATCGACCAGCCGAAGCATGTGCAGAAGCATTATTCCTACACTTACGAGACCGCTGATGACTGTAACACGATACTGGGGAAGATTACTATGTCCGCGGTGCCGAAGAAGAAGTATCTCGAGAGCAATTTCGATGAGAACGAGCAGGTGATCACCACGGTGATCGAGACGGACGTGCCGATGATTATGGCCAGCCCCAAGTACGCGAAGAAGCCACCCTACGCCAGCGACACCCCCAAGTGGATCAGGAAGTACCTGGATAACGAGAGCCCAAAGGCGAAGAGGAAGACGACGGGCGGCAAGGAGGCAGGCAACAAGGAGAAGTCTAGCAGGAGGAGCAGCCGGAGGAAGAGCTCCTTGGAGTCGATTGACAGCGAGAAGGTCACGGGGAAAGTTCGATCCAAGTCGGTGAGCAGCGGGGAAAGGAACCTGATACCGAGGAACGTGATTCCAAAGCCGGAATTGAAGAGCATGAAGAACACGTACGTCAGGATCGTGTCCTCGAGTAATGCTCGAGAGAACAGGTACGAGGTGAAGGTGGAGAAGAGTAATTGGGGCGATGGTGACGCTCAGGGACCGTATGGCAACGATTGCGACACGGACTCCGATGACTCCACGTCCATTTAAATATTTTCAATCGAGAGATTCGAGAGGGGTGAAGTTGATGCTAGCAGTCAGGTGGGTAAGCGATGGAAGGGAAAGGAATTCGTCCGAGCAGACTGAACAATCACATTTAGAAATGGGGAAGCTGACGCAAACTCAGCGCAGAGGGCGACACTGGCGCAGGTAGCGAAGGAAAATATCGCGCTATAATACTAGAAGTTGTGTTTATTTACATTTTTTTGTTATTTACTGACTGTTGATTATAGAATTAAAATGACAACAAAAGGCGAAAATTATTGACATTTAACTGTTGTACGACTTAAAGATTTAGTACGGAAACGTATCTCATGATGTATCAGAATGATAATTATTGTTAACTATTTGAGGAGGCAAATTCTTATATTCTATTTATTTATTTAAAACGCCGATGACAAGTGGCCCCTGTGCTGGTGGCGCCACCAGTGGTAGAATGTTGCAGTCAGCTTCCCCAGCAGCGTGGGATTCACAGAAAGCCAAAAGAGAAATTTTCATGTTCTGTACTTAAACCACTGGAACACTACGAATTTTATTAGAGAAGAAATCTGATATTTTCGCTATAGCTGTGGAACACATGGACCATGTAATAGAAGACACTTCGACTAGCCTAAAGAACACCTCCAGAGCGAGATAACGAAGATTGACACGACCGATCCGAAGAATATTTTCTCATTGCTGTTGTATGTATATATATATCGTGAATTATAATCGACGTAGAGATTTGCAGAACGAAAAGGGGGATATAGAGATATAATACGTTTGTAGCGACGACTTCTGGATCTCGATGCGTTATTTTTCATTCGATGTGAGCTGGGGAGCAGTTGTTTTTTTTTTATTAAAGTAAAAGTAAGATACCGTGTAAATATTCGAATTATATTCGGTTGTACACATACTTCCAAATATTTATCGTTACACGTATAGTTAACTTGTACTAGAAGAATTCTGCTCTGTTGCCATTATTATTATCCATGACTTCGCGTTCAAGATTATATACGATTTATTTTTTAAATGTTTATTGCTGTGAATGCGGGACTGACAACAAAATACTGTAGCTGTTGCCAGCATGTGAATTCGTCCGCGCGACGTTGCATTACAATGGTTTCGCGGTATGTGCGTTGAGAAATTTCTATTTTCCTTCGATACTAGTCATCGATGAGATTCTCGTGTGAATGGAAACACATATTACGTGAGATTACACAGGACAGCTTCGGAGCCTCGTCAGGAGATTAATTGTGTAAATGTCTATGCCCTAAACAATGATACTTTGATAGTGTATGGGGAAGGAAAATGAACGTTGTATTCGCCCATAAAATTGTATCCCCACGAACTCGTTTTTCACACGAATATTACACCACGTAATGATATCGTTATAATACTATGATATCGGAAATACGGTATGAATGTAATATTGCGATCATGAGTGTGATACTTGGTTACCGTTTGTCTTTAGCGTGAAAAATGTTAGTTTCTTTATGTACGTCATTTAATATACGATCAAAGAGTTATTATATATACGATATATGAAATGTAACCGATATGAAAAGTATATAAAGTGTATTTAATTTTTAACAAGTCCGAGTTGATTGTACATTATTTATTCCTTGTAATTAAGTCATTTTTTTCATGGTAGTTATCCACGACATTATTATTAAGATTTATTTTATGTACTCCTACAGTTTAATTCGTTGCGCTCGCATGCAGGAGTATCCAAATTCGTTTATTTTCATATTTATTTGCAATCTGAATGTATCCAAAAGGTAAACGTAATTATGGAATTGAATAATTTCCAAGTATCTACATCGCGGAACTCGAAATTTGCATTATCTGCAAGACAGAAAAGTATGGTTATGCTGGAAGTGCAAATGTTTAGAGTCTTGTTTAGTAGATAATAATTTAACACATGTTTTCTTATAAATGTTAATGTTCGCAGGAGCATGCATGATCGCCTAGGGTGTGTACTGTGTGGAAATGTAGCTGAAGTAAGTATTGCATATATCTTGTTTATTCATACATACGTTACGTTTAATTTTATACTAATTTTGTGTTTGTTTTCAGCGCTAACACGACAGGAAATTTGATGCTTCTACACAAAAAGTCGAAAATATTTAATGAAATTTTCTGATATCGGCCCTACAAGGTACCAGTGGTAACAGGACGTAGATTTGTAATTGTTTTACATATGCAAATATTCATTCAATAAACTTGACATATGAGCAAGTAATTTATAAATAATTAGGAAATGTGTTCTATTTCAGTTAATGATGCAGACAATGAAAGAGAAAGTAACGCCTTTCAGCACGAACAAATGAAATAACCACATTGTTATGTATCAAATAAAAAAATTATTTTTTACGATAGTTTTTAAATATTTTCTTTTTTATTTTACTGACGAACGACCCCGGCCCCGGCTACGGTATTGTTGGGAGATGATCGTCCGGAGAATGAAGGACTGTGTCTTCATCATCTCTACTGCGGCCCAGGTGTGCTCCTGGGTCCTCACCCTCCATCCGCTTCGGGTATGTTGCGCTACGTACGGTCCTGTAATTAGTAATAAACAGTAAATTTATTAGTATTTGAAATGTAGACCTATCTTCAGCATTGAAAATTCAACTAAAAGCATATAATTTCTAATTATAAAAGCATATAAATTCTTAAAATGTGCATGTATTTACCATGAAGCATGGTATTTACCATCAGCCGTGGCCGGCCTCGCTGGTGGTGGGGGTGGCGGCTCGGCCATGTTAAAATTTGCAAGCTCCATGTTAATGTCAGCCCCCATCGTGTGTACGATGGCCCAAGTTCTGTTCCTGGGCTCTCACCTTCCACCCATTTCTGCTATGCCGCGCTACGCACGGTCCTGTAATTAGTAATAAACAATCAATTTATTAGTATTTAAATTTAGACCTATTTTCAGCATTGAAAATTCAACTAAAAGCATATAATTTATAATTCTAAAAGCATATAAATTCTTAAAATATGAATGTATTTACCATGAAGTATGGTATTCACCATGAAGTATGGTATTTACTATCTGCCGTGGCTGGGTTTGCTGGTGGTGGTGTTGGCGGAGACAGTGGCGGTTCCGCCATGTTAAAAATCTCACGCTCCATGTTAATGTTAGCTCCAAATTAATTTCATCATTAAATAAGTGGAAAATTAAATTTGAATAAATGCATATAAATTTGAATTATTTGTCATCCAATAAGGAGTCGTCCGCTTCTTTCTACAAAAATTAATAAACAATTAATTGGTAAAAACGATCAAGAGTTCATAAAAGCGGCGTATAATAGAAGAAAGGGTTGTACTTCCGAATGACCTCAGTGGCCGATCGACACGAGTTTGGGGGGAAGGGTGGGGAGGGAGTGTGGACCCTAATCTAAAATTGTTGCTTCGGGAATTTATTTAGTGCATACCAAAGACTTTCAAAATGTTGTAGTTTACATGTTCGTTTACGTTCAACACAGATATGTTTGATACTTCTAATTGTTGGTGTTATAAGTTATAGAATATGCTTTAATGTGTGCAGTATCTTCTTGTTTTACTACCCTGATAACCATCTGACGCCAATCTGACATCAGATTGGTAGCAGAGTCTGGCATGAGAGCGCAGAATCTGACGTCAGATCCGTAGTCGTCTGTGTCCGCATTTGGCTGCGTTCTGAGGTACAGAATCTGATGTCAGATTCTGATGTCAGATCGGCAGCAGATGGACAGCAGATTCTGCCGTCTGCTAGGCACAGCCAACAGCGCCATCTGTGGGCCAGAATTTTCAAACAATTCCCTACCCGTGACGTCACATGCCCGTCCCTACCCTTACATAACCATCAAGCGGATTCTACAGTATATTAAATAATTCATTCTAGTTATTTAAAAAAGTATTTATTTGTTAATAATATACAGGATCGGAGATTACAATTGTTACAAAATAAGTTGCACATATAAATAGGAAGAGCGACTTTCCACATTTAAATTTACAAATCCACGTCCCGTAACCACTGGTACCTAGTAGGGGCGATATCAGAAAATTTCATTCCATATTTTGAACTTCTTTTTTGTGGAAAAGCATCATATTTCCTGTTGTGTTAGCGCTGAAAACAAACACAAAATTAGTATAAAATTAAACGTAACGTATGAATAAACAGGATTCATGCGATACTTACATCAGCTCCATCTCCGCACAGTACACATTCTAGGCGATCATGCATGCTCCTGCGAACATTAACATTTATAAGAAAACATGTGTTAAATTATTATCTACTAAACAAGTCGCTAAACATTCGCACTTCGTGCATAACCATACTTTTCTATCTTGCAGATGATGTGAATATCGATTTCCGCGACGTAGATAATTGGAAATTATTCAATTTCATGATTACCTTTTCCTTCTGGATAAGTCGAGATGATTTGTCTGGATATTGATGCATAGAATCGCGTGGAATATTATTTGATTTTGCTGTCACTGATTGCCACTACCAGTGACTGCCATCTCAGACGTCGAAAAGGAACGCAAACTGGTCGTAGAGTCTTGACCAATCACGAGTTTCGGCACTATGGCGCAGCCAATCCGAGCGTAGCCCATTATACCACATTTAGTTATCCTCTACCGTGGTACATCTACCTACTTACATACCCTTTGTTCAAACTGGTATCCGTTCTGCTTGAAGACGTACGTTCGAAGAATATTCCAAGTAATTTCAAACATCAATATCCAGACAAATCATCTCGACTTATCCAGAAGGCAAAGGTAATCATGAAATTGAATAATTTCCAATTATCTACGTCGCGGAAATCGACATTCACATCATCTGCAAGACAGAAAAGTATGGTTATGCGCGAAGTGCGAATGTTTAGCGACTTGTTTAGTAGATAATAATTTAACACATGTTTTCTTTTAAATGTTAATGTTCGCAGGAGCATGCATGATCGCCTAGGATGTGTACTGTGCGGAGATGGAGCTGATGTAAGTATCGCATGTATCCTGTTTATTCATACGTTACGTTTAATTTTATACTAATTTTGTGTTTGTTTTCAGCGCTAACACAACAGGAAATATGATGCTTTTCCACAAAAAAGGAGTCCAAAATATGGAATGAAATTTTCTGATATCGCCCCTACTAGGTACCAGTGGTTACGGGACGTGGATTTGTAAATTTAAATGTGGAAAGTCGCTCTTCCTATTTATATGTGCAACTTATTTTGTAACAATTGTAATCTCCGATCCTGTATATTATTAACAAATAAATACTTTTTTAAATAACTAGAATGAATTATTTAATATACTGTAGAATCCGCTTGATGGTTATGTAAGGGTAGGGACGGGCATGTGACGTCACGGGTAGGGAATTGTTTGAAAATTCTGGCCCACAGATGGCGCTGTTGGCTGTGCCTAGCAGACGGCAGAATCTGCTGTCCATCTGCTGCCGATCTGACATCAGAATCTGACATCAGATTCTGTACCTCAGAACGCAGCCAAATGCGGACACAGACGACTACGGATCTGACGTCAGATTCTGCTGCCAGTTCTGGTTATCAGGGTACTAGCAACAACTGTAAATCGTTCACAAAAAATGTTATAATACGTTAAAGTTTTTTGTATCGAATAATAATGGAAAGGCTCGTGAAGTGATGAGGAGAAACATATTTTGTAATGTAATGTAATGTTTATTTTTATAATGCGAATTTCCAATTTGCAATTGAACAATACGTATCCTTGCGCTAGATGTATAACTTTTTTCTATCATACGCCGCTTGAAATCAGAATTTAAGTGACGAAAAAATTTCACGAATCACGAATATGTTTCTCACGAATAAAACTAACGAATACAGATAACCGGGCTAGAGTATACCTATCGACGTGCATTATGAAAAGTAGCACATTTCATTTGTATTACAAAGAGCAGCACATTTCAATCTATCATGAAAAAGCATGTTTCAATGGCTGCGTTCAGAAGATTCAACCCTTGAGACAACCGTTGCGAGGTCAGCAGTGATCAGTGATCAGTGTCTGCTGAACGACAATACAGAAATAATGGATCCAGCATTATTATTATTATTATTTGCTTTCGAAAAGAATTGTGTTATAAATATAAATAAATATTTTTAATCAAATACCTGCTGCTAATCTAGTATGCACGTCAATAGTATCGTGAACTACTTACAAGATTCCATCATACGTGTATTCTGCATCATTTCCCGAAGGTTCCGACATTTTGAATTTGGTGATTCCCCAACTGGGTCCAATATGTTGAGCAAAGGTAGCGCAGTTTATTTCCACTACAAAAAATGGCGACCGATTACTAAACGTGTTGAGTAGTTAGCAAGTGAGCGCTCGCGTTCAGAGTAAAATCTAGTGAGATCACTCAACAGTTGAGGCCTCTGAACGCACCCAATGTTTCAGCCGATAACAAGCATGTTTCGAATACAGTAAAAATTGGATGACTGCACGGAACGATCTACAGCGTAAGTGCGCGGTAGTCATCCCCACCACCGGGGGAGGGGACTCCTCCGGCGCACTACGAAGCTGAACCGTCGCGAGCGTCGAGTAGTGTAACCTGATCCGAGCTCGAATATCCGTGAGCCAATATTAATGCAAGAAGAAAACTTTTTTATTATTGATCTTTTTGTAACGAAACTTTTACTAAGGTATTTCTGAGGTTTTTCTGATTAAAATAAGACAAAACACGACATAATTTGGATAATATTCACTTCATTTCTCACCTGGAATCCAACATTATTATCACTCATTAAATATGCAAATATGATCCGAATTGTATCATTTTTGGTCTTTTTTTAAATAGGGGAATCTCACAAATACATTGGCAAAAGTTGCGTTAACCAGAAATCAAAAATAGGAAAATTTTTATGTTGCATTAGTAAATGTGTCATCGACGCGTTTGTTTTGTTCAGCTCGAGTGTCGACCCTCTTTCTCTTTCTCTCGCTGTCCTTCTCTACGCTCGACAAAAAACGTAAACAAACTCCGAGCTCGGCTCGAGTAGATTGGAGGTCGAGAATATTTACCTCTGCTGGATAACTGTATGCCTCCAGTCCCGAATTTCGTGCAGTTATCCAACTTTTACTGTATACCACGAGAACAAGCACGACTTACATTTCGCCACGAGCAGTAGCACATTTCAAACGCTGCAGCGAAAAGTAGCACGTTTTATTTGTTCTCTGAAGAGTAGCAATTTCAGTTTCCAAACAGTTCACAGTCGACGTTGATCATCTATGAAACGTGATATTTTTCGCGGCTAAAGACAAACCGTACTATTTTTCGCAGCAAATTACTGAAATGTGCTACCTTTCGTCGCGAAAGAGCATAATGCGCTGCTTCGTGGCGATAAATGAAGACATATGTATTACTTTTCGAGAACAAAATCGAAACATTCTGTTTTTCGCGGTCAGAATGAGCAGAGTGCTAGTCTTCGTAGACCAAATGAAACGTGCTACTTTTCATAACGCACGTCGATATGAATAATGATAACTCTGCTATAAATTGTATATGAATAATATTTTTTTTATTACTTACATTTTCAGTCATCGCGTAGTTTCCACTCACAGTCACCATCGAGAATCGAGAATGGGCTTTCTCGCCACGTGCACGATGATGCACGAAGCAACCATAGTGAATTCAGAATGGCGAGGCAACCGGAAACCAGCGGTACTAACCACTTTAAAGTGGGGCCGGCTACCCACGTCCACGCATGCGCGCGATGATGCCGCACACCGTCGAACTAGAGCACTAAAGAGGTGAGTATTCGTATCCGCCATTTTGGGTCCTCTGGAAAGAGAAGATTATTGAGTACCCGCCTTTTTGAGTATTGTCAAATTCGCTTTATAAACCAAATATAAACTTAAATGTAATAAAATACTCTAACAATGTGTCGTGCTAACATGTATCAATATCAGTAAATGCGTATTTTGTTTATAAAGTGAATCCGACAATACATAAAAAGGCGGGTACTCAATAATTTTCTCTCTCCAGAGCACCCAAAATGGTGGATAGGAATACTCACCTCTTTAGTGCTCTAGTCGAACCAATCAACGCCAAGATGAAAATGATTGAAAATTTGCCGACGCTAATCTAAGCGCCAAGCTAAGCGGCTTACGCTGCATTTTATCGCTCGGTCACGTTACTATGTGCCCCTCTACTTAACGAGGCGGTGTGTGTATGCCTGCTCACGTCCATCCTGATCCATCCGTTAGACTCCCGATTCAAATATTGAGGAACCAAGAATTTCGATATGCCAACTAGTGACAGAAAATTGAACTACTGAGAGGTCGACATCCGTCGAAATCCAGATGATTATCAGTGCTTAAATAGACATGTTGTGAAAAACGAACATTTTTAATTTTTTTTGAACACTACATTTTTACTTATTCGATTGGTGGGATCCGGACCTACTTTCAATAGTTACCAACTTACCACCACGCCTCCACTAAGTTTCTCTGGCGAGAACGCCATGCACCAGCGCCGCCTTATTCTTATCGCGGAACGGCAATATATGGAGGCGACGACGCTCCAAAGAAAGGGGTTCTTGTTCTACCAAAAATATTATTAACTAGTAGGCAGGAGTATGATCAACGAGGGATTTCCCATAACGCTAGGCATTATTGGTGCATACGCTGACCAAAAGGAAATTTTATGTTCACAACGTAATATCGAATGCGCAAAAACGGCTCTTTTTGAAGGTGGAAAGTAAGAACAAAGTGGATATACTGTAAAAATTCTTGTATACACATCACATCACAAAGAAACGTTAGAAAATACATGCAAAAGATTTTATTTGATTTCACAATATTTGCGCATCGTGGATGCCCCAAAACATAAAGTATTTTTCGATTTATTTAATTATATATAGTATTTTAATGATAAAATATCTACGCCTACGTTCCGGAACTACTGAATTCATCTCTTTAAACAGTTTTATTATCGACGAGAATTGTTTGTGTAGTTAGATCTAGCCTCGTATAAATCGTCACTCAGGCTACTTTGTAGAATTACAACCCAATTGTAGGTTCGAGCGTTACATGCTATCAAGTAACGACTTTGTTGCGAAGGCGGTGTTCCTTTAGGCATGGCATGGAACAAAAACGATTGGAATTGTACTCGAAAGGCACACGGCCAACCATATTTACGGCGCATTGGAAGCACCGCGAGATCACGGCGCAACCTTGCTTTACAATACGTTGCTCGGCAGCTAATGCTCTCTGCAATATAAACGTGCATAGAATTTTTAATAATTCAATTATCGCTAATAAGAATTAAGCTCCTGCTCTTTTTGAAACACGAACCTTTTCTCTGTCGCTGAGACTGAGAAATCTTTGTTTCGCGTCTTCTTCTTGCTTCTTAAGCTCGAACTCTTTCCGTTTCACCTTCACCTTCTCCCGTTTCATTTTTCTGTGCTGTCTCTTCTTCTCTAATTCCTCCTGTTCTATTTCATCCGTAAGTGGTCCGGGGATGTGAGCCTTCGCCAACAGACTCGTATATTATATCGAAAGTGATAAATATATTTTACACAGCGGATAGTAAAACATCGAGTACAAGTACCTTATTATAATTGAACCTGTCAGGATTAGTGGCCATGAACCTCCTAAAAGTATTTCTAGTTTCCTTGTCGTTCGCTGCGGCGTACGGTGTCTGCAGCTTCTTATTTTTATGGCATGGATCCGAACCGATTTCTAATAGTTGCCTAAAATCAAACCCTTCGGTAACAATACTTCTTGTACCAGAAAAGATAACATTCACCGACACAATATCGATCTACCAGACTAATTTCAAGTGTCCACCAAGGGCTGCTAAATGTAGCATCGTGTTTCCATCCTCGTTCGAGTCATTCGCCAATTTTATCAAGTCATCCATATTTATAATTGGTGCTGCTTCAGCGGTCGCGTCTTCCTTACTCTCTTCCTCCAATTCTGCGCTCTTCTTTATCTCCGTTAATAATCCGTCGATAACGGACGACAGCATTTCACTGTCGCCTAATTTGCACGCGGACCATAATTTCATTTTAGCACCGCCCAAGATTTCGTTTGCCGCGCAGTCTGAAAAGAAGTTTTATTTTAATACGTGCAAAGGGGCGAGTGCGCGTACGAAAATATTTACAGAGTAATTCAGCGTCTTTCTTCGGTTTCTTTCTCTGTCGCCGAGCCTTCTTGTTCTTCATGTATCTCGGTACAGTGTCTTGGAAAGCAAGTAAATGTTCATTGAACTCTATTTCGAGTTCTTGCTCGATTAGAACAACGTTCCCTGGAATATTGGCACTGCCTAATTGGCTATCTAATTCTGACTCCGAAGACGACTGTGCTAACCTGGCAACGATATCTGAAACGCAAGGCCAAACATGACGATTATATGCAATTGCACGTAACATAACAGGAACTGCATATAATATATTTGAAAAATTGTACCAGGCAAGGGGCGGCTCGGACTCTTCCTTGGTTTCGCTCTGTCCATATGGGCCCGCGAATTCTTATGCTGTCTTTCTGGCGACAATTGCGCAGGTACCTTACTTTTATCGTTATCTTGAATATTACGCGCATTCGTGGCAGTGCTAGCCTCGCACTCTCCATTTTCTACTTTTTCCGTCTCTTCGCTAACTACATCGACTTTTGAAACTTTCTTTCTAATTGGCTGGCGTGGTGAAATGGGGAACGAATCTTTGAAAGCAGCTGCGGATCCTAGAACGCGGAATAATCAAGTGTAAAGGGAAACATTTGAACGATCGCTGAAATCGAGGTGCATTTACCATAAATCTCCATGGTACTTAGTACATCGTATACCCTCTTAACTTCGCTGAACGTTGCTCTACGGGTAGGAAACGGCAATGGTCTTAATCTTGAGTCACATTTATCTAAAGGTGGATTCTTCCCACCGAATAACACAGTGCGGTTGTACGGCCCAACCGCTCTGTACAGAATCAGAGAGGAGTTATCGATATGAGACGACCATGATTCAAGTATATCTTGCACGTGCTGAAGAGGACAAAAGTATTTTATATAGATGTTTACAAATGGAAGAATAGTCGAGGCAATGAATTTCAATACCTGAAGAAGAGATGCTTCGTTATAACGCCGCAAACTGGCTCCAGCACTCTTCGCGTGACTAGTCATTGTACGCGAACTTTGGGCAAATCCCTGCTTTGCTCGTACGGTGTAAAAGTGAAATGTTTTGTGCACGATGGGTTCGCCATCTGAAATGAGGATACGGTTGTTTGTGCGATAAATAAATACATTGGTATACACATTAGAGCTGTAAATATTCAAATAATTCAAATGATTTCTTCGAATATTCGAATATCAGAGAATTCAAATAATTTCTTCGAATATCAGAGAATTGAAAGAATTTCTTCGAATATTTGAATATCAAAGAATTGAAAGAATTTCTTCGTATATCAGAGAATTGAAAGAATTTCTTCGAATATCAGAGAATTGAAAGAATTTCTTCGAATATTTGAATATGAGAGATTTCAAAGAATTTCTTCGAATATTCGAATATCAGAGAATTCAAAGAATTTCTTCGAATATTCGAATATCATAGAATTCGAATATTCGCAGTGATCTAATTTGGGATTGTACCGAATAGGAATATGAACATGAAATATCTATTCATGCTTCATCATGAAATTCTTTTCCTATTGACCTTTACAATTATTTATTTTTCAAACGCATTCATACTCAGCTCATTCGAATATTCGTTACAGTCCCTAATACAAATCTCGCTATCAGCTTTATTACCTTGGAACACAGCAGCCGCAAAGTGGCCTCCACCAATCATGATAACAGTCCACGTTGTCTTTCTCCCACTGTCTAATGCGTGAGCTATCATCTCATTGTCTACCTCAGGAATTTCCTAAAATGTAATTGCATCTCTCCTGATCTGGCAAGTATAGACACGCCATGTGATTCTAACAAAGTAGATTAAATCACAAGATAAGATCATAGACATGTATGTCTGTGCTTATAGTGAATTGTCCACGAAACTATACTCTCTAAACGATACAACTGAACGGACCTTCTTATTGTGAAGCAAACACCTATATATACTAAATATATTCCCATCGTCATTCTCAAAGAAGACTTTCGAATGACGACTCGCAGCGACCAATAAAGTCTCGAGCTTTTTCTCTTTTGTGGTTTCATCGCAACATTCCGTATCGGAGCTGTCTGAATTTGATTCTACGTCTTTCGCTTGTTTCTCTACTTTCTTATTCTTACTAATACTGCTTTTACTCTCGCACTGTCCGCTAGGTGAATTGCCCGCCTCCGACAAGTAGGTGTCCTCTTCATTTTCGGACTCGGCGTCGCTCCCAGATAGGCTCGAAACATCGCCTACGATATCATTAACATTATACAAATTGCTACTTAATGGCATCATTATCTACAACAATGTTTCCCTCAATTTTACCTTCATCGGCTAAGAGGCTAAATTTATCTTCGCTAATGGGCTTCAATCCGTTTAAACGCTGCTTTAAATTATATCTGTGCCAATCCAATTTGTAATGGAGTCTCTGCTGCGCTTTATCCTCGAATACAGTGTTGCAAAACGAACAACTCAAGGAATCAGAAACAACCAAATCGTCGAGCTGACTTAATACTTTCTCAGTATCTGAAACTGAAACGCCAGGGGAATCAGTTTCGGTAACGTTACTAATAATCTCCTAGTATCCTTTCTCCATCAAAACAAACTGTAACCTCTAACATATGGACCTGCTTGACAGAACCTACTCCCGCCTCTTAAATGACGCAATGGGACTACCAAAAGAGCGAAGGGGTTCAGAATTCATAAAAGATTGGCAATCGTCAATAGTGCAGGTGTGGAGCTACTTTATGCATAAGTCTCGTGTGCAAACAAAAATTATCACGAGATAATTGAGGAAAATGGAGTGACATGAACATAATTACCGGATGACGAGCGCGATTGCATGCATTGTGCAACTTTGATACCCCTTGTGATCCTGCTAAAGTCCTCTTGGTTGTATATTTTAAACATTCGGTGATCCATTATGCGTGCGCTATTCTAAACTCTTAGTTGATGACGATGTTCCCGCGAGCGCCCTGGAAAAATGGGAATCTGATTACGGCTGAAAGGAAGTGACCAAAACAGAGTGAAATGCAAGATTGATAAGGGCAATAGTCTGCTTACGGAAGAACGAGTAGCAGAACCACAACTATCTACTAACCATTCCGCGTACGCGCGCATTAGGTCTCGCGATAATTACGCGCCAGGTGCGGAGCGAGAGGATTGAACACCCGCCCTATCCGTAAAAAATTCCTACGCTCGTATTATTGTAGGTCGTTGCGTATTTTAACGAAGCACAGCGATAGGAACTTAGGAAGAGAAGAGTTTATGAACAATAGATGACTGATGCGCAGCGACAATTAATTGATTATTATTAATTTCTAGATTCGCTTCGCCAAAATGCGTGGCGGCCTTGACATATTATGGCATAAAGAAATATGAACGAGTTGCGCATTGTTATAGCAAAAAGCTTACATTCCAGTGGACAGTACATCTATATATATCTTTCACACGCATATGTGACTAATGGTGGTTATCGTGTTTCAAAGTCACCCCGTTACCCCGTTTTAATTCAGCCCTGATAAAAGATTACATCATCCGCATCATCCTATATGTACTATCTTTTGCACATATGTTAGATCAATGCGTTATTTAAATTTGAAATGATGGAATGCATTTTACTGAATTGACAGTGGTGGATTTAAGGAGAAAGGCCCAGGCGGCAAACGTTCTGAGGGGCCCACTTTTCGGGAAATTGAAGAGTTTATTAAATTGGGATAAATGTAGTAGTACGGAAGAAAACAGGGCCGCCGTAACAAATTTGAGCACCCGGGGCTAAAAAATTTTGGCGCCCTGGCCCTCAAAGGTGCAATTTCTTCGCAATCGGTGTAAAGTATACATTACAACCCCGGGTCTCCACCAAGGCAAACACGAACAAAAACAATGCCCGCGAACGAAATTTTTGTCTCCAAAATTGAAAAGAAAAAAAGCATTTCAACATGTTTGATTCTTAAACGCCTTTGGATCACAGGCGCCCCTAGGCTATAGCCCATTGGTAAAGGTGGCCCCGGAAAAAAATAGTATTTGGATAAAAATCATATTTTTTTTAAGATGGGGCCATGGAGGGGCCTTTGGGCAGGGGCCCAGGTGGCACTGCTCGTCGGTCGCTCGTTAAATTCGCCACCGTGAATTGGTACTTATAAAAGTTGCTGCGATTGTTATATATAAAGTATTGGTATCACAAAATTTGTACACAAGTAGAACCTTCGATTTATTAACATCATATCCGTAACAGTACATTCAAAGACAAATTATATTTAGAGAATAATAAATAAGTTTCCCAAGCATTCTACTTGATCGATACAGACACCAAGCTTCCGAGGTACAATGTTAGACTTACTCTTATTTGAATTAGAAAAATATTCCGCATATTACAGTAGCTTCCTAAAGTAACAGTTATATATATACAAATACATAACATTCAGAGGTACTATACATAATACTTTGTATTCAGCTGTTCAATGCTTCTTTAATTGAACATTATATCAGGATTTTACAGACATTCGTCTTAAATAGTGGGGAAACTAGACGATACATATAAAAAAAAAAATAATTTACCGAGAGTACTTTGGATTTGTACTTTTTAAATTTTGCACTGCATATTATAGCCTCTTATATTATGCTCTCAACACATTTTCATTGCACTAAACACTTCCTTTCATTCGTAAACTACGCTCATAATATCGAAATCTTAAATAAACAAAATTATTGCTTACTTTAAACAATAATTTCAATAACACCCAACATTCACAGTTCCTTATCGCAATAAGTATGTGTAAAAAATACTACGTTCCTACTAAAAAATATTGTCTGGCTATATACAGAAAAATAGTTGCACCGGGTGATTCATTTCTGCGGCGAGAAATATACTTTTGAATTTTGCAGGACATAAATTAATAAACCTTATACTAGAAGCCGATCGTTAAATTAAATATCTTAGTAACAAAGAGCAGACGGGTGTTAGAACCAGGTTGTTAGTTAACATAAATAGCGAATAAATATAATAGCTGTACAATGTTGCACAATAGGAAATCTTGTAAACACACGCGCCGCTGTGTCGTTACGATGCTTTTAATAAATTAAAGACACATATAGATGAATATTAGTATCCCATTTAGCACCCCAAACAAATAATTTATTTGTCCTCCCGATGCCTGTGAGTATCTGAAACATACACAGACGACATTAATAGAATTTGCATTCAAAGCACGAACGTATTAATATTTATAGACACGGTCGCTTGGAATATCAACCTACCGTGGCTTAGAAGGGCTGAAAGGAGAAGGTGGATTGATTCCAGGTATACTGCTATCTTTGTAAATAATGTACCAAGTGAAACCCGTCATTATAAGACCGCATAACGCCGCTCTTATTAGCCATCCGTATGTTTTACAAAACAATGTCATCACATTCACAACAACATCATCGTATTGACTTATGTTAGCAAACTTTTCGCTCGCAGCTGGTTGCTTCATGTCGAGCTCCAAGATGCCAGGTATGAGCGACCGATCGAATATATTGGAGACGTTCGAGAATAAAGCCACTGGTGAGATTACGTACTTAGAGCTATTTTGTAGCTGGAAAATGTCCCCTAAAGAGATGACACGAAAACATCAGCGCTAACGATACTCGTAAATTTTTTAGCATGCGACGCTCTAATAAGCCAATGTGTTTCTATCAAACTAAGTGTATTAATTAGCTGTACCAAGTACTGACACCTTAATACAGTTGAGAGAACTAAAAGGACAAATGAATTTCTAAACAGAAGCAGAATTCTCTTTTCCCATATAAGCTTTTAGTAAGCGTAAATTGTTTCTACAAAAGTTTGAAGCGCGTCAATACGAAGATATTGAATAGGGAAGTTATCACAGATAGCGCACTACTTGTAGATTATCATTAGTACAACAACATAGATATGTACAAAGGTGCAAAGCAAGGGCATTCGGAGAATTTTTTCCAGTGGAGGGGGGGGGGGCGACTTTGGGACGATGGTAAAGAAAAATATACACATTTTGCTTTTTTTAACTCATTTTATAGTGCCAATTTAAATAAAAATTTAAAAGGAAATTTTAAAATATTCCCTTTTTCAGTATAAACTTAGTAAAGATCAGTTTTGAGAAATAAGCGATTTTTTCTCAAATTTTTTGCCCCTTTTTGCACCCCCCTTCCGGACACCCAAGGTGCAGACGATCATGCAACGCGTATTAGTGCAGGCTGACACTACACACGAACTGTTAATCGGACAAATAATGTTATTACATTCATCAGGACGTCACTCACCGTAATTGATATATAATTTTGCCAAAACAATGGACAACGACATTACGAAGAGTAAGAAGCTACAAGACCTCTCGTTGAGCTCTATCCATCTCCATAACCTGGCATTCTCAGAGTCCTTGTTTTTCGCTAATTCGTTAGTACCATTTAAATGTACATCTAGCTTCTTCTCAGCCATCCTTACTTCCTTCCGATTACGGGAAAGTCATGCGTTCTTCCACCGGCTACTCGAATGATGGACTGCGTCTGACACGAATCGCCCAAAATAACAGTGAATAACAACATCCATATACATACATGACACCGCGTTCGCGCATGCGCGCTCCATTCCAGGACCGTGTCAAGCGTACTTTCTCCTTTGCGCGAGCTGGCGAAAGCACAGACTTCTGAATTCTTTGGAACGTTGGTTGATTAACAAAAGCACCGAAGAGATATGAAAAATGATTAGAAAATTGTGCGACTTGTGAAATAGATACGATGCTTAATAGTACCGGAACAATGAATGCATTCGTGGAATCGTTTATCTAGAATTCTAGATTCTAGTTCGCCAGTTGCAGAGAACAGACACATGCGCGCGCGGTTGTAACGTCACTGGAAACACGTTACGGGGTTATGGAGGGGAGGAAGATAGGCCAGCGATTTTAACCGCATTCGTCATTCGCTCGTCGGCGTGGATGGTTTGAATGTGGGAGCTGGTCTCCGACACGTGACGAGTCGTGTGCACCAACACTTGTATGGAACCGTAAACTTCGCGTGTGCACGGATTGTTGAAAAAATGGCAGCGCAAGACGAAGTCGGCATCGGGGATTTGGTTCTTTTGGACGAAATCACCGTGGAGAAGGTCGTGGATAACTTGCGGCTCAGGTAAGACTCGCATCGACTGCTAGCAGTGGGTAAGCCAGTAAACAAAGAAATTGGCGGGAAATCAAGAAATGCGAACCTGCCTCTTTTTGCGAGGAGTGTGACAGGTACTCCTTCGCGCGTCCCGGCGATATCGCTGCTTCACAGGACATGTACCGAGAGGGCGTGGCTAACCGCATATTAGCAGGTGGTCGTAATGCAACCTGAAGTACCTATTTGGATTTGAACTTGACCTACAAAAAGCCTGTCGAGTCGAAACGTACCTTAACGTTGCATCGAAGTCACTCCCGAATGATAATATATTCTCCCCCATCATTCCCTTGCATTCTTCGCGAATAATAATCACGCGTTAAATTTCGATGCGTGTTTTAATATATTTCTTACGACATCCGTGATTCTAACGCAGGCTTAGCCGTGTTATTCACGTTCGAAAGAACATTAGTTGGTTCCCTGATAAATACATAACGTTTAAGCCTTATCGGGTTCAGTATTCTATGAGTCACCGCCTTCGGTTTATACTTGAACTGTATGTGCATTGCATTCGATTATTGCACCGAATATTTAATTTCAGCCCCTTCTGCCTTTCACGCATGCGTGAGACGTTTTTAAAATCAGATTACCTTTAAAACGGTGATCGATGTTTATTTTATTACACGCTTCGAAATATAGAAATATACTTTTCCTGTACGATTCGGGAAGATAATGCTTTGCACGGGATTAAGGACTTAACAGACTTAACTATACGAGAAATGACTTATTACAGAGCGCTTTAATTTACACTCGCGATTACTCTGCTTTGTCATAAACGGAGTAATTCGAATGAACATACAATGCATTCTTCCCGTAATGAAACTCGCGATTAGTTTCTAATACGAAGTCAATTACAAGTCTCAAAGTGCAAGTTAGACGTTGCTATATATCGCGTATTCTTGATAAGTAGATAAACTTTATCTTTTACAAATATTGTCATACAACATGAAAAAAGATAACTATTTTTCCGCGACACAATACACATGGTTCAAATAATTTTTACAACTTACAATTTAATTGATTTTTATAATACATGATTATTTATGCAATTCTTGATTTATTATTTCAGATTCAACGGTGGTAAGATTTACACGTACATAGGGGAAGTATGTGTGAGTATAAATCCATACAGAAGTATAAACATATACGACGCTGATTATATTAATAAATATAAAGGTAAATAATTATACCGTAAATATACTGTATTTAATCCACTAATGTATGTCTGACACATTTGTAATAATTGTATTTCAGATAGAGAATTATTCGAAAACCCACCGCACATTTTCGCGATTGCCGATGCGGTGCATAGAGAAATGAAGCAGCAACGTCGAGACACCTGTATCGTAATAAGCGGAGAATCGGGGTCTGGCAAGACAGAAGCGAGTAAAATTATTATGAAATACATCGCAGCAGTCACGAATATAAGTGGTCAGCAAGAGATAGAAAGGTATATTGTTTAAATTTTGTAGGCTGGGGTAGTTTACCGTTGGAAAATAAAAATACAGTAAAACTCATTCGCTTGTCTTTAGAATTGTAATATTTCTAGCGTTTAAAATGATTTTTTCTTGTATGTCAGAGTAAAAAATATTCTCATTCAATCCAACTCGATATTGGAAGCCTTTGGGAATGCAAAAACGAACAGAAATGATAACTCGTCCCGATTCGGAAAGTACATGGACATAGATTTCAATTTCAAGGGGGATCCGATCGGCGGTCATGTTACCAATTATTTACTGGAGAAGTCAAGAGTCGTGTATCAACAGAACGGTGAACGTAATTTTCACTGTTTCTATCAGGTGATTTGATCTGCTACTTTTTATTTGTAACAATACACGAAAGATATACAAAATTCTACGTGGAATTTACAGTTGCTGAACGGCTCCAGCGAAGGAGAATTGAATAAGCTTCGTCTAGTGCGGGATCCAGCTGCATATTTCTACGTCAGCGGTGGGAATTGTAATAAAGCGAGCTCGACAGATAAAAGTGATTATAAAACAGTTATCTCCGCTATGTCTGCCCTTGGATTTACACAGCACGAAGTGCAAACAATCTGGAACGTTATTGCTGGCATACTGCACTTGGTTTGTTAAAATTAGAATAGCGAGAATAAGTCAATTTCGGTAATTCATTCTGTACATTAATGTTACGGGTTTTGTAGGGTAATATTACATTCAAAGTCGACGAGGACAAGCTTTTAATTGAGAACAAGTCCGCTCTAAATGACACGGCGAATCTATTTTCCATCAGTCCGCATGAATTAAGCACTGCACTTACGCAAAGAGTAATAGCAGCAGGTGGGGAAGTGATGCAAAAGACTCATACATCGACAGAGGCAGAATATGGAAGGGATGCCTTGGCAAAGGTAACGTGCCTTGCAATTTTACTTCTACCACTTAGTGACCATATAAATATTACATTAAAGACTTTTATCTTTTCAGGCTATATACGAAAGATTGTTCACTGAAATCGTATCGCGCGTTAACACTGCGATTAATGTAAACGATACAGATGCTTACAAGAGGTATAGAACAGTAATCGGGGTGCTTGATATATATGGATTTGAAATTTTCGATATGAACAGCTTCGAGCAGTTTTGTATCAATTACTGCAACGAGAAATTACAGCAATTATTTATTGGTAAGAGAGTTGCGGATAAGCTTACATTAATGAAAGATTAATTCTATATTTGGTACTTTAGAATTGGTGCTGAAACAAGAACAGGAGGAGTACAAGAAAGAAGGAATAGCGTGGCAGAATATCGAATACTTCAACAATCAGATAATTTGCGACCTGGTGGAGCAGTCGCATAAAGGAATGATAGCAATTATGGACGAAGCTTGTCTGAATGTTGGCAAAGTTACAGACGAAGTCAGTTTTTTTAACTTCTCGTCGGAGAGCGTTGCAGCTTTCTAAGAACAAATCTGTTAAGAACAAATCTGTTTCAGATGCTGTTGGAAGCCATGGATCGAAAACTGCTCGACCACAAGCATTATTCTTCCCGACAATTGAAGCCAATGGATAAAGAACTTCAGCATAAAGTACAGTTTAAGATTAAGCACTATGCTGGGGATGTAGTGTACAGTATTAATGGCTTCCTAGATAAGAACAAAGACACATTGTTCCAAGATTTTAAGCGACTACTTTACAAGAGCAGTAATCAAACCGTCAGCAAGATGTGGCCTGAAGGAGCTCAAAATATCTTCAAGGTATATAAACAAGTGTGATCTACTACTATGCGTTGAACTACTTTCTTTATTTATACGAATTTATTCTAGACAACGAAAAGACCTCTAACAGCTGGAACTCTCTTCCGCAATTCCATGATAGCTTTGGTTAAGAATTTAACCAGCAAAGAACCGTACTACGTTAGATGTATCAAACCGAACGAAGTTAAGTCGCCGGTTGTGTTCGACGAGGAAAGAGTAAATCACCAAGTACGATATCTAGGCCTCGTCGAGAATGTGTTGGTCAGGCGAGCTGGTTTTGCCTACCGTCAACGATACGTCACGTTTTTAAAACGGTACTATTCTTGTACTATAATAATTCCATGAAAAAATCATTACTGCATCGCTAACGGAGATATACTCGCCAGGTACAAGATGATATCTCAGTACACTTGGCCAAACTTTAGAGGCGGTAGCGACAAAGATGGTGTGCGTACGTTAATGGATGAAAAGGGCTTCAACAACGACGTGAAATATGGTCACACTAAAATATTCATTCGGTCGCCTCAAACGCTCTTTGCGTTAGAAAAGGTTCGTTAACTATGCCCGTACGAAATCCTTTCTGTTAAGACAATTTCCTCAATACTTATTTGCAGGGCCGGATTAAGACCTTTAGAGGTTCTAAGCAATTAAAAGATCAATCAACGCGATATACGATTTCTTAAGCATTTCTGATAATTGTACTAAAAAGGGTTTCTAACAAAAGTTAGAGTTTAAAATTCTATGGTACCCCCGTTTCTTGCACTTGTTCATTTTGTTTATTTGTTAATCAAGCACTGCTTATTTGCCTGCAGGCACGAAGTGATTTGATACCCGGCATCGTGATACTACTGCAGAAACAATGGAGAGGATACTTGTGCCGCCAAAACTATAAGAAGATGAAGGCTGCGATCGTTATAATGAAACACTACCGAATATACAAAATACGAACTTACATTAAGGAACTGGAGAAGATTTTCCGGAACGCAAAGACTATGCGAGATTACGGCAAGCGTTTACACTGGCCTCGTGAAAATTTCGCTGTAAGGCATGTGATACCCGCTTTGAAGATGATGTATGAGAGATGGTGGGCGTGGATGGTTCTGAAGCTTATTCCTAAAGAAGATTGGCCTCAACTAAGATTAAAGGTACACGTTTAATTTATTACGTTAATGTTTGTTAAAACGAACAGCAGTTTTAATAATAATTGAATGTCAGATGGCTGCGGCAGCAGTTTTGCGTTCGAAGCGACCTCACTGGGGACAGGAGAGACGCTGGGAAGGAAATTATCTCTCCAAACCAGACGAGAATCCGCTAAGCGACACGTTCAACTCTTCGATAAACAATCTTCGCAATACCGATCATTTTAAGACTATTCTTTTCAGCGCATTTATCAAGAAGACAAACAGGTTTGTATAGAAACTTATCGCAGCGAGAAAGTTACACTGTTCTTGAAACATATTGCATAATAAGCTAAAAATTATCGTAGGTTTAATAAACCGAAGGATCGAGTGTTAGTTGTAACTGAATACGCGATATATAAGCTCGAGAATTTAAAGTTCAAAAGTATGAGGAAAGGTATGCCAATAGCTGAGATCACAGGCTTGAGCGTGTCGTCTGGAAGGGACCAACTTATAACGATTCATTCGAATCGAGGGAATGATTTCATTATGTCGATCGTTGCTAAGGATGATAGAATTGGAGAGCTCGTTGGTATTTTAAGCAATAGATATAGTCAGTAAGTATACACGTGCATTGCAATTTATGTATTCATCGCATTTGTATTTATTGTATTGTATTTTATAACAGATTGCGGTCCGCTGATCTGCATGTCACGGTGGACGTAAGATTCAAATGTATGTTAGGGAATAAGAGCAAAGTATTACGAGTAGAGGTGCAGCCTAAAGTTCACGAGCCCACGTTCAGAAAGGAGGGCGATAATATTGTGTACACTATTCCACCTTCGGCTGGGATAATTGACGGAGGTGCAAATACAAGGATTCAGATCAGGACGGCTAGTTAAAATAAGTGCCTAAACTGCCTTTTTTTAATATCGATGATGATCGTGAATATTACGAAATCAACTACTTTTAATGCTTCCACGGAAGCGCTTCGAAGCTTTCATCGATGCATTTTGGAGGCTTTCTTAAGCATCTTTTTAATGTACAAACAATACTATTTTATGGAACTTATAGGTCCTTGTTTACGGGATCGTAGGTAAGAAGAAACACGAATAACAACGCATTTATTTGATAACGTTAAGTATTCTCTAACAGAAATACGCCGAACGGCAATGTACGCGGATAATTTAATCCGGAATGCAATTGAATTATGTAAAAGTTATATTTTTTAATTAATGAGGAATGTAATTAATGAACCGGATCCCGCGAGGCTCCGCGTGAATTGAGTTCGTCGCTTTTAATATTTAACGAAAGAATTCTTCTCTGTAAATACGTATTAAATCTGTTACAAGTAATGCATTCTAAATTGCAAACAGCGAATACATTGCTTATGTGAATAAGTTGTAAATTATGAAACTGGAACGTAGTTTAAGAGAATTAAGACAGCGTTGCCTTAAAACAAAAGAGATCGTAACTTGATGCAGACGCCTCAAACGTATAATATTGTGGCCTTCTACTTAAAAGTATTTTTGAAAATGTATTTTTACACTGTCGCTAGAAGTTTATACACCGCCTTAAATTATTAGCCATCCATGAAATACGATTTAAAAGCTTTGTCATTATATATGGTTATAACATTGAAAAACTTCTAATCACGTTGATGTTGTAATATTTTATCGCAATTGTAATAATTTGGTATAAAAGCGATGTAGATTGTATTTGAAGAAAAGGGAAGCAGTATACATATTGTAAAATGGTGCCATTGTTAACAAATAAACGGATGTTTTTATATGTTTATGTTCATTTATAGAAGAACAAGAGCAATAAATCTGATGTTTTATGAAAAAGGAAATGAAATTCATCTACCTGTCATATTTTTTTTTATTGTTAAAGTATAATAGAATACATTTTTTTCATACAAAACAATTGTATAATCTAATCGATGCGTTGATATAAATATATGTATCCTAATTCTTTTGGTGGATTTTCGGATAATGCGACCTGCAACAAATGATTCATGTAAGTATCACATCGAGTCCGTGGAATTTTATACTTCTGATCAATACCTTATCGTCATTATATATCACCCATCGATCATTTTTCAAAAGATGACACACGTAATGCCCGACCATGGTTGATGTTCCCATATGCGATATAAATCCAACTAGCTTGTATTCTGAAAATAATAAACAATTCATTGTAGAATTCGAAAAGTGGAGCGCAAATCGGAATGTAAAAGCACGCACGGTTACTTCCGTCTCTGAATATCTCCTCCGGATGTGCCGGCTCATCCTCAGCTTCTGAAGTGTCCATTGCGCCTTGGTGACTGAAGATCCAATCTACCGAGCGTTCTAAATTGTTATCAGTCGCTCTGAGTGCCTTCGTCGCTTCTTCTCTCGTGAAACCCATTCCCATTACCATCGCCACGGCTTCTTCGTTCGCTACGAATTTATCTCTCCCTAAAACGAAACACATAGCGTAATTACACGAAGAAGGAGTGAAAACTTGACGAGTTAATGATATTGAAAATGAACCTCGTTTCGCGTCGACTCCGGGGGGCAAGAATGGATCCGCGAAATCTGAGTCGGCAATGTGTTCCATTAACCAATTAGTGGCCGCTTCTAAACCACGATTCTCCGTGAAATACAGAGCTCTTTTGCAAGCTTCCGGTGGGAATCCCATGTCGGTTAACTGATTCAGTATCGCGGAATCGTAAACAGGTGGTGGAGGCTCGGAGCCAGCTGTTTCTGGCAGTAATTCTTCTGAGGGTTGCAGACCGGAACCACGAAGGGAGCTTAAGTCCAACATGTCTGGCATTTCTACAGCCACATCCAACTTGATAGGTGTCCAATCTTCTTTTACCGTGAATTTCTTTAAGTGGATTAATAAATAATCGGGGAAACTGGCTAGCCTAGTGGTTCTGTAAAAGAAAAATCCACCTGTTGATCGCGTACCTTACATCCCACACAATCCATTACTTACTTTTGTGCTGTTGTCTTTTCGTTCAACGCCGAACTGTAGAATTGTTCGACCGTTTCAGAACGAATAAATGCTTGCAGGCAGGACGAGAGCTTTATACGAGGTCTCACTAGTGCGTTCGAGTCTAACTTCTGTCCTTTCGCTTCGGTTTCCTTCTTCAAAGCCTCGTAAGCTGCGATTTCTTCCTACATACATTTGTATATTTATTAATTAACACGTAGCAGTATATTAACATTTCATTTGTGTAGCTTATTTACCTTGTTTGTGGCAGCTTCTAAGGGTATTGGAAGCGGTAATAGGTATTCTGGGCGATAAGTGTACTTTACTTTTTTAGAACGGCTGCACTGATACCTTTCCTCGACTTTGAATTTAAAACATTCGGTAGGATTCAGTTGGTGACGACTGTGACGCTGTTCGATCAATTTCCTGACATTAGTATCACAGTTTAAACTTAATACGAAAGAGTACGATTTTTACGTGCGCGATTATAGGTAGAGCTTTTAACTTAATTACATCGATCATGTTCATTATATGAAGAATGAACTCTTGCGCGTCCTGTTGCCGGTTCGAACAGAATCCAGGGTGTCCGCGACCAACTAGCGTCTTGAACATTCGCGGAGGAATACCCTGACGCGACTCGTCTTCGTTAACCGTGCTCGGTTGCACAGAATATCTACCGGAGAGTAAACCGATTCCAAGCTTAGCCCTGCAATATTGATATCACAGTTTATTTACGATTTAAAACCTTCCCTGGTGCGGAATAGAGCTCTCGTCCTTTTCAACTCACATTTGAATATTAAAATCATTTGCTGGATCGGCGTAGCTTTGATTAAATATCTGTGGCGCCCCATCTACAAATCTGAAATTCGTCTTCGATTATTACAAAGAAAGACAACATTTGTTTCAAAACACACTCATCGCTCGTTTAAAATAATCATAGAAACCTTTTAACAAAGTCGGGAATCACAAGCAACATCTGCATAACGCTGTTCAAGTAACAAGAGTTCCCCAAATTAGCGAGCCCTGTGTATCCCGGTCCATACAAAGGTTTTAATTTACTCGCTGCTTCCTGAAGCGCGACCCATTCGCTGAATCTCTGATTAAGGTCCAATTCAAGCTCGATCATCGACTTATCGGTCTTCTCCATCTGGGCGATGTTGATACCCCAATGAGATAAATGCAACACTAAGTACGGATCCTCAACCATCTCGTCCTCGTCGTAGGAAAACACATCAGCCTTTCCTTCTTTGGTTATAGTCCCTAGTTTCACGGCTAAAGGATAACCAGTGACCCGATAATGTTCGACCGCGTGGTCGTTCCCTCCAGTTCCATCGTAGAATTTACGTCCACAGAGAATACTGCCGTCGGTCAAGTTCAGCCACAGATTTTGAGTGAGATCGCATTTCTCGCATACCCATCCGCTCGGAGGTATCTTCTTTCCATTGTCCAACTGTTTAAGGTTTGCTGCGTGTCTGAAGATCCAACAATTACATGAAACAAGAATAAAAAGTGATGTACATTAATATCGCAGTCTGCAATCTCACTTTGAAACTGCTTTGACTTCTCCGTCCCAAGTCCCAGCCAAAGCTTCTATCTCCGCTACTTTCGTCGCAGATTCTACCTCTAACAAATTCTTAATCGCAAGTTCCACCTGTAAAATACTTTGTGTTATTTCTTCGTTAATTTGGTTTTTAAATCTACGTCAGCACGGAACGTACTTGTAACGGTAAATTGTCTGTTGGATAGGGTATAGTTGTGAAGTTCGGCAAGATAACAATTTGATAAGATTCATGGTAAGTGTACTTCTGCTGGTCCGGGGTAAACCCGTCAGCTGTTCCTATGGCTAATCTGGTGATCTTCTTCTCGGGACCTTCTCCTTGATGCTCGGACACGATCTGCAAAAGGTAGAACCCTCGGTCGTGATATATTTCGATGTGTGTTTCTCAAGCTCAACAAGTGATTCACCTCTTTTCTCCTCCTTTTTATATGTAGAAATACAGGATTCTCGGTTAACTGGTAATAATGCTGTATATGGTCCTGACCCAATCCCAGGAAAGTGGTGAGATTAACGTACAGACCAGTAGAAGAATCCTTAAATACAAAGGAACCGTAGAGACAATCGGCACGCTGCTAATGTTATCGTGTTCGATTGTAAGGTCGCGGTGACATCTTACCGGAGTGTCGAAAGAATAAACACACTCGTCCTTATACACTTTGTCGTGTTTCTGGGGTATCCTTATTTTCGGCAAATGTTTCATCAACTCCTCCATCGTAAACAGAAAGTAGTTACTACAAAACGAAAGAACGAGAGAACTTTTCTCTAGAGAACTGAAAATAACCTATTCGAAAAGATCGCCGGTTTGCCGTATCGATGATATGCGTGATCTGCGTGATGATGCGTGATTTTAGGAACGAGACGACAGAACCGGAACGCATTCCCTTCTTCTTGTTTCTCTTTAAAAGCCAGTGGTGCTCAGCGCGCGAAGCACGCCACTATCGTATCTCGCTTCGGTGTATAGTCTGCTCAGATGAATTCTCTATTTAAGAGGAATAGAAATTGCAAAGGAAAAGGGGAATATCGTTTGATATATTTCGTTGATTAAATAATTCGAATCATTGCTTTTTTTATACAGTTGGTGAATTTTAATAGAATTCAAGTCGAAGTCGCTGAAGCGTGAATATCGCCAGGGACGCATTTGAAGATTTGGCGCCCCGGGCATAAAGGTTCAATTTCATCGGCTCGTTGCTCGTTTTGAGCGTCAAAACCAATCACGTGACCGATGCTCAACCAACGAACGAGCGAGTCAAAGGGTGCGTTCCAGTTGGGCCCAAATTGCCCGCAACACCCATGATTTCCACTACATATCGCGACCGTGCGGGCGATTTGGACCCAACTGGAACGCATCCAAAGTAAACGAGCGTCTAGCGGAAAAGCTAAACTCGGTTTAAAGTTTAAACTCTGTTTAGCTTTTCCGTTTGATGCTAAAAGTCACTTGGACAGATTTCCTGACTGGTTTTGACGCTCAAAACGAGCGTCGAGTGTGAACATGAAATTGCATCTTTAATTTCTTGTCCATAAGATATAAATAATTCATTCGCATGTAAAAAAGTGAAACACGAGATTTTCATGAAGTCTCGAAAAATGTTTAGATTAATAAACAATCGTACTATGTAAATTGTTCACTTCATTATCATTTGAATTCAATGAAGAGCACGTGACATATTCAAATTAATGATGCTCGATTAGAAGGATTCAGTACCATGCCTCCAATCGCATCATCTTCGTTATCTTCTTTTATATTTATATCTAGAGAGTTATGCAGAAGAAATTGTATGTCACGTCACATGCATTTAATTATCTCAAAAGACTTACATTTTCGCAATATCGTAATCGTAACATTCGCAATTACATAAATACACGTGTGGTAGTTTTAGGCGAAGTTTTAATCTCAAAATTACATTCGGCTTTTCTCCGCGCAAACACAATTTATACTGCGCAATTTATTCTCACAGAGAAACTTCGTTTCGCATATTGTTTTAAATTAAATCATATTTCCCAGTATAAAAATCATACATCAGCAATGACTCCATTAAATCCAAAAGAACTGGACATCATAAAGAAGCAACTGCACGTACCTTCTCTTAATGAAATAAAAGATGGTAATTCTCAATATTGAAACATAATTATCAATTTTCAAAAGACTCCGATAGCATAACGTATGCTTTGGTTTACAGTTTTGCAAGAAGGACTGGCTAAAAACTTTGACGAGGCTCAAGTAGAAATCGTTGACTGTCCAGATTTAACAGCGGAACCTTTCACGCTCGCTGCACCAGGTAATTAAAAGTTCAAATATGAAATACTTTTTTAAACTGCTTCAAATTAATATGTTGCATTAATCGCCCAGGATTGAATGGCAATGGAACTTTGTTGTCGATCGGTGGTCCATCGTATCTCCTTCCTTCTGTGCAAAGAAACAAACTGTATGATATAAAGCAGCTTCTGAATCATTTACAGTACTCCACAGATTCATTAGTGATCGGAGCAGGCGCTGGACCATGGCCTTACTTAAACAGAAACTGCGAGGTATATTCACAAATCTGTGTTTCTGTTATATCTCATATATTTATCGCACAAATATTCTTCCAGCTCATAATGAATATGAAGGTTTCACCCGCCGGTGTGGAAAATGAAACTCGCGTTGCATCTGTAGACACGAAAAGCGGAGACTGCGTGCTTCATAATTTACCTAATAAGGAGACGAGGCTAGGCTTCATGGCCGACCTCTTTGTCAGTGAAGGGAAACCAGGGCAGGTGTTAAAGGTGCACGCCAAGAAACGTACTGGCAGTGACCATTTCACCGCCTGCATACAAAAGGCAATTGAGCAACATTATAAAAATAATCTTGTCGGTGAGTGTATCGCGCGAATTATGAACTCGGTTAAGAGTTTCATTTGAATAGTGGTATTAAATTATTGTGATTGCAGGATTAGGAGGAGTGTTTCTAATGAGAGATGGAAAAATTAAGCAGCACGTTATGCAGGACTTTTCTACTACCCCTATTAATACCGAAGCACAACTCAACAACTGGTTGCGCTTTTATAACATGTCAACGCCCCTCGTTGCTGTTGGTACATTCGTCAGCTCTGAAAGTGTAAGTGCAATCGCATTAAACCTTTGACGTATACAATTCTATTCTGTGGTACGTTATGCATACGTCATAATTTCAGGATGTGGATCTCCGTGTCCAACACTTCCACAGCTTTTCTAATCATGGAGAGGGAGGACATTACCATATCGATACGACACCAGAAACTATCGAATACTTGGGATACTTTAACTTGGGTGCTACGCTTTACCGTGTAGATCAACCAGAGACTGTCTGGCAATTTGAAAAGGACTCATCGATCTCTTCTCACGACTAAATATTCTGTGATGTTTAGATATATGACTAAATATAAGTGAATGTAATCTGCAGTTACAGAAATCTATTAGCTATGTAAAGTTTATAATAAAATGTTATTTTGCTATTTTAAATCAGTAAGACTGTGTAAACTCTGTCGCGGAATTACCTCTCAACTATCAAAGGAAAATAAATTAAATATCATCAAGTATTTTAATTTAAAAGAGTCGAGAGAATTTCAAAATTAATTCGATATGGCAATTCACATCTGAGTCGTTGCTAATTCCCTATATGAAAAAAAGTGAATTGTTTTTAAAGCTGCTTCAAGCTTCTGTGGTTAAACTTTTCCTAATTTCTTTCGCTTAAAATTTGTCGCTTCCCAAAATTTGCCGCTCCCCAAAATTTGATTTTCTCAACAATTTGTCGCTCCCCCAAACTTGCCGCTTCCGAAAATTTATCGCTCCCGAAAATTTAATGCTTCCAAAAATTTTCCGCCCCTGGATGCCGCGGAAAATTCTGCTACGTCCGTGAACTGAACGCTTCGCGAACAAAACTTTTTGGCGGAGCAGACCGTACACAGATATCATGTATATATACATCCAGACGTGATGATGATTCATACTGTCATTAACCTAAAAGAAAGTTTATATTTTATTCAACCCCATTATTGAGGAATAATCACGCAAATTGTTATATGGAGCGAATATGTCCGCCTGAATCATGTACGCTGTTTATTCTCCACGTTTACTATAATTTACATTTCGTTTTATAACGATGGAGAAAGAAAGGTATGTTTCTGACGTTTTGATCAATTCTGCACCTTTCATTTCTTGTCTGTCCTTTTAAATTGTGTGATAATTTATTTTGTATCATAACTTCCTATTTCAAATACGATCAACTGTTTAATACATTTTTACTTGCACCAGATTCACGATGCTCCTTTTGGAACCAGGGGAGATATTTTTTGAAGATTATAGTGTTCAGATGAAATCGCTCGATACTTCTATTTCAGAGGAGCACAAATGGATAGATGGAAGATTGAAATTATGTTCAAAGTCCTTAGTATTTGTGAGTAAGGACATTAACCAGCCATTAATTAAGATCCAGCTGAAAGAGGCTGTAGCTATAGATCAATGTGCAAGTAGTAAAGATATAACAGGGTTGGTATTCGCATTCTTTGATATCTAAAGGTGCGTTTAAACCAAGCAAACAAATGCTCGTTTGCCCCCACTTTGACGAAATTCAAGTCCGAAGGAGCATTTGTTTATGCTCCTCAAAAAACTTGCCAACCATTTTGGAATACTAGTTTCATTTATTGAGAAACGTTTGGCTCGTATAAACTACACAAACATTCGCTCCCATTCTCCACAAATATCGTTCGATTGCCGTTTACACTAAACAAGCACGAATTTTATCAAAGTGAGGAGTGAACGATTATTTGTTCGTTCAATCTAAACGCACCTCAAGTATGCAGCATCTCTTTTCTTGTATCGCTAAACTTGACTTTATCTTTAAGACGCAGCAATGTGTTGTCCGTCGAATGCAAGCAGTACGTGGAGATGTTGGAGAAAAATATACTCGCGCCGTACAAATTTGTACACCAACATGCCACTTTCTGCTTCTACTTTAATTACGCGAGAGTAGAAAACTGTCTTCCACACATTTTGCAGTTACTCAGAGCAGCTACGCTGCCAACTGCCGAACAAAATGGCATGGTACTCGTAATAATTAATATTTCCTCGATTTGTATTAAAGAAGGAAGTTTATTAAACTTCCATTATCATACAGATTATGGCTATCGTGCATTCGAGACAATCCAGAGTGTCGTTTGATACGTCTTGGCTAGAGGACTTATACGAACAGGTTGTCTTAGAAACTCAAGCAAATAAAGTACTACCTCTTGTTATAAACCCGGGAAGGATACTTCTAACGACTTCCAGAATTTATTTTCAACCTTATAACAATCTAGACCAAGTAGGTATTCTAACGCTAGCATGATAGACGATACTTGTTTAAATTATTAAACTGATAACTTTATACATTCAGTATCCAGTTCTGAAAATACAATTAAAAGATATAATCAATATTATAAAGAGAAGATTTCTTCTACGACAAGTTGTGAGTATAATTTTCTGCATCCAATCTATATAATCCTAGCTATTTAATATATGTTAATTTTATTTATAACAGGGACTTGAAATTAAATGGTTAAGGCAGACAGAAAATAAAGTCGAACATCTGTTCATATCGTTGAAGAATGAAAAGGACAGAGATGAACTGTACACAAATCTATTAAATCAGCCCACTGTGTCTTTAGAAAGAGTTCCTCAAGATCAGATGACTATGAGATGGCAAAATGGTTCTTTGTCAAACTACGATTACCTCTTGTACATAAACAGGTAACTTTCATGCGAGTATAAATCAGAAGAACGAGTCACTTTGCAGCGACTTCAACTAAATCTGTGTTTCTAGTTTGGCCGATAGAACGTTCCACGATTTAACTCAGTATCCAGTAATGCCTTGGGTGATACAAGATTACACCTCCTCCACGTTGGACTTAAACGATCCCAGTATTTATAGAGATCTTTCGAAACCTATCGGAGCTCTCGAGCCGAATCGACTAGAGAGATTAAAGGTACGCAATCTTTCAGACAGATTCGCACATGATATGAAGTAGATTATAATGTTATTGCACCTTAGGAGCGATATTTGGAGATGTCAGAACCAAAGTTTTTGTATGGTTCACATTATAGCGCACCGGGATTTGTGTTATTCTATTTAGTACGCAAGTACCCGCAGTATATGCTCTGTCTACAAAATGGAAGATTCGACCACCCGGATAGAATGTTTAATAGGTATGTATTCTTCCTAAAAGTGTACATCACAATCTTGTTGCAAAAGTAGAAACATTGGTACGCCTATCGGAGCACTGTACGTCGCATTGAATTAAATTAGTAGCGATACTAATACGCGTATATAATTCCGAGTCGCACGGACAAGGCAAAATTTTATGGCGGTCGCTTCCCACACTGTTAAAGTACATAATTACTCTGTCAACTCTGCAGAAACGATTTTTTGTTTCACTCTTACCAACAAAAACACCTAACAGTGTAGCTGACGTATGGAAAAATGTTTTGGTGAACATGTCTGACTTTAAAGAACTGGTCCCGGAGTTTTATGACACGAGCGGCGGCGGTGATTTTTTGGTGAACAGTTACGGTATCGACTTCGGGTACCGACACGACGGCACGAAAATAGGAGACGTTCAGTTACCACCATGGGCAAATGGTACGTCCTTTGACCTTTCGGACTAATGCTTGTCGAAACTTTAATCACTGTTAATCGCCAAATCTTAGAACCGGCTCACTTTGTGCAAGTGTTGAGAGAAGCTTTAGAGAGCGATTTCGTTTCTCAAAGTCTCCACCATTGGATCGACTTGATATTTGGATATAAGCAAAGAGGAATCGAAGCGGAGAAAGCTAGCAATGGTATCTCGATGTCTTAAGATGGATTTATGCTAAAGTAGATGGCATTTATTTTATGACGCACTGTATTTCAGTATTTTTCCATCTGTGCTACGAAGGGGCAGTGGATTTAGACACTATCCGAGACATTAATGATAGACACGGCTTGGAGGTGCAGATCATGGAATTCGGTCAAATCCCGAAACAGATTTTTACTTTACCTCACCCTAAACGCTCTGTCTTAATGTTGGATAAAGTGCACGCGGAAACTGTTTCAACGTCCCTGAAAAGTGGAATCGGTATGGTACATTACTGCTCTCAATTTCAAATCAAATTTCAGCGGCAGATAAATTCAGTCAACAAAATAAAGTATGATTTCCTGCAGAACCTGAAAATCCTCTAACGAAGATGCTTGAATTAAGCGAGTTGATAACGTTTCAGTCTCATAAAGATAGTGTAAGCAGCATTACAATGATGAATAAAGACAGACTCGACGAAATAGTATCGGCGGGACAAGACGGAATGCTTAAATTGTACAGCATAAAAAGCAAAAAGCTAACGCGTAGCGTGGCCTTATCATTGCTACCACTCTCTTCTTGCATATCATATTACACGTCCTCCCATCGTAATATAGTAGTAGTAGGTTCCTGGGACAATTCGCTGTAAGCACGTCACATATGTATATACCGTATGTAAAATACGCAGGCCCGGCGCGTGGTATTTTCTTTTTGTGTGTGCGATAAATGTTCGGCGCCTTTCCAGAATTTTTTTTTAAATAAATAAATAAATCGCGAACAAGAGGAGTGCCCTCAGAATCTCGCTCCACTCTCGATACAATCATGCCATTCATTTTTAATTTACTGTTAAATTTTTAATTTTAGGCGCTTTTTCTCTTGCAGCGCCTCTGCATCGCGCATTTTGCACACTCAATCAGCCGGGTCTTAAAATGCGTATTCAAATTCTATCACTAATCAATACGATTTTACAGAATATTTTATGACGTCGAATTCGGCAGAGTAATAGATACATTACAAGGTCACGAAGATGCTGTTTCTTGTCTAGCTTTAAGCCCATCCCGCCAGATTATTGTATCCGGTTCGTGGGATTGTACGGCGAAAGTTTGGCAGTGTTATACCTCCGGATCGAAAATTAAACTAGCAGAGTGCCTTATTGCAGAACTCGACCACGATTCTAAAATAACGTGCATCAATATATCGAGGTAATTTTCGTGCTTTTTAAATTCTCGAGATTAGTCATTGAACTTTGTACAATTTTAATCGCGGGGGTGCTTTCGCAGAGATGAGACGTTGTTAGTATCCGGCACGGAGGATGGAGAGATCTTTCTATGGAATATGGATACTTATAATTTACAATTTAGTGTAAAAGGTACTTCACGAAATAGCCACTTCTATTGATTGTTTCAACATGTACGAACGAATCTTGTTGTTTTTGCGCAGGACATACCCGTAAGGTAAATGCACTGGATTTTGACGAAGAAGGCAAAAGTATAATATCGTGTGCAGAAGACAAAGTATTAAATATAATCGATATCCATACAAGTACACAGATTTATCGTACAACCATAGAACACGAGCCTCTGACGTTGACGTGGCTGGGAAGTTTTTTATTGATAGGAGACATCAGTGGAAATATTAATGTATGGAACCGTCAGGGTGCGACTATTGTTTCGCAAATACATTGCCACGATGGTAAAGTGTATACTATAATTGCTTATATTAACATGATAATATACATAATGTTCTGTTTGAACCGAGCTCATTTTCCTGATCACTAAGAAAGTTAATCATTTCCAGGACCAATACACGCATTATTGGTATCCGCAGAGAATAATATAGTGTTGACTGGCGGAAAAGATAGAAAGTTAATTGTGTGGGAGTGTACCAAGCTGTGATTCATCTTTTACTATTTACAACGCGATTGAAAAGTTTGACTATAATCTTGTACTGAGAGTGTTTAGCTTAGGAGCTAAATATAACATAGCAAACATCCTGACTAACATTTAGAGCGGCCTACTCGACGAATTGTTATAATGTTTATTAATAGCTTAATATATGTTAGAAAAGATTCATATTTTAGTACACTTTGTTTTGTATAAAGTATAGAGCATTCCTAACGATTTATCTGAAAAGAATCTTAAGTGCAAACGTGTTACGTTTAATATACTGCTTCGGAAAGTATGCGTTTTCACTTCTCACAAACTTTATTCTAAAATAAATTTTTTATGTATTAAGTCGTATATATATAATGATATGTATCGTGTAGTTTTACGTATTATTTGGGTATATCTTTCAGGTTCTACCGTTCAGTCTTATTACTTTTATAAGAACGTTAATCTAAACACGAAATTAGTATAGTCTATAATTATGTTTAAATAAAGATATTTAAATACAAGCTACAAATAATGTGCGTTCTTTGTTCCGTTCATTAGAGATTTAAATGCTGACTAAGTACTGTCGCGAACATTTCCATGAGGTGGAGGGAATGTCGCAGTGCATTTCCATCGAGTACTATCTTTCAACTATCGACGTACTTTCGGTAATGACTTTCTATCGCTTCCGAGAAAATTACTTATATTTATTTTCTGTACATTTTCATTCCGTGTAATTACTTTCATGTTCCTAAACATACGTATCCTAACATTCATAAAAATAAATTATACAATGGAGGCTTAGAGTTATCCCCTGCAATTACTACAGATCGTTTAGTCACACCTACACGCATACATATCTTTCCTTTTACCTATCTTCTTTCGCTTTCGCTTGCTGGTCAGTCGAGTGCTTCAGCACTTCCGTCAATGATACGTGCGAATGGTCCAGCTGTTTCAATTGTTCGTACGTTATAAAGAATATAATGTTCCATGGTCCCATCCTGAACCAAGTGGGCACGAAGCCTTTGTACAAGGCCAGGAATCCTTCGTTTCTAAATGTCTGCGGGGATAATAATATTGTACATTGACTCGTTGAAAATATACCAAAGTATGTTTAATATTTAATGTTACGTACTTGTACCAAGCAGTGGATACTACTACTATAGATATGAGGTGGCAACGCACCACCCCTGGTACATATTCTCCTTTGATTCATCAGACGAGTCTGCAATCACATCGTTTTGTTAAATAAAAGTAATTATTAGTAGATCTCAATAAAGGGGCTCGGATGAAAGAAATATTTCGAGGCCCAAAAAAACTCCTCAACCGTAAGAAAATGTAACATCTTTTCACGAAAGAAAGGATAATAATAACAAGAATTAAGAGGGAAGCCCTATTTAAGATGATAGGAATACCGTGATCCTTGGGAATTTTTTCTAAGAAACTGTTAAGCGGATCTTTTCCAAACTTTCAGGGTACTTTAGTTCACATTTAAACAATAAAAATTAATTTTTACGTTACAAAGTGTTCGGTAGAAATGAAGATATATGAACACGTTCGTTTGAACTCGCACGTCGGAGTTGTAAATTTGCAATTATAATGGTTGCTCCAATTATTCCTTGAAATAAAAAACCAAGGATTTTCTTATTTCTAATATAATTACATTGTCGATGAACCTAACAAATGAAAAAAAAAGTTAAAAATTGTCAAATTGGTGGAACTTCAAAGAAAAAGTTACGGTCCTGCCCCCAGATATTTCGTACTATTTATGGAAAAAGAGTTGTTCAATTCAATTTATTTATCAACGTCTTAGGTTCATCGACAATGTAATTATCCTAGAAATAAGAACCTTGGTTTTTTATTTCAAGGAAGAAATGGGTCCACCATTAAAATCACCAATTTGCAACTCCGGCGTGCGAAACCTAACGAACATGATCATATATCTTTATTTCTACCGAACACTTTGTAACGTAAAAATTCATTTTTACTGTTCGAATGTGAATTAAAATACCCTGAAAGTTTGGAAAAGATCCACTCAAAAGTTTCTCAGAAAAAATTCCCAAGGATCACCTTATTCCTAGCGTCCTAAATAGTGCTCCTCCCTTATGAATATAAAATAACAGAAATAAACGAATAAAGATCATTAAATCTATCATCAAATATAAATATTAGTTTTTTATTTTCCTCCTTTTTCCTTTTTCTCTCTCTGTGGCCAGCCCCGCTAGTACTAACTGATTATACTCACGCGAACAACATCTATAGGCGTAGAAGCCACCGCGCTTCCCATGCTGGCTATGAAACTGGACCTGAAATATATATACCCGATTATTTACACATATATACATAAACGTAAGCGTAAATTAGGTAAACCTCTATCAACTTTAAAGCTTAGAATTACTCGAGCACGCATAAGTGTAATTATACAATATTTTCTCTCAATACCGATTCTATCTTATTCCGATAATTTAGAGCAACCCTTATCCAGGCACTGTCGATTAAAATGTACATTGCGATGTCTACAATAGTATATGAAACGATCTGCGCACAGAATACAAACACTGCTCCGCACGTAACACGAACGAGAAAGAGAAGCCTTTCGGCGTAAAGTATAAACGTTAATTTGAAAAGAAAAAAGTATGGACCAAGAAACATTCATGAAGCAACTGAAGATGTTTAGTTATCTGGATAACAGTTTCAATGATTTCTATGTAAAATAAGGAACGTCAAACGCGACTTCCATTTTGATTCACTATGGTCATCTCAATGTCCACGTACTGCATATGCCCATGTACACGACAGTGTGAAACCACCTGGAAATAAAGTTTTTCACCTTTAGAAAAATATTACTTCCTTTCCAAACAAGCGCACCGCCAATACAGTACTAATAAAATGAGTACTATCTTTCGGGCACAAGTTACTTAACATATGCGGCCAATGATCTCTTATAAATTACGGCAAACACCTTTATATTCGCTAACTAAAATTGACACGCAAACAGTAGACGATAAATGGTTATTAGGGAGAGTAGGATATACATTTAAATGTTTAGTTACTTATATAGATATACTCACGTGACATCATATACTGTAAAAATAGAGTATAAAGTGTTCAATTCGAAAATATTATCGAGCATTTGTTAGTACAATAAACAATATAGAGACGAACGTATTATAAAATAATTGCAAACAGCCCGGATAAGGGTTAATTCGTATTAAAGTCCAACAAATTCAGACAAATTTATAGTAATTATTACTTTGCAGAACTGTCGAAGCTGTCTCGTTTAAAACAGATAAGTATTACTAGTACCAGTGCTACTTTTAACGACGATAGTTCATCAGTGTTTATGTCTACGATTCTTTGCGCTATATATGAGCATGATTTACTTACACAAAATGGTTACTAACACTGTCTTCCAGCAAAGCCATAAGTCTATTTTTACTATAGTCATATATAGGTAACTCTACAGCCGCAATAATTGCTGCTCTTTGAGCAGTGGGCCCTACACCCTGTATATAAAATCGTCAATGTAAAACAGTTCCTTAACCGAGTGGAGGACAGAGCGCACGAAGATCTCTTGGTCTTTCACATACCCTCCATAAACCCCGAACACCTTCGTGCTGATAGACATCTTGAAAGCAACCGAATAACGATAAATTTGATTCAGCACCTGTTACTTGCATACGAACTTTAACCACGTCGGTGGGATTAGCTATCGCGCTGGAAATAGCGCCCGCTACGGCGGCGCACACGATATTAATAACAACCAAGTCCTCGGTCTCCCACCTCTGCATGGCAGATTCCTTTAACGAATAATAGGTACCGAACTTTATAGTCCCATAAGTGGCTTGTCTTAAAATAGCTGAGCTGATTCTATATAAGCAAAGTATTAATAAGGATATATAAATCTTGCATTAAAGAAGTCTCTTAGAAGATAATTGGCAAACCACACTCACCCAGAATACAAGGCTTTAAATCCTTCCTGCTTCGATATTTGAAACAAAGCGTCGGTCATACCAGAATACTTCAAATGCGCATACTTCTTATCTAATTTCTGCCCCTGAATTTGCAGTCGAGTCTTCGTCGTGTCCAAAGGGAACGTACCTAGCGAGGAACAAGCGTTAGGCGATATCATTTTCAATGCAAATTAGCTTTCGCCGTGGACTTCTCCCACCTTAACGTTGCATACCTAATTCTGCGACGATCGACGCCAAACCTCCATAAAGAAAAGGTCTCCAATCCTTCCAATGACTCTCTCCCATTACAATCAAAGTATCTTGTGATTGAAACAGACAGTTAAATAAATATTGCTGTACGATTAGGAAATAATGAAACAGTTTTCGTCTAGGTTAGCGTAATTTGGAATCCATATAAGTGAGATAAGTACGTATGCGAAGGAGCTCGTTTAAATATAGTAAGACACGAGTACATTTCCCGACAGCTTTAATGCACAATTTTCTACTGTAATTTAATTGTAACGCCGGAATATCAATTGGCAGTAATAACAACAAATAATTACCTGTAAACGCGAATAGTACAGTTGAGAGTTACGTTACAAGCTTTACGTGCAAATGATTTAAATAAATAAAGAGTACGGGACGTAACGTTAGCGGCTTCGCGGTAATTGATAATCTACTAATATTCGACTCTACGTGTAAGCTGATTTTTGCATCGCTCCTCGGACACGTTCAAAAACCCTGTAAGCAAGTGAACAGCCAATCAAAGGGAATAGGCATAGTCTTGATACTATCGACTGGCGCAAGGGAATTCGAATAGGATCCCGAGATTTTTACATTTCCTGCTAACGAGTAGATTATTACCGATATTATTGTTCTATTGCTTATAAAAAGGGTGTTAAAAGTTCCTTCGATTCTGTATAAAGAAACGCAGCAGCCATCTGATAGCCATCTAGCAGTCGGATGCAGGAACTAACGAATTCACCCCGCGCCGGTGCGCGTGGCTTTGTCTTTTTCTGAAGCGCATTCCATCTCACTCTAATCGCCACGTGCATTATGCGCTCCTGATGCTCGGAGCCCGGAAGTATCAGGCGAGTAAAATCGATGTTCAGTGACGCGATAATAGCGGTATCCTTGTCGGACTCGCTACCTTTCTCTCGCTTTCTCTCTCACACTGTATTACCTCTTTTGCTACCTCCGCGAACATCATGTGTACCTGTTAACTCAGCAGAGTTTCAGACCCGATTTGAACGAACGTTGGTATCGTAGGATTCGTAGGATGTTTCGATTGTCACTGAACATTGAACACGTGTTTACTGAAAACGGTTCAGGATTTATATCCAGGGGCGGATTTGTGTATAGGCAAATTGTAAGTAGGCTGCGCCCTAGGGCGGCAAATTTGGGGGAGTGACAATTTTGAGAGGCGGCAAATTTTGAAGGGCAGTCAATTTTGGGGTTTAAGACGGCCCTTCGAGCCCTCGCGCCCAGCGCCCGTGTACATACAGGGTCATCGTTTAATCCTGTATATCCCCAAAGTTTTAAAAAATTTTGAATTTTCGAGGGGTTGGATCTTCGCCCGCGAGAGATAATACACTCATTTTGCACACCGCCCCGGAGGTAGAGTACTGAGCGCGTTTTTTTTAAACGTGGTTTTTTAAAAAATTTTTAAACTTTGGGGATATACAGAGGTTAATATAGGTGTGTATTGCGTAACTTTTTTGTTTATTGCCCAAATTCATTGTAAGGGGCTGAAATTGACCCCTGAAAATACGTTTTTTTTTCGATTTTGTGTTATAACTCGAGAACCGTAAGAACTGTAAGACCTATAACTTACCAACTGATAGTCCCAATTAAAAGAAGTAACTTTTTCCTAAACACTTTTTTTCTATCTTCTACAGTTCCCGAGTAATAATACACACAAAAGAAAGTTTAAGGGTGAATTGCACCCTCTTAGAGTGAATTTGGGCATCAAACGAAATTGCGTTGTACTCAGGAGGACTTCCGCTACATATTTCCAGAGTTTCATAATTTTCTGAATTTCCAGGTTCAGGATCTTCCCTTATCAAGTTTATGGGGGTTGAAACTTGGTAAACCGACATACATGAAAATGGTTACACTTACGGAAAAATTTGTAAGACCTTTTTTGTAGAGAATTTCCTAGGCTACAAATTGTGTAATAACTATTTTGTCGCAAAACTGCTAGATAGCGAGATATTTGCGAAAAACAGTTTTTTTTTGTTTTCAAACCTCTAAAATTTTTAGCAGCAGTCGGATTGATGGGGACTTTTAACATATTGTTTAAAACGACCAAATAAAGGTTCATGCCAAAATCCAGCTTGATGGGAATTAGTCCGTAGATTGGGCAGATTTTCGTCTAATTTCACTGGACTAATAGTTTGTACATAGTACTGTACAGTGTAACTGCGTGTTTGTAAGTCGTGTGTGTCCGTTATTTGGTTCTGTGGAGTGCTCGTCTGTTTTTGTAACGACGCCCACATACGGCTAAATAAACGTGCCGTCCCAACAACTGGTGGACTTGTTAATCTCGCTTGGAGCGCATCCCTTCCCTGGCCATACCAGTGGCAATTCACACCGCCTTCCTAAGGCATTCGTTTAAACAATATGTCATGAATGTTTCCTGAAAGTTTAGGACCGAAATTCGCAAAAATATCGAAGATATAGAGGAGACAATCTCCGGGTTTCAGGGTTTCCCTCAGGGAGACAATCTCCGGGGTTCAGAACAAATGCCCCACTGTGCGGTGCCGAAAAGTCTCGGAAGAAACAGTTCGGGTTTTACAATAAGGTAAAAGACCCAATACGTGGACACGTCCCAGTAGCTGGACACTGGTGCAAAAGAACTATTTTATTCAAATATTTAGTCAAATATATATATGAATATATTTTACTAAATATTAGAATAATCGAATAAAATAGTTCTTTTTTAGATAAAGCGGATATTAAATGTACTAATCAGTATTTTTGCACCAGTGTCCAGCTACTGGGACGTGTCCACGTATTGGGTCTTTTACCTTAGAAGGAACAGCTATTACAAGGGAAAAAAGTTTTACTCACAGGCTGATTAATCAATCGAAAGAGAGTTAAATACTGGAGGGACCAGCTTTGACTCCGATCATTCTATCACTGGCGGTGTCAGTTGACCTCCTGATCTTCAACATAACGACCGTAGTATCTCCCGGCGTGTCAAATTAATATACGCCGCATCCACGTCGATCCACAGAACTTTAGAGAGAGTCAAGAATAAAGAAAAGAAAGTAAAGAAAGTTGACACTTTTCGTGTGAAGTGACGCGTCAAACGGAAGAATGCTTAAATTGTTTATTTTGAGTGTCTTTCTTCAGACGTGGAAATTAATTTCCGTCAATGCCCGTAAGTAAAGTTAATTGCCTAAATTATCCTCATCCTAATGACTGGCGTACATATTTCCTTCGTCGAACACAATTCTATATAAAGAAATAGCGCATATCAAAGATTGCAAATTCGGGTAACGAACACAGCTTTATTTGCTAGCTGCATTACGAAACGACGCGACGGGAAGACCCGTCCGCCGTAAAAGAGGAATCATCTGAAAGAATACGACGAAGATTACTATATACTAAAATATGCGAAGCTGTTGATTTGCGAGAATCTTGTACATTCAAGGCCGCCGCGCCCTACGGGATGTTTAACCGGACAGCAATTAGCATTATTTTTTTATACGGCGGAATATGACTTTTTCTTTTCAGAATACGCATCGTATTGTGTGACACCGAATGGCGCACTTGGCATGTGCATTGGAATACGATCATGTCCACCTTTGCTGAACCAGCTTCAGACTGTACCCCTCGATCCAGCAACAGTAGGTTTTTTGAGAAGATCACAGTGTGGTTACGAAAGTGGGGGCCCGCAAGTCTGTTGCCCGATACAGAATCCTGAACCCAATATCCCATCACGTGACAAACTTCCATTTACAAGCAATCCGAGACCAACTCCAAGCATCGAGGAGCCAACCGCCGGAGACCAGAACGATGCAAACTTACAGTACGATCTGTCCAGTAATCCTTTGCTTCCCACCAATTGCGGTAAAGAGTTGACCCAGAGGATCCTCGGCGGTGAGAAAACGGATCTGGACGAGTTTCCGTGGATGGCGCTGTTGGAATACGATACACGTAAGTGCCCGAAATTGGCCGAGGAGCTAAGTATCCATTCGAAATTGGTGTTTTTCAGCGATCGGAAAGATTACAGCTTGCGGGGGAGCGCTGATCAGTCACCGTTACGTTCTGACAGCGGCCCACTGTCTGAGCTTGCAGCTGAAGAGCGTCCGATTAGGCGAGTACAACACCGCGACCAATCCGGATTGCATCTGGGACGGCAGGAACTACGTGATTTGCGCGGACGAACCGATCTCCGTTAGGGTAGACGAGCAGATCGTCCATGAGAGTTATCAGCCGACGCCAATAAATCGGATGTACGATTTGGCCCTGCTGAGACTGTCTCGCGACGTCCAGTTCACAAACTACATCAAGGCTATATGCCTTCCAACGCGCGCTGTTTTCGGACCAAAACTGTTCGTTGCCGGCTGGGGAACGACTGAAAACGGATCCTCGTCCGACGTGAAGCTCAAGCTTTCGTTATCTCTCGCCGACAAGGAGCAGTGTCGAACGACTTACCAAAACACGGGTGTGTCGCTTGGTTACGGGCAAATATGCGCCGGTGGAGAGAGGGGTAAAGATTCGTGCAGAGGAGATTCGGGTGGTCCTCTGATGTCTCGTGAGAGGGGTCCCGATGGTACCGGAAGATGGACCGTCGTTGGTGTCGTCTCTTTCGGCCCGTTACCTTGCGGCATGCCCGGATGGCCTGGTGTTTACACTCGAATAATTGATTTCGTGCCCTGGATAGTCAGCAAGATGAGACCATAAGATGTCCGGCTTTGTTACGAGACGTTTCCTGATTAAAAGAGCAGAGCGCTTCTGTGCTCCCTCTTAACAGCCGGCTTCTCGCGAACGCACCAATATAAATAAAAATTCTGTCGCATTCGATTACGAACTAAAAAGAATGCTGTTTTTTTTTTGTAATGACCAAGTTGTTGTTTGCAATTGCTCTACCGCTATCGGCTCCGAAGATTATCGTTTTCGTACGTCATTGAGCAAATCATGTGCATTTGTTATGTGCGTCACAACTAAGTTGTAACATGAGATGAATAAAATTCCTCTGGTCCTTAGAATAATCCTTAGAATAATTCTACAAGTTATTGTTTAGTTTGCTAAAATCAATTTTGCTTGATAACACATTACACGTAAGAGGATGATGGGCTCTATTCCTCACCTATTTGGCAAAGAAGAATGTATCGTAGGTAGAAAGTTTTTAGACTGCCAGGCCGAAGTCTAGGTAGACGCACGAAATCCCCATATCGGTGTTCCAGTACGGGAAGGCAAGGGAAGGCGTTTTGTCCGCCGCGACCCCAAGGTAGCCGCCGCCCGCATAAGACCCTCTCACTTGCACATAAAGCTCTGTCCTTGTTTAGCACCATCCCTGTCTACCGCATGCTCTTCGTCAGGTAAAGTGAGATAACCGTTACTTCTGACCGTAAGGGTGGTCTTATACCTGCTCAAAAGAATGGTCGAATACCTGGTCGTTGGGAGCGAGCAAGTCGTGCATTTTCAATCTTAAAATTTACGTAGAGTAATATGTTTACATTTGGCGCCCAACACCCTATGAGCCCGCACCTATGCTACTTCAGTTCTCCTCCCTGATTCTACCCTTAGTAACGGCATACAGTGTTGGATTAGAGACAGGTTAGACAGTAAGTAAAAACAATAATTACAACTTATTTCAATCTTTAGAATGCTGCAGTATATGCATGTCACGAGATATCGGTATAGGTTTAGAGCTAGATTAGTGCGGCGGGCGCATAACGCATGGTAGCGAACCAATGTGAGACGGGGTGTTGACGGGAGTCTCCACACATGTAACAGATGCTCTCGAAGCACCCTCCTTCTAGCAAACACACACACTTTCTGCTTTATATATTAAGATACACACCGAGTAACCCGGAATGTAAATGCTGCACTCATAGGAGTGAATGTTCCCGGAAGGTTTGCATTCAATTATGATCCGGGAATTGACAAGGTATGTTAACATACGAGAAGTTAAAATAGGAGGGATGGATAATTTTTGCCATCATTGCTCCGGCAAGTGATGCGCAACAGCAATTCATCCTAATGTCAAAAAATCATTACACCAAGAATGTTATTTTTTCCGAAATATTCTGAAGAAATTAGGCTTTTTTCAAGATACTTAATTCCCTTAAAAGATATGAATTCTAATAAACATGAATCAATCTCGGTAATATCTCGAGCGAAGTCGACACGGGGGACGCTAGTATGTAATATTTTAGTTTCTCTTACATTTTATTCAGTTAATACATATGTATCCATAATTTAAACAGTTTCTTTGAAAAGTTCCTTAGCACCTTACGGAGGCCTGGTGAACGCGACCGTCAGACGTATGGATTTACGTGAAACGCTGCAACTCTCGATTATCATTTCTATACCCGTTTCATCCTAAGAAAAATCCTACGCCCAGACCGTTTTGTGACCGTTCTGCGCAGCCCCCACTACCGCCTACGGGCCCGACGCAGGCGATTGACAGAGAGGTAACAGGCGGTAAGACGGAGAAAATCGGCGGTTAAGTGGGGAGTCCGACCAACCAGCGCCTTCTCAGAATCATCCCTGCGCGGAACGGGATTTTTCTTAGGATGAAACGAGTATAGCTAAATTAGCTATGAAACTTCAATCCAGACCAATCCGGTACCAATTTTTTTTCCCCCTGATCACAAACCTTTATTAAATATAATGGCACCAGCGAAAGCACCGGGACTCACCTTGCAATATAACAAAATCGTTAATGAAATCTTATAATCGTAAAGAAAATTAACTGAATTCTCGATTGTCTTCAAATGTTAATAACTATGCAAATAAATGTATAAGTATACCTGCATGAAAAGCTTCCATAATGCAAGAATTCACACAACTTGTATACGGATAAGAATGAAACGCGTGCTCTAACGTCTCTTCCTGAATGCACAAATGAAAAAAAACAATATTCATACATTATTCCTCACATATGCAAATGCCTTGAGCAGCAAAATTTGACAGTTTACGCAAAATTTTAAAATCCATTTATCTTCTGGTTTCAGAACAAATGTCTTACTGTGCGGTGCCGAAAAGTCTCGGAACAGTTTGGGCTTTATGATAGAAGGAACAGCTACTACAAGGGGGAAACATTACTTTTACGAATAATCGCAGGCCGGTCAGTCAATCGAAAGAGAGTGAAATAGTGGGGGAACCAGTTAGGTCTAACTTCGGTCATTCTGCCATCGGCGGTGTCAGTTGACCACCTGATCTTCGACACAGAGGGTGTAATATCCGCCGGCGTCTCAAGTTAATATACGCCGCAACCACGTCGATCCGCAGAACTTTAGTGAGAGTCGAGAAATCTTTTCGATTTTCAACGTCAGTTGACGCTTTTCGTGTTAACTGACGCGTCAAACGGAAGAATGTTTAAATTGTTTATTTTGAGTGTCTTTCTTCAGACGTTGAAACTAATTTCCGTCAATGCCCGTAAGTAAAGTTAATTGACTATATTATCCTCATCCTAATGACTGGCGTACATATTTCCTTCGTCGAACACAATTCTATATAAAGAAATAGCGCATATCAAAGAGTGCACATTCGAGTAAAGAACACAGCTTTATTTGCTAGCTGCATTACGAAACGACGTGACAGGACGACCCGTCCGCCGTATCAAAGCAATCATCTGAAAGAATACGAGGAAGATTACTAGTAAAATATGCGAGGCTGTTGACTTGTGTTATTGATATGTGATTCGTATATGATATTAGTATTATTTTTTCATACGGCGGAATGTGACTTTTTTCAGAATACGCATCGAATTGTGTGACACCAAATAGGGCACCTGGCACGTGCATTGGAATACGATCATGTCCACCTTTGCTGAACCAGCTTCAGACTGTACCCCTCGATCCAGCAACAATAGATTTTTTGAAAAGATCACATTGTGGTTTCGAGGGCATGGAGCCGCGAGTCTGCTGCCCGATACAGAATCCTCAAGTCAATATCTCATCTACAACCAATCCGATACCAACTCCGCCTCCCACCGATTGCGGTAAAGAGTTGACCCAGAGGATCTTCGGCGGTGAGAAAATGGACCTGGACGAGTTCCCGTGGATGGCGCTGTTGGAATACGAAACACGTAAGTGCCCCAAATTGGCCGAGGAGCTAAGCATCCATTACAAATTGGTGTTTTTCAGCGGATGGAAGAAAGGTTCTACGTTGTGGGGGTGTGCTGATCAGTAGCCGTTACATTGTGACGGCGGCCCACTGTCTGACAGATCCGAAATTGCGGCTGAAGAGCGTCCGATTAGGCGAGTACAACACGGCGACCAATCCGGATTGCATCTGGGACGGCAGGAACTACGTGATTTGCGCGGACGAACCGATCTCCGTTAGGGTAGACGAGCAGATCGTCCATGAGAGTTATCAGCCGACGCCAATAAATCGGATGTACGATTTGGCCCTGCTGAGACTGTCTCGCGACGTCCAGTTCACAAACTACATCAAGGCTATATGCCTTCCAACGCGCGCTGTTTTCGGACCAAAACTGTTCGTTGCCGGCTGGGGAACGACTGAAAACGGATTCTCGTCCGACGTGAAGCTCAAGGTTTCGTTATCTCTCGCCGACAAGGAGCAGTGTCGAACGACTTACCGCAACGCGGGTATGTCGCTTGGTTACGGGCAAATATGCGCCGGTGGAGAGACGGGCAAAGATTCGTGCAGCGGAGATTCGGGTGGCCCTCTGATGTCTCGTGAGAGGGGTCCCGATGGTACCGGAAGATGGACCGTCGTTGGTGTCGTCTCTTTCGGCACGTTACCTTGCGGCATGTCCGGATGGCCTGGTGTTTACACTCAAATAATCGATTTCGTGCCCTGGATAAAGAGCAAGATGAGACCATAAGATGTCCGGCTTTGTTACGAGACGTTTCCTGATTAAAAGAGCAGAGCGCTTCTGTGCTCCCTCTTAACAGCCGGCTTCTCGCGAACGCACCAATATAAATAAAAATTCTGTCGCATTCGATTACGGACTAAAAAGAATGTTGATTTTTTGTAACGACCAAGTTGTTGTTTGTTGTATGCAGTTGCTCTATCGCTATCGGCCTTAGAGCATATAAACATGGAGGAAGCATGCAATAGGCAAAAATGTAGACGGCGGTAGAAAGAGAAAGATATACAGAAGGGACACCCCCTCTCTTTGTAGCGCCGGCATTTTTTTTATGTTAGAAAGAGAGGGGGTGTCCCTCCTGTATATCTTTTTCTTTCTATCGTTGTCTACATTTTTGCTTATTGCATGCTTCCTCCATGTTTATATGCTCTAAGCTATCGGCTCCGAAGATTATCGTTTTCGTAGGTCCTTGAGCCAATCATGTGCATTTGTTATGTGCGTCGCAACTAAGTTGTAACATGAGACGAATAAAATTACTATGATCCTTAGAATAATCCGCAGAAATCGTTTCCCACTATTTATCAAGATACCTACTTTCCGACGCGACGCGTGACGTAAAACACAGTCGATGTCGGAAACGGAATCGGGAATCCCCTAATTGTAAGTCACTTTAGTAGGTCCGGTAATTCGTGGGTAGAAAAATTCTGTCGCATCGAAGACCGAGGAGTGAAATATAAACGTAAAAGGAAAAGGAAGGAAAGCATTCTTCTTGGAATAAGCTGGCAATACTGTATGTAACCGGTTCGCCGAAAGAATCGAATTGATTGTTAGAATGGCAAGCATCCGCCATGATTTGAGCATCCCGCGTTCTGATTAGTTGAAAGAATATTCTTCATAAATCCCGTATACTTTTGGCACCTACTGACTGAAAGAACTGTACAGCAGGTTTGCAGAAACGGCTGAATTGAGACTGCCCAGACCAGAGCAGGCCTTCTACAATCTATAGTCTATAGTTTCCTCGGTGATACCGACAGCTTTACCTGTGTCAATGCTAGTGTTACGAATTTTAGCGGGGAAATTGGGATGCGGACGCGGGTTGGTGCCCGTCGAGCGCTGAACCGCTCTGCTCGTTGGAGTGCGCGAGTATTTCAAATAAAACAAGAAACACGGAACTATTTTAAGTTAAACTTTTTGGTGTATTTGGTCTATTCGAGAAGCTAGCTGTCGCCAGAATGATTGCACTGTACAAGAAAACGCTCCGAGCTCATCGACGAACTCACTGCAAAGATCCTGTTGATCCTCTCCTAGATCCTTGTTGTCCAATCAGCACGATTGCATCCCTCAAGCTTCATCAGTGGGTTGTCCTTCGTCCTTCCTTCACGCTTCCTCCCACTCTTGTCTGGTGATCGAGGCACGCTCACCGTTTTACATATAGTGGTACATAGGCTACGTACACACTGATATATAACACTGGATGCGGCATCGCCTCCTACAGCGTCTGAAACCACAAAGTGGGCAGCTATCTTTGAGAATGAACTACATGCGCCATTTGAATAGCGTCTCAAGAACTACGCAGCTTTTCGAAGGCGTCCTTTAAAAGGACTCCTTTCCTCATTCTTGTTCGAGACGTTGTGCTCTACAACGTAGAATTTACATCTGCGAAGTATGTAAGAAAATAACATCAAATTGAATCCAGAAACGTAGTTCTTGAGACGCTATTCAGGCGGCGCATGTAGTTCATTTTTAAAGATGGCTGCCCGCTTTGTGGCTTCAGACGCTGTAGGAGACGATGCCGCATCCAGTGTTATATATCAGTGTACGTACAGTACATACATATCTCGCAGGTAATTAAGCGCAACCCTCGGGGTCAAGACGACGTCGCCCGGAGAAAGTTTATGGCTTTATGACTTTCAGCCTTCGTCGACCGGAGTTTTTACCCTAACAGGACATCGACAGTTATTGAAAGGGAGGACAGAATTTTAAGTGCTTTTACGAGGCGAGCCGCTGCCCGCTCAACGAAATTTGGCACGCAGATGTGGAAAGGAGAAAGTTAAGCTCTTTACTATCCTCGCCTGGTCTAACGGTAACTTGAAAGCTAATGAATGCAACCCCAGGTTTTCGTACGCCTTCTGAGTTCAGGCATCAGCTACTAACATTGTAAGGACACGTTCAAAAATAGCAGGGAAAAACCCCACGAAAAGCACAACGCGCTCTCCCATAAATTCTTCCTCGTCCTCCGTTTCAAATCACACTCTTACGCACTCTACATATCGATTATATACATTTCTGCGGCCACAATCAAGCGATAGCGTAACACTAGAAACACATTATGTTTCCCGCACCCACTGCTCGAAAATTGGAGAGGGCGCTCGAAAACTAGTGGTTATTTCAGAATATCGGTACTTCAGACCAGTGACACTGAAGACAAAAGAATGTTAGGTCTATTCTATATCTCGTCTATGGTAAAATAAACTTTACAAATGTTTATCAGACACATTGGGAAGTTTACCATTTTCGTGTCGCACGCAACGTTATCGATTTAAGGTAGAATACGATCGCAATCCTACTGGCGGTTAGAATTGAAACTAACCATAATGAAAATTACTACCACAGATACCTTGTTTTTCAAAGCAATAAATTAACATTTTTATCACTGACTATGGTTGTGTAACAAGTGATAGTCTCGCTAAAATGACTGTTTCAGACACGCCCCGTAATTTAGTCGAGCTGCGAGTACATAATTCAGTAATTTACCGTGTGTGGCCACTAAAATCGAGTTGAATAGTTTAGTAAAACAATGGTAAATTACTAAACAACTCGCTACTCGACTAAATTACTGGACGCGTCTGTTCCAGGCTTAAGAGGCCTAGACTCCCAGATTATAAATACGCAATGAAATAAACTACATATAAGCAATCCTACAAATAAATAAAGGGATTAAGAAAAATTTACGCTTGTCGGATCAATATAATTTATTTTAAAAACTTTATACATATATAAATAGAATTAAACTGCATAAAAAGTACAATGTAATTAAAAAAATATGGCATTGCATGGAATATTTACTTAGATATACAATTATCCAATTGTTCATAACACATTTGTGCATATCCTGTTCTTTGTATAACTATATGTAAAAAAAGATACTGCTTAATGTAGAGATAAATCTCTGAATGAATATAAGCTGTATAAACAATGCTTTGGAATAGAAATGGATCAGTTTCTAATCTAATCGGCTCTCACTGGAACTCTTGTATGTACACCTGCATTATTCTGGTAAATATATACTTGTGCTAAAATGGCAACATCGATCACAACTTGAAGAGCCCCGCAGACTGCGAATTGAATGGGCGCCTCTTTTATTACAAAATAACATGTTTTAAATGCATCGCCTAAAGTCCACATAGCAACCATAATCACGCTAAAACCAAAGTAAAATCACTGAATAAGCAGCGCCGTTCTAGCAATAGCAATATCACTCATTATCTGGGCAATGACTTCGTACCTCATACCATTAGTCGATTTACTAGAAAAGTTACGGACAAATTGCGGCACGCCAAGCATAGCTTCCGTTAATACTGCGAGCAATCCCACTGTCTCGACAAATATCGGTACATCTACTAACAGATACGTGAGGATCCCCACTAGCGCCGCAAATAACAGCATGAAGTCTAAATAAGATTGAAAGTCTGTCCATTTCCAAAAAAAATTTGCGTCGAAATCTATTTAAATTAAATGTTAAAGTGGCTTACGATTAGAAACGAAAATAAGTCGGGGGGGGGGGGGACAAGCTGTGGAGGAAATACTCAGCCTAGCATTAATGAACTTACCGGCAAAGACTCGCTCTCTAGCTTTTATTATCTGATTTCTATTTTGTACGGTAACGCAAAGCTTAATCATGACGAACATGGTAACGATCATCAATATACTTTGCAATAAAAGAGGCAATTCGTATCGTTTTCCAAACCTGCGAAAAGCACAACACTATATCATATTAAGCGACGCACGGCTAAGGTAGGCGATCCATTAGAAGCGAAGATACGAACCAAAAGAAAATGCGCAAGCTATTGGCTATCAAAAGCGTGAGGCATACGTAAAGGGAGAATCCTTCTGCATTCTCCCTTTTTTTAATCTCTCTATACTGGGGTATATATGGCACGATGCCGCCGAAAATTATCGCTCCGGAAGCAACCCAGTTCGCTACGTCTTTGATAGTTAGCTGCTCGTAGACATTATTCATTTTAATGGAAATTTTTTAATCTGTACAACATTTCACTACCTACGAGCCATTACATGTGACGAATTTTAGGTTATATTGCCAACGTTTTGGGCCATCATATCATCAATGAATCATTAAGATTAAACAAATCTACGATGGTAATAAGATAATTGATAAACCTCATTGCGGCCTGCTATTTAAAATAGACGATGATCTTTGCTGCGATCGTTTTATCGATCGAAAGTGTACAACGAACGTAACGCAAACGCAATACTAACTGCACATAAACAAAGTCAAACAAAGGCTCTGTATAAAACTACATATAAACATTAATATAAAGATTTCATTACCGACTGTGGGTAAGAGAATTCGAGAAAAAATTTATCGACACTGTATTTACGAAATTTATTAAAATATGAAGACTTCTATGTTTAATGCCCGAAATACAAATGTAATTACGAATAATGAATTAATCTTACGTTAAACGCAAGTGCAAAGTTTACACTGATTTAATTATAGGTAAATGTCAATACAAATGAATTCCATCCAAACTACAAGCTTGTAGGGTAATAAAAGAATACTAAAATAATTATAGAGTTTCATATATTTCGTCTACGATTATTCTTATGATAAGCCTATATAAAAACATAACATTCTTTGGTAAGGATTGCATCCACGTGTTGGATACGACCTATGTAATGGGAGTTCCTGTAAGTTGCTTAGTAACCGAATAGTAAAAACAATTTTCAGCCAGTATATCGTAGATATGTTCATTCTGCGGATGTTTGCCAGTTAGATATAAGGTAAAAATTCTTAATGGTCATTGCCTGATTCTCCTCTCACTGTCTCTCCAAAATTCTCAGTGCTTTAAACGCTTTTCATTTTCATACAATAAAGAAGCACGAAGTGAAAGAGCAACGCTGCAAGCATCGACTAATAAACCACCTGCGCAATGACGAAATGCAACTGGGACGAGTGTAATCTGAAAAGTACCGGTGCGAGGCACAGTTTTCTCTTTCTTCTTTACAATATTTGTTTCGCGGCTCCTCCTCTGTAAACTGTAAAATATTTTCAAGCACAGCTTACAACCAATGCGGTCAGAACTATTTCGAGCAGCTGACAGCATACAATTCGATGACTTCGCACCTGCGACGCATTTTACTGGCGAAATGCGTGGTCGACGCGAAAAACAAAAGCTACATGTGCAGGAGGAAACAACTGCTGAAACAATATAACCGTAAATCACGATCGGCGAGGGTCGAGATTACGAACAGCTTAATCGATAGATTGGCTTACGACACCTTGCATCATCCAGCGGTAAATTGCTCGTGCAATATAGGGTAATGGATCCAATTACTGTCACCTCAAGCTGTTTTATTTAAAATACCGAATAAATAAACGTTGTAAAGTCATACACAAAAAGAATTATTTAAGTAAACCTATAATCTATACTATAGATTATATACTATAGTTTATATTTCGTTATTTTAAATAAAATAGCTTAAGGTGACAGTAATTGATTAGGTGACAGTAATTGGGTCCTTTACCCTAGTTGCAATTAATAGAGATTGCGTATAAATTAGAGATCGCTACACGATAACGAGATTCGAACATTTTTCTATTTGGATCGACGAGTAGGATCTTTTAGGAAGGAGTTGCGTTTCGAGGTACTCGTGCCAATGCGACGAGCAGAAGTACATCGCCGACTGTTACGATTACGATGTAATTTGCTCGCGATCCAGACTGCAAAAGCAAGTAATTTGCCCAGCTTCGCTGACGTCTAAAGCAAGTAGATCAGAGTTTGTTAAATCAAGCGGCGGAGGAGCGAAACAACAGACAAAGACCGAGTTCAACATCGAAGACGTTTCAGAGCGCAGGTAGAATGAAATTTTCTGCAAGACAAGATAGAGCTGTTATTAATTCTATGATAAACTCGGACGTAGGTATGACGAGGATTCGATGCTCTACGAGCCCGCTTCTGATTATCAGGCGCAAGGGAACAATCAATTATCGATGCCGGTGGATTCTTCGAGGAGTTACGAGAATTCCGATATCGTAACATTACGCGCGAACACGAGCGCTAGGCGGGATGGGTTCGTAAAAGGCGATGAAGCGAAGTGCGCAAAGTTTGTATACGAGATTACCCGCGAGATAATGCGCGATGGTCTTTACACTGACAAAGAATTACGAGAAGTGTTCAAGAAACACGTGGAAAGGAATAAAGATATTCTTGACATGGTCGGAATCACGCTTTAATCTTTATAATCTAACAAGGGAAGATCCTGAACCAGGAAATTCAAAAAATTCTGAAACTTTGTGAATATGTAGGGAATTTCCTCCTGACAAAACGCAATTTTTATTTGCTGCCTAAATGCACTCAAAGGGGGTGAAATTAACCCCTGAAAATTCGGCTATTTTCCGATTTTGTGTTATAACTCGCAAACTGTAAGAGATAGAAAAAAAGTTTCAAGACAAAAGTTACTTTTTTTAATTAGATCTATCATTTGGTAAAAAAATTATTTTACAGTTCACGAGTTTTAACACAAAATTGGAAAATAACCGGATTTTCAGGAGTCAATTCCACCCCCTTAGAGTGAATTTGGGCAACAATCAAAAATTGCGCTGTAATAACAAGGAAATTCCCTACATATTCACAAAGTTTCCGAATTTTTCAAATTTCCGAATTCGGGATCTTCCCTTGTAAGCTAGAATTGACTACTCGAGCGTGTAAAGTAATGCGTTGCCTACACTTTGAACAGGACACAATGCTGTACGAGATCTATCAGTTAAAGCTTCATTTAAACATGTCAGACGATTCGGATGACGAAGAAGTTCAAGAACATCTTGATCACAAATTGTCGAATACTTTGAAAGTCCGTCCACCCACGCCGCCAAGGGTTCTGGACGAAAACAAGGTCCTTGAAAAATTAATGTATCATAAATTGAACGAAACTACAGATAGATCGACGCGCAAGCGAGAGAGATCGGTCTTATTAGTCGATGCCAATCCGGAATTAATTGTAACCGAGACAGACGTTCTTGCATCGTTGATAGAGTTCGACATCGCGCCTGAGGAAGCTCAACAGATTTATAGGCGACTGTCTTATAAGAGCAAAGACACAGATCCCCCGGATCTCGTACGTTAAGTAAATTAGATAATTCGGTGTCTCTTTCGTAACTAATTGCTCTTATTAAACTGAACATTTATTTCAGACTCGGACGAGAGCGGAACGACCGAACGACGAATACGTGGATGAAACTAATTCCATTTCAAAAGATCCCGACAAAGCAACAAATTCTCAAGCAGAAAGTTTTGCAGCTACTGACGTTGTAACACGAGAAAACAAGGATATACAATTATAAGAGCAAATAGCTGTACATTATTAAATTACGAGAAAGATTAGGATTTCGTGGGAGTACACTCGCGGAAAAAGTGTCAGACTGTGACAAGCACCTGCTTAGAAAAGATAGCTAATCTTAAGAACGCGTTACTTGTAATTGTTATACTGTTTATTAATAGAACTAAGTCTTGTGCCATCGTTTTTACAATATCAGTTCCTTTTCGTTTCTGTACACTACAGTATCAACAGAGATAAAATATGTAGTGGAAAAATACATGCTTTATTATGTACATGTATAATTACAATATATACGCGATCTGTTCAAATAATATATATTATTTATCCATTAAACGTATACGCTATATAACTCTAAACGCATGCTCATACATTTGTACAATACGCGGTCTGCGTTCGAGACATTGTACAGAAACTATTATATTTAGTGTACGCATTATATGTTACACAGAATTATACATGGCCTCTAAGACCAAAGTGGGCTAGCCTCCGTTATCATTACATCCTTTTCTAATCACTATACAGAAGCGAACGTGCGTATGCACTTTGTACGTAAGTTTCACAGTTCTCGCTTATAATAAAATACACATATTTATGATTTATAAAATCACATGCGCTTTTCATAAAGTCTGACTGCGAAAACGAAAGTTTCTTATAAAAGCGAATCGCATGATACTAAGTACTAAAAGAAATATAAGATAAAAAAAAGGTACTCAATTAAGTTCTCCCTACAAAAATGCAATTATAAGCTCGTGTAAATAATATAAAATAAAAAGAGAGACATTCTGATACGAATACAATTAAAATAGATGTTGCCTTCTTGCATCTGTTACCTCGCAGGTGATAAATTTCTTTCTTTTGCATTTAGTACCATTACAACCAGAAACTTTGTAAGAGGCGTCTCTGAGTTGTTTTGCTAACATGTAAAATATGTTACATGTTACTTTATATATATATATTTTTATATATATATATTGTTTTCTAAAATAGACTTAGCTGCACGGAAAAGAATTTCGTGACAAAAATTTCCTCTCATCCTTGAAAAAGAAATTTCTTTGATTCCTTATCAGCTGCCATCGGATGCATTTGAAGATGAATCTTCAAGCTCTGGAGCATCAGGACGTCTATTTAAAATACTTAAGAGATCCGTTACGTGGCGTATAGTAAAATCTGGCTGTGGATCTTCTTTTAACAAGCGTGGCTTATCCACCGTTGGGATCCAAACTGTTCCACCGAGATCTGCTTCTATTCCACCTACATACGAGTAATAAAAAGTATTTGATTAATGTGGCTCTAGAATCTTCTAATGTATTTATTTATCCTATAATGAAGAATGTAGTACCCAGAATATCGGTTTCCAGTTTGTCACCGACCATTATGCAACTATCTGGCTTAACATTTAAAATTCGACACGCTCTTCGAAATATTTCCCTCTCTGGTTTCTCCCACGACAAATCCCCCGAAACTAAGATGACGTCAAAGTATTGTTCCAGCGAAAGCTTGCGTATCTTCTCCCACTGAGCGTTGGAAGGGCCATTAGTAATCAAACCTAAGAGGTATTTCACCCTCAGCTGTCGCAGCATGGATATCACATCTGACGCCAGTGTCAGATAGTAATATCGCAGGCACAGCCATCGCTCGTAAATTCTTTTTGCTAGATACGAGTAGTTCTCGCCGAGTGCTTTGCTCCACAAAGTCGTACGCCAAACATCCAAGGCGTAACTGACATTGTCGGGGCACTTTCTAAAGAGCTTCAAATACGTCGTTGTAATCTTGATAGACACATCTTCAGGAATGCCGTATTCTTGTGTCAGTTCCTCGGCCAACTGCAGATAAATTTAGAATACCAGCCGTTAGAAATATCTTCATTCCGCAACATGTGTCAAGCGATATTACAAGAATGATGAACAAAATACAAAGTACATACTAAAGGAGAATGAAACTGGTTTCCACGTTCAATAAAGTATATAGCAATATAGTTTAGTATTTGGAGAAAGCGATGATCTATGTTAATAGAACTCATCGAGAGGGCCAGCTAACGCAACTCTACATCAACGGAAGTTACAAGTATTGAATGTGGATTCTAATGGCTTAACCAAGGTTTCGGGGGGGGAAGAGGATACAAACGATCAGTTAGGAGTTTAGGTCACTTAATTCATTTTTTAATGATTACCTAGAAAATGCATTGATTCATTGAAATACTCGAGCCGATTAGTGGACACTCGAAGTGGCACCCACGGTCGTTGCTGTAATCACAACAAAATCAGTTGTGCCAACAACAAACTTATATTATTCCAACTCTAGAAGCCTTAGCCGAAAGGTTGCTGGATGTTAACGCTTATACCTATCGCAGATTCTATGCTGCAAATTAGACGTAGCATTAAAATTAATCTCGGTATCATTCCTCAACATTAATCTTCTCATTCTTCAATGCCAAGGTGGGTAATAACGTAGAAGAGAGGATACTTTAAAAAATCAATTCAATTTAATAAAGAAGACCATATTTTACAAAATCATTCACTTACACGTAAACATTTCTTAACGTATATACATTTTGAGACTACATCAATTATGTATCAAATATATGTCTAGCGTGTAAATTTCTTTTTAGTAATCTACGATTTCATACAAAATCTAAAAATATTTGCGATATATTTCGATATTAAAACCTTTACGAGCTATTTCGTCCATTCAGATATTCATTAACTAGTTTGCTTGCCAGAAAACTATTTCTAGATATGATTGCTACCTAAATTTACATGTGGACTGTTTGCACACAGTTTCGCTGAACTGTAGATGGAACGTGTTACTAAGATGCATATGTTATTTCAGCAGAACAGAATTTCATGTTATTAAAGACATTTATAAAGAAACTTGCGTTTTACAGAATATTTGTATAAACCCCTTAATTAATTTTTCTCTCGACAAGAATATAAATAATAGTTCCTTCGTTCGAGACGTTACAAATTAAAAGAACATTCAAATTTGATTTTAGTCTCCAAAAAGATATTTTCCAAGTTCCATCATACGATGATTCCTGCATACTGTTAGAGCTCCAGCTTTCTTCAAAACAGAAGCAACATTCTCATCTGCTTTGACTAAATGGCACAGCAGATCTTCGAAAGCAAATTTTATATTCGGCTGGAGACTTCCTATCTTTACTTTCTTAAGAGTCTCGATAATTTCTGCGGCCCAGCCTGACTCGAGAGTGAATTGCGCGAGCCAAGGTATCACCTTCAAAACTCCAGCCATTGTTTGCATTCCGAGGAACCACAGTTCCATAATTTCCATCCACCGTTCTTTATACGGCATAGAAACGACAAGTTCGGTTGGATCGTTACTCTCATCGATTATGTACGCGTCCCATAAGAACCTTATAGTAGCTTGAATGTATCGGCATATAGAGAAATCATTTTTCTTAACGAACTTTGCCTGCTGCTTCAACAAGAGTAACCCTAAGATCGCTAGGTGCCCATGCAATACTAAGTTCTCTGGTATTTGTTTAAGTTCTGGAAGATTGCTGAAAATGAACTTCAATAGAGACGCGAATGTAGGAGAGTCTTCCATTAATTTTGACTCTAATACAGTAATGTTCATTAAAACATTGCACACAGAAACCATAGCCGTTCTTGAATCCTTCATTGCTTCCGATACATGAAGCTCTGGATCTTCTTTCTCCGGTTCTTTCAACGCTTTCAATCTCTCCGATCGTGGAACCGGTGGCTTCTTATAATGAACGACTGTCCAGTGATAAGACAAACATTCCAACAAGACTTCTTCCTGTTTGTGTTTAAGCAAAATCTTCCGTGCATCTTCTTCTACCGCTAGGTAGCACATAGCTGGTAAGAATAATCTCAACACATCGATCTCGCTTAAAGGATCATGAGTAGTTGGTTCCACAGCTGACGACCCTTCGTCGCCTTGAACTTTGGCGTTTGTTTTAGCTTTCTCAGCTAATTTTCGGTTCCTGTACGCGTAGAAGGTATCGTTAGCTACTGTAAGTATGTAAGGTAGAATCGCATAGACCTGGGGACGCATGGATTTCGTTTCCTGGGCAAGCCACGCTGCTAATACTCTCACCACGGCGCAGATAAATACTCGTTCTTTGATATCCGTTAACTCTTTCATTTTGGAGACTGACGTTACCAAACCTATAATCGCTGCGAAAGCTCCCTTCAAAGCGGTATACAGAGATTGCTTTTCTTTCTCCTCTAAATCAAGCTGATCGGTAATAATGTACGTAAGAGAGATTTCAAGAATAACGAAGCAGGACGTAATTAAATCTGCGTTCGCCATAACGCTCTTAAGTTGCTTCCCTTCCAATTGCATCCTGACTTCTATAGACGCTAACTGAATTAACAGTAAGAAAAATACTTTAGGCTTCTCTTTGTCTGATAAGGTCCACTCTGCTCCCAGCAGATCCATCATTACAGACGCTAGCTTCAACGCTGGATCGCGTTGATTTTTGCCTATCTTTGATCCAAGGACATCGAACAAAGCTTTGTGGATGCTAAAAGGCCATGATTCATCCTTAGCAGTTGCGTTAATGGTATCTCTTCTACAGGACATCAATAAAGCTTGCAAAATTGTGCATAGTTCGAATTTCCTTTCTGTGTGGTCTGTCTCGAAGTCTAATGCGATTTTATTTATAATGGCATGAAAGGGTGCAGTGTCTGCCGCGTCCCAGGCTTCTGAGCCGAGTCTTCCAACCAAAGTGACTAAAATATTCAAAGCTTGATCCGTCTGGAAACTCTTTTCCGAATAAATATCGCACATTTTCGAGATCGCTTTCTGCTCGAGCAGAGCCTTCTGCCCCGGAGGATACTGCGCGATGCTCTGCAGACACGTGTAAGCTTCGCTAACGATGATCAGCATATCATCGGCTGCGTCTTCGTCGGCTTGAGAAACAATATCGAGCAACGCGGGTACATGAGAAATCATATCTGGGTGAGAAGCTAACTCCGGCTCTCCGCAGAACGCAGAAAGTATAGACAACGCTACGGACTTGTATACTTGCGGAGGGCAATCCACGGGGACCGTTTGTCTAGATAACAATTTTTTAATGAACTTTGTCCCGATAGCTTCGAACAGCATCTTTTTAAGTGACGTAGTGCAATCTTTACTGTTCACCAGTTTCGTAATCATAAACAGAGCGGCGAATTTCTCCGAGTCACTTTCAACGGCCTTTAAAATGGCTACGCACTTCTTCACACCCTCTGTGGTACCCATTGTTATTTATAAAATCGAATACTCCTTTCTTTACGTTTATATAATCTTGCTTCTCCTGCGAGATAACGATACCTTAGGCGAAGCTCACAGATAATTGGTATTAGGTATTAGTGTATCGTTTCAACAAGGTTCCACCAAGGATCGCATCTTTCACATGACACAGCTAAAAGCCAACTGGCAGTACTCCCAGATCGAACCCCTTGGAACTAGCCTTGCCCTTTGACACACTCACTTAGCAGGACGAAAATAAAGCTGTACCACCACAAGCGTTATTCCACAAACGTGTGTACAACCCAATACTAAAGATGTAAGGTTAATGATTCCGTTTCGGTTATATTTATATTGCAGAAGCGAAGCGCGCGGCGTCGATTAATTTACTGACACCGATGCACGTATTGAAAAATCGTAGTCTCCAGAATCGTGCACGACAATTTTCTCCCTGGACAATTTCCTCGAAAGAAATTACTCCGAACGCGACTTTTTTTTAACGAAATCTCAGCATAACCTTTCTCTCGCACGATGCGCGAAATTCTTTTAAACGTGGACGTGCAGGTTCGACTGGTATCCCAGGATCGTGAAAAACTTGAGCAACGTGCTTGCACGGTTTTTCTACGTTGTGTCGAGCGTCTGGACAGCATATACCAGCAAGTTCGGTCGAAAATAACCGTACGGGAGAAAGCTCTATATCAGGGAGTCGGCTCGTGTTACAGAGAGGCTTCTATTTTCGTACGATCTTCGTATACAAACGGAAGCGTGAGACAGTAGATGTGAAACGTAATCGTCAGAAAAGTTCCTCGAAATGCGGGGAAAACAATTAAACGGAATATACGCGCGGGCCAGCTGATGAATCGTTACCGACACGAGTGACCTTTTCTGCTCGAGCCGACGTCGAATCCGACGGATTCATTTTTCGCACACTCTCCAGAAGGAGCACGTAGTACATACATACACGTCCATATACGTTTCATTGGTATCCTGACCAATACTGATCGTTTATATGCGCGATATTTATCTTGGAATGTATATTAGCGTACCTTTCGACATGCCTGATTGTCGCCCTTCCTAGTCTCGATGAGCGTGTTGTCCAAATCGAAAAATACGGCGCTTACAGATACGATCGACGAACAAAGGGGCTTCTTATGGAAAGTCGCCATTGTCATTAGAAGGGTGAATCTGCTGTCGTGTTGTCAACCCAACGATGTTTCGACGATGAATCGCGCATAAAAACATATGATGTTCATAGAGTGGCTCCCCTTCTAAGAACACTTTGGGGAGGGATATGCAATTATCTCGATGGCCAGACGTCACAACAGGCCGCATCTGTCTTGACTCGACCTAATACCCTTCGTTCCTGACCTTTTTCTCTTCCTTCTGATTTCCTTCTCTCTGACCATCGAATGGAGAGACATCTTTGATAGAAATGTACGGCATTGATCGTCGATAAACGCGTGATCTAATTTTCATATCGAACGCGTAGCAGTTTCTGCTGTTATCAACGGAGTTCCGCGAGGGATTTAAACTCGTTTTGTTTGTTGTACTTGTATTAGTTTAAGATTACTTTGTAGTATAATGGATGTCAAATAGAATTATTAATGACGATGTAAAATTTAGGGGAAAATAAATTATCAATAGAGCAAATATAAGGAAAAATAGATTATTGATAAAGAAAATTTAAGGGAAAAACTTGTAGTATTTGCGTACACAGCGATATGTCTTGCACTTTGAATGCTATTGAATAGTATTGTTAATGCATTAGGAAAATGATATATTTAGTGATTGACATCTGGCGCTTATAAATTTTTCGTTTCAAACATCGAGTAGTTGTTCTCAAATTGAGACAAAACCTTGCTTACATACTCTCATGCACTCCCATGGGTGAATTCCATTTACTCCCAAATCGCCCGTGGTTTTCATTAAGATAGGATTTCCTATACGCGACTGAACGTAACGTCAAGAATTTCCAAGTCGAATTTCTCGAAAATGAAGCGCAATATAAAAAAATGTTATTCCTTTTTCTCGACTTATTTACTTATTATAAGCAGAAAAGAAACAGTAACTTTTTTTGATATCGCGCTTAATTTTCGAGAAAATCGAGTTTAAAACTCTTAACGTTGCGCCCAGTCGCGTATAGGAAAACCTACCTTAATGAAAATCACGGGCGATTTGGGCGTAATGGCGCTTTTCAATGGTCGCACTAGGGCGCACTCAGTGGAATTTTAGCCAATCGGAAGCGAAAAAGTTCGCACTCATCGCTTCCGATTGGCTAAAATTCGCACTTGGTACCATGTGAATCATAAGTCGTACGCGCCAATCACTGAAAGTCGTTTTGTTGTGGATAGGGCCATTACGATTTCAGCGCCAAAATACCAACTTTGAATTTGATTCTTACTTGCTGTATGTTCGCGTTGTCTGGCATTTTCAATTGCGCATAACACGTTTTATTCAAAATAAAAAGCATTATATTAAAAAATGACGGCTACGGCGAACACAGCCGTCCTCCAGGGTGACGAAGAATTCGAAGAATTTAACCCACAAGCGAAATTAATAAAAACTCTCGAAGTAAGTTTACTTTTTAACCTTTCTTGCATTCTTCTAATTAAACATTTTTTTACAATTCGTTTAAAATAATGTATCTAACGACTGTCTTTCCTTCAGAGGAATGGCATAACAGCAGGAGATATAAAAAAACTGGAGGAAGCCGGTTTCTACACCGTAGAAGCTGTGGCATATTGTCCGAAGAAGCACTTAATCACGATCAAAGGCATTAGCGAAGCAAAAGCGGAGAAGATCTTGCAGGAAGCTTCGAAATTAGTTGTGATGGGCTTCAAAAGTGCCACGGAAATTCATCAAACCCGAGCGAACATTGTTTACGTCACTACTGGCTCCACCGAATTAGATAGACTGCTAGGTGGCGGTATAGAAACTGGTTCTATCACAGAGATTTTTGGAGAGTTCAGAACAGGAAAAACACAACTATGTCACACCCTTGCAGTCAATTGCCAGTTACCTATAGACATGGGTGGCGCTGAAGGAAAATGCCTCTATATCGATACAGAAGGAACCTTCAGGCCTGAAAGATTGATTTCCGTCGCAGAGAGATACAAAATCGCGGGCGATTCTGTTTTAGATAACGTGGCTTGCGCCAGAGCTTACAACACCGATCACCAGACCCAATTACTAATTCAGGCTAGTGCTATGATGACAGAATCCAGATACGCGCTGTTGATAGTGGATAGCGTGATGAGTTTGTACAGAACTGATTACTCCGGAAGAGGAGAATTAGCCGCTAGACAAATGCATCTAGCTAGGTTCTTAAGGATGCTGCTTAGAGTAGCCGACGAACACGGCGTCGCTGTTGTTATGACCAATCAAGTAGTGGCGCAAGTCGACGGGGCGGCGAGTATGTTTGGAGGAGATCAGAAAAAGCCAATTGGTGGGAACATTATAGCACACGCTAGCACGACGAGGCTATACTTCCGTAAAGGCAGGGGGGAAACGAGAATATGCAAGATTTATGACTCGCCTTGTTTGCCAGAAAGCGAAGCGATGTTTGCTATAAATGCGGATGGGATTGGGGATGTTAAAGAATAACGTTTTAGATTAATCCTCTGCGCATATTTTTATCTGTACAAAGTGCAAACTAGTTTTCAATTTCTATACGATTCTCCTAGAATATAAAATTTATACAATTACCCAAAAGTGCCGATGGAATAACAAATCTAATATGAAGTTTAGTATAGTTATCACATACCGTATTAGAAAGTGTGATGAAAGAGAAGAAGAGGAGTACTAAACAATTCCTTTATGTTTAAGAAATTAAAATTCTTTTATATAAATGTAAAAATAAAACGCGATAATTTTTATACTTTCTTAAATACGTTGAATTCATTTCGTCATTAATTAAGATTTCTTTACAAGAAGAGGTATTTTTAAGCGGGGTCGGGTATGACGAATATCAACGTACGATAAGAGTCGATAAAATTAAAGATAAGATATGTAAAACGGACGTTTTTTTGCGCAAAATGAATTAAGGAATCGCAGTTCCAGCGTTGTTCGTTTCGCATTCGTCAATCGTCACGGTAAAATTTGGATTCTTTACTAGTTTAAGAACTAGGGTGTACAGCAGTGCCTAGGAAACTTTGGCATTTAATTCCTACGTTTTATGGAACACAAAGGTGTTGTATGCTAAATAGGCACATAAGCCATTCGAAAGATGTTTCTTCGATTATAAGTAGCTTTTCAATTGTGTGTGTTACTTTCTTTTACAAAATTAAATTACAATGTTTAATTTATACACGCGGACTTTTCGTCAACAAAGAATCATTCCTAAGAAAGTACTTCGGTATTTCCCGCAGCCGTTTTCGTGCAGTATTCAATTTCAGACAAAGAATATCGAACCGATTCTGGCAAATAGAAACATTAAGCGCTTGAAAAAAAAATTCAATTCGTGGTGGGTTATATGCCGTGTGCGATCTGTGCAACTGTAAAATTTAAATGCATACATACATAAGTACACGTATACCTGTATACATATACGCAGGAGTCTAATCTCACTTATTTGCTGACATGCTTCTTATAAAACCCGTTAACCTGAAACACGTTTTGTAGACTTATTCGTTTAGAAAGTAGTGCATTTATTCACACCTGTAAAAGAATTTCTATAAGTTGAACCGCGTTCAACGGATATATTAAGTGAAGTTACGATTTTGCATTCCAGTGTACGACATTTCCACGGAAACATGAGCGACGACACTTTCTTATATACTTTGCCAAACAATCAGCCGGTGATTTCCTTAGAATGTGGAACCGCATTCAACGCTTTAACCGCAAACGAAAAGTTATACGCGCATTATTTAAGTCAGGCTGCATGGAATGGCAGTCTTATCGTATTTATACAAACTTCCCCCGAATCGCCATTAATATTTGCTATTTTACATAAAATCTTTGTATCCGAAGCGGTGGATGACTTGAGAAAATCTGCGCTCGATGCTGGTGTCAGCGAAGATGAATTTACTGTAAGTGAACGGTGGTAGCCTTTCGTTTCTTAAAAGTATTCGGCGATCTATTAAAGTAATTACATCTTTCAGGCTTTCTTGGTATACACTTGCGGGATCCTGGCGAACGCTGGTAATTACATATCGTTTGGCGATAGTAAAATAATACCCAACATGCCTAAAGAGAAATTCGGAACTATATTGAGAGTTTCTAAGGCTTATAAAACCGAGCCCAAAGATATCGAAGATATTTGGAACAAAATTCAGAATGTTATGTATTCGATAGAAGATAAATTGAAATCTTTGGGACTAGGGGATAAAGGCGTTACAACTTACTTCTCTGCTAATTGTACGAAGAGCGACGCAGACCTGGTTACCGAGTTTATGCAAGAGAAAGGCTTAGAATCTTATAATGCGAGATGTTTTAAGACGGTGAATAAAGCCGTCGGCGGTATGGATACGTACGAAATCAGACTAGCTTCTGTGAAAACCGACAGCGATCCGAAGATCACATTGTCGGAGGAAGTCTTTAAGAATGCTAAGTTTAAAATTACTAGAGGAGATTACGACAAGCTTTTGGTTCCGGTTGTCGATAATCTACGGAAAGCAATAAAATACGCGGCGAACGAGACTCAAAAGAATATGCTGAATAAATATATAGATCACTTTAGTACAGGATCTCTGGAGGATCATAAAGACGGTTCTCGATTTTGGATCAAAGACAGAGGACCAGTTGTTGAAACTTACATCGGTTTCATCGAGACTTATAGAGATCCCGATGGACAGAGAGGGGAATTCGAAGGATTCGTCGCGATGGTGAATAAAGAGATGTCTGAAAAGTTCGCTACGTTAGTGGGCGAAGCGGAAACGTTGATACCTAAGCTTCCTTGGGGCAAAGAGTTCGAGAAGGATGAATTCTTGAGACCCGATTTCACATCTTTAGATGTTTTGACATTCTCCGGATCTGGTATTCCTGCAGGTATAAATATTCCCAATTACGATGAGATTAGACAGTCCGAGGGATTTAAGAATGTTTCTTTGGGTAACGTGATCCCGGCGAATTTGAAATTGGACGTGATACCATTTTTATCTAAACAGGATCAGAATCTGATGAATACTTACAGAGTTGCCAGTTTCGAAGTGCAAGTCGGCTTGCACGAGCTGCTGGGTCATGGGACGGGTAAAGTGTTGAAACAGTTGGGACCTGATTCGTATAATTTTGATAAAGGAAAGGTGAAAAATCCTTTGACCGGGGAAGTGATAGATAAATTCTTCTTGCCGGGTGAAACGTACGACTCGAAGTTCGGTCCAATGGGATCCTCTTACGAAGAATGTAGAGCAGAGGCGGTTGGACTCTATCTATGTTTAGAGAAAAATATATTGAGCATATTTGGGCACGAAGGCTCTAAAGCAGATGATATAATATATGTGAATTGGTTATCCCTGTTGTGGAATGGCTGTGCGAAGGCCTTAGAAGTTTATCAGCCGTCTACTAAGAAATGGCTGCAAGCTCATTCTCAAGCGAGATACGTTTTACTTAGAGTTTGCATAGAAGCTGGCGAGGATTTCGTTAATGTTACCGAAACGGAGGATGGCAAGAGTTTATTATTGTCTGTAGATAGGTCTAAAATTCTGACTGTTGGCAAGAAAGCACTTGGAGAGTTCTTAACTAAATTACAAGTTTATAAAAGTACAGGGGATATCGAAGCGGCCAGAGAGATGTACGAGAAATACAGTGAAGTACCTGAAACAGGACCACAGCCATGGGCACGTTGGAGAGATCTGGTCCTAGCTCATAAAGAGCCTCGAAAGATATTCGTACAATCGAACACGGTTGTGAATGGTTTGTATTTAAATGATGAGTTACTTCTATTCTATAAGACCTACCGATTATACTAATTTATTTACCATCCGAACAGGTGAAAACGCAGTAGAATTGAAAAACTATGAGCCAAATTTTGCCGGATTGATTCGCTCCTGGGTGGAAAGATTCCCATCCGTCGATACTTCGCAATCTCTCATTGATCTTTGGGAAAAAGACAAGCAACACTTTTCAATTGAAGATAATTAAGCAAAACATCAGTAAAGCTACCATTATTACTATTCGAATTTTGTGCGCTATGATATACATGCATATGTATATATATATGTATAAATAGCATACACATACTTTGTAAGCATAATCATTTATTGTTTTTCTAATACGTTCCGAACGAACGATTGTTTTATACGAAATAAATACCCATTTAATTTACATCGCACACTACGTGTCTCGTAAATCGAAAATTTATTCACTACTACCAATTCTAAATAACTAAAGTAAGTGTAATAAATTCCACTAAAAAATATACGCTCGATTTTTCTACATTTCTTTGTATAATACATTTAATAGAAGTATAAATATTTTAAAAGTAACATGCGTATTATTCAATGATTATCCTGTAGATAGTGTTATTAGTTCGTTTATAAATTTTCATATAAATGTAACAAGTGGTTATAATATTGCGCATGCCTGTTATTCGGCGAATTGGCGGGAAAAGCGTGAAGAACGTAGTACGCCGAGCAACATGGTGTCGGAAGAGACGTTAATTTCGTGCTTCTGCGATTTGGGTTGTGATGTTCCCGATGAAGCTGTTGTTGGAAGATGTAAGTTTCTGATTCAATCAATTATTTATAATATTATAAGTGAAAGAGTTCGATTTCTAATGTGCTCGATATTTTCAACTGCCGCGTCGATTAAAAGTTGCGATAAGTTAAGTTGGACCACCTCAATTATTTAATACATATTGTGTTTCATCGTTGCCGGGAATTTTACCATCGCATTTATTTTTTAAAATACACGTTATGGTGTATTAATGATGATTAACTATTCTATATAACCTTATTCTGAAAAATGATTCAGTAATGCTTTGTCGTTAAAGTATCAAATGTAGTTTAAAACAAGATTCAATAGCCTATGTATATAAAACTTTATGCTGGTATGTTCTCGTTTGATTAACATTGGCACAAAATATTTTCAACCAGGCCTTCAGCTTTGCCGTACTTACGGCATCGACGAAGAGACATTTGTGGAAAGATGGGTAACGTACACTATTCCAATGTCTCTAAATATCGATCCAACATTAGAGAATCTTGATAAATTGGAGGAAGAAGAATTAAAGGAAAGCACGTATGCTTCTGTAGAAACGGTTGCTGATGCAGTATCTAATATGCAAATGAATGCATCAACCAACGAAGAAGTCCTGTATCCTTTGCTATAGTTTAAGATCGAGTTGGATAACTTTTTACATTTTAATATTGTCCTTACATGTATTTGTTATGTACCGTTGCAACAGCGACAATGTTTTGAACATTTATAGCACCGGACAACCTTCTACGTTAAAGGTAAATCTTTAATTTGTTTATAAACTACTTTTCCTGTCTGTTTGCATTTTTTTCTAATAATAATTAACAAGCGTTTTCTTTGAAACACATTTTTAAATGTTTTTATGCTTTCAATATACTAAGACAAGAAAATTTTATATATATAGTTTGTTGCAAAGGAAATGGGAGAATGATTAAGATTTTGTATATTTTTTAATTCGAATTAATGCCAAGACCTCGTATTTATTGTCTACTCGACCCATTGTCGAACTTTGAGCGGGCTATTTTGATGATTTCAAAAGCCGCTTGTTCCCCTTATTCTCTTTTTCAAGAGGGAAAGGTCTCCACCCCTGTAATGGCCTTTCGGCATTGTTGCCAGATTTATGAAACTACTCGTTCTTTATGGGCAATACAACTGAAATCTATCACGGGCGATCGAATTTCCTCGTAAAAGTGTTTTTACTTTATAAGCTTTTAGTTTAACTTTATCGCGCGTCGTAATTTTTTTAAAATCGTAATACTTTCGTGTCGTGCGAAGTATTTATCTCCGAAGTTTGCCTCGTTATTATGGATTAATACGGAGTTAAGATTTATGCAGAAGATATTTTAACTCGAAATATATTATACTTGGGTCGTTAATCTGTCAAATATACTTAAAATCGACTAGAATTGTTATAAACGTCCACGTGTAAACGCTAGATTCTTATTTATTTGTTTCTCTCACGCGTGTTGGATGGTAGAACAAAAGCAGAGATTTTAAATAATTTAATCATAACCTGAAAATACAGAAATACCGTTTGCCCTTTGGAAAACGTTGCAAAAGCGCAGTATGTCGATAAAACAAGGATACATTTTACTTGGAACCTCAACCTTGGCATTGCAATGATTTACGTTGCTTTGGCAACACTGTCCCACATTCTTTATGGTCGATCTATGGTCTATAGTAGCAATGACGTAAGGTCGCCTCTACCTGTGGATCTAATTCTTTGTAGAACATTCAGGTTTCCGTTTAAAAAAATTCTATAAATCCGAAAAAGAATGTCTCCTACTTTTACCACTATTTAAATAGTTTTCGTGCAGTGAAAATTTCTTTAATTATATAAATATGGATATAATAAGCTATACATAATTGTTAACGAATACGGAATCAATATTTTCTGTTTATAATTTTACGAAATCCATTTCCTTTGTCGTCCTTAGCTTAATTTTGTTTAAAATTCGAATCCCTTAAAAATCTTCGCAATCGCAGATATTCTTTATGCCTGTTAGGCTTAAAACAAATTCCAAATATTCCGGAACATTTCCAAGCTACTTTCCTGTAACTTTCGTTTCAAAATAACGGTATTTCAGCTGTTGCTGAAACTTTCTAGTCCCAGGTATCTTTTATACCTGAGCCCCGAAAGGTGTTCTTGAAAGCGAAAAGGCATTGTCGATGCATTTTGAACACGCCACAGAACGTGATCGTGTTCTACCGTGGCTTATACCTACTTCCCTTCTATTTATCAAGTACGATATTACCTCGTTGCAAAACATTTACAAATTCTAACGGAATTGCAACTACACGGTATCAATGGATACGCCGCGTGTAGCGGAAAGCAGAATATCGTGCTGCATCTCGGCAGCCTTACTTTCGACGTTGAACGCCTGCAGTGTATACGAGTGAAATTCATCGCGATTCCCCCGGCAGGTGGTTTCTCATCCCGAAGGGAAGCGTCGTTGTTGTGTAGAATCTTGTCGAGGCACCGTAATTCCCGCCACAAAAATCGTCCAGGTAGATCGCCGCCATTATCCCCTCCCCTATCGCCCGGACTCTCCCACAAAGGACACTCTTCCGTGGTGGGGAATAGTCGGATTCATTCCTATTGGTGGAAAAAAGACAGCGTGCCTGCCCGTATCGCGTAGAGAGGGGTTCTCCTTCCATCCAAGAGAACTGACCAGATTTCTTCAAAGGGTACGATTTCAGTTTTCAAGGACCCAGACTCCATTATCATCCTGACGCGCGCGTGCGCGCGCGCGCTCGCTCTCGCAGCATTTCCGAACAAAGCGTTGTTTCCTTCGCGTGCTTGCGGTGCGGTTTTCGAGTTATAAGTTATAAGGGGATAGGATCGCCGGGCGGTGGAACGGAGGCTCCGCTTTCGTGTGACGAATCGACGTTGATACTTTCGAAAGATCGTTGAACACGATCGAATAATCTCGATGGCGTCGGATCGACGACGCCACCGACTTGTCTGTCAGCGCGTCACGCGGACTCGGAGTGTACCGTCTAGTGGTTCGCCGGCTCGTTTTGTGGATTTTACATATTGTTCGCAGCAATCAGTAAATTGTGATATTTCGCTGTTGTGACGTAGCAAATGGTTTCGTGCGGGATGCTACATATCGCGCCGGGGGGAGTGTACGACGTGGTGCATTACATCTTGAAACGGTCGAGCGGAGCGTCGGCCATCATGGAATTCGGTTTGAGTGAATTTCATACTCGAAAGTCATTCCGCCAATCGTACAGCGCCTCGCGTCGCAACGACCTGTTGCTATTACTACTGGCTGTTGCCCGTTGCTGCTGTTCTTCGTTTCGGCTTCCTTCGTCGTCTCTGCACTTTCGAATCGGTACGATGAAAGTAATCGCGCGTTCGTCGTGTGAATTCGTGCGAGATCGAGCTCGTAGGAACGAGAATGTACTCCGCTTCGGGTAAAGTTCTCTTCTTTTCATCTTTCTTCGAGATCGCGCGAATGCAGCTAGCTCGCGTTAAACGTATAGTAGCCAGATAAATACGTTAACATTCGTGTCGCCCGCGTGCGAGCGAGAGCAGAGTATGCCGCGTGAGAGAAAGAGATGGAATATCGCTGCTCGAATATGTGTGTGTGCACGCGCGCGCGCGCGAGAATGTCGTCGACCGTTCGTCGAGTCCTGAGCGTCGCGTCGCTACAACCTGTTGCTTCGGCTATGTCGCATGCTTTTTTCGCTGTCGTTCGCCCGTTTCTTTTTAGATGCTCTCGAAGTCTCTCGCGCGAAGGTAGTCTATCTGTTTACCGATTAACTTGAAGCCACGCCGTGATAAGTTCTCGGTCCAATATTTCTCAACTCGTTGGCGCTAACGTATAATTTCGCACTGTGTAATATTCTGTACATGGCCATGCGTATACAGATTTGTGAACGCATGAGTGCGTTAGTGTGCGTGCGCGTTGTATGCGATACGATTCTCTTAAGGCCGCACGTCCAATAGTCTACAATCCGGTATTTTGTTTGCATTACGGTTCGCTTTGCTTTACTTGGCACACGTGTGCGAATTTCAGCATAATTAAAACCAATCTGTGAAATTCTCTTTTACCAGATAGTGTTAAATGGGCCAGTGTTGGAGAGGGGGGTGCTTCTTTTTAATATCGTGTATAATACAGTTTCGCTCTTGTATCGGACAACTGATTTCGCGTTAAAGAATGTAAAATCTGTTTCTAAACTGTCGACATTATTGCATTTATGCTTAAGCCTGTGCTTTCTTAAGTATCGCTCGGTCGAAAGATCGGTTCCTTAGGGAGCTGCTCACGTCTACCAATTAGCTGCAATTGACCAACAACCGACAGTGCCCGAGTTCTCTCTCTCCCTCTACTTTAATTTCGTTCTCTGTCCTCCTTGCGCGTTTTGTGCGAGAAATTCGAGCCATCTCCATGTATAAGAAATAAGAAGAAAAAAAAGGAAGAAACCAATACTCGTACGCAAAAGCGAGACGAACGCCAACGGATTATTCTGTGGCGTTACAACTGTATCTGGTAAAAGCTCCGTGTTATTTCCCACGGTATCTTTGCGAACAGTGGGGCGAAAGATTGCCCAGGGGCGGATTAGTTCGCGGAGAGAGGGATTGGAGGAGAAATAGTCTCTCCCGACTCGTAGTTGTGTATTCGTCGGGGAAAAGAAGGGAGAGGGGAAAGAGAGAAGCGGAGAGCCTAGAGCTCGGTGATCGACCCAAAGTTTTACACGATGTGGTATAGCAAGTATCGTTCGAATGAATCCCAACGTGTTCGCATCCTCTTCTTAACGTTCGGACCGAGTATTGCTTATGTAACCTACATTCCGTGAGTGCAATTATAACATATATATACATATTTCTCTTTAATTAATATCTCCTCGTCGAAGATCCGCAAATAATCGTGAGATTTAACAGAAAAGCGATTTGAAATTTTATGAACAAACCGGTGGTGCGTTACTAAAGGATGCTTGAATTTAATTTAACGCGATAGTATCGAACGCGAAGCGACAAGAAATAGCCTGAACTTGATTGAAATAATACGTAATAAAGCGAGCGGGAAGAACCGTCAGGTTAACAACAGTTAACCCTTCTCGTTGCATTCCCTCCTGAACGCGGCAGCTATCCAATGTAACTATGCGTTTCTCCGTCGGTAACGTTATCGACTTGAAATCTTTTGCTGCGTCTACGCGTCGCGTTTTTCCGCGAAATCCCGGTCATTCGGAACGCGGCGACGCTGCGCGACGCGATGTGGGCTCGTGCAGAGGAGGAACAGATGGACCAGCAGGACGAGAAGAAAAGGAGAGTTGCCTGAATTTGCCAAATGAGTGAAGGTCTAGTGCACAGATGATCGAGTTGTGACTAGATCCACACTCATTAAGCACGTTCGGGACGAGGCATCGCAACTTCAGCCGGCGATCACAGGAAACGCTATATTCCTGCAAACTTGCTGTCAACATACAAAACCGAGGACTACGTGAAACAGATGATTCCATAGACGAGTATGAATGTGGTGCACGTTTTGCTTTGTCTCGTGACTAGATACATACTCGTCTACGGTTGCCTGTTCTTCTCTCGGGGACGTTGTACAATAAATATATTCCAGTGACATTTCCCTCTCGTTAAGTCTACATTGTGGATATTTTATTTCGTTTGTGTTTTTTTCTTTTGTTTTCAAGCAAACCAAGAGAGCGAGGAGTCCGCTAATAGACACGGGGAACGTTAACAAAATACGCGCTGTGGATCAGACGTTTAGCCCATCTACGTTCTTATCGAAAGTGTAAGCGTTTATTATTGCTTTCAAGGGAAAACACAAAAATATTTATAACTTCGATTTTAACCATCGAGATATCTCGAAAGATATTCGGAGTTTTATTTCCCGCGACCAAAGGGCTTTCTAATCTGTTTTGGGCTCGTCCTTAAATCCGTGGTTGTAAGAAAAAACGCCGCCTGTCACATCTTTCCACTTTCGAGATATTGGCGTTTAAAGTTCTAAACACCAATTCTTCTTATTAGCAACGTTTACTTGTTTTATTTTTACGATATAAACGTATATTTCCTTCATCTTGCACGATATTCAATATTCGCATAATTAACGCAAATAATAATAAACAAAAGAGTAATAATTTACGGACACTTTAGGCGGAACGACCCAAGTCCACTGGACTTGCGTTATTCTGCTCGATCGTGTCACAGTTAAGTAGTTTTTCCTAAGCAAAATATAAACATTCTACAGTCTAAAGTGTTAGTGCGTTCCCGTTCAGTCAATATGATTTTGCGTATTATGCGATGAGAGGCGTAAATCAATTTAGTAAAGTTTAAGAAACACCTACATCAAAATTCAATTATATTATGTGTGATACATATATGTAAAAAGGAGCTGATTAGGATCTGTAAGGATCATATGCGACAGGTACATATTGCTTTTTTTTTCAAAGTGTTTTTTAGGAAATGTTTAATGCAAACAATAAGTCACATAAGGAAAGTAGTCGGCTTATTTTTAACGAAACATGAGCTACCAGGAAACAAAAGAGGAATTCTGGTGTATCATACAATACATCTTCGGGAAAAACGATTTTGGCGAGAAAATTTACACGAGTATCAACATGTTGAAATAAATATCAAATTGCACGTATGATGTAAGATCAGAAAAAGCTTTTGAAGCTTTCTGGCACGAAGGATTGAATTGTGAGAGTAGTTATTTAAGTAGATTAATAAAAATATAAAATAAAAAATGATCATAAAAGAAAGATACGAGTAATCTTCGTATTTTCTAATTTTTGTGGACTCGCGTTGTTTTTCTAAAAGCGTATGAATTGAATATTGGACTTCCGTTAAATTATATTATTTTTTTGAATATATAAAATTTATTTTCATGCATTTTTTTCTGACAATTACGTAAATCCTCTATTCTACAGCTGAATTAATGCATAAACTCAAATTTTTGAAATTGTGACATAGGCGGTTTTCCTTACAACCACAGAAATTATGCAAGGGCAATTTTGTCGATTTCTTACCCCCTACCCCAATATAAGAATTCGTAAGATTTTGTACTCCAATCCCTTCCCCCGTCCTTAATATTTTTTACATTACATTTTTTCAGTTATTAAAATTCTTTTAAAGGTTTATATAATTCATTAAACTCGGTTTCGGGAATTTAAAGTATAATTAATTTTCTGGAATATTAATGATAGAATTTATATTTATCAAAAATTAGGTTAAAAATATTACGTAAGACGCTATCCCTTCCCCATAAGAAAACATGAAAAAATTCGCGACCCCCTCCCCAAAAGCCTTATGTAATTTAAGGACGACTCCTTTCCTCTCGAACCTTTTTTCATTTTCCCCATTCAGTCTACAAACTTTCAACTGTCGAATATTGAAATCGGCGTATAACGTTTCTTGTGGCTCCCTTGTTACCCTTCTCACGCGTGTATCAGTCGATTCCACAACGAATGCGTTCGTTTAATACGTTTTTAATATCGTTATTACAGAAACGTGCCCAATCGCGCCCCAAGCACAACCGTTAGAGGCAAAGTTCTACTATACTTCGGTCCAGATATACAGGCCTGGAGCAAGCCAAGCAAGCACGAAGTATCGATCGCTGATTCCGATAATGGTCATGTACCCAATGATGTGGTCTACATGTACGAAATGCTGTCCAAAGAAGGAGCCATCGTTAGCGACACTTGCGAAAGTTTTGGCGTACGACTGTGCCAGACTTGGAACGAAACGGGAGGACCCAGTAATTCTACTGTGCGTTACGTGAAGAACGTGCTGGCCGTGAGTCAAGTGGCGTTTAGAACCTGGGGCCGGATATCCGTCGTGATCGACAAATCGGCGGACAGCAAGATCGTGATGCTGGAAGGCTGCAGAAGATCCAAAGGCAATAATAACGCCCCTATGGTGCGCCTCGATCTCAGCGGGGTGAAGCGTTACGCGGTGTTCCCGGGGCAGATAGTGGCGGTGGAAGGCGTCAACACCGCGGGCAGCGATCTGTTGGCGAAAGAATTGTTCATGAAGGGGTACGCGTCGCTGGCTGAGAGCCCGAACTTATCGGCGGATTTGAAAGTGTACGTTGCGGTTGGTCCGTTCACACCGTCCGACAATTTGAGCTACCAACCGTTATGGGACCTCGTGGAACGCGTCGCGGAGGAAGAGCCGAATATCTTGATATTGGTTGGCCCGTTCGTAGAGTACACCCATCCGGAGATCAGGAGCTGCACGTTGAAAGATACTTTCCATGATCTGTTTAACAAAATTCTGTCGAGGGTGATGGAATCTTTGCAAGGGTACATATTTAGTTACATTAGGTATTGATGGTTTTTAACCTTATAATAATTCTCTGGGGTTTAGGAAATCCACGCGAGTCGTGTTAGTATCCTCCAATCGCGACATGCACCACGACGCGGTCTATCCCACTCCACAGTTCGCTATATGCGCGAGCAAAATCGGATCGAATGGCACGAATCTGCATCCGATGCCAGATCCTTGTATAATAAATGTGGAGGGGCTGCACATAGGAGTAACTTCAGTCGATATCGTCAGGCACCTGGGACAACGCGAAGTGTCGTAAGTGTGAGCAGTGTGTGTAGACGGAATTTCGATGTAACGAGCACCCTTTTTTCAGGAACACGCCTGGCATCGACAGACTGGCCCGTTTGGCCGATCATGTATTGTCCCAAGCTAACTTCTATCCCGTGTACCCACCTTCCTCGGGCATTAATCTCGACACGACGCTTTGGAAGAAATACTCCTCCTTCAAACAGCAGCCTCACATAATGATTTTGCCCTCCGACATTAAGTACTATTGCAAGGTAGTGAACGACTGTCTCGTCGTAAACCCAGAGCGATTGCACAAATACAACTACGCGAAACTGCTTATACGACCGGCCAGTAATGGCAAGTGGGACCCGAACAGCGTGTCCTGCGAGATCGGAAAAGTCTGAAAATTTACCTTCTGTATTTTTTTACCTAATTTGATATGTGATTTTATTAGTCTAATAAAGCAGAACCTTGCGTAGTTGGTGGTTTTTAATTTCTCGCAGTTCTCGCCGATTAGCGTAAGGTAGTAGTCGAGTGTTTAATAAAAATGTGAAGTAATCGTAATGTGTTGCATTATCTATATTTTTGAATTTTATTTGAAAAGTGTGGCTGATAATAAGTTTCTCGATTCCCCGTTAGAGGTTAGCACCGGCCGTGTTTGGCAACGTGATGCCTGTCTCTGTTAGTAGACGCGTGATGCCGCCACCTGCACAACAATCGGGACCATTGAGTTTTCTGCTTCTAGTGAGTTGTGGAATCGGCCATTGCTACAATATTTTTCTCCTGATCGAAAATCATCTAACGTCGATGGAGATACAGAGACGTTTACGGATCTCGCGGTAAGTTCTTGGATCTGTTCTCGCGTTCGCTCGCCTCCGTTTCGGCGCGTTCCCGCAAACGGAGCAAACACAGCCGTGCATCGACGATCTGCCAAATTCCCTTCCGCCATCTTTGTTACAAATTCGTTTACATATCCCTGTGTATGTTGCACTTTTTTACTGTTATTTTATCGTTTCCCGTTTGGTATTTTAAATTCGATCCAGACGTCGATTGCCACGCGTATTGTACGGATCACGAGCCAATCAGCTTCCGTCCGAATTTGTTCTCTCATTTCGAAATTGGCCCTGCAGCTTTCACAACTGCTGTTGTGGCCTTGGTTTTTTCTGCCAAAAAAAAACGCCAGTTATGAAATCAAGCCTGTGACGATACTGAGAATTTGTGCCTCCTCATGCGCCCATGCATTCTATGGTGTGTTAATGGGTACTAATACTTTTATGTGGCACTGCTTTCGGTTTATTTACAGAGTTCAAACTATTTTAACTAATTTGATATATGTTTACTTAGGTCATATTTACAACAATAAGTTATTCGTTAAGTGCAGAACACGTGGCTTGAGGCGTGCGTTTGCAAATTATCAAAATGTATGAGAATAACATTTTCCAGGACGAAAGCTTTATCTTTTACAAGTTTCATGGTTTTACGCAACTTAATTGGATTATGCCCTTTTAAACCAGTTCGAACGTAAACGGAAATATATCTATGAATGGAGAATGTGTTTAACGAGCACGTAATAAATATCAGTGAATTTGCATTTCACGAATCAGTGACTTTAATGATCTCGTCATAAAAGTGGAGCACACATTCATTCCTTTTTCATTATTACGATTAAGCTGATGCAGTAGCAGTTTGAATTCTGAAACAGTACCGACAGCTGAGATTACCAATTTCTTTATTATCGACTTCAATTGAATATAAGTTCTTTAAATGAAGACTATCTGAAAGATTCAATTGAACTTGATAAACTACCACTCGACTTTCTTATGTATAAGTATCTCGACAAATTTTTGTACAAGAGGAACATTAAAAAATATTTTTTTTAAAATATTTTTCGCAAAGCGTTTTATTCCTCGTTTATATCGTGCGTCGCCACAAGTTCAGCTACGAGACCTAATCGCTGGCAAACCACTGTTTAACGAAAATTATTTTCCCGATTTCTGGCGCCTATATATAAAGTTTCTTAACACAGCCAATCTATTGATTCGTTCTCATTACTGTTCAGAATTCAGAGAACGTTAACTTCAGTATAGGCGATAGCGTGCCCGCCGGAGGGCGCCAGAATTTTGCGCACAGTGCCCATATACGGGACACAGATAGGCATACCGAGAATGCGAGAAAGCGAGAGTGCCATATCGATCCAGTTTATAGTCTACCTACCTCAACCCTGTCTATACAACTTCTACCGGCTGCTTCCATTGGTATAGGTTCCGTTGCTTCTCTCTCTCTCTCCCTCTCTCTCGCCTTCTCTCTCTTCCCCGTCTCTCATCAGTTCTTTAGTCCATCCTCTCGGCCCACAGAACTCGCTTTACCGACTTGGGTTACCTTCAATTTCTTTACCATACCGCACGCTGCTTCTAATGAATTCACGCACGTGTTTCAGCGTTACATGCGATACGTTCCATCCAAGGTATTTTTTCCGGAACCTCGTCCGATCGACTCGATATCTTATGCAAATCCTTCAATCGCCACGATCGTTTTCCATATCGGGTATATCAGGAAATATCGAAAATACGCCGAGGCGAGGTTGCGTAAGTGTTCTGGTTCCGGACAATCCGCTGGAAAACAGTCGTAGGCGTGCGGGGTCGCACGCTTTAATATTGAACCCGGCAGGGAGCTTACGCTTCGTTCGATACATATCCGCGATTAAAGATCACACTGTTTCGGTTGCCTCCCCAATTTACGCTGTCCGCGGCAACGCTCGAGATCATTACGCCTGGAACAAACATATCGCGGGCGATGTCTCGAGCCGTCAGGTGGGTAGCTTAAAAAGCGTTCCGTACGCGAGAATCATAAAAAAACTGTACTGTTTTGAACGCTTGGTATGCTCTTCGTCAACATGTTTCCACCTTAGGATGTTTATCAAACGACGCTATCCTTGCCGCTTAAGCGTATGCAGCGCGAAGTCTTCGCATTTCTAGCACTCGATGCTGTATTGACAAAAGCGTGGCGCTTAATTAGCCTCGCGGGACGAACTGTTTGATCAATCGCTTCGCGTTATAAGCACCGTCAGCATTACCTCTCGATAGAGCGGGCCTTTTTGTGCTGTCAGGTGGAGGCACTCGAGATAGATGTTTACATGTCGTTATGGCCAAAGCATCGATAACAGACTACTATTCTACTCGAATGAGAAGAAACCAGAATCCGTGTCTCCGCCGAGCGCCTTGTTAAAAGCTATAAAATCTCCATCGAACGGGTGGTCGTGGAGAGATGAAAACTCCGGAGTCTACGCCGGTGGGCTGCTGTTTTGGGCGGGCGACGGCTGTGCGCAAAAACGGCGGCAGTCAAGTTCAAGGCCACTGGCCACCTCCCCCTCTCCTCGCGCCCCTCCGCCGGCTGACGAGCCGACGCCTCCACCCCTTCCAGCCCTGCCGCCACCCCTTCTACCTCCGCCGCTGCCTCGCCGTCACAGCCACCGCCCCCGCCGCCCACCCACTCACCCTCCCATCGCGATATACACGTAGCACGCATAACGCCAGTAACGTATCAACTCGAGGCCGAGCGCCGGACCACCGCCGGTTCCTAGTTTCAGGGAGAGTTGTGGGGCTCGATCGATCTACCTGAGCTAGAAAATTCAATTGGCCCCCGTGCGTTACGCGTGGATTCTAGGGACGTTACTTAATTCCTCTGCCGGCGATAGTAGCCAGAAACGCGATTTAAATGTATCTATGTGCGATGACGAGAGAGTCCTAAATCGACTCCAGGCAATACGAGAGGTAACGACCGATCGGTTCTATCCACAATGGTATCCACAGTTACAGTAACGATTCATCAATAGGCGCGGTTGAATTTAAACCCAACGCTCCGAAAATGCGAACTGCTCCCCGTCAGACACGTCGAAAGAAATACTGCGACGAGAGACAGAGCTTCTATGAATAGGACGGATACTTCGTTGCCTGCATGCACTTACGATTTCTTCGTAAGAAGCGGTTGATTCTCCGGAAGATCTCTTTTCGTATAAATGAATAACAATATCGAAGCCGATGACGATAACGGACGATCGTGCACTGAAACGTGTCGCACGTAGTTAGCCGAGCCTTATTAAAACGCTCCGCGATAACCTGTAATTTAATTCACATTGCGCGCGTGCATAATCGGGAGAGAGTGTTGCGCAAGTCGAAAATTTACAAGTTTGTTAGTAAAGCGCTCACGTGCCTCGTGCACCGAACTTTATTTCGTCCTTTGGGCCATTTTTTGGAGCAGTCAGCTCTCTTTAAATTAGCCGCGTGGCGCGGGACACCCTGTATTCGTGATAAGGTAATTAGCGTGGTAAAAGCGCGTTTCGCGGATTCGTGGCGCTTCGTGTTAGGATCGGCCGGGCCCGTGTCCCCCGTATTACCGTATCCCCCGTATCGCCGTCAGTCGCGTACGGCTCGTCGCGCCGTAAACGTCGTGGAAGGGGGACGGTGTTCACGGACGTGTGCGCGCGCGCGCGTGTGTGTCCTATCCGCGTTGCTCCGCGAGTGGTGTCGGTTCTTCAGCATTGCTGCCTCGTTTTCCCTTTTCACCGTAGAAAAGTGCAAGGAGTAACATCACAGTCCCCTCGCGCCGTTGGATCAACACACAACGGATGCCATGGATGCCTGGATGTATGATGTGGTACGTGTCGTCGTCACATAACCTCTCTCTTCTTCTTCGTTCGATCTCGTGGCTTTGTTTACGTGCTGCGCGCGCGTTCCCTGCCCGCTCTCGTCTTAAGGCCTCCTCGGCTGGATATCGGGAGGAGTTCCCTACTGGCCACCGATTTATCACGAACGTTTAAATCGCGAAATCGATGCGTACGAGTCGCAGTAGACAGTTCGTTCCGCGATAGCTCGACGTTCTTCTCGAACGAATGCTTCGTTCCCGGCTGTCTCGCGATGAAATATGTACTTTCGTTTTTCAGAGGCGACATGTCGCCGGGCCCACGAGAAAGTTGGCGTTTGGATCACTTTCATTTCCACTCCGCGACACGTTCAAGTTCACGGTTGTTTTTCAATGCCAGAGGAATACTATTACCTATCCTCGTTCCTCGCTCCGCGCACCGTCACTCAGCTTTAGCGGCAACTCGGTTATTACGTTACAACGCGTCTGTTAGGTAATCTATCCCGTGGCTCACCGATCGTTTTCCACGCCTGTCGGTCACTGGTTAATCGCGATCGCCTCGATGTTCGTTCAACGATCATCCGAGACCGTGAATCTTCGAAATTGGACGATTACGCGTAATGCCATCGAATACGTTCCATACTGTATAGCGTACGATTTCAGTTGTTACGTAGGGGCTGAAATATTTTACACACCCGACAGCCAGGAACCACGGGATGAAAAACTTGTTTGTTTTGATGATGGCGGGACACCGAAACGGGCGACTCGGGCAGCCAAGCTTTTACCAAATACATTTTCTTGCATAGTTGCTGAACTTGGGGCGTTCCTCGCGCGTTCTCTTATATTCTGGTCGCTTCTTATCGGTACGAAAGGACACTTAAAGCGAAGTGCACTTTTTCGATAATAACTAGGAACCCAGTGGAAAAGTGTTATTAACAGCAACTCGTTTTTCGCCGAAGCGAGGGTATAGAAATAATAATTTACAACTTTGGAGGCATTGAATGAGAATTCATGTAATTATCTGCATGACGTTTACAATGAATTTGATTATTTCGCGCGTATCGATATAAGAACGATTTTCACCGATAACGGATACAATAACAATTTTTGCGTCAGACTGCGAGGTGCTTGTGGATGGTTCGAGAGTTTTTCGACTTTACCTTGAACTCTATTTGAGGTCCGTTGATATAAAAGAATCATTGGCCCCCATTTGATCGAGAATGAAGCTGATCGCGTTTATCGAGTGTGCTGCTCGCTCCAGCGTAACTCTCGTGGAATCTGAGTTCGTTTTCTCCTCTCTACCTCGCGTTTTCCAACACGAAATATTCGCGCACGAGCTACAGTAATGCCGTATTGGCCCCTGGCGTGGATTGTGTGCATGGTGTTTAGCCGGTTGAACGCAATTAGGCTCTCTCATACGCACCTACACCCACGCGGCACAAGTGTTACGCAATTCCACGTGCGTAAGGCTCGGACAAACTGTGGAGTCTCGCCCCGCTCAGATTTTACTTGCGGTTTTAAGCCGCGCGTGCACCAGCAGACTCATTGACACGCTCTTGAACTCGATCGATGCGGCCGCCGATAAAACGATTTCTTTCCTTCGGAATAAATAATCAGTCGATGCCATCGCCGGCCATTACCGAAACTCGGCGCGTTAGCTCGGAGCTATTAGCCTCCTTGACATTGCAACGGAAATAAGATGGTGGATTCCGACACGGGGAGTCGGCGAAGGAGAGTGGCCGAAGCGTTGGAAAGCTGATAAAAAAAAAATATTCGTCGCGTGGATGCGTCAGCCGATATTTTCGGACCCTTGACTCTTACCTTGAGGTTACAGAAGCTTTCGAATCGTTCCGAAGGCTCGACCTCTGCTCACCCACGATACACTTGGGGGCCTTTATGGATTCTCATTCTCGTGGCAGAGATGGATTCGCTCTCGCGACGAGCGCGTTCCTCTCGCGCGCTATTTTTAATGCCTGGATACTGGGATGGCTATTCTCGGGGGACTAGCGCTCGAAGGATAATGGACAGAAATTTCGCCTCGCGGAGTAGGTCTACGAATTAGCCACCGCTATCTGCTAAGAAGGAAGAGGGACGTCCACGGTAGGGTACCGTCGCGAAGGTGACTTTTGTAGACGGCGCTCCTGGTGTACGTGTACTCGAAGCGAAGGTCTCGCTTCGCCTTAATTCTGTTTACATTTCTCTTGTCGTACATGCTCGCGAAATTGCGTGCGGTATTTGGGTACACGCGCGTGCAATCTCATTGCGCTGCATTCCTCGGTAGATACAGAGCGCTGGAAAATAAGCGACGCGGCCGGAACGGCCATGAAGATTTCTGACATTGAGGGCGAAAACGGCCGAATCCACATAAAAGAAAAATTAATTAGAAAAATAAAGAATACATTATCGCCGCTAACTCAATTTCGCCTATAGCGCGGAATAGCCGTTTTTGCCCCGAATGCCTAATTTATTCACCAGTAGGTGACTCGAGGAATATGTATGTAGTCGATCTCTTGTTTCTGAACAACAGTCGTGTAACTGCCTCTTATCAATCGGGCTACCACGATTCCCCGCGCAACCGGCGTGTTGTCTGCTTTTACAAGGAACGCCCTGGGCAATCATCGGCTTTCGGAACTTCGCCGGGTGGTGGGGCGGGCGAAGTTTGAGGCTACGAGACACGCCGGTGACGTCATCCGCAGACTCGGGCCAGCCCTAACCTTGGACAATGCGCGAAACCGAGCATAATCTCTTACGTCGGATTTTTGCCTCGAAACCTGAGGGTATCTGCTGTTCCATTATTTATTATGCTCCTGTTGCATTTATTAGTCTCGTATCCGACTCGTGTCGCGGTAATTCGGTAACGATATTCCGCTAATTTGAAATGATAGATCGAGCTCCCCGGTTCCACAGAGTGGGCAGGTTTTTGGAACCGAAGGAGCCGGCTAATCCGTTCTGAAATTAGCTCGGCGATAATCTGGACGTTATTATGATGCCTCGTCGCTATTCCTTTCCTTCTTATTGGATAAACCCGCGGCGAAATCGGAGCATAGCTGTTACCGAAGACTCTGGCCTTGACCGCGACCCAGGGTCTTCATCCTTCGGCGAGAGGGCGGGGGTGGGGGGGATCGATTCGTTCCCTGAACTTCTCAATTCCCGCGAGCGCCTGTGCGCGCCGATCGCGGTATTGTAACTTAAGCGACCATTGTAATAATTCAGGGTCACTGCGATCGACTTGTTGCGAAATCGTGCGGCCACCGCGTAACTAGCCGCGATGCTCCTCTTTTTTTTCCCCCCCTTTTACACGAGAAACTTATCCGACGAAAGTAAACATCCATGTACGTGTGTAGCGCGCTAGAGAGCGCCGCGACGGTTTTCTGTATCGCCGATCTCCTGAGCCCTCACGCCGCCGAAGATAAGATTGCGTAATCCGTGGAACACTTTCACGGCCGGTGAAAGCACCGGCTCGCTGAAAATCGGGCGTGATTCAACGGACATGTTCCCCGCTAGCGGCTCATCCGTTTATCAACGATTCGAGGGAAACGATGGGGCCATTATCGCTCGGCTTCAGGTTCAGATGTCGCACGCGACGGTGCCGCTACACCCGACCGACATCACGCACAGTAATTTCGTTGGAATCATGCGCCGCTCGTCGCGGGGATAACGACTCGTTCGGTTTATTGGTCGCGATTCCGATGCCATAAGCTCATTCCCACGAGCTCCCTCCTGCGCGTGCTTTTCATTCCAGGCAAATTCAGCGGGGAAGCGTTGCTCGACTCGCGCGAAACCCGCGATGGCGATCGATGCCGCGCTTTTTAATCGACACAGTAGGGGTATTCTAATTCGCGGCGGAGACTCGTGATCGAGCAGCACCGGCTGTAAAATAAGGCGACCGTAACAGCCACGATCGGCTTCTTTTTCTTCGGCTCGTCTCTGTCGCCTAGGCTTTTTTTCTTGCTTACATAATCGACCCGTTTTAAAAAGACGTCGGCTGAGTGCCGCGCGCGCACCTTGAAAATTTCGATGTCACATGGTGCAGCCGAACGAGACTCGCTCGCAATAATGGGGCGTCGCTTATAGGCTTCCTCCGCGTCACGGTCGCACTTCCGTTTCCACGGCTCTGTATTTATTAGGCCGGTGAGGACGAAATATCGTTTTTTCGACGTTTAAATTTCGAGGTGGGATTGCACACGCGACATACGGTGGCCAGTATTATACGCCACATTAGAGAGGAAAAGGTCTGTTACTGGAATAAGAAATCGACCTGGGTGGCTGGGAATGAGGCAACGCGTGGGAATTATTTCGATTAAATATAAATAGACGTGAATTGCAAGTACCACCATTGTTTCGGTCAGACAGAATCACATTTCTCTCACAGTTTCGGAGATCTCAAAGTAGTTTAAACCTGCGTTTGTATTCCAGTTGCGGCAAATGATTCATGAAATTTAAAAAACCTGTTCATCCAGAAAAGTGTTGCTTATGCGAGGGAATAATTTAAAACGCGAGCGAGTGTGACAATGCAATGGGTACGTGGGAATATCGGGTAATAGGAAATGTCTGTGATAAGAAATTGAGAAGGGAGGAATATATAGTGTACGAAAACTTGCACGTTGCGTGGTTCCCCCTCTCGAGGAAAACGATGTATCGATGGTAATCATTGTTATCGCGCTATCACTCGAGAAAGAAAGCGCACCAGCACTTTCTTCCTCTTAACAGCAACCTACGAGTCCCGTCCCTCAATCGTTTTCTCGTGTCGATCAAAAACGCAAGAATTTGGAGTGCGAAAAAAGTTATGCGCTGTGTTCGATCGGTGGGAGACGTTCGGAGCACTCGAACCATACGCAGTGTAAGGGTCGCGACAGTTTGCCTCGTGTCTCTCGGGCATTGGTAAATAATAAATGGAATCGTTACGAGGGGTCACACTTTGGACGCAATTAAGCCACGCGTTATCGCGATGGAACTAAAATTACGGGTGCAATCGATATTTGGGTCACGGTCTCCTCTAAAAATGGACTGGCGCTCGTTTTTTCTCTTTCGGGCGCGCGCGGCGTTCGACGAGTGAACCGCGGAAACCTTGATCGAGACGGAACGGTACGAGGCCCGCGCGGAACCTGTCGTCGGATTTCATCCACCTGCCGACAAATTGCCCGGCGTGGATCTCGCTCGCGTGCAATTTAAATACCGTAGAGATCGAAGATTTTTGCGTCGGCCCGGGAGGCATGCGGGTGTTAAGGATTCAACGATTCGCTGATCGGTATTGGCTGCGGTCATATGAGCGCTGGGTAATAATATGCCCGCGGTTTAGGGTAAATCCGAGCGCAATTCTTTCTTAGCCGGACACCGTCGCCCGTCAGTATGCGCGCGTCAGTATCTCGCGCAAGCTGTCAGAAGCTGCGCGGGTAAAGGGAACAAGGGAAAAGAATGGACCGACACAGTGCCGAGCATTCGACACGAGGAAGCTGAAATGAAGTAAGACGGACGGAGAGACGCGGCGATATTGGCGCGACAGAGAGAGAGTGGCAGGCTATGGATGCGAAGCCTGGAGGGAGGGGGGAGTCAAGGTCGCTGTGGTCGGCTGTTTCCGTCGGTGTTCGGCGGCTAAAATTGTGTGTTGGCGCGTTCTGCGGCCTTCGCGAGCGCGGCCGCTTCTCTCTCCCCCCTCTCTTCCTCCTCCCCTTCTCCTCCCCCCGCTCCCACCCCCCTCTCTCTATCTCACGCACACAGAAAAGTCAAGTTCAAGGCTATCCAGATAGCGACGCGCGATACGTGTCTCTTTCTTTTTCCATTCTTCGCCCGCTCCTTCCGTCTGGGTTTCGGTAACTGCTTAATCGAACGAGAACGGGTTAGGGACGAGGGAGGAGGTGGGAAAAACGAGACTCGGGCGAATGGAAGAGCCCTGCTTACGCAATCCTCTCCTCTCCGTTCTCTCTGGCTTTCCTTCTTTCCGAACGACGCCTGTCCCTCCCCGCGCAACATTGTCTGGATACTCCCCCGTCCCCCGAGCCGTCGGTAACGATTCGAACGAAAACGCGGGGCGAAAGGGAGTTTTACGATCGTTTATCTTCCAGACGTCGGTTACATCGCAATGGCCAACGGTGAGTCGGAGCGCGAAACGTCGGCTGCGTCAGTCGGTTTTTATTCCATTAATCCGAACGTGGGAGACGCACGCGCTCGCGCGCGCCTAGCAATCCCGTGGCTAGACAAGTTTGAGGTTAACTAGATGCCCCGATACCTCTGTTGAATCTTCTTTCTTCCCTTCTCCTTGCTTAATGAGCCGATCGATCGGCCGCTTCTATACGATGCGTCGAAAGTAATGAGGTCAGACGTGGGGCGCTCCCGAATTTGGCGTATATGCGCACGTCCCTGAGAATGGATCCAGTTTTAAATGTGGGACAGTCGTATATATACCGACTGCGGACAGTGTAGTCAGGGATTTAATGCCTTGCCATGAGACCGAGGCATTTCTGTGGCAAGTTTAGACGCGAACCTAATTGGGTAACAGGAGCATTAAGTGAGAACTGGGTTTCGGTATGATTTCGAGAATAACGCTGATAAGAGGGGAACTCGTGCGCGAACAGTCACGACGCGAAGTCTAATAAAATCGATAAGGCGCGTTCTCCAGCGGCGCCTCGCCATTATTTCCCACAGACGATGGGCCGCGCTTGGGATCTGCCGGGAATTAAAATTAAACGCGACTGTATCGTTTCGGAAGGAGAAGAAAAAAAAGCCACCTTCGCGATAAGAGCCGTGCCGCTTCACGGCGCATAAATCTCGAGGGACGCGCTGCGGCGTCTCTCTTTCGTATTACTCGCGAATGATTGCAAACTGCATCCCGCAGAAAAGTCAGGTTCAAGGCTAACCAGATACTCGGCGCTCTTTCCTCCTTCCTCCCTCGTCCTCTTTCTGCGTGCGTTTAATATACGACACCGTGCCGAGCGCAAGGGAGAACGGCACGAGGAGGAGGACCGCGGAGGAATAGGCTTACGCAATCCTTTCACCGTTACTTTGTTCACCATCGCCCTACCTACCGTTCGCTTAAGGACGTTCTGCGGGAACTCTCTTTTACCGATGCACGTGGCTGGGTCTACCCTTCCCGATGGGATATCGATCCCGAATTCACAATTCCTTACGAATAGTAATAGAACTCTCGCGTACATTCCTAACCCGATAATTCCGCGACTTCTTGAAGACCCAGAGGGACTTTGCGGGGCAGATTGATTTCACTGAATTGTAAACTAAGTTCTTTCCTTCTTCTCGGCATCATTCCGCGCGCAACGAGGAACACGCTGAGTGTTTACTCATCAGTTACGCAGGTGACTCTGAAGTAGGTGGTCTAATGCTAGAAGCGTGTCGTACTTAGTACAAAGCAGCGGAAACAAGAGGCTCGTAGCTTTCGACGTCCAGAGCTTTTCATTCGTATTACATTGGACCGATGAAGATGTGTCTATGGTTTCCAAAAAGTGAGCTTGGAGGAGTAGCCAGGTAATGACGAATAAAAGTGTTTGCGCAATTATGCGGCTAACGAAGCGGCCGCGCTCATATTCCGAGAACACCGAAGCTGCGTGCCGCGTATTTTCTGAAGTCAATTCTAAAAATGCTTGCGGCGTTGGTCGCGCTTAAAAATAGCGGCGAAAAAAAAATGCAGTCTACTGCACGGCAGACTGTCGTCTCCTCGGTTTTCGGGGCTTGCCGCTTAAAAGCGAGCGATACGAGGCCGGATCGCTAATTATCCGCAACCAGTTTGCAAAATCTATTATACCGACGGTAAAGATTTTACAATAACATCGGGCTTGAGCGTACTCCCTCTTGATTTGCAACGCTGTCAGGCCTCGGGCTCTTCGCCTCTATGTTACACTGCAGTTTTTTCAGAGTATCGAACCTTTCTTGACGAGTACCTAGTCGTGGGTGCTTTGCAAATTGTTGGATTGAGGGAATCCGCGATTTGTTTGAAAGCAAGATTCAGATTAGGATGAATCTCGTCTATTTTATCGATCTTATTTCTTTTTTCTTTTTCTTTTTTACATTAATTCCTTTCTGTCGTATTTTATTTTTTCTTGGTGTAACAAAGACGATTTTTTTAATTATTATTATTATAATAAGTGAGTTGGTTCCACGAGAAATCGATTTTGATAAATTTTGGAAATACGGTATTCGTTATTGAATCAGTCACTGTGTATTCACAAGAGAAGATTCCCAACCCAGAAATTCGAAAAAAAAAAATATGAAACTTTGGGTTCTGTAAAGGATATGTAGGTATAACTATTTTACCTAATTCACTTTAAGGCTCAGTCTTTCCCAACCTTTTTTAAGTCGCGATCCCCGTTTATGATATTCAAATAACCTGCGACCCCACCCCCTCATGTAAGGTAAGGTAAATTTAATAAGGTAAAGAAAACACATTAAAAATAGGTATTTTAGAATATAATTCTAACTTAACGATAATAAAAAAATTTATATATAAAAAAAAGAAAAAATAACGTAGCGATCTCCCAAGAAACACTTCACGAATCACTGTTCTAAAGGGGTGAAATTGACCCTTGAAAATTTAGTTATTTTCCGACTTTGTGTTATAACTCGCGAAGTGTAAGAATTGTAGTTACCAAATGCTAGTCCTAATTAAAAGAAGTAACTTCCGTCTGAATTTTTTCTATCTCTTACAGTTCGCGAGTAGTAACACAAAGTCGGAAAATTTTTCGGCTCTGGCACCCTCCCAAAGAAAAAGGCAAAAGGAGATTAATGTAACCATTGTAAAAAGAAAAGAAAACTGTGTTGTATCCTCTAAATAAATTTCAATAATCATTTAATGAATTTTTTTGAGTTTGCATTAAAAATATTTGTATCCCTTTAATTCGACCCCTCCCCAAGATTAAATCCAGAGTGCTCCACCGCTTTTGCTCCCTTAAAGTGAATTTGGGCAGCAAAAAAATTGCATAATACATACCTATAGGGGAGACTCGAGTAAAATGGGTTTAAAACAGTTTAAATTAGAATAAAGTTGTTTATTTTCAATAAAAATATAATTAAACCCAAACAAATTTATAATATAATTTAAGCATTACTATCGACAAATTACGAGTAGCAATGCTTCAAAAAAAGTTTTCCGGTAAAATAGTATAATTCGTGACTCATTTATCCAAAAAGTTAATTTAAAAAAAACATTCTGGGGAACCAAAAAATTAATATTCAATTTTTTAAATGAATTTACATTTTTTAATTACCGAATGTGCATAATTCTCATCATTATCCCTACTTCCCTACTAATGTATAAAGTGAAACGTCTGTTTGTTTGTCCTTCTTTCACGTCTAAACGGCTGAACGGGTGTCAATGAAATTTTGAATATATATTATATACGTCCTAAATTAGACGATAGGCTATTTACTTTTCTTTTAGGCTTTCTTACTTCATCATAAATAATTCCCGGGTGAAAGCGGGTAACGGGTGGGCTAGTATTATATAAATGTACGATGTTACTAAAATTTGTAAATAAATTCATATCTTTTTTGAATTTCTGCTTTGGGCATCTCCCCTTCTCAGTGAACAACACTGCACGCTCAGGAGTAAGAGTCTTTTGTTTAATTGCCCTAGGTTTGTATGATGTCCGGTACCGGCGCCGAAAACATGATCGGGAACAACAGGACTATGGCGAACATCAAGCAGGAGGTCGAGAATCCCACGACTCCCACGCAGAACTACCAAGTGTGTTCGCCGACCACCACTCTTCAACATCAAGAGGTAGAACCCAGCCATGTATCATCCGCGGTTCAAAGTGTCGCTACCCACGAAGGAGAGGGAAACGGCAATCGAACTGCGCGTTAGCCGTAGCTCGTTACTAACGGCCGTGGCCTGTTGCAGGTGATCTGCAGCAAGATGGAAGTGCCAGCCGATTACGGCGGAAGCGGCGGCAGTCCTGGCAGCCCGGAGATGCACCACTGCTCCTCGACCACCCAGCCCTTAGGGACGCCCGAGGTACCTATACGCGATTAGAATCGAGCCGCGCCGCTCTCTTCCACATTTAAGCTAGAACGAGCGTTCCTTTATCCGCAGGAAGGCGTCAAAGAGGAGGACATGATACCGAGAAGGCTTTGCCTGGTGTGCGGGGACGTGGCGAGCGGATTTCATTATGGGGTCGCGTCCTGCGAGGCGTGCAAAGCCTTCTTCAAAAGAACCATACAAGGTAAGACGAGCTCCTTCCAATATATAAATATTCTCTCTTCAAGCACTTTCCAGGTAGCACCGTCGGATTAATTATAACCGAACAACGCCGTCGTTGTCGCGCGTGGATCGTAACGAAGTCTGTCTGACGACTTGGAACATTAACCGTTCTAGAACCTGCAGGTGCCCGCGGAATCGTCCACCGGTGCTGCCTGGACGAGGACCGCGTATATTACGATAAAATAGCGAGTAATTTCACAGGTAATATCGAGTACACGTGTCCCGCGAACGGGGAGTGCGAGATAAACAAGCGCCGGAGGAAAGCGTGTCAAGCGTGCAGGTTTCAGAAGTGCCTTCGACAGGGCATGTTGAAGGAGGGGGTTCGATTGGACCGCGTCCGAGGCGGCAGGCAAAAGTACAGAAGATCCACGGACCCCTATATGCCTGTGAAGGCAGCCCCTTTGGAAGGTGATTCCCTTAATAAATCCTCGTACATTATAAGCACGCCAACATCCTGATCGCGTTTTTATAGGAGACGCCTGTCACGAGCTAGGCGCACGGTTAAATCTTAATGTTCTGTTGTTGTTTCAAGCGACCGTAGCGACAGGAGCTTCTAACGAAATAATAAGTAAGCCATTGCTATAAGCTCCCTTCCATTCATCCCGCTCGATCCTTGAGAGCACTAGGTAGTCGTTTCTGTCGACAATGAAGCATTTCATTTGGAATTAATTAGAATGAAGGAATTTTAAGCTGGGGCTTGTTCTTTGACACAATGTTTATTAATATCGCAAGCTTTAGGGAAACATGTTTCTTGAGTCGAAAATAGGTAGGTATTATGTATGACGCTACAGAAAGGGACTTTTTTAAATAGTTTCTTCTGTTTTGCAGTGATAACTCATAAATGGAGGTTCCAATTGATTCAAATCAAATTCGAGGATGTTCATAAATTGTGTAGTTTCGGCTTGAACCTAAATTGCAGTTGATAAAAACTCTTACTCTTTATGAAAAGAAACTTAAACCTAATCTTTTTTGAAAAATCGACATTTCGTAGCTGTCATTTTCATAATTATGATTTTTTCATAGGTTCAGTGCAGAACCAGAGGCATTCTGAAGTAGAACTTACAGTTCGCCAAATTTTGTTTTGTTTCGTCAAAATCGTTGCAAAGCAAAAGAAACATTTTTAAAAAGCCTCTATAATAATCCCTCTGTAGGGTCATTCAAAATACATATTTTTGACTAAACAAACATGTTTCTTTAAAGCTTATGACGTTTGTAAACATTGTACCAAAGAACAAGTCTCAGCTCCAATTTATGCCTTAATAATTCATTGAAAAAATGCTTCATTTTCGCCAAAAATGACTGCCTAGTACCCTTAAAGCTCGATTTATCAATAGCTACGTGTCATGATCTTAACATTACTGCATCTTCCGATCTCGCGTAGAGACACGTCCAAGCGGAATTCAAATGGTGAACGATTTTATGCATCCGCAGATAACAAGATGCTGGAAGCTTTGGCCGCCTGCGAACCCGACATGCTGCAAGTGTCCAATCTCTCGCACACCCTTGATACGGATCAGAGAATACTGGGACAGCTTTCGGACCTATACGATCGGGAATTGGTCGGGATAATCGGTAATAGGGTTACTTCGAGCACGCAATGTTTTGTTCAGCAAATTTTCGGTGGCTTATCTTAATTTAATACACCGAAGGTTGGGCGAAGCAGATCCCTGGCTTCGGCAGTTTAGCATTGAACGACCAAATGCGGCTGTTGCAAAGCACGTGGGCCGAGATCCTGACGTTTAGCCTCGCGTGGAGGAGCATGCCAAACAATGGTAGATTAAGGTTCGCCCAGGATTTCACCCTGGACGAGAGACTCGCGCGCGAATGCCATTGCACAGAGCTGTACACGCATGTGAGTATATATTTTCTTTTACAGTGTTAAGGGGGTATTCTAGTTTAAAACGCGCTATTTTATATAATTTTTTATATTTTTTATGAAGCATGTACACAATTGTTTTCGTAAATCTTTGGTTCATATATTTATCCATGTTTCAGTGATGTTTACAAATTTTTTTAGAGGGAAACAATTCAAAATTGTGGCAGGGAAAGTGTTTGAACGCATTCGTTAAAACAGGTTTTCCCATGGTTGCCGTAATTTCGGCTTTTTGTTCAGTTGAAATAAAAAAACTAAAGTGAGTTTTAATTAGGACGAGTTTCGCTATACATAGTCGGTACCAAACCAAAAAAAATGGACCCATTCAAAAAATGGCAGCACTTTGAAGTTTGACTATCAATTTTTTTTAAGAATAAAACATTATTATGAATTAATATTGGTACGAGCGATAAAGACTCGTGTACTGAAGGTGTACAAAAAATCTGAGATCAATCCATCCAGTAAATCTTAAGATATTATGGTAACCATTTAGAAAACATGGTTTTGAGAAAAACGCGTTTACCATATTATTCATTGCCGCATCGTTCAAACACTTATAACTTTCCTAATTTTAAAAGTTCAGATATAACGCTTTCCAAATATATTCTTTAAGAAAATGTACAAAAAAAAAACGAATTTTAAAGTAGAATACCCCGTTAAACCGACACCGAGAGAACTTTCGCGGGATCTTCACTGATTACCGCGATGTCGCCTCGTCCTCGGTCACCCCCTACAATCTGCCCATCTGTGAGCTTCGTTTCCTAGCAATTTAATGTTATCGCCTTGCTTCGAACAGTGCATCCAGATCGTTGAAAGGCTTCAACGATTGGGACTGACCAGGGAGGAATACTTCATACTGAAAGCGTTGATACTGGCGAACAGCGACGCGAGGTCGGACGAGCCACAGGCGCTTTACCGTTTCCGGGACAGCATCCTGAACTCCCTCTCGGATTGCGTGGCCGCGGTGAGACCGGGACAAGCGTTGCGCGCCACTCAGAACATGTTCCTAGTGTTGCCCAGCCTGAGGCAGGTGGACGGAATCGTGCGAAGATTTTGGTCCAGTGTCTATCGGACGGGGAAGGTACCGATGAACAAGCTCTTCGTAGAAATGTTGGAAGCTGTTTACTATCGATGAAGCGGGCCCCACCCGAAGCGGCTGCACTCGATTCAAACGGAATCCGTACCAAGGACTCGTACATAGAACCGCTGTTATTCGATCGGAGAGAGAATATCAGCGTTAATCTTACAACGCGCTGGCAGTGATGTAGAGGGGGTGCGTCTCGTCGCGTGCCCCCAGGAGTATGAGCGATGGACAGTGGAGAGTGATAACGGGACGGAACGGGAGAGAAAGAACGGAGAAAAACGGAGGGAGGGGGTGGGTAAGAGACGAAAGGGGGTGGAGATTGTGCAATTCTGTTGTTTTTCTTTAAGAGAAAGACTCACGAGCAAAAAGGGCTTTATTTTTCGAGCGCAAAAGTGTCGGAGCGTGGAGCTTTTGGCCAGTGATTCCAGCGGTCGTCGAAACTCGCGAGACACCTTTTAGGGATAGCAGGCACACACTTTTGTCGAAGTAACCAAACTTTCCTTTTCGAGTACCCCTTTTACAGGTACAAGAGAGATAAACAAAAAAAAGAAGAGGAATGAAGAATGACGTTGTTTCAGGATACATAGGGTACCTAGTACAAGACGCGAGACGCTTTTTTCCCGGAGCTCTCACTTTAGGATAGTGTACGAATTGTCTGCCCGGCGAGGCGACAGAGGAATCTACCAAATAAATGAAAAAGCGCGTTCTCTCATTAGCGTGTACAGGTCGGCGGGATCGCGGGATAACGCCGATAGAGCCGGTGTTCGTAGGAATCAAACGCGAGACGTACTAACTGTGGGTGTTTGACGTTTACATCGCGTCCGCCAGAGTTCAATCAAAATTCTTACACGTAGCTGCAGTTTGTTTTAGTCGTGTCCTTTACTCCGCGAGAAGAAGCCAGTGTCAATTCGAGATCTAGAGAGAACAGGGGGAACTCTATATTTTTTAATAGCGTCGATGGGGAAGGGTACGGTAATTTTATATGTAGAGTAACTGCACTCCTACACCTAACACGCGTACACAGCGTGCAACACACGTACACGTTTTAATACCACGAGGCCGCGAGGACCGATATCTAAATGTAAATCGATGTGTGTACTGCATTGAACATCCATAGTTGTATAGTTCCAGCGACGATGAATTTAGTATGCGCCATTGTACAAACGTCGAACCAATTACGCGGAACCAAGGGCTGGCTAGTGAACAAGGAAGAGCAAAAGAATGGCTGGATCGTTCTCCAATCAGGGCCATGCTGTTTTCCTTTCTTTCCTTCTTCTTTCGTGTGTGTGTTTTCCTTTACGAGACGTCGTGCAAAAGAAAAATTCGTTTCGAGGACTAACTCTAACCCCTTGGCCAGGTTGCCGGGGCTTTTAGGAGAGAGCTGATGCAAAAACGAGAATAAAAGGAAACAAGAAGAAAGAAGAAAATTTAATCGATTGTTGAAATGATTGCGAAATGTTATTCGCGCGTGCCACACAGAGAGCGTAGGAGAATATATATTATATTATATTATTATATTATAATTATATTATATGTATTCAGGGATCTTTATTATCTAGTTATTACTGTTACGAGGTCTGTGCACGGATCTAGCGCATAATATCTCGCTTGTTTCGAAGCGAACGATCGGTAAATATCGCATAGGAGCTGCTATTCTACGCGCGGATGTTCAATTTTTTCTAAAAGCGAAAAGGAGGAAACACCGTTCGCGAGGCAAAATTAAGTGGAGTTTTTTCTTTGTCGGTTGTAGGACGCGACTAGGTTCTCGCCGATCTCCCGATCAGCCTTCTGTTGTATGATTCGATGCTGACGGGTGAAGAAGTCGTTTAACGAGAAGTTGTAATTGAATATTTTATTATAATTAAACGTTGTTGAAAATTCCGCGGACGTTGGGAGACGTCCGCAAGACGCTGGATCGGATCGGCGAATACCTGGCGACCTCGAAGCGCGGGAAGATAGTCATTGTAACGTTTATGAGAGTGCAATAATGGCAGGACAGGCGATCCGTTGGCGTTCGACTCGATCGGAGGCATCGCGACGTCCTTTTGAGTTTCCTTTATTTCTGTATCTCGCCTTCGTTCTTCTAACGCGTCGAAACTTTCATTCATTCTCCTGCATTTAAATACACGATGCGAACCAGTTCACAATGACGCTTTACGCATGGCTCACGTACGACGCTTTCTCCGATTATCTGTTTAATTTTAATCGCCCCAGGGACGGGCCTCATTGCGAAATAGACGGCGAACGCGGGAGGAGAGGGAGCGAAAGGAAGACCAGCTGGTGGTCCAATTAACTTTCGCCCGTTTCGCTGTCTCTCCTCTCGCCTCCGATTCACGAATCGAGGATCGATCGTTTATACTGGAACAACCATTGCTCGAGTTTTGCCATGATTACTTTAGCTCACTCGAATATTTGAAAGATAATACAGCATTGACATTCGAATATCTGCTATCAGAGTCGATATCTGTTCTCCTTCCTTCTTTTCCGTTTGCGATTGGGACGTCGCGTTTCCGCGCTGCCCCGCGATGCGAGACCACGGTCCGAGCGCGATAATTTCGATGGGGCCTAACGAAAGCTCGGGCAGGTGTACGTTTAAATGAAATTTCCGGCGCGCCGTGCCGAGAGCTCCGCTCGCTGGTCGATCCGCTTTTGGCTCTTTTTATCGCGCGATCCGTCGCGACGACGGGCTGTTACCGATGCTTGATGAACGATACCGAGCGGCACGAATCGATCCATCCGCTTGTGTGGATCGCGGAATTGTGGAACGAGAGGGAGGAGGGACGAAGAAGCGGTTGGGAAGAGAGATATTTTTACGGGTCGAAAGGTTGTAATTCCACGACTTTTAACGAGCATTTTCCTTCGTGCAACGTTCATCGATTCGCCGTTCACGGCTGAATCGTAGTCTCAGGGTTTCAAACAAAACAAACAAAACCAACAAACAAATGATACAAATTTAGACACATATAAATAGATAAGGCGCGCGATTATATTTGTGGAGCAAAATATTATAATAGTAACGATAATAATAACGATGATGATGACGATGATAACGATAATAACGGTGAAGAATATTAATATTAATATTAATGATGATAATAAAGATAACTATTGCAAGAAATACTGTACGGTCACTTATTACGCGTAACGTCAAACGAAATCGTTTGCTGTGTGTTTTTAGAAGAAGAAAACGGAGCAGCTGTGCGATGATCTTCAGTAAGGATGATCTGAGAAATTTTTTTATTCATAATCAACCAGAACCTATGTTGCTTTGCACAGTAGAGGGTATACTTCAGTAGCGCACTCGGGATTTAATCTTGGGGGGAGCCGAGTTGAACGGCTAAAAATATTTTTAATGCAATTCCAATAAAATTCATTAGGTGATTATAAAAATTTATTTAAAGAATAAAATCGAGTTTTCTTTGCTCTTTACTAAGCTCTTGAATTACTTAAGTCGTGATTACATTAATCTCTTTTTTTCTTTTTCTTCGGGGGATGCTAGACAGGGATTGGCAAGATTTTTATTTTAATAAAATAACGAATAACTTTGCTAACTTTTATTCGTTATTTTATTCAAATAAAAATCTTGCTCGTCGCTGGTGCCAGGGCTTCTCTGCGCCACTGGTAGGGTAAATGACCCAATTACTGACACCTAATCATTTACTGTCACCTTAAGCTATTTTACTTAAAATAACGAATAAATAAACTATAGTATATAATCTTTAGTATAAATTATAGGTTGAATTACATAATTCTTTTTGTGTCTCACTTTACAACGTTTATTTATTCGTTATTTTAAGTAAAATAGCTTAAGGTGACAGTAATTGGTTAAGTGTCAGTAATTGGAGCCTTTACCCTACACTTATTAATCTTAATAATCGTAAATATGCAATTTTGCGCGAAACAAGTGTGCTAACAACTTGAGTTGCGTCGGTGTAATTATAAACCAACGATTCCTATCAGCAAGCTTCTTTTTCCCGCGTCGAAGACACTTTGTAAATATAATTGCGAATTTGTACGAACCATTATCCTGTATTTTTCCTTCGCTTCGTGGTCGCGCTGCGCGCAGAGCGGTTGCCTCGCGTGTTTAACTGAATATGACGAATGGTTTAGATCACGGAAACGAGATTCTCCATGCATTCTAACACGCGCTGTTTATATATAATGTAGCCTCGGTGTGTACTCGATATTTTATTCCCCGTCGAAACTACAAAGCGATTCACGGGAAACTTTTCCCAAATTCCACTTGACACGAGAATTTCCCAAAACCCAAATTACATCGCGATGTGCCATTTCTCCCGAAACTCTAAACCCCTGTAACTCGTCTTAAAGTTTCTCCCATTGCACGTGCTCGCCTTGAAACTGTAGTTCCCCAAGCAGCGAACGTCGCCGCCGTTAGACTCCGTGTCGTGTCGCAAAAATTCGCAAACATTCGCGTTGGAAATGTGCCGATTCCAACGAAATAGAACACACGTCCGCCTCAGTTGGCGCAGCGATCATGTCGCGAGAGGTACTTCCGCGGCTGCACCTCTACTTATTGCCGTTCCTCCTCTTCTCCCTTCGCAGTAAGTGCCATTTTCCATTTTTACACGCACAGCTGTGCCCCGTTAGCTAGAACAAAAAAAGAAGCAAAAGAGAAAGAGAATTGAGGAGAAAAGGGTTCTCAGAAGCAAGCTCCCACGTGCTGCCCGGCGATTGCTTGGAGTTCGACGTGCACGAGCTGGAGGATTATTTGTCGGGGCTGGATCTGGAGAACGTGCCAACGTTCGGCATGATGGTCGGCCCGTTCCAGTGCCCGGTGACGACGTTGCCCTTCGGCGCCCTTCGCTCCGACTGGGCCAGGCTGCTGCTGCTGCAGAGAGCGCAACCGGAGGGATCGATTCTAAGGGAGAAGCTGGCTCGGCTCTTCAGGGTCCTGGCGATCGCTTACTTCCAGATGGAAGAGCGTTTCGACGCTACGAGAAGCATGTCCGCGACTACCAGCAGGTGAGTACGAGAAGATATATAATCCTTGGATAAGCAACCCTCCCCTTTCCACCACCCCAAGTCGCTCTTTTCACCGTGTCTCACTCCTTCGCTTGTTTCGGCAGTTTCCTTTTGTCCACCGGCGCAGTCAGCTCAGAAGGGAGAACCGAGGAAGCGAAGGAACTCCGCAGCTCGGCAACCGATTCCAGGGGAACAAACGAAAACCCGGAAAGTTTTATTCCGAGTGCCGCTCTCGGAGGATCTATTGACGCGGCCGAAATTCAATCAACTACCTTTACGAGCTGGAATCTCACCGGAGGAGACGCGTCTGATGGAATGCTCAATGATGTTTCATCAACCACCGTCGTGTCTTCACCTGTTGGCGGGAGGATCGATACTGCTAGGACGGTGGAACCATTTGTAACCGCTTCTTCAGGGGCTATCACTTTCTCGAGTGTCGGCGCCGGGACAGGGAGGTCTGTAGAAACATCGGATAATTATCTGGACAACGGCGCAGCCGACGGAGGGTCTTTACAAACGGATGAACCCGCTACGCCGCGAACAGAGGAAGAAATAAACGGCGACCGAGGAATCAATTTCCAGGAGGAAGTGCAATCGACCACTGAGGATTCGAAGGGAGACCGAAGTACAGAGAATGATGTTATCTTGGGAAGCAGCGGTAGTCGTTTTATGGAAGGAAGTACAGTGGGTCGTTTTGCGGAGGGGAAGTTAGCGAGCGAAGTTGTTGCCCTGGAGGATGCAATCGATGATTTTGATGAGACTGTTGAGCTTGTTAACACTTCTTCGAGTGTAATACCTTCTTTAGCCACTGATACTTCGCGGTTGACTTCCGTCGAGTACCAGACGTCAACGACGGGAGGCATTGAAGAGGAAGAGACGAAGGGATCAACTTTTACGACGACTGCTTTCTTAGAAAAGGATATTAAGAAAACGGTTGGCAGAGGCGACTCTCCTATATTAGAGGATTCGATGGACGCAGAGGATGAAGAGAATATGGTTGCTCAGGAAGTTGGAGCTCCTAGCTTCCCGAAATTTGCAAATACAGGTAGCGCAGAGATCCCTGAAGTAAAAATCGCGACGGAGAGTACTCGCGGAATTTCTGAGAACCTCGACTCTGGGTCTGCCGAAACTTTTAGTCCGAATCACCAGGCAAACATCTTCCAAGTTTCCAAAAAGACCCTCTGGAGCTTGCCCACCTCCACAGTCTACCCTAATAAAATAGGGAGAGCTTCGATCTCGAGGAAACCCCAGTTGGACAATGAATTTTGGAAATACACGGTGACCTCGCGACAGTTTACTCCGGTTGTTGCTACTTCAAGATCAACTTGGAAGCTCCCTGATCAACGGAAGAAGGGAAACGATCTAACGAAGGGCGCAGTCAGGTCCAAAAAGCGTGGAAGTCTGAACACCAACGTGGAGAAGAATTTCAGGTGGTTTTATAACTTCGGAAGAGAGGACAAGGATCATCTCAGGTAAAATAATCATGCTTTACATTCGCGCTTCAACTTACGATCGATAAAATCTCTTTACATGTATTCACTGTATTTTTAATGATTCCAGAGTCGGCAGTCAAGGGATCCACATCGAGTGCAACAGCCAGGCTGGCGAAAACTAAACGTCCCACCTGCAATATTCCATAACCCGACCCAGGGCGCGCGTCGACAGCCGTCGTGGGGTCGGAGGTAATCGCGACGGTGACATGGAGAGAATTCCGTGGACGAATCGAATCGGCGGCAATAAAGTCGTTGGAATTTCATCTTCCGCTGGCTCTTTCCCTCCCTCGTTACACCCGATGACCACTTGCCGATTCTTATCAGCGATACCGCTGGGCCAGTCCATAAATTCATGAGCCGGGGCACACCGCCGACTGATATTTACGAGCTCTGCACCTGGCTAACGCGTTCGTCGTGCTTTTACGGGCCGTCGTAAACGAATCCTCTTATTATCCCTGATCCTTTATACGGCCGCGTCTCGTGCCCTTTTTACCCCCGCTTCCGCCCGGCTGGATGCAATTTACGCGGCCAACAATCGACGAACGGTATCGTATTTCCGGGGGCGCGATTACAATCCGGAATCGTTTAAAATTACACGGGGGAAAAAAGATACGGGCCGGCGTTCAAATATTTTCGTTATTCCCCGGGAATCGAAGGGTGGCGGCGCTGGTGGGCGGAGGGGGGTGGGGACGAAATTGGCCGTGTCGAGTTGATAATTGGGTTTACGCGGAACTATCGATGTGATTCGATGGTTTAATAACGATCTTTTCAAATAGCAGGCACGATCAGTTTAATTTTCAACGGCAGCGTATTGGCGCCGGCTAATAGCGCGAATCGGAGCAACGGAAATAAACAGGCTCGGATTTTCTTTTTCCCCGGGAAGCTTGGTAAAAAGTGATAACTCCCGCGGCATCTTGCGAATCCGACGTTCCATTGTAGTGGAATTATTCCTCCCGGTGTCTGTGGACGAGATCCTCGCGCACAGCTCCCCCTGTTCGAGGGGGGCGATTAAAGTCGGCCGATTATCCGCAACCGCGTTCCCCGGGTGTTATCGAGCCGCGTCGGCGGCGATGGGGTGGCTTCTTAGCAGAGCGGGGCAACAAAGCGCGGCACATTTATTAGAGTCAACAATTTCGCCGGCTGCAGAACGGATTAGCGGTACATCGCTCCTCGTAAGGAAACAAATTACCCGCTTCACCGAGACACGAGTACAACGGCTTTCCCGCTTTCCCTCTGCACCTGGCTTTCCCAATTTCTCACAGCCGTTTCGAGAAAGAGTAGCACCGCTCGCGCTCCGTCTTTGCAATTCACGTCCTCCTCCTGCGGCGAGTTCCTTTCAGAACTCCATTACCAAAGGATCGCGATGGTTGCTTGATCGACATGCTAAATAAACTAATTTATGCGTCCACGGCCGTCGCGCGGTGCTAACTTTCCGCGTTGCCGTTACCTGCGGACCGCAACAGATCTGCATAGATATAAGATATAAGCGTCCCCCAAGGCTCGAGGCTTCTCCTTAGGACGGGATTAGCGACCCCGGGGTGCCTGAGCTAGTTCACTGCCGCCGTGGATCCACCGAGAGCAATCTTCGCGAGCTGGCTCCGAGTTTCAAGAGGACAAGGTGGCTGGTCCCACGAATGCCCAGCTTGTCTTTAGGTCCGTTCACCGAGCATTCCTGGAGCTTATCTAGCCAGCGCTTCGATCAATTGCAGCGGGTTAATGCAGTTTGCGAAGTATTCGCGAAGCCTCCTCGACTCTGGCGAACGATGCAAGTTAGAGGAGACGCGTGGTGGTGGTTTCTTTCAATCCCGCGGGCGGAAGACGTGGAATCAAGCGCAGAGGGTCTCAGAGACGCTGAGGGGAAGACTCGTGGCGGAGGATAGACAAATACAGGGCGATCAATCCCGGGCAAATGGCAGAAGTAGCTGAGAAGGGACGGAGGGGATTCGCCCTCATTACTTATCATTTCTTCGCGATTACCCTGGCGCCCGGATTAGTCGTACATTGTTTCGCGAGGAAACAAATTAGCTGGCTCGGGAGCGAGGCATCGAGAGGTAGCGTTCTCCACGGTCTTCGTGTCGGGAATACGGGAATAAGGGAATACAGGAGTATACCCCGGGCGGAACGTTTCACCCGGCTCTGACCGTTCGTCAGGATTACTTTAGCTTCTCGAGCTGCTTCAGAAAAGGCTTCGGCGGGGCTAGTACCTACCCACCACCGGCAGCAAGCTCACGGAAATCATTTAACTGGGCGGGGGTGGAGGGGGAGGGTAGCGCAGGTTGGCAGGGAGCGGGCGAGGAGACGCTCGGTAATTATTTTACCGCCGAAAGCGAGGGGATGAGGGAATGCAACTTGCCCCCTCTAGTCTTTCCCTCCCCCCCGATCCCGCCGGCGGCTTGATGCTAATTCTTACTAATTGGTTGCATTACTCTCGTTTCATTCACCTGCCGCGGTTGCTTTCCTTTCCTCCGGAACGCCCGCCTCGATTATTCGCCTTTCTTTGTCTCCTCTCGGCCCCCGCGGGCTCCGTTCCATTAACCACTCGCCCCCGTTCGATCGGGAATACACTCGCGCGATTTAATCGCCGATCCGTTTGTTCGCTCGAAAATTCTCGATTTCTCCGCTACGATTTCTCTCTCCGGTTACGGTCGGGGATGGTAGAGGATAACCTGGACGCCCGGATCCTTGGATTCGAAGTCTAACCATGCTCGCCGCCAATTTGCGGACTCGACAGGTTCCTCCTCGGTGGACGTGGGATGGAAACAGTCGGCAGGGATTTATTTCTCTCGGCGAATAAGAATAAGCTACCCGCGGTCCATTACGCCGTGCTATAATGTTATCCCTCGTGCTTTTTATTTTTTTTTTTTCGCGGGAGAAGGGGGAATTGGGCCGGGGAGGATCTTCTTCGCCCTTCCTCCCTGGCAACGACTAATGCGCCAGACGATGAATGTAAAATCTGCATTAATTCGATCCTTGGATGGTGCAGAGGAATGGCACTCCTCGAGGTACTCGGGCCGGCAGGATCGTAAGATGGGTTGCGCTTGGTGGCACGCTCTTCGTAAGCCACTCGGTTGTTGCAGCAACAGAGGAGCTTGAATTATAGCGAAATAAAGTAACGTCCCACCTTATGCCGCCCCTGCGGCGGGGGACAGGAAACGTTATAAATAGGAGGCTGCTCTTTGTCCCCGGCAACATGCTCCGTAACAATAAAAATCTCTCGCCAACCCCAAGGATCTCGTCGACCACGTGCACTCGCTGTTATGGCATGTGGCCAGTTCGAGGGTTCAGCGCCCTTCTACCCAGTTTCTTACTTCGAATTTTTCGGGGACGGCTGGGGAGGAGTCTACTTGGAATTATTGGGAGTTGTAATTAACATAAATTAAGGGTTGACGGGTGGTCGTGGAACGGCCCGTAAATTTCTGAGGAATCTTTGGCGGGAAATTGAGGATATGGAAGCGAGAGGAGGGCAGCTTCATCTTTACCAGTTTCAAGGAAATTAGAAAAAACTTTTTATAAATTTATTGCTTCGAGTTCAGGGTGGAGGCCTCCCAAGAAATTTTTGAAAAATCGATACTTCGATTTTTATAGGTATTTTCTTGAAGTACAGCATTTTGAAAATATTCTCTGAAAGTGCCAAGTTAAACTGATCAAAATGGACAATATTATACGCGTGTAATTAGGTAGGAGTTTCTCAGTGTAGCGCTCAGACCCAAAATTTTAAACGCATTTTTCTCAAAATCATGTTTTCAAAGTCGATGACACAAAAATTAACTAAAAAATTAATGTACCAATTTACTCAAGGCTTTGCAGGCTTATTTTACGGTTAAAAATCTAAGCGCTATGAGGAGCTTTTCTTTTTTGCTTAGATTTTTTTTGCTTATACACTCGAAAGACGAGTGTTTCTTTGTCAAATATCGACGCTTTAACTTTGCATAGCCGCCATTTTATCTCAAAAGAATTTTTCCAAAATCGAGCCCGACGATAATTTCATATATTATCTAAACAATTTAGAATTTTCAATTTTGGACAATCCTGCATCGAGCTACGATTATCACCGCAAAGCGCCTTAAAAAGGACATTTCGGGCATCACCTATAAATCAAACTTTTTACCACAAAAATACTGAAATATCCGTAAGATATACTCTTTCCAACAGACTAATGTTTAATAATAATAGTTTATCGGTTTCTCTATAAAAAATTCTTTGGTTTTGACCGTTCTAGATAGGCCTCCCCCCTAACATTAAAAAGAGAACACTAATTAAAAAATATATATTTTCACACAATAAATATAGTAATTATTCAGTTGATAAGTTTTTACTTCTAATTTTGGCAAACGTTTCAAATCTGGAGCATTAATATTACTTAAAACACGGGTGTAGATTCAAAGTTTGCAATAAATCGCAATAGAACTAGAATCTTTTTACATATAGTCCTAACTCAAAAAATGGCAAAAATGGAGCTGCTCCCCTCTTGCTGCAAGGTCTTCAATTGAAGGGATTGGACAGGGAGTGGTATCTTCGCGAAGCAGAAGGTTTTCAGAGCAGGTATGTATATAGCGACGAGGGAGGGGTGTGCGTGAGATAGCGTCGGATTGTCGGACGCCCTTCGCGAGGGTGTAATCATCTTTGCTCGGTGCCGTCCGCGGGAATCCATTCTCGTCACGTCGAGACAAACGGGCGCAGTTGACTCTCCATCTAAATCTCCTTCCTCCTCGCGTTGCCCTATCCCCCTTCGCTCGCACGGATAAGAAATGAAATTAAAATTCTCGAGGAGACTGAAACGTCACGTTCCGTGTCGACCGTCTCGTCTCATTCCACGGGGGGGCGTCGCGTTCGATCGCCTCGGAGCGTCCGGTGGATAAAGTGGGAGGAGATCGAGGTCTGGATCCCGTGGATCGCTCGATTCACGGGCGTCGCGACGCTCCGACGGAACTTGTAGGAAAACCGGGGAACCCCGAGGGAACAGGATATCGTGGGATCGGAGAAGGCTTAGTACCTTGCTACTTTCCTCGAAATACGTTGGACTCTCTGGGGTCGGGTGTAAGGGAAACACAGTTACTCGACGAAAGTACAAGTGTATAGTCGGAGTAACGTGCCACGATGCGTTACATATGTGGGATCAGGAACCTCCATAAAAGGGAGTCCGGAATAAGAGACCTCGGAGGGTCGACTTTGGCGACGCTGGTAAGGCGGCTGGCCAGCAGCGGCGGGGATCCGAAGATCGTGGGTTCGAGTCCCATCGCCTGGGGCCATTTTTTTCCGTGGACCCCGAACTTACGAACCCTATTATTCCTACACATATTGGAATTTGGTGCCTTATCGGTTTTATTATTATTATTATTGGCGGGAAACCCTGTAGAATACGGACAAATGAAAAGATAACAAAAGAAGAATAATACAATCTGAGGAATCTGTACACAAAACGCCCCTATGGACGATGATGACAATCGAACGGCAAATCGACTGTGCAATAGGTTTCAGAAATTCAGAATGTATTGAGAGATACACAAAGAAATACATCCAGTAGCAGTAGTGTGAGACATCAATGATTTGTCTCACTCATGACTCTATTGATGGGATCGGACCGTGTAATGTTAGAGTAAGTAAGCCGGTCTTGTAAATGATGTCTCGCGAGAAGTGTGGTGCGAAGGAAGTAAAGCAGCGTGTCTTCCGTCAGTGAAAGAGAAAGGGCAGTGGGCTTCTTCCTCTGGAAGAAGAAAAAGCATGGTTGTCGAGGACGCGAAAGGGAGGAAGGTATGGTGTCTGGTTAATTGGAATCGCCGTCAAAGTTCCTCCGAACGCCGTCAGCCTCGAAAGCATCGATGAAATTGCAGCAGCAATTCGCGGCGCTCCGACCGGTTTCCTCTTCGGCTGGGAGATAGTGCTCGGGGGTCCCTCGCTTGCTCTCTGTCCCCGTTTCCACCGAGAGCGACGAGGGAGCGAGGCTCAATCTCGGTGACGGTGTGGTGCTCTTGCCTCGAAGACGCTTCCGCCTTCGACGGGAACACGGTGATTCCCTTTGACTCTTAAAGACGGCGCGATGTGTAAGTAATTGTTACTCCATCGCGGGGGTTGATTATAGTAATTTTCTCCAGCTCCCCGACCCGCCTACTTTTCTCGCCCCCTCCGCCCTCTCATTTACCCTCTGTCGCGCGAAACCCCTCCCTTTGTCCCTCGACGACCCAGCTCCGTCACAGAAATTAGTTTCGGCCTTGTATCGCGGCACCGCGGGATTTATTCCATCAAAACGTCCCCGCGCCCCCTTCCCACCCGCGAGTCTCCTTTGAATTCCGTTTCTTCCATCCACCGCGGCTAATTAATCGTCACTCCCACCGCCTCGAAGAATCCCCCGCGCGGAAAGTTGCCGCGCGATTCCAAGTACGCCGGGAATGTCCCAGCGATTAATTGCCCCCCACACGATTTTTATCCACCCGCGAGAAGGCGAGAGAGAGGGGGAGGAATATGTAGGAGGATATGACGGTAAAACAAACGGAATTCCGGTTGCCCCTCGTTCGTCACGATGAGTTCTTGCCGGTTTTTCTCGCGTTGTCCTACGGCGATGGTTTTATCCCGTTCGTAAGTTACGTGCCCGTTTCTTCTGCGCTTCGAAACTCGCCGTCGCTCGTTAATACGTCCGCGCTGCCCACCTTCGACCATAAATCCGTCCCGGCATGATATTTTCTATCCTATAAAGGATGGCTTTCATCGAACGGCAGCGTTCCCGCGGATCTCTCTGCAACGCCGGCTCGCGCCCGTTAATTTCTTCCTCGCACGCGACACGCTCCGGCCAGCGAGACCCTCGATTCTTCCGAAACGCTCTTCGGCACACCCGCCGAACAGCCAGCCGAGCTTTCCACTCCGGCGGAGAAATTTCCAGCGCTAATTCATCGTAAACCAGTTCTCGGTTCGGCACACACAACCCACTTAACGCGGTAACGCGGCAGTTGGGCCGCGCCGCGAGCGTCGAGCGTGGCGCATCGTCGACCTTCCCATCTTCGACATTAGGAAGTTGCAACTATTCGGGACGCTTCGTCCCTCGTTTGCATGCCGATACGTGGCACCGCACCAAGAACCGAGCCAGCCCCGGGATCCACGGGACCCCAACGCGAAAGTTCAGCCTCGCCCCGCTTCACGGCTAGGTAGAAACTCCTATTCGGCGGAGCCGTGTGCAGGTACGCTCTGCGAATGGCAACCGCCGCGACGTGGTCCTATCGGAGATGGTGCCTCGCAATTTCGCGCGATTACCGTAGGGCTCTTTCAACTTGCCGGGACCGTTGCCGGTATTAATCTTCGTAGATCTTAGATCGATCGCTGAATGAGTTGATGAAGGATTAACCGTGGGAGATTTGCTTACCTTTCACCTACAGAATGCTTCTTTAGCCTATAAGAAACGGGAGGATTAATGACAGAGGGAAAAAATTCGTAGCGATACTTCCGACTTTAATACAAGAGTGTCACTAATACAAATATAACGTTATTCCTGTAGGTGTTCCCCTTCTACCACGCGCAGAGATTATCCACGAGTCCACTAGCCGGTCCAGGACGAAAAGCAAGCTTCCTTTCCCCTCGTTCTGCCCTACCTATCAACCATTCTTCAACCCTCAAAGACTCTAGCATGTATCGACGCGACGAGGATCGCGTTCATCGAGGGTGGTTCATCTTAATCATCGATTCGTCACTCGCCATTGCCCCTGGAGGAGCAATCGCCCGTAAGCATTCGCTCTGATAGACGATACAACGCCTGCACTGGTGAGCACCCACGAAAACTGGCCCGGAATTCCACAGAGACACGCTGGTCTGACCATATACCTGGCTATACCACTTGCTCCCTGGGAGGGGGTCGAGCAGGGGTGAAGTTAAGGCTGGCTCGGACACGAGGGTAGACCGAATTGATACGTTCCCGCTGACGTGGACGCTCCGACCCGCAGCCCCCGTTTCCCGATAACAACCCTTAAATCATTTCTGGAACGGGGATCGGTTCGCTGCGTCGCGTCGTGTCATTTCGAATCACCGGTTTCCTCCGCTCGGCTCCGGCTAGGGGTGGAAGCTGGTGCAGGGCGATACTGTCTTTCGGTGGTCGATCGCTGACCGCTCGTGAGAAATGGAGGAGCCTGTTCTGCAATAACCAACGGGCTCCCTTCGATTTCTTCGCCACGCTCCTATCCTCGAATCTCGGCGTGAAAATATCAGGCGGAATGCTTGAAAGGAAGGCGCGGCGGATTTAGAGGGGAGCTCGCTGCATCGGAAGCATACGATCCTGCGGAGTGGTCGAGGTGACGGAGCAGGCGGGCTGGTAACAGCGGAGTAGGATCAGCTACTCTTCCAGGAAGGGGTGCGTTGGCCCGTGAACTCGCCGATAACGCAGAATTATAGTCCTCGCCACCGGCGGAGCCAACCTCCCCCCCCCCTCCTTTTCGAGCCAACCGCGCGCGCGGCTCCCTACAAAACGCCTATCACCGCGCGTACCGAGGCGTGAGCGGCCGACCCGGCGCGACGCCACGCTTCGCACGCATGTATCATCCCCCGGTTGCTTATACCTTCGCTTTTGTCCGAACGCTTCGCTGGACCCTGGATTACGCTCCTCTTTTTATCAAGCAACAGAACTTTTGCGAGCAGAAGGGGCTGAAACGGCGAGGAAAGAGATTGATAGCGGACAGGTGCATTTGTCTCGGGGCAAAGGAGAGGGATGAAGCTGGGGAACCTAACAGTGCTGCTATATTCGGCGCTTTTGAGAGTCAATTTGCGCTTGATTTTTCGCAAAAACTGCAATTTCAGCGATTACTGAAAAATAAATTGCTCTTTCACTTTTTGGTCTTTCATCTTCATTGTCTGCATATTGCCAGTAGTTTTCCAAAATGAAATCGTAAAAGTCGTTTGTTTTTATAGTCGTTACACGAGATTCACCCTTTGAGTTACTTTTATATCTGCATTTTTATTATTATTTAATCAAAAAAAATGATAATTCTTAATCAACACATCCAATTTGTATTTTGGAGTCTTATGATTTGTTTGGTGGCGATGTTGGGAGGTTTTTCTTTTACCATAACTTACCTTAAGCCATAGGTTTCTGAAATCTGGCCACACTGAAGCGATTACTTGTTGACACTGTTGAATCCGCACCATTCACCTACCGTTTCCTTGTTCAATTTGAGATTTCCAAGAGACGCTTATGGAGGGCGAGGCTCCGGCAGGCTGCGCGCTATCGAATTAAAATGCGCGTACGAAGGGATAACGAGGTGGGGAAGGCGGCGACAAAAAACTGCGAATTCCCGAGGATTTGCCTCGTAGGGGCAATTTGCTTCTTCTTCCTCGCAGTTCCGCGACATCGGTGGATTAGATTATCCTCCACGAACCCGGCGAGCCCGCTGCACTCCTGCCGTTCCATTCGCGACGATTCTCCGGGGCTGGGACACCCGCTACCTAATTGGCAGCGTCCGGCCGTAATCGCGGGCCTCCTTAATTTAGGAGGTGGAATTTCGTCGCTGCGAGTGTTGCGCCCCGCGACAATCCTCTTCACCCGCGCGGGATTATTTTGGGGGACGTTTAATGGCGAGCAGGCTTTTCCCTCTAAACAGTTTTGTTCTACTGCTTATCGATATGATTAAATTAAATGCAGAATAATAATAGTTTCGTTTTGGAAGAAGATCGTTTGAGGCGGTGCAGCACCTTGTAGGCGTAATTGGTAAATTTAAAATTTATTTTCCCAGGTAATTTTTCAGTGAAATATTGGGATCTTTTTGGGAGATGTTACTCAACATTTTAACTTTATTTTCATACATTATTCATTACTTAATGTTTTCAAATGGCGGAGTTATACAACATTGTCTACCGGCATTAGGGTGGAGTGAAATTTTTTTTTGACAATTTTGCCAACACTGCATGTTTAATTTTTTACCCTATACTAAAGCATTATTCATACCAAAAATTAATAAGTTATTACATGATCCTCAGACGGTGCATGGTAAATTAAAAAACTTATAGAGACTTTATAAATTTTTTACAAATCAAGTATTCTGCGCTTTCCTTAGTGTCCTCTCCTTTTTCAATTTAGTGTGCCTACGGTTTTTGTCATATGTTAATTTGTTCAATTTGTGAACAAAAAAAATTCTTTGCTAAAGTGCCTTTCCTTATTTTATAAAATTGATTATTGCAAAATCCCCTTAACAGTGTTTTAAGGAGTCAGGTTTGCTAGAATCTCCTTCCCATCTTGCAAGAAGTTGTCACGAAAGATCGATACCACACTCCGTATTAATTTTCTTCTGAAATCTTCCACGTGGTAGCGATCGAGTGTATCGAGCCACCCCTAAACTCGGCTGAATCACCGAACTATTCTAGCCGACGATTAAGCACGAGCAATGGATCGTGGCGGGGGTGGTTAAGGCGTATCACACACCCCCGCTGGCACGGATAGCTGCATTTTTATCGCCTCGGCCGTTCCCCGGAAAGTTAAAGCAATACGTGCCTCCATAGTGCCGACGTTCTAATTCCTTATCGGCCGGCTGCCATTCGTGACCGTTGAATGGCGGTTTAATGGTCAGGGGGATCGAATATTCACCGACTAGATTCTTGCATAATGCTCGCCCGACATCACCAACGAGAGACCTCGGTTCCTCATTCCCGTGTCGAACATTTATTCGCAAGTTAGTCCCCGTCCACTGCGAGACCAAACTCTCGGTCAATAGCGCGTCCGATTGAATTGTACTTCTCTGACCGTCTTCCCGCGGTACCGTGGGGTCCCTCGCGAGCACCGAGTTGCGAAAGCGTCGATTGCTCACGGGGTTAACATCAACAATGCTCGCGGGCTGGACGAGTTTCGTTCCACGATGGGACGATAGCGAACTTCGCTCTTGGGATCGGTTTACTATCCAAGACATTTCGGTGGCTGTCCATTTCCGCTCCGACATTCGGTGCAACTAGTTTCAAGCTTCGGAAGCTTGTCCGGGTAGCCGCGAAATTCTTCCCTTTCTGAACACCGATGTAGGGATAGGTTTCATAATTCGGGAGACGCGGGAAAAGTGGACCTCGGGCGACGGGACTCGAACGCACGATCTTTGGGGGTCCTCTGCGTTACTGGGTAGGTAGGGCAGAGTTTCCAATATCGTACTGGTCACCTAAATCGTACCTCATTAATTTCTCAGTAATTAATGAATTTAAACGATATCTGATAATAAAAATATCAAGTAAATGCGAAATAAGAAATAGAAACAAAACCTTTTGAACTTACACTGTATTTTGTGCGTGCTATAAACATTTAAAAAAGTTGGGTATGATTGATGTAACTTTTTACCAGTTTATTTTAGCTGATAATAATCAAGCAATGCAATTTTGTCCTGTATTTTTGTATTTTTCTAAAAGCGGGTTTTATGTAGAATATTTTACATTCATTTTAAGTACATATTACATTCATTATAAAGTTTAAATAGATATTTATAAATAAATTCATCATGTTTCCTAAATCGTACCACTACAATCGTACTAGTAGAATTTGACAACTCGTATGTTATATAGGTTATGTACATATATCATATAAATATGTTATTGCGGCCTGTGTGTGATCCATATATGTATATATATATATATGTAACTATAAAATAATCATTATTTTATGTTGAATATTTTCTTCTCTATTTGTTATTTATACTATTTTTAGTGGAGGTACGATTTAGGAGACCGGTTACCTAAATCGTACCTTTTACAGTATATGACAAAAAAATTAATAACAAAGTAATTTGTTCTGCTCAAAAGATTAAGCATATAATAGTAGGTGCCTAAAAGATCAAGCTACAATATCCAATAGTCATTTGCGTTCAAATTAGTACCAAATATGAAATATAATATAAAATGTCTTAAGTGGTACGATATAGGCAACCCTCCCCTATCTTACTCCGAGGCGAAGTTGGCAAAAAAAGTTACTCAAACAATCTTCGAATAAAATAAATTTATTCGAGAATAACGAATACTTATTTACTCGAATAAATTTTAATGGTACATGCCACGCAAAACCCACTGACGGCGGATCAGTAAAAAATACCTACATTGTTTTTAGCTCGTTCGTTTAAATTTAGATTGCACTGTATTAAAGAAGAACACTGCACAGAGGCAAGGAGCTAATTACCTTGCACGGCTAGCGCGAGAACGCGCTTATTCGAAAAATATCAAACGCTCCGCGCGAAGAGTGGCGTTCGCGCCCGAAATGATCCTCCCCGGAGTTACCTTTTGTGAGTTCTCTTCCACCCCCGCCGTTCCGCCGCGGTGCGTCAACGCGGAATTTTTTCGGAGGGAGCCGAACTCCCGTCCCGTCAAACAGCGTAATGCGCGCTGATTCGCGCTCTCCTCTTTTTCCCTCGCGCCTTTATCCTTCGAGTTTTCACGCATCACCGTCCGCGCCGGTTGACAATGAAAGCTGGGAAACGGCGGAGCTTTAATATTTCCCCGCGATATCCGATCCGCCACCAACAATTACAAAAGAGCCGCCCTCCGTCGCGTTGGGGAATGTTTAATCGCTCTGTTACGCGCGGAGATTCCTCTCCTGTCGGATTAGCATCCGAAGATTGTGTCTGAATCGCGAGAAATTGGATAGGATCGAAATGGACTCGATTGAGAGTCTCATTCTTCTGCATCCCTCTTCCGCGAAGGGTCGATCGGCACGTGACTTCCGTTCGAGACGAAGGGATTGCGGTAAGATTGCTTTCACAGTCGATCCCCCTTGCTCCTCTCTCTCGATCCCACCATTGTATCGCGCGTCTTCCACCACGCCTTAATTAATTGGAACCACGGAGGAGACGCGGACTTTCGCGCGGAGGCTCGCGCATCCTCGCCGCGGCTCGTCTTATCGCGTCTCGGCTCGGAGAAAGGGCCGGCGGAAGGTTCTTATTTAGCCGATCTGGTTAATCTTTGCTGCGGCGGACGGCCGGGTAGAAAGATTGCTTTTGTAGTCGCGGCAGCGGAATGCTGAGAGCCTCGCGGATGTAATTTTTATTCATTTCCCGGGAGGGTGGGGAGCCTTAATGCCGGAACCGCCCGCAAAAGGGATTCCAAAGGTTTTGCCCCGGTTCGACTGCGCCTCCGCCACGGATCTCCCGTTATATTGCCTCCCGCTGTCTCGAGTTCGCTTCTTTTATTTCGGTTAATAGAAATACTCGGCGCGGTTCTCCGCGAACGAGACAAAGGGAGCGGCGAAAATTTCCCCGCGAAGACTCGGTAACCGCGCGCCGACGATATGCTTTCAGCGTCGTTCGGAGTGACGTCGCGGGTTACCTTACAGCGAATTTAACCGTTTAGCTGGGAAATTTCTGCTTGAACGTTGCGCGTCTTATTCTCTTATCTGTCGTGATTCCTGGTGGGGTAAAATGCGGGTACAATGATTGTTTATATCTTTTTCTCAGGTTTTTATGTGGTCTTAATTTACAGTTATTTCTCATTAAAATAAAACATCACCTTTAAAAATGTTCGATGAAAAAGAAAAATGGGCATAAATGTAGGGGACGTAGGGGCAAAATCGGGACGTTAATGATAAAAGCTCATAACTTTGACATTATTAATGTAAAAAGGAAATTGAAATTCATTAGAATGAACTCGTTATTAAATAATAGTATTTATCCCCATTTTTTTGCTGACCTAAATCACTTTAAGGGGGTGAAATTAATCTCCGAAGATTCGGCTATTTTTAGATTTTATTTTGTAACACACAATCTGTAAGAGATAGAAAAAAAATTTCAAAAAGTTGCGTCTTTTAATTAGATCTACCAAATTGTAAACGTTTTATCAATTGTTTAAACAATTAGAAAAAGGTGTAAACAAAAATATAAATAATGTTTTCTAAAATTCGGGTTTTTACGTGAAATATGAACTGGATGTTTAAATAATTATGAAACAGCATAATCCATATTTTTTCCATACAATTTCAACTTTTGTTGTATCGCGGAACTGTGCTCCTCGATAATCGAAGAACTTTTGGATCACATTGTAACGTACCTTTCTCTGCACGACAAGCAATGTTATTCTAAAATTTATTAGAAAATAATACGTGACTTGGGACAGTTTTCATTTTTTCCCCTGCAAACCATTGTTGTCAAACCCTTTCTTCGAACGGTACAATGCTCCGTGCAACTAATACAGTGCTGTACAATCGAAAAAAAAACGATTTTTTCAAAAGGGGCATCTTTAAAATTGGTTTTCTTAATTTTTTTTAAAAACGGTTCCAAATTTTTAAAAATTCTCGACGGTACTATGCGGTACGAAACTAGTACTAGTAAAAATTTGCGTTGTAATCAGAAAGAAATCCCCTACATATCCACAAAGTTTCAGAATTTTTTGAATTTTCGGTTTCATGATCTTCCCTTGTTAGGACACGCTTCAAACTCAGGTCTTTGTCCCACCGTTACTTTTAATACTTTTTGTGGTATTACCAGATATAAAATGTGTACTTCAACTATTGGAATTCACAGTGTTGTGACGAAAGAAAAATAAGAAACAATAAAAAACTATCTTCTAATCTCATACTTAATATTTGGCTTTTTAATCAGAAGTGCCAATGATTACCGCAGTTCCACCTACTTGCGGCAAGTTGCAACGCGAGACGCGTCCTTCATTTGGAGGAACGCCGCAGCTAAGAGGCCAGAGACAGCGACGCGCCCGTGGCTCGAAACGTGCCATTTATCGAAGGAGATCGCGGTTTTGCTAGGTCGCAGTAGCGACTATTTAGTATTTGCTATTTATCGAGGGGGGGAATTGCGGTCCCGTGACAGCGGCGAGACCGCGTCGTAATTATTGGTCTCGAATGGCCTGGTACCTTATTCGACCCCGTTAGCCCTTTTATCGCGCGGTCCAGCCAAAGTCCTATTCACGAGCGGAATCTTCTTTCCACCCTCTCTGTCAGTGCTCGTGAATTCGTTTAATCGACCGGACTAATCGGTCCCGCCGCGATCGCCCTACCAATCCTAACTCCATCGCTACAACCTAGCAATAGAACACTTCTCCGGCGTTCCTCCCCTGATTTTTCTTCATCCCTCTCGGATTAATCCCGCGACCGTTCTTTCCCAGCTCTTCGGGAACGACGGTACGTAGGAATATTTTCAATTACATGGATTTCGGTGGTTGCAGTCGGCGGCCACGTGTGACACGTCGCAGAGACGGCGGGCGAGGGTCGGGGGTAGGTTCGTCGAAAGGGGTCGGTGGTGGACGGCGGAGGACGGGGCGATGGGGGTCGGTGGTTTTCCGAGGGTGTGAGTTGGGCGTAGAGACAATAGTAGGCGGACAAAAGCGTGATATACGGCGACCCCCGGAGCAGTGGTATTAAAATCATATTTTTAAGCCCTCCATCCTATCCCCTCCTCGAACCCCCGAACACCCCCGGAGCGCGTACTCTCCGCTGCTACCGGCCCTATACCCTCGTTTCATGCTGAACCACAAAATGGCGGTGGATGGGTGGTGTCCCTGCGGGTCTCACGATGCTCCCGGATTTAATTGGATTCGTCGGCTGTAATTAATGCAGCCCCATCGGCCGTGGAAAGGTGTCCGTTTCGGGGTCTCGATTTCTTTACCCTGGCCACCCCTTCTGCACGCTTCTGCGGGATCGCTAGGCTTTGACGTTCCAAGGTTATTGATCGGCGGCATGCTCACCTGCCCTTGTTTACCATTTCTCGCTGTATTTCTGACATCTGATTGATAACGTCTGATTATAATTACCGTCGCTTTCGACCGAGTAAATCTCGATCGGAGATCTCATCCACTTCAAGTTTAAGAATAGGTCGGGGCCATTTGTACCAATACCAAGTATATTTTCGTCCATATACCGTTTATAGCCGCGATCGGTGAGCATTAGCGTCACTTGATCGACTCGATCCTGGAAACCAGAAGTAGATTAATTCGCAATCGTTCAATTGAGCGACGTAATTGAATCTGGGTATTGTAAATGATTGATCGTCCATTAGTTTCGTCGGTCAATCCTGTCAAAGTTCCCGGTGAGAAAGGCAAGACGAAATTTCAAGCGGGGGTTGCGTCAAAGGTTTCAGAAGTACCCGGCGCCTTTCCATTTAAAATTCCGTGTCTCTGCGGCGGAGCCTGGAATCGGTGGGTCATTCAACCTCGTGACTTAAAGCCCTTCAAGGAGGATGATACGCGCGGAGGACTCGAAACGTATCTCTGCATTTACACGCAGGCACGCGTGAAATGAATATCTCGGTCCTGACCCTCGACCTACCGCAACCCTTGTATATTTCACGGCAGCATCATTAATTTTAGAAGGGCGACCTACACTTTTTTCCTGCTGCTTCAAAGGACCCTCGACGACATCCGTCGTGGGCGTTCTTCTCTACCTTCGTCTCCGAGATAGACCACAACTGGTAGATACTCTCATGCTTTAGATTTGGAGATGCAAGTTTGCCGATGTGGGCGATAAAACGAGTCCCCGCGACGGGACTCGAACCCAAGATCTGTGCGGGTTCTCGACGTAGTGGTCAGCCGCGTTACTAATTCCCGCAACACCGACTCTTCGATGTGACTCTCTTTCGAATGCTACAAATACCCAAACTAACGGTCGAATGAAGACCTTTGGAGGGCCTAAGTTAGTGTTTCATAAAATTTTTTGAGTCCCGATTCCTTTTTATAATATTCAAATAAGGTAAATTTAATAAGGTAAAGAAAGCACATTAAAAATAGGCATTTCAGAATATAATTCTAATTTAGTAATATTAACCCTCCGAGTACGCGGCCTGGTTCAATTTTGACCCACCGATCATCCTACTTTACGACAGTATCGGTTCGATACGACCGTGAATATTTATTAGTGAACTATGGGTGAGGGTCTGGACAGACCCAGGCTCAGGACTGAAAGTCCAGTACTCGGAGGGTTAAAAAAACCGTGGTGGTCCCTCAAAAAACACTCCTCGACCCACTTAGGGGTCGCAACTCACCGTTTAGGAATCACTGCCCTAAGTTCTTAAAAGATTTTGAGTTCCCCTTACACAGGGTGATCACTTCAACACAAACTTACGATTATTTAGGCATTTCCGATAATTTGACTAACAAGTATTTCTAACAAAAGTTGAATTTTAAAATTCAGAAAATTTCTATGGTGCCCCCTTTCTCCTAGCGCCCTCAGCTAGGGCTGGGACTATTTGTCGAATTATTTGGTATTCGAATATTCGAATACTTCAGTTGTTCAATTATTTGGCGAATATAATTCGAATATCCAAGTATTCGAATACTATTCGAATATTTGAGTATTCGAATACTATTCGAATATTTGAGTATTCGAATACTATTCGAATATTTGAGTATTCGAATACTGATGTATTCGAATAGTATGGTGTGAATAATAAATCAAGTTGTTGAGGTTCATTTGTCAGGGTGAAATCTTGTAAGCTGATTTTGACCCACTTCACACCGTATTATTCGAATAGTGCTCTATTCGAAAACAGCGATATTCGAATAGTATTCGAATACATCGATATTCGAATAGTATTCGAATACTCAAATATTCGAAGTTTATTCGTAGCATTCGAATACTTGTAAAATATTCGAATATTAAATTATTCGAATAATCCCAGTCCTACCCTCAGCACGTGCTTATTTTGCTGATTGGTTACTACTTAATGCAGCACTGCGTGGCGTCACATAAATCGCACCATAGCCCGTTCCCAAAATCCTAATGCCTACAGTTACCACATCATCCAGAGTATCACATTACATTGCGCCTAAATATCCAGCACAAGCTACGAACTACGATTTCCTCAGAAATCATGATGAAGAATAAACAGTTTGCCCCCGTCCAACACGCGTTTCACGCGAACCACGCTCGCAACTCCGGATGCGCTTCATTAGAACTTTTAAATCTCGTTCCGTGTCGTGGTCCAAGGACTAACTCTCAGCACGGCCGAGTTTCGCAATGGCGGGATGAATTTGCTGGTCCCTTGAACGTCGTTACACGTAGGATGACCACAGGTCTGCAGTCCGCGCGCATTTCCACGCCTCGGTTCCCTATTATTTTTCCTCTGAAACACGCGAAACACAATTTCTCGTCGAGAGCTCGGTTGGAGGAATAAATCTCAAGATGCTCGAGGAATTAATTTCCGTCGCTCACTTCTCTCGCGACGTATAATGGCCAAAACGCATTTCATTCCACGTCGCTCGAAGGGGCCGCGGAGCTTTGAGAGAGTCAGAAAGAGCCGGATCTTGGAATTAACAACGAGTCACGCTCCCTCGCCGTCCCCTCAATTATTCCCGATTTCTTTCAGCTCGGAGGCGCGATTGTTGACCTTTTTTCACGGGGCGCAGCCTGTTTCGCGAGGATCGCGTGCCCGCGCGGGGCGTTCTTTTCTCTTTAACGCGTGGAACGAGCAGAGAAGCCTGGAAGGATCCTCCTAGGCGACTTAAGAACTGGAAAGCCGGGAATGCGGGCGGGCAACAAGTTGGGCTTGAGCCGGGCAAGCGGCGACTGAAATTCGCGAGGAATTGGCCCCGGCGATGGGCCAATTAGGATCTGGAGGAGCTCTGGACAGCAGCGACTGTTGCTCGCTGCGAGGGGGGAATCCTCGCGTTACACGGGCCATTAGGAATTACTTGGCGACACTGGCTTTCGGAAAAACGCTCCACTTTGTATAATGGCTGGTGGAAAGGAGCGGGAACTTCCGTTGTGTACGCTCGCCCGCGGTTAGGGGTTTGCTCGCGCGTTCCCCGGACTATTTCATTTTAAAGTCAAAACGCCGCGCCGCCTATCCGGGGCTCCGAACATCGTAAGGGGGCTTGCTGTACTATTATAACTTTGTAATGGCCTACTAGCGCGTACTTTGCCCTGGATATTGCCTTAAAGGGCGCAGCCGTGAAACCGTCCCCTTTCGTAAATTTAACTTTCAAACTCGCACCGCTCTCTTGGCATCGGCCAGCCCGCGCTATCGGCTTTTTCATGGCTCTTTGCCGCACCTCCCCCTGCTTTCTCTCATTCTACCCCCGTCCTTCTCCCGCACTCTCTCTCTCTCTCTCTCTCTCTCTCTCTCTCTCTCTCATTATCGTTTCGCGATCCGGATTACAGCCGCGATTACGAGCCTTCGTTTACCCGGCCTGCCGCTAAACTAACGCGTCGATTAATCTTGCGCGACGAGATATGACCCTCCGCCAGGGCCGCTACACCTTTATCGCGCATATTGTAAATAGAGCGGCGCTAGCGACGCGTACGGAGGAAGGATAACTTCATCCACCTTCGTGCCGGACTCTTTCCCGAGGTGTTTAGCATCGCGTACGAGCTCGTTACCGAACGCAACTATACTTTCCGCCGTGAGAAATGGTAACTCCGAGACGGAAGTAATTAATGTTTGTGAGATGTGGAGTCGGGGCACGTGAGATTTGGATTCTTCTTCGAGCGATTTAAAGCTGCCCAGCTGGATAATTGACTGAAGTGTAAAGCTGATAGTAGCTTTAAACCGTTTAGCAGTGGTTGATGTAAGGAAAAAGGCCCAGCTGGCAAACGTTCCGAGGGGCCAATTTTTTTCAGGGAAATGAAGAGGTAGTTTATTAAAATCAGGATAAGTGTTATGGTACACAAAAAATATTGTTTGGATAAAATCATAATTTTTGTATCTTGAAAATAGGGCCTTCTGGGTAGGGGCCCAGACGGCAACTGCTTGACGAATCCGCCCCTGCATTTTAGAGCGGGTCATTCGGCTATCGACGTAGGTAATTCTGTACTCGGCGCTATATTGGGCGCAAATTATTCACGGGCAGCCCTTTCGACTTCGTGACGCGAGTTCCAAAGTTCGGAAGAAGGTCAGTGGTGCTTCGCGCGGCTTAATTCGAGGAGGAGGCGAGGCAAGGGCGACGTGATTAAAGTTTCCACGGCGCAAGGGCCTCAGCCGCGTACAATGTCCGGCTCCTTTGGAAGTTTGCCCCATTGGGGCCAGCTTTCGAGGATGTCCTTAATCGGCCTGCACGTCCGCTTTTTTCGCGTGGTCCTCTTTAAAGCGTATTCATACGCGGCCACGTATGAATACGAATTGGGAGAGGTGGGGGCAGTTTCAGGGGAATTTGCGTTCGTGGCGATCGTGCGACTTCAACATCTTGGCTTGTAATGGGTGTGATTTAAATTTTGAGGGGTCATTCTTCTTTGATCGGCCGAGAAATGAAGCTACATTTAAAGATTTTTTTCTGGATAAATACAACATATAAATGGAATAAATATTTTTGGGATTTATTAAGCTATAATTCTTATATTATACAAAAAAATTAAAAAGATGGTTTTTAATTGGTTTCATATGTTTTTTTATACTGTCAATGTGACACCTACAAAAAAGAAGTAGATATGTATGTCCTCAATTTTTGTCGAGGAATAATAAAATGACGCTTTGAAAGAAAAATTTCCTCACAAGAGTGTTTACTCGAATGTTCCCCGAGAAAAATGTCAATTATTTTTCGTAAAAATTGTTAATAATTGTGTTGTTGATTAAGAATCTTTTCGATTTTTTATTTCAGATAAGCCTAAACCGAGAAATCACCTACGCCACGAATGTACCTCTTTTTTCTAGGTGTCGCATTGACTCTATTAAAAGCATGCAAAATAAATTAAAAAAATTCTTTTTAAATTTTGTTTGTATAAAATAAGAGTAGGGTGGGTGTACCAGTAAATGAACGCGTACCAGTGAATGGACATTTTTTATTAAAATGAGTAAAATAAGTTATTAAAGTAAGCAACTACTTAATTAATTAGAGACTTCTTTTCATTTCTGCATTCATATCCAAACAATTTTCGCAGCACGTGGAATCAAACGCGCTGCAAACATAATTTTATAATAGTGTTCATTCAGTAGCCTTAAGTGTTCATTTACTGGTGCGTTTGCCTTAGCTTAAAAAATTCCAAAAGATTTATTTCATTATATGTTGTATTTATTCAGAAAAAATCTTTAAAAAAAGCTTCATTTTGCGGCTCATCAAAGTAGAATGACCCCTTAAGGTAAATACAAATTAGAACACCACCAAAAACAGACCATCGATTTGATTTTTGTGAACTTTTATAATAAACGACGAAGAAACTGAGGTGATAAAGGTAGGGATTGTTTATTCCAGTGAAGATTGGATAGAAAAGGAATGAAGTGTGCGTTTCCTGGACCTAGCACGATATTTTCTAGGAGGTATAACATCAAGGGGTACAGTCCTAACACAAAGAGGATTATTTCAGCAAACACAGAAATAATTATTTCGTACAGACTCGCGGATACACCTTCACGAATCGCGGCCCGACTCCCATAAGACCAGAGTTGGGCAAAATGTAATCTAATTACATCTTACAAATTACAATTAAAATGTAATTGTGTAGTTGATTACACATTACTTCCTGTAATTGTTCATTTAGGTAGTTGGCGCAACCAAATGGTCAACTACCTAAATGAACTATTACAGAAATTAATGTGTAATCAACTTCACAATTACGTTTTAATTGTAAATTGTAAGATGTAATTAGATTACATTTTGCCCAACTCTGCATAAGATACACTGTCTTTCGTCGCACGCAGCGACCGCTTTCTACACCGTCACCACACGGTGTCATTACGCGCAAATAAAAAATAATATCTTACAATTCTTCGAACATTATTTTTTTTTCACTTGTCTTGACTTTGTGCTTCTCATGTTTAGCTTAAATGCACAAAATACTATTACTTTAATTTAGTTAAGTTTGATGAGTTAAGTTCTTTACTTGTGTATTCTTACTTTTGTAATAATTGTTTTGTTCTCCCTATTTTAATTTAGTTTACAGTCACCGGTTAGGCTTGCCATCAGTGTCACCACTGTAGCCTCGCCTTTACTCTTCGTATCTATGCCTCTGTAAATCATAATTTTTCTCTTGGAGTAATAAGGACGATTAATAATAATAATAAAAAATTTATTCACTCAACAGTACCCGAAATTTCGGTCTAATCTGAATTTACGGCACCGCTGCAAATCATGCACGGCTCCCCAGCAGCGACCAACTTATTGGTCGACCGTGGACTCGTCCGATCCCCGGATTACGATCTGTCCAAAACGCGCTAGCGTCCCCAGCGAACGTTTCTATGTATAACCGTTTCGTTTCGCGGTCCACGCGTCCCGCTCCCTTCTTTATGAATTGATCCCCCCCGAAATCTCGGTTGATCCCTTTTTACGCGCGTCGTTGCGCAAGAACGCGCTCGATTGACGTGTTCGCTTATTTATGAACGTAGGGTAAGCAGGCCAATAGATGGACAGTCTAGAGTCTAGCTGATTCCCAAGTTCACATCAAGGTTTTGCTTAGAAGTATTTGTTTTATTAAAAAAAAATCAAAATCTTCGCACGGAAAAAGGTATAAATTTAAGGACGCACTGCAGTAACATTAAAAATAAGCAGAAGTATTTGAAAATTGGAGGAATGCATCTCTATGCACTAGTAAAACCCCCTGCAAAATTTTAGAAAAATGATTCGGTAGTTTTTAAATCATTTAATCTTCAATTTAACATGCATTCTTATGGGACCACCCAATATTGAGAAATATAACTACAAAATTAAGAGTGAAATAATAGGTCAAAGTTTAAAGTACAGAAAGATTAAACACCGAACAAAATTGTCACAAAAATTCCGGGGTATTTAATTAAAAGATTAATATACCGAAGCATAAAATAATGAAAATTCTACTCATAGCCCGTATGACTAGTAGATAAACAGTAGAGGTAGGAAATAAATAGACAGTTCATACCCAATAAATGGACGAGTACCTGGCTAGAGTCTAGACGAATAAAAGGTTTATTAGCTACAGTAGGTACCTAAATACAGTCATTTTTATTTAGAATCCAGTTTATTTCACCAAAACTAAAAACGTACACCGTAAACCAAAATGTCAGCAACCCCGCCCGGAGCCTCGATTTTTCACCAAAGAACAGTTTCACCCCGAGTCGAGTCCCCCTCGTCGCTCTCAATCGCCGATCGCCCCCGATCGGTCGCAGTAGGGAAAACGTTGTTTCGTCGCGGACAGTGGGTCGTCCCGTCAATTTATCGATTCGTTCGGTTGCTTTCCTCGGGCATTCTTGGCTGGCCGAGGAGCACGGATTCCTGGAAGCCCGCCAGAAGACCGAGCGTCGGTCCAGGTGGAGGCGGAAGGCTCGCAGCCCCGGCAGGGATTCCAGGGTGGAAAAAGGGTAACGGGGTGAAAAAAAAGGGGCGTGGAAGGAACGGGAGAGACGGGCCGGCGAGGGGGCAAGGGGCGAGGGCGACCACGAAATATTTGTCAGTCGCAAAGCCAGGAAGACCAGCCGGGAAAGTCGATTTAACGCCCGTTAAGGAAGCAATTCCTTTAAGAAGGACGAGCCGGGGGCAAGGGTGGCGCGACCCGGGGATCCTCGACCTTCCCGGACTTACGACCTTTCACCGGAGAATCGCTTCCGTCCGCCATTATCGGCGGACGAATGGAACATCAATAACCAATTTCGTAAGACTAATATCGCGAAAATTAGTTTCCTGAGGTCCCCGTTTCCCTTTTCCCTCGCTCCCTCGCCCTCCACCCCACCTCTCGCACGGTATAACCTTCGTTAAAAGGTCTACGACCCGCCCGTGCTTTTCTTAATGTCCACCCATCCAGCGAAAGCGATCGTGAATCTCCCTTTATCGTCTCCGCTATATCCCGTATTTCCTCTTTTTTCTTTCTAGCCCACCCGCCACGCCGCCGCCGCGACGAGCAACCGATAATGTAGCTTTTAATCCGCGTCACCCAGATTTACCCCGGTGAAATATCCACCTGGGACGCGCAGACCTCGCGCGACGCGCTTCCAACGATCCCTTGTACGTCCGCGAGTACTATTTCCGTTCCGCGCCGCTGCTATTAACGTCTCTCTCTCTCTTTCTCTCTTCGCTAGAAAATTTTCGATTCCCCCGTTGAAAAATCCTCTAGGAATCTGGTACCTGCTTCATGCTTTTACGATGTTCTTAAACGCTCCGCCAGTAGAGAGCTAGCTATTCAGATATATACGCCCCTTTGTCAAAGCGAGACAGAATATTAATGTAAATTTGCAGTTGCTCGATAGTTGGCAGTGGATTTAGGAACGCTGGACGGGGCTGTTTCTCTCTGAACGGTGTCCTCGATTGCTGGAAAAACGAGCGCGTTCCCAGCCTCAATTAGCCGTTCATTTTCATCGCGTCGGATGACGATTCGTTTCAGAGGGCGCGACGCGACGGAAGGTGGAGAAAGAAGTTTCCCGGGGCAGGTCCGCGCGCCCCTAGATACCCCGTGACTTACACAGTCAGCTCCTCTTAATTATAAATTAATTATCCGCCGAGTTATGGTCGGATTCTCGGCTCCCTTTCCTCTGCTAATTACGTCAGGAGCGCCGAAACTCGCCCGCCGCTCCCTCGCTCCCTGTTCCAACCCCCTCGCTTCCACCCCTCTGCCCCGTCGCACCGCGCAGCATTCGACGACCGTTTCCACCGGTGTATCTCCAACTTTCCTTCGCAACGTCACCTTTTTGCAGGCAGCCTCGGACCCGGCTGTTCCGATGCTTCTTTTCAGACCGAAAATTTCCAGGCTGCCGAGCGTGCAATCGACCATAGAATCCCGACCGTTTCTCCTCGGGGCAAGAAGTCCCCGCCCGCCCTCCCCCTCAACCGTTCCGACGCGAGCATTAATTGTTTTGCCGAAATTTGCATTCGTACGGGATCGCCGCGTTTCGGGGTCCGAGAGAAAAGGGGAAATTAACGGGGGGCACGTGGACCATTTCGCGAATTAACGCGTAATTTTTTGACATGTCTGTGGTTCTGCCGATTTTCAGGACTTTCTGTCTCCTCTTTTTCAGGTCTTTAGAGTTTAGAACGTAGCGTAGGATTTGGGTTTGCATTTCATTCTCAGTGTTCGTCGTTATGTAAGTAGTTATTGTTATTCTTTTAGCGTCGCTCCACTAACGGGAAAAAGTGAACGACGACGGGGGAGCCTTCGGGAAGAGGATTACATCAATCGGAAATTCGGGCCGCTATTGGAAACGATATTCCTTTTTTTTTATCATCCGCGGTGGAACGAGATGCTCGGAATGTTAAAGTTGATTTATTAACGTTTGATTTATTTCCCCCGATCGATTCGAATGCATTTACTCCGGCGGCAAGATAGCCGCCCGCCCACCGATATACGCCGCGATCGACTTTTTCATTCTTCGCCCCTCTTTCGTTCTTTCCTCTGCTCTCCGCTACCCTTCCACCGGTTCCGTCTCTCTCTCCCTCTCTCGCCCCCGTCTTTTTTATCAGGAGCACCACCGCTCTCCAACGAACCCCGGCCATATTTTTCGGTCGGGGATCTAAGGGCGCAGGGTGTCTATTAATAAGCATATCGGGCCAGTGGGATCGCGCGATAAAAGTGATGTATGTCGCTCGAGTGGTCGAGCATCGCGCGACGCCCGCTCGATGGGATCCGTTCCTGGCCACGAGCAAATTTTTAAGCGTTATCGATACCACGGCCGTCCTTCCTGATTACCGTTTCGCTTATTCACGGAGGATTCACTTGGGGAGCTGTGTATTTAACTGGGCTCGCCAGCGATCTCAATCATTCCGATGTCGAACGTTTCGTTGCCTGGATGTGAGTGGCAAAATCGAGGATCTACGCTGGTCTGCTTTGTTAAAATCTCCGATCTAACGTTTCGAGATAACCGAGGGAATTGATGTGTTAGCATTCGCTTTGTGCCGTTCTCGTTTTATCTCGTTTAATTTACAAAATTTTATTATTTCGTGATTGTCTAATACCGTTAAGTAATTAAGTAGTTTCTCATCAGTTAATTAGAGGGCTTTCCGCTTTAATATTTATTTTTAACCTAATAAAACTTTAAAACATAGACTTTTTTATACTGAAAGATGAAATAATGTTTAAACTATAAGGAAAAAATTTAAAAACGAGAAAATAAGTTTTCATTTAATTGTTTATAAGGTACGGAATAATAAGGTTATATATAATCTAAAATCGGGTGGTCCTGGCGTTGACGGAAATTACTGTAAGGGTTATCTGAAACACAAAAAGGAAAAGAGTAGCTGTTTGTGGTGGTAGATTTATTGTCGTATCTGTTACCGTTTCTTTTTTATTTAAAGAAGTTTTCCCGATTTTGGGGCGAAACACTTTTTAGAATAAAATCAGGACGCTTCATTTTCTTCAAAAGGCTGCCATTTTAACATTTTATTATTTTTATTAATGCATCTGCTACCACAGATAGCCACATTCATGTAGATTACAAATCTCTTTTCCTTTTTGTATTTCAGATTACCTTTACAGTACTTTCCGTCAACGCCAGGACTACCCGATTATTTTTCAAAGGTCTCTCTGTATCTGCCATGTTTTGTTTCATTGCCACACAAAAATTCAGAAGAATAGTTCAAGATGCAATTAAAGAGCCTGCCAAACCTCAAATTAATTTGTCGACCCGTTTTTGTCAAAACAATTCACAAAGAATTAGCGTAAAGGCACCAGTAGTAAAAATATGAAGAAAAAAAATTATTTTTCATGTTTTTCTGAAAAGATGTTAACTACTGATACATGGTCAACTACTGGTGCCTTTACCCTACCTATTTTTCTGTCCAACAAAGCTCAATCCCCCTTCAAGGGGAGAATTCTATCTTTCGGGTTAAAAGCATAGCAAAATTTGGGATTTTTTTTGGAAGAAACTAGCGATACAATTTATCTGAAATTTGGACCAAGACTTTATGCATCTTTGAAGAAGTTGCAGTTTCTTTGTTAATTTTTAATTCCGCTCCAAATTGTAGAAAAATCAAATCACTAGTTTCTAAAAAATAAAATTCCCAAATTGTGTAATGTGTTTAGCCCAAAAATAGTATCCCACCTTTAAAAAGTAAAATACCTGCGAAACTTCAACTATATCATCGTATCTTGAAAAAGAAAAAATTCTCAACAGGACATTTTAACTGACGAGGCCAGTACGCTTCGCATCGCAGCATCGGTCACTCCAATCGAACTCCTCATCTCCAGCCCTTCGTTCCCCCGGCGCACGTGCGCTGGTTCCCAGTAATCTTCGCGCGGAGCGTTGATCGCGATGAAAAAATGATGAAAAATTAAAAGGCGGGCACGCGTCGTGGGGAAAACCATGGCCGTTTAAGGCGCGCTGGCGTATAAACATGAAGGATGCACGAGCGTGTCGGATGCAAATTTCACGAGTTTTTCCAATGGCGTTGATGAATAAGGAATCGCGAGGTGGCGCGTAGCAGCCTACCGCGCGAGACTCGGTTTCATCAAGTAACCAGCCCCTCTTCCACGCCCATCCCCGGCGAGGCTGCTGCTACCCTTGCTCGTCGTCGTCCTTGTAATCCCGCCTCCTTTATATCTTCCTTCTTATCGGCTGCCCGCGGAACGAAGAGGAACCAAACGTGGATTCCGCGAGCGAAACTTGACTGAACGGGCGCCGTTCCTAACGCTGCTAGGATTCTTCGTACACGTCGCGCGCTATCTGCGAGCCCTCCACTCGGCATCCTTCTTCCATCTCCTCCGCCGTCGCTCCTCTGCGGTCCAAAATTGCAAAGGGTGGCCCTTCTTTATACGCCTCGAATTTTTTTTCGGATTTTATAAGGCTCAGTCTGGGGTTGCAAATTTTGGGGGCGGAAAATTTTGAGCGAAAGAAATTGCAAAAGGTTTAAACTTTAAAAAAACAGTTTATTTTTGCTTCATATGCAAATTAGTTAGTAATAATTCATATATGAGTCGTCATATGGAATTAATTTTATAAATGTCTTAATTCCTTTAAATTAGAATATTGGATGGTATTTCATCCAAAGGAAAGGGAGGCAGATCTTGTCATCCTAGGGTCCCTGACAGAGGCAATGGAAATTTGAAGCAAGGGGAAGATAGAGGTATAGTTGGAGGGACCATGGGGTTCGACGCGATCGTCGCCAGTCGGGCGAACCAGATCCGAAGTTTTCCAGGCGGTTGTGTCGCCGCAGATGTACAAAAGAATCGCGAAGTTGGCTCGCGATCTCTCGCCCGCCACCGAACAAAGAAGGACACACACGGCCGTGAAGTTTCCGCTGGCGATTCCGTCAAAATTCGTGCGACATGTGTTAATGGGGAGGATGATCAAAATTTAAGGTGACAGGATCTCACGGTTGGTTCTCCGTTCCTAAGAAAAATTCTTCGATGCCCAGAGGAGACTGCTGACCTGCTGGCGGCCCGACTGTCGCTCGCGATGAATTGTTCCCCGAGGTTATGCGACGCAAAGTGAACGCGCGTAATCTTTCGAAATTTTTGCAAGTTCCCGGCGCAACGGAAAATTGCACCCTCTTTTCGGTTCGCCGGCGTTGCCTCTCGTGAAAGAGGCTCAGACGGCAGAGGCCCGGAGAAGAGCTCCCCTCTCGGGCGCCAGCGTTTAATTTTCGTCCTTCGACGGAGGCAGACAGGCCTTATTGAAAATCTTTTGACGTTCGGCTTCCCATCTGCGCGGATAATTCCTCATCTCGGGACAAGGGGAATTTTCAAAGGCTGGCTCCCCGCGGTTTTCGATCCCCCCCGAGCCAAGCCCGCGCAGAATGATGAAGAGGGGCACCAAGTGTATCGCTCAGACCATCAACCTGTCGAACCCCGAGACCTGCATAAGGCCTAAGAGGATCCAGAAGCTCGTCAGCGCGGAAGTGACGCAGCCATGTCCGGGCACCGGGGGCTCGTCCTATTGGACCCCCAGACCAGTCTCCATTAAAATCTGCACGCGAAGGGATATGCAGAGGACGTGTCCACCGAAGGTGAGAACAAATTCAATGGAATCAAATACTGTTAAGCCGGGAATCCACCTGGAAGCGAAGCTAAACCTAGTAGCATTTCTGGTTGGCCCACAGTATCCCTAAGTTGGGAATTAGTTGGCTATCAAAATGACAACAATAAATGGTACTAGGAAAACTATGCTACGGTATGTTAAATTTTAAAAAATTAGCTTCGGTACTTACATCCTTGTGGAACTGTTTCCACCTAAAGAAAGTTAAGCTGTGCTGTTTTTTACGTTCTATAATACATAGTATAGCATAGCTTAGCTTAGCTCCTAGGTGGATCCCCGGCTTTATAATTCCTGATTGGTAAATTTCTATTCAATATTTCCTCTGCCAATCAGCAGATTTGTAGAGTGCAGGTTTGTAGAGGATCTCAATAGAAGTATTAGACAATTTTTTGTTTCTGCCTATTTTCGGTCCTTCAGGGTGGAAAAGCCCCTTCCTGTATATCTTGGAAACTATAGTAGGTATAGAAAAATTATCAGGATGAAAACTTAACGACTTTTATACCCTTTGAATCCGTGTGTTATATCGTTAATAGAATTAATAAAATTTTGAGTTAAGGGGGTCGAGTACCACAGGCTGCGAACTACTGTTTTAGGGGGTGTTTCCATTCAGGGTGGGAACAACAAACCGAAAATTGCTTGACACGTTTATTCAGGTATTCTACAAAGTCTGCACAATTTAAAAAATCGGAATCTTCAGATAACCGTAATTCACTAAGAAGATAACACCGCAAACCCGCAATCACCAATTGAAATGCAACTTTGTGGGTTTATAGAGTGACTCAAGACAAGAACAACGGTATGTTTCATTCGTCCCGAATATCCCATTAAGCCAGCAAAATCTAACCTCAAACTCAAAATGGCCCTCTCACCTTTTCGCGTATAACTCCCAAACTACAAGACACAGAAAAAAATATTTCAGACGAAAGTGTAATAGTACAGTAAGTGCTGCAAACTTGCGTCAACAAAATCTTGAAACAGTTAAAAAAACAATTAACCAAGAAAAACTTTTTTCAAAAATTTTGATAACACAAGTTTGTACCGCTTATCGTATCATTAAACTTTTATTCAAAATTCTTTTCTCTGTCCCTTGTACTATAGGAGTTACACACAGAAAAGTAAGTGTGCCATTTTAATTTTGAGGTTAATTTCCACACCCTTAAACGGCGATTGGCCACAAATAAAACATGCCATTGTTCTCGTCTCGAGTCACTCCATAAACCCACAAAACTACGTTCCAATCGGCGTGGTCAATTCACTTTCTCGCGGTCCCCACTGCTTACGCAAGGGCCTCTCGAACTCCGGATAGGGTAGCTAGTACACAGGTCCGCGACATGGTTGACTACGACTACTCGATCGATCCTGGTATTTACCGTTAATGAGATTTCGACGACTCGTTAACAAGCGACCTTTGCTACCCGCGTGCCCAGCTGGAGACCCAGCCCAGACCTGTCTTTGCGCGATATTGACGTGTCCCGTCCGCCAGGGGACGGCGACGTTGCTCCAGCACCTGCACGGAATTGGTTAGTCGATACGTAGTTGCGTTTACCTGGAATTAGCCCGACAGTCCGGCGTGCACAGGTGTAGCGACACCGATGGGTCTCTAATCGAGGAGGACAGTTTGGAGTTGCTGCTACTTGTTAGGGACACGTACGTACGTGACCTCGGTCGAGGGGCGAGTTCCGGGTGTCTACTCGTCCAACCGAGAGCAGGATACCCTCGAGGGCTTTGTGAATGGGACAAATCTTCCCTCCTCGCCTGTCCCTCTCCCTTTCTCTGTCATCCAGGGCATCCCGCTTCCATCGGTTCTTAATGTTTGCCTTCGAATCGGAGGTTCCGGTAGAGTTGCTCCACGCAGAGCCACTTCGCTCCTCTTCCATGTAAATTGATATCAGAATCCCTGAAACCTGCATGCTCCACGGAAGTCCGAACCGTGGTGTCTTTCGCCAGTACAGTCCTACGCTTTTGAATATGCATCGTTATTTATGGGACTAGTTCCTGCCTCTGAAGGTATGGCGGCGGTGTTTTCGCCGCTATGATGGAGTTGCTAATCTCGCTGGTTAGTTCGGAGCTCCTTCGTTTGTCGTACAAACTACGACCAAGTTGCAAAGACTTTGCATGCTGTTTGAATGCGCTCGCCAACTGAGTACCGAGTATTCTGCCGGCATGAATTCGCCAGGAAGGTCAGTTTCGCGCTACAAAGTTCCAATTCACAGGCATCGAACCGTACTAAAATTGTTCAACTCTTGTTATTTATCGAGTTAGGTCTGTGGACCATTTGGAGTAGTCGTAGCGCAATCTGTAAACATATCCCTCGCGTTAATTGTCGTTAAAAATTCTGAAATGTTGCTAGACATCGAGGCACAGAGTCTACGACTCTGTGCAAAGGATTTCTGTTGCGGTAGCCTGATGTTGTACGTTTTCGTAGATCTGCGACTACCCGCAGCAGGTACAAGCGAAGTCGGCCTGCCAGAATTTCTGCAGGGCACTGCTGTTCCTGGTAAAGAGCGGCATCGCGGCTGGCCTCGTTTACTGGACGCACTCCGAGGGCTTGTGGGGGAGCAGCGACGAAGTGAAAGACCTCTACTGCAGGATATATTCGACGGTCGTGCCTGTGTTGCCCGACGCGTACACCGACCACGATGTAACGACGGCCCGTGAGAGCATAACGACACGATAGTGCTGAAGTGCACCTTTTACACCCTCATCGAATGAAAATCGTTCGCAGATCGAGCTGCCCAGTCTGGAGGAACTCAAGTACACGTTCATCCAGAAGTATAATCACGCTGTGTGCACGATCGCAACTTACATCCTGGACGCGTCGACGAAGCTGCAGCAACAGTTTCAGGAGCTTATGACCACCACGTGCGGGGAGGAGAGCGGGGAGATTGTGAACGGGGTGACGGAGAGCGAGGAGATGACGGCTGAGGGGATGACGGTGAAGGAGAAGACGAGCGAGAAGGTGAAGACCGATTAAGAACCGTCCACAGGCTCTTCGAAATGTACGCGAAGGAGGAAGAAGCCATAGATCCGATATTTCGAAACGATAAGCGGAGGAGCCTGGGTGGCGAACGAGGGCTCTGGAACTTATCGTTTCGCTTCCCCGAAGGGGAGAATCGTTTAATCTGTCCAGTGATTGTGTAAATGCCGATGAATCAGTAAAATGTGAATTTATGGAACGGGGTTGTCGTGTTTGGTGTAAAAATGACTCGGCGACGGAGATCGGTGGGATTGTTTGCTTTTGGAATTGATGAGGTGTGGGGTAGACGCAATGTCTTATGGGAGGTCGAGCCAGACAAAGTGGAATATCGATTTCGGGAGAATTCTATGCTTTTGGTTGGTACTCTGGGTGAAATAATAGGAACTCTGGGAACTATATTCAATTGAATTACAGTAGCCTGTAAAGGTAGTAAAAATGCTGTTTCCCGAATTGTATCTACACTGTGTTCTGAATAATAGTTTCAGGCAAAACATGATTGAGAAGGTAATCATATGCTTACACAAGATGGCTATGAAGGGGTGCCTCGTTTGTCGGGTGTACATGGTCCGTCCAAGTGAGTCATCGGGATCTAATGTGGTAAGTAGGTACTCAGGTAAGTATTCAGTGAATCTTGAAAACGCGACAGAGTTGCGAACGATTCTGCGTTTTCGTGGAAAGCTTAAGTGGTCAGTCCATTATGAAGTCGTGAAAAATTGTACTTACGATCGTGGAAAATACGGTAAGTAATCCGTTAAAGGGTCATTCCGGTTAGACGGATTGAAAAAATCGACTTTTTGTTTAAACATTTTTCGAAAGTACATATCCTCAAGAATATACTGTTGAATTTTCGTGGAAAAATTCTGATTGCTGGGTCTCTATAGATGGAAACTTTAAACGCGTTTTTCTCGAAACGTCATTTTTTCACATCGTGAAGATAAAATCTCGAAATTATCGAACCGATTGCTTTATAAATATTACTGCTTATTCTGCACACCTATGACTCTCGCAGGGACTGAAACCAAGTATTTTCATCGAGTCTAACCTACTTTTAAAATCGAAAATAGCAAAAGAAAAAAACGAAAAAAGAACATTATTGCTAATTTTTGCCATTTTGGTAAATTTAAAGATAGATCACTAATTATAATCCGAGCGACAGTGACAGTCATGCGGATTATGAATCTGTTTGGATTTTTGGTTCCAGATAAATTTAACTGCTGAAATCGCCTGCACGGGCAAGGCATGAATTTTTAAACATGTCATCAAGACTGCTTTCAAAAGCATATTAAAAGCAATATTTTCATTACTTTCATATTTTTTATTTACTGTATAAATGTAGTTTAATAAATAAAAAAAAGTTTGATTCCATTACTACAATAATTCTCGCCGCAATAAATTCCTAAAAATCACTGAATTCATCGGCGAGCTAATCGTAATGACCGCTTAAGTAACTCTGCGTCCCGCGAAAACGCAACAAAGTTAGAAAAGGCAAAACTTTTCAACAACGTTGCAAACGAAACCGGCGCGACCGCGAGTCAAAATCCCGCTTTCAGCTTTGCGTGTTCCCACGAGAAGCCAAATTTCTGTTTGCAACTTTGCAAGTGCAAGCCTGGTTCTACCTCTCTTACACGCGCAAGCGAATTCGGAGCACGCTGTTTTTGAGATTCTGAATTTTTCACAGGGTGCTGAATAACATATCCGAATGCTTAGCACGTTGCGCACGATTCTCAGAAGACTAAGCGTTCCTAAGTTTAGATCCCTGCACGAGTAGTGTGAAGTGTGATCTGTGAAGGGTAAAGTGTGATGTGTGACGTGTGAAGTGTGTGATGCATGGAGCGTGATTTCTAAACTATGGAGTGCAAAGTGTGATTGTGGCGTCAGACACATGTAGAATAGAAATGCTGCAGTAACAGAGTAAAAACATTGCGGACTATAATGTAGCAACATACTAGCAATGATGCATGAACCCTGTGAGAACAGCATAACCATGATGTGGAAACTCTGTGAAAATGATATACACACCAGCAATGTAGATATATCTCACGAATGATGAAGCACGTGTACGGGAGGAACATATATTTAGTGTAGAGACTGTGTGGGAATAGTGTAGAATCGTGTATATGCCTACATACTTCACGTGCCTGGCTGGTTCTAAATCGCGACAAGGAATGTTGGCGACAGCAGCGAGCTTTTATTAAACAGAACAAATCGAGCCTACATGTAATATGAATTCTAACTACTAATGTCGTTGCACGCAACGCGAAAGTGTTATGAATGCCGTAGAAGCCCCGAAGCATGTGACAAAAATTTACATCGGGTGTTACGTCTATCCCATGCCCGGTCTGCGCCCTCAGCCGCGACCAGCATGTCGATAAAGGTATTCTCGCGATGTTTCTCGCGCGTAAGCGGCCGAGATACAAGCACGGATTAAAATTCCGTCCAGGCTCCCTTCATTTTTCCTTAGGACACTGTAGGGCACACGGGGGATTTCTCACACGGGGATGCTTGCATCTTAAGCGATTTTTATGGCGTGCCTTTCTATCGCCGCGAAGCTTCCAAGCGGCGCGTGTCCTCTTTTATCCCAGCCAGGGTGGGAATTTATTTCCGCCGCGTGGAGGATCCATCTCGCTCGACAGCCGGGATTTTTTCACGTTCCACGACTAAGGACGACCCGTGGTTGCGTAAATTAGATCGGGGCGGACCATAAATTCGGCCCCACGGATTTAATGGAAGGAGGTGGAAGTTGACGTACTCTCGAGCAACAGCTCTCCACCTGCTTTGCATACTTCTACCCTTGGCCGTCGCTCTCGACTGTCAAAGATGAGTCGCAAGATTACACGGGGAATATTAATAACACAACCATCTTCGTCTCTACGTCTGTTCCACCCTCCTTGAAAAAAGAACCTGTTACAGGTCGCGGAAAGCTAGCGAGACTTGGTAAATACACGCCTTTACTGTGAGAACGTAACTTACAATGGATTTAAGATCGAGACACTTACCTTTTACGCGAAACGTATCTCGGAACGTTTATCCGACGACTGCTTCCTCGAAACGAACCCGGGGCGTAACTTAATCGAAAAGGGATCATTGGAACGAGGGAAATCTGATCAGACCGACCCCTCTTGCTACCCCTGATTTTAATGTCGATTTTTTTCCCCCGATCCCATCGCGAAATATCCCTCTAAGCTTTTATAAATTTCGGATTATGCTAAACGATACTTTAACGGTCTCCGGAGATCATTCGCTACAATTCCGCGAGTGGATTTGTTCGCGAGGTCCCCCAACTCCTCCTTAGAAACGATCCGGGAGCTCGTTACGACGCAGCGCAGTCTGTTAATTCAGGAGCGCAGCGCCGAAAGGCGATTTTCTTGGGAACCCTTTACCGAATTTATTGTGCGAGTTAATCTTAGTTTTATTACTGCCCCGGTGGCTACGTGCCGCGCGATAGTCGGGGTCGTTATCGAGACCGATAGTCTCGGCCTTTGCTTTAACGACCGAGCGCGCCGCAGTTCCAGCCCCCGTATTTAGAGTCGATTAATGTCCATTAATCAAGGGCCGATGATGAATTTCACGGCCAACTTTCGGCTCGATATCGATCGCCTCTCGTCCGCTTCCTTCCGCGCGCTTTTTGCAATCATCCCCCTCGATACGACCTTCGATACGTCCTCTCCAAGCGTCGGACCTACCCGCTCGAGTGGGGCGCAATCAGAATCGAGGAAACATCGACGCGATCCAGGGAAGGGTCCTAAGGGAACGGTCGATTCAAAGCACCAGCGCAGCTCGGACAGTTAAACAGTTTATTCAGATCGAAACTTTACGTAGTATATACATACGAGAGTTAGTAGACGATATGGAGGTCTGATATGAAATCACCTATACAGTGAACTTAAAATATAGTCGTCGATTTACACGGACTTGGCGTCATGCTGATTATGTACATTCGTTAGTGTTCTGGGTTCCGTTTCCCCCGCTGGCTTCCGCGCCGCTCGGTAGCCGCCGCGGCACCGAGCGCCGCGACATCTCGCTCGCCGAGGAACCGAAACGTTGAGCGTTGCTGCGCGAGGGCAGATTTCGAACAGCCGGACGCGCTAAGCTAATCTCCATGGACGTGAAAAAAGAGTGACCGCGTGGATCAGGTCGTTCGTTTCCGCGAGAGAGCGCCGCGACGTCGCGGGGCGACGCGACGATTGGTCGTGAGGGAGGATTTCAAGGGGGTTGTTCCGATAGAAAAAGGCGTTCGACTCCGAAAGCGAGGCTAGCTCTATGCCGCGATGAGAATCACCTTAATTAACAGAGATCGTTGTTCGCCGAGCAGTTCTCGGAAGCAACGACCTGCCGACGTGCGTCACGTTAACGAGAAATCCACCGCGCGGACGTCCGTGAATCCCCCGAATCGATTTGGAGCGATCGCTCTTCGAGCCGGGCTCCCGCGCGCCAACCATTCATACTTCGATACATACTTATGTACAACGATACGACATTAACTAACGAGCAACGACTTTTTACTTACGCTTCTTTTTTTTCCTTTATTCGATTTTTTTTGCATTCGTTTTTCTCTTAATACATCGAAAGAAACAGTCGGTTCGACGTCGCGACGTTGAAGCGCGTCGCGCGTCGCGGTGAGTAAACGTTTCTCATCCGTTTCTCAGGCCGCTGAAAATACCTTGCTCTCTCGCCTCGTCCGCCTCGGATGCGCGTTAAAAGTACGAGCCCACCGTTCGGCGAGATCCTCCGGCGAACTTCGCGCCGCCTCGTTCTCGTAGGAATATACTTTGTCACTTTTCACAGCTTCCCCGTGCCTCCCCAAGTTTCCCCGTCAAGCTTCATGACTTGGTCGCCAAGTGTCACGTGGAAGCCCGGTTTTTCTGACCTTATAAATTGAATTTTTCACCGGCGCATAAAGGCTTCTCTCGAGTCCCCTCGCACCCCTTCTGTTCACCCCTGCTCGTCCCGGGAATCGAATGAAATTAGAGGAGGAGTCGCGCGACAGTGATTTCCTGCCTCGGGAATGGTGAAACTAAGCGAGTCGCTATTTGTTAGTGGTATTTCCGCGGGTTTCGGAAACGAGGCGTTGGGACGTTTCCAGGGGAGACAGTTTTCCACCCTCGTGAGGGGGGATTGAGGGAACGCATCGATCCACGGACTGTTTTTCTGAAATTCGATTCGATTCCCTGCGACTCGCTCCTCAGTTGAATTTCTCTTCTGGGTCATACAGCTTATTGTCGATTCTTGACTTCAACGCGAACTAGGGGCGAAACTAGGGCGAGGGGTAGTGGGTGCCGAACGAGAAATCTTTTCGTAGAGAAAATACATAATTTTGGAAAAGCTACGTCAATTTATATATTACGTTATTTCATTGGGAATTAAGGAGATTTTATGGAAAAGTAATTAAAATTTATTTATTTAACCCTCGGTGGTCGCACTGGGTCAAAATCACCCACAATTTGATTTTGAGATAATTGAAAATGGTATACTACTGTTTCAACAGGACGATACTTTAAATTTTAATTTTCAACGATGAATATATATTCTACAATGTTCAAACTTTATCTCAGAATTTTAGCGACTTAATTTAACACATATTTTTTAAGCAGCAGCTGATTAAAAATTGGCTTGGGTCGAGTCCACCCAGTATGACAACTACGTTTGAAAAAATAAGCGTGACAATCGAAGGTTAAAATTTATTTATCTCTTATCAAACGGCAAACAAACTACTTAGGGTACCTGCAATATTTTTTAAACAAGTTTATCACGAGTCTTTTTTACATAAAGCGTGAAATCAAGAGTCCGCCTCCTAAGGAGGGCAATACAAGGGGGTAAAATGTTTGGTGGGGGTCGCAAAATGAAATCCTTGCCCCTGGCGCTATACAACCCAGTTTCGTCCCTGTCGCCGTCACCCTTCTCCTTCGCACTCGCGGAACGAAATCTCGATTTTTGATTAGGAGCGCCGCAATTGGGTCGCGGCGATGGACGTCAGAGGAAACGGGGGGAAATAATAGAAGGATGGAATTGAGAATCCGTGTCTGTTATAAAACACCGCCTCCGCGGCCATTTTTTCACTGATCGATCAGCCACAACAGCGCGTTTCACGCGCCCCTGAACAACTCGGCAAAGTAGCATCGCGTTATCTTTTCGTTCCCCCGGCTCCCGCCTCGCCCTCCGGCCCTTCTGAACCCTTGGTTTCCAGCGGCTCCTCCATCCATCTTCATTCGAGCAGCCGGAAGAGGGGTCGTTGGAGAACCTTTTATCTTTTCCCGCGTTCCCCGGCCTAATGCCTCGATGTCTGGAGGATTTGATTGGTAAGCTCAGACGCGGGTTTATTTACGTCCGTTCCGATTCGTTGATCAGGGAATCGAGGAAAGACAGAAGCGAGCGCTAAGAGCCCCACCGCGTTCGATCGCTCCGAGGCGCGTTTAATATTCATCATCCCCCGTGTCTCGATAAAAATTCGAGGCCGGCACTATCCGCGCGAAGTCGCGTCCCCGATATATATTACCCGAAACAGTCGGCCCATTCGGCCAGAATTCTTCCAGCGAATTCTCGCGGGCGTGAATCACGTAGCTAGAAAGAAATATGCGAGGAGACACTGTCGAAGATCGTTGGACCCGGCGTCGCCCGAACGGCAGGGACGGTAAGGGAGGCAGGGGAGGCGAGGGAGAAGTTGCAGCGAGGTTCGGAGACAGAAGGAGGACCTCGGTAGCGTTCTCCCCAGGTGGAGGACTCGAGAGCCGGCAAGTTTCCAGCAAACTCTTTCCCAGACCGATCCTTCTTCCTTCGGTTCCGTTCCAGGGAGGAAAAGAAATCTTGACCCGGCTGTCCGGAGGACGTTTTCAAAACAATTTTCGACGAACGGTGTTCCCGGGCTCGAAACTTTCCGCGACAAACCTCTATCGCGCATTCTCTACCCCGACTTTGGATCTGGTTCGCTCGACGGCTCGGCGCGGCGCGCGACGTCAGCCGCGATACTCGTCCACCGGACGGACGACTCCTGGGCTCGTCGGCTCGCCGTGGATTGTCGCCGAACGCTGAAGATTATCGTCGCCGGCCACGGCGCGGTAGATTGTCCGCGAGCCTTTCCGTCGGAGCGTTGGCAATTGGGAACTGGAGGCCGCTGTCATCTCGGCCTAGACGCAGCTCTCTGGAAGCCTGTTGGCCATCAGCCGTCGCTTGATCGCCTCGCCGTCCAGGCACTCGCCTGCCACCACGACGCCCTGCCCGCCACCGACGACCACCCCTTGACTGCCGCCTAGCACCACGCCAGCTTGGCCAGCGCTGACCACGACGCCCTGTCCAGCGCCCACCATCACTCCCGTCATGGGCATGCTCTGTAAACTCGGTATCGTGCTCCTCGAGGGTAACCTCAGCTCCGTAGGTCTTCCGGCGAATTTGTGGCAGAGCTCGTCTATGCTCGGCGTAGGTCCTGGCGTCACCCAGTGCCCCGGGGGATAGCCGCCCGGATAACTCGGCGGGCTCACCTCCACCAGGTTGCCCTCTGCAACATTCAACCGTCTACTATTCTTTTGGGACTCGTCGGCAGGGTCGACGCGACGCTATCAAGCGAAACGAGCTCGCGCTGTCTCTCTCTATCTTTTCTCCCGCCCACGTGGCAATTAACCGCGCGGTTTTTGTCGCTTTCCTCCACCCCCCGTCCCTCCGCTCTACTTCGGAGGTGCGCGCTCACCGAAAAGTTCGTGCCACGGAATTAGACGAACAGCTTCCGTTTAAAGGCCGTCGCGCATTTTGGCGAAGCGAACCGAAGAAATTAATAATACTTGCATTAATTGTCGCTGCACTTTGGTGATCCATTGTTTATACGCTTTTCTCTTTGTATCGACGCGCTTCGCTAAAATGTGCGACGGTTTTAAGGAGGTATTCTGGTCTGGTGAGGCGTTTTTGTTGGGTTATTTCGGAATTTTTTACAAAGAATCCATAAATTTTATTATTATTTAGATTATTGGTACATGTTTATTGATGTTTCAACTATATTTACAAATTTTGCCAATAGATAAAAATTAAAATCAAACGCAGTTGACTGCTTTAAAATGATGATGGAAAAACATGGGGTCGCGGTGCTCATGATTGGGTGGATTCTAGTGGTCAGAAACAAAAAATGAAAAGAGATTCTTTATATGTATGCCTGTGGCTATCGTCTCTACCAGAATAATAAAAAAATATTGAAAATTAGGCGAATGGCGGCGGTGTGAAAATTAAGTTTCGATTTTCGCACAGTTTCTCAACTTTAAAGGTTTGTGAAAGTTTAAAGACACATTGTTTTATCATAATTCTGGTAGAGACGATAGCCACAGGCATACATACAAAGAATCTCTTTTTATTTTTGGTTTCCGATCACTAGAACGAGCCCAATCATGGGCACCGTGACCCCATGTTTTTTTTCACCATTACTTTAAAGCAGTCAGCTGCGTTTGATTTTAATTTTTTTCTACTGACAAAATTTGTAAAGATAGTTGAAACATCAATAAACATGTAGCAGTTAACTAAATAATAATAAAATTGATGGGTTCTTTGTAAAAATATTCCGAAATAACGCGACGAAAATGCCTCGTCATCCCTACCTTGACGGACGAAAAATGATGCGAGCTTTGGGAATTTTTTACAACAAAACCATTAAATATATTATATTTCCAGGTTTGTGGATTCATTTGTCAATCTTTAGAGAATATGAAAAAAAAATTGTATGCAAAAATAGTGGTTATATCCGGAGTTATAATGCTTCAAATAGAGCGACTTACAAAAATCATATGGGAATTGTTAGCATAAAATCACCCGTTGTAGTTGTCTGAAGTAGAAAATTTAAAAATTTGATGAATCTCTATGAGTGTGGCTGTCGCCTGAACTAGATTAAATGAGAAATTAAAAAAAATGCCAGCGTCTAAAACAGACATCAATTTCTGTAAAAAAATTCGCTGGTTTTTTAAGTCGCAAATGTCTAATTTTGCAAAAACCGGGTGATTGACTTTTCAGGTACCATGCTAACCAATTCGAAAAACATCGTTAAGAGAAAATCGCGTTTAAAGTTTAAGGCTCCGTATTTTTAAATTAAATTTCTTTTACAATATTGCCCAAATATCTATAAATACAAGCATAAAGTTTTCAAATAATCTAATTTGAGGGTTTCTCTTAAAAAATTCCAAATATCGCGCTCCTTTTCAGTCAAGGTAGGGGGACCCCCTAACGCGGAAGGCATCTCGCAGCGTACGGAATAAGAATTTTCTGTAGGGACCTCCGTTACTATAGTCCCGAGACGTTGTAGATATTCGAAGAATCTTCGAGTTCCGTATTCGAGCGGGAGGGTCCTGACAGACTCGCCGCGAAAATAGACAGAGGCCGCGGAAATGGAAGATTGTTAGGAATATTGGAGGAAGGCGGCGCGTCGCGGCGGTATCGCGGGAGCATCGCTCCCGTTTCTATTCCGGAAAAACGGCACGAACTCGGTCGGAGGGACGATCGACGATCGTGAGCGTATCGGAGGCCCCGGCTTGAAAGCTCGAAACGGACCGCAATCGCGCGTCGAGTGGTGAATGGGAAATGTTGTTAGAACATATCTCGCGCTCCCGTTCGCTTCGATCTCTTTTGTTGCGATGAAATACCGCTGTAACTGCGCCGCTGCAGCCCGTGTAAGCCGCGGTAATTGAATAGAATCTATACGGCCGGCTACTACAAATCGTGCCCCTGCAATTAGATTAACTGCGCGCAGCGAAAACGTTTCCTGTCCATTATTTGAAAATCCCAGCTCGTACGATCGATTATTTATACAAGCTGACCCGATATAGCCGTTGCACGGCCGACGGGGGGAAAATTCTATGCGGGCGAAACTAGGGAACAAGTGGGGAATGAATTTTTTGCTTCGATCTTGGAAAACAAACGACCCAGCGCGAAAGGGGTGGATGAGAATGGGCGATAGCTGTGTGCTTCACGCTGGCCCATCGATGACGAGCCTCGGCCTCGTCAACTTACCGAATTTATTCGGGATAACGTCGGGGTCAGTTTCCACGGTCTGCTGAGGGTTCTGCAGTGGATACTGTTGAGGCGGCAGTTCGCTGAGCTCCGCAGGTTTCTCGTGTCGAGGCTTCGACACTCTTTCCCTGCGCACCCGCACCACCACCACGAGGATGATCAGCACCAGGGTGACCAGTGCTCCGACCACCACGCCTATCAACGGCGACAGCACGATCCCGGCGTCTTGCCCTTGAAACAAACATTAATTCCCGACGATTAGCGGGGAACAGTTAGCTGAAGAAGAGCGTCGCGACGGCCCTTAAACGGCCGCGGCGTAATTAACAAACATCCACGACCGCGCGCAGTTTCAGTCAGCCCGCGACGTAATTTACGAGGACCTGGGGATTGACAAATGAACAATGGTAATTTATTTAAAATTATCGCGGCCCATAATTAAGCGATGCGCGGGGCCTGTAATAATCGCGCGATCGTTGCTCCGCCAGCGAATAAATCGTAATGTATCCGTGCATTAATAAACAGGTAACTGCGGAATGCTCTAAATGGAACGATAATGATCATTACGAAGCGGCGGACAAGCTTTCCCGGGCAAAATCGACGATTCGCGTGTCGCGAATTCCCCGTCGTGCGATTGACCGGGCGCGTTTACCTGCCGGCGTCTGTTCAGCCTATGCAATTTTTACTGAAAAGTCACGGGAATGCGTGTTCGCGAGACGCTTTCCGAAGGAATCGTTAAAGAACTCGTCCTCCGGCGGAAGTCGAAAGAGTCGTTAACACCGTCCCGCTAGGAAATTCCTATCTAATGTTCGGTGGGGGTGTTGTTGCGTCCCGCGTGCATCCGTGAGCGTAGACCGTGAGTTTTTCAGTGGCTTGGTGTTCAGCCTGAAGTGGAATTCGCCGGGAAGCCGGCGGACGAAGAAACGCAAATTAGAGCGAAGGATTAACCGCAGTGTGTGACAGCGCGCCGAGGCTACGACTGTTTTACAGCCCTCCCTGGCTATTTACCATCCTCCATTTTTTCCCCTCTTACAGGGGCCAGCGCACCGCGGTAAACCGTACACACAGGCCGGAGGAAACGCGCGTGCAAACGGCCCTTGTGTGTGCACACTAGTTAGCCCCGGACTTTGTTCAAATCTTTGCCCGCTAAAAACTGGGCGAAAAGGGGCCAAATTCCACGCGGAGGAATCAGGAGCTTGGGGCAACTGAATCGAAGCGCGACGGAAAGGATAGGGACTTTGTTTAACGGGTGATGTTCAACGCTTGGAATTGTTAATTAATGAGTAGAAGGCCTTCGCTTAGCATGCCGAGAAAAGTCTTCTTCTGGTACTGAAAGTTGCGGGAGAAATAGCTGTAGCGATAGTTTCGACTTTTGCCGCAAGAGGGCCTGTCGACCGATCCCGCTTTCTCGCAAGTGCTCTCTCGTCTTCTCATTTTTATATATATACCCGTTTTGTCCTACTTTCTAACATCGCCGAGTTTAAGGTTGGGCCTCTGCTAGGCCTTAAGCCTCGTTATTAGTCAAATTTGTTACCTTAAAGTTACTTGGATTCAAGCAATTTGATTTCAAGTTTGTGGTTCAGTAGTGTCAGTTACCTTCAAGTTACTTTTAACCCCTCAGCTACCACCTCAGTATCTGGTACGGACCCTATGTTTTCCACTGGTGGCCCACCTCCGTATCTCCTACGGACCCTAAAGTTTTCCACTGGTGGTGGCCCGCCTCCGTATCTCCTACGGACCCTGTCTTTCAAGCGGCTATCGCGTCAGTACCAGCTACTCTAGAGGCTGTCTGTACAGTAATTTTTCAGTGTCGAGGCCTTAGGTAGCAAAGTGACGTTTTCGTTCCGTTGGCCCGGGCCTTACAGTCAGTTTGTCGTTTCAGGGGTCTACGACATTCTGTAGATATTTATATAAAAAATAAGCCCACAAAATTTTAGAAAGATTTGTGCAGTGTTTGTTGAGATATCTTACTCACTGTTTTTAAAAAGATTTCTTGGATGTCGTATTTTTATTAGAAACGTAAATATTTTTCTACAAGAAAATTACCAAATGTTCTTTAAATGTTACTCTTTAAAGTGCAACATATTCTGTAAAAATATATGCTGCCACTTTTTCAAAAAAAATTCGCAAACATTCGCTTCTTTTTGGCCTCCTGACTAGGTATAACCCCTTAAGTCACTTGAATTCAAGCGACTTTGAAGTCAAATAACTCGACTAATCTGAACGAGACTATTTTATTTGATACGTCCCACTAACCAGACCCAGAACGAAACACCCTTTCCTCTACTCTCCTCCCCTCCTCCCTACCAACCATATTTTCCCCCGCCAAAACAGCCATAGACTACACCCAGACGATATACGTCGATAAGCACCGAGGCTGCACTTTAATCGTGACTCGCTGAACCTTCCGTCGGCGCTGGCGCGAGTACCCCGGGAAGGGAAGGTGAAATCTTGCGGGTTAATTCTTGGTTCGGCTTCTAGCACGTGACGCTCCAGTTGATAGTGGCCAGGCGTGGGAGCGGGCCTGCTGCTTTCCTCGGATAATTAACAAAACTGTTTTCTTGCAGCGCGAGTTAGCCAGCTGTGCTCGACTGCACGGTAGTTTAACTGGGACAGCAGGGCCAAGCTCGTTAGCCTGCCCCCCGGCGAACGTTTTTAATTCGCAACTTCCAAGTACTACATACGTGCGCGCGAGGGTCCTCTTCGTGTTGCACGAACGCGAGGGCGGGCGCGGTGAATCGAAGCGCGCCGCTTCAGAACCACCACTCGGCCGTGGCTGAACGCGCGTCGGAGATCGGCCAAGATCGTAACCCCCGCTGATTCCCTGCGAGGGTCTCGAACGCCCTTCCTCCCCCGAAACTTTCGAGAAACTTGACTGAGAGCCGGGCAGAGGGTTCGCCCGATGAAAAGCCTGGGTGGAAATTCAGCGCTACCCCGCGGGGGTGAATCGACACGGCGCGCGGTGGCACGCAGTCGTACACAACGAGCCTCCAGCGTACGTGTCGAGCATAACACCGGTGTATTTATGCATGTAAATAGATTGCGGCGAGGCAAGGGTGTGCGTGCACTTACACGCGGCAAGGTATTTCGCTGGGACGCGTAATGCCCATAAAACCCAGGGTTTAATCAGCCACCCTTGGCGGCCTCGCTGCTCCGGCCCATAACCCGACGAGAAACGTTCAGCGCCGCGCGTCCTATTACACTCTACGCTTGCCTTTCCGCTTATTCCACGGATCCTCGTGGCTTGCGAAGTCTCCAAACACGAGCGAAACGGCCAGTCGAGGCGAGAGCGCAGCGGACGAATCAATTACCAAGTTCTTTTAATCAGTTAAACAAACTGAAGGTAAGAGCTCAGCTGAGTTAAAGAGGTCACTGGATCGCGACACTGTTGGAAAGATTCTTCCGTCTCATCGGCCCCGTCTCCGCTATCGCTCCGAATACCGCGCAAGGATCCACGGGACGGGTCTTACGCGAGGATCGCTCGAGTTCCTGAGGAACGTCGGAGGAATATATTGCACGCGCGTGAGCGACAGGAAAGTCCTCGGGATCGGCGTAAAAGTTCTCGTAAAAGCACTGAACCGTGCCAGCGAGTCGAGGAGATTTCTGTCGCGCGGGCGGATGGATGGAGAGATTTATTGACCTGGGGCTGTATCCCTCGGCGACGAAAGGTAATGGTAACTTGGAATAACAGGGAGGACGGACAGGGCTGAGTTATTAAGGACGGTAAGAATGCATTTCAGGCTCCGGTGAAGCAATGGAATTTCGTATAGCAACGAAAGAGATAGTAGGTAATAATGACAAGTGGGGTTGATTCATAGAAATGTCCGGTACGGTGCGCGGCAGCTAAGCTCTGCTTCGGCACGCGGCAGCAGTTACGCCGTCGCGATAATTTCCGATTAATTACAGCCATTTACATGGGGCGGTCGTGATCGTCGCTGGCGATCGTATATTCCTAGGAGGGCGTCGACGGTTTCTCGTTAAAGTTGCGCGCCGGGAAGCTCGTCCTCTTGGAACAACGGGGAAATATATTTGCCGCGGCAGCGGTATTCACCTAAATCACGCGGATAGTCGGCTACCGGCTCCTCTGTGCCGCCTCGCGCCGTCAGCATCCGCGGCCATTTTTTTTAATCAATTACTAGTTTTTAGCGGATCACCAGTTTCTTCCTTGCCCGCGGGGGGCTGACGCGGGGGTGGTATAGTTTGCGATCGTATACCCTCCTAAGCCCCGACAATGTCTCGTAAAAGTTGCAATGGAAGTTTAATCGAGTTCCACGCGAAGAAACGTCTGGTGGCCGGGTACTAAAGATAAACCGGTCTTTATACCGTCGATCCTCGAGGATGGTCTAACGGGATTCCCGAGGAGAGCCAACCGGGGGAAATCGCATATCCCAGCGGGCTCCCGAACTCGGAGTTCATCGAAGTTTAGATCGCTAATCGGTCTTAACGCGGGGTCACGAGGGTCCTCGCCGCTTCCTCCTCCGGCGGAGGAAAAAAGATCCTTTTTCAACCTGCTCGAGATCCGCGCAACATCTGTTCCAGCCCTTTCTCCTCGCCGCCGCGGAGGCTCGGCTCCTAATCTTCGAGAAGGGCCTCCTTCATTTTTCATTCGAGAATTCGTTAGGAGATCCTGCTACGTCTTCCGTTCGCTGACGAGCAGGAGGTCAGGGGAAAAGCTGGAACGGAGAACTCTGCGGAAGGGGAGTCACTGAGGAAGCACGCGTCGCAGGGATATATATCCTCTCGCGGAGTAAGACGAGTCTCCGGCGCAGCGTCACGTGGTCGAGGCTAAGTCACCAAAAAGCCCGGCTTAGCCGGGGCCAGATCTAACTTCGGCTCACCTGGATTAATTCGAACGTAAGGCTAACCCCGAATCGATGTTACCCTGTCCGTCCCCCGGCTAAGGCGACTTACGTTCCGGCAGCCGTTTTCAATTAATGAACCGCTCACGCGACTCTCTTTTCGTCTCCGTGACCGATCGCCGTCCACGAGGATTACGAGGGACACGGTGCACGACGGTCCTGAAAATTACCCCGTCCCTACGACGGGGATATTAAAAGGGTTCCGGGGGACAGACGTCACCCGGTATATTAGCTTCGAATCGGGTAGATAGATGGTGGCATTTTTAGCGAAGGTTTCCGTCGAGTAACATCCACGTACCAGCGAACTGAATCCCCCGAGTGGCCCGCGCAATCAGATAGATCGTTGATCCCTTTGCGATTTTCTGGATGCTAATACGAGGCGGTCAAGTAGCGACGTCGATGGCGGTTTAGTATCCTCTTAATTACGATCGGACCGGAACAGTCTGGAGAGTTCGTCACTGATTGCTCTCTATCTCCCTCCTGCTCGGTCTGCGGCTCCTGCTCCGCGCCCTTTGCCATCCCGTATGTACACGCGCGCGAGAGAGCGAGCAAGAGAGAGAGAGAGAGATATCGTACGGTCATGTGTAACGATAGAAAGCCGTGTGTACGTGGGTGAAATCGAGGAGCAATTACCGACGCAATCTCGCAACCTGGAGAGGATTGGCCCGCGGAGGGAAAGCAAGTGAGAGGCCAGGGGAAGGCGAAAGGGCGAAAGGGTCGAAGCCAAGGGCGATGTAGTTGCGGATCTTGAGAATCTCGTCCATAATAAACGCTTATCGAGGGGATTGGCCGATCGTCGGAGGCTCGAAAGGCTTAAGGCCAAGTACCCTGATCTCAATTATCGTGCGATCCGGCAGGAACGCCAGTGGTGTCGATGGAACCCTTTATCTAGCGCGACGCTGCCTACTCGTCTCCCACCCCCCTCGATTTCGCTTTAATTCGAATGCCCGCGAGCCATCGGTTTCGAGCCGAAATTATTCCAGCTTCCTGGCTTGTCCTGCCTGCGATGCCGCCACCGGATATTCAAATTACGCTTCCTCCTACCCGTGGCGTCGACGCGACACCGGTTGCCTCCGAGCCCGCAGAATCTTCGATCCGTCGAATCACCCGAGCCGTTTCACCCTGAAACGCGACGCCGTTTTCAGGTAACGCGGCAGGCAGCCGGTTTCCATGTACACTCGGGAGGTAAAGCGATTTCGCGGCCCGCCACTGAGACGGAAACACAGCTCGTACGTTTGTACATACGTTTGGTGCGTGAACGGCAAGGAAATCTCGCGGCCCACGCTGTCATATGATTTAGAAGTCGGTGCAACTGACGTCTTTCAACCTCAGACGCGATACCGCGCTTTCACGTGCGTAGGTACTCTAAGAGGAATCCTGGCGTGCAGGCTCGCGAATCGATTCCCCCCTAATCTCTCTTTTCAACTCCGCGAACGGTGGTCTCTCGAAATTAAACTGGATTAACCGGGTTAACGTAGGCGGGTGACGTCAATGTACCTCAATGTACGTCAATGCCACTGTTGTTTCGCGAAATGAATTATTTCATTTGATACTGGGGAATAATGGCGAACTGGCCAGGGTGTCAGATTGCCTGGTGGTGTGGCAAGTCCGACCTGCGGGCTCTGGATAAAGTGGGCCTCCTTAAATACTGTAATTACTAGAAAATATACATTTATTTTATAAATATTTTAATTAACTTTGGAAGGTGATAACTTAAAATTGGGTGGGAAAAATGGCACGGGACTCCGGTAGGTGTCTTAAATGGACTTTAGATTATAAGAGAATTCAAGACTTCGTTAAAAAAAATATTTGGTAATAATGATTGTCCTACACCGTCTTAAATCGTGATTTAGAATCATGTCCCTCGATAACATATTTCAAGGTTATTGAAATTGGTCAGAGCTGCCTCTTTGTAAATAAGGCACTGAGAGTAACGACGGACTAACCCACATTGAAAAACATTTGTTTATCTGTTTTATATGATTATAAGAGTAGAGTCTATTGGAATACATTATTGCTACTATCTCAATTTCGAAAAAAAATGTGGGTTAGTCCGTTGTTGCTCTGAATGCCTCAAATATTTACCAGAATTGCACGATAGCCTTACAGTTATTTATTTATTTCAATAATTATACGGGAAATACCTATGGTTGACGAAAGAGAAAGTCAAGAATTAGTTGTAGAGTCAGTACAATAAATTAGCCAATGATAAGTAGCTTAAAAAAGCCAACTAAACTAAATTTAAAAGATAAACAACATATTAATTACTAAATACTAAATACCTCCATGTAAATTAATTACAAGCCTGTAGAATATCGTCCTTACCGAAGTCAAGGAGCACTGGAATGGGTCTATGTCATTAAAATTTTGATTTGCAATAATCATCGCCCTGTTTATAGGGTCGAGAGCATAATGTCGATATTTCGGTAACCTCAGAGCCGGATTTACCTTTCAAGGGGCCCTATGTTGAATATTTGGTGGGCCCTCGGTTAAATGTAAAAAATAAAATGACGCTGATTTGATTTTTTTATAATAATACTTGTATAATCTAAATAAGAATTTAATTTCAAAATCAACATTGAATATCAAAACTAAACATAACATTAGCAATAAATAAACATTAAAGATACAAGTTAATAAAGATAATATAAAAAAATGCTAATTTTTCGAAGAAAATATTTAGAATAAGAGGCCCCAGCTAAACGGGGCCCTAGGCTTCCGCCTTGTTAGCCTATAGGGTAAATCCAGCACTGGGTAACCACGAAGCAAAGAGAGGCCTAGAACGCATGCTCCTAACCGGAACATTGAACGTTACTAGGGCAAGCAAGCATGGGCGTCCGCAGACTTGTTTCCAGCGGGAGGGGGGGGGGGGGCAACTTTGGAATGATGGTAAAGAAAAACATACCCCTCTTGCTTTTTTAACCCATTTTATAGTGCCAAATTACTTGAAAATTAAAAACCGAAATTTAAAAATATTCCCTTTTTCAGTATAAACTTAATAAAGATCAGTTTTGAAAAATAAGCGATTTTTCTCAAAAGCCAGGGAGGGAAACTGCCCCCTTTTACCCCCTCCGGACGGCCATGCAAGCAAGTCCAGACAATTTATATGGCCATTGATAATCTTATACAGAAAAATCAGGTCGTATTGGTGGGTCCCCTTTGACCCCCGGCAACCAATACTCTTAGACCCAGTCCGTCACCGCCCTAAACTGTTTTCCACCCATTATTCATCAAACATTAAGTCCCACTTGCTGCAACGAGCGAACCAACCATCCATATCGTCACCCAGTTCCGCAGCCAGAAGCAGACGCACTTCGTACCCGATTACGTTGCTTTCCGCGCCAATAACGTGCTTCTTAACGGGGTATCGGAGGTTCCGGTGACCTCCGAGCGCCCGTATTCGGGTGCGTCGCGGTCTGGACAGGCGAGTCCGGGCGCAAAGCGTCCCATTTGCGGCGATGCTCAAACAAAAGGATTGTCTTGGGGCGGGCGAACGGTCTGGGAACGAAAACGGTGGCGCGGTATTAAGCGGGGCCGGCGGCAAAATTCCGATTCAAAGGCAACGGTCGCCGGTCGTGTAATCACGGCCAGCCGTTTCCGCTTAACTCCGAGCAGTATTTAGAGACAGGCTTAGGAACTCGAGAATGGGCCGTTATGATACTTCCGGCAACATTACCTGTTACGAATGGCGCGGACGGTAACAGCCTGGCCATGAACCGTTTGAGGAATTTCCACGGCTGCGGGCAGAATTGCCGGATAACTCGGCGCTTGATATAAACTCCGTCGCGGAATATATTACGCCGCGGGGAATATTTCTTAAGGACTTAACGGTGACTCGTATAGCGATAATAATCGTTTCCCCTACGGACGGGACATCGGTCCGTGTCGCTCTAATGAAATTTAAAGCGGCCTGCGGCTCTGAAGAGGGCGTCGCGACGCGTCGAGCCGCGATGATTGCCCGCGGAGGAATTGATGGCTACGATGTTTCATTGCCCTTAGAACTCGTTTGCTCGTTGGTCCCGCTTGGAACAGCAACGGCGTCGCTTTACTTTTAAACGCCCTCTACACGTCGATGGCCCTCGAAACGCTGATCGCGCATTGAATCGGTAATGCTCCGCGGACACGCGAGTCTAGCCTCGCGATGCTTCATCCCCACTGCGGCGGAAACTCGTCGGTTTGATCGCTCTTTAATTGACGCGGTGTATACACGGGCGGGGGAGGAAGGGCCGTGTATCGGCGCTCGGCGCGCGATGAATTACACCGACGCGACGCCGCGTATTGGGAACTTCGATTACGCTAACGACACGCGTAAACACACGAGGCAGCACGCGCGTTCGCTGCGAACCGACTGTCGTCGATCTCCCGTTAATCGAGACACGCGACGCACTTGTTCAACATCCACGTGCCGCGATCTACGCGTCCCTGCGCGGCTCGATATCGCCGCCAGGTTTGCGGGAGAGACGCGCGTTGTAGAGATGCTTTCGCGGTGGGACAATCAAGCAGGAGCCGTTAATTGAAAGGTCTTGGGGTGGTAGAAGAACACGGTGGGACTAACAGCGTTTCGAAGGCTCCTCTCGAAGCGGAGGGATCGGTCGACAGGGAAGGAAGCTCGACGCGTCATCGAGAAAGCACGACCACCGTCCCGGGTCGACGGCGAAATAAGTTGACAAGGAGCGCTGCGAGGAAAAACAGCCGGGCGAAAAAGTGAGCGGGCTTTCGGCGACGTCTGACGAGAGGTCGGGCAGAAACAAGGAGGAGAGCAACGGGGTCGGCGAAGAGGCCCGGTGAAAGAGAGAAAAGTAAGGGCGAGGGAGGGGGTAAACAGAGCTAAGTGAAGTTAACGACGGAGCAAGAAGAGCGGCAAAAATGACCCGGGCAGAATTACCGCACGCGAAACGGCTTAATGTCCAAAAAGACGAGCGAACGAGCGAAGGAGAGAGGGGACACGCGAGGAAGAGGGTGCGAGGGAGAAGGTGGAGCCGCTTAATGACCAGCCTGTACATTCGTATCTCTCGTGGATGGCTTCTCTCCTTTCTCCCGCTCTCTCCCCTTCTTATTCACCCTCCCCCTTTTATCTCTCTTTCTCCGCCGCCTTTCCTCCCCGACTTCCGCACGCTTCCGGCAGCGGGTGCCGTTGGGACCATTATCTGTAATTGCTTTCCTTAATTCGATGCTCGTTGCCCTGCGTGGCGAATGGGAAAAAACTCTTCCAACGCATCGCATCGGCCGAAGGGCTTAAACTGGCTCTAGGCAGAAACGAACGCGCGCGCCCTAAAAGTGACGATTTTCAGTCCCCTGAAACACGGGGGTGAGACGCCTGTGGAGGAGCAACCGTCTCGCGTGGCGCGTGTCGAGTGGCTTGATATTCAGGGTGAGATGATTAAGTGGAAACGACTAAATATCTGGCTTCTAGGGGTCGAAGGTTGTCGATGGTATTTTTACCAAGAATTCCGAGACACGATCCTCGAAATTGCTCTGTCCTCCTTGGGCAACAGGGCAGAAGGGCAGAATCGAAGAACGCGGGAGGTCGGGAAGCCAGGGTATTTAAATGCCGCAAGTTTCCAGCTAATGTCCTAATTACGCGCTAATCGACTTTCGGCCCGTTCATTAGGGAAGTGGTCGTTTCGCCGATCGAGTTCCAACGAGGGGAGTTTTAATGGTAAGTATAGATCTCGCGGGCGAAACTGACAGGGATAGGCAACAGAAAAGTGTGAAAGAGGGTGGAGACGCGGAGATGCCACCAGTGGGGTAGTCGGCCTCAACAGCTGGCCAAAAGTCGATTAAAAAAATTTCACGTAAGTCGTACAATTTTTGCTGCTCGAGGCAGTTGAATATGTAGCAATATTGGTTTTTCATTTGTGCACTCATGAAGCAACGGGCTTCGTCGAAAGTTAGGAGATTTTGGATCACGTATTTCTTTTTTCAACATCCTCTGAAAATTCGTTGGCTTATTAGTGATTTTTACATGGTGTAAGGAGGTTGTGTGAATTCTTCCATTATGGAAGCTTTTCAGGTAAGTATATACTGTAATTTCGAACAAGTTTTAGTTTTTCAACATATATATTTGTATATGTAGTTATTAATGTTTGGAGATAATCAAGAATTCAGTCAATTTTTTTTACGGTTATAACATTTCATTAAGGATTTTGTTATACTTCCGGGTGAGTTCGGATGCTTTTTTGTTGTCATTACATTTGATAAGGATTTGTGATCACAATGCAGAGAAAATTGGTTCCGGATTCGTCCGGATGGAATTTTATAGCTAATTTAGCTAGAAATGACAATCGAGAGTTGCAGCGTTTCACGCACGCCTGTACGGTCGTATTTCTGTGTTGTATGATACCCATACCATGAAAACCAAGTAATCCTTTCCTCAAAGAAACCATAGAAATGATTCTTCCTGGTGACTAGGACAGGTCCTTGGACACACAAGATTCATGTTCCCAAGATGAAGAGGACGTAGCTGAACTGTCTTCCAACACGGCAAGGAACCGTGAACATCATCTGATCATCGATTTATTTTATTATGACACAAACATATTTTTTAAGATCAATAATGTATTTTTGTTATTCATTAATTAAGAAAAAATAATTTTGTCAATTTTTCTGCAATTATTGACGACATATTGAAGCTGTCATTTTGAATTTTGCAGTTTTGACATCAGATTCAAAATCAGCAACCCCCAAAACCCTTATAAATCAAGTTTAGCCAAATTCTAAAACATCTAGAATTTTGCTCAGGTTTTGAGGCCAAACGCCCCACTGTGGTACGCCAGTTGCCTCTCGATCCTGGCTAGTGCGAAAACTGTTTCGCATCTCCATACGATGAAATTAACCGATAATGAAAAGTCACTTAGAAATGAACGCTTGAAACGGTCGAATGCGCGATCCATTACTTCGCACTTCTATTTCACTAACGATTCCACTGATCCAGTCGACGGCCAATCGAAGATTACTCTCTCCGGTTCGCTTTGCTCGCGAGAGCCACAACCAAGCCTCAGCCTCTCTCTCGCTTCCTCCGCGGCGGAAGGGCGAATCGAAAGATAATCAAATGCGGTCCGAGGGATGGATAGATGGAGAGACAGAGAGGTAAGTAATGGTCGTTTGTTCTTGAACGTCGTGAAGTTGATGTACGAGGAGTCGCGGTGCGGCGCGGCGGTCGGGAGCGCGCGCGCGCGGAGGCGAGGCGAGGCCGACGTACGCGCGCGCCCTCCACGCCCGCTCGCATCCCCCGTTCGCAAATTGATAGACGCCACCACGGCCGTAAATCACTTTACTGACAATTGATTTGGTGCCCTCCGTTTTACCTCGTTGTAAACTCCACGCCACGTTGATATTTACGATCGCGCGTGTACACACGACGTCACCCAGTGACACACTGCGCGCACCGCTCCGTGACGAACCTTTTACATTTTTACACCGTACCCAACCCCCGACGCTGTTGCTCCCAGCGCGTGTTTCCTCCGCAGTTTATTAAGCGATCCCGCTGCACGGCAGCCGTGCATCGTTTCAAACAGCCGCGTGTTTTCGCGCAAAAACTTTTTCATAAACTTCGCGGAATTGAATGGTTTTTGCTTCTCGGCTCTTTCCCAGCTACTCGGCGGCCTCCGCGGGGGCCGGTTTCACCGAGCACGGCTCGGACCGCGGTCTAAGTAGCGTGACATACACAGACGGGTAATGGGTGTGGTGCATTCGTCTCGGTGTGTTGTCTCGAGGGTGGCGATCCGTCTTGCTTACCAGCCCCGTCGTTGACACCACCCACTCGGGAACAGCTACCTACCATCCGTTTCGAAGCCGGCCAGGAACCCGCAGCACACGGCTCGCCAGCGCCGACCTTGCGCCTGCTGGATCCCCGAACCTTTGTTAATCTGCCGGCAATCGGTGCCGGTCATTATATTGATCAGGGTCCACCCACCGCGGTCCGTTTCTCCTTGAACGCGTCTCTTGTTCGATTAAGCTCACTCGTGACAGGCGATTTTTCATTCTGTCGCGTTCCCTTTTCCATTCCCTTTCCCTTTCCCCTCGTGTTTATCTGCTCTAACATCCGGCTGCTTTCTCACGAAAAATAACCTTCCCCTGTCGACACCCTCGTGTCGTTAGTAGCTATAAAAATGTACGACGAGGCTCTTCGATCTTCGACGTAGGGACATGTGTAGGTACATGTTTAACAAGGGAACAACGCGAATGAATTACTCGTTGATTGGAACGCAACTTTGTGGGTTTGTGGAGTGACTCGAGATAAGAATAATGGTATGTTTCATTTGAGCTCGATTGTATTTTATGGGTGTAAAAACTCACGTCAAAGTCAAAATGACACTCACAGTTTTAAGCGTGTGACTTCTAAAGTACAAGAGACAGAAAAATAAATTTTATATAAACGTTTATTGGTATAATAAGCGTTACAAATTTGCGTTAATAAAGTTTTGAAAAGGGTTTACAAAAGAATAATTGATGAAAGAAAACTTTTTTCAAAATTTGTTAAGGGGGTAGTGGACTATTTCAGCTTCAGAAAATTGATTACTTTTTTACTGGTTTTGAAAATCTGATTCTTTATGAAAATTTTAAACAAAATTTCATGAAGAAATTGAAATAATTGTCGAAGTTATAGTACATCATAATTCTTGAACCAATGATTATTTTTATGTAAAATTTTAACTGGAGCTGTAGAATTTAATTTTCTATCGTGTAGAAATTTTGCATCAACATTGGATGTTTGTAAAACATTTTATAACTGATTAAAGACGAGTTTTTCCCGTAAAAATGTGGAAAAAATTGATTGGTGTGTAACTTCTAAAATTTTTATTCAAATTCGTCGGCAAGTTTCCACACTGTAAATATTTGTGTATAGAATAATCACCCCAAAGCATTTTGCTTTCAGATGATTGGTTGACCACAATCGATGTAGGGTAAACCAACCAGTAAATGACCGAATTGTTGAGTTTATGGACCTTTGAGATTAATACTTGAATATATTTATGTATAACAACAAAAGAACGGTTGAAATTGCATTTAAATTTATTTTTCTTTATATTTCTATAATAATAATTATTTGTCTTATCGTAATTAAAAAAATAACGATTATAAAATGCAAACCCTGTAAATGACTGCATACTTTTAATAAGAATTGTACTTATTAATGTTTGTTTAATACACGTAACTAAAAATATGGGATATTAAAAGTGCAACTACACTTCATTTATAAACATATAATATTTTTAAATTTATAATTGAAATTTCTTTGCCTAATGGTCATTCACTGCTACACGGTCAATTACTGGTTGGTTTATCCTACACCAGCTGCACTGCCCTCTTCAGTTAAAATGTTCTATCTAGCATTTTGAAACAACCGAGAAAACTGAAGTATCATTTACTTTGTACCGTCCTTATTTCCCTTCATTCAAAATAACACATGTTGTCACTATTTGGTAACAGCCTAATATAATTATATGTATTAGTATACCGGTAGGTAATGTATTATTAACGTACCAATTAATTAATTGCTTTAGATAGGATATTTTAACCAATTGGAAAAAAATTACGTTAAATACATTAGAGTGTTTATAAATCTTTACGAAGCACGTAGAGTTTTCTAACTATACTTAAAAGGTAAAAGACGTGTGGAACTTCAAATATTTTAACATATCTCAAAAAATGAAAAAATACTAGATAGGACGTTTTAACTAAGGAGGGCAGTGAAGCGGCGCGTCGTACAGGACTATCTTCAACGCTTAAGGGGGCCGTCTCAGTTTTGTTATTGTCCGTCTCACCGGGCCTTGAATGTGTGCGGACAAGTCACACAAGCTAAGTTAAGCGTGTACGTATACGCGTGTTGTAAACAAACCGGTTCAACCGATTTTCGTCGTGTTAAGATTCAGAACAATTAATTCTCTAGAAATCAACTGTTTCGACCAACTCTCCAGCTCGGCCGCGTCTCCCGGAATTACCTATCAAATAGTCCACTACCCCCTTAATGCAAGTTTGCAGTGCTTAGTGCACCATTAAACTTTTCTTTGAAACATTCTTTTCTGTCTCTACTACTGTAGCAGTTATACGCGAAAAAGTGGAGGTGCCATTTTAACTTTGAGATTACTCCTGACACCCTTAAACGGCGTTAGGGCACGAATGGATCATAAGCTGTTCTCGCCTTTAGCCACTCTATAAACCCACAAAGTTGCGTTTCAATCGGTGAATAACGATTCACGGTATTCCCTTGTAAGTACCAAACTAAATCGACAGTAGCTTACGCTAACTAAACGATTAAGAAGACACAGTACATGGACTTACCGGTTCGTTTCTCCGCGTCCCGGTAAGTGACCTCGCTGAGGATGACCGATTGGCTGCGACCTTTCGCGTTGACAGCGTAAACGGCGACGTGAACGCCGGCGTCCACCGACGCCTCCAATCCAGCCAGTGAGAAGCTCGGCTCCTCGGGGTTCGAGACGTTGTAGAGGGGCTGGCTGCTCGACAGGAAGTCCACGTCACCGTGGTACACCTCCAGGACGAATTTTTGCGGAAGCCCGCCGTCGTAGCCAGCCACGCATTTCACCTCCACGCTGGTGTAAGTCTGGTTCGCCAGCGTGCAGTTACGTACCGGAAATGGCTTTCCTGAAACGAGAAGAACCGTCGCCTATACATAAACGTCACCGTCCAACAAACTCTGCTTAAACTCCGAGTCGTTAAAATTTTACAACCCGCGTTACGATTAAAAGGAGCTCGACAACTCTCCGGATGCTCCGGTCCGCCAGGATCGATCCGCGACACAGTGAACTTTCCGTTTCGAGGCCACGAAGTCGGTGATGGCGCGCGGGGGGAAAACTTGACGTCCAGCAACTTGCCGAATATTAAAACGACTCGGCGCGTGAAATTGCTTCGTAAAGGATTTCAGTCTCGGCTGGCTCTTTAGAACGCGTTGCGATTGTAAACGCTCAGCTCCAAGGCCGCGGCTCGCTTGCCTATTAAAGTGTCTGGTCACAATTATAGACATGAATTGTACAAATACCGAAACGAAGAGAAGCTTCATACGAATCCTCCAGGCAAAACCTAAATTTCGTGGGAGTAGTAAACGTTTAACCCACAAGATTAGATCTATTGGTTTATATTCCACGAGACGCTTGCCCCAAGGGCTACAATTTCCGTAGTTTAAGAGACTCACTGGCAGAGTCGATGCTCCGCTGCAGTTTGAATACATTTTGGAGGGCCCTGTACTCGACGCTTACTTTGCGCGAATCTCTACCTGCCCCGGGGACTGCAGCGCCTGCACAAGCTCCCCGTAATAAGAGCGAAAGCACCTCATCCCACGCGGGACCAACGATTATTATCCCGGCTTTTGCTCGTCCGTGGACCGTGGACGAATCAAACGAACGATGAAAATCATTTCCCCCTGAACTCGCCGGTTCCCTCGGCAGCTGCCGCCGCAAGCTCTGATACCGCGGCGCGCGTTCGTTCGAAGGAAATATCCCGGCGTTCCGCGATCCTGCGCTTCCTCCTTTGTTATCGCGCGGCCTCGTTTGTCGCCCTTTGTCCGGTAATATTTCCCGGATACTTTGTACGCTCGAAGGCCGCTCTACAGGTTGGCTGAAAGCGCGCTAGACCCGTGGAGAGAGACCGTGCTCCCTGGGAATCAAGCTTGCCGGTGAAAAATGTTTGCGCGACTAGGAGTGGCAAGGATTTAGTGTAGCGGGATAGTAATGGTCACAGAGATGTCCCGCCCTTTTTCTTCCTTCCCTCGCTCCATCGTCGTCGACCGCCCAAGGTTCCAGGGCGCAGTCCGCGACCTACGAAAATTCTTCTCCTCCACTGTCAGTCAAAGCGCGCGCGGTTTCTGGCCGTGATTCGAGCGCATCGCGTCGCTGTTTCTCTTTGCTCTTCTTCCCCTTCTGATCTCCCGTTTCGTTTTTCATCTCGTTGCCCCGCTTCGCCGGCAACCCTCTTCCTTAAACAGACAGCGGAGCTATCGCGGCACTGAACGCCGACGAGGAAATAAATATTGTTCGCCCGTTCCGCGGACGCAGCGGCTGGAAAGCGAACCCTTCGACCGGCCTTTATTCCCCTTTGCGCCCCCGGCCTACTTTTGTTTCTTTCTTCCTCGCTTTCTTTCTTTGTTTCCCTTCTCCCGAACCTATTTACATCTCGGGGCTCTTTGCTCCCCGATGCGGATTACGCTCGCGTTAATTTCAAACCGCACCGCCTCGCTACCCACGTCGGATCCTTTCGTTTGCTCTAAAGGATATATTGAATTTTCCAAGGGTTTCTCCTCCCCCTACTGCCTCCTACCCGCCGCCTTCGCCCGACGTCGTTCAATTTATTTTCATCCGCAGCGTAATATATGTGCGCGGTTCAGCGGCGAGGGCGGAGCGGTGCATTTTTGTTCGCCGTCGATTGAAAATTCTGTTCCCCGATAAACTGGCCGCTTTCTTTTCAACTTATTCCAATGGCCGTATGAAAAATGGATACGCGAAACGCGGTCGGCGAATTTTTCACGGTTCGCGGCTGCTCCCAGCCGTCGCGGTCGGAGCCCGTTATTTAATCAACATCGGCCCGGGGTAATGACGTTCCCGCGTCAGCGATTCTTTTATTTAATCCTTAAAAATTCTGCTGCGTCCGCCGGAAATCCCTCTGGAAAATAATTTTTTTCAGCCAGGCGCCTCGAACAATGCCCCAGCCAACGTCGAATAGCCAGCCCAAACTTTCTTTGGATCGCGAACTTTCGCTAGTTCTGGCCTCCTATACGCAGCTTCCGAGTGCCCTCGCCCACGCGATATCCAATACCAATAACGACAGATTTCGAAATAATTCCGCCGCGCGGGTCGCTGCGGACGAAAGAGGCTCGCTCCTCGGAGCTTTTTCGTTACGACGTCGACCACGCGAAATCGACGACACGCTCGAGAGACGGCCAACCGAGTGGCCTCGATTCCACTGGAAACTCAGCGCTGTGCCACGGAGACTCCTCGCAAATGTCCTCGACAAACATTCGTACGCTCTCCTTGCCCTCGGCTCCTGCACGCTCAATCTTCCGCCAGGATGACTCTTCGGGCTGAACAGAGTTTGCCCAATACTCTATTTTTCATCAATTTTTTTCATTCGTCCGCGGTACGTCAGGGTCGGGCCGAGCCGCGAGGGATGAAAACGCGCCGACCACAAAGGAGGGAGCGCGTCGATTTGACGTAGCGTGTATTTGTCAACGTCAATACGCTTTCGGCAGGTCGTCGCGTCAACGTCACTCTCTATCATACGCCCGCGAGGAAAAAAAGGCGTCCACGCAGGCCCGAGCGGCGAAAATCCGCGAGCGGATTAATGTCGGTTTACCGCGCGATGATTGGTCGCGTCGCATTGTGCGCTCGGCGATAATTCCCGAATATCTGTCAGGGTGCTGACCGCTCGTCCCTCTGCCCCCCCCCCCTCCCCCCTCCGAAACCGAGGGGCGATCCTTTGGAAAATTAGCCGATGCTTGAGGAACAATGCGAAGGCAAAATGGGCCGCGAGCTTTCGTCGCGTCCGACGATTTCCAGTAAAGCCGGAAATGCGGGGATCGAGATCCCCTCGGTAGAAGAGCACTGCAGTTAATTCCTGTTAAATCTAACGATTACCAAGATATCGACCGATTCGGTTTTCTAGCATTTGCTGTTAAACCCACAAAGAACGTTCCCACAAGTTTACTCGAATTGTTTGAAATGCTATTGAATAACATTTCGAGCTTCCACCCTGCGGCAAACATAATTAATCGCGCTAATTGGCTTCTTTGTAATTGAACAATAAGCTCGAGCTATCGATGGGTCGAACATGTTGCAGGTTAAAAGGTTGGACTCTCGTGCCGATGAAACGCGATCCGACCATCTAATTTTACAGTTTAGGGCATGTCGGGAGAGATGCAGCTGAAGGAGACATGCATCAGTTTATGTTTTGGACGCACTAAATAATTGGCTGCATTGATTGAACTGTTAATACTAGTATTCTTGTTTATGAACATAATTTGATAAACATAACACATTGATTGTGTTGTTTAAGTGTATTAAAACTGACAAAACTTTTCGCTGCCTTGGATTTCGTACGAAATATTTCTGTGAGCGGTGAGTAAAATTTTTATTATCCTTCAATGTAGGGATAGATGCACCCCAAATCGAAGGAGAGATGCACCATCGATTAATCCTCTTCAGGACGTGCCGAGGGTATATATAAGAACAGCAAAACCTCGTGGCAAAGCGGCATGGACAGAAGAATAAAGCCGGGAATCCACCGCGAAGGTAAGCTAAGCTATGCCATGCGATGCTATGTTTTAGCATAGCTTTCGGTGGAAACGGTTCCATAAGAATGTATTGAAGCTAATTCTTTTAAAACGTAGCATGGCATAGCATCGCATGGCATAGCTTAGCTTAGCTTCGCGGTGGATTCCCGGCTTAACTGAAAAAAGCTATATCAAAGCTAAGAAACAAATAAATGTGTCTGAATGCTGTTTCTAAGGAGTATTGCATATAAAAAAATAGTCTGTTAAGAAAATATAAGTCAAAGAAAATTATTGGAGGAAGTAAAACAAGAAAAAGTACAAGAGGCAATACAGAAGAATATAAAAAGACAGTCTGGATTGCCAGCTATGATTAGAACTATGAAGACTGAGACCAAAGAAGTAAAATCTGAGATAATTTCAACTAAGAGAGAGACTAATAAGGAAGCATCAAAGGTTAAACCAAAGAAAATGTCAATCAAGACTGATAATAACTCTGATAACTATTGTAATGAATGCTTAGAAGACTACCAGTTCTACAGTGGATTAAATTCATTGCCTGGAGTCTTAAAATGGCTCCATAAAACATGTACCTTATGTATCCATGTATCCTTTATTGTGTAACATGTGTGGAAGAGAAAAAAAAAGAAAGGAGCACGAAGAGCGGTAAAAATAAATAAGTGCATCTCTCCCGAGTCTGAAGTGCATCTCCCTTTCGGGCTTAGGAAAAGCTGCACTCTCTCGATGTTTTTTACAAAGCTTATTGCAATATTAAAGTAAAGTTTTTATAGACTTAATGTTACATCCTCTTAAAGAGATTCAAATAAATAATTAAACTACATTTACCTGTAAGTACAGTTGTATTTACTTAAGACTTTATAAGCAATAGAAAAGATCCGGCGCGTCTCTCCCGAAATGACCCTACACACTTCCGCGTTCGAGCGCTCCGTAAACAAGGCATAAATAAGGGTGCGAAATAATGGCATTAAATAATCGCCGGGGGGTGGTACGGGTCGGTGGTTAGCGGTGACACGGCGCGGTCTTGATTAACGACCGCTTTCGAACTAATTGGAAAGATCTTTAGAGGCTGGACAATCTCGGTCTCGGAAGGGTAAATAATTGAGGCGTTAATAGTCCCGGCGGTTTGGTTCGGTCTCGAGGGTGCCAGGAATGTGCCGGCCTCTGAATAATTTACGCGCCAAGGATCTTCGGATCCGGCTGCCGGCATCCTCCGCGCGTTTTTTTTTCCCCCATCGACCCGCCCGTGACGTATTCGGAAGTCGGGGAAAGCAAGCGTGGGATAAAAGTTTAATCCGCGGGTTAAACAATGGAACCTTTTACCGGATCTGGCCCGGGTTCGGCGGAACGTTGCGCCGAGATTTCTCATTAATATGTTCCATCGAAGTGGCCAGTCCCTTCTTCTATCGGTATGTAAGGGCACGCCCGGTTGCAGCTTTCGCGAGTGCTCGCGCGAACCGGGGGTTATGAAATCTGGGAGAGGGGGCGGCTGCAGTTCAGGGGAGCTTGAAACATAAAGCGCGGTCGCGTTTGTACTGGTAGGAGGCGGGGGAACGCCACGCGGAAGCTGCTGGCTCCGTTGAATACAGAGGCTCGCTTTTGCTCCCACCTCCGAGGGATTTTAACTCGATTTCCTGACCACTCGAGGAGTGGAGGTGGAGCACGGCCGCCGCTAGAGGGGCCCGGTGTAACGTTTACTGAGATCCGGTAAATACTCACCGGCGGCTACCAGCTGGAAGAGACACGGTCTCGCCTGTGTACCGACGAAATTGTCCGCCCAGCAGGACAGAGTGCCGTAATCCAGCTCGGTGATCGGCGTGTACCTGAGCACGCTCACGCCGCTCGACTTCTCCATCGAGAATCTGCCCGGCGCCACTTCCAACGTCTCCCCGCTGTTGTTGAATTTCCATCGGAAATTGTGCGCCGGCGGATCGGCCTCCACTCTGCATGCGATGTGCAGGGACTCGCCCCTCGACGCGCCCACCACTATGATTCGGTCCTCCTTGCAGACGGGCGCGACTGAAACACCACCGATCGTGCGATCATTACTTTGGCTACACGATGAAAGGCTTGGCGGAGCAAGTAGTCGCCGAGGCGACTGCAAGTTCACGGTTACAGGGCAGGGGAATGGTTGCGTCAGTGGTATAGGTCGAGGAATGGTCAGACGCTGGATGAAGAAGTGCTGTAATAGTGGGGATTCGTTGGAATTGTGAGCGAAGAAGGGAACGATGGACGATGAGGATTGGAGACCAAGATCTGTAGGTCTTCTGCGTACTGGCCAGCCGCGTTACCGATTCCCCGATGCCACTGTTTTTCGAACTCTAGGGTAAATGACCCAATTACTGACATTATTTTATAGAAGAAGACATTATTTTATAGTTTTGTATTTATAGAATAAAAGTGTATGTTGCTCTTGTTATTTATTATTGTTTAATATGTTTAATTGATGAAACAAATTTGGTGGATCTTAAAACTTCGATTTTTATGTATTAATTTATGAATTTCAAAAATATATTTGGGGATCTATTACTGACAATCTTTAAATGTATGTGACTGAATTATTGACACCCCAATTACTGCCAGCTAACTTAATACTGTTTTTCTGTCATTTTAAGATTACGTCTTGTCATATAAATGAGCAACTACTGCTATGACAGCAATATCAAAATGCTGGAAACGCTTGTACCAATCACTGTCACACAATTAATAAGTAAAAAGACTTAATGAATCGTGGAATTCGGATCTTTATTACTTTCTATAATGCTTATATTATTTAAAATATTATATTTTGTTATGTTACTAGCTTAAATATTACAATTACAGAATTTTCTTGAACGCCTTGTTGTCTCTTTCCCTAGTAAGAAAGTCATCGATACCATTCTCCTAATATCCACTTAAAATTTATTATCGTTTCATTCAAATTAACAAAATAAAAAATTAAGTACTGTTTCTTGTATCGTATAAATAACAGTTTGAATTGTATGCTAAATTTTTTTATGCATCATTTTATAAGATTTATTCGTAATTTTACGTAAAATAGCTTAGAGTGACAGTGATTGGGTAGGTGGTAGTCAGAGATGGGCAAAAAATTATTTGAAATAAAAATTTGTGTACGAAACTTTTATTCCAAATAATTTTTTGCCCATCTCTGGTGGCAGTAATTGGGTCTTTTACCCTATATATGAAAAGCGAAACTAATGGGGCGCCAACTATAATATTAATATTATTTGCAAAGGGACAGTTTACATAGAGAAGCCCCACTAGCAATTATTTAAACTGTGGAAACCTCAAGATCGTTGGCGTGGTTTGTTGAAAAATTAACGTCTCGATTGTACCTACGATCGAAAGTGATTGAACGCACTCTATGATATGCTGTCAGCTGAAGGATAGTCGAGGACAGGGAGCATTTATTCACGCCTCCCCTCCTCTCGAAAATGTTCGTATCACGCTTTGCAGCTTTGTCAGCGGGGGACTTTTGCTCGGACGAGATCGTTTCGCGACTGATGTAAAAAGATTTCCCACCTGCCGTCTCTGTCGCGTTACGCTCCCCGCGATATATATTTCTCTCGATTTATCTGCCTGCCCTATCTCCGCTTGCATTCGTCTCCCCTTTCACTTCGCGGTATAAGAGAGACAAATAGATGGACGTATCTTGTCGGCTCGGAATATCCGGAGGGTTAACAACTCGGAGTGACGAAAGGGGATCGATAATTCGCGCGCGTAATTTTATTAACACCAAACACACAAAAATTCTCCCAATTTCCAATAATTAAGTAACGTAACGAGCAGAATAGACGTCTGCAGCTTGGTAATAAAAACTTGTACGCTGTCGGGGAACATCTGGAAAATTGAAAGGAGAGTGAAGCTGCTGGGAAGGGGCGAGCTCTCGCTTTGGAAAGAAAGACGAAACAGTCGGGAACACAAAGAGGCAGCAGGATCGTGCCTCGAAAGCAAAGAATTTTCCTCCTCTGTTACGGCAGATAAGGCTGCCTACGAGTTAAAGCAATCGTCGAAAAAGTTTTTCGGATCCAACCCGACACTACCAAAGATACCACTGTCCCGATGCTCTCAACAGGCACGCCGAGGTTTCGCTTGAAAACCAAAAGCTACGGCCCGATTAGGTTACCGGCAACTTTTCCATTTTCCCCTCGACAAAGGTCCAGCTGTTTGTCTTTTATTTTACGTAGCTACCACGCAGTATGGTAAATAGCAATCGACGTTAGGTCTCGAGTGCCAAAGCTTCGCCGAGCGGTACAGTATTTTCCCGTTCGATGGCTTTTGTTCCCATTCGATTGTCCAACGTGAAAAGCATTCGCCCCGCCACGAGTGCAGAGAAAGAATTAATTTGCAAATGTGCGGGGAGGGGTCATCGAGGCTAAATAAATATAAGAGCAACTGTAAATAAGCGGGCTCTCGAAAAAGTTTTGTCCGAACGCATAATACTGCGCGCGGGATTCGCGTGCACAGCGATCGGATTAGTCGCGTGACGTTGGCGCGCCGTTCTCCGCGTGTTCCCTCGCCCTTGTCAAAAGTCCAACGCGGAGCAGAGTGGGCGCAGATGAAAACCGGCCGACACACTCGTTTCCTGGTGCAATTATCGACGCGACACCGTAAACACTCGCCGTTAGTCGCGCCGCGCGGAGTCTGTAATTCGAAATTAACGACGGGAATCGTGGTACGCGACACGACGCGCTTTTAAACAGCGTCGATGAAATTTAATTATCATCCGTGACAGCGCAGGGATCACGAGGCCGGGACGGTTAAGAGCCGTCATGGCCTTTGATTTGACAAGCCTCCGCGTCTGGGATTTTTTCCCCAGCTTTCGCTTAATTGCGCTCGACGTTGTAAAACTCGCTTTGAAAGGGGAATTTGAAATCCGTTCGCCTGCCCCATCGATTTTCGAGTCTGTTCATTTTCGTTTCCGCGAGCATGAATGACGAGTCTCGCGAATACAGACGCGATGTTTAAATTGTCCTTTGGCCCTCGCAGGCGTAGGAAACGTTGAGAATTTTACTGAATACTTTTTGCATGGGTGAAGCAGAGGTCGCGATCGATGTCGAAATCGGAATGGAGAAATTTGCAGGTAGGGGAGTTCTCTTAACGCCGGACGACACCTGATATCGGACATTAGTTATATCTCTGATATTTGAAATGGTACAGAGACGGTATTTCGCGTAAACTAATTCGATGAGTGTCTTGTTTTGGTTTTTATTAACAGAAGAAGATGAAAACTTAGGTCGGAAATCATATACTTGACTTTGAGTAGGTGCTATTTTTCAAAAATTTAATTTTTTTCAAAAGCCTTAAGGGGTCATACCTAGTTGGCAAACGAAAATGAACGTCCTTTTCGGGAATTTTTTGTGAAAAATATGATGTTTGTTTCTTACAACTATTTAATTATTTTAGTGGTATATATATTCAGCAATCTTCAGGATTTTTGTTATAGGAAAATATTAAATAATGAAGGAATGACAGCTATTCTCGTGGAAGCTGTTTTTATAATGGCGCTGCGCGGTGAGCACAATTTCTCCGAACCGGATCATCTGAATTCATAAAGTGAAGAAGATTCTTTTAATATATGAGTTTATCTCGTTCGTGAACGAAGGATTTTTCAAAAAAATAATTTCAGACAAAATAGCGGTCGTTAAACGCGAAATCATGATTTTTCGATGTCTGAATTGTTCGTTTTTCGTAAATTATAAATAGAGTTTGCATAAAAAGCAAAAATCCTTCGTTCGCGAACTAGATAAACTCATATACTAACAGAATCTTCTTCACTTTTCGATTTCAGATGATCCGGCTCGGAAAAACCGTGCTCACCGCTAAAAAAATACCTTCCGTGAGAGTGGCTGCTATTCGTTCACTTTTTAATATTTTCCTATAAAAATATTACTGAGAGTTGTTGAATATATGTACTTTCAAAATAAGCGAATAGTTGTAAAAAATATGCATTAGATTTTTCACAAAAAATTCCTGAATATCACGTTTTTTTTCACCTGTCAACTAGCCATTTTTAAGAATTTTTTCAGGAATAATTTACGCTTTTCATAGAAAATTTTTATTACCTACCTTTAGCACGCTGTCTTAAGAGACTATACAAAAAAAAAGAAAAACATCCATAAATTCTAATAAATTAATTAATCTTCTAGACCTCCTCACGCGAGCTAGTCGAATGCGTAACTATGCAACAGCAGGTCCGAAATCAAATTTCATTTTTGTTATAAACTATATGAATGTAGTTTCCGTTGTGCGCACGGATTTTTTGATTGAAAACAAATTTGAAAAAAAAATTGAAATACGCTCGAAAAACTGTCCATCTTATTCGCGGATTTTCGAAACTTTTCTTCTAAAGCGCACCATTTTTACAAAAATATTTTGTTCCAGAAATCGGTGCGCACAACGGAAACTACACTCATATAGATTACAAAAATAAATGAAATTTGATTTCGGACTTGCTGTTCCATAGTTACACATTCGACCAGCTCGCGTGTGGAGGTCTAGAAGATTAATTAATCTATTAAAATTTATGGGTGTTTTTCTATTTATTTATTTTGTATAGTCTCTTAAGACAGCGTGCTAAAGGTAGGTAATAAAAATTTTCTATGATAACTGTAAATTATTCCAGAAAAAAATCTTAAAAATGGCTTACTTTTCCGACCATCACAGTGGTGTTCCCCCTTAAGAATATTCCAGCAAAATTTTAATCAAATCAGTACACTAATTTCTGAGCACAGTACAATATATCTCAATTTTTAAATCAAAAGATTCTTTATATGAAAAAAATCATAAAAATGACCCTATTCTCTGACCTGTCAAATCTAGATATGTAGTCCCTTAACAAAAGAATTTTTGACCTCGCACCTCAAACTTACCACTCCGATCGTATCAAGCGCAGCTTCGACCGGCATTGATTTAAATCTCCTTACCGACAAGGAAAGCTCGTTCCAGGCCGACCGTGAATAGCCCAAAGCAAATGTCATTCCCAGAAGCGAGGCGACGATGTAATAACCGCCAAACTGAATCCAGACGCGAGGTTGACTTCGATTCGAGAACTCCCGCGAGAGATTGCTGCTTATCCCGGCTCGTTTCCCCGACCTTTACGAGGCCGTCACGAGGCCGCGGTTAAATATCGAGGATCGCGTTCCCAGGCTGTTTCCCCGTTGCCTCCATACGCGGCGTGGCCTCTGTTTTTACGATTCCGCGTTAACGTCCGACTGGAGTGACCGAGAGTAGCGAGTAAACGGTGTTTCGCGTGCGGAACGGCGAGAATGGGTTCGAGAGCCGGCGTGCGTCAGAGATACACAGATAGAGAGGCCCGCCCCGCGAAACCGAACGATCGCACGATTCGCGGATTAAGCGTTGCCGGCGGAAATGCTTCAATTCCAAGGCGAAAAGGAGAGGCGGCCCGGCTCGCGGCCTTTTAAATCTGGGATATTGAATTTGTATACCGAGATTGACGGGAGGATACGGCGCTCCTCGAGACCGCAGTGCAGTGGGTATAACCCGGGGAATTGGATATCAAAAATGTAGCTAGAACTAAGTACGCTTGAAATATTCATCCGCCGAACGAGATCCACGGTCTAGCTGGTTCGGATAAGTGTAGGAAGAAGCCGGTGGCGTACATACGTAACCCGTGGCCGCAGAGAGAGAGAGAGCGGTTGCTCGTCGGTGAATACGAGGCTCGTTACTGTGATGACCCATGGAGAACCTCGATTAACTCTGCTCGATTAAAATAAAGTACGGGGAAGTGGGTGACGGTGGAAAGTTGTTGGGTGACGGGAGCTGGGGCTCGGATGGTGTACTCACATTTCACGCGAAAATGAAGGGGCTCGCTCCGCGTTTCGTTCAGGTCATTCGTCGCCGCGCAGACGTACTTGCCGGCGCTGCTCCTCGTCACGCTCTGCAGCACCAGGCTCTGATTCGACCAGATTATCCTGGCCGACGTGTTGTGCGCCAGTATTTGATTCTGAAAGCAGAGCATCCCATCTTGTCGGTCTGGCAGTGATTAAAGTAGAAAAGCCCTGCGCGCTTTAAGTTTGCTTAAACATGGACTGTGTTCGGAAGGGCCACGTAAATTCTTGCCTCCGCAAGAGAGTGACACTAATCGGTAAGTGGAGCCTGTGGCTACCCCAGCGGGGCCTAATAATAGCCCCCGAACGGCCCCTCGTATCTCTTAATTCTCGGAACGATTAGTTGCACGCGTTCAGGCCGACTTCGATCCGTTTCTTTCCCGTCCGTGCTCGGCGCTGGGACTCGCGCCAGATTCGGATCGCGATTTCGTTTCTCGGCAGGCCTGGCCGCCGGCGATAAATTAGAGATAAACATGCACCGGATCGCTCCGCGACGACGTCTTCCTGACCGATGCGATGCTGCTCGCCTTATCACCGGCCTCTGGCTCCTTCCAACGAAACAATTGCTCCCGCGGAGTATTTTTAGAAAGACTTTTACCTCCGCCTCTCGCGCAACCACCCGCCCCCGACGGCGCAAAACGACCAATGCTTCCTTTACAAACAGTATTTCTCGTTGTTCTCCTTCCGTAGTTCAGTTATTAGATCGAATGCCCAGGGAATGGTGTCCCGGCGAGGATAAAACCTGTAGATTCTTTGCTATTGCGATCACGTTACCGGAGGAAGACGACTCCGCGAAGGAACATGGCCCGATAAATTTTACGATCAAACATGTACGCCCTACTCGCCACGTGTTTATTAGAAATTTATCCGTCGTGCGATGGACTGCCGGGAGAGAACGTTGGGTGCGTAATCGTAAATTCTACGCGCTTAAGTTAACGCCGGACGCGCGAATGCATCCGCGCAAAGTTTCATGGCTGCCCAGAGGCGACCGAATAATATCGCGCGGTATTCTTTATCACCCGCGGATCCTTTGACTCGGGCATTCCTTTGTGGGGATTGACGAGCCGCGACGCGAGGCAGAGCGGAAGACGAGGCTGACGGCTTATCAGCCGGTTCCGCTAAGGATGATACAGCGCGGAGCGTTTAGTTGTTTAATCAGACCGGATGAAAAGAACGCTAGTTTCGTTATCTTTTGTGCTACCTGGCTACCCCTTTGTCCCGACTAACGAGGAGACAAAACGAATGCGTTTGATTCAAGGATTCCAGGGCTCGCTGTTGGAAAAATTAACATGACAGCGGCGAGGAAGCCGGGGGAGAAAAAGCTGACGACGCCGACGCCCCGGAAATGGGGCGAAAGAGAAGAAGAAGCTGGGTATCGCCCGACTGTCCCCGAAACGTAGTGAGCGCACCTTTTCAAACGGCTGCGATGGTACACGTTTAATTAGGCCAGGCCCTGGGACAGAGTTTCATTATATCTTATTCCGTTCTTGTTTGCCTCGCGCAACAAAATGAAGAACGGAGCAAACGCAGCGTCCTGTTATTACAGTCGTCGGAAACTTCCGACCAACTCGACGCGCTGCCGCTGCGTCGACCTCGTTCAACCTGCGGGCTCCCCCGCGAACGTTTCACTCCCGCAGACATTTCTTCCCGGCGTCTTTTCTCCGACGCGATTAGCAGAACGCGGTGGTGAGATGTGGTTAAACATAGCGACACTCGAAACACCCGAGGTCTCTGTTGGATCGCGTTTCGACTAGTCGGAATCAACGACGATAGAATGGAAAGTGGAACTGGCAAGGTTTCGAGCCAACAAGTAGTATAACCAGGCCACGGCTTGCTAGCCGGCCCCAACATCTTGCCAAATGCAGCCGCGTCTGTTTAATCGGACGAGAGACATCCTTCGAGCTCGTTCTTTGTCTTTCCCCTTCTCCGTCTTATTATCTCTCTCTTTCTCTCCTCGAAACGTTTCCCCCGTTACACCAACAGACTCTCTTTTTCCCTGTTGCAGCGCCCCACAGCAGCGGAACCCGTTCGCCGAAGATAATTCGAAATCGATTCGAAACGAGGCCATTTGAATCTCGGAGAAGGTGGCACGGACCGACAGAGCAGATCAAGATTTCTTCTCCCCCTAGGCTGTCCTCCTTCATCCCTCTCCGTCTGCCTCCGCTCCGACCCCGTTCGCCTGGCTGTTCCTTCGTCCCTCCGAGCGCAGGGGTGGGTTTGTTCGATTGTTTTATAATCTCATCCCGCGTCTCGTCGCTCCGGGAATTCTCTTTCTCCATCGTGGCTTTCGTTGGTTAGGTAGCGCGTCGACGGAGAGACACTTAATTACTCGCGAGTGATTGAACGGTATTGGGGAGATCGTTTCGATCGATTTTATACAGCGGGACGCTGCTCCGAGGCTCCGCGGCAGCCGAACCAAAGAATCGGGGGTGGAGCTCCGGGCGAAACTTGGTCGTCATTATGACGCGGACGTCGGGAATTTCGAACGGGTCGACGCAACTTTTTCCTCGTCTCTGCCGAGCATCGAGGACGCGCTAACTCAATTAAGCTACATTGTAATCTACGCGACCCGGCCGTCTTCCGTGTGGCCGAGTCTACGCGAGCAGCTTTAGCCCGCTTAGCATAGGTTAAGCCTCGGCTAAGACCGGGGATTTATCTTCGATTTACTCGCTTCCACGAAGACTCGTTAAACTGTATACTTCATTAAGGCAGCCAGAAAAATTTATAAGAAATACCACGGCCCAGGCTCCTTCGCGCGGGTTTGTTCGTTTTCAAGGTGACTCGCCACTTTTTATGCTCCGGTAAGTAGCCAGTAACTTAACAAACGACTCGGTACGCGCACCCTTTCGCCGAGGTTTTTCAAACCGGAACGTATTTACGGTGCTGAGTATGCTTAAGGGCATCCGTCGGTCAAAAAATAGATTTTTTTTTATATTTTCATTCAATAACATCTCAAATATGTCCAGTTAAAATTTTGTATCGAAATTCCTAACGGTACAGATTTTATAGGCAGTTCAAGTTTTTTTTTCAGATGGATTGTGACGCAGGTATAATAGACAGGAATGTGATTTTTCTTTTAAGTAATAATACAGCTATTGATATAAAAAAGAATCAATTTTTGTTTTAATCGAATAAATGCATGGAATATAGGGCGCTCACGGGCAAGTCCCCGTCACTGGACGAACGCGTTCGGCGTCAAATTTTAAGTATGTTTTTCTTGAAACAATTTTTCACGCACTATCGACACGATAAAAAATGCAATTCTTGACCGAATCTAAAAATTCAAACGGGATTCTACTCGTAATTACACTGTCTTCCGCGCTACCCACTATTGCGAATTTTCATACACTCAATCTTTTTTTACGAAACATTTTTGTGCGAAAAAATCCATGTTTCGGGGACCCTATTGTTTAAACATTTGGCAATCAACGTCCAGTTGTTTCTCCACCGCCATTTTATACAATTTTCCATAAAAAAAATTTCCAACAAAATAAAGATTGCTTTAAAACTACATAAAATATCCAGGTCCAATATTTTTATTTATACGAACAAAAAATCCCAAACTTTTTAGTGCTTTCTGGGTGGGGTTCCCCCTTAAGACGCGAAATTCTGATTTCTAAGAGTGACCAGTTTACACACGTTTACCCCATAAATCCCCCGTTAGTGCCTCGAATTTTTCGATCCATCCTGAACATCCTGGAGCCTCCGCGATTCGCGAAAGCTCCAGGGCTTGCTGGACCTCGAATCGATATATCGGTAACCGTTGCGTAGGTACTTCTCTTCAGTTTTGAGAAAGCAAAGTTTAATGTCCCCATTCCAGGGGATGGTCGTAGTTTCCAGCGGCGTTGCTCGCAAAGAGGACCTCCCCGAACCTCTCCATCTTCCGCCTCGCGTATTCCCTCGCCATTTCGACGAAGTAGAAGCGAAAGGACGCTACCGGCTCCACTGTTTTCATTTATCCCTCGCCCTAAACGAACCAGTTCAAGGAAAAAGTATCCTCGTCCTTCCGTCCTCTCTAATCTCCTCCCTTCGCTCGTTGCGCGCGCTGTCTCTGCTCGTGCAAATAACACCCCATTTCTTCCGAGTTCGTTACAGCCGCGGATCGAGCCAGAATACACGTGTGCTCCGAATCAATTTGCGATGGAAAGCGAGAGCGGGGCGGACGGGAAATATCGGCAGGAATAATGGGCAAAGTGCAACGAGACTCGAGTAACGACGCGTTCGCGTCGATCGCTCGTCGAGACGGCATGCGTAACGAGCTTGTAAACGCGGATACGTTAATTAGAACGCCTTCAGGATCGCGCCGTAGGAACTGCTTCGCTGTTATTAATTCGATTTCCCCGCACGGTTTCATCGAAAGCGAGCTGGTCCTTTGATCGTTCGGCTTGAGGATCAGCTACGCGGCGCGCAGCATTTTCCTTCTGCTAATCGGGTTTAGACGGGGTAAATGAGGATCAACCGTCCCTCCCTCCCGTTAAATCCATTCTCCAGGTGCTGATACAACCTAGCCGTGTCCTATCGGTGACCCGCTACTAATTGCATCGTCCGGCTAAAACAATCGGGATCGCTGGCGGCTAACTTTGTTTAGCCCTTTTCTACCCTCTTTGCTCTAGTCGACCCGGTCCATTAAGTATCCCCGTTGCAAATACAGAGTGTAGGAAAACTGGTGGTCCGCAAATAAATCCTGCATCGTTCAATATTCGTTAAAAAGCCTCCCTAAACTAAACTCCAGACCCGCTGATTCGACTGCGAAACTTGTGCCCGTTATTTTCCCGCGATTCTGTACACCTGCGGATTTGCTAGAAATTTGATATTTGAAAGGCAGGGCGAGCTGTCGAAAGTTGCGTTCGTATCTGTTCAGGTGAGCTGCTTTCAAAGACACGGTGCTCGCGGTTTAAGGAGACCGCGCTTTTGGGAATGTTTCTATATCCCCGACTGAAAGTTTCGCGAGGCTCTAAGTCAGCTCCTCGGCTCCTTGTAAGTAGAAGCTACGAGTTCCCGGAGTACCTAGATCTCGCCTGGAAATTCTTGAACCTTCTCTTTACCACCCCATATACTAGCCCGCATCAGGAAACTTAGCCAATACGGGGGCTAAAATCTGAAATATCGTTTTCGCTTGCTAGCTTCAACCCTCCGCGTGGGGTCCAGCTCGCGACAGATAGGGAGCGTGAATTAACGGAGTCGTTGATATACTCGGAGGCTGGCGCGTCGCTGGGCTATCGGCGCTAAGAGTTTCCGTTTGAGGCTGACAGGAGTGCAGGCCTCCGGGTAAGTGCGAGCATGGTTTTATGCAACGGGTCTAGCCGCGCGAGGAGGCAGTTGGAACGGAGCCCAAAAGCCCCGGGAGCTTCATTTTGAGAATATTCGGGATCCGGAATAAGGGTGGAATTACTCGTAGCACGTGGTACATACAACCATCCTGGTACAATGGGCCGCGGCATTGTCTCGCACGTCGCCGTTACATAAAGTAGGTGTTAACCGTCCTTTCGTACACGCTGCCGCGATATTCCATACACGCACCCCTCCAAGGTTAGCCGGTGGAGCCGCGCCGGCCGGAGAATGGATGAATCCCTGAACCATGCCGCCGCTCTGTCCCGAAGATCGCCCGATATCGCCTAGCAGCGTTGCAGCCCGGTCTGCGTCCCGTGTGCCTCGCGATCTCCCCCGCTTCGTTTTAACGGATCTACATAAATTCCATCCCCGACGTGGTACCCGGGACCAACCACCCCGTGAGATCGTCGGCTGCTCGTTTTTCTTGCCCGATTTCGCGGCAGAGCGTCGCCGTCCACGGCTCCTTACGTTCCGCATTGTTTTTCCACGGGCTTTAAGCTTCTTTCCCCGGGTCGAACGGACCAGATCCTATCGGCGACACCCCGATTACGAGGAATTCCGTCGAGGCGAATCGTTCGCGTCCGCCGACAACAAAACCCCCGAATATCTGGCTCGTTCAATCTCGGCCCTCCCCCACTGGAAGCTTCACCTATCCGAAAGATTCATCGAATTTCTTCTCGCGTTTCGATCCCGCAAAGATTCGTCCCGGTAAGCTTCTACGCCGGGATTCTCCGGCGAGAATTCGACTCGGCCGCGGGGCTTCCTCTTCGCCCTCTCCCGCGGACCGAGAGGAAAAAACAGACTGAAGAGGGCGGAGAAGAAAAGAGGCTAGGAGGGGGCGTTCATTCCGGTCAGACGGCGAACTGATTCCTTGAAAAATTGCCAACAACTCGTGGCTCCTTCCTTCCTTCCTTCCTTCCTTCATCCTCTTCCTGTTTCTTCTCGAGGATCTTGTGAACACCATTTTATCTCACCTACTCTGTTTCGTGGAGACGGTCATTGACTGCTCGACAGCTAGCGCTTTCCCGGCAGACTATAAACTTAAGTAGGATATTAGCACGCATCAGGGAATGGCTTGTGGCGTAGCACCCCTTTCTCCTGGATTTCTCCTTGGACTCTCTACATTAAAACGGCCTTTTATGAATAATGGCACCCTAGGGAATTCCATTCTTTCCTCTTTCCGCGTCTATTTGTCTCCGTCCACGGTCTTACTCTCTAGATTACACGGAATCAACGCTCGACGCTGCTGCAGATGGGCTATTCCGGCTCGGACGTCGATTCCAACGTCGAATGAATAGCAGCGCTGTCGCTATTGTGGCCTCGTTACGACGGATTGTTGCTGGATATGCTATTGGATACGAGTGTACCGGAACACAGCGTTCTCCGTTTTACAGGGAGACCGGAGACTCCTCCGCGATTCAATTATGACCCAGGGGAGGGAAAACGTAGGCAGGATGTAGGGTAGAGTGGGGCTAAAAGTCCGGCGGGTATAAAGTACCGAATTCGAAAACTCCATTCGTAAACAATCTATTGAATATTGCAGCATAATTAGGTTGATGGTGAGGTTCATGGGGAGGATCGCAGAGTCGCCATTTTTTGGGCGTTCGTGCGTGTCGTATGACGTCATTGTTATTATGAATATTATTTTCGAATTTGTAAAGTATATTCGTACTTATATTTTACTTATATTTTTTACTTATATCTTTATTTTTTGTTAAAGAAGTCATGTTAAAGTACTAGAAAGTGTGGTTGTCTTTGTAGAAGCAAACCTAAGAAGCAAAATTAATAAAGTTAAAAATTATCAATCTTTTATCCTGTTTTCTCACATTAAGATAATTTCAGTTTAAGAAATAAGATCGAATTGCTTTAAGGATCATCCTATTTTGATCGACCAAAACATGAAGCTACATTTAAAGATTTTTTTCTCAATAAATACAACATATAATGAAATAAATATCTTGGGAATTTATTAAGCTACTATTGTATTATACAAAAAAATTAAAAAGATTGTTTTTAATTTGTTTCATATGTTTTTTTATAGCGTCAATGTAACACCTGGAAAAAAGGTATGTTCGTGGCGTAGTTGATTTCCCGGCTCAGGCTTAATACACATTAAGAATCTTTTCGATTTTTTTTATTTCGGATAAACATAAGCCAGGAAATCACCTAAAAACAATCATTTAATTTTTTTATACTATAAGAGTAATTTAATAAATTCCAAAAAGATTTATTTCATTATATGTTGTAATTATTGAAAAAAATCTGTAAATATAGTTTTATTTTTTGACCAATCAAAGTAGAATGACCCCTTAATAAAGAGTTATATCTTTACGTTGAGCCAAGATTATTCTGCAATTTTACTAATTTTGTTTTATGTTACACGAAAAGCTGGTTGGATGATATTAAGGACTTTCTACCCCAAGCAATTAATCTAACACATTTTGAATTGACACCCATTTTGTCATACCTATAACTCAACAAAAAATAACAGTATAAACCAACAGCTTTATAAAAGTAAAGCATAATACTTGTAGTTTATACAAAATAACACCTTATATCTCTACACTGCTATTACTCAATTTTACATAGGTTTATATAAAAAACGGGACTTTCAGTCTCACCCTACCCTACGTGGGTATGAAAAAAAGCCGGCTGGATAAAAGCGATTACGCGTTTCAACTTTTTCCGCCATTATCGCGGACGTGGAGCGTTCCCTTCGAGGGGCTGCATCTCCCCGAATCGCTCCCCGTACACGTACTAATGTGTCCGGCAGAAGAACCCGGAAGAGTACGGAGGTTTCGAGAGCAGTGTGCAGACAGTATTCCGGTCGAACAGGTTCCGTGTGCGCAGCCACGCGCCTCGTCTTTTCTTCCCTGGCTTCTCCCTAATTCTTCCTTTTCCTCGAACGTGTCGCAGACGTGCCACGCCGCGCCCTCGATAAAATGGAACTTATCTCTTCTCCACCGTGCGTCTTCCCGGCGGGAGAAATATTTTAATCCCCCCTCTGGTCAGCGCCGTCCCTTCGAAGGATTCCGAGGCGGCCGAGCTGAAATTACGCGGAGTGTTTTTTCGTTAGCGGGCTCAGTCCGAGAAATGCATTCAGCACGCGAAGCGAAGGCAGTTACTCCCGTCGAACCGCGTCTCTACAGAATCGCGGCGTTCCTAGATCCATTAAGTCCTCGAACCACCCGCTCGTTCTGTTGCATCGCTATTTCGCATTTCAAACCCGCTCGCTACCTTCGGCGGTTCTTTAACGGGCGACCGTTTGAGCCTATTTGTTTCTTCCCGGCCTCGAGAAGCTTCCCGTAAAGAGGGGAAAAAAAATGCTTCCCGCTAGCCTCCAGCGCGAGCGTCTCCCCCGGAAGATTTGTGGGGGAGGATTTCGTGGCTCGTCGCGCTGGAATCGTCCGAAAATTTTTCATCGCGATTATATCGGCGGCATTGTCGCGACGTTTTAAGCAGAAAAATTGTTTCGCTGCCGGCGCGGCCAGCCGCCCTGCCCCGCGCCTCGTCCCTTTTGTTTTAAAGCGATTTATCACTCCGGTTAGGGGAGATCGCGTGCAACCAGCTATCCGGAGCTTCGTTAAGTTCGAAGTTCGTCGGTGGGCGACGTTAATATTCTGCCCCGCGAACCGTGCTCGTTTCTTCGCCCGCGTACGAAAAGGCGCGCCACTTTACCCTCAATTCCTTCGGAGCTAACCAAAATTGTCGGTGATCGGCGAACGGTCTCGGCTCAAAGAAATCGAGACGACCCGCCTTGGAGTCGGGGGAAGCCAGCGGGATGGGCTGATGGGGGGCGCGTTTTCGACTAGCAAGGATGATGCATTGCGGCCCGGAATGCGGAACGACGAAAAAGGCATCGGGGAAGGCGGAGGAAATCGGAGATGCTTGCGCGGCTGCTTTCGCTGCTTCGTTTTCGCCGGTTTCTTTCGGCCCCTTTTTCTCCTTCCGCTGCCTCATATAAATGCTGGAAATCCTTCCGCGTCGAGGGAAAGTTCCCTCATTATCTTTGATTACGTTTTCGATTCCTCTTCGTGCCTCGCGACTCGCCCCGTCGTTCTTCTTTCCTCCAGCGAAAGTTTCGAGTTCCACGCGCGTCTCCGCCTAGTCCCAGTTCAATTCGCCTCCTTAGAAGTAGGTCCTGTAATTTAGTCGCTCGTTCAGCAACATGCTGATCTTTCGTTTCGCGTTTCAAGCGTCGTATCGGATTCGTAAGTGTCTAGATGTATTCGAAGCTCTACGTGCTTCCGCGTTGCGCTACGCGATATCTAAAGGTTCAAGTCAAATATATTGGCCGGTGAATTTGGTTTCGGGAACAGCGATCGAGGAGAAATCAGCCACCACCATTTGACGATTGTGGATTTGTCAGAAACGCTGGTCGACTCTGCCAGACCTAGCCGTTTGGCTGTTATATATCCTTATTATAATAGTTGTGTGCGTTAGGAAGCTATGCGTAGACCAATACGAGATGAAACTATCGAGAAAGAATCAATGTTCTGAGCAATAAAGCACCTGAATTTTTTCGTTGCTAACGCACACCTATTCTGTTGCGCGCACCTCTACGCTGAAAGCTCGGCTTGGCCTACAGGCTAGAAGCTTGTTCTGCACACTCTTGTTCTGCGAAGGCGAGAGCGAGATGGAACGAGAGAGAGAGTTAGAAAACGTTGCGAAAAAGAGCACCGAGGCAGGCAAACTGCATGATTATTAATATTATTTATTTATTAACGGGAAGACCCTTTAGAATACAGAGATATAATAACAACAAAGATAATAAAACCAAAGAAAGCAAACAACAAAAAGAAAATAAGTACTACAATAAGTAATAACAAGTAAAATAAACAAGATAAACATAATACAGGAACAATAGCAAACACTTTACTGAGGTAACAGTCTCTTAAACAATAGACTTCTAAACGAAGCAAGGGAGACAACAAATAAGTCTATCTCTACCGGGCACTGATTCATCGCCTCCATGGCCCGATTTATGGGATCAACAGTATAATGGTAATAATCGGGGACAGACGTTACATGATGGGAGAATACCCCTCACGAAACTCAACGGCCAATATATATGGCTTCGACCTTAAGTAGTTCCTGTTAAACGTAGGTTGTAGGATATCCACCACCTGCAAGGATTCTCAACTGGCTGTAAACGAGATTTGTTGCGCGAGAAAGGGAAACAAGGGGATCCGAGCGATTCGCCGAGGAAGCCAGTTGACCGTAGGGCAAGATATCCGCGCCTCGATTCCGCCGGGCTCCCTTATCTCCCAAAGAAAACTAGCGAGATCGAAATCCGCCGGAACGAAGCATTCCTCCTCCAGGTTTTTCCGAGGCGGCGACTTGGAGCGGAATTCCAGCGCGGCAGCCTGATCGCGACTCCGTTGAAATTGATTGATGTACGGCCTGCCGAATCCGCCGACACGCCGCCCCTTCTTAAGCTCGGCTCGCCGCCCCTCCGCGTCTTAGCCTCCCTCGCCGCCCAGCATTAAGTCCCGGACTTGTCGGATTGAATTTCGCGAGAGAAGGAACTGCGCTCGGCCGATTCATTGTGAGAAACCCCATTACCCCTTCCCCGCCCTCGCGACTGATCGGCGTGCAGAAGCAATAACGTCCATTTCCAAATCAAATAACGGCGCAACCGTGTGGAATTTAAAGTTTCGCCGGTGGCGCGCTCTGATATCGCTAACGCGCGAGAGTCCCTTCGATCGACCCTCGGAATTCGGAGTTTTTCGAGCCGCCTGTCACGCGGACCGATTATATATCGGCGACGGTATCAAGATTATGAAGAGCCACTCCCGCAAAGAGCATTTCATCTTTCCCCTCGTGCACTTAGGTGAAGACGAGGAGAGCATTAATAGGGTTCTTCCGGTTGTCTAGTCGGTCAATCCACTTTGCCGAGGAAGATGAAGAGTCGGGCGAATCTTTCACCGCCCACCCCAGAGCGGCCGATTGGCTCGTCGATACTTCGCGTAGCTGCAAAACGTCTCCATTGTCCTCGTGAATGGTAGAGCCAGCCTAATCACTCTACCCCATTATAGCCGCTATTTCTACTTTCTTTTTCCTCCCCCGTTCCTACTTTCTCCCCTCGTTCTCTCCCCCCGCAGGCCATCCTCCCCCACATCCCGGCTCCGTCCCTTTCCCGCCGTTTTCACCCTCTCGCTCTCATCCCCCCCACCGTTACCCCAGCCTTTCTTCGTCTTTACGATCGCCATTCGAAAGGTTACTGCTGCCGGCAATGGCTCCAAGCGTTTTTTTAAGGCCGACAGTTCGGAAACCCGGCTCGATTGCTACCTCGGGATTGATTGGCAGATAGAACGTGCCAATGGCTCCTTGTAATTCCTAGGCAAACCCTTCTAATCGGGCGAAAGGGCCCGTTCGCGTGGAGGGAAACGCTCCGGGCGTACTTTACCCGCGCGGGCAAAGCTATGCAGGCATGGTAGGATCGTAAAGACACACGTATCCGCGTCCCCGCCGCCGTCGCTCCCAACAATCCCTATGGTGATTTACGAGGATTCATTCGAAAACCGTTCGCGTCGAAACTGCTTTTACGACGCGATCAAAAATCGAGTTGACGGAGGGCGGTGGGAATCCATTAATGGGACACGTGGGGAATGGTATTCGGGAGATGTAGAGGTTCGAGCTGACCGGGAGGAAGTGCGGGAAGGGTCGATGAAGGAAGAAGCACGAGTGGCTGGGGTGATGTAGACGGCCGCTTTCGCGGAATGAAGTCGGATCATATTTTTAAGATGCAATTTCGACGGAAATCTCTTACGCTGTAGCAGCTGCTACCCGCCGACCGTTAGACCGTCTAGTTGCCCGGCATTCCTCGTGAACTACGACACGTATCCGCCGAAAGATCCTCCGACTAAACGTAAAGTACGGGGCGAGCGCAGGGGGTGGGAAGTGGAGCGGGTCGGGATTAAGGCAAACGAGGGAAAAGAGAAGAGGAGTAACGAGCAGCTGGCGCACGAGAGGGAGGACGCTCGTATTTCTGGTCACTTTCGCGCTAAGCTGTTCTTAAGAGACACGCCAGATTTTTCGGGATTCCCTCGGCCCCGTTACGATACGCTTTCCCCCCCTTCGACCGCGTGTCGACACTTGTCCGTCCGTGAGCCTCCACTTTGATTCGCGGCACCAGCCCCGGGAACGGAGATAACCGCACGCACAACGTTTTCATTAAACCTCCCCCTTCTGCGGAATCAGACGGCGAATCCCCCGGCAAACTTTCTCCCTCCCTCAAGCTTCGTCTCTGATTCCTGTTCCCCCGCGTAATGGATGGCTATCGCGCGAAAGTTAACACCCGGGATTGCTTCGGGGAAAACGACTTTGTTTCGTCGGGCCCGGCCGACCTGGATGGTGACAGATTGAACCGGTATTAACGGATCGAGCCGGGGATAAGACACTCGGGTTTAAGAGGGAAATAGCCACGCTCGACCTATATCTCCGATTGTAAAAGAGTTTCGCGGCAAACCGCCCGCGGTGGGATAGACGTCGGGTAACCGCGTTCGCAATTACGCTCGGAAATTTTCCACTACCTTTCTCGCTCGCGGGACAATCGCGCGAGAATCTCGTGGAATGGCGTAACTGGGAATAACGGGAATTACATTACTCATCGAACAACTCATTTCCCGGGGAACTAACGTGCCGACGTTTAATGAGAGAGGGGAAAAAAAGGATCGCAAAGGCTTGCCTCGCCCGATCTAATAGATGCAATTCCGCTCGTAACGAGGGAAAAGGCCCCGGAGATCTTTTACCGCGGGATAAATCTGACGGCTCTATCGGCTTTCGAAGCGTGTTTCGCGCCGAGTCTCCGCCGTTCTAACGGCGCTGCGCGGGTTGCTGGCTGCCGAACGTCCTCGTACATTATGCAAATCGGGAATTTAAAGTTTTAGAGAGCGCGCGGTGCTCGATGTACGAGGCACTACGCGCGGGATAAGATCGCGCTCGGCTGCGGCAACGAACCATCCCTCCGCCGGAGTGTCCCTTTACGGTCCGCGGATGTTGTCCCGTAAATTACCTGTAACGCGGCACCCCTTTGTAAATTCACCGACTTGCACGCCCGTGCTTTTTGTCCGCGGCAGATTTTTACCCGCGAACCCCGCCCCATTACGCTCCCCCTGGCATTGTGGCGCGGAGAGTGCACGGGAATTTGTTGAACGCCGCGCGATGCGGCAGCTTTAATAACGTCGTCGTGGCGCGAGCACGCGGGGGGGGGGGGGGGGATGGTAGGGCGTACTCCCAGGACTAAAATGTAACTTTGTTAAGAAACGCACTACTTCGGGCGTGTCCCCGCGACGACCTGTGTCGCGAGAGCGGTAGTCGAAACTTTGCCGGCAACTTCTAGATTCGACTAGCGTACACTGGCATGGCTGCCGTGCGCCGAACACTTTCCCACGGAACTTTCGGCGTTGATTAGTATCGAGGCGTGTAACGAATGAGAATTCACTCACATCGTGTATCCACGTCAACTTGGACCACGGCGGGTTCGCTCTGATGTGGCACTCGAAGTAGACGTCGTCGCCTTCCTTGATGTCCTCGGGGCTCAGGGTGGATCCCAGGTTCAGGGACACTATCGGGGGATCTGTAAGCAGAATCGAAGGGAAACGGTTAGACAGAGAAGAGAGGGCGCGGAATCTATTAAGTAAATGAAGACGGCATTGCCTCATAGGGAATGAGTTGTCGAGCCAGCTGATGGGCACAATAAGGAAACGCGACAGCTTTTCATCAGGCTGGTAGCTACTTTTTCTCGTAGAGAGGGAATAGGATGTGGGGCTTAGATACGCTTTATCGTCGCGGTAGGCTCCACCCTCATAGAATTTCATCAACTTGATGCCGGCTTAAGACGCAGCTTAGGTCGTCCTCGGCACGCGGCAAGCTGTCTCCTCTCCGATAGCAAATTTCTTTCTATTTCTTGCTACGCGAGGGACGAGGGGAGGGGCGGTTAAAGGCTGGCTGCAGTCCTGTTTTGTTTCCCTGTAACCCGAAAATTCTTCCTCGCTGCAGCTACGGCCCCGAAATAATTCCGTGTATTTTCTTCGCTGCTTGTATCTCTCATTTACCGTCTTCATTAATTTAATCATACCGGGGCTCCTCTTATCCTGTTTCCTCCTCGAGGAGTTTATTCTTCGGGCGTTTTCGCAGGATTTTATCGCGCGCCACGATAAATTCACCCTCCCCCGTGTTTCCGGTGGCTCTTCTTTTCCCTCTCGGACTCCGTGTACCGGCCTTTCGAGAGATAGTATTAATTAGCTCGATCGCGTCTACCTCCCGGAGTCTTCTTGTTTTTTAACCCTCGATCCTTCGCTGCACCGTTCTCCCCTTGTCTCCCTTGTTTTTCGCTGCTCCTCCCCGGTAAGATCCTCGCTCGGGGATTGCAATAAATTCTCCCCCTCTTGGTCTTCCTCCGCCTCTGTCTTTTCATTTTCCTCCCCGTTCCTCGCGAATCGAGGCTTCCGTATGGACGGAAACGAAGACGAGACACGAAAAAGCCCCGGCTGGCTGCCGGGGTAATGCGTAATTCCAGCGACGGTGCGGGGGCGACGGTCAACGTAATTGGATACGCGACGTGACGTCATTTCCCTTACTCTCGCGCTTTTTCTTAATAACCTCCCGGAGATATTTCTTCCCGGGCGTCGAACCTCCGGACTTTTTGCAAAACACCGGAGAACTTCTGCGCGCTCGTTCGTTTCTCATCTCCGGTCGCGTCCCGCTCCGTTTGTGTACCTCGCTTCGACGAGAATCAAGCGGACCCGACATGCCGCGCCGAGCCACACTATCCCGCGGATCATAAGAATTCCAGCAAAGCAGAATGAAACGGACAGTCAATTCTGTCTTCCCCTTCTTCCACTGTTCCCAAAGTTGCCGAGTAATCCGGTCGGCGGAAAGTTGCGAAAGTTCCGATCGCTTCGAGCGCCGTTCCAATTGAAAAATTGTTCGCGAGTCTCGCGAGAGCTAACTGGGTTTTAACGAATTTAAGGCTCGGCGGCCTCGAAACACTTTGCTGCAGCTTCGGAGCTCGGCGGTCTGTTGAATAGCGCGATATATTTTACAGTTACTTTCTGAACCGGGCTATGTAATATTTGAGCCTGTGCGGGGGATCTTGAGCGCGAGGATTTCTAATGGAACAGGGGACGCGATAAATCCAGCGAGCTCTCGATAAACCGAGCCAGCCATCAGCCTGGACCCAGCCACCGTCCTGGCGGCAGGTGTGTCCGGTGTAATAAATAAAAATAATCTCGTAAAAACGTACATATTCATGGCGGCGTGGTTCCGCGGAGCGGCGGCCAGCGATCGTTCGGTTTTTACGCGTCGGACCGATTCGCCGCGGGGTAGGTAGACGACGAGAGCTAAGCCTCGTGAAAATGCCGGCCCGCACGGCGACTTTTTAACCGAGTCGATGAGCGCGACGGAAATGCCGGTTAAAGGAAATCCATACAGGGGAGAGGGGAGAAGAGGGTGAATCGAAACGAGAAAGTAAAAGGAGAAAGGAGCGAGATTCTGGTGTGGCTCGCGGATCGACTAAAATGATGGAATTCATCGGCGCTTTCCTGCGTTTTACGAGCCCTCCTTCTCCCCCATACGCGGCATATGTTTTTTTTTTCTGTCGGTTTACGATCAACCAGATTACCGGACAGGTTCCGCGTAGGCGCGCAACGATCGGTCTAGCTGAAATTCGGCTGTAATTCGCTGGAAATCCGGCGCGGGTCGTTTTATTGTGGCTGTAAAAAAAGGAACAGAGAAGAGAGAAACAGAGAGTGGCGGGAGCGCGTGTTCAACGTAAAAAGGCTCGTAAATCGGCCGGTTTCACGATGCGGCTCGATGAGACACCGAGGGTTGGCCAGGCCCCGCGTATCGATGCTTTATACTTTTTACGAGGCTCGCGCGAGAAGCGTATGCATGCATTAAGTCCTGTAGCCTGAGCGGGGAATAAGCTCGAGCCGCGGGAATCATCGAATATGCATTTAACGTCACGCTCGCTCATAAAAGCTCGGCCCGACGAAAGGGGCCCAGGATCCCACGCTGGAATAGCAATAGAATATATCTATATATACATTTATCGAGTACTTACAGACAACGTCGATTTTCCAGGATTTCTCCACGAATAATCCCGTCACGTTTGGATTCTCCGCCCTGCAGGTGATCGATTTTCCATGGTCCTCCACGCCCGGCTCGAATTCCACCATGCTCATCGTCCGGTTCTCCGATCTCTCCTCCTGCGTGGCAGAACGTTGAAAGTGGCATAAGAGGAGGACACTCCCAGGCGTACGGTTCGAGTGGGAGTTTTAAGCAGAAGGATTCGCGTCGCACCCTTTTTACGGCAAGCGCGCGGTAACTTTTGGGGAATAATAATTTTTTACACTTTAGACAGAGTAGGACACTTAAGTTACTATTTGTTGCTCTGGTAAGGCCGCAGGTCGAATATGCATCGGTGATCTGGAGTCCTAGGCATAAGCAATTTATCCGCTCAATAGAATCGGTCCAACATAAGTTTCTACGACTTGCCATGAGAGTGTCGGGTAGCCCTATGCGGATCGATGATCATGACTATGGTCCTGCCTTAGAGGTAACGCGTCTATCTACTCTGAGTGACCGCCGGGTTATCGCCGATCTACTCTTCATTTATAAAGTTTTCCACGGACAGATTAACTGCCATGAACTTGTAGCGCAAATAAGTTTTCAAGCTCCACAACGGTCGTTGCGAACGAGACCCCTTTTTGCACCTCGAGTCCCTAAGTTTCGGTATTATAGTAACGATCCTATAAATCGCGCTATGGAGGAGATAAACCAATGTCCTGCAGACATTGATTTATCTCTATCCTCCATTGCATCCTTTCGTGCCCTGGTGCTTAGGTGTCTGTCACCTCCTTAACTCCTTAACTTAACTTACAATACATATTACAATACTTATCATTATGGTGTAAAATTGATGTGTGTAAGACTGTTTTTGCTTTTGATGTTATTTTATTCAGATTATTTTATGCTTTATCTATTATTTATGTTTATGTCGATATTTTTCTCTATACGTTTTGTATGACTCTGTTAATCATCTTGTTCTCTAAAGGGTTCTCCCGTTAATAAATAATAATAATAATAATAATAATAATAATAATAATAATTTGGCGGCGCATCGTGGATGGCGTTTGAAGCGGCGGCGGCACGGTCCAATTCCGCGGCTCAAGATGGCGAGAGAGGAGAAACGGGAAACGAGCAGCCGAGAACCGGAGGAGAGGATAAAAAGGGAAGAAGAAAACGGCGGAACGAGTTCGACGGCACTCGGTATGGTTAATTTTGGTTATATTAAGGCCGAGAGGCGGACCGTAAGCAACGCCCGGCTGCAACATCTGCTGGAAATTCATTCCTGCTAGCCCGGACTCGAAAGGACCCGGAGTCCTGCTAACGCCGTTGGAATCCTTTCTAAAGAGCGCCGCCGGATTCCGTCGAGCGTGAATTTTACCGGCAGCTTTTGACGCGAGATTCCCCGCCGGTTGCGTTTTTCCATTTATTTTTCCACCCGTCCCGCGCGAAAAAGGAGAACCGCCGCGCGGCGGCCGCTACTTCGACCCGGAATTTCGTTTCAAAGCGTGTCAACCGATACTTCGCCCGACGCGAAGCGAGCGCTAAGAGGTCGAAAACCAAAACTTTCCTCTTCCGTCGAGGCCGGGGGTACATATTCCTCCCGCACCCCAGCACTTTTCCCGCAGCTTCGACCCCGCCTCTCGCGTAACGAAGGAATTCTCCCGTTATCCAACCGCTGAAATTATACTTTTTCACACCCTCCTCTAATTTCCCCCGGCTGGGAACGATCCCGCGACCGTTGCAAACGCAGAAAGGAGCCCGGGGAAAAAAGGGGAGCCCGCAAAGCCGTCGCGGAATTTCATTTAGAAATATTTATACGGTCTTAAGTGCGCCGATGCGCCGGCACCGTACGGGAAATAAAGATAATATACCGCGCGATTATGCCAGGCTCCGTCGCAGTTTTCTCGCCGCTTTCGCGCCGCTAACGAAACGCTTTCTGGCCGGGGCCACGTAATACGGAACGCCTAAAGACAGCCTTGGATGGCTATAGGATAATCAGGATGGTAATGCGATAGAAGCGGTCTACGTGTTCCGCCGTTCATAGGATCTGCTTACGTTAATATCTGTCCTCGGCTCCGCTCCTTCGAGCCCTCGAGCCACCCTTTCTTTCCAAGGATCCTCGGGACCAGCCCCCGTTCACCCTTACTCTCGCTCGTGCAACGCAAAAGCCTCGGTTACAGGGCAATGTTTTATTATCTACCGCTTAGAAGCCGCGCCACTGTGAATTTTAAGAAGGCACGTCGCCACCTTTCTCGTCACCGCGAAAACGAGCCCCAACGTGTCCTTATCGCGGCTCCTTTCGGCTCCTTTAACGAGCCACGCTCACCCCTTTCCCACCTCTCGATCTCCGTCACCCGAGAAAATCCGTCGGATCGTAATCTCTCGGCTGCGGAGTCTTGTAACAGGGTTAAGTAGAATTTACTTTTGATTGCTGCGCAAAGGTGCCTCTAAACGATCGTCGCTGCTTCTCTTTTTTTTACCGCGTTCCTTCGCTCTTCTCGTATCTGTTCCCGTGGTCGCGAGAGCAGCCGCGCGCGGATTGAAGGTAAGGCGGCCCTAGAATTCATTAAAATTCCCCGCGTTCCCTGAATATTCGATGCGCGACAAGGCGTACGCCCATCGCTGAATCTTCACACGTATCCGTCCCCGTTGGTCCTCGTCAAAGAATTTTAATTCCACCGCGCGGAAAGTTGGGCGCAGGGGTTGCTACAGCTGGTGGCCCCGCTCGTCACGAAGACGGCTGTTTTGCCCGAATTAGGATTCAGCCGAGTTTCCATCGGTGGCTGTCGTTTACTCCGTTAATCAGTCCGTGCAGTTGCGTCTTGGTCCCGGCGCGCACGGCAGAACGGGACAACGAACGAGAGGCGGCGAGGGTGTGCATATTGCGACTGCTGGCGCACCGGTACAAGGCGAGGCGAAGCGAGGCGTCGTTAAGCGCTGCGGCCAGGGCTTGTTAATGAACTACGCGAAATTAATTAGGGCCGCGCGTCAACGTGCTGGAGACAACGGCAGCTCGCAGCACGGCGTACACGTGCGTCGCTGGTTACATCTGTGATTCCGGATTATCGATAATGCGAGCGCCTCAGGCCTCGCGCCTAACCGTCGTGATTTAGGTCCGAGCGTATCTGCTCGTTCGCCGGAACGGGAGATTACCTTGAACATCGGCAAGATTACCAGCAACTGGCCAGCCCTCGCGTCTATTCGATCTTCCCTCCGTCCACGAGTAGGCTACGCTCCCCGTTCGAAATATTCCGCTCCAACTGCTCCGTCTTTAATGCCTATCGCGCGATAGTGTGCACAGTAGCTGTGTATAGGTCGTAGAGTGCGAATCTATCCATACAGCACGATTCGTTGCAGCTGCAATGCAGGTTTCAGGAAGGTTGCTGCAATATTGCGTTGCTGCAGGTTGCATTGCAATATTGTAGGAACGTTCCTGTAATATTGCCGTGCATTATTGGAGTGGCAATGATCCTAGAATATTGCAGCAATATTGCAAGAACGTTGCCGTGCAATGTTCCATTGGTAATGATCCTACAATATTGCAGCAATATTGCGAGAACGTTGCCGTGCAATGTTCCATTGGCAACGATCCTACAATATTTCTGCAATATTGCGAGAACGTTGCCGTGCAATGTTCCATTGGCAACGATCCTACAATATTTCGGCAATATTGCGGTAAAAACAGTAGGGGAAAGGTGGGATAGTTGATCATCGGGGATACATTATCACATCAGTTTTTTAATTAATATATTGGCAATTTGTGCCTGCTGCCACGTTATAGTGGTAATGTTTGCATTACCGCAACACTTTATGTTGCAGTTATCTTTTGGAAGCATAGAATAGTGTAGTTAGAAACTTCGACCTTATTCGCAGCCAAAAAGTAAATATTTCGGTCACCTTGTTCTTCCTTCTTTTCGACTGAATGTTGCATTTTCAACGATTTAAAATATATTATGTAAAATCTAAATATTTAAAGTAAGTTTAGTTTTTCACCTTTTTCAAATCGAGTGTATTGAGGGATACTTGATCAGTATGTGAGGTGGGATACTTGAACAGATGAAAAAGCTCCAGAAAAAACCATAGAACGGCTAATGAAGCAGAAAAATACAGCAAAGAAAATGAGAAGGAAAATCTTTTCTTCATTATCATCTGAATCAGATGATATCTAATGAAATGTTTTTTGAGAATGCATTTATGTTGTTTTATGTCATTCTTCGGTTTTATTTTTTCAGTAAGTCCTTCAAGTTAGTTATAGTTTACTTTCCATTTATGATATTCCATTTATTTCATGTTATTGACTAAGACAGGCCTGGGATTTAAGTGAACGCAGCGGCCGATTTTCAGAAGCAACGCCTCCTTTCTCCCGCCGCACATCTTGGCCCCCGCGACGGCCTAGAAGCTCGGAACGCCTCAGGCCCGTACCATATGAACCGCGCGTGGCGCGTTGACAAAACAAAAACGCATCGACAATCGTGCTCTCTGGGACGACGTGGAAACCTACTGATACAATGTCATCCTAATACGCCACGCACGGTTCACGTGGTACGGGCCTGAGACGGTCTTAGCTACTGGGCCGCCGCGGGGGGCCAAGATGTGCGGCGGGAGAAAGGAGGCGTTGCCTCTGAAAATCGGCCGCTGCGTTCACTTAAATCCCAGGCCTGGACTAAGATAATAAATATTTTTTAGAAGATTAATGTGTCATTTACTCTTAAAGTGCACTGATCAAGTCTCCCTAACCTTTTGATCAAGTCTCCCCTTTAGTGGGGGATACTTGTGCATAACTTCACTGCCGGAAAATGTTTCAATTCAGTCATTAAAATTAGTTTTCAACTCTCAAATTTGTACAAGTATATTGAGAATACTCTAAGAATCACAACTTAAGTAATTAAATAGAAACAAAGCACACCATTATTATTATTTTAGTAAAATGGCAAAACTGTGATCAACTATCCCACCTTTCCCCTACAGCAATATTCTGAAGCAACTATGACTTTGACCAAATTTGAAATATGACGTCGAGTAGATTCTACAGCATGTTTCATTTAACTAGCTATGCTAGCATTACTCGTTGGCCGTTAAAGATATGAAAAAAGTGTTATTGTGAGAGTTGTTTGTACATGAATTTATGCCACAAAAATGATGAATCATTGCCACAATTTTGCCGTTTCGTTGCAGAATCATTGCCGGAACGTTGCAGGACTACATGTTTGCAATGCTGCCGCAACATTGCAAAAATACACACCTGCAATATTGCGAAGGCGAACATAGGACTGAACCTGCAACGTCTCTGCAATGTTATGGTGCAACATTGCAATCTTGCACCGCAATATTGCAGAGACGTTACTGCAACGTTATGGTGCTGTGTGGGTAGGTTGCAGCCAGTGCGAGGACCGTAGTTGTAAAAGAAGTGTACAGTGGATTTCTTCCATCAGTCAGAGTTTACTCAATCCGACCGTGCCTCGCGAATGATGAGTTCTAAGAGAAAGAAATCGAGTAGTTACAGTGGACGCTCGATAATGAGCCGCAGTCGGGGCTCTAGAGGCGGGGTTTTCTCAGAAGCGGCATATTAACGAGAGCCAATGTAACGCGCGCTCTCCCTATAACTCTCCTGTTTTCTTTTCCGTGATGGCTGCCCCCTACCAGAATACTCTTAAGGTGCGTCACACTGATGTGAGAAAAAGAAAAAACACAATCACGTATATGTATTGCTTGCGAATTGCTTGCGAACTCCAGTGTGGAGGCACCATTAAGGGTTAGCATTCATTGGCTCGCTGAGCGTGAGAGAAAGGGAGGTGCACACACGCGTGCGAGTAATGCGTGTGAGCTGGGGCGTTCCTAACGGCACTTTAAACAGCGGCATATTATCCAGCGTCCACTGTACTTGGTAGCAGGAAAATCCCACCGCACTGCTGGCCCCCACGAGGTGACGTTTTCTTGGCAGAGCAACAACAAGCCTACAACGAAAATCTGCTTGCTGGTTTTGGTTCTCTCTTAGACGGCGAAAAGCAGCGGCTCCTCGTGGAAAATGCTCGGCTGTAGCTAAGCTGGTATTCCGGCGGAAATGTGTTCTCGCCGAGGCACATACATTATCGGTGAGCTTCGAATATTCCCATCGCCCCGAACACCGATTCTCGCGCCCAGACTCTCGCAACCCGACCTAAAAGGGCTTCTAATTTCGTAACGCATCGCGGAGTTGGATGGAAACTCGTAGTTATGGCTTTCAGAACCGCCGAAACGTACCGCTTCGCGTCAGAGTCTTTCTCCTCATCGACGTGCCCCACTTTGGGGGTAGAATTCACGGCTCTGCTAATATCGCCTCAGCAAAATTGTATGCGCACGAGTGTGTGTCTGAGCTCCCAAGTTCTTGGTGAACAGCAACGCGATGCAATAGTTTATTTCAGCCCTTCGATCGGCGAAAGATTCGTCTAGTCAAGACGAAACCAGCACCTAAACTTTAACCAGTCTGACGTAGGTAGGTATGTGCATTAGATTGCCGCGGTTTCTGCTCTTAAGACAAAGGGGTCGCAGCCCTTCGTGGAGCGAATGTGTCTTGGCAGGTTCATTTCGGAGCCGATAGCAATGCTCTTCGTAGTTACATTATTGGAAACGTCGAACACCGCAACTTCAGATCGAGGTGGACGTATCGACCGGCGCTCCTATATCTGACGGTCCAAAATACAGGAAATTCGTGGTATGATTTTCGAGGATCCTCGAACGAATCGCTGCACCCTCGTTACCTTCCCGGGTCGATCACAAACTTTCCGTCGACTCGAATAAATCCTTCGTAAGGACATCCCTTTCCAATGACGTTTGCTGGCATTGTAACTTTTCTAACGATCCAACAGACTCGCCGTGTCCCTCCAATCCGAACTTACCGCTGCACGATTTTTCGCGCAGACTCGTAGCGGAAATTACTGCGAACCCGTCGGACGAAATAACATTGCAGGATAAATTGGATGCCCGAAGGAGACTGGAATTCAGCGTTCAGGATAGTAAAAAATATTCACGTAGCTGCGTGGTTCGTGGAACAGGGAGAAGTGTATGGTGCGTCGAGTGGAAGTGAGGAGTTATCCAGAGAAAGAGGACAATCGGATCATTGTTTAGTTTCAGGCGGTGTCCTATTTGATCCTGTTTACGATTTAATCTTTCCCTTTCGACCTGCTACACCCTACTATCGCGGGATCGCATCACGATCGGCCCGTTAGCCCTTAATGGAGCTGGTTGCAAAGCTACACCCGTGACTTAACCCGTCAGCACGGTTCAGACCCCCAGGACAAAGGAGGTGCAAAGCGGGGAAGCGTTTGCCGCGGATCGGTTAAATCGTCACTGCTTAATTGGCAATTAGCATGCGGCCAATGAAAATATCTGGAGTCGACAGGTGTGGCTGCTTAATTCAATCGGCGCGGCTCGAAAGCACCGGGCCTCCAATCGTACCTTTCAGCCACCCCTTTCACTGCGCCCCTACCCCCAGGTTTCGGGCTCGCACAATCGGATGCGACTCGAACCAAGCGAATCCAATCCGTTCCAGAAGAGTACCAATCCTCGCTTCTTCCTTCTTTCGATCCCCTTTTTCGCCCTCCGTTTCTGTCGCTCCGCTCGGACCGCTTCCATCCGCCACCCCCGACGTCTTCGTCCTTCCACAGAGCTTTGACTCTCTGTTTCTGCGCCGAGAACCTCTCCCAAGGGAAAGATTCGCCGCCGAGGGGTATAGTTATCGGTTCCCCGGAGCGTTTCGACCTTTTCAACCTCTTCCTCCGCCTCCTCCACACCTCCTCTCTCTTCCGCCGCACCCGGCAGCTTCTTCTTTCTTTCTGTTCCGGCAGCGAGTCTCGGCAGACCTCTTCCGAGCCAGCTCGATCTCTCTCCCCGTAACTCTGTTCGAGCCACCCCGTTGGAAAATCGAGCTGGCCACGGCGGCCAGCCATCGGCGCCTCGGAGAGAACTCTCGTAGCCGTGTCGGGTTCGGTCGAGCCGAGTCCAGTCGCGAGCACTTCGTTCGAGGGATCGATGGGGCTCGTTAGCGGCCGATCGTTTTTCAATCACGGGAGCTGGAAAGATCGGTCGCGAGTATCGGGGCGAAACTGTCTCTCCGCGCGTCCAACTGGTGAAAGCATACAGTGCTCTCCGATCGGATACGATCTCGACGCGGGAATTAGTCGAGACGTCGATTGTAATCTCGTGCGCGGATCGAGAATTCCCCGTGACCGTCGCCGATCGACCTTTGCACAGGTGCGCGCTGCTCGGCCAGAGGGGACGTTAAGCGACGGTTGTAGCGAGGCGTAATTTACGGGACGGACAGTCTGATTTAAATTTAAAGGAAGCGAAATTGAAATACCTCGGTGTCAGGACGCGTTACCGTATTTCATCGTAGCCTGGGTCCAGCCCTCGAGGACGGGCCTGGTTAATTAACGAGCCACGAGCCCAACCAGCCCAACCAGCCCGGCTATAATAAGCAGCTTAGCTGTTAATTAAATGCCGCCCGCTGCCTTTTGTTTGTCTACCGGTACACGACAAATTTCGCGAAGGTGATGCGCTAATAATTAGAAAGCGATAACGGCCGGATTATCCCTGCTGTCCTACGCTCGCTGGCGGGAATAATGGTCCCGTCCACCACCCTCCGGGAATATTTTCGACCAGTGACACGATGTTAGTAAGTTAGTCGGCTCGTCCTACCTGTCGATACCTTATTAATGATCCGATGCAAAGTTATTTACGGAAACCGAGCTTAACCCGACGGCGAAATTGAACGACCTTTGCGATTCTGCTCTCGAGTGACGTGTCAAACCGAACGAGTTATATAATTTGGGAGGAGCCGCGCCGAATTGCTTAATTTTCAATATCCGTGTCGGGAATGAGTTATTTTTTACTTATCGTGGAAAATAATTATAATAGAGTAATTGATGGCAGTTAAATCTACTTATACGGAGAAAAATAGCAATGAAGCAATTGGGCTTTTAAATATGCAGCAGTGGCATCGCAGATATTCCACGGATAATCAGGGCAACTCATTAATTAGGTAGATACTTTTAATGTGAACAAAATTTTAGAGTTAAAAATACGGGGCGAGACGTCAAAAAAGTCAGCGTTTAACGTTAGCAATAATAATAATATATTATCTATATTACGTACACCCAGAAGAAAGAAATTATAATAGGGAAAAATTAACGTACAAAAGAAAAGAAAAATAAATATTTAAGAATTGTTAAATTGCTATTAGCTGCTATTTGATCCGACTTGACCGCAAAGTGCAGAAATATTCGGTCACACTTTAAAACAGAATAATTGGTTTGAAATTGCTCCAAATTATTTGAATTTTTTGAGAAGCTAGAAGGATTAGTTTGCTAAGTGACGTAACTCGTCATTTTGAAAAAAAATTGCAATTGGTCGAAATAGCGAAACAAATAGTAAATGTGTTTTTCTACATTTTCTCTGTGCTCGTAATGAAAATTTAAAGTATGCCTTTGGAGATTTAAATAAGTTGTAAACATGCTGAAAATTTCATCATAATCGGTTAACGCAGCTATGAGCTACAAACAGTTAAAGTTGGTGAAAATTACACATTTCGGCAGGTTTCAGCAGTTCGGCTGTAATTTTCACCAACTTCACCTGTTTGTAGCCCATAGCTGCGTTAACCGATTTTGATGAAATTTACAGCACGTATCCAACTTACATAAATCGACAAAAGGCATTATTAAAATTTTCATTACGAGCACACACAAAAACTAGAAAAATACATTTACTATTTTTTTCGCAATTTCCACCAATTGCAATTTTTTTCAAAACAACGAATCACATCACTTTGCAAACTAATCCTTCTACCTTCTCATTATAACTCAAGCGATTTGAACCAATTTTAAACAACTTATTCTGTTTCAAAGTGTAACCGAATACTTCCGTATAATTCCCGATCGAAATCAAATTAAAAATATAATTCCCGCGGTTTAAAATCATCGAAAAATGTTCGTTTCCAACATTTCGCGTCGAGGAATACACACTTCTCCAGCGAGACCCGTATAACTTTCCCCAGTGCCCAATAAAGGGAGGAGCACAGCGAGGAAAAGGTCTTTGTCGCAACGGCAGAGCGCGCTAATCCTCGCGGGTCTCTCGAAACGGGATAAAGGGTTAGGGCGCAAAGTTCCGAGTTATTATTTCTCATTTTCTTTTCTCACCGTGGTGTGCTTCAGCTGTCTTCTTCTTCCCTTGTACCAGGTGATCACCGCCGGTGGCCTCGAGCCCGTTGTCTCGCACTCCACCTCGTACCGTTTCCCAGCCAGCAGAGACTCGTTCCCGAGTCCCTTCTTCCCGGGCCTCCTTGCGATCACCGTCAAAGGCTTCACTGCAAACCAACGATACCCCGGTTAATCGATCCACGCCGAGTAAGCCCGCAGCCCCAAACGATCCGTCGATCGGCCCAACGACATAATGCCCCTCCCCGCTCCCTCCCCCGCTCTTTTTTCGAATCACCAAGTCCAGCAATCACGCGGCCCGACGACGCTAATCGGCCGCGATAATTAAAGAGAACCGATAATTAAGGCGGACAAACGAGCGGTGGGAGGGTACGTGAGCCCGATGCAAATCGTGCCGGCCGATTTAACGTTGTAAAACCCCCGACCGAGCGGTCAATTGCCAGTCATTTGTCATTTTCGAACTCGCTGCGCGTTTCGTATGCGCCCCAACGCAGAACCACGGACAACACGCCGATCTTCTACCCATCCATTTACGTACTTCCCATCTGTTTTGTTTTTCCCTTCTTTTTTTTTTTATCGAAAGCTAGGGCCACAAGAGAAACGACGAGACGAAGGAAGGAAGAGAAGATCCGCGTGCGAATGATTCGTCGATTTTTTCCCGAGCTTCTGCGAGATAACGATCATTACTCGCGGCAAACATTGATTTTTCCGTGCGTGTGTAAACGCGCGGAACGATACTGTTCCCCGGTATCAACGAGCACGCGACGATCGCTTTGACGGACGATAAATCCGAGTTTCCAATTGGCCAATACCAGCCAGATACGATCCGCTCGTGCGTGAAATATGAAAACTACGAGGATACGGTGGCGAGCCCGTGTACACTACCGCGCAGTTTCGCCTGCTGTTCGCGACGTCGAATCGCTCGCGATAATCAGTCTCGATAGTTTCCCGGTCCATTCCTTCCGGGGTGTCTCGTTTCCGTTCGTTCATCCGTCACGATGACGGAGCAGCTACGGAAACGTCCGAGCTTCCATTTCACGTTGACAAGTTGCATTACACGGTTTTGAATGAACGACAAGGTTGCGCAATTCGCGGGTCCACGAATATTTGATTCCTCGTGTTTCCGGAATCACCGGCCTTTTCGATTATCCGCGATCCTGTCGATCCCGTCGATCCTCGAGCCCTGGCGACGCGAGCGTTCGCCTCTCGTCACTGCTCGCCGGTTTTTTAATTTCTCTTTCGTTTTTTGTTCCACCAGCCATGAGATGAATACACGCTGGATGGCACGGTCACTTGGTCCAGGTCGCGAAAATCAAAGAGCGAGCATCGATCAATCCCTCTCTCTCTCTCTCTCTCTCTCCACTCTTCGTTCGACATGCTCCTCTGCCGCGCCCACCCTCCTCCGCTCCAACACCCTCGCGCCCTCTTCCCCTATTTCGCTGCCCGTTTCGTTATCTCCGTGGACGAAGGGTAGGATTTTTTTTCCCCCGTTCGTTCACCGTTATGATGGGTGTTCTCGTTCACCAATAACGGGTCTTCAATTTCGTTGTCCGCTTCGTCGAAAATTTCGTGACTTTCGGAAGCACTGATAATTCAGCGCCGATCAATCACGCTCGTCGCTCCTCCTGTACTTCCTTTTTCAACAGACGCGAGTTTTTCGGGCTTCCCCCACGAGGGAGGCAAGAAGCTCGTACAAAGCCTTTTGGAATTATAAGTGGAGCCTTAATTGAGTTCTAAGAAGCCATAAAAAGGGGAGGAATAGTCTTGATAACTAAATATCGCGAGGATATCTTTACAAACTTCAAATAAATTAGAAAAATTTATTTAGATAATTATTTCTTTGATTCAACAGTAATCAGAGCACAGTAATTGAAAAATATATTTTTTCGTACAATAAGTAGTAATTATTCAGTCGATCATTTTTTATTTCTATTTTTGGCAAATTTTTCAAATCTGGAGCATCGTATTTCGCGACACAGTAATGGGTGCAGATTCGAAATTTGCAATAAATCGCTCATTTGTTATCGGATTTGCATTAAACGCGCGCCAAACAGATGTAGATTTTTTAAAACATTTATTACACGCTATAACTCAAAAACTGTCTAAAATGGAGCTGCACCCCTCTTGCAGCAAGGTCCTCAATTTCATTTTGAAGGCTGGAAGACAGGCGACAGCATCGAACATGGCTTTCGGTAAACTGGCTGGTCGTTCGTTCGCCGGCGAAGATGGGCGCGGGTTGAAACGAGATTCCCTTTAGGCGTATCGTCTCTCATCCAAGTTCCTCCCTGGCGCTCGTTACGGCCACGCCACCGCGGGGGAGCAGATAATTGATCTATGAATTTTTCAGTTTACTCTGGAAATTAGCGTTTCGCCGTGCTGGCTTATGGGGCGGCTCGGCCGCGTGTTAACGAAGAATTCTAATTTTGCAGAAGCCCGGGGTTCTAGCCAGGTTTCACGGTTCCTTCGGCTTCCTCCTCCATCGAGGAGGGCTCGGCGGGATGGATGAGCCGGGTGGGGCTCCGGGCTGGATTTAATATATTTCTCGTCTTATCTCGCCTTATCTTCCCTTAAAGGCGATTCACAGCGGCGAGGGAGCAAAAGGATGTTGGCCCACTTTCGCTGTCTCGTAGATCTTATCGTTAATGCGGGACAAGATAGGCTCGGGGTGAGGCTTCTGATTTGTTAGCCACGCGATAAGAATTTGTATCTACTTCTTGTCTTTATTTCATTCCTCTTTTAACGGTGCTTCGCCACCGCCCACGGCTGAACACGGCTTAACCCCGAGGACTCGGTCGTTTCCCCTCACCCTCCGACATCTGCTCCCCCGTTAACCTTCTTTCCCTCCCCCTTTTCCCCGGTTTTATTTAAAGCCCGGCGACGGTGCAAGATAATCGTTATAATACTCACGATTAAGGTCCAGGGTAATCGAGGACTCCTTCGGCTCGATCAGGTCCGTGTTCCGTGCCTGGCAAGTGAAATTCGCGCCAAGGTCCGATCGACGGATGGGCTGCAGAGTCAACCTAGCGGAAAAAATTACAGTTCCTAGGAGACAAGGTGAAAAAGGAAGCGAATGGTACCGGCGTTGCAAGTATGCCTTTACGTATCTCCCATCGACCAACGATAGGTATCGTAGAATTTGGAAAGATTCATAGCAGACGGTGCAGGCACAAAGGTATCAGGGTCGAGTTCTTTCATTATTCGTCTACGGGTCGAGGGAAGAACAAAGCGTACCTACCTGTTCTCTATAACGTCGCCAGCATTCTTCTCGTACTCCTCGTCCTTCACTTGGCCGTTGACGAGCCACCGGACCATGGGCTCCGGTTTGCCTGCAACACAAATTAACGAACCGTTAAGAACAGAGAGAAACATCGGGTCATGGATTTACAGCGCGTAATTTTGATACACCGTCGATTTCCACCAACAGCGAACGACTCGTTTCCGTTTCAGAGCGCTTCGAAAGGGTAACGACTTAATAAACGACTCGATCGAACGTAACGAGAGAGCCGCCGGCAAGATTTACGCAACGGTAACCGAAAACATCTCGATCGGGCAAGGTGTGGAGCAAATCGGGGATCGTATGGAGCGTAACGACTCGCGGAAAGTGGTTTCGACCAGCGGGGAAAGTCTTGCTTCCAAGGTTCCTTAGCGGAACTGGTGGAGAAGCAGGGACGGGCGGGAAGAGAGGAGCACGAGTGGACAGGGGGGTATAAACGGGGCTGGGACGAGCTTCGACGAAGCTACTAAAGGGTAGATGAGTTCCCAGGAACTTTTAAATTAGCCGATACCCCGGAGTTTTCGATGCGGTGCTGCAGACAAAAACTGGCAGACTTGGAGCCGGTCGCTTCAATAACCGCGCGTTACAGTTTCCCGTTCTGCCGGGGAATCGATAAATATCAATTATAGAACGACAGGCGAACGGATCAAAGCAGCTGAAATATTAAAAGCGAGGCTAGATCGTGCCGTGATTCCGGCTGTTCCTTGGATTCGGAAATCGGGACTATCTCTGAAACTGTCTGACGAGGACTGGGTCTAATGAAACTTTAAAGACAAATATGGATTCTGGTACAAGCTGCGCATGATTTTGATAGTTGTTAGGGAAAATTTAATTTTCTGGTTTTTGATCGACGTTCGAGGCAATACTTGCTCAACTATGATTGTGACAGTGTAGTGAAACGAAGAAAGTAGCTTGTAGTAATTGTCGATTAAGTGTAAAAGCTTTCTTGCAGTTTTTACAAGTTTACAATTGGATGATTGTTTAATTATTTAGTTTCATTTTAGAAGCGTGAAGACTCGAGGCTGGGGAAGTCTATGAAAATTTCATGTTCTAAGTCGCGTTTCTATTACTCTGCCAAAGAAATAGGGAGTTCATCGCGATTAATAGTTTAAGAGATTATTGTAGCGTAAGAAACACTTCTGCTTAGATCATTTTTGGTATTTTGTTTATAAAGCATCTATTGCCTTTCAACCTTTTGCGTCACAATTTGGTTCATATATTTATCCGGGTTTTAGTAATGTTTACAAAGTTTACTAGAGAGAAATAATTGAAATTTCTGGCAGTGCAAGCGTTTGAACTCATTCGGTAAAAAACAGTCTTCCCATGGTGTTCGTTATTTCGAATATTCTGCGGATCAGAAATAAAACCAATATCATGCTTAATTAGGACGAATTTGGCTATAGCCGGTAACAGAATGGAAGGAACATTGACCATTAAAAAATGATGGTACTTCGATATTTGACTATCCATTTTTCATATTTTCCATACCTTTCGCAGACTAAAAAAGTGAGAAAAAACATCATTTTGAATTAATTCTGCTACCGGGTATAGCCAAAGTCGTGCTAGTTAAGAATTGTTTTGGTTTTCTATTTCAGATGAGCAGAATAGCAGGAATACCGGACATCATGCACTGTTACAAATTTCAATCATTTCTCTAATAAAATTTGTAAACATTACTGAAGCATGGATAAATATATTAACCAAATTGTGACGGAAAAGATTGTATAGATGCTTCATAAAAAAATACCACAGATTGTATAAGAAAAATGCGTCTTACAATAGAAAACTTCCTTAAAAGGTTGTATCCACTCAGGAGGCCGCAAAGAAGCGAATGTTTGTGAATTTTTTTGAAAAAGCGGAAGCATATAATTTTACAGAACCTTTCGCACTTAAAAGAACAACATTTAAAGAATGTTTGGTAATTTTTTTGTATCGTAATATAATCGAACCTATACATTGAAAAAATATCCTCCCTTCATTCCGTAGATTGTTATATAAAAAACAAGCTTGCAAAATGTCAGAAAGATTGGCGCAGTATTTTTTTAAATATTTTGCTCACCGTTTTTAAAAAGGCTTCTTGAATGTAACGTTGTATTTTTATTATAAACGTAAATATTTTTCTACAAGAAAATACCAAATCTTTTTCAAATATTGTTCTTCTAAGTGCAAAAAGTTCTGTAAAAATATATGCTTCCGCTTTCTAAAAAAAAATCGCCTCTTTTCGACCTCCTGCCTAAGTATAATCCCTTAAGTTAAAAATCAAAAACTCCGAGGCAGTGAATCCAAAGGTAAACAATACCCGCTTCCTCCCAACGTGTATACCCTTTGCAAATAAACTCCCTGCACCCTGATAAGTTTCCCGTTAATTAAAATCGAAACCCTCGAACGTTCCCCTCTCACAACACCGTATCTACAGCGATCGACGATTAAATATCGGTTCGGGCGCGTTACCGCGGCGGAAAATTTCGAGCTGCGGGAAAACTACATTTCATATGCGCCGACCTAATAAATAAGGGTTCCTCCGATCCCCTTAACCGTTCGCCCCCTCGCGATGTACGTGCTTCGCGAAAGCAGCGTTTATCGAAAATAAATGGTCCTCGAAGAGGGGTATATCCGGTATATCGTATCGAGTTCCATTCGAAGGAACGTTCCCTGGATAGACTCCGTATTATATCACGGATTTACATATCTCGCCGGAATAATACGCGGCTCCGTGGCTAGATGCATATTTTTATTGGAAAAAGCTGCCGGTTATGGTGATAAAACGGCCCCGTATGATATACGAGCATTATAAGAGTCAGGTATGCCCCCGGTAATGGGTGAGAAATCATAAAGCGAGAAAAACCGTGGGACGCGTCTATCGAGGGCGGTGGAATCCGTGTATAGGACGGCGGGGTTCTCGTCGCCTATGAGGGGATGCGAAAAGGCGTATCGCTAGGAACAGAGGGTTTCCTCGCATTCATTGTTATTCACTGTGCCGTACCGCTGTACCGGAATCGCAATTTAATCAGGACCGACGACGGCGACGCAACGTCGCCGCGACACTTAAAATTGCAAGCCTGATCTCCGATGGAGGCGCCCCTAGATTAGCTCTCCCCGTCATTGTTATTCACGATGCCGGCCGATCTAGATTGCGTTTTAACCGTCTCTCGTTGCTTCCGATTCGCCGCGCTCTCGTTCCAACGTATTTCCACCGTGCCGATCTTCCCTCTCCCGGCCGAGCTTTTATACAATTCAAACGACACCTTCCACCCTTCAAACGCACAGCCCGCAAGCCAGAGAGCACGCGGCAACCTCCAACTCGGATACTTGCTATGCTGTTCCGTCCCTGTTCTTTACCAACACTTGAGGAGGCGTGAGAGTTGTTGGAGAGATCCTCTGCAAGGATCGCCCAAACTTCGGCAGATCGTCCAGAACGGAGGTGGAAGAAAATCATAGTGGTTGCTGATCCGTTGCCTCTTTCGTGCCGTTTACCAGCGCGAAAGATTTTTATTTTTCTCCGAGGAGCAGAGGGCGACGACGACAGGCGAGGGGCCGGTTAATTCGTAAGCTGAGCCGCGAGGTCGTTTGCATGAGTGCTTAGGGGCGAAAGCGAGGTCGTGGCGCGGTTGCGTGGCTGCGGAAAGGGTGGAGGGCTAGGTGGTCTGGGTTAGGTCTGGGAATGGCTTCGGTACGCCCCTGGCGTTGACTTTAACTGTCCGACTATATTCGAACTCCTCCACTCGTAGCTCGGGTCTCCCTTAAAACGACGACAACACCGGCGCTATCTGCGCGGCGGGGGGGCACTAAACTGCGGATTTTAATCCGCGGATACCGGACGATATCTTGCAGGATTAAGGCTGGTCCGCAGCCACTCGCCCACATCTAACAAGTTTACCGTCGGTTCGAACTCTGCTTAAGGCAAATACCCGTCGCTAGGTCTCGAGATCCTTGCCAGATCTCCTCCCCCGAGTCGCCCCTTTAACCAACCCCCAGCGCCCTACCCCACAGCGTCGGTATCCAAGTCTGTTCATTTCATCGGCGCCTTGATCCGGCGCTCCCTCTTGATTTAGAATCATCGGGGGAACGTTTATAAGCCGAACTTGCCGTCTATTCGGCGTTTAATGAATACATGGGGGGCAACTTTAGACGTTTAGAAGTTCCTGTCCCACTTCCGTTCCTATGATACTGCGAGATTAAAGGTTACCCGCGACGTCGAAGGGTTCTAGTATCCCGCGCTATACGAGGAGAGACGAGAAGATACAAAAAGCAATCAAAGGCAGCGTTCTGAAAAGCAAACAGGAAGTTCGCAATATTTCTAATGGGTAAAACAGAGCGGGTCGCGCTGCAGGGAGTAGGTCGGTGCCGATACGAGCGAGTTTAACTCGCTTTGCTAGCGGCGCGTAGCTTTGTCCCCGGCTCGCTCTCGAATAATTTTTAATATCTTTTATGGCGCCGCGAGTTCCGGCGCGGAGGATTGAAAAATAAATATTCTCCCCCGGTCGGCCAATACGGCGCGCGCAGATTGCGATCTCGCGACATTATGCGCACACCCGAGGGAAATAGGCAAAGTGCATCGCGCTTGATGACGCGAAAGAGGAAGATGACGGAGGTGAAAGAGGAGGGGGCACCGTTTCCACCGGCTTTCCGTTGAATAATTATCCGAGTAAACTGGCTGGTCGCGCTGTCCTCGCGAAAATAACCGAGCATCCTTCGAATTTTCCGAGATCCTTCTATTATTCCCAAGATATTAAATTCGTCCTGAACCCGCTCCAGATTTCTCGCGCCGGGATACATATTCATCCTGCACGCGAGGGGCGAAGAGGCAGAAGAGAGATTCTCCCCGCTGGTGGTCGGGCAGGATAGGGGATGGCGAGAGAGATAGGGGAAGGAACAGCTCACCTTTACGTGCGTATACATCCTCGAAGAAGGACCCTCGATTCTTTCCGGGCACGAAGTCTAGTAATTGGCAATAAATTCCGTGGGCGGGCTGAGTCGTAAAATTTTCTCGCCGCTATTGCCATAAATTATAGATAACACGGAGCCCCGTGGAGGGAGTTAGGCTTAGTTGTAAATCGCGTATAATAGACCGCTCCAGAAAAGAATGTAGGCGTTCCAATGGAAGTATCTACCCGCCGCGGTTAAGCCCTGGCGATTATACACAGAGGAAGCTAAGCAATCGCTTATTCACAACCAATACATCCCTATAACTCTGCGAAGACGAATTTTCGAAAACCACGCCCCGCTGAAAAAGTTTGACCGGTGTGAAAAAAAAACGTCGAGGTAAATCTCGCCCGGGGAAACGTCCCCCGTGGAAAACGACGCAAAATATTTATCGTCGCGCCGGGAGGAGGATGAAGCTCGCGTATTAGCGCGCGTCTCGTGTAATTAACGCGAGGCGTCCGCTTCAGTTTTTCAGGCCGCCAGCGCGACGGTCCCGCGCTCGCGACGAATTAAAACGAACGTCGAAGCAAGGACGCGTTTAATACCGGCCACAGGGTTTTTATTGCGCCGTTCGCGCGGCCCCGAGCTCGCAGTAAACCCCCCGGCGGAGGGGGACCGGAAACCGGGCGAAGGATCGGCGAGAAGAATCGCGGCTTCCGTTTTCGAATTTCCTGCCGCGCGGCGGTTTCATCCACTTTATGAAGATTAGACTGTCCGGTTGGTATCTCGCGGCTGCGAGGCAAACACCGCCGCGGTGTACCGCCGCGGGAATCACGACGTCGTATAAAGAAGAACAGACGCGCCTGGGACGCGAATAAACCTACCGATTATTCGTTCGCCCGCGCGATAACGCTCGCCACCCCTCCCGGCGTCGCAACTCGGGCGAATCGCTCACGGAAAGTGTGTATCGTCGAAATCGATATCGAATTCCGGGACGTCCAAACAAAGTGCCGATATAAATATCGCGGGAACAAGCTCGCAATAAAACGCGCGGTCTGCGAATTTTTTACGACGCTCAAAGGATAGGAGAGAGAACTCGTCGTTTCTCGTTTGAATAATCGGATCTGATAGCTATACCGCGACGTTCGAGATGATTCTTTCCCGCGTAAATACTCGCCGCGTATATCGGCGATATTCGCGATCTTGGGGCGAGTGGAACGGGGGCTGGGCGAAAGGCGTCGGGCAAAAGTCGCCCGGCGAATTAACATTTAATCGGTAAAGTATACCCCGGTGTAATTTCGCATTGGCGGTCAGCATTTCCGCCCTCCTGCATCCGATTGAATTGCAAATCATTGCCCAAGTGCCGCCCGAACAGGAATACCGAGGCTTGCCGAGAATTTATACAGGGTGGCGAGTAATTCACCGCGCGGGCGAAAAGAAGCCGGAGCTTTCGTTCAATATTAAGTCGGGAAGTTGAATTACCTTTCGACTTAATTATGCCATCAAATTGCCGCGCGTCTTCTAAATAGAGGTTGGACGGTTTGTCTTCGCTAAGAAATGCGGGCGATTTCGAGGGGGCAGAATGCAGTAACTAGGGGAGAGCGGGCACGCGGGAAAAGTTCCGGCTCGCAAAGTCAAACAAGGCGGCGAGGAGGAATCGCGGAATTTCATCGGGCCGTTTTCCACGGACACGCCGACACCGACGATATTGCCGATCGATCCCTCGTCCGTCGAAAAATATATTTCGTATGCCCGGAGCGGCGCGTCGATAACTCGAAAACAATGGGAGGCGGAGGGAGCGCTCTGCTAGAGACAGAATCCCAAGCACTGCCATAGACGATCTTCTCCTCCCTCTTTAAGGATGATTTACAATTAAATGAAAATTTTAGGCTCTAGGCGTGTAGGCGGGATCGTTTGCAGCGGTCCCGCTAGCGTATTGTTAAGGCTAAGCCGATCTTCTCGATATTCAATTTATACGCCGCAGTGCGTATGATCGATGCGCAGCGTCGATGCAATTCCCATCGAATCTGCATACGGCAATATTCCCGGCTTCGAATTTCGATGTATTCATCGAGCCCCGCCGCCGACGATGAGCATTCAATCGTCCTCGTACACCTCCCTGTATTTGTACCATAGTTATCCAGTTTACGATATATCGGCCGAAACGATTCTCGCGTCTTCCGCGGGATTCGAAATATCGTTCTTCAGCGGCCACGCTTCCACACGATCGATCGTTGCCTCCACGGTCGGCCCCCGATATACCGACAATTTCCTACAGAATCCCGAATAGAAGGTCCGTCCGATTGAACGGCTCCATCGGGTACGAAATATATTTCCACAATTGCCATTCTATCTTTCGAGGAGTTTGCTCGTCGAGTGCCCACCACTGCGACGCGATGGGACGAGAATCATGCGAAAATGCCCTGTCAAAGGACGAGGCGGCAGCGTTTAATCGGGCCCGAGGACAGAGGGGGACGTCTACTCGTCTGCGAGGAGACTCGGCGAGGGGGAGCAGTGGCTGCCGGGCCAGAGGGGAGGAAATAATCTTTTAAGACGGACGAAGAAGTTGCCGCAGTTATAAACAGAAATTTAGATCCAGTTGCCAAAGTAAACACCGGAACCTCGGTAGTTTGGTGCTTCCTCTCCCGTTCCATTCGGGGAACGCTTGATCCTCCCGTGCCCCTGTCCTCCCTCTCCACCCTGTCCCTCGACTCTCTGCTCCCCCCAACGTGGAACTTTTCACTTAGCTCCGCTCGTCGATAAAAAGTTGCCTGATCTAATAACTGGCGACACCACTGACTCCGGCAGCCCGCCCCCCTCCACAAGCTCCGTCCTCTCCAGAGCGACGCTGCGTCGATCCTTCGTCCCTCTCTCAGCGTCGCGATCGAACTTTGCGCCGACGATTTCGCGGCGAGCTAGAGAACGGACTCTCGCGAGAGAGCGGCGCGTGCGATTTCCGCCTCCGACGGACAGGATATACTCGGAGAGAGAGGGAAAAAGTTTTATTCCCGGGGTCCTCGTGTTTACCGCGCTAAAATTCGAGACGCCGTTAAAAACTTGCCCGACTCGGAAAGTTACGGACCGTTTACCGAATTCCACGTATTCCGGGCTTCGACGGGACCCAAGGAAGAGTCTGTTCCGTAGGACGGAAACTACTGTCGGTTTTAGCTGTTCACGCGGATAGAAACTTCCTGACCAGCGAGCCACGCGGAACTTCTGTGCTAGTTGCACCGCGGAGACTCTGCCGATGGTTTGGAAAAATGCGTACTAACGACGGAACGTCCGGTCGCGAAGTTTTCGGAGCAGTCGAACACGGAGGCGAAAGATTAAGGTTTAAACATAGTTAGCAGTTGTGTGAGGAAGTAGTAGTAGTGGGAAGAAGAAGTGGCGTAGGGGATTTCTTCTTTTTACTATTGACACGCAGGCACTGATCTGTCAAGGAACTGATAAGTGTGTTTCTCAATCTTTTTTGAGTTGCGATCCCCTTTTATAATATTCAAATTACCTGCGACGTCCCCCTCCCATATAAGGTAAATTTACTCTTCCTTTCATTTATGAAAAATCAGTATCATTAACACATATTAATAATTAATGATCACATCATTAACAGGCTATGAAAATGTAACCATATTAAAATAAATAAGTGCTAAAAATCGTCAACTAAAAATAACCATCGCGACCCCCTAGAAAATAATTTGCAACCAACTTTTTACTTCTAATCTTTAATTTTAATTGCAATAGACGAGTTAAGCAACCCTTTGAAACGGACGCATATTAAGAAAAAAAGACAGAAACAGAAAGAAAAAGAAAAGGAAAAAAGAAAAGCATGAATATACAATATGAGACATACAACGCAACAGACGTAAAAGCGTTGTACGAATCTTATTTATTGAATCGGAGAAAAATCAAGTTGGTAGTGATAAGAATTAGCAATGGTACCTACATATGCGATCGGTGCAATTTTGTTTGCCATAGGGCATAGAGGGTTCGATGAGTTTTTACGTTAAAAAGATTACGATGCTTTAGACTCTTAGTGATTGCATTGAAATTGAGTTGTTTTAGTATGGGTTCACAATTTATTCGGCTATTTGTCACATTGATAAAAAGGTCAGGTCTGATAAAATTCTTGAATCTACGAATTCTTGAATTCTATGAATCTTAGATAATAAATTGAACGCTCTCGATTCTATTGCAGTGTATTTTGAAGTAAGAAGACCAAATTATAGAGCCATATTCGAGTTGAGGCCGTACTATGGTATTGTATAAAAGCAAGATTGACTTAGTACATAATAGATGCGGAGCAAAGCGATAAATAAAACCTAAAGTTTTGTAGGCAGAGTAGATTATATTTTTATAGTGATCCGTAAAGGATAACGTTGACGTAAAGATTATCCCAAGGTCACTTGTACTGTTAACTAAAGGTAAATGAGCATATTGATGTTGGATGTTTATACCTTTATGACTAAAACGGATCGCAAGAGACTTGGAGCTATTAAACATAAGGCTATTCTCCTTGCACCACATTTCAAGAGACAAAAGATCGCATCTCCGCATTTTTTAAAGCTCGAAAAATTTCTAGGTCATCAGCATAAGAGAAGAGAATTACTATTTTTAAAAACACTAAATATATCATTAATAAACATAATAACCAAGAGAGGACATTCACCCTAACAGTTTCAGAGTGAATATAAACAGCATACCTATAGTTTCTTACTTTCCTCATCTTTTACGTTCTCTTCCATGAAAATATTATACCAGCAGTACTTACCACCAGTTACACGGCACGTGAGGGATGGCGTGTCGCCCTCCTCGTAGGGTCCCGCTGTCCCGTTCACTATCCTGCCCCATTGATCCAAAATCGTCGGCTGCTCCGGCGGCACTGTGACAGAGAGAAAAATCCAAGTCAGGCGGATGGAGGCTGGTAACTTGACGTAGCTTTAAGACCGATTGAACTTCGCGAGCGGGCGTCTGGCCCGCGTGTCGCCCTGTCAATCGAAATATCTCCAAAGCAGGAGCGAAAGTTTCCTAATGCGATTGGTATCTCGCCGCGATTCTCAGCGGGCGGCGGTGTCGGCCGCGACAAAAACTCCGAAACCCGTCGCTGGGCACTTTGAGCGGGCCTTTGGAAGAAATTCATTCGAACCGCGGCCTGCGCGCGGGGTATCGACTGGCGCGTAGGTATGATCGTTTACGGATTAAGCGCGGCGATATTTTTCCCCGGAATATTCGTTCCCCGGTCCGGAGTCGGATAAGCCAACCTGGATATTCCTCTGGCTTTTTCGTTATTTTGCAAGTTAGCTGCATACGTCCAACGTTCTCGATGGTTTATCAGCGAGGTTACGGCGGACCACACCTACCATACATTTATTCCCCTTTCCGCCGCCTCTCTTTTTCGCTATCACTCTATTTACCCGACGCATCGTTCGGCCGGAACAGCTTATACCCCGCCGCGTATATGGAATCGGCGCGGAATTTTCTGCTCGGTTTGGGAGCGTATTTTCGATCAACCAACAAAATGCTCCGCGAGCGCACAATAGTCGGCGTAACGCGCAGATTTTCACGCGATTTACCGATGACCGACGAGTCATCGACTGTTATCGCGTATCGGCGTGGCGCGCGCGTTACGCCGATCCACGAGCGGCGCCGAGTGCCCACCGCGTATTTGATCCATTTTGCTAGGAACGTCGTGTAACTCGACGTTCGCGGGAAAATAAAAAAAAATATATATATATAAACCGCCCGGAGCTGGCCGCAAAACGAGCCCCGGTTTCCACGGGACAGAGTCGTGCCATTTTCGCCAGCGATCCCCGGTATCGCGGACCACTCAAAAAATTGCTTTAAGCGGATATACGAACGGCCATTCGGCTCTATGATGTCGCGACAGAGGAACTGCACCCGCCGATCGAGCCTCCTCGTAAACTGCGTGAAATCCAAAGTAACGTTACGGGTTCTTGCCGCTTCAGCATTCGCGATACATATATTCGCCTAAGCTCCTGCCGTTCCCGTCCGTCTATCGTCACGGCTGCACCCGTCGTAAATTTTTATTACAGAACTAAACGTTGAAATGAGTCCCACGGCCCTCGTTTGTTAAGGATAATCCAATCTGTATCGGCTCTACAGGCTTCCAGTGAAAGAGCAGTTATTTCTACTTACAATCTTAAGCAGCTTCCTTCTATTCAATACCGATAAGTATCTATGACACACGCGAGGAATTTAGGGTAGAGATCTTAAGCACTGCAAGAGTAAGTAGCTTGAAAGTAACCACAATGGAGTGACGTTTGTTTCGCCGATAGGCTCAGGAGTGTGAAAAAATTTGTAGCTCCAGGCAGATGATCCTTCAAAAAAATGTTTACCATAGATCCCTTCGGCCGATCGGAAATTGCATTCCACGAATCGTCAGGCGAGCGGAACCGAGCGATGTAACGCGGATTCGATCAGTCGGGGACTGGCTTTTCGCAATTCGTGACGCTGCCCCGAGCGTTCGGTCAGTTTTTTTTTTTCTGTCGAAAATTCGATATAAATGGATCTAGCTTTACATCCGAGCCGCGTTAGTATCACGAGGTTAACGACACGGGTCGGGGCGCTGCGGATCGCTCGAAAATCGTAGGGAAATCGACGAACGAATCGCGAAGCAGCTTAATCAAACGGTCCGAGTTTCGGTAAATTCAATTTCGAGCAACTCCATCGCGGAAACCCTTTCCTCCGACCGCGATGAAATTTTATCCCCGCCCCGAAACTGGGGTGTAAAGTATTCATGAAGATTTATAGCCGCTTTTCAATCCATAATCGCCGATATCGACGAAAACCGTGGGCCGTTCTTTTCGCCGGCGAACGTCAGCCGGCCGATCAATCGATCGATCAGGATTTTTTCCCTCGAACGAGCATCGAGAGATCGACCACGCTTCTCGCGCTACCTACGAAAGGTATATATACGAATGGAAGGGAAACCTATGCCCGGTAGTAGATTTTTATTTTTAACCGGAAACCACCGAAATTCCTTTCAAACCTTCACTCTATTCGACGCCATCGAGATTCTATTTGCCGTATTTTCGATGCACGCCCCGTAATCGATAGGCGTTTACGAATTTATATATTCCCGCGAAACAAAAACGCTTGCAAATGGTCAGTCGCCTGATAGGTTTTCGGCTCGTTTATACGCGGCGGCGGATTCATTTGTTTATTTGCATTAATTTTTCCAAGTAACGTTCCAGTGATAGCGCATCGATTAAGGATAAATATCACGGACGGTCGCTTTTGATTCCGTACTTTGAATAACGCTGGCGAATATTTGCAGCATTGAACGATGGCGATTTCGCGAAATTCCCCCCGAAAATGTTATTGCCACCGATCAGACAAGCTTGCCGTTTATACGTTACGCCATTCAACGCTGCAAAACGGATTGAAAAATATCTTTTCGTTCAAACAGAAGCCGCAATGGAATTCGAAATACATATTTTCTATTTAAAACACCGGCGAGCCACGCGTACGAATCCGAAGCATGTCGAGGGGTACAGCTGCGGGGATCAACGTGCTCTTCGAACGTATTCGCAGAAGCATGGTGCGACGAATACACGAGTTTCACATTCCCCGGCGGTGTTCTCGCGAATTCGCGATCGGGCGGGGTTGAAAAGTCACGGGAAAAGTTGCGCCTCGCGAAGATACTTCTCCCTTTCACACTAAAGGTGGATTCACCGACGAGGGTTAACCGCGAAAATTACGTAATTGGATTTATGAGGGAAATTAAGATTGATCCCTGGTGTAATTAACTGATTCGATCGTATGCTCCATCCGATTAGCGATATGAAGGGGATTAAACGTTGCCTAAGAATTATGGCCGTGGTGGGCTTTCCTCCGGAATTAAAGAGTCGACGAGATGCGCTCGATCGATGGTGTCCTCTGATTAAATGATAGCGTCGTATCGATTGCTTGAGGGATTCTGGCGCGTCTTTTTTCCTCGCGTGCCCCTTCGAGCCTCGCAAAATATCTTGGCTCGTTGTTCGAGATATACAATACACTCTGATTCGTCACGTCGTTCTACTTTCGTATCTCGTAGAAGCAGGGATCGGGCGCTCCGATGCGAGTACAATTACCTAAATACGCTTGGAAAGATTCGGTCGGAGGCAGGCGGTGTGCGCCAGGCTGGCTGCCTTCTCGCGTTCTCGATAAAACGGTTGACTTTCAATGCCGTTACAGAGGTTATATCCAGGTCCTCGCGGGAGTACACGGCGGAAGAGGCCGGGGCGGGACGAGAGCACCGAGGATAGCGAAGAGGGGCCGGTAGACGGGGGGTTGTAATGGCAATTACCAGTGGTAATCAATGGACCTCGCTCAGACCGCGCCGATAATTTCAGGGCTGGCTGGAAAATAGGCGCCTCTGTGTAGCGTAGCCCCCGCCGCACACCTATATCTGCGCCCGCCGCCCTCCGCGCGGATCCGCCGCTAGCAGTGATGGCTATTCAATTCTCTCTCTGTTGCAGGCTTTCCAGCAATTTAGTCGCTCGCAGCTTCCTATCTCCATCGATATTATTCGATTTTAAATGTCGAAAACATTAGGCGGGGAAACGCGGCGCATATTGGCAAACATGGTGCTATCGAGCGGCTTGGAAATCGTCTTGGGACAGTGACTCTCTAGCGTGGATGCATCAAAGATGTGAAAACGGTAGGTAGCGTAAACTGGGGGAACATTGGTAGCATTTTACGTCGGATTAGTAAAACTTAACCTGTGAATGGTATTTATATGATGTGCTAATGTTACGAATTGATTTTAGTTAAGATGTAAAAAATAAAGTAAAATAAAGAAATTTAAGTTTACTTACCTCAGATTAGTAAAACTTAACCCGTTAATGCTATCTACATGATGTGACAATGTTACCCCGGTACATTAACGATTTTAACATGTATTACTGAAGGAAAGGACACAAATTTTATGCATTTTACGTTTTTAGTACAATCACAAATGATGCAATGTTATGATAGGATACTTAAAGCAAATGTAAGCATGTTAATTTTTACATTATATAACAAAATGTTTCAAAAACCTGCCAATGTTCACCCAGTTTACGGTACTTAATCTATTTAAAGTCAATTTAATATTAATTTATTTAATAGTCGAATAGTTATTAATAAAATCATAACGGTATTTCTAAAAAAATCCCAAAGAAGCGCGTTGTTTCGACCGCTCTAGGTAGGCGTTATATCTACAAAAGGGATTTTTGAATTTTCATTACAGGTTCAAACAAAAAAAAGTTTAAAAAACGACCTTTACTATTTTTTTCGATATTCCAACCAATTGCAATTTTTTTCTAACGCACAAGAAGAGGAATTTGAAAAATCCATTTGGTATAGGTTGTAGCAACATTTTTTACGAGTTGAACATTGCAGCCGCGTTTTCTGTACGACTTCTGCGATATTTAACACTCTGTTCGCGATTACGGCAGTCGAGTAAACACGAACACCAAGTGTTTTTCTTTTTCACTATAAAGTAGCTTTTTATTACAATTTTTCAAAAATTCGTCACAGTACATTAAAGATGAATACTTTAATTATGTTTGTAAATAATAAACAAATTCATTTCTCATATAGTTTCCCTTCTGTTTGCATTTTTGCCTCGGCGTTCGTAATTACCCCCCTCTCCCTTATTATGATAAAACACGGAGAAACGTATCTGGCTCCTACTCTGCCTCTTTCCGGGGAAACGGCCGCGCCGGCCGAAAAGGGCACGATTAACGTTCGGAAATTACGGGCAGAGTGAAAATCCGACGGTTGATATCAGTTGATATGTCCGCGAATTTCATACGGGCGGGCTGCATTAATAGGATCGGAATGAGCGATTAAAACTGCCCCGCGAAAAACCATCGGTGAAAGCGGCGGCCGCGTGGAAGGGGCGACTTGTAATCCCGTGGAATTTTCAATGCTCAAAGCGTCACCGAAACGCGATAATTAAAAATATCGGCGTACGTTGCCGCGGGAATTACGTGTTTCGCGAGAGCTGGTCGGGACGATTTAATGCGGCAGAGCGATAGAGGGAGGGCGCGTCTCGTCGGGCGGAATATCGCGGTGACACGTTACAATGCGCGTTCGATTTGTTTTGATACGAGTCACGGATCCGCGACTGTGAGGGATTACCCGTTAAATAGATTCGTTCGATCGCCGGCACCCCCGCAGGCCGGGCTCCGTTATAATAATTCAAAAGCGTTCGTTACCCGCGGCATTCTCGCGCACCGATGTCCGGCGATCCACGTGAATTATAGCCGCTCGATTTAACGTCATAATTCTTACATTGTTATGGAAATTTCCTTTAACTCGGCTAATTACCGAAACGTCGACCCGCTCGTTTGCGCGGGCGATACCTACCCACCTCGCGCCGCGCCGAATGAGTCAGCGAAATATAATGCCAGCGTGCCGAGCGCTCTGCTCCCGTTTATACGCTCGCCGTTGTTCCAAACAGGTAACGGCTGAAACTTTCCAGAAACGGAAATGAACGCTTCGCGCGTCGCAGTTTGAGACCTCCTCCACGTCGGGATCGGCACATGGACACTGATGGTTACGTTAAATAATACGAGCAAGCAACACGAAGACTCGGAGCCAAGGCGCCGCTCCGAAATTTAAAGCATATTCGACGGTGATTCGTTTCTTGCGCGGCGGCTCCTCTCATTTAGCCACATCCACGCCGCGCATAGAAATGTAAATTGCTTGAATGCGGAACCGGTAAAGCGACAGTGGGGCTGTGCTTTAAATCAGGACAAAGGGAACGGTCGCGACGATCGTAGCCATCGTTGCGGGACATTTTCTTCGGCGGTGGTTCTTTGCGAATCTCGTTTCGCATAGTCGAGTCAGCCAACCGGAGGGCCAGGTGTTGCCGGTCGGTGGAGTATTTTAAAACCGCGCCGCGATCTCGACGATCGAGTGGCACGGCCGTGCGCACCGGTGGCTCGTTTGAATTTTAGAACGATAGTGGAAACTCGTGTAGCCCGCGCCAGTCGTGAATTTAACTTTCCGGAAGGGATGGCGGCCCGGGGCGGGAGGGAGTAGGCGGAATAGGCGGTGGCGCGAATTAATTCACGACCTCCTGACAAACCGTTCACCAGCCCGGCTACCCCTTGCCGTCGGACACCCCGCGGGCCCTGTTCCCAGCGACCTACGCGCCCCCTTTTCTCGATCCAAATCGTTACACCTTTCCGCGCCCGGGACTCCGGCGCCCCGATCCTCCGATTGGCGAAAGAGGAGCAGTTTATTGACGAGGAACGACCAAACAGACTGAGAGCAAAGGAATAAAGGTCCTAGGAGAGCGCGTCGCTTCGAGTTCTGTTCCCAGCCCTCTGCCGCCTCCTCCTCTTTCCTCACGGTGTAATCTTTCTCGTTATTTTTATCGCTCGTCTCTCGGCAAAGTCGAAACATCGCGTTACAGGTTGACGTCAACTCGCGACTGGGGATTCGAGCCGGAGTTTTCATGGAAAACTACGACCTCGGTATCGACTCGGCTGGCGGAGCCCCGCTGCCGGCGAGAAAAGGGGGGAAGAAAGAGGATCTAGTTGGCGAGGACGACGAGCTCCCGGCTGACAAGGAACATGAACGATGGGGCGACGTTCACGGCAACGAATTTGAAAATAAAATTTGACATTTTTATTGAAATCCGAGGACGAGGCATCGTGCTACGTCGTGTCGCGCCCTGACACATCGGGGCCCTCGCAAATTTACGCACCGATCCTTCAGAGAGCAGAGCCTTCGAAACGGTTTAACACCGCCTACGTACGTTGATGGATTTTTAACGCGAGCGTCGCGCCTTTTAATCGACCTAATCCATTAAGAGGCGAATTCTGCTCGGGCCCCGCGCGCCGGTTCGTTCGTTTGCCCGTCAAATGCCAGAGAAAAATCAGGTTAAAAGCGCGGAAATTCAGAATTTCTTGGTAGACGGGAATTTTTTCGGGAATTTTTTCTAGGAATTTCAAACGTCCACGCCCGCCGTCCGCGTCAGCCGGGAAATAGCCAAGCGAAATTTCGCCGTCGCGGTGCATTCAAACATCCACGGGAAAATAACAGTTAACGAGGGGGAAGAATGTCGTTGACAAAGGCGCTCGTCAACTTCGCCTCGAAACTTTCGCGTGCCACCGGCTCTCTTGTTCCAATCCAGGAACAATATATATATTCCTGTAGACGACGAATTTAATGGACCTTTACACTACGTTTAGCACGCCATTCATTACCATCCTCCTCATTACTCCATTCCTAAAGACGCGCGCATTGGAGCCGTTTCTTAATCCGCAGACACGTCCAAGATAAACAGAAGAACAAGAGAGATCGGGTGACTTTAAATTAACAGAAGTTTTGCTACCGAAGTACTGGATCGAGCGTCATTCCGAAAGGCAGTTCGTGATATACTTATTGCTAAATCGAGAGCCTTTGAAATCCGCGTGCTTCCAGCGGAGTTGCGATAAGGTATCGTTCGGGGGAGGGCACTATTTATATAGTACCATCCGACGGCGACGGTTTCCCCGGCAGCGAGGAAGTAAAATTTCCGCGCGTCTCGGGGAGTCCTTTTCCGAGTGCCGGTGCTCGTTCCTTTGGAGATTGTCGCGCGGCGGGATAATCCAAGATTGCCGCAGACGGAAAAAAAGGGATGAAAAGCCGCGAAGAAAGACGGGCGAACAAGAAGAGGCGGAAGGGGAGTGGGGCCTCGAGAACGGGGCGAAAAAAGGAGGCTGGAGCAAGGAGACCGTGGACCGTGCCAGAACGGCGTGGCTTCTGTTGCCGCTCTGTATTACCAGGGTGGTAATTGTTCGAGAATCGATTTATCTCCTCGCGGGGGAGACGGGCGGACGTCGCCTTAACCAACACAAAACACGCCGAGGACAATGATATTCTTGTCGATAACAATTTACCCTTTGTGCATGCACGGCTGAAACGCAGCTGCACTCTTCGCGGATGCGACCACCCCCATTCTCCTCCGAGGATTAACCGCCCCCCGCGACAATAAGGGAGAAAGCTGGGGAACGGTTAAACCCGTCTAGGACGTCGATCGACACCGTCCAGGAGCGCGGCGCTCTGCCTGGAAAAAATATATCCCCTCGCAGCTCGTCGATGCGAGAGCGCGCCGCGGAATTTATTAAAGCGCTTATTTAGTAGCGCATTTGTTCATTCGCCGGCCGCGTTTTCAGTTCCACGGCGGAACAATAAAAATGCAAATAAAGAATTGTTCGCGCGGGGAACGGCGATTATTATGCGCCGGCATGAGCCTCGTAAATCGCCCGCTGCTCGCGCCGTGTCGATAGGTAATGAAAAAAAATAATGCAGGTGATCGTTGGGAGGTGGAGCGATCCTGGTGATCCCGAGGACGCGCAAATGGCCCCACGCAAATGTTACTGTACAGTTTCCGGCATTTATTTGGAATTTAAACGCTTCTCTGATGCGCCAAGTCTGTGGCGCTTCGCTTTCTCCGCTGTTCGTGGGTAATGTTTTAACCGGCACACGTTTTCACTATCGCGTATCGATCATGGGAACGCCGCTAGGCGAGAAGAGTAACGACGCTAAGTTCCCGGAGGCCTGGGACACGCTCGCGAAACCGTGTCAGAGCGGACGAAAGTCTCGGGAAGCAGGGAAGCGGAGGGGGGCAGAATTTGATACGCTAAGGGAAGCGGGAGGGAGGGTCGGAAGCGGGGGAAGATAAATAATCTTGCGCAAAAATGTGGCGATATCGTTCTCGGAAGCCGAGAGCGGAATAATAAGCGAATTTTTTCGTGACATGTAATTTCGTTTGCGAATGCCATCTCGACGCGCGATCTCGCCTGCGGGGAACGAGCCAGAATCTCGATAACCGCTACCAATCTGCTTGATTCCCGGCTAGGTCAGTGGGTCGTTCGCGCGCAACAATCCCGCCAGCCGTTCCTCTTTTCCCGGCCGCGCGCGACATCAATTCCACCCTCGTCACGTCCATTTCTTAACGCGAACGACACTCTCCCGACGGTGGCTTTCGGCGCGCGCCCGTTATTTCGGTCGGCGAATCCGGCTCGAGTTGACGGATGCGGCGGAAGAGGGTAGCGTTTCGAAGGCAAGACGGGAAAAAAGGCGTCGCGGCGGAGGATTAATTGGAGCACGGCGGACGCGAGGCGTCCATTTAATCCGGATAGATTCTTAAATGTTTAAAAAGCTCGGGGAAGGCTCGCCGCTCACGGGGCTGATCAAAGCTGGAGATCAATGGAGCGAAGGTCTGCGTGTCGATGAGGCACGGAGCGAGAGGCAGAGAGAGAGCGATAGAGAGGGTGTGCGAGAGGGAGAACGGAGAGGGAGGGAGTCTACTCCAATTTCTACTCCGTCGGGTCTTAAAGCTGGGCTGTCCGACCATGCCGAGTCTCTCACCACTTACGATAATGTTTCTGCTCGTCTGACACCACTCGGCTATTACTACTATTGGGGAACCATTCCCTTGAAATTTAACACGCTCCCCAGTTGTCTGACTTAATAGTAGCTTCTACCGTGAACGGGCGCCGCGGTATTTCTCTCAATAGGGCCTGGCAATTGACGCCAAGACTTCCATCACGCGAATGCGCCGTGAAACGTATGGTAATGCGAGAGGAATCGAGCGAGCTAATATATTATAACGGCTCGTAGCCGAGTTTAACGTTATATCGCCGCGTGCCAGCGCGAGCTTGCACGCCATCGCCTCGAAGCCCGTGTCGAGCCCGAGCAGCTTCAATTCCAACGATCGTTCCCAACGACTTCTTCGTCCCGCTAATCGCGTTTCGCCCGGTTCGCCACGCACACGCAGCCGCGTTTCGTCGTTTCCTCTAGCGGCGCCAACCTCCGCGAAAGCACGATCCAATGCGCTCCGGAGAGTTGTCAGGCGCACGTGTTATCAGCTTGCCGCACGATCTTCCATTAATCCTCGAAATCTTTCACACGCTACGTGCGCCCGATCGAAATCGACCCGGGCGATGAAGCCGTTCGAACAAACCACCCCCGAACTATCCCGACAAGTGCCATTCGAGGGGGAGCAGGGAGGGGCGCGCGCATCGCGTGGCGCTTACTCGTATTCGGAGCGTTACTTTCGCGGAAACAATCATTCCAGCCTCGCGTTTCAGGAATCCGTAGGGGAATTCATAGAGGGGACGTCACTTGGCGAGCGTTTCGAAGTCTCCCCGAGGCAACGATCGCGAAGTAAAGTAGTCGCAAGCGTCGCTAGTAACCCTGGGTAATCGTCTTCGTCTCGAGCAACGACCACCGCAAGCCCGGGCCTCTGAAAGAAGCGAGCACGCGAGCAGACTGGAAAAAAAAGGAGAAACTCGGCCTACCGAGCCTCCTCCTGCTTCTCTCCCTCTCCTCCCGTCGCTCTCTCTGGTTCCCTGGACGATTTGAATAAGCCTCGTGAGCCAGAAGCCCCAGCCAGTTGAAAAGCCGCGCGATGTTTGCCGAATGCCACTTCGTATGCCGGCAGCGCAACGAGGGACGTTTTTCAGCGCGTGAGCATTTTCCATACGTACGCGCGGTGTTTTTACGGGGAAGCATGTACACCGCCATGATTTGTTCTTTTTTCGGCGGAATTTCAGGGCGCGCCGGGAGCCAAGGTGAACCTTTAAGTGCTCCTCCTTCGGCAGGGGAAACCCGAGTACCTTCGAGCCTCCCTTTCTTCCCTCGCGGAAACGAAATGGACCCACAGACCGGGTAGTTCCCTCGGATACTGCTCGAGCGTTGTCGTAAATTTTTATACTTCTCCCCCGTAACGGCATTGCAATGAGATTCTAACAAGTGTATCACTGTTAAGAGCGCCTCGATTGCAAGTACTGTCTCTTTTATACAGGCCGTTTTATCAGATACGAGGATTTTGTGTTCAATCAGAAGCAGAACGGTGATTCGATAAGCAGTTCCAGTAATAATAAACACGCCTCGTCGAAAGAATACGCTCGCGCGTCATCGACGGGGTCCTTTTATCTTTCTCGACGCCGCGCGTCTCGTCGCTTCCTTTCCGCTCGATCGTCTCCTTTTTTCCCTCTTCTTCGACCCCTTTCTCCGGCGATGGCTGTTCCATTACTCGCTACCCCGTCCGGAGGTTGCTTGTTAAATTTTTACGGCCAGCAGTTCTTCCGAGGACGACTCGCGATCAGTAGCCGCCCCCGCGTCATCCTTCATGGTCCACGGGAATTTGCGGGGCCCTGGGTGGATGCGTCGTCGATACGTTTAATCGTCCGGGCTACACCAACGAGGACATCTAATTTCTGGGGCTTGGCTGCCTCCGACCGAGAACTCTGCTCACCGAAAACGGAAGGGTTGGGATCGGTTGCCTCGATGCGAAACGAAGAAGAAAGGACACCAGGATGATGGGGACGCTGAATCGCTGGGCGGAAGGTCGTAAGGCGAGCGAAGACGGGGTCAACGGACAAAGGGCTGGCCTGTTTGACGAGATATAAGAGGCAAGATGGCCAGGAATTCTCGATGTCGGGGAACAAGAGAGTCCCGTTACCTTTCATGTTTCCGTCGGTGCACCTCGCGTCTTTCGGATGCGAACTTAACGTTGATTGGCTGGAATTCTGTGAAAGGGTAGATTTCGCCAGGGATTCGGTGGCGTCCCTCGCAGGCTCCCGTCGATTCGTATATTATATTTCAGCGCAACGACCGCTAGCGGGGGCCGATAAGTCAAACCGAGGGACATTTTAATTACGCCAAGGCCAGATATTGCAAGGCACACGGAAACGAAGCTAATGCCACCGATCCTCGTTAATTTCTCCCCATCTTCCTTGGCTCCTTCTGCCCTCTCCCAAGGAACGCTGGAATGGAACCGCGCAACTCCTTCTGCGTTTTTATCGGGACCAGAGATTTGAATTATGATCGCCGCGCGGTATATCGCCGGCCGATTAATCTTCGATTATCGCGGCGAATTTGGTCATTAAGGGACGCGTGAGCCAGCCCGAAAGAATCGTAAAGTATGATCGGTTTTTCCAGCACGGTGGTGGGATGCTTTGACAGGTTCTCCGCTTTCAGTGTCACGGGGGAAATGGTAACGTCGACGGGGAAGTAATTAACGTCAGAGGAAACTCTTTCCAACGCAAGATGGACAACACGATATCGAACTGCAACACTGTTCCAAATTTCTGTCTTCCATTCCGCAACGAAGCTGTTCCTATTTCCCATGCCCATAGGCTTCCTTCCCATCTTTCTTTCCCGCTCGCGATTCGCGGCCACTTTTTTCCGCGGCGAAGGCAGCTCGGATCGATCGTCACTCTAATTACGATGGCGTGCGTCCGTTGAAAAGTTAGGGCAAACTCCGGCGAGCAACGGGCTCGGCCCGCTCCGCGCCTAACTGGCCTAATTCTCGCCCACCAAATGGCTGTCCTTTCTCGGATTCTTCGGTGGCTCGTTAATCGAGTCCGTGTGCCGGTGCCTCGAGCTCTTTATCTGCTCGGGATATCCGGGATCGTGAGAAAAACGAGTTCGCGTTACCTCCGAGTCGACGCGCGCCTCCATAAATCACCACCGCTGCGGAATCTTCTTTTTCTCCGGCGGCCAACTCGGTTCTTCGAAAACAGAGATAGAGGTCGAGGGAAACAGCTAGAAATTTCTGCTGATCGGGACCGATAGCCAGAGCGGGACCGTGTCACGATCCATCCGAATTTTTCAATTTCGAAAACCGTCAGCTCTCCTCTAGCGCTTTCGGAGAGGGGCGCAAGGGACGAGGCCGTGGCGCAACACACATATCTTCGGAGGACCGTTATCCGACGCCATACGTCGTCTGGATAATGCAAAGGGAGGCGAGGGTCGGCAAGAATAATGCGGGCATTTTCCAGAAGTCGTCGACGAGGGAGAGGGACAGAGAGGGGGCGAGGGAGAAAGAGAGACCGAGCGAAATGGATTTTCGCGAGTTTTCCATGGGATATGGGTTATGGGACGGCGAAAGGGATGAGAGGCTGCCGAGGGGGAGGGGGTTCAACGGTTCGGGGATACGAAACGACGGGCGAAAAAGTGGCCGCGATTCGTATAAAGTGATTTTAAGTGAGAGCCAGCTCGCCGTTTCTCCGGGCGAAAGTTCGCCCCGCTGAGATATGGCTGCAAATATTAAAATCTGCTGGCCGGTCGTCAAGGTTTCTAGCCTGGCTGCGCGGAATCAGTGGTTGCCATTCCTCTTCCCCATGCGCTGCCTAACGATTTCTGCCCTCGTCCCCGTCCCCCGTCGTCCACCTTGCCGCCTCCGTGCAGCGCGTTTTATCTGGACCGAGGCGCGTCTCCAGCCGGAAATGGAAGATTATCTCGGAGAAAAATGATTCGCCGTGCGAGGCCAACTTCTCTTCGACGCGGCGTCTCTCCCCCGCGTCATCGTTTCGATAAACGTTTCAGCCTTTTCCTTTTCATCCCGCCCCATTTTATTCTCGCCGGCCTTCGACGACGCCTCGTGCCGCGTTCCCCGGGCGAAACGGCGGCGTGCTGAAAGCCACTGCTGGGAAAGTTGGCGGACACGCGCGACAATGTCGACCCGGGGCCGGGGGTGGACGGGAGGAAGAATGGCCAAGCAGTTTTCCCGGGTAAGAAACTTGTTAGGTCAGACGTATTAGCAGAATTGAAGATATATTGCGTCCCGCTGGAAGTGCTGCAATCGCGAACTGCTGCAAAACGCTCCTCCGATCGTAATATTCCGGCGCCGCCGGGAACGAACTCTAATATTTGGGAGAATTATGGCGCCGTATTTGTTACAGTTGGGCCGCGATATTTCCGTCCGCGTCGCTGCATTGCCGGACACCTAACGCTCTCGCGATTGAGAAGGGAATAAATAGGCGATTGCGAGGAGAGGAGTGTGTGGAAACGAGGCGGCTGAAGTTCTACGAGGGAGGAGACTCGAATTGGAAAGTATTTGGACTGCGAGATAAGGGCGCATTCGAAGTTGGTTGAAAGCGCAGCCCGGGCTTCCTACGCGAAAGTATTCGTACTTGAGAACGCTTGGCGTTCTAAGCTCCGTCTGGAAAGACTTTCTACTCGACCTACTCGAGACCTTTCAAAGACCCCGGTTGAATTTAATTTCGTGGATTGTACAGCGCGACGATATGTGGGAGACGCGGGGTTGTATCCCGCGATCAGTATTCTCGCAGCGAGCCGAAACCGTAGGGCGCGGAGGCCGGGGCTCGCCAGTCGATTGGCGGATTGAAAGCCGTCGCGACGTTCTCCGCGAACGAGCAATAATTCTCGGATAAAAGATCGCGATAGGACCTCATATTGAAGTCGTCGACTGTCACCGGCGACGAGGCCTTCCGATTATTGCCAACTCCCGAACAGCCGACAGGAGAGATCGTGCACGGGGACGGAAGATCAGGGAAGCCAGGGGCCGGGGGGAGGAACGGGAGAGTTTTCCAGCGGGGGTTGGCGGAGACAGGGTGTCTCGTAGACGGTATTCTCGGTGAAATATTCGCCGGCAGTAGTACGGCGAGGAAAATTTTGTGTACTTATCGAGTTATGTACTCGCTCCACGTTCATCGGATGTATCGAGCCAATTTAGGTGTCTGCAGCCAGATAGCCGCGTGCGGGAGGGGCTGAAACGAGGCCAGAGCGCGGGGGCGGAACGCGGAGGAGCCGATTTCTACGTCAATATTTGCGAAACATTACGCTACGACGACGCAGCACATATCCGTCAGGCGAACACGAGCGAAACACCCTCGGCACCGCGAGCCGTCCGCGAGCCTGGCGTTCCGTGAGGAACGCCTTTCTTCTCCATATGTTCTGGGAACCAACCGTGAATTTTGCGTTATTGTGTCACGAGCAGCGGTTGGAAGAGGCGTTCGCGAACTTTCATACAGAAGAAAGCACCGATCGAGATATTTCAATTTTAAATACCAATCGATTCGCGATACCTTGTTACTCGTTCCACGAACATCAAGACGCGAGAGAGCAGGAAAGAATGAATTATCCTGGGCTGCCGAGGGGAACAAAGAAACGGTGGATTCAAAACAATCATCGACGCCAGCCATTAATCTTCGGGACATTCATTTAACCGCGCCAGGGCTGCCACCCCTCGTTCAATTTCCCACTAATTACATTCGTATTCGAGAGCGGAACTGGTTGTGGCAGCCAGTTACAGCGGGGAGGCGGCTGCAAGTACGGCCAAACAGGTGGCAATACTCGTTGGGAGTCTCACGGGTCTTCTCGCGGGGAACTAACGTGATTACCAGCCGTTTTTGGCTACCCACGTACGCTTGAAGCAACCGATGCGCTGAATGCCGATCCCATTCTCGTCGATCACCACTCTCCTTTCGATCGCGCGAAATATCTCTTATCGACCAGAATGCCTCGAGCCTGCGGAGCGCGGCGTGTCTACCCGAGCGGATCGGGCACAGCCCCTAAATTCAACTGCCGCTCGCCTTCGTCATCTTTCAAAATGAATTCCGCGGTGTAACCGTATTTCACCGGCTGACCACAGCTGATCGATCACGAGGGCAGAAAAGGAAACTTAAAAGCGCCATATGTAAAAGCATATTTGCCATTTGCTCTGCAATGAAAACATCGAATTGATCACAGTCCCTTTCCCTCGACTGCCGCGGAGGTTAACAAAGCTTCAAGAAAATAGAAGAGAGCGCGCAGGAATTAGGATCGAAAAGCGATTAGCACGGATCTCGTTTATTTAATTCGGCTGGTTAACGAAGTTCCGCCTCCTGAACTGAATTCGCTGCTTTACTCGGCATCTAAATTACGCCGGTGCGCGGGCTCCTTCGAATTAACAGGGATTTCTTTCGACCAACGTGATTATACTCCCTTTCTATCGGAGAATCTTTAACGTCTCCCTTGTTATCGGGTGCTCGGAGGATCGAGGAAGCTAAAGTAGTTCGCTAGAGACACTATTTAGAAACATTCTACCGCGGAAGGATCTACGCGAGAAAGTATCGTCCGTCGAGCGAGGGAGTAACTGAAAACACCCACTTCCCGTCGAGGCGTTAAAACGAAAGCGTCGAGTAACAGAAGAGCAAGCAATTTCTGGGTTTCAGCGGACACGCGAGCTGCAAGAAGCTGCGCAGGGAATGCCCGCAGCTTGTTCTCCTATCCGCACTCTAGGGCCGCTCGTTTCTGCAGGCTGCGTGGCTCGGCCCGAGATCTGCGGGGGAAAGTTCTTGAGGAACTAGCGCGGAGGCGGCAATGGCGGTGGCGGCGCGGCGTCTACTTGGAATAATTCGCGTAGTTAGCGGCCAGCAGTTTATCACGCCGCGGGTGACAACCCTTGCTCGTTCGTACGCTCTGTTGGCCCGCGAGCCTGTTGTCGGCGCACACATAGTTCAGCAAACCGAAACCAAGATCGCGGGGGACGCCAACTAAGCGGCTGGCTAAGGAGCCCCGCAAGACCGATTCCCACTGCATTCCTGGCCAACTAGAGCAGATATATCGACGCCCCGACGTCCCTTTGTCCCCCGATTACTCGTCCCTTTCAGCCGGACAAGAAGCATCTGGAAAAGTAGCATCGAAGCCAACGACTCGGCTCCTCCGGGGCAGCAAAGGGAGCAATTAAGAAGCTGCGCCTTTGGACGTTCCGAGGGAAGTGCCCTTTAAGCAGCTTAGAAGTTCGCGATGGCCAGCAATTACTTTCGTTTCTCTCGTTTCGCAGGGGATCCAATTTATCCAACATTTTCTGTATGGTAATGCAGTGGAAAGAGCAAGTTTGAATATTAATTTTCTTTTGCCCGGGAACAGAGGACGTATACAAGAGTCAATCTGCAGTCGTGATTTGCCGGTACACGAAACTGGATAATTATTTGCCCGGCGATAATCGTATTTTCCCCGGGCTTTCCGCTCTCCCTTAAACACGGGATCGTAAAGTACTTTGTAATTTTCTGCAGCTTTTCCTGTGTACGCACCAGCTTCCCCGCCCCTAACCCCTTTTCTCTTAATCGTTTTAGCGGAGATAGCAGCCAGTGTGTTTCCTGGGATTTAAGGCGCAGCCTTTTCCCTTATTGCGCGCTGCAGTCGCTCTAACGGGCGATCGTTGATTGCGAATCTCACCTCGGTGTCGTCGTTAAAAAAGCATTACGGCTAACAAGCTATGTAACTCCATTGGCATAAAGTCTCCAGTTGCATGTTCGAGAGCTTGGACGTCGGAGGTATCGGTCGATGGCCGGTCGTCGCAGGGGCCATCTTTCCAATTTCGCCGTAGGAGATGCTGGCGAGCGGGCAGCCACAGAGGCTCCCGAAAATCGTGGTGCGCGGGAACCGGCATTCCGGATTTATGTCGGTCATAAATTCATGCGACTTCGCGGACCGTTTTTCCGATCTCGGACCCCGTTCGCCAGCCTCTCGCCAGCCCCTTTTTAACCCTCCACCTCCGCCTCCAGGCCAACCCCCTTCAAGCTTTCACACCTTTTACTCTTGTCACATTCCGCGCGAGCTCTCCCATCTTGCCGCATTTTCATTTCGTCGGCTATTTTCGCGGCCCGCGCGACCGCTATCGCGTTGCCGTCGCGTAGGCACCAGCGACGGCTAGAATTTCGAGCATCGATCGCTCGCTCGGCTTTCCAGCCCTTTGTGATCGTGAAAGCCAGAGAGCATTTCCGCTCTCTGTTTCTCCTCTCTCGCTCTCTTTCATTCGGTTCTACCTCCTTCCCTCGCCACCGCCTGGCCGCCGACCCTTGTAGAATCGGCGCGGCGTTCTTTCTCTCGCGGGAAAGAAAGCGGACGCGCGTATAATCGTCGGTTTAATTCGATTTGCGAGTGGCCTCGGCCGCTGGAGCATTAGCAATTCCGCGGAATAGGGGAGCCGGATTATCGAAAGCGAGGAGAAAAGCGAAGTGAACAGGGGGCCGGAGAGGAAGAGAAGTACCTACGCGCGATTCAATTTATACGGTTCGCAAGAGGACAGCGTGCCCGCTCGCGCGCGCTCGGGGGTTAATTATCCTTGCCACAGAGAGGCTCGATTATGTACAGCTATCCGGTGGCCAATAGCGCGCGGCCAACATTTTTCCTCGCTCCTGCTCTCTCGCTTCCTCTTCTTCTCGTCCCTTTTTTCCCTACCCTGCGCTCCTCTCTTACTATTTTTGCCCATTAGTCGGCGCGTAGAACATAACCCTACACTTGCGCCGGCTGGGAAAAGGGTTGCCGACCCCGGGACAAACCCCCCATTCTCGTACGTGTGTGCAGAGAAGCGTGTGCGCCCGAGTAAAAGCCCGGAAAAAATTGCTGCTCAACGCTTTTCAAGAGAAATTGCTGCTTGTTGGAATAAAGAAGAGTTATTTAACGAGACGCACGGCCGCGCGCCGGCCCTTGTATTTTTTTTTCCAATCCCTCCTCGCCACCGATATCCCATCGCATTATTGCCACTTCGAACTCCCTCGAGTGTACAATAATATTCTGTGCCCGCGGTGCGGCAAATCAGAAATTTGGTTAATCGCATCGACCGGGGGGAGATATCGATTCGAGGGGAAACGTCGGGACGATTTTCCGCGGAGCGAACGTGAACAGAGATTTCCCGGAGAGGACGCTAATGCAACCGGAAGAAGGTGCGGTGAAATATAGTCGGGAGGAATAAAAGGAGAGGGCGAGCGGAGTCAGAGTAGCGAAATGCCGAGGCTGAAGGTAGAGGCGGAAAACGAAGATTGAACGCGACGCGAGGAGCCAGAAGAAGAAGAAGAAGAAGAAGAAAAAGAAGGGTAAAGAAGAGCAAGGGAGACGGAGGTTAATTAAGGGAAAACTTAACGACGGGGTTTGTCCAGGCCCGTCCATTTCTATGCGTAGTTCCCTCGCTTCTCCCTTCCGTCCACCGACTTCGACTCGAGTTAACGCCCAAAGTTCCGCGCGGATTTTTGAAATTCTAATTCGACCGTCTAATCTGCTCGAGTCCTCCCCATCTCCCCGTCCCAGCCTCGCCCCGGCAGCTTGCGCGAGTGTGACGAGAGCTCGTTTCGGACGTGAATACGCGAGACGGATTCTAGTGGCAACAGCAGAGGGGTACGGCGAAAGGAGAGAGCGTGGAAGCGTTAGTGCGTTCACGAGGAAGCCAAGGGAGAAAGCCTACCCTTCCCACCGCACCCTCTTAGACAGACTGATATTGTCTACCGTCTACAGGCTACCTCGAAACATTCATAATCGCCCCGCGATGCTTCTCGCCAAAGAATAAAACGGTTTTCCGTGTAAGTAGCGTTTTTGAATGCGAAAGAGAACGGCCCATCTCCCGCACACTTTACATGTGATTAAAACCGCGGCACGGGGGTGATCTTCCGAGCAACAGTCTTCTCCGAGTTGCCGAGTGGTTCCTCGATAGACGATGGAAACCGGCTGCACTTCGCGCAAGCAGCCGACGGTTGGCTATAGAAACAGAACTAATTGCGCTGTATTTAATTAAGCCGCGGATTATTTCCTTAACGAGGACAGATCTCCATTCTTCCCTCCTAGCTCTTCAGGCCTCGCTCGCGTCTTTTACAATTTTCCAGCTCCACTCGCCGCGAGGCAAGGGAATTCTTGACAACCTCTGCTTTCGCTGTCGCTCTCCCTCCCTCTCTGTGGCTTCTATCGCTACCACAGCTATCACCACCAGCATCGCCACAGACACCCTTCTGTCGTGCAAAAACACCCGGCGGTAGACGCGCGCCGAGGGGAACTTCCGGCACACATGACGCTCGATTCTTCTCCCCCTCCGGTGAAGAAAATACGCACGTACGCGTGCGACCGTTTGTCTCTCCTTCGAGGAAGCGGCTCGCTCGCGAAGGGAGCCCGCTTTCGCGCCAACCACCCTCGCCTATTTTCCTCTCCCCTATTCTACCCTGACACCCTCCCTTGATTTACCGATAATATTTACACGCCGATGATCGCCGACGACGCGAGACCCGCCTCCATTTAATTCCTCCCCGCGCGCTACCTCCGGTAAAAGGGTGAAGTCCCGGCGCCGAGTAGTTTAAGCGAGTGCGAGTGGAACAGTGTCTCTTGAAAGATGCACGCGCTTTGTACGCTCCCTCCAGCCCCAGACCGACGCGCGTAGCGACACGAGTTTACGTTCCTTTGAACCCTTCGCGACGCAAACATTGTTTTCCGTAACGTCCACAGGAAACGAGTTCACGCGCGATCAAATCGAACGGAATTCTGCCTCTGTCCAGGTCAATGAATTACGCGCGATGCGAATCAGGCTTCTTCGGCGTTCTAGCTAACATCTGTAGAGGAAGCTTGGAATTTAGGGGAAAGGGACACGTCTTTTATAATAATGGATACAATTGCTCGTTACGTTCATCGGCTCCCGCGCGTTAAGGATGTATTGGACCAATTTTCAAAATAGTTCCAAGTTGATGAAAATTCGTGAGATTGTTCTTTTTAACCTTCCTGATGTGCTCCAACAATTTTAAACGAATTCACTAAACGGTTACTGAGTTATAACGATTTTAATTTTCACTGATTTTACATGTAGGTACTCTTATGGAAAGAGACGATCTTGACGAATAAATCATCTGAAAAAATGTTGAAGAAATAGTACCAATGTTTTAAATTTTTTTGTACATGCAGTATATGGGTAGATGAAAATATCTGCCGAGTTTCAATTCTTTTCTCTACACCGTTTTAAAGAAATAAATTATAACTTGAGAAAATTGTGAATTCTGGGCATTTTCACTGCCAAAAGTTTAGCAAATAATGCTTGAGAAAGCATTTGTAAAGTGAAAAATACCTTCCCAGGATTAAAAATAAGGCTCCAACAGTCGTTCGAATTCCTTACATCTAGATTTACTACGCGTAAGACGTAGCTATTCAAGTATTTCAACTTTTGTCTGATATTGTACGTCCAATACATCCTTAAATTACGCACTAACGAATCCAGAAGAGTCTCGCGTATTTATCTTCCCGTGGTTTACAGCGCGGAATAAAAAAAGAGGACCGCGCGGCAATCGGGAAACTAATATCGTGCGTCATTCACGTGCCGGGAATCTGTTTCAACCCATTCATTAAACTCTCGTGAAGCCAGCGATCCCTCGATTCTCTCGCTTCGAGCGTTGCGTTTTCCAAGCTAGTCCGAGGTGTCGCCTCGGCTTCGCACTCTCGAAGCAGAGACGAAATAGGGCTGCTTTCTCCGCGAGAGGTGAAACGTCGAGGTTCTGACCGCGACGCGAGGCGCTCCTTTCGTTGCGCGGAAAATAACCCCGCGGGTCAGAGGGGAAACTCGATCCAGTCCGGCGACCGAGCTTCCGCCTTTCTTCTCGTCCGGGAAAGAAGCGGACGGGGAGCCCGACGGATACGCGGCGCGTATCGGCGGCGAGTATCATCGGCAATAGGGTCGAGCACGATATGAAAGAAAGGGAAATGACCGATAAAAAGGTGGGTCGGGGGTGGCTTGGGAGCGGCGGAAGGATGCCGGTTACGAGGGAAAATCCAGTGGACGGACGCAATCTAGGAACTCTTGGGAACCAATCTCCTCTGATGAAAATACCTCCTTCAAAGCGGACGGTTTTGCAGCCGGGCCAATTTCTTTCGTGACTCTTTTTTGGAATATCGCGTGCAAGCAGGAGCCGCGGCTGAGTGCGTTTAGCTACAGCTTCGGTAAATTCCCCATCGACTGCACTCTACAATCTACACGGTGCGTCGTATCTTCGACGCGGAGTAATCGTTTCGCGCTGGCAGCCTAAAGACCGCGGCACCGGCACGGATATCGCCGCCCATTCATTCCCCGGAGGCTTGTTACCTCGAACGTTTTTGCGACAGGGGCTGTTGCAGATGCGGCAAAGACGCGAGAAAGCTGAACAGATAAAGATCGAGCAATTCCGCGTTAGCTGGAAGGTCTTCCCGGAACCTGCACCGCGACATTTACGCCGTTCTCACCCTCCGCTTGCCTTTTCCTGCCGCTTTCGATACTCCGTCTCCCCTTTTCAGTCGTTATCCCTTCCCTTCTTTTCCAAGCGCTTCCCTCTCGCCCTTTCGCCCTCGCTTCCTAACCTCCTACCGATGGGTTAGGAGCGGAAGAAGGTACGGGATTGCCGCGGGAAGATGGATTCCGGTATCGAAGGATCGGGGCCAGGATTTTCCAGGTTATATTCCTGCCGCGAGCTATACGGGATATCCCGAGATTCGAACGTACTCCACCGCCGACTGCTTTGAAGAGCACCCATGAAAGTTACACCTTCTCCTGCCCCGTCGACTTTATGATCGACTACTACTACTGCTGCCGGCTCCTTCTCTCCTGCCGCCACTCAATTTATTTCGATCACTATTTATTCCCTAACTCCGTTTAATTAACAGCGGGATAGAAACCGTTCGTTATAGAATATAATTTTCCGATACTCCCACGTCCAATGATTCTACTTATTTAGTTATCGCACATGTCACAATGCAGTAGCGTTACGGACTACGCGTTCGACGAGGGAAAAGTGAAACGCTTTAAAAATCCAAATAAGCACGGAGGAGTTTCGGTAGCTCGAGAGCAGACAGCGCCTCGAGGATCTGCTCCTCGTGGAGTCTTTAACTCGCGCTCACGTTCTCAGGATTAAGCGAAAAAGCGTAAACAGCAGCGAGCGCCAATAGAATATCCACGTGGCGGAGAGCAAGGGACAAGGACGGGGCAGGGTCTGCGCGTCTTCGATTGGCTCATGCATTTTTCAACAGTCGCCATTTGTTTGATCAGACTTAGAGCCCGCTGAGAACTGCACTTTTCGCTCGACGTCGCCGGGAGTGACGGCAGGGCGACGCGGCGAGTCTGGCAAGTTGAGCGTGTGTTTGCGCGCGTATCATGGAAATGCGAGAATGGCTGGAGGAGCAGAAGGACGGTAACGCGTTAGATGCAAGCTTGCGCCCGCTCCGCGATCGACCTTCTACCTCGGGAGAACTATCTATCCAACGTTTACTCTTGCTCGAAACCGAAGAAACACGCTTCCCTCGCCACGCGAACGTCTACTCATCGATTTTTTCCGCCGCGTAGCCGCCTCATCTCTGCCACCGAACAGGCTAATACGCCGCGCCGTTCGAGGGCCCTTTTCACCGAGCCGCTAAATTTGTTTGACACCAGAAATTAGGCGCGAGCCTTTTCAAACGCTCATAAAAGCGCCGCTTTGATCTTGATTAAACTCTTTCGCCGCTTGCCACTTGTTTTCTTCTCTTTCGCAGAGAACGAACGCGCCCCGTGAGAACGCTTGTTAGGCACGACTCCTAGAACTGAACCTGGATTCGATACGAAACGTTTTATCTTGCGGCGAGTATGGGATCGGTCTAGTTAGCGAGTAGAGAATCGGAAAAATTGGGAGGACAGAAACTAGACAGGGTGTTGGGTTTTTAATAACTGACACTCTAACGCGAGACTATTTTAATCGTTTAAAATTAGGAGTCAAGTGTTTCAAGTGGTATCGAAGGAAGCTCGGATTACATCCTCGCGTTCCGAACATCAGCACTCGTGGTGCAGCTACGCTGTGTATCGCAGGTACACCCCGGCTCATCTCTATGAGCCGGTGAGTTGACAAGAGGCGCGAAATGGCCTTTTCATTGTCGCCAGTTTTTAAAATAAAGTTTTAACCCTTTAACGCTCACACCCTTGAGCCGTAATTTCAAAATTGTGATACTAATACACTTACATATATGTTATTTTGAAGTAGAAAATATAAGTTTATTGTGTTGTTTTATTTTATTTTTATAATAGTCCACGATAAATTTCTAAAGAGAATGTTTGACTTTCTAATTCGAAAAGATTGAAATCTATTTTACTATCAGAAAAACTACAGATGGTTGTTAAGAAAAGTTAAATATAAACAGGCGATAGAATTTTAAATAAAATATTACAAGCTGTACTATAAATGTTTTAAGCTGCGAATAAAAAATCAGAGTAAGGTCATCAGAAGTCTCAAATAACTGTATTATAAATAAAGTCCACAATTTGGCAAGTTCGCAAAAAAAGTCTCCAGCCGGAGCCTGATTGTATGCACCTATAAAAAGACTTACCGATCACGGTGAGATTGTAGCGGAAGCTGCGCGTCTGCCCCTTCCGGAAGTCGACCCTGCACCTGTAGGTGGCCGCGTCGTGCCTCTTGATGTCCTCAATGACGAGAACCGCGGGGCGCGGGAATGTGGTTCGAAAATACGCTCGAGGCCCGAAAACGGTGGAGTCCGAGAAGTGTTCGGCTTTGGTCACCGACTTGTCTCTGGCATCGATCCTGGAACAGGCGAAAAAAAAAACGATCTTTGAGGTCAACAGCTAGACCAGAGCCGCGTTTGTTTGCCGACACGTAATCGCCGCCGCGCGGCGCTCGGCACAATGGCGAGCCCAGCCGGCGATCTCGTCGCGCCGCACGGAAACGATAATAGAATTTATTGAAACGTCGCTCCGTAACCGGTTAACGCAATATAAATGTAATTCGCCATTTACACAAGCTGGATTGGAGGCGGGGGCGACGGCGGAGGTCGATAATACTTGGTAAATATGGATAGTTGGAGCGTTTGGAAACGCAATAAACGTTATTACGCGCGTACGTTGCTCCGCAATCGGTCGCGATCGATGATGCTCGAATGACGCTGGACAACCCTTCACGGCAATTCAATTATTCGTTTGAGATCGACGAAAACAGAGAAATGCGAGAAACGCAAATAAACCTTTTTCTGCCGCGGATGTTGGAAATTCTAGTTAGATATCGAACACCCTCGGAAGTCGTCCGAAGGGTTAACGCAGAGCCCTACGGCTAATAAAAATATATGAAGAAGGAGACGAAACTTTGTCATTTAGTAGTTCGCCGAGCCAACCCCCTTTACCTATTCCCTTTTCCCCCGAGTGGCCGAGGGAGGCCCGTTTGATGAGAATCGGCCAGAGTCTCGAGGAGAACCGGAAAGAGATACTCGATACCATTGTTCGCATTCCCAGAGACTTCCGTGGAAACTTCTTGCTACCCCGGGCTTTGTCTTTGTCGTTCTCCTTCCTCGTCCCTCTCTCGCCCCCCTCCCTCCGCCCGACCCACCATCCCTGGATTCCCGGTTTTTTCTTCCACGGGACGCCCGACTCGCACCGGGGAATCCCAAGAATTCGCGGAACGGGCCCGCGGTATTCGATATGTATGTAGGAGGAAACGATCGCAATTTCCGGCCAATGAAATTCGAGTGGAGCGCAGAGATTTCATTGTAAGGGTACGACACAGAGAGAAAACCGGCAGGACGGTGGATTTGCTCCGAAAACTCTCTACCGTTACGATCCATCGAGTCGCTGGCTGCTCGCCGTTATTGCTGGCTTGGTAGAGGATATAATTATTTCGAATCGATGAAATAATTAGCGGCCGTGGGTGGACCGTTTGGATAACCAGAGATAACGCCATTCAATTGCTGCTGTGTTATATAATATTTAAAATTGCCGCGGTGTGTTGTAGATCCTGGTGCTAATGGCGAAAAAAAATGATAATTCGTTTCTAAGGGTCCAAGCTGCAGCTTGCGCGTGTGTGTAATAATATTCCCACTTACACTCGGTTTGCAGAGCGTTGGTAATGATTAGTATTTGGAATCGAAGCAAAGCATTCAAATATAATATCAAATACCTGGGGTTTCGATTCTCTTCGATTTTCAAAGTTTGCCACAGTTATTACCAGCCCTCGTCGCAGTGAAACGTACCACGGCTATTAGAGACGGTCATGACCGTACATAATAAACGCATGGAGAACGAGAAGGGACAAACGTACTTGACGTTTGAAACAGATTTAACCTCACACAACGACGCGAGAAATTTTAGATTTTTTTTTTAAAGAAACTAGCGATTCGAATAATCTGAAATTTGGACCATCTTTTTATGCATCTTTGAAGAAGTTGTAGTTTCCTTTTTTTTGAAAACTCTCCACAATCCTCAAAAAATTTTGGTATTTTTTTATGGCTTATCAATTTGTGACTACATACTTACGTATACAGTAAAACGCCGTTTCGTTTTTGTTTTAGATTACCAGGAAGATAAATGTCATACACACTAGCGGACGAGGAGTTTTGCATGGCGTGTTGGTCGATCATGTATAACTCCTGTATTTGATACTAAAAATTCATAAAAAAAACTATTTCTTCCTCAAAGATGCATCAAAATATGGTCCAAATTTCAAATGAATCAAATCGCTAGTTTCTTAAAAAAGAATCTCTAATTTTGCTATATAACTCCTGTATTTGATACTAAAAATTCATAAAAAAACTATTTCTTCCTCAAAGATGCATCAAAATATGGTCCAAATTTCAAATGAATCAAATCGCTAGTTTCTTAAAAAAGAATCTCTAATTTTGCTATGTTTTCGCCCAAAGAATAGAATTCCCCCTTGAGGAACTGAGTTCACGAATTATGTCGACGACATCCAGGGACAAACGACGGTCGCGATTGACTGTAACACAAGCTATACTGAAGTATTTTAAAGAAAACTCCGGATCAAGAATTTACGATCCCAGTAAACAAATTCATGAATGACATGAAAGACATGAAGTTAAATCACGACCGTGATCTTGATTCTTTTATTCTCGTCCACTATCCGTAACTCTCGTGTTGTTTGGTTCTCTCTCTTGCTCTTCTGTTGTTTAGTAACTTTATATCTGATAAATAAATCTTGGGATTAGGTAGCAAAACAGCAGATATGCTGAACCTCGCCCATTTATCACATAATTTACATATGTAATTTGTGGTGAATATAGTCGAATTATTATTATTATTCTCCGATTATTATTAGTGATTTTGCACTCCATCCATACTGACCATGCAGATAGTTTCCTACAGATACCAACTGCAGCCTAGAAGACCAGTGTCCCATGAATCATAGTAGGAGTGAAGCTGAGTCGACAGCATCGACTCGAGGATATGAAATATTCATTGCAACTGTATCACGCGTATCTTTTAATCCTACGGAAGGCGACAGAATTGATGCTTATTGCGAGGTTAGATCTTCCGTGACGACCACTATTAGCGAGTGTAGTTCGATATGTTTCCAGCAGAGTGGCAATTTCAGGGTAGCAGTCGTGCATATAAGGCGGAAGCAGATCGCGAAATAAATGATCGGGGGTGAAAGACGACGAGACAGGGTGGCTCAAACCGTGGAGATTGATGAACCGAGGGCGTTGCGTATTGCGAGGAGATTAAAACGTTGCTCACAGTTCCTCGTGTTCTGTCGTTTTCTAAGATAAATATCGCCTCTATTGCTTCTTCCACGAAACTCCACGATAATTCATCCTCGAAGGGTCTCAGCAGGACAAATATTCTATTACGCGCCGTAATTAATGCCATGAATTCGTTAACTAGAATAAAACATCGCGCCTTTAATGAAATAATAATCGAACAGAAAGGTAATGAATTCAGAAACGGGCACGCCGTTCGATCCAGAAGAGCGCTCCGCGACTTTTTGTCATATCTCGTCGGCGCGAGTCGCACTCGAATCTCATCAGACCGAAATCCAGCAATTACGCTGGTTAGTTACCGGCTACGCGTCGTCTTGGGAATTCAATGAGACTTTCAAATACCCGGACGAAGCGACGTTAAACTGCGACCGAGGAAATTTCTGCCCTGCGATATTCATTAACGAATGCCAGTGCTAAAAAGGTCTGGATCGGTGCTCGTGTTATAGCGTATGATAAAAAGAAAGGAAAAAGGTATACCTACGATGGGTGGAGGGAAAATGTCAAGTGAAATACTGTTATGGAACGAAGGTTTAATGCGCCATAATTATGTAGCATTAGCCTGTGGCATATAATGCGCCACGCCGTAATTACGTGGTCTTGCGATTCTTCGTATTTACGACGCTGCCGTCTTGACGGTCCATAAAATTAACGGAACCCCGCGGATCCGTTTTCTGAGCTGCGTAAAACGCTCCTCGACGGATTCGGAAAGTGGGCGAGGATCTGGTGCGTGTCTGCTCGAATATGTTCCTCCGCTGTTAAGCTTTCCGGAAGATGAGGAGGAATTGGAAATGTCGATCAGTCTTTTCTCGAACGACCGAATCAGGAGAAATTTAAAAGTTCCTCGCGGCGAGGGGAACAGAGATTTGCCCGCTAAGCTACTTTCATCGAAGAAAAATTGATATTACGCGGCAGCGGCGTTAAATCGCGGAATTCCATCCAACGAGATTCATTAATTGTCGGCAACGATCCGCCGGAACTCGCTGGAACTTTATAACGAATTGATTCGTTCCGGTTCCGCCCGCGTGTCGAAATCACCAGCCCGCTTTGCGAGCCGTTAAAATATTGAATGCAAGGAAAAACTGTAGCCGGTGTAATTCGAAATAACATTGATCCCATGCGATTGTTTGAATTACCCAGGCGGATAAATAATTTCATTAGTCTCGGGCTGATGCTTCGCGGAATAATGCAGTCCGAACAATTATAAACAGACAGCGAAATTATTAACCGAATGTATTTAGAACAGCCATTTTCCGGGTTCTGTTCGAATGAAATTTTGAATCGAACGAGCATTCCAGATGGGCACGAAGGGTGGATCTAACGGCTGGTTTAACGTAGTGCCGCGCGTTTCTCGAATTATTATTTCACCTAGTGTCAGGTGGTGGACGATACGCTCGCTCGCAGGATTTCTCGCGGTTTATTCGCGAAACCAACTCGGAACGCGCGTACGTGCACGCATTATAAATATCTAAACGTGTACGCGGCCTCGCGACAAATCGAGTTCCATTCGTCGAGCACACATACACATCTCCCTTTCACGAGTTTCTCAGGGAACCACGTAACGCTTCGTCGCCCACACCCACTCCATTTTTTCTCTCCCGCGAGTAGGATTTTCTCCGGTGGCTTGGATAGCGTCGATAGGCAGGGGATGGGAAAACGAGGGCGAGAAGTAGCGGGGACAAGCACGCGAGACGTGCGACATCCGTAACGCGTCGGTCGAAACACTGCGTTCTATATCTTGCCTCCGAACTTCCTGTAGCTACAATACTTTCCTCATACCCATCCAACTGTCCATAAAAAATCGTGCAAATTGATTCTCGAAACTGAAATGGCGAGCATTGCATAAGCAAACTGGGAATTCTCTCACATTTTCATCTGTTAACCGTTCGTGGGGGGTGTCCGCGGCGGGCTGTTCGATCGACGTCATCGCGCCAACGGAATAATACGGAATCGATGTCTGTTTTATGAAACATTTTATCTCCCCGTGCAGCCTGCTCTCCAATATTTCGCCCCGTTCTCGCTCCACCACCTTCGCGACCTCTTCCTTCGACCCCTTTCTCGATCCGCCCTCCCTCCTCCAGCACCCTCGCCCAGTCCTTTCTTCGCCAGCTACATACCACCCACACTTCCGCTCGGCCCTCTCCTCGTAAAAATGATGCACGCCCTCCGGGCAAAGGGTAAATAGCGACGGCGTAAATATACGCGACTCGTTCCGCGGTCCCCGTCCATTTTACGAGCCCTCCTTTTCCGCGGGGGTGTTCGTCTTAATTAAGTTGCTCGCGGACGTTGCAGCCGATGACTGGTCACCCTAGGAGCCCAACGATAACGAGCTCCGGGTAACGATGTTATCAATCGGTTAACACGCGACACCCGGCGAGATCGTTAATTCCATTGCTCTTAAACGAAACGTTCCCGGCCTTGTCCTTCGTTCCCCTTTTTTTCCCCAGAAGCTTCGACGGTTGCTCGAGAAATTCAATGAAGTTAAGACGAAGATCCGACGAGAAGTTTCACGGAGTCCGTCTCGTTGTCAATTACAAGGCTTCTCGAGGCTGGGAAGGGGAACCTTGGGGATTACCGGCGAGGCACGATCCATTTTGCATGCAACGGTGCATAATTACAAGGAACGCGTGGACGTTCTTCTTCTCCTTCTTCTTGCTCGTTTTCTTTCCTCTGTTTGCACCGCGCCCCATTTACGTTGCTTTCCTCCCGCAAGCTTTGCCGTCGCTCCTCCTTTTTGCTCGACGCTCTGCGGCTCCCCGGCGGTTCCGCGCTCTCCTCGTAAAAATGATGCATGTCCTCCGGGCAAAGGATAAATAGCAGCGAAATAAATGGAGACCATCCAGCATTTACTACGGCCGCGTTTCCTTCAAGAATATTGTATTTCTGTTTATTTATGGCCACGCTAATTTCGCGACGTTCTCGCGGAGTTGTTTCGCCGCGGAGGACGCCTCTTTTGCCCGGCGAGACGTCTTCGAGGTTTATAAATTTATGCGTTCACTCGAGCCCGGCCCGCTCGCGTTTCTTCTCCACTCCGTCTCTATTTCGTCTTTATTCCCCTCCGTTTTACGACCGGCATTTTTCTATTCCGACTCGTACCCGCTCCCGGCCTCTCCCGGCCGCGTAAAAGCCACGAGGATATTTTCTTTTTAAAGAGACGAGGCGATATAGGGGCGCGGAGGGGAAGCGAATAAAAGGTGAAACCACTGCGGTTGCGTTAAAAAATGCAAAAATGATTAGAGGCGGGCGATTAAAAATGCTGCCAGTGATTTCCAGTCCGTTAGCCGCGCGGCACACGGTTTTTACCCGCTTCGGCATCCCGCTTTTATTTTTTTTTATCTCCAAACTCGTCCCCGCAGAAATGATAAACGGTCCGCGGGGCAAAGGGTGAAATAACAACGGGAACATAGGTACGTACACACTCGTCATCCGATCGCGTCACTGCTTTGCGTTGCAGCTACGCGCTTCAAGCCGCGGCAATCCGCTCCGCTTTGCGCGATTTCGTTTCTTCCCGTCAGAGCGGAGCTTCCCGTTCAACGTGTGCTCGCGCAAATTTACTCGCTCGACGCGTTATAACTATGGAGTATCGCGAAACTTCGTAACGATGGCTGGCTTAGGACGCAAGCGGGCGAGAGGAAACGAGATGGATATAAGTTTGGTTCGAAGTTTCCTTTAAATATTTGCCGGTATATTCTATTCCCCTCTCCGTCCCCAACTAATAATCAGAGGGAGTGTGAAAATAATACTCCAACACCTAACTCCTATACGTCGTACACAGATACACTTCCCTCTCGCAAACTTACACGATTGGCGGAAGGTCTCATAAAATACCTGCTCCTTAAAATACCGTCTGGATTTACGGGTTGATATAAGAATAAGGTGAAGAAGGCGCTTGCTGTCGACTGGAAGGAATCACTGTCGAGTAGCCGGCGACATTGCTTTACATAACAGAGGATCGTATTACGATCGCGATTAAGATCGTGAAAAATCTCGCCGCGCTCGATTTCAGCGCGCCGATAAGCACTCAACGAATCGAGATAAACTCCCGTCGCGGGAAGTTGGACGTTAATGCGACTCGACGTGGCAGGCTGTCGCGTCGAAGAACGAATTCGCGCCTCCTGCACGGGCACCGTGTCCTCGTATAAGCGCAGCTTTGCGCAACGTAAAACGCTCGCGACAGCGATGGGGCGAACGTTTCACAGGGGCCTCGAATTAATTTCAACGGAACCGCTGGCTCTCTCTTGTTTTCATGGCACTCCAAAAGTTCTCCTTTAACCCCGCCTGAGCCGGGATTAAAAAGCGATCGTAAAAGACGCTCTCGCAGCTGCGTCCGTCGGGCGAGCGGGGGAACCGCCACTTTGGGATTACGGATCCGAGAGACGAATATCGTTATCGAACGGGCGAAGTGGCAGGGAATACGAATAGGAGAATGGATCGCCGAGGAGCGTTGACGAATTAGAGAAGGAACGGACGGCGACGAGAACGTTTGCCTGCACGTTAGTTCGTGTTCCAGCGATTGCTGTTTGTGCTCTGGTCCGCGCTGTCGACGACAATGATTCTAGCCGAAATGGAAGTTGGTTTCGGGGGAATATTTCTATGGCCGCGCGCCCGCGGCGGTGCGCGCGTAGTTCGGTCCACGAGCGGCGCGACGGATTTCAGTAGAAATAACGGCATGCAGTCAGACATATCGGAACGGGCCACGTAGTTGCGGCTGACGCTATCGTGACGTACTACTGCCGGTCGAGTGCTCTCTGCGTTGATCCGCATCACCGCTCCCCACTCGTTCTTTTCTCTCCACCATCCCGTTCTTCCTCTTTTTTCTCATTCCCCCGTCTTTCTTCCGCCTCGGTCCTCCGTTCCTGCACCGCCCCACGATTCGCGAGCTCGAAAGAAACTTCGGCAAAGTCGCTTTAACAAGCTCCCCTGCAAACCCTCGCGTACGCACAGTTTGAACTTTAAACGCGCATCTCACGCGGTAAATTCATTTCGAGTAATTAGGAGCGGCGTCAAAGTTTCGTGTTTGACGAGCGTATCGGGGATACTGAATCGTGAATGCACGTCAGCTTTAAGCGAACAGATACGCATGCAGCCGGTAACGTTCATAGAGAAATAACAATGCGATAGTTGAAGGGAGCGCACAGAGTGCAAGCAGTCGCGACTGACAATATCGCGACGTGCTATTGCGGTTTGATTGTATCTCTCGTCATTCCTCTCTGGTTCCTCATCAGTCCCCGTTAGCTTCCGTTTGTCGCTCCGTCTTGGAGAAATTCCGGAGCGTCTCGGGCCGAGGCGATATAAACGTTCCTTTGCATGAAAAACCGTCCTCATCCGTCGCCACGAGTTGCCGGGGAGGGGAGCTCATAAATTGAATCGGAAGCTGCTCTGTGACGCCAGGCAACGGTGAAGAGCTCGACGACACTCGGGAAATACGGCGCGGCCCTTTGATGAGCGAACCGATAAGCGCGATTGTCGCGCGAGAGGAAAGTTTCATCAGACAATCACTCCTCCCCCTGTTATTACGGCATTTCGTCTCGCGCGTTCGGTATGCTCGCAGGCACTGCTTGCCTTTGGCCGCGCGTTATCGCGTCACACTCGGCCCCCGTGTTTCCCTCTACAATGTAATTTCGAAAGTGCCGACGTGTCAGCGTGTCTTTCAAGTCTCGAGAGCGCTCGTGAAAAATTTATCGGATCCGATGCGCGCCCTGGAACTTGCACCGGCGTTCACCGGAACAGACAGTATCGTTACGAGGATACACAATACACATCTCCTTTCCTGGCCCGCGACAGTTGTGTCTCGTTCGCAGCGCGATAGCGATCTGCTCAGGATTGGCGCTCGAAGAATTCTTGCCGCTTCGGGGCTGGATAATCCTTGTCCTTAAAGGCAGGCTAGCTTGATAATTTCGGGTCGATAACGAAATTCAATATTTCCGCGGTAATGGCCGGGCAGGGTGGCGATGGTAATGCGGTGCAATTCGCCCGCTCGGGGCCCGTGTTAATATTTAGGGTTACTGCTCGCGAGCACGCCATCCGAGTGCATCACGCACTTCCCTGCAACTCTTGCCCGTACCTCTTTCGCTCGTTACCGTGTCGTAGCTTTTTCGAGCTCCCAGCCACCCCCGAAATTATTATTGCGCCGCACGACCACGCTGTTGGCGATCAGAAACTGCGGTCAAGCGTTTCTATACACTTAGAGTGTTCCCAAGGAGCCACTAAGAGCAAGATTCCACTCGCAACTGTGTCTTTCTCGAGATGTCCTCCCTTTGGAATTCTAAGAAGCAATAGCCGGCATTATTTTATGCGCAAAGACAACGCTGTGTTAGAAATCGCTGGCCGAGGGAATCGCACCGGCAGGGAGCGCGAGTTTAAATTCGACGCGCCTGTCGAAAAGAACGCTCTAGTTAATATATCACTTTTTTCGCCGGCGCTGGTTCGGTACATCACGGAGCTTTGTTTTCACGGCTAAACATTGTTATGCAGATGGGACCAGACGGCATTGTTGTTCGGGTAGACCTCCGCGCACAGCCGCCACCCTATTCTCATGATAATTTTCGAGGATTATTTTTCGTAATTTCTCATGGAATACGTTGAACATCTCTTTCCTCGTTTTCTACAGTGGCGTTGAAAATAAAGAAGGGGGAGAAAAATGTGGACCACCCATTTCTATATCTCCCCGGTGGCCGTTTGTTGTAATTTCTTTACTACAAATTGCCTTATGCTCGCCAGCGTTTCGCATGGAATCGCAAGCGTCTGAAGGAAATACTAGCTCTACGCGTGCGACGTGCCAGTTTTTGGCAGTTCCCCTCGTCAATTTGCCGCGTGAACGTGCAACTCGGAGCTCTAATCTAATTTCCCGGGAGTTCTTGTCTCATTAGACGCGCGAGAGGCGTTTGATTAACGCAAATACCGCCGCGCGTTGTTTTCTGAAGACTTTAAATTTCACGCCGCTCCCCCGACAGTTTGCGCTCTTTCTCTCTCTCTCGCTCTCCCCCCTTCGTCCCTTTCACCCGGCAGGAACCCTTTCAACGTTTCAAACCCTCTCAGAGGTTAAACGCTCGAAATTGCTCGGCGGGTGGGGGGCGTTGGTATACAAGTACGACGTGTCAGTATATTAAAACCTATTTACATGCGGGCGGAGAGGGTTGCGCGCCGAGCAATTCGCTTAAATTGTGTTCCTCCAATCCATTCGAGGGTTACATCCACCTACGCGCGCACACGCGACCCCGTGTATCCCGCCGTGGCGGGAATTTTACACTTACAATTGTGCAATAAACTCGCGAATTTAAATCTATGCTCGCACAGCAACCTACCTTCTTCCCTTCTCCAGGAAGTTCCTTTTCCTAGAGTTTCCCAGTATTTCTTACTCATCCCACAACTTCCCCTCCGCGATCAGCTTGGAATTTCGCTAAAATTGCCGAGTCGAACGAACCGATTTCCACCCAGAAACGACCGGTCAACTTAAGCCGCTGCACGCGCCAAGATGCGACGCGACGGACGGCGCTGTACCTCGCTTCGGTCTCGATTAAAGGGACCGTGGCGTAATTCGGCAGGAACTGAGCACCGAGCGCGCCAGCGGAGACGCTAAATTCCGGGACGCGCCTCTCCCCGACGTGTGCCATCGACCGTTTACGTCCGGCATTATCGCATTATGCGCGACGTATCTTCGGGAGGCGTCGCCTGCCTCCATCTGTCTCACACACGCGCTCGCATACACACACTCCGCCTCTCCTTTTCCCCTCGGAGGAGACACGAAAAATTCCAACCCCCCGAGTGTGCGTGACGCGGAAAACGGCGCGGCGCTGTTCTCCCGCGGAAACTTACGGGGTCAACGGACGAGGGAAAGAGGTGCAACGACAATGCCGAGGAAAGTTGTCGAGTTTGCCCTGAGCTCGATTAAAGGGATCTCTCCTAGCTGCGCCCCGAAGGTGTACGGTCGAAGGGAGCCTGGCAGCGTGATAACAGAGACGTTTGACCGTGCCACGCTCGTCCCCGCGATCGATCCGCAACCGAATGCCTTTACGCCGCGTTACGTAAATTCTCGCAGTTATGTGCGTGCGTAACTCTCGTACCCCCGCGCGACCTTGTTACACCATCCCCGACGAATTTATGTGGAGGAACAGTGTTTGGACCGTTACGCGCCCGGCTCGTTCGTCTCTCCCCGTATTTACGCGCACTGCTGGTCGTTCCAACCCTCTACAAAGACACAGAGTCCACAAAAGCATGATTGTAGAATGTAAAGCGAATAATAACAGCTTCCATCGATCCCCGCGAGCGCCGCAAAGCTGTTCTCCGTTCGAGTCCCAAGTGAAACGAGCAACGGTGCCGAAGAAATTTCATACTTGGGGCTGGGGCATGAGAAACTTTGGACGGTAATTGCGTTCGTTAAGAAGGGGAACGTGCTCTATTAGCGTGTGTACAAAGGGCTCGTACTTAAGTGGGGGCGCATAGATTTCGCGAAGCGGGCTTATTTACATGCAAATGTAAAAACGCCGGCCGTACTGCCGGCTCGTTCTTGCACGGAGTCTGTCGGCCACCCGGGAGGAATGGCTGATCCCCGTGGGGAGGGGGGCGGAAAGATTCGACGCTCTTCGCGTTCGAAACGAAACAGGTGCGCCGAGAGTACGCGGTAACGAGAATCGATAATGGGGGCCGAACGAAATCGTGCCTTCGACCAGATTCCAGCCACGGTTTAACTTCTATCAGTCAACTGTTCGCCGAACCGTATACGATCCCGGTCGGGAGGAGATCAAATTGGACAGCGATACTTCGAAACAGATTCTTTTGACATCCTGACTGGTTACCTGAACGGCTGGATACGTTTCAAATAATCACGTCAGCCGGCTGACCAAAGTCTTCGTGGCTGACGAGGCTGATACATATCGTTTTCAAGCGTCAAGCCGCAGAGTTCGGGTAGCTATATCCGTTCACGGCTTTGTGGCTAATGTGGAGGAATAATTTACAGTTGGGAACTATTATCGTATAAGTTTCACCGAAAGATATCAATTACCAGATTTTCGTATCACGGGGAATATTCTGAATCTAATATTGTGATATTGTAAGTCCGGGAGAGTTTGAACACTTTTTAGAAAATAAATTGTAGCATCGTTGTTTTTTACATTTTTGTCGTTTTGTGCAAGTTAAAGCAAAGCCCAAGAAATTTAGGGTATATATAAATTATACCGTGTGATAATTTCAAATTATCGAAAATAATAATAATAAAAAAGACTGGCCTTGAAAAATAACAAAATGGGTAGCTTACAAAAAGTATAATACACGAAGAGGTTAATTGATATGTTATTTCTTCTTCAGTTTTCCATGTACCTATGGATTTGTAACAATGGTCAGTGCATGATCAACAACAAGCGCATTCATTTCTTTTGTGTCAATGACACACAGCGCTTTATCTTGCGTCAGTCTTAAAATACCAACACTGGCCGAACTCTCCCGGACTTACCCTATACATAAATATCTCCAGCGTTAGATATTCCTCGTTATTATTTGACTTTGGTCGGAAGCAGGATCCGTGTGTAGGACGTGATGGAACCGAGATGGGTAATATCCGAAATAAATTTGAACTTTCCCGCAATTAAAAGCAGATACGGGGGAACGGATAGCAAAAATACCTTGCCCCGGCCTCAAAGGGTGAAACGAATTTATCCCGGGCGGATCGGTGTATCCGAGTAATCGGATCTATGCGCGGATTGATCGAGCTGCGAAACGAAAGGCTGTTAGGCAAGAACGGGAAACGCGCGCGTAAAAGTCGATGGAAATCGATGGAGCGGGGTCGGTCGAGACTCCGGGATTAAAGTGAGCTTTTAAAAGCTCCACCCAGCTCGTCTCGCCCGTCAAACGTTTTTACATAGCGCTGTGTTACGCCGAATAATTCGACTTTAATGTATTTTCGCCGGACGAAACGGGTCGCGGGGGAGGGCGCGCTGACGGGCCGTCGCCAGAAATCGGATACCGTGAGCACCAATTAAATTATTTCCACGGTTCCAAAGCTTCTGAAGAGTCACTCGGGCGTATGCGACGAGAACAGTGAGCACCTGACTTTTCGAAGCCGGCACGATTTCGACGGCGAGGCCGCCCACTCCACGTCAAAGAAGAATCTTGCATCTGCAAGTATGGCGGTAAGAGCTCCTCGCGAACAGCCGGCGAAACTGTTTACGAGAGAAAGGCGAAACGGCATAAACAGGCTTGGCCTCGGCGGAAGCTTTCGGGAGAGACCCCTAGCTAGGCGATCCGTCTTGTTTCGCCTCGAATCAAATGTTTCCAGGGTGGAGGAGGATCCTTGGCGAAAAGCTTACTATTATATCAAGCAGTTCGGTTCGGCATTAGGAGCTCGCATCGCGACGGGAATATTAGAAAGACGCATGCGAGTATCTCGCTTCCCTCTCGCAGGCTTCAAGCTCCTCAGCTCTTTCAACTTTTAGACAATTATTCGACTATAGAGGAGACCGGAACAAGTTGATACATTTTTCAGTTTTCAATTTTTTTCATTTTTGTTTGAATTAATTACTTAATAACAAATACGCTAAAATATACTTTGGTCCTTCCTCTTTAAAATATTGTAAATGAAATGTTGAGAAAATACATACAAAATGAATGAGAAAATGTTATTTGAACGAAGGTAAAATGTATCAACTTACCCCAATGCGGGGCAAATATCCGTTTAATGAGTAAAAGATGGATGTCTGGAATATCCCACTTTAATATGAGATGCTTGCTTCTTTTTATTAATGTATCTTAATAAAGCTATTTTATCTATTCCGTATATTCTGGCGCTTTGACTCCTTTTCTACACCAACACACGCTTTTTGAAAAATATTTTGTGGTATTTTCCCGCGATTCGTTTTTCTGACATAATTTCGTACCATCTTCCCAGAAATAAAAGGAAAAATCCAATTAAAAGTAGTCGGGAAAAATTGATACACTCCCCATGAGTATCAACATGCCCCAAAGAAAACGTATCAACTTACCCCACAGGAAGTCATTATATACAAACATCTCCATAAACAAATGTAGAGCATATAAACAAAATAAAAAAACGTAATTCCCTTAGCTTCAAAGGACTCAATGTGATGCCCAATTAATTTGAGTGATAAAATTCTCTATCCCGTCTCAAGACGGATTGGAAAGTGAACACAACTATTTACTTTTTCTCTATAGAAACGAAAACAGTTAAAAATGGATTGCTAAAGTCAAAGTACACAGACGTACGCTAGAACGTAGTAAAGAATTGATCAAGAAGCTTCACATATCTCACACATAAGGAGCTATATATATATATATATATATATATATATATATATATATATATATATATATATACAGTGTCGAGATAATTCGTCTGTATCAACCTGCCTCTGTATCAACTTGGCCCGGTCTCCCCTACTCGTTTCACGATGCACTGCTCAACTTCAGCTCGCCCCGTTGTCCCAGTTAGAGAAAAACCAGAAGCTTCGCGCGTATCAATTTAACACTGAGTTCCGTGTCGCCTGGTATCGGAGCGGAACGCACGCTCGATGCGAATCTCAGGAAGTTGCTCGCGCTTTGGAAGCACGAGAGTCGAGCTAAACAGCTGGTAAGTTGATAACGAACCTACGATATTTGCTTGGTAGTGGTTCCTAGACGCTTCTAGGCGGCAATGCCCCCGCGTCGCGGACTTCCATTTTCGTGACAGACACTGGTCGATAACACCGAGTATTGTGCGCGAGGACAGGAGATCGAGGCCATCCTTTGGCCCGCGACAACTTTCTCGATTGTCGGCCGACAAGGTGGCCTGGCCCGCGAATTCAATACGGCCGGACTAATGATAACGAGCGCGCGATTGGTCGACAAGCACGATAGAGGGTTGAATTGGAGCGGTCCCGTTCGCCAGATGCGATCCGCCCGTAGCTCATACAATTTCGGTTGGAGATTAGACGAACGAGGAGCTCGGAGAACGGAACGATCGCGAGCTCTCGCCTCGCCCCGCGCTAATTAATTGGTCGGCTTCGAACTTGCAATTAACCGGTTGGCCTTCCATTGTCGAATTTTCAATGCGTAAAATTTATTAGCTCCGGTCCCCGCACCCCGGCCCGGGGCCAATGTAATTTTCCACGGGCACGTCGAATCCGGGGCACTCGACGGGACGAGCACTTGCGCACCGAGGGCCGCTAGCCCGCTCGCCGGCGCTCGTGTGCACCTGCGATAGCACGGACGACGATATTTCTGGAAGCTGGCACTCGTCTCCCGCTCTTCCACCCTTTCAATCATCCCGCGGAGCTGTCTTCTCGCCAGCCTTTCCCTCCTTGTCATTCCCGCTTTATCGGCTGACACTCACTGCCTCTCCTGCCCGATATCAAGCACTTGCCCCCGCCCGTGTCCCTCTGCCCTACCGCGTTTATCTCGATCTCTCGGCCGTATTCTCGTTCGCCAGCCTCCCTCCTCCGCCGGCGCGCCCTCTGATTTAGGTCCCAGCCAGCCTGCTAACTGATTGAGGGTGATTGACGCTCTGGCTGAATACCGGACAAGCCCAAAACCCATTATTTACTGCTCGGGCCTCGTACAACGTTATAATTGCCGGCAGCTATTCCGCCCCTCTTCCTCTCGCTCCGATCCGCCTCGCACCCCCAGCCGACGGCCAATCCAACGAGTCGGCTTATCAGCCGATACCCGGCTGCGAGCCCACCCTGGAATTCTTGTTACGATCGCGCGAATCTGCGTTCTAATTAAGCACACTATCCCCGAATTTCATCGGCGCGCGCGGCGTCGTGTTCGACGAACACCAGGGAAAACCGAGCCGGGTGGGATCTCGTTCGGCATGAATTCCTTCCTTCTTCGTCGGTCCCTTTGTGCTCGCTGAACCGTGATGCAGCGCGAGAGGAGCGGTGGGAGCGGAGCAGAGTTGCGCCACTGACACGCTCGTGGATAAATTAGTATCGTAACAGCTAGTTTAAACGGAATGCGATACAAGGATGAGTTGGATATTAGTGGCAGCCGCTGACAGGATCCCGGCACTCGTCTCTCCCCCGTTTCCATCCAGGTAGAACCCCGTCGTAACTATGTAGCAACTGGACTGAGTCGAGTTGCCCGCCGTCCCGAGCAACCGCCGCTGGCTATTATCTTTTTATTTCACGGATCTCTGGATGAAAGTTTGAATCTCCGTTCGGCCTGGTCCCGTTTCGACGGAGAGGGATCGGAATGGTAACGCGGTCCGCGGAAGGAAAGTGGGCTCGAGCCGAGTACGTCACGTCCGGCATACAGTTTACTTTGAGAAGGATCGATCTCGAAGGAGTTAAGTGGCTGCCGGTTCTTCCAAGATGTATACCCATCCAGACTCCAGTAGGAATCACGTTCGTGGCCGGCCGTGCTCCATCGCGGCCCCTGTCATCTTAATCCCCGGGATCCTTTTTACACGGCTTTCTCATTCGCGTCCTCTGTGTACCGGGCTCCTTGTGGACTTTGGAGCCCGGGCCGGGGAGGGGCGCGGGACCACCTTCTCCCTTATCCGCCTGAATTACGGCGAGGCACGTCCGCCCCTAGTGGACGTTCTCTGCTCCAGGCTGCTGGACGTCGTCCAGCTTCCACGGGAAAGGAACCTCCGACTTGCTCGAATGGCCGAACCGTATTAAAACGAGCCCAGCGTACGTGAGGCTAGATTTTATTCCGACGTTACGATATCGTCATCTTCGCCTCCGCCCTCCGTCACATCCACTGGGGAGCTTTCCAATCGCCCGGGACATTAATCCACAACCGTAGATAGTCATGGGCTTGATGATTATGCTAGAGGCTAAGTCCGAGTCACTCCTCTTCGCTCTGTTATAATTTCACATCGAGCGACTATTGGCCGATTTAGAGAGTTTTTCCCCAAACGTAGCTCCGCAGAGTTCATCGACGAGACGTCACGTATGGCACAGATGGTGTCGCAATCAGACTGGACACCGATCGGTCAGTCGATAAAAAGCTGGAGGATTGATATTGTCCGCGCAGGTGATAAGTTGCCAGTGATCGGCGAGTGGACAATAAATGGTCAAGCGCTTTAGACACGTCCCCGTGCACACGAACTATGGGGTCTTCCGATTGCGCGGACTACATAGCAAGCTTTCGCTTTATTCTTCGACCAAGGGGAAGGTCGATCGGCCTTGATGCCGATCACAAAGGGCTCCTCTATCGACCAGTTCCTTGTTCTTCCATTGTCCAGGGCTGTCTATTCCCTTGCCTCGGGAAATATTCCCCGGGAGATGTTCTCCCGTTTAAATCTTCCCCGTGGCCGGGTCTCTCGCGCAAGGTAAATTGGATTTAAAGAGTCCCCTTGGAAATATTTTCATTGGAATTTTCTGGAAAAATTCCGAGTTCGGATATCGGTGTACCGATTCCAAGAGCCCGAACAGAATTCCAAGTTTCGAGCGGCGACGGCTCGAGGAACTTCTTCCTCGAGCCCCGGCTGCATTGTGGAAAGGTCTTCCGCGTGATTTCCATACTTCTGGCCGTCTACGCGCCGCCGGTAGACAAGAGCTATCGAGGGTGCAAAAGTTCTACGGGGTTTCTTTAAAATTCGCCGAGTACGGAGCGTTGATTAAGCGACCCTCGTTCCCCTCCCTCCTCGCCGCCCTTTCTTTGCGTCACTTTTTCCTTAGATCCCGGCTCGTTAAGGCGCGACCTGTGAGCCCGGTAGATAGTAACGTCCCTCAAAGGAGTCCTCGGACGCGGCCGGTTTCCCGCCGCGATAACAAAATCGCTCCCGAAGTCCCCGAAGCCTTAGGTCCCCCAGAATCATCTGGAAACATCTCGTTCCGTTCCTTCACCGCAAACGACAGATCCTAAATATCAACCAAGTTTCGCCGGAGCTGTGTTCACAGCGCCGCGAGGATCCCGAATTTTAGCCACGGCGAATACGTCCGTGGAATTTCTCCTCGATTCCTGGCGCGCAAGTTTTCGTCTGGAGAAGCTTCAGAGAAGCTCGTCTGCCAAGGATACGCGAGACGTTCGGATTCGTCAGGTTGCGGGGATCGGTTATATCGCAGTATTCTTCGGGAAGCTCCTTGGTACTTGCTAGATGCATCTTATCTCGCCAGGCCTGAAACTGGCTCCGAACTCGAGTACCGGTCGGGGGAGATAGCAGCGAATTGTTTGGTCCCCCGAGTAAACTAGGGTGTGTACAACGGCGGTTAGAAGTTGCCAGGATGCTACCAAAACGCGAGCGTGGGTGGTGCGAGGCACCTAGCGATTTCTGCCTGAGCGTACAGGGAAGGGAAGAGATTCGGAGTTGCGGTTGGAATTGTAAGTCGAAGCCTGCTACGACACCGCGCTTCGAAACTTCCCCGCCGCTCAAGTAGACTCGACCAAGCAAATTTGTCCCGACAAAGAAATAATCAACGATTACGAGGCTCGAGCACGTACAACATCGACAACAGCAACCTCTCCGCGAGACTCCACCGCGCGTTCGCTAGTTTGACTCGCGTTACTCGCTACTTAATCGGGATAACTGTGAGTTTCGGATGATTCCGGTGAAAAACACGCGGAGAACGAGGGGACGTGACGCGGTCCCCGAGACACCGCGAGGGAATCGTGCTTTTTCGCCGCGGCGAGAGCTCTCCGTCGAGTTCTTGGGATTTTAACGGCCACGTAAATATGGTAATACGGTGGAAAAAGGAACGGCAAGGGCCGAGGGAGACCTCTTTCTCCCTTCGTTTCTCTTCTTGCTCGTCGTTCGGTGTTTAATCGCGCGCCGCGCCGGCGAAGTTGAACGTCGAATCGTAAAGCGCTTGCCGACGATTCCTGGTTACGAGCGAGGACGAGTGGGAGTTGTTTCCCTCGCTCGCGCGGCAAAGATATCGAACAATGACGGGAAGTAGAGTTTCGCATTAAGGAAATAGAGGAAGAGTAGATGGAACTTTCGAACTTCCGTCGAGTTCCGGGGTACTCGCTACCGTGATTCAACTTGCCCCTCTCGCGAATACTCATTACTCCTTACGAACTTACAAATTGAGCACGTAAGCCTGGTTCGAAGAGTCCCTGGGATAATAATAATAATAATTCCGCTGGCTCTTTGTTACGTGCCCTCCCCAGTACCGCGGCGGAGCGTTGCCTCCGAAGTTCGCCGAGGCTCGATGCGATTCTGAACAGCGACTCATCTTTGCAGCCCCGTCGAAAGCAGACTGTTCCGAAAGAACTTTTCGAAACACCAACATTCCGACGTTTCTGGATCATGAAGGATCCAGCAACCGCAATATTCGGCGGGTGTAATGGCATACAGAAAGCACCGAAAGTTGGCCGCAGATTTCTCCAACTTGCGGGGACGTCTTCCGCGAGCGTTGAACTTTGATAAGCGTTTACAGGCGTCCCGAATTCGAGCCAATCGGGACACTCGCCTCGCCTCGGACCGTTGGGCAATTATTCGTGTTTGTGGCGCGGCAAATGTCTACATAGATCACGGGGAAAGAAGGAGAAGGAACTGGCCATCGTGCTGCCGTGTCGAGGCGGCGGTACTCTCAAAGGAGGTCGCAACGGACGATCCCGTCCGACCTCCGCACCCGGGAGTAACCTTATTATGCGTTTCTCCGGAACTCCCCGCTTTGCACGGATCCTGCAAAGTGGCGAGGGTCGCGTCAACCGAATAACCAGACCATAAACCACCAGAGGCCGGGGCTGAAGGATCGCTGGAGCAGTGGGTCGGCTGGTAGAACCCGTTTACGTCACCCGTAAACCGGCGTCCTGCGGATTTCGACCAGCAAATACACTCGCGGCTATGGTGCCTCGTAAACCCAGTCAAGACGCGAGAGCTGACGCACCGCTTTCCTGACGTCCACAGCCAAGGCTCTCCTTCCCCCTCCTCCACCCCCCATCACTCCCCTGTTTCTCAGGAGATACACATTTTACAATGACGCCAATAACGTCAGCTGCCTTTCCTTTTCATCTTCGTATCGCCGGCCGTTTCGATCCTCGGATTAGGAAGAAAGATTTACAAGTTGTAGTATACGTTCTGACTCGGAGGGTCTTCCCTGGGAGTTATAGCGCGCATAGGGTAGTCTGCCGGTCGTCAAGAGTGCATCTCGCTTTCAAGCCGTGTCGGATATCTTTCAAATGGCTCGCAGAGGTCAGAGTCCAGAGACACTGGAATACCTATTTCCTACCGTCCGATGGAATACGTACTTCGCCTTATCGAGCGTAAGCAACTATAAGCTACGTTAAAACACAGAGTACGATGAACCAACGATAGTTATTTCCTACATGACAATCATACGGGAATGCCATCGTGATTGACGACCATTTAACTTGGTTGTTAGAAACCCTTCATCGTCTTTTCAATTTCGCAAACTATGGAGCGGAGAATTTTCACCCCTGACAATACTCGGACGGAAATAAAGTTTTATTCCATTGTCAAGGAATAAAACATAGCGGAGAAGTGCTCCGCGAATGTCGTCATTCATAAGTGCGTCTAGAATAGGGTATTAACAGAATTAATAATGTAAAGTGATTGTCTTCGGGGCATCGTGTGCAAGCGTCAGAGAGCGCGTCTATTTTCGCATTCTACATCTTTCGGAAAACACTTGGTTATTTTGGAAATTATACATTCTCGTTTAATAAACTCGGACCACGGATTGTCACTCTCGAGCTACCTATTTCGGGTATCTATAACCTTTACGTTACTATAAATTCATTTTACTCGAGAGGTAGACTTCCCCTTGTCGATCTTTCGCGAGAAATTATCTGTCTACTTTTACTTCGCGAATGTCGAATGTCTGGCGTCGCGCGAATGCGAATGTTGAAAATACCTTTAAAAGGGAGAAGGGGCGAGGGAGAGGAATGGAATATTCGAAGAGGACTTCGATCGCGGGCTTGTTATTTCGCGAAGAATCCGCGAGGAGCTCGAGCGACACGCGAGCGAGTGCGCGCTCCTAACAAAAAGTCTACAACCCAATCTTTGAATTTCCTTCTAAACTTAATCCCTTCCTACCTGTCGAAAAGTTCTCCCCGTCGAATTAAGGAACGCTGCAACTAACGGGGAGCACTTTCCTTCCTGTTGGATAAAGCTAGCGCGGCGATAGGACTTATCGTATACCTGGAACCCCTTTCTCGCTGCGACAACTTAATAACGTAGGGGTAGTTTGAAAGTATGCTATAAATTTATATTATAACGTCGAGTGGTATAGAGTTTCCCTTCGCTAAAGAATCCTTTGCTACGATACGACTCGATCTCACTGCGTGGTTTTACCTTGTAGCTTTTCCGCCAGTAGATCCCCCACAGCATCAAGAAATAAGAGTATAACGCCCAACTCCGTGGCTCGACAGCGGTATCTTACTTCCATCCCTGAGCGATTTCCAGCCGGTGCCGTTCGTTAATATCTAATTCGTTTAAACGCAGCGGGGCGAGCCGATTCCGTAAAGCCGAGCTACAGTTTTCATCGCGGCCGCGTCACGTAAAGTTTCGCCCGCTTAGGGGAGGGTGAAGCACACTCGGTATATTTACAGTAATAGTAGCGCGGCACGAGTTACTTCCGGACACCGGTGCCGATGCAGCCTCCCTCCACGCACGCGCATACACACGTACGTATTTCGCGTGTGCGATAGAGTTAAGTGCTGGCCAGCTAAGCGGCCGGGGGGGGGATCAGAAAGAGAGAAACGGGAGAAGGGGAGAAAGAGCGAAAGGGGTAGAAAGGTGGAACGGTCGATTTAGAGGAAACGCGCGTCCGGTGTCGCGTGCGGCCGCGGATATCTGATACACTCGGAACGCGAGCGTAATTCTCTTCGACGGTGTCGCGTTATTTATAAATCGTCCCGAACTGCCGCCGGTTATTATCACCGGCAGTTACAATTTTTCACCGGCGCGGCGCGCCGCCGCTCGCTCGCCCCGAAACGTCCGGTTAACTAATTACTATTAATTTAACGGGCGGCGCGCGTTCGTGCCCCTCGTAATTTCCAGCAGGCGACAGCCCGCGAAAGCTGCCTCGCGCCCGCGGATATTTCGATTCGAGTTCCGAGGCGGAGGACGCGTTCCCACGGAGGCTAGGGGAAAAAATAGATAAGGCAAAGTGCACGCTCGTTTAAAAGCGGCGCGATACGCGACCGGTCGGTCTTTTGACGCAACCTCCGCACTTTGTTCGCGCTAACCAGGCATTATGGCTGGTCTCTGCCCCGAGACTGGCAAAACGCGCGACATTGCGTCCATTCCTCTCTTTTGCTCTTTCTCTCTCTTTCTTTCTTTCTCTCTCTGATTGCGAGTGCTCCTCGTTTGTGCCCCGTTGCGCGAGCTTTAAGGGGTGGCTTATTACGGTCGGCGGCTGTGGGAGAATTGTTGGTCACGAGGCGATGTACCGTGCGTATCGTAATATGTGGACACAGGATATAAAAACGATAAAAGGGTCGCGTAAACGTACCTACGTGTCCCTTTTGATCTCGCGCTCGGGATGAGTTTTATGTTCCTGGCCCAGTAATTCGCTTTGCAGACTGGGCTAGTGTGTCCGCGGTCGTTGAGCAACTTCTCGTGCAAGCACGTGTTGGCAATCTTTTGTGCAATCAATCATCGGCTTGGATGTTTGAATGAATTACGCCTCTTTGAATTGAACTGAACTGGTGTTTAATGTAATAATATGAAATGTAAAAGAATGGTTAGAAATATTGCGATGGTTGTATCAACAGATTTTTAACAGCAGATGTCTCTTTTATAAAAGCCTTTGTGTCAACCATAGGCCTCTCGCCCGCTAATTCCTTAAAACCGAAGCTGAAAATCTGAGCACTGAATTGATTTGTGACCAATAAAGGAATGTCAAGTATAAAAAGTGACAGAGGAACCAGTGTTCGCGCGGAGAACGAGAATACAATTGGAATTAACAAAGTTGATTTTACAATCTTGGCGTGAGAACTTTTTTATTTTTTTTGTGAATTAAAGATACAATTGGAATTAACAAAGTTGATTTTACAATCTTGGCGTGAGAACTTTTTTATTTTTTTTTTGTGAATTAAAGATACAATTGGAATTAGAAAAGTTGATTTCACAATCTTTGCATGTGAACTTTTTTGTGAATTAGAGGGAATTAGATTCTTCCATACAGAATACTGCGTGTGCTTTTATAAAATTATCACGTCTCCAGCAAACGTGATAATTTTATAAAAGCATACGCAGTATTCTTCCTTATTTAACTTTCCTTGAAAGTTGGAATTTGATAATTCTCAAAATTGTACAATAGCTTCTATTTAAATACTCAACTGACCGAACCAGTGCGCCGACATGATTTTCTCTTATTGCAACCATTCCATAAATACGGTAGAAATTCAAATTATATTATTCCAAATATAATTACACTAAACATTTTTCCAATACCACCTTTGCTATACCGCATCTGACCCGACTATTCTCCTCGCATAATTCTGACGATGGAGTTCGACTGCAGAGTTGGCCTACTCGAGCACCGTTCCCGGAGACCCCGCGAATAATTCATGCGCGGCAAAAATAGTCCTTGTGCCTTGAGTGCATCCCCAAAGTGGCGGCCACCGGCATAAGTTCTGCATATTCCACCGACACCTTCGTGATTTCGAGGAATTGAATTTTAAGCGCGACGGTGCGCGCTCGTATTTCGGCTTATCGTGATGGATGTTGGGGAAACGAATTTCTTCTCGTGGATCCACCGAGGACTCGATGGTTTTCCGTGTAACGAACGGAGGGTTAGGGAGCAGTCCGACTAAATCTCGGCCACGCGGTCCAAGAGGCGGAGATATCGTAAAGATAATTGAAAGGCGAAATTAAAGGAGGAGCGCGGAACAAAATGATACGATTAAAGCGACGTATACGAAGTAATCCCGCTGGGCACGTGAAATCTGGTCATGACGTAAGAGGATTAAGGTATTAAGAGGTTAAAGTTGAGAAGCTACCGACTGATACCGGCTCTTTCCGTCTTGTCAAATACCGCTTACCTTAATCACAGGATCACCGGACTCGTTACTGATATTTCGCGTCAGTGCCGGCGCGGCGGCGAGCGCCGGAAACGTAGAAACCTCTCGTCGTCGCTCGTTAATAAGATTTCACACCCGCGACACCCCCGGCGCCGTGGGAGCTCGAACAACGACGAAACTTGGAGGCGCCGGGTTCCTGACGTTGACGTACGCAGCGTAAACGAGAAATTGATTGATTAGGAAACTTTCTTATGTTAAGGAGAGTGCTACTAATATCGCTGCCGGTCCCGGTCTCGCCTCGAAATCTCATTACGACCGAGCCTCGAGTTTAGTCAAACAGGCCTCTGCCGACTTCCGAACAATCATCGCCCCGGAATGAAAAGTTACTTACCGCGGGCGAAATTATACAGACCGTTCCGAAAAAGTTGATCGAAACTTTGGCCACGAGTTCCGTTGCATCGAAACGGGAAGAGAAGTTCATTGAAATACTTGGTCAGAGAGAGGCGCATACTTATTGGGTCGGCGATCGAAAGAATGAGTTTACCGCGAGAGATCGAAAATGTTCTCCGCGAGACTCGGCGCGAAGTTGATCGTTACGAATGTGGGTCGAGGCAGCGGGAAAGAATTTCGTCCCGACGAGGCAAGCTCCACCGAGGAAATCGTCGCGAGTTTCTTGCACAGACGAGCGACGATCCCTCGAACTTGCGCGATAAACCGTTGGAATAATCTGAGATTCCTTCCACGCAATTCCCTCGGCTGTTTTACGAGGTTTCGTCGAGCGGCCTTTTAACAGGCGCCTAATTCGTTTCCGCGTTGCGCTCTCGCGACCATTGTACTCCCGCTTCCCAGCGAGCAGGCGGTTCACTGGGAAAGAAGTTTCTAAGAAAGCGGCGTTTCGCGAGTTCCCGCGACCCTTTATTTCCTCGCGCCCTTACGCCTTCCAGCACGAGCAATCCCCACTTCTGTTCCCTCTCATTTCCCCCTGGCACTTGTCTCGATTCGCGTTCTCCCTCGACTCTCTCTCTCCTCTCTCGCCCCGAGACTGTTCTCGTTTCCTCCTCAACATACTTTTTTCAATTTATTCTCGCACGCACAGCCAGCCGTTCGATCGAATTTACGCGCAACACGTACACGTATGATTGTTTCCCCGATCCTCCCCGTCCTCCGTTCCTTCGCCTTTCGTCGCGTTCCTTTATCCTCCCCCGGTTACATCTTTCGTTTCTTTCACCGTTGCATTTTCTTGGATACCCGGGCGAGGCGAATGCATACTTATGCGGGCCGTGCGCGCGCTCGTGCCGCGCAACGTGGCCCATAATACCTTTTTAAATATATACGTGTGTACGTGGCTTTCAGGCACGAGTAGAGCGAAGCTGGCCGCCCCGTGCTCGGCAAAATACCTTTCACATCGGCAGCTACACTTGTCCCAGCGGCCGTATTTAACTTAAACATCGCGCCGCCTGAGAACACGTCCGCGAGCTCGCGCGGCACTAATTCAAAAGATGATAATCCGACGCGGCTGCTTCCATTCAGCCGACAGATCGCGATATATAGTTCTTTTGAAAGGAGCGAACCTCGCGCTGCGCACGCGGCAGAGAAAGGGGGGACGCGAGATACAGGCGCGTCGGGGATGGATGCAGGTTGAACGGGGGCAGATTTATCAGTCGCGTCGGGCGGCAAAGTATTTGCATACATTCCAAGTAATTACTGGGTGCATTTGAAAAAATTACGGCCACCCGCTGATGGATAGAATTGTCACCGGGCGATATTTCAGCAAGTTTTTTTCGGGCGATCCGGAGCCACTTGGAATCGTCGTTGCCTCCCTGGAGGCCTCGCGCCCCCCGTCGCGGATATTTGACGAGAGCGTCAGCCCGGGATCGCGAGAATACTTTTTTGTTCGCCTGAAATCATTATCGGCCGTTACCATTAATAATCACGAGTCTCGTAATAACGTCTCGCGGGACTCGGATTCGCAGCGCGGCGCTCGCGAGTCCCGCTCTCTGCGTTCTCTCTCTCTTTTTTTTATTTCCCCTCCGCAGTCCACCTTCCCACCCCCGCTCCCTGACGTCTCGTTGTCGCGGTGATGCAACCTCGTTTAATTGCGAAACATTTCCGGCACAATACGAGGCGATGAATCAACGGCCCGCGGACTCTATTCCTGTTTAATTACAAAATATTCGCGGCCCCCCCGGCTTAGCCCCGCTCCGTGCCTCGCCCCCTCGCCGCGCCCTTCGACGCTCTCGTAATCACGCGAATTCATTATTTCCCTTGTCCGCGGTGCCGCGGAACCATGCTTCTTCCGCTGTCTCCTGCGAAGCGAATTTATCAGAGGCGGCTGCCTTGTGTAGGGTTCCCTGTTCGCCCTGCGACTCGCGAGCCTCGCTCCATCGATCCCGGATCGGAGGATCCACGGTGGAACAAACGAACGTGGACGTCGACATCGTTATCCTCCGCGGCATTACTCGTAACAACGTCGATATCATTAGCGGTCGAGCAACGGAAGAAAATACACGGCTGTGCAGCCGATTCCCTCTCGCGGTTCGATGGCCCGCGGTCTAGATACGAGTACGTGTCTTTCAGGGCTTCTCGAATTTTGTTTAATTTCGAGCGATCGATCACGGCAGTGCGCCGACCTGAATTGGAAATGGACGCGGAGCCGCCCGGCGGGCCCACGTTTGTTGGCACGTTTTCCGTTGCTTTGGATGCATGGAATACAGCCGCCAGCCACGCGATACGCGCTTAAGGGGGATTCTCGTCTAACAGCCCAAAAAGTAACTGAGGTTTTAGAATTTTTTTATGAAACTGATGGCCATTGTGGATTGTACTCTTCTGGGATATAAGGAGGCATCATTAAAGTTGTAGGAAATATTTTTCTTTTTCAATTTAGATCCTTCTTGTTATAGTTATTACTCTTCTTATTTATTAATTATTGTGGAATCTTGTCCACCTCTTCGACAATGTAACTCCTGTTGATGGGGTGTGTAGCACCTATCACAGTCATCTGATTGTAAAAAATTGGAGTTTCTTAAAGGTAGATAGGTAACGCTAGGATTGGTGCACTTTGAAGAAAAAAAATGAAAAGTGAAAGAGTTTGAAAGACAAAGTAAGTTTTTTCCTTCGACAAATTTTTCATATTATACTTTATATCGGTGAAAAAAGTATCATAAATAGAAACTAAAATTACAATTTTATGTCCAGTCCCAGAGTAAATTAATTAACTTTAAGAAAATTTTCTACTCTTTGCCATCAGATACCTTTGATAGGTGCTACACCTGACCCCAACATCGTCGAAGTGGTTAACACGGTTCCACAATAATTAATAAATAATAAGAAGGATCCACATAATAAAAAAATTCTATAAGTTTAAAGATGCCCCTTATAAGTATCTCAAGATTTTAACATAATATTACCGATAGTTTTTAAAAAAAAATCATAAGATTCGGGGGTTGCTACACGAGAATCCCCCATTAAACTCACCTGCCACGTACGCGGTGCAATAAGGCTAAGGCCACGAGCGTGAGGCGTCGATAATCGCGCGTTCCTCGTCGCCTTGGCGCGTCTCGCGTGAACGTCTCGATTAACCGGAGCAGGCGACGCCGACGCGGCTTTATTCGCGACGCTCGATTTACGAGCGGCCGATAACGAACGGCCGTTTCGTGGGTTAAATTACTTCGTTAGCGGCTCGTTCGCGTGGTGGTTCAAGGGCCCCTCGGAACCGTTTACGCGTTCGGCGTAAATCCGGCGGATCTCTCGGTGGAAAAGGAAGCGGCCGCGAGCGCGTCGGCACGGTGAACTTCGATCGGATGCTCCCGTCATCGTTTAAAATATCCGCGCGTGCTTTTCAACGAGCTTCGTCGAGCGTTAAGCTGAAACTCCATTAGTACGAAACGGCCGTAAAACGCGGCCGGCGCGGCGCTTCGCTTTGCCCGCCGCGAAAAGCTTTGCCGCGGGTTTCGCGTCTCGCTAGAGTTGCCGGTAAACAACGCTCGAAAGGAGGGAGTGGGGAAAAAGCGAGAGAAGAAGCGAAAAAAGGGAGGAGCGCGCTCTGCCGCGGAGCTGTTAGCGGGGATCAGAGTTTGCGGAACTGCTTTCAAAAGATCCCGCGCCACTCGTAAATCACTAATCAATTGCCTTTCCTGACCGAGTCGCAAATTTACTCGACTGTTCAGTGTTCCCGCTAGCCATTTATTCAGCCAACTAATTCTCGAATCAGCCATAGATACCCGCTTAATGCCCCCGTGCGCTGCATTCCCGAGTCGTTCCACTTAAAAATTCTTGCGCAACGGCAAACTTTCCTAAGTAGTTTCACCTCTGAAAATTGTTTTCGGTCTGAAATCCGGAGAAAGTCCTCCATAGTAGGGGAGAGGTGCTGTAAAAGGGGCAGGTTTTAATGGGACAAATCGGGTTGCCAAAATTCTAAACGCATTGCACGCTATTTTCCTGTTTATGGTAACAATAATCTCTACTTAGTTGTTTAACGTAAATTTCACTGCGGTGTCACTTGCAACAGAGTAGTAATCCGCGGTTAATGTTTTTCGACTGTAAAAGTAAACTATTCCTTGGTTTTCTGTGTCGTTTTTTGAGATGAAGGTAGTACATACAGAGTTTTAAAGTGTTATACTATTAAAATTGCCTATAATCACCTGAAACGAAAATATATAACAAGTAAGCTTGACTATTTACTTTCTTTGTTAGATGGCATATTTTATAATATGCTCACGTATAGTCTTAAGGGGGAATTCTCGTCTAGAAGGACGAGATTCTCTATTTTCTTTAGTACGACCCACAAAAGAAATACGCAATTATTACTGATAAGCATTATCCACACGTATTTATTAATATTTTAGTAACTTGTAAAATAAATCAGTCAGATATAATAATAATTAATGGAGATATGGGTTTTTCTCAAAATGGTGTTTTTCGTGATGGTACACACGATGTCTCAACTTTTAGTGGGCCCATCTGGACCATCTTTTTCGTACACCGTCAGAAAACACATAATTCTAGCCGGTAGCAAAATCAAGGTGAAATATTTTTTCACAAGTTTAACGGAAAACATGGAAAAGAGGAGTTTAAATTCAAAGACCTGCCATTTTGTGAATTTTTAATTTTTTTTTCATAAATTACTGGCTATAGCCACATTCTTACTGATTAAGAATCCTTTTGGTCATTTCGTTTTGGATCAGCGAAACAGCTGGAATTCTGTGTACCATGAGGCACCTTTTTTGCACACGTTTTACGAGCTCACCCATATCTCCATTAATTATTATTATATATGGCTGAAATTTTTTTGACAACTAAGTGAAATGTTAATACACACGCGTGGATAATGCTCATCGGTGAAAACAGTGTAGTTTTTTTTTAGCCTCGCCCTTAAAGAAAGGCAAAAAATTGGCCTTCTAGCCGACAATACCCCCTTTAAAGAGACAACTTAACAGGTCTTGAATAGGACGTGCGTTTCATGACTGCCCCTTCTATAATTACTTAAAATGACTGTGCTGACTCGAGCATGGGCTTACGAAAACGAGCGAGACTATTAACAAATAATTCTAAAAATAATAAGTACCGCGTTTGCAAAGAAAACTTTGCTACCAGTAATGAAGATTGGTTCCAATTTGTGGAAATGGGCCAACGAGTCATGCTGAATAAAGGGGGTGTTCACTTTGATTGTTTTATGAGCCAGTAATAAATCTTTAATCTGCAATATGAAAGCGTACCTACCTACCTTAACAATTCGTTTATTTCCGCGAGACGTTTGGACGATCGAACTCTAAAGGCCACCAGGGTGCTCTTATTTCGCTGCGAGGCATTGTTCAGACTTGACGAGGGCGGACGATTACGCGGAAACAGGAAACGTCCGCGGACACGCATCGCGCTCCTCCGCCGCTATCGTCGCAATAACGACCCCGTCGCCGTCGCGACGCCACACGGCGCTGCAATGACAAGCAAGTTTCTGGTCGACGTTTTCGAAAAGTCCTCGACGCCCGGACACTGCGGAGGAACAGATAACTGCGGTGTTCCGTTAACAGGTACTCGGTTTGTGGCGATGCGGTCTTACCGGAAGCGCGACAACGTTTCTATACAGTAGCTCGGGCTGCCGTACGAGCCATTACGCGTTCGTTACACGTACACCGACGTCGTTTCTCCGCGATGCAGCTCCTCCTTTATTACTCTCGTCGGTGGCTCCCCTCGTTTATTGTTATTAGATACTGAAATTCGGATAAGGGCCGCTCGCCATCCCCTAGGAAAGCAGATTTCACGTTATCGTGCCGCGCTCGTGATTCTTGCGAACGCGAGCCACGAGATCCGTATCCGGCTCCGTTCAACGAGCGTTGTAATTGAATTATTGAGAACGAAATCGCGGCCGATAAGCGGCTTCGTCGCTCGTTAAGCAAGCCATCCTCTTCCGCTCGAAATTCGAGACGTTCTCTACGTGGAACATTCCTCTTCCGCTGGCATTTCTCTTGGTAAAGACGCGACCGAGATGATGAACTTTCCAGATGGCAGATAGCTTCCTTCCTGAGATCCACACAGCCCAGGCTGAATGTATTCCACATTCTCGATTTACTTCTGAACTAGGAACGCTCGTCCCCTCTTATTCACCGTTTAGTAGGTGCCCTTTCAAATCCCAGAGAGAATGTACGCCTTTGTGTCTCGACGCAGACGCGAAATGGGAAAAAAGAAACGGCTCGCCAAGTTGGGTGCTTCGTCCTCTACACTCCAGCCCTTGAAAAACGAAATTGTTCCCCCATCCCTATTCGTTGCACACTTTCGTTTTTCGCTGTTTGTGTATCGGTGGCAAGTGACCAAACGGTTGGCGGCCACGGGCGAGTAAATAAGTATCTCTCGACCGCGAACGAGCCCGCAAAATGCTGAATTGGAATATCGAATGAATAGGAGAGCACGTAGTGGATATATTCGCAGCCGGATACGTTATAGATCGCCGAGAGGTTATTGCGCGTTGTCCGAGGGCGAAGGGGGCGCAGGGTGCGCCGTTCAATTCGTAGGGTAGTTAAGGGCACTGACGTAACTACTGCAGCTAATGAGGCATAAACAACCAGGGTGCTAGCTGCTCGACCCCATCCTCTAACCACCACCCGAAAACACCCATCCCACGTAACGTTTCACCTAACCAACTATCCTCGTCCATTTTAGCGGCCCTCTATAGTTTAGTCACTGTTCCCGTAAACTAATAATATCGGCGCCGCAGGACGGTCCTTTCGTGCGGGCAGCCTCGAATTTATCGTTTCCGACCTCGCAAACTATCCTGGCTGGCCGTGCCGCCTACCAGAGGGATCATTCCGTCGAAAGCTTCCTCCCTAACTGTTCCTGCCACTGCGCGTCACTTGCGACACTCGCACCCCGTTTCCTCCCCCGCGCCGCCAGCCCTTCTTTTCCCTCTTCCAAGCGTATTTCCGGCGGCGCTTTTTGCCAGCGGAAGGGAGAGGTTACGCGAGCCTGCTTACGCTCGATAACTGAATTATTCATAAGCCCGGACCACTATTACAGCTTTTATTTAATTCGAAATAACCCCGACGCGCTTCCAGCGTCACGGTATCGTTTCGCGATCCTTTCCTCGCGGGCTATCGCGATCCATCTCGCGATACCCGCGTCAGAATTCGTCCCTTTTTCTACGTTCGTTACTAGCCCCGTGCGTTTCCCGGCCGAGACGGAATTCTAATCGCACGCGACACGCAACAAGTTCGCGTGAACGAACGATCGCCGCCGGGCTTTTCGGAGACCGAGCTGCCAGTTATACTCGAGGCAACGGCCACGCAAAGAAAGGAATGGGGCTCGATGCATCGGCCAGATGCAAATTAATATTTATGCCACGGCCGGAGCTGCTCGAAACGCCGCGGGTCGGAGAAATCGTCGAGACACGCTACTGTTTCCCTCGAGCCGCGCGGGGGTTCGTGAAGCTTCGAGGCGGCAACAGGCACGGCCTCCGGCTCGCGAACCTAACCGAGGGAAGCGTTTGTTCGTCCATCGAGCAGACGTTTCTTTCGGCAATTACCGAGCGAGGCAGACGAATTTCCGGCTCGTCGTAAAACGTCCCCCCGAATTTCCTAACAGCCGTTGTTTCGCGGAGCGAGCACGCCTCGAGTACCCGATCCCTCGGCTAGTTTCGGTCGACATTCTTCAAGACGACGTCGGCGACGGGTGTTGCTCGTCGGAGAAATCTCTCGGTGGACTTTTACCTTCTCCTCGGCCAGGCGAGCGCCGACTAACCTGATAAGTTCTCTCCGCCCACGTAGCGATAATTACGTAGCATCAGCGAGCTATTCGGGCTCTGTTTACTCCAAGGAAAGCTCGGGAAAGTAGGGTCGACGATGGGGCTGGGCGAAAAAAGGAAAGGGATGCCTCTGGATGGAGTGAGAGACGAAGAAGGAGAGAGAGGGGGACGGGGGGAGAGGACCAGTGTAATTCTAACGGGTTTAAGAGAGTCGTTTTTAAAGCTCGTCGACCGAGAGAATCGGCGGATGTAGAGAAAGGCAGAACAGGGACAAAAAATAGGGGAGCGGAAGAAAAAGAGAAGGAAACGGGGACGGCTGAAAAGAAAAGAGGGCCGGAGCGAGACGGCTAAAGCGAAAGAGGCCGGGGCTCGAGCAGGACGGGGAGCGTGGAGCGCGGCAGAAAGAGGATGGACCACATCTATGGAAGTGCCTGGAACATCAGGCGAGCGTACTCCTTCGCGTTTCAAAGTAATTTCGTTAAACGCTCGTGGGTGGAACGTTTCCGTTGTTTAAGCGTATACCGTTCGTACTCCGCCGTGAAAAGCGATCGTTTGACTCGTCGGCTGCCGTCTCTTTTTCTTACGACGTCCGCCATCTGCCGAGTGAAATTTCTTAATGTATATTCCACGGCTCACCGGTCCATCGAGCCGCCGATACGCCGACCGGGGAACCTCTCTGCGGAAAAGTCACCTAATGAATTCCTGATGGCGCAAAAACGGCCCTGCCAGACCCGCAGCGGCGAAATTAACGTTAATTAACCATAAAAAACACGGAGAATACTCGTGGCAACAGCGAACGGCGCGTTTAATCCGAGAGGGGAGATCGAATCACGAAACGAAATCCGAGAGACGTCGACTGTTTCTTTCGATAATCACGAAGCGGGGAAGCCATCTAGGATCGGATGCTCGGTCATTACCCGGAAACTTGCGGACACTTGGCCGAGTGTGTACGAGCTGGAGCTCGGAGTACAGCTGGAACAATTATTTTCCAGCTCGGACAAATTCGAGCAAGCCCTTCCGTAGAATTAGCTCGTCGAACGTCGTCCACGCTTTCCGTAGCTTAATTTCTGGCCCCGTATTCTCGATTCTGGTCAGACGACTCGGCCAATAACCGTTTCCGTAGAATTTCATTAGTCTTCGACGGGCGTTCGCCACGTGCTCGACGTGCGCGTAATCCGAACGGGAATCGACGATATTCCGCGTCGTCGAGTCGCGTAAATCGTTCCTCGGCTCGCTTCCCGTGCTCCGAGGGGCGGCTGAATTTCCGACGATCGTACGTTCTTACGAACCACAAGCACGAATAATATCGATGATCGCGTCGGGTAGGTTTACTTTCGCGACGTCGCCTTTGCCATTGATTTCCTCGCAGGAATTTCATTATCCATTCTTGTTATTCATTTCCTCAGCGACCAACTGACCATTGGCTAACTAGCTAATTGTCTCTGCCCTGTAACAGTGGAACGAAGAAATGCTTGCACTGTCGCCTCGTTATTCCCACGTGTCCCGCGTGGCCTCGTTTTAAGCGACGACATTAGCCACTACCTTTTCGTTTGCTCCGCAAGCTTCATTCCCTACGCTTTATCTGGATCGCGGCGGAATCTAACCGGGCCGCGAGAGACGGCACGTGTGCTCGGTGTAATATCGATCGACGCCCGGAATATATCTCGGGCGAAAACAACGTCGTCCAATCCCGAGAAAGTTTTTATCTTGCCAGGGTGGGTCGGAAGCTCGGCTCGTTCGCGTTGCGGTGATGATGAGTGCGGGGACCACAATGATGGCAAACCGGCGACACGCCAGTGAAAGCGGCGCCGAGCGTATTCTACCCCCGTTGTCTTTGTTTCTGAAAGCTCGCGGAGGGCGGATGGAAAGTGCGGCGCGGCAGCGGCGGCGAGCGAGCGGAATCGTCGATCTAATTGCGAGTTTGGCTGGCGACCGCGAGGCTCGCCAGAAATTTAAACGACGCGCCGCGGAAAAACGGACGATTAATGTCGCGGGCGGGAGAGGGCAGAGGATACAAAAGTAATTGGGTGCCCGGGGAAAGCAACGCGGCGACGGGGCAAACGTTGACTTCGAGACGAGAATTTTTCATTTCCGTTAATTAATTCCGACGCTGCCGCAAAGAGACGCGCGCCAGTGATTAAAACGGCCCTCGGTCGTTACAATTCCGCGCGGCAGAAAGGAAAACTCGACTCACAGTGTTTTCCTTTGAGCCGTGGCGGGCGCCGCGATGATATTTAATCAGGCCGCGCGAGGAGGACTCGCCGAGCGCGCGGTCGGCGACGTCTCCGCGCGCGCGGAATCGTTAGAAAGTTATTCAGGGAAGGGTCGTCGAAGGGCGGCTACGCTGATTCCGACGTATTCTCGCTCGGCACGCCTAAAACCGCCGCGTAAAATTCACGCCGTCCTTTACATAATTCGATTCAATCGGAAAGCGTTTTCCACGCGAACACGAGTTCCTGAATGCGCGTCGACGAGCTGTTACTCGCCCTCCGCACGCCCCTCTAGCTGCCGCCGCTCGGGCTGGCTGGTTTTACACGTCTCAACCCTCTGAGCGTGGGTTCAATGTGTTCGGACCTGGCTTTTCGTTCGACGAAACTTTCCCCTCGGCGCGGCGCGGCGGCCGGACACAAAGAAAAACCGGTGTTACTTTCCGAGCTGTCCCGTTCAACGAAATTAATTATGCCGTTGAATTAAATGTACGTGGAATATTAACGAGCGACCGTGTGCGCCTGAAACGTTCGCTTGACGTTTCAACGGGCTTGCAGTTGACTGCGTCCGGGCCGAAGTCTGAACGGAACGGAGCCAGAGCGCTGTGGCCGGAAATTCGGCGCTGAGTAAAAATTCGCCGTGGCTGGGAAAAGTGAGCCGCGACTATCTTGCTACGCGTAGAAGTAGGAATAATTTATCCCCATTCGCTTGGAAGGCTCGTGGAGCGGGCGAAGAGGACATCGGGTCCGCGCGATTCAATAAATGGCCAGCGGCCGCGCGGTCCCAGTGATTAGGAATCAATTAACTCGCGTTGATAATTCACGGTGAATAGGCGGGACGCAGTTACTTTTAATCGATGCCCGCCGCTCTGCATCGTATCGGCGATAAGCACCGGCCATTTCGACGGCTGTATCTCTGTCCCGATTGTTTCCCCGTTTCCAGATGGAATACCGATAACCGGCCGGAGCGTTGATCATTCCTGAATTTTCGAGCACGTATCCGCTATTTCAACCTTCTATTTCTCCGCGCCGCATCGAAAATTTCACGGGCCGCCCGTTATTTGCGCCTCCCTCGGGGGATGCACAACACGATTCCGCTGTTTCCACCGCTTTCCCTCCCGATCAGAAGCTCCGTTCCGGAAGATTAGCTCTGGATAGATGCAACAAGAAATAATGATACAGCGAACACCTCGAGCCGCGAGGGATAATTTCTGTGAAAGGGCGGTTTCTCCGAAGCGTCGCAGATTGCTCAACGTTCGACGCCTCAGTGGCTGTGAAAGAGTGACCCAAGAAGTAGCCTCGTCTTGGTCCCACGACGCGCAACTGAATTTTTAATGACAATAAATTTTCAAGTTAAGGTGATAATTAGTTTTTGAGATATGGGAGGTCAAAGAAGTGGAAATTTGTCGACATTAGTTGATACGCTTCGATGTACGGACTTTTATGTCAGTCTAATAATTTATAGAATTGTTCACAGGAGGTTTGCTGACTACTAACAACGAATTTGAAACATAGATTTTCAAAATTCACAATGAGTGATTCAATATAGAGAATTGTATGTCGAAAATATTCTAATTTTCATAAAACTTTGGTCTAATATTCGTGAAAGTTATAAAATGAATTTTCGAAATTAAAGTAATATTTATGCTTCCAATAATAATTAAGTAGATTCAATTTTGGGGAAGTCGTGTATTTTGATTGATAGAATGTCAATACACTAACTCTATATCGGCGACAATCTTCTTATAGATGTTATGAATTTTGAAAATCTAACTTCAAATTCGTTGCTAGCAATCAGCAAAATCCCTGGGAACAATTTTTTAATCATCGGACTGGCTTAAAAGTCCGAACATCGAAGCGTATGGGGTTGGTGCATTAAGGGGAAAAGTTTGAAAAATAAGGGTGCTTTCGGGATTTTTTCAACCAAACAACGCAAGTAAATCAATGGATTGCTTAATACAGTTAAAATGTACATATTGAAGGTTAAAAAAAAATTTCAAGCAAATTCATAAATCTATTTTTGGTACAGGTACTCTTTGTCAAAATGTGCGCTGCTCCAATACTGTGCCTGTGAAGTTGACAGTAGCTTAGCCATATGGTTAATCTGAATTCAGAAAGAAAAAAATATTTAGAAACTAAGTAGAAGCCTACGTCTAGTACGTGACGATAAAAAAGTTAATACCAAGTAAATAACAAAATGGTGGATCACTGTAAAAAAAATTTTGGGGGTAAAAACTTGGGGAAATATTGATAAAAAATATAGAAGGCCGTTAATTAAAAAAAACTGATTGTCCCGTAATAGAGACTGTTTTTTTTCTGTATACTGTCAACGCCGTAGAAAAATGTCATTCTGAGAAAAACACGTTCAAAGTTCCGCTCGGTTCAATCGCGCGCTTGACACTGCTTCGCGAAAAATACTATATCTCTGTCAATTTTCCAATTTTCACTTTCGTCTTTCAGAAAAAGTGACAAAGAAAAAATCGAATTTTCCGATTATTTATAGTAATTTCCCCCTCAATGAATCTTCACTTCTTTGACCTCCCAAATCCCAAAAACTAATTCTCACCTCCACTTGAAAATTTGTTGCGATTGATATCTCATCATAAGGTATCATTTAGCAAAAAATTCAGTTCCACAATCATAATCCAAAAAGAAGTTGAAACAGATCTCTTTTTTGGGCCACACTTTCTATAACTCGCCTCCTCGGCGAGTCTGAAATACTACCGGACCCGCTCCTTAGCTCGTGCTGGTGCAATCTCGCATTCTACTCCCATTCTCGATAGAGACGTTTACAGATGCCTGAAGTGGCAGGAAACGGTGCGCCAATATTTTCAGTAGTATCACTCGACGTCCGAACCAGCGAGCGGCGGAGCACCGAAAAGAAAGAAAACTCGTGGCTGGAGTGGTAGAGGACACGAGAGGCTGCTGTTCCGAGGTGAACGGTCAATGAAGAAGTACGTGGGTGGAAGACGCGTGAAGGATGATCCAACGTTAGCACGAGTGCGCGTGTGTACGTCGGCACCTATCTAACTCCGAAGCGACCGAGCGTATCGCGAATATTTGTCAAGGATTTCGCTTTATTTCGCTTTATTTCGCTTTATTACCCTCGGCGCTGGCGCGACATATGAGAGCCACTTGGAGCGGCGATCTCGTCGGGGATATTGTCGCGGAGAAACTGGAACGAGGGAACAACGAGAGATCATTTACGCGCGATGAAATCGCGAAGGGGAATTGGCAACTTTCCTGTCAGACGTAGCGCGTCGCGGGAGCGCCAGCTGCGGCGTTAAATATTTCTGTGCAAAGTTGCGAGAGAGCTAGCGGCGCGGACGAACGATGAATTGAAAATTGCAAGCTGCGAGGGCACGGCGCAACCGCGGGGCGGAATTGTCCGGCCGTGAATGCGGGGAAATTGGAGAGTCCTCCTGGACGCCCGGAGAATCTGCTCCCTTTGCCGGCGTTCTTTCCCGAATCTTCGCACGTTCTCCTTTCCTTCCTCTCGGCGGCGAGAGCGCCGGTTGCCTCGAGGATCGATGGCTTTCGAATTAACGGCCGGAGCCGCCGATCGCTATCGACTCTCCACTTGGACCGCCATCCATCTTGGTTTAATCGTTGTTAAGGCTTTCACGGAGTTCGCGGAATCGTGTATTTAGCAAATAATGGCGATATTTACCGGGGCGATTGAGATTTACCGCTCCTTACCCCGTGCGCGACCGCGGGGGCGTAATAACGACTGAGGGATTAGTGCAATTCCGAGTCCCTCGCAGCACCGCTCGGCTGACGTTCGTTTCCGCAAATGGATTTAGTACGGCTGTCATCGTATCTATTATTCGATTGGTCTGTAGTACTCTGTAGATCTCGAGCGCGGCGTATTATCGAAGAACACAACCCCTTCGACGTTCGCCTGGCACAAGCTCCTCCACCGTTGACAGTGCAGGTTGCGGCGCACCGTTCCCTAGCTCGACTCGTGCACATTTAATGAGACACCTGCCGGCACAATCGACCGGAACTTTTTAATCTGTGCTCCCGTGTATGCCATACGTTTTCACAACACTGTGACAAAGGGTGTCGCAGGATTTCCAGCGTCTAATGATCGCTTGGGTCAACGTACGGCCCTCCGCCACCGCCTCTTCGTCTTTTCTTTGTCTCCGAAGGCATTGTGCGCCGTGTTTGCTAGCGACAACAAGCTCTCCTCTGTCGAACCAGCCCCTCCGTTCGATTGGCTCGGGCAACTAAACCTCGACCTCCTATACACCCGCGCGACACTGGTAATACCGTCGCCGCAGACGGGGCGAAGGCCACGGCTGACGCTAAGGATCTCTCACGGAAAAATCTCCGCTCGAGTCGCAACAATTACCTCGTCCTCCGTTCACCCGCGGATCAAAGCTCCCCGGAGTAAGAAGCTCTCGTTTCCGGTCCGTGGGAAACGTTGCGTCGACGACACTTAACTCCTTTCCGTTCTTCGATCGAGAGTCTTGGACTCGACGAAATGGTTTACGAGGTAAAAGGATGCCTGGAGAACGCGGGGCAGAATGAAACCGTCCCTTTGAAGATTGCCGAGAGTGACTCGTTGAAACGTAAATCTCGTTTCGTTGGTTGTTATTCGAGGCGAGGGTAACGGGGGGTAGCCTCTGAAGAACGCGACGGCAGCGGGGACGTAAAAGGGGGCTGGCGTTGCGGAGATTCTCTCGGAGCGTCTAGAGATCGCGTCCCCGTAACTACGCGCAACTGAATCCGAATAATAGCTGAGACGACGACTCGGTGAATTCTTGGGGGGTGGGAGAGGAATAGAGGGGGCGGAAGGTCGCGTAGTCGCCGCGGTGGCAGCCAATAATCGTACCGCCGGCAGTGATCGTAACGGGAACGAGCCGGATCCGCTCTCGCTTGTCGGACGAGTGTAACGTTATTATAAAGGTCTGGTTCGCGAGCGCGGCAGCGGAACAGCCGGATGCCCCGCGGAGAATAAACGACACACGTGTTGCGGGGATTTCGTCGGGGAAGTTGCTGGGAAAAAAGTTGCCGCTGCCTCATCAGAAGTAACGGTAACGGCGAATTTATTCCCCTCCCAGGGACGCGTTCTCTTCCGCTTTGTAATTTCAACCACTCCCGCGCGCTTCGAGAGGCTCCGGTGCTCCTCCGAGGTTCACGAGAGTTCTGCCCTACGCGTCCTTATGTTACACCAGCGACATCACGAGTCGCGATGTCGAGCATCTCGCAGAAGGTGGCTTCGCTGTCGGTTGAATTATCCAGAAACAATGTGTCGCGAAAGAAGGGACACTGCTTTCTGAATTCCCTCTATTATTCCAACGTACCACGGCTCGGTTCATCCGTTTCGAGGGAACGAGGATAACCAAGCCTCCTCATCCTCCCCTCGAATTCATTTTACGCGTTATAATCTTTAATTAAGAGGAGTTTTCCGCGGCGCATAATGCGAGATCGTTAGAGGACGCGGAATTCAGTCTCCCTGTTTCACTCCCGCTTTCTCCAACTTAGACGTCGCTTTCGTTCTCGTTTTTCCGTCTGGCCACCCTCCTCGCTTTCGCCCCAAGAATCGGGGGAATCCGCGATCCACGAAATGGCCTCGAAGATCAAAGTTCCTCCGCTGCCGGCGAATCCTAGGCGAATCCTCGGCGAGTACCCGGGGCCAGGGGGTTTCAATTAGCGAAACAAATTACTCGCGGAAACGGTGGTCTTAATCTCTGGGAGAGGGGGCGATCCGTGCGCGGAACTTGGATCGCATTCCCTGGGTGACGCGGCTCCATTAGCCCCTGTCGGTGCATCCGGTGCAGTGGTGCAACTCGTTACGCGGCTGGTCACGTGACGCGATGCACTCGAGGCTCCTGGGACAGCGCAGACCTTGCCGCGATCGCGAGGGAAACGAGACGGGCGGGGAGGGGGAGCGAGAGCCTTAAAGAAACATGTCCAGCTGTGGTGGTAGCGAGGCGTAATGGAGGGAATACAGGGACACGGGGATCAGGGATGGATAAAGGGGTTTTATTATGTCTGCGAGCGAGTCACGCGAGTGGCACGTAAGAGAGATATACACCGCGAAGCATCGGCAAAAACGGCCGAGGGGGTAGGTGCTCGCGCTCTGGCCCGTTTCGCGGGGAAATGGGGGTGGTAACGGGGAACCGTATAAAAGGTTTTACTATGACGCTGGGCGAGAGGTGACTAAGAGCCGGGAGTAAAACCGCCGTTACGTTTATTGTTTGGCACTCGTTGTTTCGGATATGGAAACAGAAGAGCAGGTCAACCTAGCCCTCGATTTTCACCCAAGCCCTTTTCGTTCGATTAGACCCGCTGGGAGCAGAATCGACTGTCCAAAGATCGATTCCCTCCTACAACACCGCCGCCGATAAGATCGATCAATTTCATACGTTTCTCGCGTCGTGCTTCCCGCAGCCGGGCATCCGTTGCTTCTTCGATTCATAAATAAATTACGTTCGCGTGACATTTGCCGAGCGCGCGGTTCCCTCTCCGTCAATGGATTCCCGGCATAAAACGGCTCTCCTCGGACAAAAATGCGGTTGCACGCGGTCACTCAAACGGTTTTCCCATGACTCTGGACGTCCGGGCGAAAAGAGGGAAAAACCGGAGGGAAAAAGAGACGAGTCGAAATAGGAAGGGAAACATTGTGGACCGACGGAAAGTCGGTCAACCGTCCCTCGCGACTGTCGCCAGATATTTCTTCTTTTGATTGATCATGCGCTAACGGAAGTCGCGCGTCTTTCTCGGAGTTTCCGGGACAAGTGGTCGCTCTGCGGATTTGGTAAACGCCGAGAAGGATGTACCGAATCCTCTGAATAAAAAATCCCAGGCATCCTCGTTGGCAACGTTGATGCGACGCAAGGTTCGAACGATAGAGAGCGTTCTCGATGGGACTGAAATTCGTCCATAGGTAGCGGGGTTAGGCGGGCCACAGTAAGGCAAACTTTACTGGGCTACGTTAACCGCAGTTTCCGCGGAAATCTGTACAATTACTCTGTAGATCTCATAAAGGATTACGCCGTGGCCGTTTATGCCGGTGGAACAAGCACCCTTAAATACACGAGAGGCTTTGGTTACGCGGCGAACAATGTGGTTGCGGCGTTCGTTCGTAAAACCGACGCCGCGCGTTTCAATAAAATTTCACGAGAGAGTGCTCGCCTGGTTTGGCGCACGGGGGAAAGAAACAAGAGGGGGGGTTGGCGCGTTCGAGTGGAATCGTTAACGGCAGTAGTAAAAGTAAAAGCAAGTCGGACAATCGGAAGGAAGGAACTCTAAAGCCCGTTATTTATTGGTATCCGCTCGAAGCGGGCCGGATGCGTGCGGAGAGTACTAGGTTGGCCGGTCGGCGATTCCCTGGCAGCTGTCTTCTCGCCGGGGACGTTTATGCGCTCGGATTATAGCCGCTCGAAATTGGCCCGGCGGCACGCGAGCTCCCGATCGGTTGCTTTAAAATCCCTGGCCCTTCGGCGACGACTACGCGCTTCCGCGAGCGCGATTCCGATCGACAAACGCGGGAATAAAACCTCGTTCTCGAACGGCCCCTCGTTTTTCCGCGCTCGCTACCGGGGACGTGCTCGTCGAAGCGCATCGACCGAGTGGAATCGGATACATTAGAGAATTGCGCTCGCTCGCTGGAAATTTAAACGTCCCACCGAACCTTCCCGACGTTTCAGCTTTATCTTAATTCCGCTTCGAAAAATAGGAATTGATTGGTCGAGGAAGGACCGCGTCGCGCGCCCGGCACGTTCGCTCTTCCCGATACGAAGATCGAAAGAGGGGCGGGCTGATTCGCGCGGCTGGCCTGCGCCCCTCCCTGGGAAATGCTCTCCCCGGGTTATTTCTGGTCGGCGGTTTGTTGATAACAGCGCCGAGATTTTCGCGGCTTCACGAGCCGGGACGTTAAAGGGGATTTTATAGTCGGGGCTCCTTTTATTCGTGCGCGGCTTCGCCGTGGCGTCAACATTTTTTACTATCCCTTCGTACGAGCTCGTAAAGGCTTCTTACAAAGTTCGACGATCCACTGCTGCGTCGGCAAAGCCCACCGTTAAGGGATGACACGTCCCACGTGACCCGCGATTATAGTCTGCCAGCTTCACCCTTATCGTGCCAATTTTCTGAGAGGACTACTTTCGGTAACCAAACGCACCCTCGATTCGCCCGTGCGGATCGCAATCGCCGCGTGTAATCGCAAGTATCCACGGAACTGGCGCGTGATTTTGAAAAATTATGCCCTTCGACGCTTAACCACTGCACTCGCTGTCCCATCGTTTCTTTTCGCTTTATTTATCGCGGGATTTCACCGAGCGACCAGCGAAAAGTTTCTCCGCGACGAGCGAAAATAGACAATTACGAGTTTCACGTTTGCCCAAGTTTTGCTCGTACATGTGCCCAACTCTCCCGTCTTCTAGGCAATTATTACTCGGCTCTCGGGCCAGCTTGCTATCAGTCTCGTAAATATTTGATCAGCGAAAGGGTTCCGCGAAGACCCCGCGTCTATTGGGGAAGACGATAAGGCCTGACGGCAGCATAGACGGCCGGCTGGCGTGCGTGAAGACAGTAAATACATGGCGAAGCGCAGAGCGGAGTGCGCGTCGTGGCTCGTTACGTCTCGCGGCCCTTTAAATAAAGCGATAAATTTCGTTGGCTGGAGGGTGGGCGCGGCCCCATCCTCTCCACCCCCCTTAAGTAAAACCTCCGTTAAACTAGAAGAGGAGATTTATTGGGCGTTTAAATCGGTAAATAGTTTCGCCAGTGGGTAGTAATCCGTTTTCCGCCCATGGGAGCGGCTGTTTCTTCGCGGTGGAGTGGAGCAGAGGACCCCGCGTCGGCTCGACGCATCGCGAAAATCGTCCCGCTCATTAGAAGATCTTCCCTCCCCCGCCCCGTCCTCGGTTGGGTCACCAGGATGATGATTTATAGCTCGTCGACTCGCTGAAATCGCGAATGCTTCCAATTACACACCAACGAAACAGACGAAGCCACAGGCATCAGCCGAGTATCCTGTTTCAAATTTTCGCACGCGCGCCGCTATCTTGCGCCGGGAAATTAGGCCAGCCGCAAGTTCGAACACGCTCGAAAGTGGCCGGCGTTAAGCTTTAACGAGTAAGCCGTTCCCGCGTCGTCGTTTACAAATACGAAGGGCTTTATTTCGCGCTGTCATGTACGGTGCACGGGCGCCAAACGTGCACGGATTCCTGTAAGATTAATGTTTCGGGAGATGTACAACCGTTTTCAAAGGATGATAACTCATAGAAGAGGGGAAGGCGGAGCTGGCGTGCAAGCTGCCACTAAATTGTTCTCGCGGTGGAAAAGTGGACATGTCAACCTTCTCGTTAACCGCCTAGTGGCCTTTAAATAAACCGCTAAATCAAACGATCCTCTTCTCGCGTCTGCCTTTCTCTCCCCTTCGCGCCACCACAACACCATTCACGGGATCCTAGCCACAGGCATGAATTACACTTTCGTATGCTTCAGTGATCTCTCGCTTTCGTTTTAAAAGATCCTCTGATCGAGACGTCAGGCACGGTTCTTATTTCTCGCGACTTTCGTCTCTGTCGCTGACAACTGATCCCGCTCGCGTTACTCGAAGCAATCGTTATTGCTTCCGACGACTTTCGCGTCGCATGCTCAGCTTTTCAATGTACTCCAGTGTCACGGTGTCGCGGTACAAGTGTTCGCCCGCGGCGGTACAAGAGAAATCAATATGTAGCGTTCATCGAGGCGAGGGCGTTAAAAGTTCCCGGGTCCCGCGATTAAGGAAATGGGCGCCAGCGCGGGATCCTATCAAGGATATGATCTCGGCTCCGCTGGAACGTCGAAGATGGAGATTAACGCGCTGGTGGATCGACGACGCGGAGTAACGGGCAGGAAAACTTACGGCGGCCGTGCTGGGGAACCTTTTATTATCCGAAGTCGAGGCGGGGTCGAAGAAACAGCTGCCAACTGGTGCGCGAATTATCTCGCGGATAAATGGAAGACTACACTGCACTTCTTGGTTAAAATGTCCTATCTCACATTTCGAAACATTCGAGAAAAGTGAAGTTTTATTATTCGTTTGTGACGGCCTTCTAAATGAGTAAATAAATTAGACTGTTTCTAGATTTCTACGAAGCACGTAGGGTTTTTTAACTTTACTTAAAGAAAAATTTAAAAAATTTTTTTGTTGTTGTATTTGAAAGCTTAAGGTGTGTAGAATATTGAGTTAAAACGGTTTTTTGTTGAGTTACAGTGAAAGCTGTAACACCTCGTCAGGTAAAGAGGGGCCTGGAACCGCATTTGGAAGGTAAACGCACTTTTATTATAATGAAATAGATGTATTAGGTATCAAAGTACATTAAAAATGAAGATCTCACCTCGGACGATCTTCTAAAATGATGCGAAGGAGGTTTCAATCAGAACAATAAGGAGAGCTTGAACGCCATGAAACCTTTAATGAAAACTTTAAACGCGTTTTTCTCGAAATAACATTTTTCAACCTGAGACACACTATATTTTCTTTCATCCAATTTACTTATTCTTTTTTTTTTAAGTTTAACACACTATTCTCTCTAATCCTAATGTAACGTAGGATTTTATTGATGTTTCAATTATTCAATATTTCAATATTTTTATTTACACGAACAAAAAATCCCAAACTTTTTAGTGGTTTTTGGGTGGAGTCCCCCCCTAAAAGGTAAAAGACGTGTGGAACTTCAAGTACTTCAATGTTTCTTGAAAAATTGACAAATACTAGATAGGACATTTTAATTAAGAAGAGCAGTACAGGTTCCATTAACCAAAGTGATTGATATCTGTATCGATACACGTTGCAAGTGTCAGTATTGCGATACAAACCCCAACGTCTATTTCACTGTCTCAGTATCGATGTATCAGTATTTGCTGGTGTCGTCGTCTTTATCAATGTACTGAAACGTCGATACCTTGAGCGTGCAACTGAAACGAATATCTACATGTTTCAACGTGTATGTTGTTGTCCCTTAAATAAACGGGAAGTGGTCTCGGTGCACTAGTTCGGTCAGTTTAAATCAGTAAAAGCAAATTTGCAATTTTAAAAATTATAAATTCCGACGTTTCGGTCTGTGGTTTTGACCATTTTCAAAGAAAGTAATAAAAGAATACTGCGTTCGCTTTAATATAAGTCACTTGTTGTCTCTTGTATCGCGCTACTAAAGTTTACATTTTATCCATAGACAGATAATTTTAGGAGTTGAGCACTTAATCAAGAATATTACCAGGCCATTCAAGAAACGAAAGCATCCATTAACCAAAGAACTCTGCATGTGTGCACATGCGCGAATGTGTTTGCGCGCGATAATGTCGTTAAGAACATGAATAAAGCAAACCCTTCATAAACTGCCTAGCATATTTCAGGAATAATCTGTCCAAGTCAATGTGGAGAAATGGCTGTAGAGGAGTTTAAGTCTTCCTAATGTTACTATCAGTCTTTCTTCGGCACTTACTGCCTCTCTCGTGACAGTGCATATCGTGTTTTTCAATTCTATATTTTACTATTTCCCGTAGATTATTAAAAAGTCTGTCATTCATTCGCAAATAGTCTCTGAAGCCATTTGGGTCATTCATTACTTTCTGAAGTAAATTTAATTCAGAATACCTACCTACATGTTTCTCTCATATAACCATTGCTTTGTCTATATTCTTTTTTGACGCGTTTCTCTCTTTATTGATTCCGACAATGCTACAGCAATTGCTCTACACACAGGTGGTGGAGGCAACATTTCAGTACCACGTTTTGATCTGAATTGATGTCTCGTGATTCTGTTTCAACGTGTATGTGCTGTTTGATACTTGATACAAATCTCAGATACACGTATCGCGGTCTGTATCGATACGTATCTCAACGAATATGGGTCCCTTAACTGTCATTTATCCGCGACAAATGGCCCCACGTAGGGTAGAGCAGGGCGAATCGGATCACTTTGTGTTTGACGGTAAGAAAATAATAGTGAAACATTAAAAAACTAATTTTTTATTATATATTCGTGACCAGTACACCTTTGCTTGAACATGAATATATAAAAATTGAAACTAAACATACAAATCTTTTATTTATGAACAAAAATCGAAAAAGTGAGAAATATCCGGTATGCTCCGAAACTTGGGGCTGAAAATACTGAAATTTTCATAACAAAATCTTTAGAATCAACTTAAACAAATCTAATTTAATGGCAGTAAAGTCAAGTGACACTACTTAGCAAATAGATCAGAAGGATATTGCCACTTTCTGCCGCCTCTATCAGCGCAATTCTCGTGGCACCACTCTTCTCAGACAATCTTCTGAAAATAGACAAATTAATTTTTCACCGCAGTAAATACAATGCCATCTTCTTAAAACCATTAATTTATTTATTTTTTCGTCATTTCATTATATTTAATTTTTATCAAAGCTTCTTTTATTTTCTTTTGAACACCATAATCCCTGATTACTCTTTTTATGTACCTACGGACCATTTGTATATAAACAATTACCATATTTATAATTATTTTGATCCGATTCGCCCTGGTCTACCCTACACATCTTTTAAAAGGCTCCCTCTGCTCGACAGGATTTCTCATGAGCCCATTAAAAAGAAGAATAAGAACAGGTGTGCCGTGAAACAGCATTAACATCGTCAAAGGGCAACTCCATACCGCAACAATGAGCACGGTATGTAAATTTGAGGAGAGTTGGCGTCGCCCTCTACGGTATATCTGCTGTAAAACGTGTGTCGCGTTTATCCGGTTGAACCGGTGGACGCGATTCAAAGGATGAGCTGGGTGCGCGATTACCTCGCATAAAGCGATAACATATGGATTTCGCTTGAGCACGGGTAAAGTCCTAATTTCCATTGTTTCTCGCGACGGAAGCGCGCGCGGACAGGAAGTCGGACGAGCGTGTACCATCTCGAAATGACTTCCACCGGTAGCGAGTAATAGCTTTGCCGGGACGGTAGATTAAAACGCTCGCGGGTTTTGGCTGTCGTCTGCGCTCCGTCATCGTTTATACAGCCGTTTCTAGCGGCGCGCGTGTGCGCCCCATGGCGCGGCTAGCCGCGGCGCAGCAGCACCGCGCTCTCTCTCTGTCTTTGTATGCGCGACAGGTTTGCGAGTGACCTCCCTGCAAAGCAACGCTTTCGACCACCGGCGAAACACGAGAGCCCCAGCTGTAATGAACCGTTCGTGCTCGTCGAAACCCTTTCGCGCTCCTCTCCCTCCTCTTGCCCCGCCGTTCGGACTTTCCCCGCCGGGGAACACCGAATTTCCACCGAGCCGCGGTAATTTTCATCCGGGCTCCTAAGAAGATCGCCTTTTCCCAAAGAATCTATTGGGCTCCGTCGCTACTTTCCCTGCCAGCGACAGCCACCTCGCCCAGCCACCGTTACGTACTCCATCCCCCGGGGAAAGCTGACGCAAAACGGGAGGACAAACTTTTTCCGAGTTCCTTGCGCGTCATCGTCCGTTCCTCCTCTCCGGCTGTCGAGTGTCTCGACGAATTTGGAAGTTAGAACGACTACGGACAGCACCGGCAGCCTGGACTTGTTCCACGAGTCAAGAAGCACTCGATCGGACTGGAATTTCTCCCCGAGTCTCGCTCGTAAAAGCAGCCGACTGGTTTTCGAACGCGAATCGATTTCAGTGGGTGTCCGGCGAGCGGTGATTTCGAGCGTTGCTCGTCGAAGATCATTCAACATGTCCCGGTGAATAAAGTTCGTTAATGTCGGCGCGTATAAACGGGGCGCCCGGCAAATCCGCGATCGAGCATTTACCGGAGGACGGAGTTTATTTAAATATCGGCGATATTCGTAATTGGTATAACGAGTCTCGTGACGGGCTCGTAATTAAACCGTAAAGCTTTCCCCGCGGCTTCTGCGCGCGCGACGACACGCGCTCCGTCGACACCGGTTTTTCCGTCGTCGGCCGGATCGTCAGGACTCGCGTGTAATTCGCATAATGGAGCCCAGTGTTAAATACACTGGCGTCCCTTCTGCGAGAGTATTCACGGCTACGTTAATGCGCTGAATTTCATTCGATCTCTAATTAGCAGTTCTGGAACATACATAAATAATGGATCGTCCCGATGCGTTATGCAGGCCGGCATGATATCGCTTTTAAAATGTATCAATATTCCGACGGCCGTTGGCTGTATTTAATCGCGGAAATTCATCACGCCTGCGTTTTGACCGATTTTAATCAGATTTCATGAGCTGCCGCCCGCTAATCCCTCGCACGCTCGGCGGATTCGACGTGAAAGAAAAAAAAAAACGGCGAAAAGCCTTCGGACAGGCGTAAGAGTGATTAATGGGGTAGGCCGAGGTAGCTCGAAGACAACCGTCTACTCGCGAGATTTCATTTGAGCGGGAAGAGGGAATATCGGACAGATTAATCCGGCGTATTAAATTTCTGTTTAATTAGTTCGTGCATCAGGCTCGTCTGCGGAGACAGTAACTTAGTCCTGATGCTTAGACCGACGCTTCAACTTCCCTCCCCCTCGACATAACTTCCACGGTGTAGCCTAGGCTACGGCGGAGCCCTCGGCCGTCCCACGTTCGCTTAGAATCGCAGACATTTTAACGAGGCTTTTCATCTACCTGTCACTGGCAAAGCCGGGCCGCGGCCTCCGCTACCCTTTTCCGAAAACCGACCGCACCACCTATGTTTCTCATCGGGGACCAGCCGCTTTGTAATTACGATCCGCCATGTTCGCTCTCACAGACGGGGGACAGAAAGACGGACGTGGATGGAACGGGGAGGAGGGAGGAGGAGGAGGCGGGGGGAGAAAGTCGGTAGAATGGTAATTATTATCGGTTCGACGATTCATTTCAATGGAGTTCATTAGCAGTGGAAAGCTGATGTCCAGTCGCGGTCGGACGCCACGGAGAAAAGGGGAAAACCCGCAAAAAGGAAACGGCGGAGACAACGCGACTCGTCCACTGGCAATTTCGCCCTGGATGTTTGCGTGAAAATTGCGCAGCCGGACTTTTACGTGGACCAACCGAGGACAGAGACTTTCCCAGCCGTGGCGACGACACTGACGAACCGACTTTTTCCATTTTAAATGAACTCGCTGATTCGAAGACGGCTGGCTTTTTTATGTCACGTCCTAGATAGTTCTGGAGGTGTTTGAAGCTTGGCTGTTGGATATTATTGAGACGCCAAATCTTGTATGTTTTTCTTGCCATTCTGTAGACATGGCTGTAATTTTAAGGTGGTTTATTGCGGGCAATTTGTAAAGGTTCTAGACTGATATAAGACGAGCTTAGTCCCAAAATCTTTGGGTCTGTCGAGTGCACAGTGGTTCAAATAGGGGTAGTAGCGGACATTCGGCCGAAAAATGAACTTTCCCCTATCGAAATCTACTGAATGTATACTACTTCATAAATGTTCAACAGTCCCGAAACTGAAAATATTAATAAAATTTAATAAAAATTGTAATTGATCCAAAACTTAAAGTTGGACATTTTAAAGATAGCATTTTTCTCCAGAAAAAACCTGCTTCTTTCTTAGAGATGCCCTGTCGACCCTGTTTAATATTTTATCTCCGTTTTTTTTCTTGACTGAAGAGCATTCTTTTGTGTTAAGAATTATCACCTTTAACTAAAAATTACTGTTCATAATGTATTAAAAGAGTAATGCTCAATGAAATAGAGAAAATTGCCCAAGTTCTGCACAATTGACGAGGAATATATTTTAAGTCCCGCCGAGTCCCACGTTCTAACCAATTGGAATATTTTCAGCACACTTTCTTCTGCAGAACCATGCAAAAATTATTTGCCCCTGCATCCCATTCTTCAAATTATTAATGTTTAAAATTGCCGGCGTTTCGTCATTTTACATATATAAGTTCATATCCGTCGTATTATTAATATATTAGAAAGGATTTTTCAAATATTTATGTATATTGGGCTCTAGTCCGTCGAATAAATTAATAATAAATGAATAATAATGTTTAACTAAACTGTAGATTTCGTCACAATTTCTCATAGTACTATTTGAGTTTTCCTTATAACTCGAAAACGAATAGAAAACGAATCACTTAAAGAGCATTAAATAAGGTACCAAATAAACAGAATTCAATTTTTTGTATCACAAATACGTTAAAAAGTTGAAAAATATATAAATAAATAAATGTAAAAAAAAACGATTCGGACCACTGTGGTGTGGTGTCGCGAGGCTGAGTTTTACCAGACCCGAGGTTCGAGGGTGAGAACAGCTTTCCTTCAGATAAAGTCATTTTCCCAGCACTGCCTAATTCAGCGCGTCTAATTTGTGTCTAATCAATAGGATCGCTAATTTTGTTCTATGCGCTTTCTGGAAGCAACCAATCAAGTTGGCTTAGCGTTTTCATTAGCGGATATATGCACTGGGTCAGATCAGATCGAAGCAAGATCTCGTGCGAGCAAGTCATATTCATAACACCTTTTGTAACCTCAGTTGATTCTTTTTGTTAAATATATAGGTATTTATTGTATACTTTCTCCACAAGTATATGCCTGTCCATTTTTATTTAAAGCGTCATGCCTAGTTAAAGTCGTGATTTTTAGAATTTTTTTGTGGAAAATCTAATGTGAATTTTTTACAACTATTTGCTTATTTTAAAAGTACACATATTCAGCAACTCTCAGTAATTTTATTATAGAAAAATATTAAAAAATGAACGAATTACAGCCACTCTCCCGGAAGTTATTTTTTTTGTGGTGAGCTCGATTTCTCAGAGCCGGATCATCTGAAATCGAAAAGTGAAGAAGATTCTGTTGGTATATGAGTTTATCTAGGTCGTGAACGATGGATTTTTCGAAAAAATGATTTTAGACAAAATGGCGGCCGTCTAACGCAAAATCATGATTTTTTAATGTCTGAATTGTTCGTTTTTCGTGAATTGAAAATAGAGTTTTCATAAAAAAATTCCTTCGTTCACGAACTAGACAAACTCATATATTTTCGATTGCAGATGATCCGGCTTTGAAATATCATTCTCACCGCAAAAAGAGAAAATAACTTCCAGCAGAGCGGCTGTTATTCGTTCATTTTATAATATTTTTCTATAACAAAATTACTGACACTTGCTGAATATGTGTACTTTTAAAATAAGCAAATACTTGTAAAAAATATACATTAGATTTTCCACAAAAATTCCCGAAAATCACGCCTGCCAACTAGACATGACCCTTTCACTCACACCAAGTCAAGTTAGCGTGTCAAATTACGCCCACGGTTCGCCAATCGAGTCGATACGCCTACGCAACAGATATTCCCCACGCGAAACGTTTAAATACTTTTAAATACTTTTTCCAAGAGCTTTCTCACCGAAACGAAGCAACAGTGGAGACATTTGCCGACCGAGAAACACAACTTCTAGACAGCCCCCTTTTGGCCAAGGACTTTGATGCAATTCGCCTTCTAGCAGTGCCCCTCCGTCATTTTTATCCCCCTGTTGGCACGATAAGCTCATACATTTAATAGAAGTACGTGGTCGCGTGTCTCGCAGCCCCTCGTGCGACCGAGAATCTCCATGGAACCCTCGACCACACGAGCACCACTAGTACCAGCGCGACTGCTTCGCTCCGTTGGATGGGTTTGGAAAAAAGGAAGTAAGGCTACTCATGTCCACCGCGGCGTTCTCATAAATTACAATAAATCAGGAATAACTGGAACGCACTGATTTAACGTGGACGCGCATACGCCGATACGCCGCAGCCCGCCGTTCAAGTACATAAAGCATAACTGAGCAAAATTAGTTTTTTTTATTTACCCCGTATCGATTAGCCGCCGGTATTTGCATATTGAACATTTATCCGATATCCCCGTAATATTGTGTTCCCGATAATTTAATATTGCTCATTTTATTAACCCTGGGTCAATATCTGGCCGCGTCTGATTTTACGATACTGAACAGTTTGTGTCAACTTCCCACCGCCCATCTTGTTTGCCGCAAAAAAGCGCATCGACGCGAGCGCTGAATTAAAACGCGAATCTCCGAAAACGAGCTGTCCAGCGAAACGCGATTACGCGGTCGCGGATTGTAAAATTAACGAGAGAGTAACCGAATCGATCCCTTAGCGTCGGTCGCTTCTACTTTCAGCGTTAATTATTCCTTTCGTTACGCGAACAATCGCGTGATGCTATGAGCGCGGCTTCGTAATGATTCTCAAAGCTTCCTAGCGTAAGTTCGCGTAGAACAGTTACAATCTATCGCTTGCGGTAATTTGTATCGCGACCAGGCTTTGTGTATCGATTCATCGGGAGCCGCGGTTGCTTCTGGGTGGATGGCTTAATGCCAGAAATCTAATCACGCGTTGATGGGGTAAAAATGACCAGAAACAGGTCGATCTGTCTGTGAAATAATAGACGAGAGATCGTCGCTGACAATCTCACATCTGTTCCTCTTGGAACTTGCTAAACAACTGCATAAGAAAAAATATATTTTCTAAACCACCCTGTGAATATACCTCGAGCATGAGTCCCCAACCTCTGTCTCTCCTAAAATAACACCGCGAGAGTAGTACGCTCCAGTCGTCGACAGCCCGCGGTCCCACGGAGCAAGTAGTACGCGCCCGTGCAAGTCAGACCCGGGGCTCCTATACCACTGACAACTCCGACGCGTGCAAAGCAGTTGCGGCGAAACTTGTGACACGCTCAGTGATCGAACGGAAGCGGAACTTTTCCTAAACACCGAACCGTTCGTTGGCCGCAGTCCCCAGGTAAAGGAAGCTCCGGAAGAGGAAACGTTTGAAAGCTGCGGCGCGACAGAGGAAAATAAGGGGGCGGCGTTAAAAGAACGGCCAAGTCAGCCGCGATTTAAATGTTTCTGCCGGAGCAACGGAACATTAAGTGGTGGTGAGCGGTGAATGCTGGGGCCCGTGGTAGACGTGGCCGGAGGTAAAACGCGCGCGAAAATATTACCCCCGTTCCACCGGCCGGCTGGCGAGCTCACGCGGCAGAAAAATTAATGACCCGCTCTTTATTACGCAGATGTGTTTTCTCCATAAATTACGATTTCAATAAAAGTGGCGCGGCAGTGTCGAATCGAGTGCACCGACGCTAATGGCTGTTCCTGCTATTGCCCTGGATTATTATTGCGTTCAGGGAGGGCGAACGGCGCGTGGCGAAATAGTCGCGGGTAACAGTCGCCTGCAGGTCGACCATCGTTATCGCTTTCAGCGATTCCACCTGGCCCGAGGAGATCCCTGGCAAACGATCGGTAGGCGACGCTGCCGCGTTCGAGTCGACGGCGAGCGATTCGCGGGGCGGAGGCTCCGCGCGACCGGGAAAAGATACGGGGCGAAATAATTTAGGGCAGAACGGGTCGTTATCGGCGAAACAACGAAGCAATAAACGTCCCAAATACCGTAATTTACCACGATATTCCGTGTTGCGCGTAGCTCCGCGCGGCAGCCAAGAACACCGCGAACCCGCGGCAAAGCGCGAAAGTAAATAAACATCGAGCCAGTATTTTACTAAGCGAACTTTCAGCCCACCCGACGCGCTCCCTTTTTGTTTCTTCGCCAACTTTTTCCTTCCGCGGCTTTCTCTACTTTTGTCGCCTTTATGCCGGGCAAAAAGCCCTCGCGTGCATTTCTCTTTCGTCTGCCTGGGAACTACACCGAGCGCCAGAGCATCGCGCAATCTGTAAGCATTAGAGCAAACGCGGTTCAAACTATTTGTCAGGGACGCCTCTAATTTTAAGGAGATCCGTTCGTTCTTTAAATCCACTGCGGCTTGGGATTATATATCCCGCCCACTCCGTTGTTTAGTCTATAAAATTGTTTTACGCGTGTTATCTCCTTTTTACACGGTATAACGAGGGCGTTAGTATTATTCGTTTGTTTGCCGAGATCGCTTCTGGCTGACACCGCTGGGAAACGCGTCGCGTCGGTACACTAAAGTATCCGTCGTCTCGAGTGTTTCAACTGAGTCAACAGTTAAAATCAACACTCGGTCGAAGAAGACTCAGGCGAGGGTTAAAGAAGCCAACGATACGGGGTCCTCCGTGGGGGATGGAGCTTCCCTCCCTCTGCACCCGCCCCTTTCCACCCTCCGTTCTCTCTGGAAATTGTCGCGAGGGTGAACCGAAGCCCCTGGATGAAATTCGGTAGCGGGGTGGCGTTTTAATAAAATTAGTTAGCAAGTTCAGCCAATAAGGTGGCGATGAACGATGCGGTTGCCTATAGGTCGTGTTTGCGCCGCGCCGATAGTGATAATATTGCGGGAATGGGAGGCCGCCGTTGGCTGACGCGAAAATACGGGGGCTACTCGACCTGGCAAGTTTCCTGATTAAACCTGTTAATTTGTAATTAAACGGGACCCGGTGCCGTCGGAGTAACCCTTGGAATCGCATAATGGACGACACGCGAACTTTGAACGAGCACAATATCAGCGGCCATGTTCCCGCGATCCCACCCCGTCGAGTTCTTTCCGGGGAGCATATCTGATCGCCCGAAACGTATCGAGCTCCCGCGAAACAGCAGCCGAGCCACTCGTAGTCGCTTCAGCCCGTCGATAGCCGCTTCGTTCCCGCGTACTTCTCCAACTCAACGAAAGTCAACAAGCCGTTTATTGCGCGATCGCGGGGCCATAATATCCTTTCCCCCGCTGCGTCATGAATATCCGCGGCAAACAGGGTTGTTTGCGCGAGTAGAGAGTTATTTTTCCGCTGACGGGCGGACTTGGCCGACTGTTTTCCTTTTAAGGACGCGCGTCAGTCGGGGAAGCTGGCTCCTTTGAATGCCTCCGAACGGACAGGCTCGCGCCGCCGTTTGAATAGCGAATCGCCCGCAGACGGTGGAAAGAAAGGGAGAAAGGGGGCGAGATGTTTTTCGCGGCGCGACGCTGCGCTCTATGAACGTAATCTATAATGAGAAACTGTCAGCCGGCGTAACAAGAAAACGTCGCCGCGGCGTAATCAGAAAACGCTTCCGAACGGTCGTGTTTGCGTCGACTGTAAACGGGAGGGACGTTCACGGCAGTCCGGCACGTATTGGAATTTCGGATTCAAGATTGAAAAGCGACGCGCCGAGAGATTCTTGAGAGACGACCATGTCCCGGAGCAACCTCCATTCGACTCTGAATTATCGATGCCAGGCTGCCGCATTCGAGGCGTTCGCTGGTTAAAAGGAAAAACTCCCGCTTGTGTATACATACGTACCTACGTATGTACCGTCGAGGACTACTCGTAGCCTGTGAAAGCAGCTTGAGATGCGTCACTGGGCTCCTCGGGGCATCATCTCAGGATTGGACAATTTAAAAGTAAAGGGTGGTCGGTGGGAATCGCTCGCAGCTAGGCTAAATAAAGCACTAGATCTTCCCCGTAGCGAGGGCCTCGCTCCTCTCCGTAACGCCTTTTGGACGGTTCGCTGCAATCACGAACCCGATTTCTCTCGAATATCCTCCCCTTCCTTGGACCTGTTTCCTCCCCGTCGGAGGAAGCTGGCAAACAAGCAGCGCGGGTGGACAATACATCACCGAGCCAGATTTAAAACGGGACGCGAGATTCGGTCGCTGGCACGGGGACACGTGGAACGCGAATGCGATAGGAAAAATGTATAAAGTGGCAGGCGAAGGGGGTGGGCGGAGGGGCAAGGATACCAGGCTCGGGCCAAGAAACGTGCTACGTGTGCAAAGCAGGATCCCGAAGGGGCAGGCCCCGAAAACGACTGCCGTCACGACAAAACAGGATCGCTCGCGTTCCTCCGCCGTGGATCTCTGGGAACAGAGGAGGCGACTCCTCAAAAGAGAACGGGATAGCGTATCGAACGGGGGCAGGCTTCCGCGAAGACCCGCTGAGATTGATTACATCGGCCACGGAGATGGTGAATAATCGTTCGATACTTGTCCCGCATCACGACGTCGTTACAGTAGATGCGAGAACACAATTCCAGAAGACATAGACGAAGATTCGTTGGAGCGTGGCATCGCGTGCCTCGGGAGGAATGTTTTATACTTTATCCGATTAATTCGATCGTGGAGCGATACCCTTTGCTTCCTGCCGTCTTCGAATTCCCGAGCCCCTCCGCCGGTCAAGCTTCTCGGAAAGTTTCGCAACCGTAAGGAAGCTCGCGATCCAATCTGCGAGCACCGTGGCGGTCCGCGATCAAAGCGGAAAAACAGCGGGGCGCGGAGGGCGCACGTTGGAACGAGCTGGCAATTGCCGCATTACCTATATAGTTTCTGCTGTTCGAGATTACAGGGCACGCGAGCTTTAAGCTCGGCAATAATGTTCGCGTTCAGAGGTGGACTAAGGGCACGTGCGACTTAAATGGTGGCACGAGACCTCAAATTATATGAACGTGGCATTACAGTCTTACGTCTCGGACCCCATGGAACTCGGTTAAATTTTACGTCCCAGCCACTTTCCGGATCGTAATTGTCCACCGAGGAGGAACGAGTTACGTCGAGGAATATTTCTCAAAGACCGTGAAAGTTACACGCCTCTGAACTCCAACAGAATTTCCACCGAAGCGAAAAGTACCCTGACTTCGGATATCGGGAGAATTGGTTAATCCGTTCGTTCGAAATCGCGCGACCGCCGAGAAGTGGGAAAAATTTGATTGGCCTGGAAGGTTGAGGTGCGTACCCGAGGAGGATCTAAAATATTCCAGTCCCCGTGTACGCTCGACACACCGACGGGACAAAAGGGGAGAGGGAGCAGGCTAGGAGGCGAAAGTACTCGGAGTGCTCTCACGTGAGACAACGAGGTTGACGGAACGCGCGTGCATTTACGTCCGTTGTAGCTCGAGCGAGCACGGGGGGCGCGCGGCTAGAAAGAGAGAAAGGAGGGAAACAGCGGGTGGGAGAGATTAACGAGTGCAAGGGATAATTGCCGGGACACGCAAAACGGCGAGCCACTCGAGCCGATCTTCAGAATGTGGAAGGAGGAAGAAAGGAGGCAGGGTGAAAGAAGGCGAGAGTCAAGAGGGGTGAACGAGGCGGAGACACTGGGGCTGAAGGACAGAGAGAGAGAGAGAGAGAGGGTAGAAGGAGCGGAAAGGGTGGGTCGCAGGAGGGAGGAGGACAGAAAGGTCGTTACGCTGCGGAGAAGTGGTGACAATGCCTCGACTTTAAATCTAGACGGGTAGAGGCGGCCGTAGAGGGAGCGAGCGAACGAGGAGGAAGGATCGCGCGCGCGGCAGAGGAGGATAAGATCAGCGAGAAGAAATGAAGAGAAGAGAAAGAGCTTGGGCCGCGTAGATCCGTCTGTCCGTCTGTCTGTTCGTTTGCCACGACCGTCGGTGTTTTGTAAAATTTAAGGAGTTCTTCGCGAAGGGGCGGCGTGGCGCGGAGAATGGGAAATGAAAAGTGAGGACAGAGATTCTCTGGCCGGCCCGGTCGTGTGTGCACTGGCGTAGAAGAAAATCTTTGCGCTCGAGTGTCTCTTTAAATTCAACGTTAATTACGCGGACACCAGCCCCCTCTCTTACCCTCCCTGTCTCCGTGAAAACTCCGCAGTTCTTCATTCCCCGCATCCGCCGCACCCTCGCGCGTAACAATCGAAAGCGATAGAGAGAGGCGGAGAACAGGGCGAACCGTCGGCCAGAATCGGCTGTCCAGCAACACAAGCGATCGAATGCTTGGACGCGTAACGGCCGCGCGTTGCAGGGCTTCGCCTCGATAAGCCTCGATTCGTAGTCGCTCGTGTGTTTCGGGAAGTGTAAATGATGTTACGTGCTCGCGCCCCCAGTTTCTGCGCCACTGCGCGCACCACCTATCGCGTACCCTCGTTCGTGCGAGCGAACGTGTCTACACGGGCTTCTAAAATAGGTGGCCAGCTCCGAGTGCGTAGGTATTCTACTCGCTAGGGGATGAAAAAAAAATCCCATTGGGACTGCCACGAAAGTACTGGCCATTCTACTTTGTCCTTGCGCTTTTGGCCCGCGCTGAGATTGCCGTTCGAGGGCTCAATGAAGAAAACGGGATAGCGCGCTTTGTCCGCGGCCTCCCCTTTCTTTCTCTCCACCCTTAACATCAATCTCAGCCTGCGCTGGACGTTAAACGATCGGTATTCGACACCCAATACTACCCCTGCTCTTCTTCAATCCCCTCCCAGCGCTGAACGAATCAGTGTTCTAAAGAAGTGGAGCAACCATAACGTTGAAAATTCACTGGGCCGTTTTAGAATTGTTCTGTACACGGAGGGGCGGGGGAATACGTGTAAACATCAGTCTGAATGCGAGAGTCTCCTGGCAAATAGATAGCAGGCTTTTACACAGAGACGGTGCTCGCGTGGGATGTACCTGCGTAGACGAGGGAAGCAGCCCCCTTAAACCCCCGCCGCGATACCGACGTAAGCGTGAAGTGGCGTGGCCACGACGAATGGTGCACGCGTGCATAAGCAGACACGCGCCTATACCGGCGCATTCGATGGAACACACATTAAGGGCGGATTGTTGCGAGGGTGTGCGGCCACGTTTCGCCTGGCGAGAATAGCGAGCGCGGTCCTCGAGCGGTAAATCAGGGATTTCGGTGGTACGTGGGCGTCCTGGAACGTGGCCGATCGGTAGCGGTGGCTCCGAACCAATCCCGCTTGCAATTTTCGAGCGACGCGGGTGTACGCGTGTTCGGTTGCAAGCCCCATCGATACCCTCGCTGTCGTGGAAAACGGGCTGGTTACGCAACTTCCGCGGACGTTTTTACGACTCTGCCGAGAGCACGCCGAAAGGCAGACGCGGCAAGGATAAGCCTGGGGATCCAGCAGGATTTCCAGCTGCAAATTTTCCACCAGGCCGCGCGATTCCGTCCGTTGTTGCTGAGAACTAGGGCGAATTGATTGCTGTATATATGTCTATGTAATTCTTCTGGATAGGTTTGCATCGCAATTAAAAATCCAAGGGTTTACTTAATTCCGGTTACAACGGAAGCCGTGATATTATTCCACCGGCAAAGCGGAGCCGTTGTTTCCCTTGGCATCACGGTCCTCCGTAAATAAGCCGGCGCGTGGAGAAATAGGAAAAGCGGGATGCTACGAAAAACAACTCTTCCCCAGCGGAAACGAGCTGCGCCGTCGGAGAAAGGGGGCCCTTTACCCGAGATGCGTGAAATTCGTAATAAGGTTTCGTGGCCTGACTCCCCGTGACCCCGGGGGACGATGAAGTTAAACAGAAGTGGGAAGCGACGAATAAACGAACGAAACCGAATCTAGGCCAGCCAGCTCGGTGTCTCTTCGCGAGGTCTCTCTCTCTCTCTCTCTATCTCTCTCTCTCTCTTTCTCTTTGCGGGGACGATGCAGAAGCGAGGCGCGGGGCGAGGCGGGCGCGCGTGAAAAGAGATTCGTCGCGAGACGATTTCATCGTAATTACTCGGGGAAGAGCGATGGAAGCCCGTTGTTCGACGGAGCGTGCGCAAAGACAATTAACACGATCCATGTTAATTTGCGGCCTCGGCTCCGGCCGGGTATCTTTCCAGCGAGAAACCTTTAATTGGACGCGGGAAATAAATAAGAAGGTCGACCGTGAGCCGGTTACTTGGGGAAGGGAGAGGAAAGATCCCCAGAGGGAATCGAGAGCAACGGGAATCTGGCCGTTTCAATTTCAACGAGTTCGCCTGAACAAATATTCTTAGATAAAGAGAGCTCGGGAGCCGTCTGCACGAACGAGCCTGAATGCCTAATGGCGCCGGAGTATCCGAGTAACTATCTGCCTTCCCCTTTTCCGCAGACTGGCTGCGTGCGACTGGCTTATACGACGAATCGCAGCCCAGCCGGATCGGTTTTTTCTCGCTTCGCCACCGAGATATTTCGAATAAACAGAGATCGCGAATGCTTAATTGTCCTCGGCGAGTATTCTCGCCGTAATAGCATCTGATCGTTGCTGGGCCCCGCGGGGATCGGTGGCGGGCCAACGGCCGGGCTGCTCGATCACGGGAAACAAAAGCAATTTTGATTCGTACGGCAAAGAGATGGCCGAGGAGCCTCGCCACGAGCGAGCAATTTCAAAGGGTAGGCATTGTTTGCGTTTGCATCGAGCTTACGCTCTCAGATTCTTCCGAGGCTTCCGTCCCCGGTCAAAGGCAAGTAGATACGTTTATATTTGAGAGTTGGACGGGGAATGATTTCACGGCGACTGGCTGACTCAAAGCAGAAAGCTCTCAGCCGCCGCGACGAAGAAATAAGATAAGTGGGGAGAGCGGCGCCGAGCCAACCAGTTTCGTTCGGTTCGCTTCGGTTTCGAGAAAATCGAATTTTCCCGCGAACGTGCGAAATCGATAAACGGATTTCGCGAGGAGTTTAGCGCGGAACTGGGTCGACCGTGTCTAAACAGTCCCGTGACGCTTCGCGGCTCGTATTAATTCAATATTCAATCGACGAGTCTTGTGAGCTCCTGTCGTACGCGACGTCTGACTATTTCGCGGCTCGGACTACTGTCGCTCGCGCCTTCTACACCCGCGCGTTGCGCTCGAACGAGCACGCTTTTTACCTCTCAATTCCTGCAACTTCCTCCCGGGAAATGCTCCCATTAACTTCTACGGGAAATTTAATCGACGCTGTAGACGGAATTTCCGGGTTTCTACCGGCTTCCACCGCAACGCGAAAATTTCCCACGGAAACGGCGCGAGGGGCAGAGGTAAAGGAGGGATGAAAGAGTGCAGCATCGTCAAACGGAATCTGCAAAAGATTTAGCCGTTCGGTACACATTCAATAAATTGGAATTGTATCCCCGTGAAATTATGATGGACGCATCGCGAGAAGAGTTGGGTGTGTTCTACACGGTCGTAAAATCCGCCAACGTTTTAATAAATTCCCGGCATTACGTTAGGGGGTGGGAGGGGAAGAGTTACGGGTGCGTTTATCGATTACTGAAACTTCGTCTGCACATTCACGGCGCTCGCCGAGACTAGACTCGCATATAAAATAGGTGATTTATCTTTAGCCCGCTTTTCTAACGAGTTACTCGATCTCTTCTCGCGCTACACGCGGCCGAAACTCTCGGCCCATCCGCGATACACTTTATTTAACGATTATTCCTCGGAGGGGCGCGGGTAATTCCATCGAATTATTCTACCGCCAGTCGACCTTGAGGTCTTCGCAGACGCATGATAATTTAAGAAAGTACAGCGCCCCTCGAAGGCAAGATAAATATTTCTCCTGGCGGAGGTCTGCTCTCTCGATAGACGGGCATTTTCGTAATAAAGCTGGAACAGAAGCTGGCAGATTCTTCAGCCATTGTGGGCAACGTCTTAGCGGAATTTGTGTCCTTTTGAGACTGGCTCAAAGAAGCCGCGCGCTGGATGCTTTTCACGAGCGAAGCGTATTAATTTTGTCGCTGGTCTTGGAGTCGCGGAACAGAGTGTCGCAGTTCGAGAAAAGGGAACGAGATCACGGGATCTCGGCCGGGATTATTATTCGCGAAAGAAAGGAATCTTCCCTCTCGTCGCTCTTTCATCGGGCGACTCGCAATTTTTATCCTTACCTCCGACCACGACGGTCTGCTCCCCGAAACCGGGCGAATGTTTTCGACGCGCCCAGAAAACACCATTCACCGCTGCAGACAAAGGTGAAAGAGGCCGGAATTTCACCGAACGAAGCGCAATGCCTCAATCTCGTTAACTAGCGCAGAATTTATTTATCCAGCGTCGTCCGAATACTACATTATCCTAATCCCCGCATCGCTGTACCTGATTCATCCTCTGAAAAGCTATTCTCCGAACCAGCCACCCCCGGTTCTACCCTAGAAATACTCTTAAAACTCGGTGCACTTCCTCGGCTAGCTCTGCACCACTTTGGTCTCGATTCGATTCCAACTAGTTCCCTAGTTTAGTTCCGGATCAAGCTTCGTCAGAGTCCAAATCGGTTGCGCGTTCCACGGTGTCAACTTCTGCGGGATTCCAATGTATCACGGACACAAGGGTTGCTACTCCGAATCTGTCGAAAGGCGTTGAGGGTAAAGTAGAATCCAGGCGGTTTGAAGCACACTGCCGGCAAGACGGCTGACGGTTCCCTGGCTTTTTCTAATCGCATCGGAACGCCGCTCGATCGCGCTTAATCCGCGATTAAACTCCGTTTCAGGCGCCATTAAGCCGGGACCAAAGGACACCGGAATCCAGCATTGGGATATCGGCGAGATAGACGCGCGATCGATTCCCCGTTTAAGCCAGGCCTTGACTCTTCGGCCGTTCACCGATCGTCCCCGGCGCGAGAGCTCTCGGTGCCCGACTAAACGCGGGCTTTACCACTGTCAGCCCGTCGCACGTTCCTCTCTGACCGCCGGTTGTAACCTAACATATCCCAGATTCCACGGATCTCGCGATACACGGGATATCTGATCGTCGCGCCGAAACAGATCCCGGATTAGATGAAAACTGATCGACGCCCGTCGCTGCCGCGCGGAACGAATTTGTTATTTAGGACAAAGATACGCCGGGGGAAAATTCCCTGAATATCTTTCACCTCTAGTTCTTCCATTTCCACGAGGCGCGTAATTATCCACCGATTCCCTCCGCAATCCCGTGACTGTAACATTACGCGCGTGTAGCAGAGCTCGTCGGATCCGTCCACTTGTCGCGCTTTCCAGTTTTATCGCGCGAAACTGCGACGATCCCAGTCGGGCGAAATTAAAACGGTACTTTCAATAACCGATCATACTCGCGGCATCGAGCCCCATCGACGGAAAGGGTAAACTCGTTAATTCGATCGCACAGTTTTCCACCGAAAAGCGAGGCGCGCGTACAGATTTCGCCATTCGACGAGCTCGATGCCATCAACGGCGTGATTCGAATAAAAATCGCCCGCGAGAGGTGTCGCTCGTGAACCCGGAGGACGTTCTTCCAGTTTAATTCGGCGGCGCAGTGTCGTCGCGGGGAAAAATCGCGAGTTTTACGAGCACCTCGCCAGTCGCGGACCGCCGAACGAAGGCGGTTCGCGCGGCGGGACAAGATTGCTACAGGATGTAGCTGGATGAAAGGCATTCATAGACGGAGCGGCGTCAATTCGCAGCTGCGAACGGCATCGTCGCGATGAAATTCTCGAGTGAAACACGAGCGAGCTTCATATTCGACTGGGTCGGCCAGCCAGTCGCTCGTTTCCAGCTGGTTTACGAGCCTAGGGACCCGCATTAATTCGTTCCGTCGACGGTTTCCGGGCGATTCGTGACAAGCACCAGTGCCTAAGACGAATTCCCCGCTTTCGCTTGATTAGGCGTGACTCGCAACGGATCCCTGCCGTCCTCGTCGGCGAGCAGGAACAAGCTTTGCCGAGGCAAAAATATTCTGCTTGTTCCGTCGTTTCGCTCTTTGCTTTCTGCATCGAGGTCGAACGAAAGCTGTACACAGCTAGTGCAACGCGATCTATGATAATACAGTAACGGTGTTGTAGCAGCGCTCTCCGCGCGTGCTACTCTGCCAGGGGAACGAAATTTTTCGTTTTACAATGTACACAGACTGTATACATAAACGGGGCGGGATTTTCATCGTATTTTTTCAAACAATTATCGCGCTGCTTTACTCTTCCTGACGTTCGCACGAGCCACGCGTTATTCCACGTTCAATATTATCGAAGCGATCGAAGCTGCTGGCTATTGTGGACCGCGGGTTTGAACGTGTGATTGTAATGATCGGGAAGTGAAGAAACTGGCAGCTTCATGATTCCCATAACGATTACCGATAATTAATCGTCACTCTCGTTTGAATAATATCGCTGGTCCGCGCGAGCTCCGAGCTGGTGAAAGCGAGAAAGCAGCGGGGGAAAATCGGGGGCGACGAGTGTATCGTGTTCGCTTCGAGTATCGCGGTATCGATGAGTTTCTACGAGGGGTCGTAAAGAGGAATATCAGCGAGGTGTTAATATCGGCGCGGCGGTCCAATTGAAATTATAAACGGCTGCTAAGAGAGGTTAATAACAGCGGTTATAATTCTCGCACTTCTCCCCCTTATAGCGCAATTAAAGCTTGATAATGAATCGAATCAATAACACTCGAACCGAGCCATCGCGAGAATAGGAGAGGCCGACCGCTGGGAAGCTGGTCTCTACCCCGAACTCTTCACCCACCCCCGCGACCGATGGAATTCATTATATCAGCCTCTCCTTCGCTTTTTTCCTCCCCAGAAATATTAATTCCTTTGGGCGAAGGCGATCCGCCGCCGTCCATTTCGTCCCATCGAGGAGATCCCGGCTCGACCGATTCCTTGGCATTTCAATTAGAAATTAAGCGTTCGGCTCGTTCCAGCGGGGCTTTGCCGGAGGTGGCGCAAGGCCCCTATCCATCCCGCGATCCCTTTCTTCCTAGCAGGAGCTGGCGAGGGGATGAATTTTTAAAAAGCTCCCGGGGAAACGAGGGAGTGATTTGAAAGTTTCGGGGACGGTGAGTAGAAAAGTTTCGGAAGGGGAGAGGCGATGGAAAAAGGGAGCCACGAAGAGAGGGGAAGCAGAGGAGGGAGCAGAAAGGCGTAGGCGCGGACGAGAACATGACGATACTGAACTAGTTATCGGCAACACCACTGATTTGTCCCCGCTTCATCATCCAAAGTGGATCTTGTTTCTAGCTAAACTAGAAGTCGAGTGGCCGAAAGTTAGTTAGCAGGAGGACTCGATGGAATTCACCAAGAGCCGAATGATTTCGACAGGCAGCGCCGCGTTGCGAGGCTGCTTACCCCGGGAAACAATAGCCGGGGAAAAGGAAAGTTTTCAGCCGACGAGGCGAGTTTTTACGATAAATCACGCTTACGAGATTTAAATCGCGAGCCGGTAACGTCCGCTGCCCCTTTCCAACCCCCTGTGTTCCCTCGTTACGCGCCTCGCAACTCGAGCTCGCGTTTAATAATTAATCGGGAGCTATCGAGGCCGCCAGCGAAACTTCTTCGAGACGCTTCTCCCGTGTCGAAGTGGCACGAAATTCCTGGCGAGAAGCGCGAAAACGACGGTACAATCGGAGGACAAAGGTGGACGGACGGCGGCGGCGGGGAGGAAGGCGGCGGAAAAAGACAACGGAGGGGCGGAGTAAAGAAAAGAAAAATCGTCTTCCTTCCTCCGGGGTAAAATTCGAGAACGCGAAAGAGCGTGTCGAGCGTTGCTCGGCGGCGTTTCCTGCCAGCTAGCGTCGGTGAGACCAAGTTCTCGGGGAGTTGTGTTGGTGAGCGGGCTTGTATATCCGAAGGGACTACTTGAAAACGTTGGGGAATCCAATGTATCATCGCGCTAACAATACCATGGGAAAGAGAAAGAGGAGCCGGGGAGGGGGGAGGCGGGAGAGAAACAGAGGGGAAGAATCGAAGAGCAGGCTTGAACGGGGAGAGGGTGGAGTGGGCGTAGAGGGTTGGAGGGGTCGAGGGGAGGAAACGGCAGGGGATGGAGGCGGCCGTGTTACGGGTTACGGTTTGGAACCCCTCCCCTCCCCCTCCCACGCCAACCACTTTGTTCGGAAGGTTATTTATTACTTATTGAAGCGGTCTTGTAATTTCCTCGCGTGATATACTACTAGCGGAAAAATAATATCGGCCGCGTATGCATTATGTATCCGCGGACGTCGTTCCCTCGATTCGTACCGGCACGAAACCGACGCAACGAACGCGGCTCGACGCCGATCGTGGCCGATTTCGTATCGAGGCGCCTTCGGACACGGGCAAACGTCTCCTGGCTCGGTCGTTTCGAGACGGAAGTCGCCGGACAGCATGCATGCCACGACTTCGGCTTGTATTTAATGCACTGAATAACGGCAACCTCCGTTCAATTATTCAACGGGGACGAGCTCGTCGTGGAATCAGGTGCGCCGCGACGTCTCGCGTCCACCCTCCCCCCCCGCCGCGGCGCAGGGGATTCCCTCCGCTCCGATGGTATTATCAATTTTCTTCGCCGACATTTCGGGTAATTCCCTGGACTTTCCGATCGAGGGACCGTCTAGCCGGGCGCACGAGTAATGGTGCTCGCAGCGCGACGAAACGACAATTACCGAACGGAATGACGCATCTGCAACCTAGGTCGGGATCGATAAATGACGAGAAAGGGAAGACAAAGTGGACAAGAGGACAAGCCGATGAATATTTCAGCTCCCCTGGACACTGGGATTGACTGCGCGAGTTTGCGTCGGATCCAAACGCCGCAACGGATATACGGTTTACACGCGACCCCCTCTCCGATGCTTGATTGACAAATTATTCCTTGCCCCGATAGATAATGCATACGGTATATATGTGATCGATGTTTCCACTCAGAGGTTCGGATATAGTTACCAGCTCCCTGGAAAAGAGTCGTTGCAGAAATGCTGGCTAGGTATTCAGCTGCGACAGTGGCCGCTTTGTTGACCCCGGAGGTGTCCTTTGATCCCATCGCGGGGGCAAACTTCGCGGCAGCCATTTCTGCCTCCTCTATTCAAACGCTTTGCAATGCTCGCGAAACTTGCCCCCGTTCACGCGTAATCGTACTGCGAAATTTCATATGTACCGCTCCCGTTGTTTAGTCGTTTGCTCTCGGCCGCGGCGAAACACCGAAATCCTGCCGGCGATTGTCTCCGATCCGCAACTCGCCGTTAGTCCCACGCCCCTCGGTATCGTAATCCGAGGTTCTATCCATAGGCAACCTAATTTTTGCCGCGTCCAACGATTAATCTCGGCAATCAACGTGCGCGTCGCCGGCCGTTTTTCTCTTCGTGAATGGGTGCTCGTTAACCAAATTGGAGGATCGACCGGTCGACCAGCTGGGCTCCGCGTGTCATGCTTCCTCTGCGATTAGTCGCCTTTCGCATTAAAACCAAAATTACAACCACCCACGATGAAAAACCGAGGAACGTAGGTGCGTTAGTGGAGCGCCATCAACTTCGAGTATTAACAGTGCTGCGAAATGGAAATAAAAAGTATTGTTCGCTGGTTTAAAACCTAGGCTACGTTGCCCGGAGTATTTTTCGAGTCCCGTATACTGTTGTCGCAGTGTACACGCGAGTAGAAACGCACGGTGTATCGCGCATGAGCGTGCCGTTGCTTGCACGAGCCCAGATACGTTTCGGCAGAATTGGCCCGGATATAATCCGGCGGTGGCCCTGCAGCTCTTCTCGAAGCTGCCGCCAGGCCGTCCGCCCCCCGCGCCTTCCGTTTCTCCGGCCCTTCCGGCAGAATGGACCAAGCCAGCGTACCATCGGTGGCCGTTGTAGCAGCGCAGACTGCCACCATGGCTGGCTGGTGTGCGGTAAGTGGTACGGGCGCGAAACGGGTCAGCCGTAAGCGGCGAAATCGCTGCTCGCGCCCCAACCGACTGGCTGCCCCCTCGCCGAGCCTCGCCACCGCCCGCGAGACGCTTGTTCGACGCCGCCGGAAGCCGTGTCTAAGCCGCTGCGTCGCTCCCGCAGATATATCCCCGGCCGTGGTTTTCAACCGCTCGGCAGGGACAATGCAGCTTTAATTCCGCCTTAAAACTTTCACTACACGCGTCAACAAATGGGATTAAGGCGTAGTGAAGCGTCCCGCTGTACGTGTTAGGCGTGTCGAAACTTTCCAGCTACAGCGCAGCCTGGAAGAGCCGCGGATTTAATTTCGCCCCGACTGCTAGCAAGTGTTATTTTTTTTCCCCAGCGACGCGACCAGACGCCCCGGAAAACTGTGCTTTACCGGCTCGCGTAACGACGGCCATCGAAGTTTTCAAGTTCCCACGGTCGACGGGGAAGTCGCGGAGAAGTGGAGGTTGAACGCCCGTCCCGGGGAATAATGCCGCTCGGAGACGACGGGGATGTTTGCCGCGAGAAGGCGTTTCATAACGCGTGCTAAAGCGAAATAAAAAGGATAACCGAGCGATGTAACGAGGAACGTCGAGTTGAAATATAATAAAGGCTGGGGGAGGGGGAAGGCGAAGAATAATTGAAGGGCCAGCGCAGGCTGGGCGCGAAAGCGCGCGTTATTAAAGCCAGTCAGTCCTCGGCGCCGCGCGGCGGAACATAATTAAAAATCTAATTTCATTGCAGCAGCAGCGAACGCTAGCGGGCCAGCAGCGAAATTATGCCCTCGTAATCGTCTCATACACGAATATCTAAATAATTACAGCTTAGCTCGCGTACCGCTCGTTCGGATTGCCTTTGTTGCATCGTTTGCCGCAAACAGCGCCGACCTCCCGACAAATTAATTTAGAGCCCCGAGCCAGCGCGCTATAAGCGCCCACTTCGGCATTGGTCGCGATCAATTAATCAGCCGGTTGATCCAACCAATTCCTCTGTAAACCGAATTACAATGAAACGCATGCTTTCCGCCTGGAAGCTTCTCGATTCTCGCGCGCCCTTTTACGCTCCTCGCGCGCTTCCACCTTGCGAAGAGAGCTGTGGGCGAGGGGGCGAGGCGGGCGGTGGCAAATGGACGGGTTTACGAGTGCGTATTTTTTTCCTCCGAATGTTTCAGAAATACGGTTGCCAGCGCAGCGAGTGGTCGCGCGGAGTGTACCCGGAGTCTTGCGGAGGGTCGCCGGCGTGGCCGAGGTCGCCATATTCAAAACGAGCAATAGCTCAGAGCCAGCCACCGCTTATTTTATGGGTAATGCGTTTCGCCCGTCGCGGTTTTATTTTATTTCATGATTTGCTGCGGCAGCGTATGACTGCTCGGCTCCGCGTTTACATCCGTCGCAGGGAGCAACGCCACCCGTAACGTCGAATCCTCCCCGACCCTTGCCCCCTTTCGCATCGCCGATTCTTTTTGCCGCTCGTCCGACCGGTCCAACCGACTAATGACAGCTCCCCTCGCTTCGCGAAATACAGCTGCAAGCTGTCTGCCTCGGATACGCGTACGAACCACGAACGGTTCTATATAAATGTAGAAGCTACGTAAAATCGGATGCGGTCCGTGCCGGCGCCGCGAGTCCGTGGCAGCTTTGCAAACCCTCGGTGTTTGTCTGGAAAATAATACCGCCCGGCGACCTGTTTATCGTTCGCGGAAAGGTAAGACGAGCGTGCCCGAACGGAATCTCGAGCATCGAAATTTAATTTCAGCCGGGGGGAAATTCCCCGGCAGTGATCGCTTCCGACTACCGTGTACACGGTCTGTCGTGCCGAGCGTCGAAATTACCGGAACATTTAGCTTTTGAAGAAGTTTCTGTCTCCGGGTGTACTTTGCCCCGTGCGCCGTGTACCCATGTACCGTGTACACTGTACATACAGGGCCAGAACAAGCGCGCCGTGTATCGTTCCTCCTGTTTAAACGGGGTAAATAGGAATGGCAATAATACCCGGTGCCTCGCGAACTATCGACCTATCGGAGTCCCTCTCGAGACCGATATTATGTGTTACCAAGAAATGAAAAACGAAACGAGTCTCGACGGCCACGCTTCCCGAGGAGGACGAGATGGAAGTAAGAGGGAAGGAGAGAGGAGAGGGAACTACGAAAATACGTACATACTCGTCGCGCAGGAGCTTCCTAGGATGCCGCCGATCTCAGTATACTCGTTCCTGTTTCCTTGTAATTTGTCGACTCGAAGTATGCTCGGCGCTATTGGAACTACGATCCCCTGCCTGGCTAGGAGCAGCCACTTGGAGGAAATGGAAAGAGACGAGACGAAACGAGGCAGTGGAGCTCGTACTTCGGCGAACAACGCCCAAGGACTTGCGCAACAGATATTAACAGATATTGTCGTGTAACGAGTTCCACTCGGAGCCGGGAAAAAGAGAGACGGAGGAAACAACTCCTGTTTCCGCGTTCTCCCGGAGCGAGGTCTCCTCCGAGTAGGGCATCCGATTTTCAAATGCGTATCCGACGATTAACGCGCTTGAAAGGGGAAAGTTTCGCAGCGGAGTCCCTCGCAAGGGAAAGAGTATCTGCGACGGGCAAAGCGATTCGAAATCGCGCCGCCCTCTCATTACTGTAATGCGCCGGTCAAAGGTCGATAGAGACCTTTAGAGATCGAAAGCGGCGCCAAGAGGCGGGATTTGAAGAGCGGAGGTTACGCGGGGTCGGAGATCGATTGTCCCCGTCGATATTAATCTCGTCGTTCGTCTCTGTGCAGCTGTAGCGACGGACTGGGTGGCCGCTTTGACCGTCGGTTCCTAATTGAAAGATGAAACAGATGGAGAGCCGTGGCTGGAACTATGAGAAAATAGTTATTCAAGGCCGAAGGGCCGCGCTCGCCTCCTCCGTGCTGCCATTTGTCAAATCCCGATGAACTCTGCCGCGTCACGATGCTTCGGAGCAACCCTCGGCCATGAATTAAGCGACGACGCTTGCGAATTCGCGCGACGGAGCATTGTTCCGAGTTTCGAGCTTGCGGCTGTAGTTATCGAACTCGGGGACGCGCTTCAATCATGCGGAGCACGCCTCGACGCCACAGATCCTTAAAGGCAATTCGCCCCCGCTTAATTGTTCCGAGAACTTTCGCCGAACAAAAAATGTAATAAATCGCCTGGGGGACGACTTAGTACACGCGAATTAGTACGGAACAAAACGCAGTGGTGCCTACTTAGTGATGATATAAGCGTGTGGTTTAGCGTTGAATTTAGACAGCTAACCTTTCGCTCCATATTTTTACACGGATGCGTCGTTCTACGCGGCCGATACATCATGAACGGATTTTCCAAACTGGCAAGAATGAAACGGATGAGAGATAGAGAGGGACGGGAGAAAGAGAAGTCGGTGGGCCATAGAGCACGCAGGGGTGGGAAAAAAATTGCATGCGCGAGCTGAAAGTTACGATTTTTCCGCGGCCTAGCTCGCCTCGCATAACGCCAGTCGGAGGTATAAATTTATGTGGCAACTTTCGCCAGTAACCAAATGCACACAGATCCGGATATTATATATAGCTCGGGGAAGTCAGTGAGGGGGTAGTTTATCCTTTGCTAGACACCGCCTAGACATTATGGCCCCTAGAATGTACCGCGCTCGTCCTTTCGAGAATCGACTCGGTGCAACCTGAAATCCTCCGTGTCGGTCCGCGTGAAATTATTTACGAGCGATCGAATCGGAAGCTCTTTGGGCGAGGAGCAAGCCGAGGGGAACGGAACGCGTGATTCAGGGGTTAAATGACCAAGGTAAGGACGATCCGCGACTGGCTCCATCGATTTTAGGAATAAGTCGCCGAGTCGAGGAGCGCTTGGCCCTTTGCTGCAATGTGCTGTTAAGGTGCGAAGCCACGATCAGATTTCACGTGAGATTTTTCTGTTGTGAGACAAAAATCGAAGGGACAGGTAAATGAAAATAATGGAAGTAGTCGCGAGAGATGAGATTTTTGAAAATATATCAAGAAAATTGTCCCATGAGAGCTTAATTTCATGAAACTAATGACAAAATACTTAAAAAGTAAGAAAATAATGAAATCATTGTTTCATAAGATTAAAATCTCATGTGAAATACGGTATTTTTGTCTCATCGTGGATTTGCACATTTAGAAATACCAGCCTGTAGGGGAGACCGGGGTTGGTAGGCCAGTTTTTCAGTTTTTAATTTTTAATAAATTATGTGGGCGAAGTATCATTAAACCGGCTAGTAAATATATTTAATAGGGCATACATTTGGCTATCTGATTAAATTATTAATGTTGACTCAATGTAACAACAATTAAGGTATTTTAATGTTTGCCCTATGATTGGGGTTGGTTGACTTACACTTTACAGTATGGGGTAGGTGGAATATATGTAGGTACAATCAGTTAAGAAAATGTTATTAGTAACTTATCTCCGTGGTAATAAAATAACACAATGTCACAAAAATTGTTTCATTATAAAATATTAATTTCTTGCTTTCATATTTAAATAATAAGCTGAAAATGTTTTCAACTTAAACATTAATTATAATGTATTTATAACATAGTGTAAAGTTTAGGGCTGTTATCCCTATATTACCCTAATGAGAGGGGGTAGAGATCTGACATTCTTCTCAGTGTTTTTTTAGGCAAAGAGCATTATTTGGTACACATAAATACTAAAATTGCTGCTAGACCCTTTAAAAAAAAAAAATAAAAATCGCTTTATGAATAACAAAATAACAATTTAAACCTCAAGTCAGCCCCGACCGATCATTTTGACTTCAATAATCTATATAACGAATATATATAATTTCATTAGTTTATGTATAAACAAAAATACTATATCAATAGATCGTCTAATAAACAAACTTTAAAATAGTCCCTTAACATTTATTCTATTGTAATTATATAGATCGTGAAAAAGTGAAATCTATAAGAAAAAATATTTACTTACGTAGTCAATTTTTCGACAAACGCTGATAACTGTTAAAAAACGTGCGATCGCGGGGTCGGACATAAATGCATGGCAGAGTAGAAGTGACTTCTTTCTGCAGTGAATGTTTCTACAGTAGAACATATGTCGGTGCAAAGTTATTAACCCTTCATGGTCACACGGGGTGTATTGTACCCCAAGAGTAATTTTCGATTTGAAATGTCGCACCTTTATGTCTTCCAAAGGGAATTTATCGCAAAAAAGAAAATAAAAAAAAAATTTAAAATCAGGTGTTTCCCACAACCATGGAAAATCGCTGATTTTCAACTACAAATTTTATCATATAAAAACTTACATTTCTAGAAAAAGACTATTAGACCATGATTGTATAACTATTACGAATGTACAATTATCACTGCAAAATTAAAAGATTCAAAAATACGGAAATGGCAACTCAAAAAATGACACTGGGTTACACTGAACCCCGTGTGACCAATTTGCGATTATAAGAAGGTGTGATCACGAAGGGTTAACAATTAGTCAACCTACCCCTTTGGCCAACCAGCCCCGTTCTCCTCTACTCGACATTTTAAAATACCCAAAGGAAAACCAGTGAACCGCAAACGCTGTCCTAATTGCGAGCATGAGCAACGTGGCTGTTACCTCAGACGCAGAATTATCGACGACGTTTGCGATAACGAAGAGCCGGTCGAAACGCGGTGGCCACTGTCGAATTTACATTGTGTATCCGCTTGCCAATGCCGTGCCAGGGGCTATTATTTCCAAGCAGCCTCGCAAGACGCTCTCCTCCACTTTAATTAAGCAGAACTCGGAAGCGGCAGTCGAACGTCACTCGACAGGGCCGATTGTTACTATCGTCGCTAACGAGTAATTTGTTTACTCGGGACGATATAATTTAGAGCGTTCTGCGGGATCGGATAATCCGGTACACTTCGGGGTTGCGTGGCGCGGGAGGGCGGGAGCGAGACGGGGGTAGGTGGCGCAGTGACGTGACGGACCGCAATCGCTTTACATATTCATGATGTAGCTTCGTGGACGTGCACCGCGAAATCATAGAATTCGCCCGCCTCACCGTCCATTCGGGATCGTTTCCGCAATCGTTCCGGGCCTATCCGTGTCGTACGATTATTTTTCGCCCCGTCTCCTTGCATAAATCCATTGGAATCGTTAGCCTCGAGTGGATCCACCGACTTCAAACCGCCGATCGATCAATAATTAGCCCCGATTCGCTGCGATTTAGCCAGAGGACGCCGCCTCTCGCGACACAAGGTAGGTATCGCAATCTCTCTGAATATTTCCTTAAGTAAATTGAGAGGGCGGGAGCAGGAAGGCGGGTGTTACCGTGTAAGATCGTCCCCGTTCTTTCCCTTTCACGCTGATTAATCCGGCCGTATTAATACGGTTTTAACGAGCCAGAGGGACGGGCCGTCGACGAGGGTATCGAACGCTCGACACGGTAATTCGGCGAGCAGCTGAAAAGACGAGAAGCAGGGGGGCTGGTGTCGCGGAGAGCACGAGACCTACGTGCAACCGATCGGTGAAGACCGTCTGGATCCCAGGATCCCAGCCGCGCGAGATATCGATTCGGTTCTCTTAAAGCGTAAAACGGGTCGTCGACTTTCATCCTTTTCCGTTCGACACTCGGGAATTAGGGTCGACGAATCCTTTCCGAGCAAGGAACCCGGGAGAAGGGCCTGAAAGCCCGGAGAGGACTCTGGGGGCTCTTTTTTACGATAAATTTCACCGAGCACCGGGTCAATCGTTCCGTCGACCCCCTTATACCGTGCTCGCCCCTCCGACCGCTAGAGTCGCTCTTGTACTTAGCCGAGTACCAATTTCGTTTCCAGCTAATAGACGTTCCAAAGGCGCATCCTGCGCCGGCGTATTTATTAATAGACGATTCCGACCGACCCTTTTCGTTACTCTCCTCTCTGTGCCACAGAATGTCATCCTTAAAGCCCTCCGCCCACCCTCCACCCTCAAAATCCTGGCATCCTTTCATCAAATGTTACCGTTTCAATGGGACTGGCTCCGCGGTAAGTTAACTCGATCAGCGCTCGATTACAACCACGGGGATCTATGGAATTCCGCTTTCTTAAGCTGTGTCGAGGGCAGCGGCGTGGACGTTGCAACAAGGAGTCGAGAGTCTTGGTACATCCATCCGCGTAAGTGCGCTCGGGCCGGAGTAACGAGCGAATTCAAAGGACGCCGAGCAATCGAGCGGATTCGTGGAGCGATCCGAGATAGTGAATGGGTCTATCGGCTGATCGAACCTCGCGGATGGAGCCGGAGGAAAGGGCGGCCGCGCGGGGGTGGCGGAAAAAAGGAGCGCAAGATGAAGATGGTGGGCGTGGGTGGAACGGACAAGGACAGGGACAGGGGGCCTCGGCCGAGGAGAGGGACAGGGGCAACAAAAGAGCGAGCTGCGCGGCTCCCCTTTCAAAGTATTTCTATGACGTTGCCGCGTTTCGTGGTTCATTAGTGAAAAAGGGTTTCCCCCTTTGTTGGCCGCGATACCATTGCAAAATGCTCCCGGTGCGATTCTATATCGCCGTCTACTCAGCCTTCGCGACCATTAGCCGGTTATTCGAAGCGACTACTTTGTCAGACGTTCGCGAAATTTCGATGATAACGCGGCCAGCCGGATGTCCCGCCGACACAACCCTCGGCGGTTCGGCAAAACCGGAGGAATGCCCGCGGATCGATCCCCCTCGCGCCACATTGCCGAACATTTCCCGAATTCCCGCGTTCCTCTCCGCAAGAAAACCAGATCGTTCGTATAGTTATCGTATTATTAGAGCCGTGGAAACAGCTCTGGGACGGATGTGAAGGGAGTCCGGCGAAGAAGGGGCGCGTGGACGCGCGAGAGGGATGCAAATGGTTCCTGCGAGTTCCTAGTTCGCCCGGATCGGGATTCGGGACGAGTCCGAGTTCGAGAATATCGGCGGTCGGTAGGAGCCGGTTTTTTGCAATTAGCAAAATGGCAAGGGAACGATGGAGGCCTACAGGATGAATGCAACGCGCGGATGCATTGTAGCGAAGCGTAGCAGCACGCCTCACGCCGCATGCCTATCCGTGATAATTTCTCGAACGAGCACCGTCGGCTCTCGCCTCCCCTCCTCTCCCCCCGGCTTTTCTATCCGCTCCTCCTGAAAACACTGCGTGCACGTGAACGCGTATCGGGCACAACGGAAGCGTTATCCGGTCCAGAAAGTGGCGCGCCTCGAAATTTTCAGAATAACGAGCCCGGCGTGAAAGCGTGCGAGGTGCACGAGGAAAATCGTAAATGAGAAAGCCACCGGCGATGCCGGACTTTTGAGCGCGGCGAAAAAGAGCGGAGAGAAAAAAAATGCCGTCATTATCAGCGGCCGAAAAACCATTTAGTGCCGCGTCGGCGATAAATATTCACGGGTGCGCGCTGTGTCGCGGGTCAGCCAGGGGCGGGCTGGTCGCGATCAAACGCGAAATAAAATTTGCCCGGCGAAAAAGCGGCGAGAGCCGGCCGACGTTGATCCAGGATTTGCGGCCGCGGCCAGGTCAGTTCATTTTTAATAAAAAATCCGCTTGCGAGCAACGACTATTCCGCCGAGTGCACCGATTCGCTGCCTGAAATCAAAGACGCGAGGAAGAAACGATGGGAATAAATGGCGTTACATCGTCATCTATATTATTTGATGGAGAAAAATCCAAATGATATATTATGTAGGGTAGGGTTGGGCTAAAAGTCCGGCGGGTTAATAGTCCCGAATTCAAAATCTGTATTCCTAAACAAGGCATTCAGTTTCAAAGTATATTAAGTAAAAGGCGAGAAGAAACGAAGGTGACCACAGATTTGCTAGGCGCTCCTGGACGTTCGTGCGAATTACACGACGCCTTTGTTGTTTTATGTATTGAAAACTAAAAGAAATGCGTTGTCCTTGTTGTTTTATACGAAGTAAATCACAGTTTAAAAGCGTATCAGCTATAAGTACGTTAAGATTGTATGTTTTTTTAGTAATGTGTGCATGATATTGTTTATTACTGAATGATAATATTTTCTAACGTATATATCGCAGAAACTATAGAGGTACCATTGGGGCAAAAAGTCTCTCAGACTGAAAATATAAATGTTATTAGTTGTTTTCATAAAAAAATTCGATTTCTTTTAGTTTTTAGTTCAAAGTGAGCCTCTGACTTATATTTTTATTTTTTGGTAAAGAAGTCATGCTTTCCTTTCAATATTGTATGCCAAAAAGAATTGGTTTAATAAATATTTGTTGGTTTTAATAGAGTTTTGTACTTACACGAAAAGATATTAGGGACTTTCTACCCTATGCAATGGACTTTTTGCCTCGTATGAGGGGCATGAAGACCATTTTGCATTGACAAATGTTTTGTGGTATAACTCGACAGAAAATAACAGTACCAACAAACGAGCATCGTGAACGTAAAGCATAATAGTTATAGTTTATATAAAATAACACCACATATCTCTAGATTGTTAATACTAAATTTGACATAGGTTTATACGAAAAACGGAACTTTTCGCCCCACCCCACCTTTCCTGTAATTGAGACATTCAGAGCAGGAAACGGACTAACCCACATTTCTTTACAAAAGATAGTTGTAGCAATAATTTATTCCAAAGGCTGTACCTAATAAATAATCATATAAAACAGGGAAAATTAATTTTTTCTAACGTGGATTAATCCGATTTTGCTCTCAATGCCTCAATTCACCCAATCAAGTAGCACAAACGAAATTAGTCAGCCAGCAACAGCAGCATGGAAACGCAATGCATGAGTTTGAAGAGGAACGTCTCTATCCGCTCGCGACGGCAAAGACAGGGCCAGAACGGTGGTTAGAACATGATACAAACGTCGGGGAAAAGCGTATCGGGGAACAGGGGACAAAGGAATAACGCGATTGGTGTGCGCCCCGCGCCGTTCCGCCCTGAAATGGACACCGCTTTCTGGTCCACGAGTCGTTCGGGTCGAGTTAATCGGAATTCCGTAAATCGGCCGGAGAATTACGAGAATCCATTTGTCGATGCTGGGACGAGATTAGAGCCGGCGTTGTGCAAACAGAGGCAAAATCGTGTAAACGACGCTCTAATCTGCGCGTAACAATACGAGATTGCTCGTTATTAAACGGACGCGACGCGACGGGCGTCATTTGCGCGGCAAATATTTCACAGCGGCGCGACGTCGATTAAACTGTCGTCCTTGCCAGCGAACCGCGCAGCAACAACGATTACGAACTTACTATATGTATAATAACCGAGAATCGTGTTACGAAACTACGCGAATTAAGAGAGCTGGAGCATTTACTCGCGGCTCCTTTCTCTCCCGTTGAAAGACAACGCGTAGCCCAGCGTCGTCTCCTCGAGGAACGCGAATCCTGTCGGACGACACCACGGGTAAAATTGATAGTTTGACGGTGATTCTTGGCCGGGCCGAATAATGACGGAGAAATTGAATTGATCGGCGTTATCAGGTTTGGAATGCCGCGTGTTTGCAGGGCGGTGGACGGTGTCCGACGCAGCCTATTCCCTTGCGACAACAACAGAGCGGCAGTTTACGCCGGTTTGGTCGAGGCTGGAAATTGGCAATTACTAATGCGTGACCAATCCCACGGACAACTCTTGCCAACAACCGTCGCGTCACCGAGCCGCAACAATCCGGGCATCGCTGGCCGCGCTTCCACCGTTCGATCGCTCGTCGGCTCGTCCATCCAGCCGAAAAAAAGGATGCTCCACGGTCTCTGGACCCCCTTGCAGATTGAATATCGCCCGGTATACACGCGATTACGCGAAACGCTCGGACTTCCGCGCGGCCGAAAAAACTGAAACGTCCCGTCGATTCGCCCCGGGATTGATTTAGCCGGGAAAAAAGTTCGTTCCGGGGCTAAATTTGTAGCTCGGGCGAACGGAAAATGCTCGTTCCGCGGAAGCTGGATGGTTTTACGCGCGAAACACGCGCGGAACGAGGCCCCAGAGGGTAGAAGCGTTTCGCGTAGAGCGTGGAAAGGAGAGGGAAGTATTGACAAGGGCGATGGGAGCAGAAAGAGGTGGTGATTTTTTTCAAGAAACCGAATCGTTTATCCTTTTAGCGCCCCTCTCGCCCCGCTCTGCTTCTATCGCTTTAATTCCCCCCCGTCTAACCTACGCCTCCTTCCTCGCCCCTGCCCCGCAGAGGGAACGAAAATACATCATTCCAGTTTCTTTGTCGAGAGGTAAGTAGGTCGGACTACTATTATCGCGTTCCATCGGGGCGATCCGACGGCCGCGTTCGCCTACCCTCCAGCCAAGGGTTGAATCCCATCTATTTCGACGCGTACATACACACAGTCGCTGTCGCGTCTCGTTCCACATCGGGATTCTTATGTGCCGAGGCTTCCCGCCGTGACTTTTCTTCGCAGCGGAATCCGAGCGCGACGCCGCTCTGTACAAACGCCACAGCTCTTTCAGCTATTGTTTGTCGAGGCTTCCAAGGGGTGTGACGCGTTAAATGAGTTGAAAGGAAAGAGCGCAGGGCAACCTCCCCACGCGTGCTGCAGCTCTCTAGCCAGGCGGACGATTCGAGGGCAGGTCCCTTGGAGCGTTCGAGCGCTCCAAGTCAAAGCGACGGTACAGAGGCTTCAAAGTCGACGTCTTTGGAGAATTTCGGAAACGCGGGGGCCAATTGTGCGGCGAATCGACGAGAAACTCCTCGCAGACGCGTCGAAGCCGAAGCTGGCGAAGGTGCGCGTGTCAGAGCTCGGTGTTAAAGCCGACTTTACTTAGCACGGGGCTTCTCCTACACCCACGATGCATATTTATGAATCGTCGTCGTCGCCGACGTCGCGCCGTCCCGACGAAAAAGCCGACTTCTCGCCAGACGGCAGCATCGATTAAACGTCATTCGATATAGCCGGATTCAAAGCAACCACCTCTCACACCTTCTCAAGAAAACATTCATTTCTATCGTTCCTCGACCTTACATTTTCCCAGGGCGATGTTTAGCTCGCAAAGGCCGGAGCCGGCCGCGTCTTCCTCCGCGCCGGCGGATCCGCGAAACGCAATTAGACGGGCAAACGAGAGTCAACTTTTTCGAGAAATCTCGTTATTGCCCCCGCGTAAATCTGGTTCCTGGCAACGCGCAGCTTTCGCAAAAAGACAGGAAGAAGGATAAAGAGAGGGAAGGGGGGAGTTTTTTCTTGCCGGCTACGGGTGGCGTGCGTTAACCGCGTTTCGCAATTATCGTCCATTGTCGCGTTTACTTCCGTGCTCGGAAAGTAAAACGAAGGCGAGCGTGTTTCGCGCAAGCGTTTTTTAATTTTCAATTTAGAGCGGTCGCGTTGCGCCGCGTCGAACGGAGGAGTATCGGAGGGGCGATCTCGCGAAGAGAGGAATACGTAGAACGAAGGCGACGGAGAAAGGGAAAGTTGTCGGGAAGACAACCGCGAGGGGGATGAATCCCCGCGAAGGAGCTGCATAGCGTGGTGGGAGGGGGTGGAAGACGGTTAAGTAACCAGCGTGTACGCGAAACCGAATTGAATTAGGAACTTTCCGCGAGCACATGCTCGAATTTGCATAAACGCTGCGAGCTCGCCTTGGTTACAAGCTCGAACACGCGGCCGCCCCTTCGCCTTGCCAGGTACATCCAGGTATTGTCACGCGCGCCAGTATACGTGCCGGTTAAATGTTAAATGTTAAATCCACCGAAATAGCCCCGTGGCAGCGGACAGCCACCCGCTCCCCGCCCTCCGCGGCGAATGCAAAATTAATTAGTTGCTTTTTGCGTACGCCGCGCGGAAATTAGAGGCCCCCGCGAGCAGCGGGAATTACACGAAAACGATGGAAATTAGGCGGCTTCGTCTCTGGTGTGTCCCGTTATGCGATTAGCATTCGTTCAGGGATTTGCGGCGATAGTTTCTGCCGAAAACGCGGGCGAATGGTAATGCCCCCGCTGTGATTCAGTGGCGTGTACCGCGGCTCAACGGAACACAGTCACGAAGCGCAATTACTCGCCTTCGCCTTCCAGCAGGTAGACTATTATCAACTACAAACGAATCGCGTTTCGTTGCTAAAAAAAAAACACCTCCGCTATCGCCTCCTCTCGCAGGCGCCCGCGACAAGGGCACCCTGCAATCTCAAACTTTTCCGCCCCACCGTCCAAGCTTCCCATCTTGCGAGTCGCCCTTTGATCTTGCCACTGACAACTTCGGGGAGCGTAGGTTGCAAGACCGAGCTCTCGGTCGTGTGTCCCCGAGTTTCGTCTGTCACGAAATTAAGAAATATTCCGCGTCTTTCGCGAATCAACCTCGTCGAAGCATGGTGTAGCCTGCGAGACGTAGACGGCTCGCGTCGTCGCGCTCCCCCTTCGCGATGAATTTTAGCAGACACTTGAGTCAAGGAAAGGGTAACGCGAACGGGTGGTTACTAGGGAAGCAAGCCCCCTGCTTGTTGCTGGAAATAAATTTAAATTCTTGAATAACCGGGTACGATAATACGCGAGACAACGTTGAAGAACAGACGTGTTATCATAGTGTTATCGGCGATTTGGATAAAAAGCGCCGACTCTTGAGCCTTCCGCGATAGTCTCCGGTGCTTCGCCGCGAAATCTAGACGGAGAATCGCTGGCGATCCGATCACGATCCACCGACAGGCTCGTCCGTCATGCTGTCCGCTTTTTCACTGGCTCCGGGGCAACGTTTCCCTTTTTTTCTGTCGGGCCCGAAACCTCTCCGAGGCAGAGGGAGAGCAGCGAGCGACAAGTCTGACGGGAATACCGTCTATATAACACTTTTATATTGGAATCCATACGAGCCTCATAAATCTATCGAGCGAGTCGCGTTTCAACGGTCCGACGTACGAGCGAATAGAGGTAAATCTGCCGTCGTGAGGGAGTTTCGAGCCGGCGATCGGTGTTGCGTGAAAATCCTCGAGAAATCACCGCTGTCCCCCCCTTTTTTCGCCTCCTTCGCCCCCCAGCGTTCCGTTTCTCTTCCTCCTCCCGTTTCACAATGCCGACGGGCTCGTCGCCTCGGACCAGCCACTTGCAGATCTCGCCTGGCACAATCTGATATTGTTCCAAATATCAGCGGCACGACGTTGCGCCCTCCAGGAGCCGGCGAGTCGTGAAACACGCTCTCGGTGCAACCACCCGTCGCGAGAGACTCCGCCTCGCAGGCGTAATTTATATCGCACGTTAGACACTTTCGTCGGGCAACAAGAGCAGTCCTCGATTAAGCGAGCCCTCGTCTGCTCGCAGGATGAATCTTAATTTCCTCGTTAGCTGCTTGGTGGATCATTGCCCGTGGAAGCATCGTGGGTCGATCGATGGCTAAGTGGATAAGGTTACTCGAGCGTGTATCCCAACTTTTATATATATTTCAGTTTGTCAATCGTCGAGCTCCAGGGGCTTCGCCAGAGTTAGCTACCTCTAATCAGAGGTCTCGAGCGCCGGCTGTTCGATGTCTCGAAGGGATATCCGGGGCAACCCGGGGATCGTGTAATTTTCGCGAGATCGAATTTAGCGCGGGAGGAGCGCGAGGATTGGGGGCCGCGTTATCGAAGGAACAGGCGATAATTTCGCCACGGAGACGGATGCGATTAATTTGCGAGGGCAAGGGAGATGGGGGCGAAGGGAGGCTCGCAGGGATTTCAGTCCTTTCGGTGATTACACGCACTCGTGTAACGGACACTTGGAAGGTTGTAGATGTTGCGTGGTAACCGAGAAGGAGAAGAGGAGAGGAGAAGAGAAGGCATCAAGAGAAGAGAAGAAAGCAAGTGCAGCGGGTAATCTTGGTACTTTGGCGAGTCGAGGACGGCGATGTCGGGTCGGGGCGAAGTGGGACGAGAAAAAAGGAAATCAGGAGGCGCAAGAACGGCGAAGGTGGAAACGAAGGGGAAGGAAGCGGAGGGGAGGAGAGATCAGGAGACGGTCTGGAGGTTGGTCGTTGCAGGGCGACGCGACGATTTCCGGATGATTATTCTCTTCGTGGCTCGGTTTTTCGCGAAGGGTACCTATTACCAAGCGGCTGTGAGAAACGGTTGAAAAGAGGCCTGCCTCGACGGGGTTAAGATCAAAGGAAGTGGCTCGAAGCGGCACTGAAGGGTCGGCGACTGCTACTGGCCGTAGGAGAGACGACCGAGAGAGACCCGTTCGCCGCTGAATAAGGGGGTGGCTTCAGCGGCGAGCAGGGTCACCGTGAAAAAGGGCACCGCCACGTATTCTGCACGCAACGGTTGCCTAAACAAGCCGCGAAGGGCCAGCGAATCCGATTAGATTCTGCCCAGTGACTCGACCTAACCAAGTGACAACCCGGACGGCTCAGGATGTCTCCGAGGACGAGCCCCCCAGCCCTCGTCCTTGTCACGCCTTCGCGCTCGTCATCAGACAGGGCTGGTGGGCACGAGATTTCAATTTGGAGGGCGGCCACATTTATGCACAAGGCGAGCCGCGTAACTTGTTTTCCCCTAAATACATTTTGGGCGCCCACCAACTCAATAGCCATTGTCCTATAAAACACTTCGCCTGAATATTTCAGCGCAGCTTAATTTACATCCCTGTGTAGGTACTTGCTTCTTCTCATCTTTCAGCCCTTTTCAATACATCCTCCCCCCAGCGGTGATATTACTCGAAACGGGAGAAATAATATTTTCCCAACGCTCATTGAATTCGTCTGAACGGTCGTTAAAGGGAAGCGAGAAGGCTTACTGCATTCAGCGGGGAAACTCCGTACACAAAGTGACCTCGTATGCGGGCACAGGCTGCTACATATTTAAAAGAAACATATCAATAGGCAGGAGAAACGTCTCGCAGATTGGAGCGGCCGGGAAAAAGTCCTTTGACGTGGAAGAAGGCTTGAAAGGCAAGCCACCCGGCCCCGTCCTTTAACCCTTGGACATTGGAAAGAGTCGAGTGTACCGGGAACGGGGGAGCGAGCGAATGGAAACTGGATCGAAGACCCTTTACAGGTTCCCTCGTTTCCGGTTACCACGCGAACGCGGGGAATCGAAAGCGTCGGTGGGTGGTACAGCGTCCGCGGAGGGCAGCGTCTTTTCCCGGGGAGAGAAGAGGGGGGCGGTGGTCCTTAAAATACGCTCCCCCTGGAAAACTGGAAAGGTTACGTTTGCTTTTGCCCCGAGATCGACCCTTATCGGTAGCCGGAGAACTGCTACGGGCTCGTTTCATCGATCTCCTTCCCGGTAAGTAAAGAAATGTCGTCGTCTACGTCGGGTATTGTTTGCCAAGAGCGCCGGCGTTATCGTGCCGGGAATAAAAAGAAGTAATCTCGCTAGTTCGGCCAACAAAAAAGTTTATACGCGCGGCCCGGAAGGGCCCGCAGCGATTTCTCCCCCGCGCTGCGTGAAGCTCCGGCAAGACGAGGAAAGGTTACCCAGCGTTTACTCAATAAATTCGATCGAATAACTGCCTACGACTCGGGGCGCTCGCCTCGAAGACCATCGAAACTTCAGAAAAAGACCAGGCTAGCCGATGTAACAGACGCCTCCGAGTATCAAGATTTTCCCGAAACCCTGCCAGACCGCATGGCAGCCGATCACCTTCCCCGCGATAAAAATGGACGAGATCGTTGGAAATAATTACCAGCGATCGGATACACATCTCGCCATCGGATACATCCACCGCGGAGGAACTTTTTCCGCTGCTGGCTAGAAGCTGTCTATCAAGAAAAACCGATCTACCGTGCGATAATCGACGTCTGACGGCGAGTCTCTCTCGCTCCTCCGCGCTATCTCTTGGTTATCCTGTAGCTTATGTCGGCCATGCCTGACAGGAAGGAGAGGAAGGGAAGGAAGCTCCCGATAAGGGTAAATGTACTTAAACGCGCCAGCTCTCTATCGCCCATAACGGCCGACAGTATTTCCAACTTCCCTGACGCGAGCTGCCGCGTCCCTCCACTTGATTACCCCCAACAAACACGCGTTTTTATTCGTATTTATCTCTCATCCGGGGATCAGTGTTTTTCAATCCTAGACGAATACTGTTCTCGAGAAAGGTACCGAGCGCCTTGCGGAGAAAGCGATCTGCTCTGGTAAACGGATGGCGGAGGATAAAGCTTTCTCGAGGATGACGTCGCTCGGTGTCGTAGTAATAAATTATTCCGCGGGAGAGATGGAACGCCAAGTTCTCCGCAAAAATGGCGAGGTGAGGGAGGATCTCGCGGCCCGATCACAGAGCACGTTAATTACACAAGTCCGAATTTATCGCTGGGCAAACATATATCGCGTTAAAGCGCTCGTAAAGAAAAGCATCGTAGGCATCGTCGCAGTTATTCTGATTCATGCGTCTGCTTGCAGGAAGCGCTGCTAGACCGACAGTTTTAATCATTCTTTACAGGAACATCGTGCCAGGGTTAAACGGGCCGGCTCCTCCGTCCACATTTATGCCGATGGCGTTTATCGCGAGCACGCCGGCGCCGTATATCTTTCTGACGCACTCGAATCGTTGTCCTCCGCTGCAGATACATTCCTCGGACTCATTTAATTTCGTTCGCATAGCGCCGTTTATTCCGCCGGCCGTGCTTCCGCCTTTGTCCCGACTCAGCTTCTGCCTCTTCCTCCCTTTTTTCCCCCCCTCTCAACCCCCCTCGCTCCGTCGTCCGCGCCAATGGAAAATGTAACCGAGAGCGGAATGGCCCTCTTCGCACCTGCATCTCGGCAATGCGGAGATCCATAACTCCTCGGTCGAGGGCAATTCGGTCGATTCCCTGAATACGTAATTGCCTCTTCCTCTTCTGCCTTCGTCGCACGTTCCTCTGCCTTTCTCATCTTCCATCCACCAGCCTCCAACCCCCTCCAACCCTGTCCCGCTTTCCGCTTCGCTCCGTCCCCCGATGTATCGTCGATATTGCATCGCGCAGACACCGTCGCGTCCTCGATAGCTACAGAGCAAAAAAGAAAGACACCCCTCCGACGTTCGAACTAGCCGGAAACCGTCGCAATCGCCACCGCGAGTTCACTCGCGTATAAATCGAAGGATTAATCTTCCTTCGCGCTTTCGTTGGGAGAATGCGACAAAGTCGCGGCCGGTAATGCCTCCTAAAGGTTATCACCGGTCTTCCTCGGGAACCGGAGCAAAGATCCGCCGTTGCGCAGACGTAACTCGACATTCAGACTTTTATCCTCAGAGGAATCGCGGGGGTAACGCTGAGCTATGCATCCCGTCGCCCGTATACTTTCCCATCTTCCGCAGCCATTCCGCCGTCGGAATCGACTGTGCTCGTGCGAGACTTCAATCCGGGTCTTCCCTGTACGATATCCAAGTAATTGGCTTTCAATTAAGGGAGCAACCGAGCGTGCGGCTGTACGCAGGTGTAAAGCAGTGACCGAGGCTTACGGGATGACCCACTGTTTATTGCTAGCATGTTTGAAACGTGAGCCCTTCCTGCAATGGGGGCTGAGAAGATCGAAGGGCGCGTCAAGGCTGGGGACCAGGTGTCGAGTGCTCTTTGACAAAGGGCAACGCGTGTCGCGGCATTAGAAGCCTCGCGTTCCCGAGCCGGTGGGTGCGAGCCCCCGAGCTTCGTAAATATCGAGTTACGAGGGCGTAAAGATCGGGATTCCACCGGGGAATCGTTTGTTATTAGCGGCCGCGCGGATCCGCTCCCTTGGCGAGAAAATCGAGCAATCCTATCGATGCGCTGGCCAACGAGGTGGCGCGCCACTTGCGCGTTCTTCCCTCGCTGCCTTTTATTCTTGTTGCGTATCGATCGATCGGCGGAGCAACCTGTTGGCCGTGCAAATATTTTCGCTCAAACATATTATGTACGTCGGGGCTGGCGCGAGTTCACCGCGCGCAACACTGAATTCGAGCGGCCTCTCCAGGCGACGCGACGCTTCGTAAATATCGCGTTACCAGCGCGCAAAGATCCGTGATTTGATCGGGGAATTGTTCGTTATTAGCTACTGGCTGCGTACAAGGCTGGCTGCTCTGACGCAGGGCAGGTCTCCCCGCCGCGCTCCCGGGGTTACATGCCCTACCTACTTGCAACTTATTCGCTGCGCTCGCGGGGCAGCGTATCCGCGAATTCCAGCTGATAGTTTATGGGCCCAACTTTCGCAATTATAATTCCCGTATAAACCGCATCGTATTTTACGGTGATTCGCGATACCGGATCGTGTATGAACTGTAAATTGTCTTGCCGTTACCGCGCGGTTGCGGCCCGTAACCGCGAACGGAGACTCGGGAAATTCGACGTTTCTGCTCGCTACTGTTTATCTCTATTTTGTGGATCGGGTAGGATTTTGTTTGAAGCACTGATATTGTATTTGTCTTACGTTCTCTTCTGTCAAGGTTCTCTTGCCCGTTCCCCCGAGTCTTTATCGAAATTTCATTACAATCCTGACGGGTAGGGACCGAGGTTATAGGATCGAGGGTTCCTGGGACGGCTGAATCGCCTGGAATATCAACGAAACAACGAGTCACGGGCAGGTGGCATTCGGCGAATCGCGGATCGGGGTGTGGGATATACGGTTGGCTCGCGGAGGGAGCCTGGGCGCCGTAAAGTTGCCGGCTGCTGGAAAATAAAGACCACGGATATCCCGCGTGGGAATCGTTCGTTATTAGCCGGCCGGCAATAAGTTTCCCTTATTGCCGCGTAAACGATGCACTCGCTGGCTGCGCGGCGCGCTGCCGCCGCAGAGGGAGAGTTTAAGGGCTGCTCCACGGCCAGACGTGGACAGAGTCGGGGAGAAAGGGGGACGGCCAGGGTGTGTTTCGAGCGGGTAATATACAGACACCATTTTTAAAGTTAAGTATCGCCAAGCAACGCGATTTAAATGGAGATGGACGAGAGACCATTGCCGGTGGTAGCCCAGCATCGCCGCACCCCCCGGCGACACCCCTCGTTTCTTTGTCCCTCCTTGCATTCCGCTCGGTTTCCCTTCTCCCCCGACACCTTTTTCCTCTTCGTTAGAGTCTCTTTCTACCCCCTGATCTCTCAATTTCTCTCCATCCCGGGACTCCACTTTCTTTACACTCCCCTGGCAGCATGCAACTCTCCCGCGCCGCGGTTCAACCTAACAACCTCCTCTTCCGACTTTACATCGAACAGTTTAAACTTCACCATTCGCGGTTTATATATCACACTCCACGCTACACGCCTCGTTTCGCGGGCATAAGGGAAAGTAGGGTAATTGCGAATAGCTAAGCAGGAAAGAAAAGAAAACGAAAACTATGTGAGAAATGAATTTGTTTATTATGTGTAAACATACTTAAAGTATTCATTTATAAAGTACTGTGATGAATTTTTGAAAAATTATAATTAAAATCAACTTTATAGTGAAAAATCAAAACCCTTGGTGTTCGTGAGAAAGCGCGACTTCAATGGGCAATCCGTAAATAATGTGGCTACAACCTATACCTAATGTATTTTTAAAATTCTTCTTCTTATGCGTTAGAAAAAAATTGCAATTGGTCGGAATATCGAAAAAAATAGTAAAGGTCCTTTTTAAATTTTTTTCTGAGTCTGTAATGAAAATTAAAAAATTCCTTTTGTAGATTTAAGTAAGTTTTATACATGCTGAAAATTTCATCAAAATCGGTTAACGTTGCTAATCTCGACGGTTCGAGATTACCCCATCCGAGTTGTTCGTCAATGCCCCACGACATCAAAAAATGAAAAAGAATTTATTTCAGAGATTATAATCATAATTCAATCAACAACTTGGTCACAAAATGTTAGTACAAAAGTGCTTTATTTCAACTTAAAAAAAATCAATTGTATCATTAATTCAACAATAATTACACGCAATTGAAATGGACAAAATATTACTTGAAACATAATGAAAATAATTTGTGTTTATCTTGAATAGTAGAAGTTTTCTGTATTTATTACTTTCTTCCCGGCGTTGGATACGACCTAAACTATTAGCCAGTGCAGAGAGAACATCATTTTTATTTATTAAAACGCCGTAACATCGCATTCACAATTACCCCACGTTCGTGTTTACTCTCCCTTATATATTAAATACATTTCTCCGTCTCTCGCAACGAAGAGGCAAACCGAAATTTCATTTCCCTCGCACAGAAGTTTCATTTACAATTAATGTTGAAGAAACCGGCATTGTCATTAATTTGTAACTTTTGTCACTCGCTGCGCCACCGCGATGCGGCGTTTACTCCCGCGAATAAAAGCCCCTTCCACCCGAGTATTTACAGAGCACGGGAGACGGGTGGCAGGTTTCACGGTGAATGGAGGAAACGCTTGCGCAACCACGACCACTTTGTTCTTTCTCTACCTTGCCCTATTATTCCCACCCTCGCCTGTCATTATCGCCTCTATCGTTTCTATATTTCCTCTTTTGTCGCGCGCGTCTCGGTGCACGGACAATCGACGATCCGCGCGCGATAACGAATTAATGACGGTGTCCCCTCGTTAGCCTTTTCCTTCCGGCTGGCCGCTCCGCGCTCGTCAAATGGAATTTCGCCTGATCGAACGAGAAAGTATTACGCCGCGCGCGACGGAACAGCGTACGCGGAATATTCGTCATCTAGCTGGTAAATTACAATGCGCCGGGCCGAGCGCACTTCATTGTACGAGTGGATGCGCCTATATATCCGCTTTATTACGTAATTTCAGTCGGCAAATTATTACAATTCGTCCCGGCGGTTTGCACTGTTAACGATGTTTGCATTATACGTGTGTACGCCGTGTATATAGGCGGGCGACGCGGAGGGGGCGACGTTGCACGCGTGAACGAGCAACAAATAGTGCAATCGATAGAGGCCCGCCTTTGGTATTCAAATCAAACACTTTCCACGTATCTACGTTTATAAACGTCTATTATCCTCCGCCGGATAATGAATCGCTAATTAATTACCGCGCGATCAATGGAACGCGAACAATAACAAAATACCAGAAACTCGCTAAGGGGTTCACCAGCCTCCCACGTTACAACACCATCGGGAAGCCATCATCCCCCGATGAAGCGCCTCCAAGGCGTTATACATAACGTAAACAACCCATTTCAACAGTTTCGACGATCAAGAGAAAGCAGGAAGAGTTTTGGCACCTCTTCAAGCATTCACAGGAAACAGAGAACCGTGTAAAATTTGGCAAACGAGTTGCAAGCAAATCTACCTTCGCTCAACCTTCAAATCTCAAACACCACCGCCGCGGTTTCCATGCGATTCGTGAAAAGGCCAATAGCTGTGTATACGGCAACAGGCAAGCTTCCGTCCGTAAAGGAAACGCATTCGCTGCGTTAACGAGCCCGCGAGATACGACCTCATCCGAAATTCTATCTCGCCGGAGCGAGTGGAATTGTCGTGGACGTTGATGGCGCCGTTTCCGTGCGATTGCAGGCGGGAAAGGGCGAGTAAGAGATTCGCAATCAGGAGTATCTCCGTTTGTCCGGGGCGTGAAGCGGCTCGGTTCGGCGACCGGCGATCGTCGCCGACCGCAGCACTGTCAACCTGCGTAATTAATCCACGTTTCAGCGAGCCAGCTACGCCCGACAGCAGCCTAAGATTTACCGCAGTCCAATTTTACACCTGTCCGTCATACGGGCCCGCGACCACTCACCTTTCGCCTGATATAACCCGGTCGTTCAGGTAATCGTCAACGTTTCAGTCCCCGGAACTCGCGCGTCCGTTCCGGCCCGAGCAAGACGCCTCTCGTCCGGCCGCAGCGCGACGATTAATCGCGAACGCTGCGGCGCCGAGCGCGCCGCGGTGGGCGAGATCGATCGCGTATTAACCTCGCGAATTTAGACCACGGGAGTACGTACGCGATCGCAATTTTCGCGCATCGATTTTCCCCGCCGGTGAAATTCGTTTCGCGATTTTAGCCGGTCACGTCGTCCCAGGCCGCGCCATCAGAATTTTAAAAATCAGCATAAATTCGGTCCGCTGCGATAGCCACGCGATATCCTCTCCCCCTTTTTTTCCTCCCCCAATCCCCGTCGCTCGTGCTTCGTTCTGAGCGCATATTAAACATCAATCCCGACCCGACGCGACACGGCGGAAAACATAATGCATGGCTACTTTGTACGGCGGATGCGATACATTTTCAATGAAGTGGCACGAAGGATCCCGCCCGTCCCTTTGTGACGCACGATGGTCGGGCGAAACGCGCTTGATTTCAGGCAAGCGTAACGCGAAGCGATCCGCGCGCTTTATTTCGTCGAGCCAATATTTCCAGTCGGCAGTTTCGAAGGTTATTGCAACGTGGACCGAGCCAAGTATTACCGGATTCATGGCTGTCTTTAGGGCCGTTCGTACCGGCGTGATATAACTTTTGATTGGAATACGGTTTTACTATTCCGCCGGAGCGCTTTGAAACAACTTGCGTCCGCAGAATCAGCGGCTCCCTTACGCTTTGCCGTTGGGAGTGACTGCGGGTGACGGGCGACAGCGCGAAGAGCCGAGGGCTGACGACTCACGTTCCCATTCTACTTGCGCGTCAGCGGGAGTCGATAAGCGGTGATCTTGAGAAGTCTCGCCGTCGGCAATTGTCGCGCTTTAATTTCTGCCTAACAGCCAGAAGAAGGATCGAGTTTGGAGTCAAATTATTTAGCGATCCACGCGGAATAAACGCGGGTCCCTCGCATAAACATTAATTTCAATATCCCGCCAATATTTTCCGCCCGGGAGTTATCGATTCCGTCTGGCTGCAGAGACGGGGCTTCGATATCCGATTCGACGTTACGCACTTGTTATTGTTGCTGCAGCTGCATCGAACTCGATGTTATTGCAGTCAAGCCGGCGTGATTGACGCGACGAAAAACGGGCGCAATGAAATCGCGGAGAAATAACGCCCAAGATACGACACCGTGCGTGTTGCAGCCTCGGGCTGGCGGATATTTTTACCGCCTGACCAACGATCCCATTCGACGCGCCATTACACGTCATTCCTCGTCAGCCACCGCGGGGCGAGGAATAAAGCAGAGATCGAGGAGGGGCGCGATTGAAAATCTCATCGAATACAACCAGCGCGGAGTAAAACTTTAACGACCTCTTTGTAACGGCAATAAACGTCACCCCGGGGCGTACTGTTATCACGGCTATCATTACAAACGCGACCAGTATATAACAGCCGCGAACTTGTAACGATAACGACGTCGCGGGGCTTTTAGCCGTCGCCGCGGAACATTTCTGCAGGAAGGGGCGGAAAGGGCCGAGCTGCCAGCGGACGTGATAATACGCGAGAGTTCGTTTGACGATCTAGCTGGATCCCGGGCACCGCTATCGTCGTAATTATTTACAGAGTTGCCGGAGACTCGGAGCTCTGCAACGTCCATCTCGAAGCGACGCGACGAGACACGTAGTACACGTGCGTGTGCCGAAGGGTTGCACGACACTCAGGGGATGCCAGCGTCCCCGTGAAAGTAGCGAGACGCCACGTCGATGCACGCCACAGCCTTGTTAAAATTTATGAATATTGCGGCGGAATAATGGGCTTTCCTGGTAGTTCGCCGGCAGCGAGCTCTCACAGCTATCGTCTTACAGAAATTTCGAGGGGAACGTGATCGCGTAACGCCGCGCAAAGCTTGAAAAACCAACGACGAATTAATCGATCGACACCGCTAGCTTCGGGCGGAGTTCGATACAACGGGAGTCCTCCTGAGTTCCTCCGTCGATTAGACGAAACAAACACGCAGCTAGTTAAAACAGGAAGCGGGAACAAGAGCCGCGGAGGCTCGATCCGTCGACAAAACGATGAGAGATGTGTAAACGCGCGGTAAAGAGGATTTCCCGCATTGTCGCGGGAACATTGTCGGACAGCCGGTTTACGCAGTGTCAACGATCTTTCGCGTTGTTTCGCGCTGTTTGGCGATCCGCGGGCAACAAGGAGCGCGGTAAAACGTTTTACGAGCGGCCCATACAAACAGCGACCGCGTTAAAACAATCCGGCCGCGTTACAATTACAGGCGGAACGGAATATCGGTGCTCCGCGGGAGCCACGGATACGACTATTGTTGCACGGCTGGCTCGCGTCGCGTCGCCGCGGAAATCGTCGATTTGCGTGATCCTGGCGAATCCGGGCTGACGCCGCGTTTCCGTTTCATTCGCCAATCGAACGAGCGTCTCTGGCGCTGCTGGAATGGATACTATATAATTGCACGAGTGCGAATGAATCGTCGGAGGGAATATAAAGGGGTTGATTTACAAGCTGGTGTTACAAAGCATGGGCGTCGATGCAGGTTGTAGCGAGTAGGTTCATGAAAACGTGGCGCGAAAACTCTGCAATCTCGGCGAGGATCTGAGGAACGTGCAGGGAAATCGGGTGGCGAGGTCCGATCGCGTCGGAAGATAGGGGAAGGGCCCTCCGGGGCAGCCTTTCGAGCCCTCGGGCCCTCTCTCTATCGTGCCGAAAACGAGGCACGCGTGAACACGCCCGAGGGATGCGGGGGGATCGATTTCGAGAGAGCTTTCGCGGGCATTATGTGATTCGGATCTCGGTATTATTCTATAATCTATTCCGCGGGATGATAGTGTCGGCAATGGCGGTTAGGGTCGGTTGCATGCCGACCCGTAGCCTCGTTCCACTTGCACGCCACCACCCACCAATAAGCACCCTCCCGTATCGGGTTCGCGCAACCCTCTGCACCCTCGCACGCAATCCCCCTTCTTCGAGCAGACACCAGCCATGTATACCGATATTCGCGGCTTCTAACGTCCTTGATTATGGCTGCACACGCTGCCGGTGATACTAACAAAGAGAACAGAAGAGGGAGAAAGAGAGCGGGGGATAGAGAGAGAGATAGGAGAACGCTTTCTCGTTGCCCCTTATTTGCCCGCCGATCCGGAGACTGTCTCGAACAGGAGGAAAGAAGATACCGGCGCGGCCCCGGGGCATCAGCAGAGGATAAGCGGGTAAGAGAGCAAAGAGAAGAGGAATACAGCGAGGGGATGAACGACGACACCGCACACCTGATTTATGGGCCTCGTAATGGAGATGGGAAGGCTGGATATCCGCGGCGCCATGCGATGCCATCTCCTCGATTCGTGGCTGAACGTCTTCCGTTGCTTTTACCATACCGAAAACCGAGTGTTAGAGCTGCCTCGGGACCGAAATTATTTCGCTACCGTGGAAGATAATGTTGGCAATCTAATTTCCATTGTGTCTGCTGATACGGGGGAATCTTTCGTGGCCTTCTTCGTTGATAAATTGCGCAGAATCAAGGATGTTAGTAGGAACGTGTAGGGCAACTGCCGCTTTTGTAAGCTGGCTTCTATCAGTCGATGCTGCTGCGAGTCAAATAGAGAAAATAATCAAATTGACTTGCATCGGTGGGGGCATACAGAGGGGCTTCTGGGCCGGATGATGTTCGCGAGTACGCGCGCATCGTGGACCAACGAAACCTCGATGGAGCGAGAGCTCGCTGCGCTGCCTGCGTGGGGAAGTTAATTTTTCTATCGTGTCGCGTTTCACGAGCCTCCATTCGCACGATAGAACCCCGCCGACTGATTTATATGTGTATTAACTACGCAACAGCGATAATTACAGTAATTACAATTAATCAGATTTATGCGTGTTAACTATAAATCTGATTAGATCTGGTTGCGCAGGTATAATAGCGGTTAAATCTCTGCAAACGCGGCGACCCCGATCCTGGTCAAGTACAAATTATCGCGCGAACGCAGCGCAAACCTTCGCCTCCCCATTGTTGATCGAGCCGAACGCGAATAATATTTGTCACAGAGGGGAGGCATTGAAATCTCAGCGGCGACAATCGCGAGGAGCCTCGATACCCCGTTACAAAGCGGTCCATTCCCATTCTTCGGCCCCTTTCCTCGCGCGAGGCAAACCGGACCATCCATTCGTTTTGACAGCTGTCGAACGGACAGCGGGCACGGTTGAATAAAATTTTCGACCCACGACCGACATAGAGGGCGCGACCTCGGAGCAGCCGGCGACCCCGCTGGCTCGTTATAAAATTTTCAAAGAGAATCCCTCAAGATTTTCCTTCGCAGGTATTCGAGTACTGGTCTCTTCGCCGGGCTCCGCTCGAGCTGCCGGCTCTCAATTAAAACGGATCGCGGGGAACAAGTCCAAGAGATACGATAATTGTGGCCGACAAGGTCAGAGGGGAGCAGCGGAGGCGGCGCGGCGCCGGGGATCCGGCGAAAATGAAAAGGGATAACCGAACGAATGAAATTTATGTCCGTTTTCGGTGGCGGTTTCGCGCCGGGTCGGATCCCGCCGCTCCACGATCGAGATTTTCAAAGTGGAGTTCTCGGGCGAAGCAATAGGTTCCGACCTACGAATCCGGGGCCAAGTCCGAGGCCAGGAGATCCCCGGCCAGTTTCGACCCGGCACGTAATCCAGGGACGAATCCCCAAGATCAACGGTCCGGTTTTCGCTGGGAACTGGAAACCCTCCGTCGACCGTTCGACCTTTCCTAACCGATTCATAGGTGTAGCTGGACTGCCGGGCCCCGCGGCTCTGTTAGAAATTTCACTCTGTTTGCCTACCACTCTATCTCGGCCGTTTAACGATCGCGTTACAGGGATCGCGTGTCGGCAACTTTTCGCGCTTTCCCCCCCGCTCGCAGCCTGTTTGCACCCTCGCCGAAACTTTTCCTCCCGCAACTTTCTTGTTTCTCCGGATCCTCCTTAGACGGAGGGGCGAGCTGTCGGGCTATCAGGCTATCGGGCTTATCGGCCTGCCGCAAATGTTGTTGTTCTCGTTTGCTCGCGGCACGACGATCGATAACTCGTATGGGCCTCATCGACGCTGCCTCCTCCAAGAGGTCAACGCAACTGGGGTGAAAGTTTATCGGACGGGAATCGTTGTCAGCGTTACAGCCGAGGCACGAGTGCGGAAATGGCGGCCGTGCGGATTAACCCCGTCGAGATCAGTGGTTTCGATGGAGCCTATACTTGAGCGGGATCGAGAGCGCGGCCAGCAGCCCGGGGGTTAGGTGGCGAACGGGGTCAGGAAGGTGCTCCCGGGTCAAGATGCGGATTAGGATCTCGAGGGGTCACCTTGCGGAGCCCGACCTAGGTCTATATATCTACGCCATAAATTACGTCCGTCTAAATACATAGCTCCCCTATGAAGTGGCCGTTCTGGGATCGATTGAAGCCACGAAAATACGCGGCAGAAACAACCGGCGGACGCTCGCGAAGAAAGATGCATGGCTGGATGCGTGTACCATGATCAAACGACAACGAAGAAACGAGGAGCATAGAGTAGGGGAGAGGTGGGATGAAAGGGACACGTATTGAAGGGGACATGGTCATTATTTCAAAGATAAAGGATCTGCCCAGGCCAAAAGTGTTGTTATTATTATTATTATATTGACGGCAGAACCCTTTAGTTACAGAATTTAAAGCTAAATTAGTACAATGATAAAGATAATATGAATAATATATAGAAGAAATAAAATAAAATATAATGAAATAACATAAAGTAGAATAAAGTAAATAAAATAAACAAAAAAAAAACAAAACCAAACAACACAGTCTGAGCGCAAAGACCTAATCACAGCACTAAAGGTGCGTAAATTACTGAGGTGTTTTTACTTTGTAGTGTTTATACGTATGCCTTGTGAAAGCGTTGTGTAATCATTCATGTGTAATCAAACCAAATTTCAAGCCGCTATCGTATCTACGACGACAGAAATACACGATTGAGTTTTTTTGAGGTTCAAAGTGAAACTTTTAGTATTCCCTTGAACTGTCTTGTGAAGTGCGATTACCAGCGACTGATTTCTCTATTACTGCATCTAAACAGGTATTTATTTAAGAACGATATAATGTCGTATAATGTCCAATCCTTTTTGTGTCATATTCTAATTGTAGGAATTAGATTTTCAATTTTGGTGCCTTATTTATGGAAGGGACACAACAAAAATTTATGAAGGGGACGTCATTTTCATCCCTGCCACCTTCAAAACCTTACTATTCTTCACTTGTTTCAGTGAAAATATGCCACCTAAAATTCGGGTTAGGATGCCATTAGACAATTCATTATTTATAGCTGTGAAGATCATTTAATTACATAACCTTAACTGTTGAGTTTTTAATTCATATTACGAATTAAAATAGTTACTGTGTTTTCGGTACCTGCTTAAATAATAATTAAAAAAATGATATTAATATTACCTGGTATTATTACACTGTCCCATTCATAAACATCCATGTCCGTTTCAATCAGAGATGGGCAAAAAATTATTTGCCATAAAAATTTGTGTACGAAATTTTTATTTCAAATAATTTTAATTAAACTTGTGTACGAAATTTTTATTTCAAATAATTTTTTGCCCATCTCTGCTTTCAATACAATCAATTTATGAAAGGGACAAAACACACTTTTTTAGAAAACGAAAAATATGTCATGTAAATATACAGAGAAGCTTAATAGGTCCGTGTATTATTATCGCCAAATAACTGGCCTTTCTAATATTACCAATTAGAACTCGAATGGTTATTTAGTTTTTTACCATCTGATCCTAAACACAAGTGTCCCTTTCACCCCACCTCTCCCCTAAGAAACGCTAATTAAATCAGACACCGATTGCCCAGCAGTCTAATTACCGTGCAATCCCATACATCACTCGATAAATCTTATTCGGAGCAGCAAGCACTCTTCCCTAAAGTGGATTACAGCTACTCCCGGAGCTTCCTGTCTCTCAAATTGTGCGAGCGAATGCAAACGGTGCTCGATTATCCTCCTCGTAAGCGCATACTTCAGTTCAGCGTATGCACTTTTTACAGACTGACCAGTTCCGCAGAAGCCTCTCCGATCTCCCTGTTACCTAGGAATTTGCACGGTTCTGCTGCGTTAAAGATGATCTACAGGGTGTAACGAAAAGCGATATAATCCCGTGCAAGTACCTAATTTCATTGTTCCGGGAACTGTGGGTCGGTGCTGTTGGTAGCATAAATGTCGTTTGAGAGAAAGTATAGCGGCGAGCTATCCGTCGATGTTTATGGTATCGTTCGATTACGCGCGTTGCGTGGCCGCCATTCGCCCTGGGTAATAACCTGCACCGCGTTTATGAGATGCACCGTCGATTCTAGCCGCTGTATTCTCCTCCGTCGAACGAGCCTCTCGCTCCACCGCCGTTTCTTCTCGTCCAGCCACAAGTCGAATAATTTTCAATCGTTTCGTCGGAAAGCGTGTTCGCTGGTTACGTAATAATTTCTGCTAACGGCATCGCGACGCCGCCGTCGACGTGGCTATTAGCGTCAGCGCTTTATTGCATCGGCCGCGTCTGCTAGCGGTACATAAACCGAGCCCCGGAGTGCTGGGCAATCGCGCAGCTATTTCGAGAGACCCGTCAGATTTATTCGGACAAAGGTTCGGGCCGCGTGCGCTAACAATAAGAGGACGCGCATAAATGTTTGATAACACGACGCGATAGAAAGCAGCGGCGGGTAGGAGAGGATCGGTGCGTGTGTCGTTTACTGGGACAGGGGCTGCCGAGGGTGAAGGGCGTGTGCTCGGCTGCGCGCATAGTTCGCATACCAACCCTTCCTCGCATGGTATGTTATAATTAGTGCTCGAGCTAGCGCACGCAACATTGATATGTTCACGAGCTTCCGAATACTTCCCTAATGAGATGGCTTCGTAAACAACGGGTTAAGTGTTCGCGTGCCTCTTTAATCTCCTCCCACCCCTTCTGTTTTTCAAGCCTCCACGGTTCGACGAAAATGCCCGGCTCGGAAGCCCTCGATCGTTGCCCCTAAAATTGCACCAAAGCGCTTTCGCACGCGCGCCCAACACGTCCCGACGCGAGGGTGGAGAAATGAAACGCGAGATCGCACTGGGTAAACCGTCCTGTTTGAAACCGAACCGTTAATATTCCAGCGGAAATTGCTTGTCCGTCCGTTGCTGGCCCTTTGATCCGCGTGGCGCCGTAAGAAATGCGTGACATCGTGCTTTCCATCCCGAGATACGATTATCGCGAGGCAATTCGAATTTTCATAAGCCGCCAATTAACGCTGGGAACTCTGGGCGTGGCATTCTGCGAGTATAATCGGTCTGTCTGGTTTTTGAATTCAAATCCTGCTCGAGGACTATTAATTACAGACCGTCCGACAAACGCGGCCCGCAAGCTCCACCCCCTGCGGATCAAAACGTCAAACCGCGTACTCTCTCTCCCTCTCAGGTCCGTTCTCTCTTTTCCGTTTCGTGCCTCGCGCTGGCACCGTTTCCTCCATCCCGCCAGCTGGGACGTCGTCGATGGCCTCGATACGAGCCAGAACAGCAGCGCGAACGACGATCATCTCGAAGGAAGCGTCGAGGGATGAATAAAGGGGCGGGCTGGAGAGCGAGTGGAGGAGAAGTCGCGAGGTCTCTTACGGGCCAGCTCCCGCCGCAGTAATCGTTACTTTCGATGGCCTGCGAACTGGTAACGCGTGGAAAAGTGCCGTTCGATGTCGTCGCGCATACCCACCTCGGGAGTTCCAGTCACGCTTACCCCCCTGTCGAAGTTTCGCGAAGCAACGCTGCTAACGTCGCCGACGTCGCGTCTAGTCAAGAAGACGTTTTCGCCGATACCGCGATATCCACCCTCCCCTCTTGATTTATGAAGCCCGCCCGGCCCTTTCACCGTGCACGCGACAGATCGAGGCGAATCGATACCCCTCAGTTTTTCGCCCGTAGCTAATAACGCGGCTGCTGAATGTGTCAATTAATCACGCGAGCCCGCACGAGTGTACGACGATCCGATCCGCTCGGATCTTCTGACGGTGCAGTTACCACGGTCCCAGAACAACGAAGAGGCGTCGCGAGGGTTATCAATTATTCGCCGATAAACCTGCCATCCAGGATCTAGGAAGCGGCGCCAGCCCCTCCCTCCCGTCATCCCTTCAACCGCCGATTGAAATTTATCGACACGTTATAATTACGCGCCGCGAAGTTGATCGCGCTTAGCTGCGATCCTCATTAGCCGTGTAAGATTAACCGTTATTGGAGATCCCGACAGGCTTTTGCGCCTACAGTTCCACCACTGGGACTGAATTCGACACTGAACCGTTGCAGATAACATTCAAAGCTGTCCACTCAACGCGACGAAACGTCCAACCCGGAAGGGACAAAGGTCCGCGGCGAGAGGTCGACCGCGATACGCGCGATCGCGAAACGGTAACCAGGCCGTCTTTCCCGACCACGTTAATCACGCTCGGCCGCTCGGAAAACCACCGTCGACCTTCGTCGAGCGAGCCATTGAAGAATCGTAAAGACTGATTGAAAAGTCAAGCCGCGAAACGGAGGACGTCCGACCGCGTCGATTACCGGTGTCCCTTTGAAACGTCCGCGGACTTTGAGGCGAGTGGGAAAAGCGGATTGGGTGCCAGGGAGCGGGAGGGAAAAAAGAGGAGCTTGGCGACGTATTAATCGCTGGGTAACGCTTATTTCCCCGGGCATCGAGCATTGTATGTACGTAGTTCTGGCAGCTGGCTGCTTGAAAAATGATCCAGCTTTGGTGGCGGCGAATCCTCTGGCGAGAGGGGGAGAGGGAAGGAGCGAGCGAGCACCCCGGCGTGCAAGTTTAATTGCGAAACTTCAGCCAACTATCGCAAATTACGGGAAATATCGAAAAACGCTGGTAATATCGTGCCTATCCGCCCGCATGGTGGCTGCTCTATTTTTATCCGCGGGTTTGTTCGCCCAACTATCCCGGGGCGGACAGCAACGAAACTCGTGTACGCGCCCGAACCGCCAAAGAGTCCGGGAATGGAGGGTGCGGGAGGGAAAAGTGCGGCCATATGCCGCGTACATAGGCGCGCGTATGATATAGCTGTGTGTCGGGGTCAGCCAGCAGGGATAAGCGTTTTCGACTTTTATTTGCGCTCCGTCGGCCGGCGCAATGTTTGTCTTCCGTGCACGAGTCTCGTTGAAAGTATCGAAGGGCTTCGAAATACGGATTAATCGACGGCTACGTGGCAGGCTTATTTACCGATACGCCGTCTGTGACGGGAATGGAGATGCGAGACGGTCCAGTCGCGGGCTCGTTCGCGTTTATCCGCGTTTCATTCCATCGGAAGAGCCGTGTCTCCCGGAAACCATCCCCGGAATTGCTCCACCGGAACTTTGGTCTCCTGGAAATTCCATCGCGATCCCTTGACGCCACCGGCGAGTCCGGACACCCGCCAAAGTCCACTTTAAAATCGGTCGCGTGGCTCGTTAAGAGAAATCATAACGAGTAACCGGCCGAGATAATTGTCAATTAAGGGAAATTCGCCTCTCCTCGGATTACGCTTCGAAAGGAATACTTTCTAAACGTTGGCGCTGTCTTGCAGTTCGATGCTTGCTCTTTGTTTTTATACTCCGCGGGGCGAAAAATTATTCCGAGGGACTACATTTAAATTCAGACGGTCGATTTGCAGGCTCATTAAGGGAAATTACAAGGGCGCGACCGGGCGAAATAATTGTGAGTTAAAAGGTTTCGTGTCTTGCCGACACTCGAGCATCGCGTTCGAGGCAGTCGCCGCGGCGAGCTTTCAATTAATAGCCGTTTCAATTAAGCAGCGTCGATGGTCCGCGCCGCGAACGTTCGCGGGAGGATCTCATTGGAGGCTGGGAGAGAGAAACGGGGGCAAACCTCTGGAAAGAAAGGACAACCCTTTATGAGAGCCTGCCGGAGGTGTTATTGCAGTCGACTGGCGAACGGGGTAACATCTCGCGGGCCGCGTTCTCGTCCTCGTGCACGTTCGCGAAACGGAATGCAGAAAGGAATTTCGAGTTCGAGTGGCAAGAGGGAACGCGAGCGGGCAACGAACAGTGACGTGCGTTTAATAACGCCAACCGACCCTGTAGCCTCCGTCATGGTGCGCTACTGGCCGATGTAATGGGAAAGAGAACGCGATGCTACCGGCCCCGGTTTACTGCATATTAGCCAGCGGATTCCTCGCCACGGATTCCTCGAGCGCCGCGGATTTTTCACCGTCGCGGCGAACCGTGCCCAACGGAGGCGTACCGGCGAGACGCAGCACGGTCTTCCACGGCGCATCCTTGATAAATCCGAACGCGATCGCGTTCCTTGAATTCATTGCATAAATTATCCGCTCGTGGCCGAAGCACCGGCCTACGTGTAAATCATCGAATTACGAAAGATCTCGCTACTAAATAAGAAAGAGAAATCGCATCACTCACGTGTACAGGGGTACGCCGGCCTCGTCCTTGAACCAGAAAACCATATGCAGGGTGTCCTCTCCAGGTGGAGTGATGTCGCATGGCAATTCCGCTGGCTTTCCTTCCACGACGCTGATATTCACTAATGGCACTGCAAGCAAACCGAATCGGTCCCACCGTTAAACACCACCTTTCTCCCTAACGCAGCAATTTTATAGAAACAGTATACGAACAAGTATTTTATTCTAGCAAACTCCAATCTAAAGGAAGTCGACGGAGGACAGGCAAGGAATAACCGGGCGGCGTTCCTCGATACCGGAAATCCAGATATTCCGATGCGGACACAATCGAACGAGGATGATCCCGGGTAGCGATATGTAAAGCGCAGTCGCTCCCGGATTAAGAGATCCGCTTATGAAATTCGGTTCGGGCCGGGAGTCGGCGTAAAGCAGCCGCAGCGCCGTGCTTGCGGAAGACGATCCCGTAGCGGAGCAGGTAAGTGGAAAGCTCAAGAGGGTCCGATATCGCGCGGAAAGGGCAATTCCTCGGGGAATTTCCGGTAGGCTATTTCGAAGAAACGAGTTTCCATTCGATTCGGTCTGCCGCTTTCGTTTTCTCCGCCGGCGCCGGACGACCGAAACAAGAATCGAAGCTGCAAGCACCGACCGCCCGCTCCCACCGTCCGCGCACTCTTTTTTTTTGTCCCAGACCTATCCGAACCAACGAAACAGACTCCCCCGCTCTGTCCCGCTTCGTCGGATCTGATTTGTCGCGGCCGTGTAATCTTCCCCGGCCGTCCTTTATCGACCGTGCCGTGACGCCCGAGATACGCGCGAAATTTCTGTTTCGCGGGCAATAAATTCCGCGCGGAAAACGATCGCCCGAGATTCTGAAGATTCTCCGGAGAAAATCCTGACCGAGGGCGGAGGGGGTTCGCCAGGGGAAGGCAGCGACCAAGAGAAAGCGGAGGGATTAGCATACGCTTCGGGCGAATTTATTTCGCGGCTGTACCGGCCGCGTCGGATATAAATATCGCTTAAGAACGGCTCTTTATCATATAAACGCCCGGCGCGGCGTAGCGGGGCTCATTTGAATTCGTGCTTTTTCCATGTCGTAATGGGCTCGAGCGACGCGCAACAAGCAGTTACTTCCCCTCTGTTGATATCGCCGGCGTCGCAAGCTTGTACGAGCAACGGTTCTTACCGTCCCCTAGGGGAGCAAGAAGCCTCGGCAACATCCTTCCTAGATCCGTCGTAATTTAACGTTCACTTCTCGCGGCCAATTCCTCTGGAATTTTTCATAGCCCTCGGCCGCGTCTTCCCTCGCAGCTCGCGTAATCAGATTACTCCCGCGCCGCTGCCACCGCCGCCGCGCAAATTAACCAAAAACCCGCACGGCTTAAGCGCGCCGCCCGCGAAATTAATGACGGCCCGGCGGCCTTCGGACCCCCAACGGCGGACAATCCTCTGGCGTCACCGATTTTCCGCTCCACCATGCCGATTCTACTTACATATTTACACGGGCGTTTCTACGTCGCTGGGCACGAAAGCGACCGCGGCGAGACCATCGATCAGCCGCGAACAGCAGGCGCGCGTGTCCGCGTGTAGTTTAAATACCAGGGAAGCCTTGAAAGCCGTTTCGATTAATGGAATTCCGCAACACGTCCGCAATTAACCCTCAAAGACCCGAGGCGCTGGTCGAACGGTCCGTCGGCGTGCTAATGGCGGGGCTGGGGCCGAGGGCCCGCGCCGCATTCGAAGCGCAATTTAATGAATTCGTTATCGACCAGAATCAACGTTCGCCACGGCGTCACGAACAATGCCCGGTCCAAGACGCGTCGCGGCGAACCTCCGATTTCCATCCATGGAATTTTCGAGGGCACTCCGCGCCGCGTCGCTGAAAACCAAACGGGAGCTAACCTTCGACTACGGCGAGATTAAACGGCTTAATTAAACGGTTTACGCTTCGTTCCTTCGTTCCCATCGCTTCGTCGCCTAGCGCGTAGATCGGTAGCGTATGCAGCATGGGACTCCACTGCAGAAACCGATCTTGCAGCGTCTCGAGTTTCTGCCAGCGTTTGATTGTCTTAGAAAAGCTAGGTTGTATGTGTCGTTAGCATGGGGCAGAGAGATACGCTGTTGTATAAGTTGGGCGACAATACCGCGCTGTATATCCGATGCTGCCGCGTCCTGTGCTACAGAGGAACACCTGCAAGAAACTAAGGAACCGACTAACGCGACTTCTAATTTGTCACGTCCGCTGGCGAGGCCCTTCGAGTTAACGCTGCGCCAAGTATTGTAGACGCGTGGAAGGGACCGGGGGGCGACAATGGGCGCAGACAATGCCAGCACTGATACGCTTAGCGCGAGCAAAACGGTCCGCCAACTTGTAGAGACCTATCCGCGGAAGCGCAGCGAAACGTGGGGAGACGCGGCGAGGGGCGCTCGAGTACACTTGACTCCTCGTAAATAAAGGATTCACCCTGTCCTCTTCGGCTCATCCTCGACCCACCCTCCGCCAGGCCTACCCCGTATCGCGCATTCTGTCGCGAATCCATCCGACCGTACGAATTGCCGCCATAATGTCGACTAACAACCGATCTTCCGGCTCGAGTTAATTTGCGAGCAAGCGGCAGCAGCTCCCCCTGCTACTCTCACGATCCCGATGTTTGCTTTGTTGAAACGAACCCCAGCCATTATCCCTACGGTGTTGCGACGCCCCCTTCGTTCGCGACTCTTGTCTCTCGTCGACTCGACCCGTGGAAACAGCCGAGGATGAATGGTCCTCGGGTGAGCCTGGGTCGCGCCAAAATCATCCATCTTGCGCGACGCTGCTTCGCGCGGTTAATGAACGTGACGAATCTTCCTTACAAACTTTTCGACCGCCGCCGCGTTCGGAGCGGAGATCGAGTGGCTCGAGAAATTTAGTCGCGGCTGATTTAGGCCGAGAGGCCACTGCCGACAGGCGACTGGAATTTGATCAAAAAATGATTGCATGCGGTGGCGTTGATCACTCGCGGGGTTTTGACTTTTGTTTCTCGTCAACAAAATTTCTTTCCAGGGTCCGATTTGTGTATAGGCTAAGTAGACTGCAGCCTATGCAAAACGATAAATTTTGGGGAACGGCAAATTTTTAGGGGTGGTCAATTTTGGAGAGCGACAAATTTTTGGGGGTTGAAAATATTAGGAAGCGGTACATTTTGGGGAATGACAAATTTTGGGGTGCCACAAATTTTGGAGAGCCGCAAATTTTAGGGGTGAGAGGGGCGACAAATTTTGAGAAGCAAGAAATTTTGGACGAGAGAAATTGGAACAGGTTCAACCCGACGTTGGTAAGGTGAGGTCCCACAGACCCCGCAAATAATTTAGTGTATTATAGAAATTCATATCTTTAATTACATTTTTATTACACAAAAATACTTAACTAATTATTTAAACATCTTTAATTTTCAAAAAAATATGCTCTTCCTAGCTTATATAATAAACAAACTAAATAACACTGCCACGCGTTGTTAAACAGTAATACCCAATTTAAAATCCTTGGGGTCTGTGAAACCTCACCTTAATAACGCCGGGTTAAACACAGTGGTTTGAGGCCACTTTAAAAACATTTAATTAATTTTGAAACTGTCTAGAATCTTCCGAATTAAAATATTTGATGATATTTCACGGAAAGTGAGGCAGACGCTTGTTAGCCTAGGGGCGCCAAATCTCCAAATCCACCCCCGTTCTTATCCGTTAATCTCTTAAGGGGGTATAGGACTATTGAACGACTAAAATCTGTTTCTTGTCGGTTTATTCTACATCTTCGATATTTTTGCGAATTTCGGTCACAAACTTTAGCAAAACGTTTGCAAAAGCAAAATACTTTGAGATGAATAGTTTCGACACTAATACTTACCGTGTGGAACTTTACTAGCGAATTTAAACAAAAATTGTAAAAGTTACACACGAATCAATATTTCTCCACATCTTTATGGAATAAAATCGTCTTTAATCAGTTATAAAATGTGTTTACAAACATCCAATGTTGATGCGGGAATTCCACACGATAGAGGAAGAAATTCTACCGCTCCAGTTAAAATTTTATTCATTCGTTCGAGAGTTATGATGTACACGGTGTTTGAAAATGTAGTTTCAAGATAAACGGCTTCAAAGTTAATTCCCATACGCCAATATCGCTCTGCGAGGCCGTTACTCAACGGTGCACTCAATTACGTTCAGCGCTATAATTTCCGTAATTATTCCAATTTCCTCACGATACATGGTTGTAAATGCTCACAAAGCATGGCACTTTCAGAATTAATAATCATACAAAAATCGATTTTTCCTGATTTCAATAGTTCTATACCCCTTTATACACGACATATATTCACGACATCGCACGCAATAATTTTCTAATCAAATTACAGTTGCATTGCTATGGTAGACGAACGGCGTCTGTCCCGAAATCCCAAAGAAACGTCTTCGAATGATATCGCCCGCTTACCCAACCTTCTTAAGGCTACGCTGGCTCTGTAGGGCCCCGTTCGTCGCGTGGCGAACTCGATGAAAACGGAACGGATGCAGCAGGGAGCGAAACTTGGATGCAAACTCGCAGTTCTCCCTTGGCTACGGTTATGCTCGGTAGGAACGAGTCCGCTAGCTGCCGTTAAGGCTACAGCGTTCCAGGATGAAAATATCGTAAAGACGGTCGGAGTCGTTGTTACGCTGTCGATTCCACCGCACAAAAGCCGAGGAAAGTCGTTCGCGCGCGCTCAACCGTATTCGATCGCCGACGGAAACGGAAGGTGCATGGATATCGTTGCTCGTTCCAATTCCCGCGCGGTAATCGCCCGTTGGTTCGGCAAACGATTAAAATGTAATCGCTGGATGGGTTCGGAGGGGGGCACGATCAATCCGCGTCATCGCGCAAGATTTATGAAAATACTTGCTTTCGCTGTCGTGTCGCGGTGATCAACGACGACACACAGAGCGGTAAGTTTCGGATGAGTTCGAAGGAGGACTCCAGCCCCAGCTCGATGTTCGTGGGAAACTTTCGTTTTTTCCCCTCCCGCAAGTTTGCAAACTTTTGTTCAATCTTCCGTGTGCCGCGTGTGTCTCTCGGCTCTAATGGAAAAGCAGAGCCCGACGCGACTGGGTTCTGCATTTTCCGCGCGTCTGAATCTCCGATCCTCCGCGGCTCGCATTCACGCGCACGCCCCATTGGTCCCTGAATTTTTATAATTGAACCACTTCCACCCCCGGGGGCGGTTTCCAGACCCATTTCGCGGAGATACACGCAGTCGACGATTCCGCGAGCATAATTCCCTCGTCTTTCTGGGAGCGTTCCCTCGCCGGCGGCTCGATCGATTCGCTTAGTTGTACGGGGGGCACGATGAAGCGGAAGGTGGGAGGAGAAGAAGTCGGTTCATAAAATACAAACCGCCCCGGCGAAGGTGGTGTTTGTCGTTGATTTCGTGGGAGATTCAGCGGAATCAGGGCTGCGCGCCGAGCGGCTCGCGTTGAAAATTTCCCGTTGTCCTGGCAGTCGAGCGACACAGAGCCGGAGAAGAGGTAAGCGGGCGGGGAGGGGAGCGGAGGGCGGGGCGGCGAAGGCTTACGCTTTATTGCGTATTTACATATTTTCGCCGAATCCCCTTGACGTTTCATAAAATTCAACGTCTTTACAAGGGTCGGCGCGATGGCGTTCCCAGGACGCTTCGTCGACACTTTATGCCTTTGAATTTTCGCGACAAAGATTTTCCCCCTCGCCGGCAGCTCGTCTTGAGTACCAGTCTGCCGTTCGCGTTCACGTTCCCCTTATTTCTCGAGCGGATCGTTTGAACAGAGCGAGGCGACGGCGACGGTTCCGCGGCCTCGTCGGGGTAAAAAGGAGAACACGCTCGCAGGAGCCGAGGGAATTTAAATTTCATCGCTATCCCTCCTAAGTAAATCGCGTTTCATAATTGCGATTGAAAGCATCGACGTGGCCATACATCGTTGCGACGTTCCTGCGCGCGATATTTCGCTCGCCTCCGAAATTTCGGATCACTGCTTTCCAGCCAGCTCGATCCTCCCGCATACAAATTGATAATATATTCGAAAGCAGCTCCTCTGAATCGTGATTGACTCGCGAGTGGCTGATGCCGGCTCATCCACTACCGAGCTTCATTATGCAAACGCCCCACTTCAGCGCCGAGCAGCTCAAACTATTTTCCGCAACCAATAATGGCATCGAGCTTGGAATAAGTTGCCTGTGCCCTGCGTCCAAAGCACCGCCTGTCGAAATTCGAAAGATCCCGGGGCCAGAAGCGGATCAGGATCACGGAGGAGCCTGGAGCCTCGCGCGCACGCTGCAGCTCCGTAAAGCCGAACCGCGTAAAATTAATTAGGACGTTTACGAGCGTTCCGGTTCGAAGGCCGCTTCCGTCGCGAGACGAGAGCCTCGTAAAATTCGACGAAAAGCCGGATTAACGGGCCCCGTTCGGGGCCGTTCCGAGCTTCGGCCCCTTTGAAAAAAAAATAATAGGGAGCCGCGCGCGACGTGTCGCCGGATGAAACGTTAACCTCGTTCCCGGGAGAATTTTCGGAGGCCCGTAAAAACTTGATTCCTCGGCGGGGAACGATCGGTCTAATTATACACTCGGAGATCGCCGGACGAAACGATCGCCGCGCCGATTCCTTCGGCGTTCGTGTAATCGCCGGTGGAAATGGTAGTCGCAGGCGAGCTAGCTAATTGAGAGGTTGGTCCCCGGGGAGTGGAGCGAATCGCTTAACTTACCCCACTTCCGTTTCCTCTGCCCCTTGGAGATTGCCCCTTCGGGTGGCAGCGGGGGCTGCTGCCGCTTAAAGCATAACGACGTCGCCTCGGAATTATTAACAGCGCCTTATCCCTCGGGGGCACCATTGTTGTCCATTCTGGTCCCTCTCAGCGCCGTCTAGTGGCTGACACGTGTGCGGGTGGGTGTCGATTGGCGCGAGACACTCGCGATGGGTGCGCGCGATTTCCAAGGGGAGAAGCACACGAGCTGGGGACAACGAGCGTCGGGGGATTCGGCTTCACCGGCGACGCGAATTATCGTCTTTATTTAAAAATAATCCCCCGCGCGGCTGGCACGCGGCAGGGTGCACGGGGACCTCGGTGACACGATCGATAACGTTAAACACCCCGGGAATTTCGGGGACGTGGTCGCACGGGGACATCAAATATTAACGAGCACACTTGCCCGACCCGGCGCTACAAAGTCCGTAGACGGAAGGGTCCCTAATCGTGTTGTAAACAAGCGCGCTCTCCGCCCCGGAGTTTTGTTATCGAGTCACTGTTTGAGCAGAGGATAAAGGTCGACGCGAATTCCGCGGCCGGTGCTTCCCGAAAATTCTTGGCCTGTTTGCGCTTGAGGGAAACTTGCGCGGGGCTCGTGCAAAACGCGTAATTACCGAGCTTCCTCTGTTGGACTTGGGATACGCACGTATCATCCTATTTGGCGCGTCAAAAGCATCGTTTATTCGTTGGATTAATAGCTCGCAGACTTTTGCCTCGCCCGCCTAGCTTTTCTCGCTGGCTGGCTCGGCGCGCCGTCTTTCCGGAGGCTAAGATTACGCTCGGGGTTTCTCGGCAGTCGGACGTCAGGACGTGCAGCCTGACGTAACGTTCCGTCGCGCAGCGTTGCAGCAGCGTGGATGTCCGACGTCGGTGTTACAGGCTGTGCAGTTGCCGTTGCATTGTGCAAAGCCGGCACCCGGCCGCGAGACACTGAGTTACGAGCGACGGAAGGGAGGTCGCGACCACTTCCGGTTGTAATGTAGTTTGCGCAACAATGGGAGCCACAATAGGCCAAGGGAGCCACGTAACGCGGCTCTCCCTTCGGAGACGTTGGCCTTTGACCGAGGATCAAAGCTTCGCTCCCTCTCCAATGTCGGGCCCACCCCGCATTATCCTGCCTGGCCACAGTCCTTTAAGGGATGAATCCGATCGGCCGGATTTCGCGTCTAATGAAATTTGCCGTCACGCTGCTAATGTCACCGAACGTTCCACCGTCCTCTGTCCTCCACCGCGGGGATCACAGTCACTTGAATCGATACTGGTACAGATATAGCTGCCGATAATCGAGCAACAACCTTCTCTATGAACGGATACCCTAAAGGCGCGAATTCACGATGAGATTTTAGGCGGGGTTTTTTATCACGAGTAGGGAATTCAAACCCGGGAGACGGGATCCCTAATTATACACCCGGGGACCAACCGGGAGGTGGGATTTCTAATTTAAAAAAACGCAGGTTTTGATATAATTAATCCCGAGAATTTCGGGATTTTTTAAAAATGCGAATTACTTTATGAACGACTGAAGAATATAAAAATAAACAGAATAAATCAACATAGTCATTTCATAATAATGAGGAAATCATTTTAAGTAGTCAAATTTTCTATTTCCCAATCCCGAGATTAGTCCCGGAATCCCGAGATGGACTTTAAAATATCCCGAGATACTAAATAATGACCGGGATTGAATTCCCTAAACACGAGACAAAAATATCGGCAACTAAACGTGAATAATGGAAATAGTCGCGAGAGATGAGATTTTTAAAAATTTATCACGAAACACATCTGCTGAGAGTCTAATTTCATGAAATTAGTGACAGAATATTTAAAAAAATAATAAGATAATCGTCTCGTGAAATATCCTCCGAGCCACGATATTTTCATCTCATCGTGAATTTACACTTTTGACATTTCCATCCGAAAACCTATTTCTATCTGGACCACGATCCGATCGATCCTCTCCAGCTAGCAGGGCCTCGTCGATCCCACCGTAAATATACCTGCAATCACGAGGAACCCTCTAATGAACTTTAATGATAATTTTCGTCCGCGAACGACAAAAAACCGATCGCAGTCGCCGGGCAAAGTTTGGCGCGAGTTGCTCGGCGATAGGACGACTCGGTTCCGCGAGTGGCACGATCGGCCGAAAAAGTACGCGCGAGGATGAGACCATTTGAATACCGGGGCGAGTTCCGTATCGGAATTTCAAACGAGCTTCGTGTTTAAAGTGCGCTTAATCAACGTACTTTCAAGCGAAACTTGGATCGTTGATCGCTAACGAACGTATTAAAGGCGCTTTTTCCATCCAAGTCGTTTCGTTTATTGCCGCGAATGGGGAACCTGTCATCTAACCGTTCCTCCTTCTCTTTCTCTCCGCCAGGAACCATCGAGCGGAACAGGAGGAGAAAGAAGAAGACCGAGAGCTGCAAGATGGTAGGTTGAAGCGAGCGAAGAGGGAGGTGGGTTCCAGAGGGTTGCGGCTCCGGTGGCATTCGTATTTCGTTCACGACGGTCGCGTAAGTTCCAAGTGGAATCAATGGCGAAATAAACGTGGACGCCGGCCGACAGCGTGAAATTGAATTAATCCTGAATTAAGAAATGGCGCGCGGTGCGGGGTCGGAGCAAAAGAAGCCGAGACGGGGAAGAATTCCGGACGGACGGCGAAGGGAGAGGAGAGCTGCCGGAACGGAACAGGACGGAACGGGCGAAGAAACGGATAGACTTCTCGCGAATGTTCTTCGAAAACTTTAAATAACGTTTGTAAACTCCTGCCCAAGTAATTCGCGTAAGAAAGGCGGATTCGGGATTCGCGGTGAGTGGCGAATCGAGTTTCCAACTCGTGATATAATACTACATTTTCGCGGACGATTGTATTCCGACGATGGATACCGTGTTACTTTCCCCTTTTGTCGTTCTCCCCCTTCGGTAATGCTGCCACATCATTTCTCGCGAGCGGCAAGCATCTACTCCTTCGAGGCATCGATTTTGCATAATTAACTGTCGCAAATCTATCGAGAACTTCCAACGTCGCGCCACTGATTAAGAATTTCTCAGTAAGAAAAGGCTGAACCGCGTCTTCCCGACACAGTCAACACCGTTCAATCACTTTGCGCTCTTTGCTGCAAACGCGGCCCTGCTTTCCATTAATTAACTTATTATCCCGTTAAATTGCGTTTTAATTAATGAAATTGGAAAAGTTTCGCTGGTCATCTAACAGTCGATCGTGTCCCCTTTGCGCGCTGTGGACTTTGGCTCGGGCTCGAACGAAAGCAATTACCCGATCCTCGATTAGTACGTAGGTACGCCGAACGTAGGTACGTACGCCGCTCGACGACATATTGATATTTGCTTGTTGCACGCGTCAATACTGTCACTTAACAAGCAAATACCGAAGCTGAGGCGAGGCAGATAGGGGAGCGAATCTGCCATCAATGGACCGCTACCCGGCCGAACCTCGTACTGCCTGACAATGGCAATCTGTAGCCATGCGAATTCTATCTGCGGAATGCCTCTTCGTTCCCCCGCGATAACACCAACTGCCATTTCGCCCAGCCGAATGCTCGCTATTTACAACTCTACAAAATTACTGGTCAACTTGTCGCTGGAAAATGCTGCAGCAGCTCGGCTAAAAGAACTACTTGCGAGACACTAGCTCGCCGGGCGTGATACGCGGATAGATTGCAATGAAGTGTAACTACTCGTACCACCAATGCATCGTGCCGAGTACCCGATGGCGTACCGATTGTGCCGACTGTGAATGCACCGGCGACAGACGCGGAGCTTTTCCCATTGATCATTTTCCAATAAATAGAGGCGGACTCCATTGCCGCATTTGCCCCTCCAGCACTTTGATTCCGAATTTGGAAACCACTGTGCGCGTATACCAGCGGAATCGTTAGCAAGCATTTTCGCGAGACAGAAAGTTATTCCACAATCGAATGTCACTCGAATCCAGAACAAAGATCGTTTCCGTCCGCGACTCTGTCCACGCGTCCTTTTTATCGTTACCTACACCGTGGACCAATAGCAGACGCGCTATTCGTCCGCGAGTTTCCTCCCTGCACGGGCGATCGATGGCTTTCGCTGAAGCGTTCAGCGAGGATATCGCGATGCGACGCGATGCGCGAAATGCGAAATCCTCCACTTTTTGGGTTGGTTTGGTGCAGCCGCACGCGCCAACGCACGCGGGGGGCGTCGCGCGAGCGCGGCCAGCTGTCGGTGGCGTCGGGATGCCGACGGAAGTCGCAGCGAAGCGAACGCGCGCGGCATCGCGGGCCGTTTTATTCCGCGCAAACGGAGCCAGCCAGCCGGAACGGAAAATAAGCGCGCGAACGTCGAAACTCCATTTGACGCGTCGCGTCGCATCAGATCGCGTCGGAAGGGTTGCGCGGCAGGCGATTGCCGAGGCCGGCCGGCCGCGAGGGAAACACGGCCGGACGGTGTTCCGCGCGGATGACATTGTAGCGCGCTTGGAAACGACAACCTCCGATCGACCGGCAGACGCGCTACGTTCGGCGCCGCGCTAATTAAAACCGTGAATAATTGACCGTCCGACGCTTTCCAATAATTAATTCCATCACCGGTGATAACGTCGCGATTCATTCCACGTAGGCATAAAGCGAACGCCCGGACAGAGCATACAGCGTCTGCGTGCTACTGACACGCGCGAGCAAAAGCTCGCCAGCCGCAAACACGCACGCGTGTAGTTTGTTCTATGCACGCTCCGATATTCTCCATACCACGTGACGATGTAGCTACGCTCTTTGTGCTCTCTCGGTTTCCTTACTTCTTTCGATTGCGTTGCGCTTTTGTTTTAGTTTATTATAGGGGAGACCGGGGCAAGTTGATACAGACTAGGGCTCTCACTATCCAGATATCCGGATGCTCAGATCCGGATACTCCGATCCGGATTTCGAGTTATAACGAGCAATCCGGATACTCGGATCCGGATAGTAAAAGCCCTACTACCTACTAGGTAGGTACTAGGTATTCGGATTATCCCGAGTATCCGGATTGCTCGTTATAACTCGAAATCCGGATTAAAATCCGGATGTGAGTATCCGGATATCCGGATAGTGAGAGCCCTAATACAGACGAATTATCTCGACACTGTATATATGTGGCTCCTTGTGTGCGAGATATGTGAAGCTTCTTGATCAATTATTTACTACGATCTAGCGTACGTCTGTGTACCTTGACTTTAGCTATCCGTTTTTAACTGTTTTTGTTTATATAGAGAAAAAGTAAATAGTTGTGTTCATTTTCCAATCCGTCTTGAGACGGTATAGAGAATTTTATCACTTAAATTAATTGGGCATCACATTGAGTCGTTTGAAGGTAAGGGAATTACGTTTTGTTATTTTGTTTATATGCTCTACATTTTTTGTGGAGATGTTTGTAGTTTGTACATAATGACTTCCTGTTGGGTAAGTTGATACGATTTCCCTGGGGAATGTTGATACTCATAGGGAGTGTATCAATTTTTCCCGACTACTTTTAATTGGATTTTTCCTTTTATTTTTAGGAAAGTGATACGAAATTATGGCAGGAAAACGAATCGCGGAAAAATACCAGAAAATATTTTTCAAAAAGCGAGTGTGCCAAGATAACATTTACTTACGTGCTTTACATTCTGGGCTATTATTGACGGTGCTAATATCGTCAAGCAGCTCTCGCATACTGTGGGTTAACAGATTAGTCGTTCAACAGATTTTCCTTATGTTACAATTTACCCCGTGTTACAACCTACCTTGGTCTCCCCTTCCTAAAATTGCATCCAAGGTGAAACTCATTAAAACTAATCAATACCGTGCATGAATTATTGTGATAACAGCACATTGATGCCTTATTTGAAGTCTCATGATAAAAACTCATTTTGGGAACAACACGATAAATAAATAATGCGTGGTATATGTTATCATTGTACGTATTTTTACATATACATGTATATTTTTCAAAGTCATTGTAAACTTTCTCGCATTATTTATTTATTGTGTGGGTCCCAAAGTGGCCAATTAAGATAACACTTCAAGTAACGAATGCGCTGTTATCATAATGATTCTTTCCACGTCATTGATTACTTAGTTTTAATGAGTTTTACCTTCAATGCAGTTTTATGCGCATACTGTTTGCACAAATAATATAATTGAAAGTTGTTTAAACTTTATATAAATTCTAATTTAAATATGGATTTCAAAAACCATTTTATTAATGGAAACTGCTAAAATGGACTTCAAAATCGGTAATAGAGGTTTCCGCATATATTTTCAAAATACAAAACCTTGATATTAAGGATTGGTGGTGGAGGTAACATGAAAAATATGGATTTTTTGAAAATTATTTTACGCAGTTTTGTAGATATAAGAAAACGATATGTGACGTCCCACTATTTTTCGCGCGGTCCTAATTAGAATCTTCCCCATAATCACTGCACCGAAATCCCAAAAACTCAAGTCTTACCCCTTTCCCCAACTATCGAGCCATCTAGAAGATGTACCTTGGCGGTCCCCATCTCGAGATGATCAAGTACGAAATCCCCTTCCGCTCTTCGCTCTACGAGGCACGATCTCCTCCCTCGCATTTAAATCTAGACAAGTCCCTCGTTCCAAAAACCCTCTTAACTCGAGACCACGTCTCACCCCCTCTCTACGACCCACGGAATCAAAGCCACTCTCACCCCTTTCCAACCAAAACATCCAAAATCCATCCAATGAGTTGAGTATCCCCTTTCCGCAAGCCGCAAATAAGAACTGATACTCTATCTATAGTGACGCGTATTTCGCATACTTTCAGTTATCAACACATTCCAATGATAATACACATATTTTGTACATGAGTCATGGTGCATACTGCGCATACTTTTCATATAAATACAAGGGACCCAGCGCTCGTAGGCACTCTTCTACGGAAACCACTAAGAGTACCCGGATGTTAACAACCATTTTGTAAAGTGTTAAAGTCAGTGGGAAAAGCATTATTAACCTACGCCAGCTCCTGTAAGCGATTATAATTAATTGTTGTTCGACTGCATATCATCTCCATCTATATTATTTCTAACTGACTATGCGTTTTATATTTCAAATTATTGCTTATTGATTTATATTGTTATATTTGCTAATGCTTATTGATTTATATTACTATCTTTGTCAATGCTTATTGATTTATATTACTATCTTTGCAAATGCTTATTGATTTATATTACTATCTTTGTCAATGCTTATTGATTTATATTACTATCTTTGTCAATGCTTATTGATTTATATTACTATCTTTGCAAATGCTTATTGATTTATATTGTTATATTTGCTAATGCTTATTGATTTATATTACTATCTTTGTCAATGCTTATTGATTTATATTACTATCTTTGCAAATGCTTATTGATTTATATTACTATCTTTGTCAATGCTTATTGATTTATATTACTATCTTTGCAAATGCTTATTGATTTATATTACTATCTTTGATTGACCAATCGCTATCGCATTAACAGTGTACGGCATATTCTCGTGCTTTAAACTAAATAAACGCTTTTATTATAAATAACGCATCAAATTATTGTCTTGTGCCTTCGGTTACGGAAATAGAAACCATAATGTGTGCCTGCAACAGCTGATATCGGTTCACGAACACCAGGATTTCTTATCGTGTTTACAAGGCTTACTTTCATATAGGTCTTGTACGACTATATGGCTAGACATATTTCGTGAAAATATTACGTGTGTGTTCTTATATTAATACAGCGGAAAATCCAATTACCAAAACCTTAAATATAAACCACAAGTGTTCTAACGGGTGTCACCCTGGTGAGCGATTATTGCTAAAAACCAGGCCTGTCCAGGGATTTGCTCGCACGATCAGCCGCGAGTTGCTCTTCGCTCTCGGAGGCACCGAAACAGGCCCAAGAGGGAAAGGTCTTCTTGGTGAGGGAATCTGTGAACGCCACTACCTATCCCCACTCTTTTATGGCTGTCGCTCTTGCCTTGGCTCGCAACCACCCGCGACTGCTCTTCGAGGGGAAGCGCAAAAGTTGGACAGGCCTGGCTTAAATATTCCCTGGTCGCTCAGTGCTACGAAGCTGGCCATCGCGCCTGAATTCCTACTAACACTCAGTGTTACGAAGCTGGCCTTCGCGCCTGAATTCATAACCTTCAGTGTTACGAAGCTGACCTTCGCGCCTGAATTCATAAATCCTCAGTGCTACGAAGCTGACCTTCGCGCCTGAATTCATAAATCCTCAGTGCTACGAAGCTGACTTTCGCGCCTGAATTCATAACCTTCAGTGTTACGAAGCTGACCTTCGCGCCTGAATTCATAAATCCTCAGTACTACGAAGCTAACCTTCGCGCCTGAATTCCTAAATCCTCAGTGCTACGAAGCTGGCCTTTGTGCCTGAATTCCTAACCCTCAGTGTTACGGAGCTGACCTTCGCGCCTGAATTCCCACTTACCCTCACAAGGAACACTATTCAACTGATGATGGAATCGCGCAGATTTTTTTATATAGATCGAAGGTATATGTTACAGAGGTCACAAAAATGTAAATTAAAGATGCTCCCAAAATCTGGTCTGACCTTGAAAAATCAACAAAGGTGGAACAGGGGAAAGAAGCAAAATGAGAGAAAGAGAATGACAAAACCGTTTGTTGAAATTTATTTATCTGTATTATATGAAAATACATTATATTAAATGAATGATAATAGATTAATGATAGATAACAAATTTTTTTTATACCTTCTTGTCCATAAGATTATCATAAATGTAATGGTTAATTACCCACTGTTGTGATTTAAATAGTATTATCATTAATTTGATTTATTATCATTAATTTTTTCTAATTGTTATCTATCATTAATCTATTATCATTCATTTACTATAATGTATTTTGAAGATGAAGATAGATGTCTAATTATAAGATGTCTGATTTCGGGAATTTCCGCGATTCTCGACCTTATTCTGCGATCTTTAAACGTTTGTAGCTCAGAGCAACGTTAACCAATTTTGATGAAATTTTCAGCACGTATACAAATTACTTCAATCTACAAACGGCTTTTTTGAATTTTCATTACAGGTTCACAAAATAATTGAAAAAAAACGACCTTTACTATTTCTTTCGCTATTCCGACCAATTGCATTTTCTTTTTAAAACGACGAAACACATCAGTTGCCAAACTAATCCTTCTAGCTATTAAAAAAAACACAAGTCGTTTGGGCTAATACTAAAAAAGTTATGCGATTTTAAACAGTGTACGATTATGGCTGTGAGTCACTGTATGTAAATAGTAAATCACACAAATTATTTCCTGACTGAGGAAATCTCACTTTCGAGAAAAAACTGTGAAAACTTTTTTAATACAATTTCCCCGATCTCCCCTACAGTATTCGCTAGAGTGAGGCCAGTGTATATTAAATGTGTAATATTATATAGGTTGAAAGGTAACACGGTAAAGTTACAGAATTTATACGCCCTCGTTTGTATCCCTCGCGTCTGCTGTCATCTCCTGCCGTAAAAGACAATTTATGGGAATTGCTGATCGACTGGCGTTCGTCGCAGAACGTTTTCCGCCTGCTCGAAGCGTTTAAATGGGAACGTTAAAATGTCGCGACCGGTTTGGAAAGCAGTGGTAATGAATTTTGCACGGGCGTGAACGTGTCGCGAGCAATTTGTCGAAAAATATTTTTCCACCGGCGTCGAGTGGAGTGATTGAAACGTATCGAACGTTCCGCGATGAAAGAAGCGTCCATTTTTCTCCTACGATCTACGCGGATGCGATGACGAGTACCGCGGCTAACTGTGCCCATACAGGTATGTAACTAATTTTCCCGTCGACGAGGACAAAAGGCGCGCGCGTGCCTCGCTGGCCGCGAATGCGCGCGCTCGCGTCCGCCCCCGCGCGGGAACGATACGGAAATCAAGTCGCTGGTTGCCGAGAGAAGGGACAAGCCAGACGGCAAAAACGATTCGATGGAGTGGCAAACGCGTGGAGAAATGGAGCGACGAGCGAAAGAGGCGGCAGGTGAAAGGGAAGCCGAGCGAAATGGAAGAGTAGTGCACGCGTAGATTGGCCAGCATAGGCGGAAATAGAGCTGCGAGCAGGAGGAATGGAGCGGCTTGGCCGTCGCGCCAGGCAACAGAGGGACGAAGAAATTAAGAGGGACGAGCAGCGAAAGGATCGCCGGCGCGACGAATGCGCTAAGGACCGGTCGATGGAGCCGCAGCTTGCTACCGATCGAGATAACGTAATTTGTAGCCTCTGGGTAATTTAACGAGCTCACTCTTAGACCAACTATCCCGTGTCATTCGGCGTCATCGACGCGTGCCGGATCCTAACTCGTCGCGACTCACCTTTCGCCGTTACGAAACGAAGGTACATGTGCAGCCTAATCGAATCGATTCTGGGCGAGATGCGTCGAAGCCTGCGCTAAAGTAAACACCAAATATATCGCTGCAGCGTACCTACTTTTTTCTTGCCTCGATCTTCCCTGCTCTCCGCGGAGTCCTTATAGAGAATGCCTACGTAACGATCCAGAAATGAATTCTCCGCCGCGGCGAGGGAGAACGTTAGCGTTTGATGGATGAACACCTCGGCAGGCGTAGATAATCTCGTCGGTTGCGCAACACCAGCGCGAGGAGCGTGTCAATTGGTAATCGAAACGCATTCGCCGCTCTTCCAGCTGGATTAGGAGAGCGTAAGTAAATCGTGCTGAATGGAATTGGGAAGACCGGTTGGCTGGCTGAAGAAATTCAGGCAAACAGAGGCTTGCCTGGGTGAGCGAGACCGACATTAACGTTCCAACGCGACGCGGTGCACCATCAACCGGTTATTTACGCGCTTCTAATTGAGTCACGTAGAAAGCTTCTTGCGGGCATAATTTTATTCCAGACGCGATATTATCGGGCTCCGTGCAGGTGGGAAGAGCGTCGGAAAGTCTGAGCCAGCGCTGCGCGCTTTGCAATTGTTGGCTGACCTGAATCGTTGGGAATATTAGACGAATCATTGTAATTAAAAGTAAATATAGCCACGGTCCCCACCAGCCAGCGAGAGAGCGGGAGAACGGGAGTGCAGAAGATCGGTTCAGCCGCGAGGATATAATAATTGCAAAACTCAAGAGCGAAGACGTAATATGATAGTAGTGTTTTTACGAGAGCCAGCAGGTCGCGAGAGATCGTAGCGAACGGTTTCCCGGGGCTCAGCAATTCCGCTAAAAGTCTTAGCGTAATTATCTGGGGCCGCGAGTGATTCTTCGATATCGTTCCCTAATTCGACCGAAGCGCGTTTCTAACGAGGCGCCGAGTGGAGGAGGTTCAACGAAAACCTTCTTACGCTTGGAGTTAATTTGAAAAATGGATTCGCTATTTTCATTCGACGATGAGCAAACGCTCGTTCCCCTCGTATTTCGTTATGCCAGTGCAACGCGGCCGCGCAACGCATGCTCGGAAAATTAGCGGACGACCCGCGAGGAAGGGAGAAGATTGCATAATTTCGCGAAATTCTTTGGACGTGGAACGTGACGGCGAAAGGACGGCGAGGATTCGAAAGGAGAATATACATGTAAACGATCGGGCCCCTGTCGCGACGAACCACTTACCCGCCGCGAGCAATTGTGTGCCACGTAACGCTCGCTTCGGAGACAAAATAGTTAATCTGATTTTCTGATTGAATTAGAAGGCGGGGGGCTCCGCGGCGCGACCGAACGCGAGGGCAGTCGGAGGGGAGCACTTTGTGATTAAATGGAAAGTACTTTCGCGCAGGGAAGCGATCTTTCACGCTTTCCACGTTTCCAGAGGCTCCTTTCGTTCCACATCGGGCGATCCGCCTCGTAATAATCTGCCTCAGTGACGAGCTGCAACGTCCGGTCTTTATTTCCGGCTCGTTCGCCCCGGTGTCTTTCTCGTTACCTCAGCGTCGCCGCAACGTTACGTTACACCGCCGGTACGTGGGTGGAAGTAGGTACGGGCGCGAGACGCTCCGTTTATCGAGCCAGCTTCGGTCATTAACAACAGTGTCGGGGGAACACTATTCCTTCCTTTTGAATATTTATATACTATTAACACGTACCGCCACTCTATTTGTCATTCCTTATCGCGCCTCTACAAGTCACGTTCGGCTTCGGTCGATGCCTGTTCGAATTGCCGACGAAAAGAATGACCGTCGAAACGCGCTGCGGACGGATCGCGCCGATATTTCTCTCGCGTTAAGGATCCGGCTGTTCATGAAATTTCATGAAACTTCATGAAATTCAGCCGCGGGGATGAAGAAGCCCGCGATCGATCCCTCGAATCTTGATAAACGAGGCGCCGAACAAGGGCAAGTGTGTATAGGTAGCGCGATCGCGTGAACGGTTCTCGGAGTTTCGGAGACGCGTTGCGATTCATCTCGGACGGACTGTATCGTGATCGCTCGGCCCGCCGTTCGGCGAGTCATCGATTTCGGGGTGGCGGTGAACGGCTCGACGATGGCGGCGTTATTAGAAGGGTTGCGGCGTGGCGTGGCCCGAAGGGTGGGACCCGGGGGCAAAACCGACGGAATCGTGCATCGGTTAAGCCGAGAATGATTGCCTCTAATTTCTCCGGGCAGGGCCGCAAGAAACTTCCTAATGCTTTCAACATGTTCGCTGCTAGTCGGTATCAGAGCGGACCGCGGAGGACGGTTTTTGCCGGCCACGTAGCGTGGGAGCCCGGTTGCTTGCGTCGAATCTCCGACCACGCGAAAACAGAACGGTCAGTCCCGTTTCTCCCGATTAGACCATGTCGAATTGAAAAGCCGCGGCTGCAGAGGAGCCGGCCGGCTCTCCTCGTTCTCAGCTTCATTGCTAGGCAGCAGCTCCACGGGAGAGCGTTGCGACCGCGACGGATGTTTTACCCGGGAATCCGTGGAACGACATTTCCCGAGAAGTTATCGCGCTGAAATTAGCAACTCCAACTAACTCGCGCTGCACTGGCCGCGGCGGTTCGTTTTCATTTGGTTACCATTTCCATGGCGCGGCTCAGTGCGGGGGCGGATGGGATACCAGTCGCCGTTCACCGTTCGGTTTACCCGTTGCTCCACCTTTTACCGTCGACCACATTCGCAACTTCGACGTTTCAGCCTAGCATATTCAATCCGCTGCTCGATACACAAATTTTACCATTCTCGCGCTCCTCTGAAGTCTGAAAATATACCGAAGAAGCTACGGGTTGCGCCACAGACCCAGTTTCTCTCGCTGTCCCCAACGCGAAACGGGCAAACTGTTTCGTCGGAAGTTACCGCGCGGTAAAATTCGCTGCTCAAACTTGCCACTACTCTGTTCGACGCGCTCGCTGCTGGGCGCGTGCACGAACTTCACCGGCGCCCTCGAGACTCCCCGCAAGAACTCAGTCGTATCCGTTTCGCGCGTCACGACCTCCAGCCCGCGGACACTCCTTATAATATCACTGATAAGATCAACTGGCTGAAAGCGATGGATGCGAATACGGCGGAAGGGAATTCCGCGAGGTAATTGCTCGTTCCCGTGTTGTCCCGTATTACTCAAAGGTCCAAACCGTCCCGTCGCACCAAATAAAAGAGACGTCCCCCCATTTCGATGTTATTGCATTACAGCGCGCGCCGCGCCGTACGCTTGGAACGCTAATAAACGTCCTTCGCCGTGTTCCGTGCATAGACACGCGAGGTGAAATTAAATGCGAAAGAATGCAATTTCGCGACGTAACCGTGGTGCCGTCTCGCGTGTGCGAGCGTGATTCCTCGTCGCCGAGAGTTTCCGCCGGCCGAGGAGTTTCGTAAGAACGGTTCGTCGGGGTGAGAGAGAGAGAGAGAGGGCGGGGGCGGCGATGTTCATCGAGGATAATAGAACCGAAAGACTGGCGTCTTGCCGCGTGCCAGATAGTATTCATAGAGCGGCGCGGGCGCGGAGGTAGCTGAACGACGGAGGGGACGCGTTAAAGGACGAGAGAGCGAGAAGCAGAGGGGGAGGGAAGAGAGGGGAGCGGACCGGGTACCAGTGCGACGAACTTCGAACAAGTCGAGCAATCTGGAATCGAATGGAGTTTCGGAGACTTAGCCGAGTGAAAAATTGCAGGAGCAACTTTCGCGATGCTCTCAGACCCATTAAGCGGCTCAACAAGTACGATTCCAGTAACCGTTTTGCCCGTGGACTTTGAATGGAGCCACGGGGGCGAGAAAGTGAGACTACGGGAGCCCGGCCGCCTGCATCCGAGAGGGAAAGAAAGCCGGTGGCACGGTCGGAGGGAAAATTGTTTGTCGGAATCGCGGAGCGGGACTCCCAAGGGGTAGAGGGGCCCGGCGGAAAACACGAAGCAGGAAACACGCCGGTAAAGGAGCCAAATGCAACGACATCGTCCATGCCTTTTAACTGGATCTCCGCGCACCGCTTCGACCTATTCACCTTCGCTACGAAACTCGTACTCGGTCCTTCCTCTCCTTTCCCCCTTCGTCCCCTCCCGCCTTACCGCCCTCCCCCCCCCCTCTCTCTCTCTCTCTCTCACCCTTTGACCGGTTTAATGGAATGCGAACGAGCCTCCCTTGCCCCGATCTGCGTATCGACCACTCCACTTCAGCGACAACCAGCAAGGGTTAATTGCTTTTTTACGATAAATTGCCAGACCCGGTTTTCCCTAGTGGCACTCCATCTCCCTCGCCACGGGGAAAGGTGTCAAACCTGTAAGGGACCGTTGCGTGACTCCTCGCCAAATCGGCAATCAGGTATCCCCGAATGCGTCGAACGCCAAAGATGGCGATGCGCTTTCCAAAGCCAGTCCCACGTACTTGCTCTCTTTAACAGCGAACCATTCTTTCCTTTATTACTTAGGTCTTCCACCATTGTAACTTGCTGGTCCGCGTTCCATCAAAACGAGAAACCCATTGTTTACCATTCGCATGTGGGTTTCATTAACAGAGGTCCCCTTCGTTTCCATTCCGCGTAAAGAAATTGAGTTCTTGGAAACATTTATGCGTTAATGTTCCTCCCATAAGTAGAAACATACTCGCTTTCGATCATGTTCCTTCCCGCTTACGGTCGCTTCCTAGATTTGTACCTACACGCTTCTTCAGCGCCTCGCTCTCGCTACGAGCTAGACAAGCTATCGGCGAATTTGTAATTCCCTCGTGTCCGCGGGCAAAATACGCGAATAAGGGTTTATTTAAACCGCGGCGCCTCTCTCGGCGCGGTCGCAAGAAACGAAAGGGTATCCACTATACAGAATGGCCTGAAAAGGGGAAGGCAAGGATGCAGAAGGAAGACGAGCAGACTGGAGGTCGGAGAAGAAGCCTGGTCCTGTGAATGGATCAAAGAGTGAATGAGGGGACCTGGCTCGGCAGAGGGGGCGAGTTCCTCTTGAGCCAAGAATGCTCTAATTACAAGGACGTACCTAGGTACAGTTGGCGTTCAGAATGCCGCGTTCCGCCGTTAAACATATTTTTCGAGATATTGTTCGACCGTTGGAGGAGCGAAGGAGCCGCGTAACGAGCGAGGCTAGGGTTTAAACGAGGCTAGACAGGAAGGAGAATGGGCTTCGGTGGCGGGCAGTAGCCAACGGCGGGACTTTTAATCACAGAGCAATTTGAAAGGGACGGCGGAGAATCTTTTGTGGGGGCGAGGAGCAGGTTTATTCATCGGGCGCGGAGAAAAGGCGCGTCGGTGGTTTGTAATTTTTTCGATAACCACGTCTCCGTTGGACTCTAGTAGTCTAATACGGTTAGGCCATACCCTCGACCCTTTTCCCCCGGCTTTCTTCGCGGGGGGGGGGGGGGGGAACTTTCGAGAGGTCTACTTTGCCAGAACGTGCCAGAAAACTCTCGCATTATTTCGTTTCTTATAGAAGAAAGCCGAGCACTCTCGCCCCTTTGCTCCTGCAACTTCAGCCCCGAGTCCGGCCTTCCCTCGCACGACGAGTGGCCCGTTTGAACCAGCACTTTTCTATATGCTCGCTCAACCAGCCGGGCGCATAATTTTTTACCCTCCCGTGTACCTTTAACGGTGGTAGCAGCGTTTCTGCAATTTCCACCGAAACACATTTCCCAGCGATCGTTTTTCTGTTGCACTTTCCATTCACCCCCTCGTTCATCGAGGCCTCGATCGCGTATCGAGGCGGCGCCCTCTTCTTTCCCGCGTTCTTATTGCTGGCAGTTTCGAACGCTGCTCTTGCTACGTGCCGCGGGTACCGCCGCAGAGCCGGGAAAATTCGTAATAATCGTGAGCTGGCTGCTAAAGGGCCAGCGCGAATTTTCCACGGCCCCGGAGGGTAACTATGCCGGCTAAAAGCAGACGCAGCCAAGTAAGCAGAAAGTGCATATCGCGCCTTTCAGTCATCAACGCTTTCGTGTCTCGTTGCGCGGATGCCAGGAGCGCGCAGCAACGACGTACTTCGGCTGGTCCCGGCACAAATTCCCTCCGTAATAACACCATACGGGCGACCATTCTTGCTTTATGAAAAGAGAGCAGGAAAGGTTGAAAGGAGCAGATCTGGGTCGAAATGCTCTCCGCTGAAGATCCTCGACGCTCGTAAACCTGCAGGTATCTTTCGCGAGTGGAAATCGTATCGATTAAACGTATGCCCAGCTTCTTCTACACTCTACACCGTGTTCACTTTGACAACATACGAAGAAGACCGATGGCAATTCGAGGACCAAGTAACTCGATACTGTAATTGAAACGCCAGTTGGCTACTTAGACAGTTTATCTTATCTATTACCATTACTTAAAACGTTAGGAAACTCGGGACCAACGAGTCCGAGCGAGTCTCCGTTGAAAGGGAGAGCAGAGGTGATCCTGGAGCGTTGAATACCGTGGCAGGAGCCGAATGATCGGCACACCAGCGCCAAGTCGTATAAGAGAACTACGTGTCGCTGATAGAAATTAATTGATCGCCCGGGAGAGGGATCGGCCGGCCGCGTCAATCCACTTTAATTAATATCCACTTTAATTGAAAATATAGGTTGAACGCGCGCCGAGGGAGAGGCGTAACAAATCGAAATTCCCACGCGGGAAGGGGCGTAAAATTGACGATTATTTCTGTTATTTCTCCTCTCTCGATCCCCGCAGCTGCAAGTGGCGTACTTGACGAAGCGCTGGAGGAACAAGAGGATGCCGGCTACGAGAGCCGCGTTCGAGGATCCGAATCGGTCGGTAAGTGGCTGACGAGCCAACCGGTACAACCGCTGGTAACATCTTAGCGCGAACAGCTGGCGGACGTAGACGAATCCGATTGCCACGGAGCAAACTCCACTCGAGATGCAATCTCGCATCTTTCCTACGCTTCGATCGGAACCACTGTAACCGAGGCCGCTGCGCAGCGCGCGCAATTCGAATGGAAATAATGGACCCACAACGGACCACTGTTTTCCAATTTGTATGGTCGACGGTCGCTGTTGGTCCGCGTGAACTGAAAGCATCCAACGAACCGCAGCGTTTGTCAATAACGCCTTCGGGACAAGATAATCGGTTTATCCCTTGGAAAACACGCAGCAATGGCAGGTTTGGCCAGAAACGGCTTAACAACAAACGATATTTCGCCTGATGGACATGATATTATTATCATACGCTTCCCAAGATTACTCCGCTCGTAACCAGCCGTGTATTAGCATTCATCTATTGAAATTCGTCCAGGGTTTGGCGGATCAACCCCCGAAACGCCCTTTCATACGCTTCAAAGTCGAATCCATGGTACGAGAAGCCGGGCCTTTATGCTCGTTAATTCTCGTTAGAAGGGTTGTGCAGAGTAACTTCTCGTCGTTTCAGCCTTAAACGCTTTTAATTCGCCGCCGTGAGTTGGTCAACTCGAGTTTGAAAATTCGTAAGCGCGGTTAATCGCGCTGCCGAAAAGTCCCTTCGCGTTTCGTCTTCGCTGTTTTCGATCGGGCTGATCCTCCGCAAGCATGTCCGTTAATGGACAGGAGCCTTATTTTCTCGGGGGGTCGTGAGAACCCGTCGACCAGTCTTCGGACTTGCGAAACACCGGTGGTGCAGGTCCAAGTGTAAATATTACTATTGGAACCGGCGAACTGCTGGCTTACGCCGGATTCTCGAGTCAGGCATCGAAGTCACTCGTGTAAGCCCGATAAGGAGGGCAAAGATAATATTGTCACGGGGCAAGTTTGCAGTGGTTCTCGAGTTATCGACGATGGCCCTCGCGCTTTTTACGTCCTGCACCCTTATTTTCCGAGATGCCCTTCCCTTGGCCACAGTGTCTTTCCCGAACGAAGAGGAAGGCGTTGCGACGTTACGACAGAAGCCGGGCGAGTGCGATAATTACGCTAATTATTCGGCTTTGCCCGCTGCGGAGGACGACAAATGCGCGCGTTGAATAATTCAGGGCATTTCGAAAGCGCGATACTTTGGGGCGCATACCCACCGTACACGGCATTTAACGAGTTCGTAATCCCTGACAAAAGGGGCTTAGCGAGCGGGGCGAGAGCTTAAGCATCGTGGCCGTTACTTGAACGCAATTCCTCGGCGAGATCGATGCCGATAGCTGCTGGCGTGGGCCAGCACCGATGTGGGTTAAATAAATCGATTCGATTTCAATGCGAGTAACGAAATTTCCAAGCGATTCATGCCAATGGCTTTGCGGGACAGTGATAGATTTTTCCACGCGATTCTGCTCGACCACGACTCTGGCTCAGTTTCGTCAGTGTTTGTACACATTGGAACTGGTGCGCAGCCCGACGATTCTACTACGCGTAGGTATCAACTTTCTCGATGTGTCGTCAACTATTCCCCGCGATCGCAGCCTGCGAAATAATTCGGGGAACGCTTACACGCCTAGGTGACGAGGTAAGAGCGTGCTGAACGACTTGACGCCGTCAGCTGAGCCCCACGGTATACAAGGAAGTACACTTAGAGCCAAAGACTATGCCCAAGTATCGTACAAATCTTACCGCAGGGGTCGAGCTTCCGGTTTCGCGGTGGCACACCCAGCGCAATGGCCGAACGATGTCGCCCGAAAGCTCTCCCACATCCCCTCCGGGTCCCTCGAAATTATTGACACCAGACACGAATCCCTCGATACTCTCCCGATCCACCGTCGTGCACTCTCAACTCCTCCGCGATTACGCTCGATAATCAGGAGACACCAGACGCCTCCGTCTGTCTTCTCGCTGTAAATTTTCCTATGATAATTTCTCCGGATCGGCAACCAGAGTTTGCAACCCTTGAAATTCCCCTGGATTTAGTTTAGCCAACGACGTTGACGCTCCGTGGCTCGAGACGGCGCCGTTTCAAACTTCCTCCCAGGAAATTATTAAATATTTACAGTAGATGGAGATACGCGTAGACGGGCGGATATTCCCGGGATCCCGTCTCGTCGAATGCTCGAGTCGCAAGATTAACAGAGCCGGGCAAAGTAACTTGGCGCACTTTATTTTTCCCGGGAAATAAGCGGAACGTTCCAGCTCGGTTGCGCTGCAAGTCGGCGATTCGAGGGGACGGCGGTTGCCCGCGATTCTGTGAGGGCTGGCTGGGCGGCTGATAGAGAATTCAGCCGGCAAAAAGTTTCGCGGTGTAGACGCCGCGCGACGGGGAGAGCGGGCCTGAAACCGGAGGCTGGAGAGAGCGGTGAAACGTCACTGCAAGCTAGCCTACCAGCGACAGTTTGCTTATTTAAGCTCGGCTTAAGCAAAGCTCTCGAACTCGTCGGAATGAGTAAAGGAGAACGGAACGGAGGGGAGCGGGAAGGGTGGGAGAGGGAGGACGAGTGTTGCTAGTTTGCCAATCGTAAGATCGAACTTTCCAACTTAGCTAGCGCGGTTCGACGGTGTAACCACCGTGCAATCTTCGCCCCCGTGTGTGCCAGTCAGCGTGCATCCATCGTGTAAACTGACCCTCCTCTGAATTGCGGATACAGCCGCGCTACTTCGCAAATTACATTGGCCTTCCCCTATCGATTCTGTCGTCGTACGAACGGCAGCCAGCGTAGCCACCCACTGCATCCTATCTTCCGCGCCCTCTTCTCCATCGAACTCGATTTAATGAGAAGTATAATCCCTCTCGAGTGGCTCGTGTGTCCGCGCTGAACAGAGAGAACCGCCGCGGCGCCGAGCGGCCCGGCCGTTTTAATGAAATACGTCGCTCGGACCGTACACAAATTTATTTCCCGTCCGAAATCAACTTTCAAAGTTATTAATTCTTTTTAGAGGGAAATTCTGGATTACCAGCGACAGTGGGGGTGGGCCGGGGCAGGGGGCTCGGCCTCGCTCGGAATAAATTTCGCGCGGCAGCCGTGCCTAAATTAAAAACTTCAAAAGAAACGACGGTAACAGTAGCGTTGTCTGTATGAAACTCTTTGCGCTTACGTATATCTCTCCTTCTCGTCTGGAGCCGTGCGACCAAGCTGGTTCGCGCCAACAGGAACAAATATCGACGCCGGCAAAAGTTTGCAGGATTCGGGCCTCGGAAGCGGTCGTATCCCGAGACGTTTGTCTCGCGCGACCATTTCCTGGCGAGTTATCCCTCGTTTCCGTCGCGGCGCTCTTTAAGACGCGGGGATGGATCCCCGTAATTCCATCGGGCTTCCTTCACCATCCATTATCGCGAGCCGTCCGGCGAAGCCGGCGGTAAGATAAACGAAGCACGGTTAATATATCCGGGAACACGAAAATTCCACTCCCTTAGTTCCCTGGACCGCGAGAGCCGGAGAAAAGTGTACTGTCTTTGCTCAACGACGGCGTATCTTTTTACGATAACTGCGATCGTTAGAAGATTCTTTTGTATCGCGTCGGGCTCCATTTAGAAACGTCTCGACGCGTTAGCGATATAATAGAGCCGCCGTCGCCGGCAGAATCGAGTTTGCTCAAGGATATAGCTGGCTGTTAACTTTAGACCGTTAACGGTTTTCCTCCAGCTGAGTTACCGGAATCTTAATCAGTCGCTCGCAGGTAATCGTTGCGATCGATGCGCGATAGACAATCTCCGAATTGACGAGCCGCTAAGTACGTAGCTGCGTCAACACGCTTATCCGGCAATTCCAGCCTGCGCGCGACTCACGGGCAATAATAAACTATCGGCGCCGAGTATCCGCGGGATTTCTTTTACGGTTCATTAGGTAACGAAATAATATTGGAGGCGAGTAGGCTGGCTGTTGCGTAATCCTTTGTGAAAAGGAATAGCTGGGAGGCTTGATACGTCGCGCGCGAATGACGGATTATCCGCGAACGAGATGCGATCGCGAACCCGCTGGGAGATTTTATATGATGTCATCGGCATTTTCCGCGATGGGGACGCGCCACTAAAACCGAGCGCGCGTATAAAGGACGACAGGCATTACCGGTGCATCCCACGCGCCGCGATATTCGGCAGGGGAAAAAACTAGGGGCTGTTTGTAGTGGCCGCGCTGCGACAAACCCGAGTCCGCCTTAATGCTCATAACGTGCCCCGATAAAACGGACGAGCACCCTGTAAAATACGGACGAGACGCGCGTGCTAGCGCTCGATACGACCCATAGCCCTGCGCCCCGTTCACTTTAGCCCTTTCCTGCTCGCGCAATCGTACTCTCGTTCCTCTTCTAGTTGGCACCGGGCGAAAATCCGAAGTCGCAACCGTTGCGACATCGAGGATCGAGGAATCAAAGGAAGGGAAAAATTGATCAGCCGTGCCTCGCTCGCTCATAGCTCCGTCGATTCTCGCAAATGTTTTAAACTGCTCTGACAGGGCTTTGAGCATCTCCCGGGCCCGTGTATACAGAGACTATACTACTTACTTACCGCGCTTTCGCGACACAGTGGTCGGACCTATAGGGGAGGAGTGGAAAAATCTCGTAACTTCAGAATTTCTCGATATTTTTTAATAATTTTCTGTTATATTACTTCTTAAATGTCAAACTTAGTATAATATTAAACAAAGAATTTAATTTGCTTTTTTTATATGTTATTATTATTATTATTATTATTATTATTAAACGTCTTTATTACTCAAAATGAAAGAAGAAACCTGATATTACAGATGGCGTAGTCAGTAAGACAATAAGAATAAAGGCGAGGCTGCAGTGGTAACACTGTTGTGAAGCCTAACTGTGTACAATAAACTAAAATAAATTAAAGTCCGGTTATCCGAACACTCCGATTTTTTTTAAACTGTGCAGGTGTGTAGAGTACCTCAATAGAAGTATCAGAAACCATTCAAATTTTATCTAAAATATTTTTGGAGATTATCAAAAACGAAAGCAAGATACTCGAAATATTGATAAAAGCTATAGAAAAAATACTTTCCACATCAAAGCCGCAGGTTTACGCAGCTGAAACCTATGGTTATATTCAAAGGTACAATGCACCATAGTATTAAGTCTTACCTTGGCGCTAGCTATCGCAAAAAAGTGAATATGTTTAATTAAACTTAGATTCTATTATTATTAAAAATACCTCATGTTATTTATTTGTTCAGTATGAACATAATCAAATTACAAAATTGCGATTTTTTTTAATTTGCAGATACTTTAAATTTTACTTGTAAGATAGTGCGTTTGTAACTCAAAATTACAGATATTCTATTCCCCAATTTTCATATTATAATTTCCTCACAAATTAATGGTAATTACAGATAATTCTTGTTGATTCCGGTGCTTCAACTATCCTACTATGGAATTGTATGAAAAAACTCTGCGTACTTAACATTCAAAAACCCACTTTTCCTCTGTTCGAACCACTGTGCGGCATACGCGTGTTTCAGGATTCATCAGCGTTTAGTTAGTCACGTGACGAGCCCACCTCCGTCGGAGAAGAGCTCCTTCGTTATGCATTCCTCCGTGCAGAGAACAGAGGAACGCTGCGTACGAAAATAACCGCCAACTATGGCGGCGGGCGTGCCTTGTTTTTATGTAAATTTGACTTACGGAACTTCACGACCGTTTCAATCCTGGGATCGTGGCTTTTCTTCGCGTCACGCGTGCCTTCTTCAAACACTGCAGCATTATTTGCACTGCAGGTGGCATGCAACATGCTAAACAGAGCTAGGTATGCGAGTATTTGCATCCTGCAAATAAGTCGGGGAGACGCTCCGCACCGCCGCTGCGCATCGAAACGTTCGCATATTCCAGATTAGTTAATCTTAATCGGTGGATTCTGTTGGAAGAACGTCACGAGCGCGGCCTGGCGGTGCGTGGATTATCCCCGGCTGGTTGTCAAGCGAGGGAGAATCGCGGGGCTCGTCGAAACGTCAAACAGAGGAACGCGGAGCGCGTAACTCTTAATCTCCGTCGAATGAAAAATATCCAGCGACGTTTTCCCGTTAAAGAGCCTCGCGTTCAAGCACGAAGCCAGCGCGTAATCAACGAACGGGAATAACTGGCTCAAACGGACAGCCAGTCGCGTTTGATGTTCGGAACCAATACAGTCGAGATTACCGACAAGTTATGCCGACGTAAATTCACTGTCGGCCGCCTGGTCTCTCTCGCTCCTACTCACCGCGAGCGCGCAGGTTCATTTTAATTATCAGATGTACGTAGTCGCGCTGGAAAATAGTTCAACAGCGCGAAAAATTTAATCAGCCGACCGGCCAGTTACATTACCAGTTTCGCGGAAACGCGCCGCTTGGCAGAAAATCCGCACGCGCGCCGAGTTTTTCGTTTGCGCTCGTGGAAACGTAAGCGATAGCCCGACGCCGGCGAAACCCGCGGCTCGCCGCCGCAATTCCCCGGATTTAGAGGCGACAGTTATTGTTCGCTATTAATTGTCCCCTGGTTAGACGGAGCCGCGCAGTTTCATCGCGGCAGGACGACTCGATGCGTCATCGAGTAGGCCCCGGGAGAGCCGATCATCGGGATGCCAATGGAAACGCAGAATCACGCGTTATCGATTCCCGCGAGGAGACCCGTGCTGCTCGCCGAGCCAGCAATCCCCCGAAGAAAAACAATGGGCCAGCGTATCCGTTGACAAAACGGGAAATACCTTGCGTAAACGGGCGTTCGTCATCGAATCCCGCTAGTCATCGGAGGATCCACGCGCGCCTCCTCGGCACAGATCCGCGTGCACGGCAGAAATGAAAGAGGACTGGGGCTTGGTTGCTAGCTGCCCTACCGTCGCGTTTATTACGTCCCCGGGGGAAGCAAGATTAATGAACGTATTAATGGACGGCAACTCGCGCGAAATTCTTCCGCCCCCGCTGCCGTAAAAACACACCCTGGCCCTTCTTACGGGGTAGGTACTCTTAATGCGACGATGCTCTCGGATACCGTCCTACCTGGCCGCCGAGAGCAAGAAAGCGAACCACTTAGGAGATGGCGATAGGAAGAAACATCGCCCATGCTGCTCGCTGAAAAACTGTTAACCGCGCGACGGTTAACGCGGGAGGACAATATTTTCCACCCCGACTCTACCGTCTTAACGGAAGGTTCGGGAAAGCTAGATGGGTATCGCGTCTGGCTTACAAACGAAATGGTAATTTGATTGCGTCGAAGTAAACTCCGTGGGAATCGCGGGCAACGGCCGCAACGAACGCAGAAGTAAGCAGAGGCTTGTTCTGCACTCTTTCCCTCCGATCTGTCTACTCGCAACACTTATAACCTCCCGCGTGCCGGTCGAGTTGTGAAAAGCCGTAAGAGAAAATTTATCGGAGGCGTTCGTCGACCCGGCGGCCGTGTGACAGCCGGAAAAAACCCGGAAGTCCCATTGTCCGCCGTTGCAACCGAGTCTCCCGCGAAATATGATTTTTGCTCAGCGGACTGTGCGCGGCGAACAATGCGGATCTACGGATCCACGACGGCTACCAGGGTTCTTCGGCTCGTTAGAGGGCAAAGTCGTTTGTCGATTAACGCGGCGAGGATCGTCGTTCGACCAGGGTTAACCACGCAATTAGTGGTCACCGGTTCGAATCTCTGTCAAGGAAGTCGCGGAGCCGGTGAAATCTTCAACGACACCGTTGCTCTTCCATTCAGAGAAAACAGCGAAAGGGATTCATGTTCTCGCGGAGAAATAGGGCACGTTTCCTCTCGAACGTTTATTTTCGAAGGTACTCATCGTGGATGCTCGACCTCGACGTTACTAGCTTAATCGAACGGGCTGCTATTTAATATCCTAATATCCTATATCGGTTTCAGTCTATTCAACGGAGCGGCTAAAAAATGCATGGAACGCGTCCGGGATATCGGGGGTCGTCTAAGGGCAGACAGTCTTTGATCCTGAAAATCCATCGGGCCAATGGCCCGCGCGCAGAATCGCGCCCGCGCCCCAATAGCGGCGGCGTTGGGGGCGTAATAATAATCGCGTAAAATCGAATCGGGGCCGGTAATTTCGGTAATGGCCGTTTCTGTAGCCAGGGACGGAAGAGTTAGCGATCCAGGGTGCGTGGAGGAGCGCCCGCGCCAGCGCGTCCTGTATCCGGTGTCGCGCACATCCGCTGCCAATGAATCCGAGTCTGCTGGCTAAGTGGAACGCTATTATCGGTTCGTACGTGCGCGTTGTCGCATTATTATATTCTGACCGCGCTCGCTGCGAAATAACCGGCGCGGCGGTTCACGGTTTATTAACACGGGGAACGCGAACGGTAGCGTGCCCGCGAGCGCTCGCCGTTTACGCGGACAATGTTCGACCCGTGAATAATTTCATCGCGAAGACCGAACCGTTCCGGCGTGCCGGAACCGGCCGAATTATGACCGCACGAAGAGCTGGACGCGTGCATGTATACGAACGTCGCGTCGCTTTGCGCAGATAGCACTCGAGGGCCATAGGGTAAATAAAAGGACGCGCGTCAAACGAGAAAGGAAGGGCGTTTTAAATCAACCTTCCGGCCGCCACCGGGCGACGAGCTCGACGGGACGAAGCGTTGACTAAATCGTCGCAATAAGCGTTGTCCTACGACCGATTAAAAGTCGATTTATATTTTCTTACAGTGGTAAGAAGAGGTGCGTAAAGGGTCTGTTTTTCTTACCACTGGCACGCCGGAACCGTTCCGTGTCGGATACGGATAATATAAATCGACCTTAATTCGACCAACTCGAGTGCATCAAAGAGAAGTCTCCAAGGCCCGCGGGACAACGTCGAGTGTTTCACTTCTCTTCGAACTCAAGATATCAAACGTGTCGCGATTCGTCGAATGTTCTAGTAGCTTCGCGCACCGAAGGGAGGAACTAGTCGGGGCCGAAAGATCGGCACGTGCGATAATGAGAGATAAGATGGGCTCCTCTCGCCATTACGCTGTGGAAACTACGCGGCTACGATAATCCCGGCCTTGAGATCTGGCGTACGTGTCACGATTCGGAAGAGCCTGTTGTTGCGAGGCGGATATTTCGCAAATTACATTTTCGAGAAATCGAGATGAGCTTTAACAATCGCATCCGCGGATGATTGAAAATAAGGGAAGACGCTGGCACCGCGGGCTCGACCCTGCGATCAGACTCTTCGTTTCGTGGATTCGTTGCGTTCCGTCCCGTCTGTTCGAATGGACACAGGAGTACTTACACATATTCTTCTTTGCATTTTAGTAAAGCATGGGTACTTAAGGGGGGAGCCTGGTGTAGCGGGGCGGAGAAACCTTTTTTTTTTGCATAAATCAATAGTTAAACATCACGATAATATGCTCCCAAATCCCCAAAATGAAATTCGAAAAATTAAAGCGGATGTAGCCGGTTTTGCTACGGAGCACCAGGTTACTAGAAAACTTTAAATGTGTTTTTCTCGAAACGACAGTTTTACAATTTGCGGACAATGTAACTCCAAAAATATTCAACCAATCGACTTGGCCTTGCGCACAGATATTTGTGAACATTTTCTTTAGAGAACTTAGCTATTAGTATAATGATATTGTTTAAATAAATAACTATTTTGCACATTTAAGGCACAATTTCGTTGGAAAAAGTGAACTTTTTTTCAAGAGGCCGTCATTTGTTCAAGTTTGCATCATTTATGTTATGAATTTATACGATTTGTGCGTGCACTCATAAACTACAGAAAAATTGTTCGATTTTTGGTTTCAAATGAATACAATAGACGCTATGTTGCCCGCAGTGGGACAATTGCGTCGCCGACAAACTGGGCACAAGCCCGTATAACTCTGTTGTTTGCTGCTATTTTTTAATATTTTTTTGTATCCACCTTAATCTGATAATACAATATCCTGAAAGTTTCAGAAAGATCGATTAAATACATTCTTTAAAAAAAAATTCCCGAAAAATGCCTCGATTTTCAGCTAGTTACACCAAGCTCCCCCTTAAAGGGGTACTCTAGTGTAACTGCTCGTTTTTCAACGCCATCTTCGAGAATTTATTTAACAAAAACTATAACTTTATACTATCTGGCGTTTTGCCTGTATATTAAGGTATATTTGAAGTAATCCTCAGAATTTTTTTGAACTTTTTTATCGCACATGTAGTCGGTAACGAAAACTTCTTTAAATAATTCTTTTCCGACGGACGTTGATCTGGGGTCTGTTCCAAAATGGAAAAACTAAGGTTTAGTTTCTTATTATGCTTGGAACCACAGAGGCCCCCCAACAATAAAAATTTGCAACAATAAAGATTTTCGCTGATAAATCTAACTGTTTTCATTCTGTAAAAATAATTTTATACAAGATAGAAACTCGCCCCAAGTTTCCAACCATAGCGACAAACATAATAAATAAAATGAACCTTAGTTTTCCATTTTGGATGACTAGAAGAATTCCCACACCAACAGTATCAGAAAAGAATTTTTTGAAGAAGCTTGGGCCACCGACTACATGTGCGATAAAAAAGATAAACACAAGCCTGAGTAATACTTCAAACATAACTTAATACGCAAGTAAAACGCCAGATAATATAAACGTACAGTTTTTTTTAAATAAATTGCCCAAGATAGCATTAAAAAACGGGCAATTAGGTACACTATCTAGAGTACCCCTTAACCCTCGCTTGGGGCCCATTTTACTTCAGTAAAACGGTATTTATTGCCAGTTTTTAACATTAAATTGACAAGCCACGAATGACCCATGGGCGCCAAGCGAGGTAACCCCTCTAGTCTAACCCCTTAAAGATACTGTGACTCTAATGTGACCCCCTAGTAATAGGACTGTACCTTCAAGAAATGTCAACTGAAAATACAAAATTCATGCTCTATTTGACCACCATTAACAAAAGCTTGACCGATCTGAATGACCCACAGGTCACACGTGGTAGAGACACGCCCCAGTAAGAGTTAATCAGCCACAGTTTGTTTCCACAAGTGACTCTGGAATCTGGATTCTAATTCCGCTACTTGATAAGTCGCATGTGACAGACTCGTGTTCATCCCATTTCAGGAAATATGACCTTGACTGATCATGCTCCACACCTGCCGAAAAAATCGTGGAAATATTCCCGTTGTGCCCATTCGCATAGCTCCGACGGGGAAGAGAACGACGGCTGGGTGGGGGATGAATTATATAGAGACGTTCTGCGGTGAGAGGCTTTACAGTTGCAGCTAGCTCTCTTGCAGCTGCGAGGCTGATACTCGGTGCGATCTATCGCCTTACCACGCGCTCTTAGTGTTTACCTACCGCGGACATTCGCTCGGCTATTGTGCTCGTGGCGTTTTTTTGTCATCGCTCCATACCTCGAGTATCCCCGTGAAGTTTCCAGGTAACGAGAGAAATGTGATTAACTGTTAAAGGAGTGGCGCGATAGGATTTCGTATCGCCTAATAGACTTAACCAAGTGACAGTATTGTAACGCCGAAACTCGACCGCGAAGCTGAGCTTTAAATTCGATCGCCCGCTAATCCGCGAGTCGCGGAAAAAGTGCGAAATCCTCGCGGTGGTTCTCGGGCCGACTGTCGTGGCGCGGCGGCGCGCTCGGCTGAACTGGCAACAATGAAATATTACTAAATCATCATTTCCGTCACGCGCTGCTTTTTACTTTTCGCGCGCGGCCCGGAGGATAAAGTAATCGTTCTATGTATTTTAGAACGGCGCGGACGGCACGAGATCCCGCCTTAATAATAGCCGTCTTCTCGCCTACAATTTTTCCCTCGGTCTCTTCCTTCAAATATTAATTCCCGCTGCTCGCGCTCGTTTGTGCGGGCGCGGGAAATGCGGTCACGTTAATTAGCGGTAAATTAATTAATACGGCCGGTTAGGTAGGCGCGCATTAATTCACTCGTCTCGCTAATTAATGCGCGGATTTATTTCGCCGGGATATTAGTTAGTCGGTGGGTTAACATAAACGTTATTGGAACCGGAGGCCCAATTCTCCCGATCTACTTCGACGAAACCGGTCGTCCTGCCCGAAGAGGATCGAAAAGGTGGCCGACTGGCACAGGCCTGCCGTTTTCGCGAGAAAGTTGGCGCAAGCTTGTGCCACGCGATCCCGGTGGCTTCAGTGTGTCCCTGACTTCGATTGGCAAGCACCGGACGCGGACATTAGCTGGTAGCAAAAACCGGAGCCTGGACGAAACACGAATACCTGACGCGATTGCACGCGACTCGAGGAGAACCAACCACCGGCGCCGCGAGGCAAATCGTTCACACGACGCGACGGCCGCGTTCGCGAGTCATTAACGAATCTTCCCGCCGACGTTCGCCCTTCCCCATTTCTTTTGTCTCTACCACGCGCGCGATAACTCCATTCAGATCAGCTCCATTGACCCGCGCAGTAATTGCTCTTTTCACTGATCCCAGAGATGTCGTACAACGTTACCGCGACGTCGCCGTGCTCGCAGCCGTACCTGGGCCCGAGCCTGGCGCAGTCCTGCCCAGGCTCGCAGTTTTTGACATTCATGACCCTCCTGGACACGTTCATCCGCGCCAAAGATGACATCTCCCAGCTGTGCGAGCGTGTCAGGCCGATCGATCCGCCGGAGCACTATTACGATTTCATCGTCGTCGGCGGTGAGTACCAGATAATTCGCCGGGCCAGCGTACGCAGCGTCTGCGTGGTATCGCAGTAATTTCAATTGAAACGGCGGCCTGAAATTTTCATGCATCTCGCCCCCGAAATACCGTAACGAAAGCAAATGGCTTTCGCTGAATGATTTACGGTCGGCAGGGTGTCGGTGCTCCGCGTGCTCAATTATTAATGGCACTTTCCCATCGTTCAGATGCGAACGGGCTAATATAATAATAGACTTTAATGGAAGACGAACTTCCATTGTAGGGAGCGGGAATTATTCAACGATATCCGGGGCGCATTAATTTAACGGTGCCTCGTTAAAGTTACAACGCGACCCGAAATTTTACCAAAGTGGAGTAGCTCGTTCCGGGCGCGCCATGACGTCCATCATCCGCGAAAAATCTGTCGAGGGGAAGTAGGAATCGGTGGATCATCGGGAGCAGGCATTGCGAAAGGGTAATCGCTCGAGCGAGTCGTACTCCCCCGTACCTGATTCAGCTAGCCAGCCGCACGAAAACTTAACCGGCAGGGTCCGTGACACAAATTCGAATCGAAAGCAAACAGGTATGAACGCGTGCCCAATCGGACATCTGTCTCCCCGCATGCATTTGCATTCGATCGGTATCCATAATAATCGCGGCCTGAAACGATCGCTGAAAAGTCGGCGCCCATTCGACCGAACAATCCCGCGGAATATAATTTTCGCGTTAAACACGAGCATCGAGCGAGAAGAAAACGTCCGAGTCGCCATCGATCCGTGTTCACCGGCGTATTGGCGGCCGTCTGTGTGCACACGTGCGCGCCCAATATGCGGCTGATTGCGGCCAAGTAATCGTGTATTCAAATTAATCCGCTTTGTCGATGATTTCCATCTGCCTCGGTCGGGCAACTTACGCGAAAAATAAGGACGAATCGGAACGAAGCAATTCATCGCGATATCGGTTTATTCCGCGGGGAGTGGGAGACGAGAAAGAAATTGAATCGGGGTCGAACATCCTTGGTTAGCTATTGTTACCGTCGAGCGGAGGGGAACCGTTAATGAAAGACGCCTCTCCACGACAACGGGAATGCCTTTTCGATGGATCCGTTTCGCTTCATTACGATCGAGCATCGTTATCTGGTTGGCAAAAAAAATTTTCCGACCGACCTGGCGATGTATATTTTCGCATTAATCCCGGCGAATCCGACTGATTCGATTCGATCCAAAGCAGACGTAGAGGACGCGGTGCCGGCAGAACAAACGAGCGGGGCAAATACCCGGAAATTGAAATGAAAAGAAGCTCGCCGCACGGTGGTCTCTCGGCGGCGTTATTACGTTCCATTTTTGTTCCCCGCTGCAGAAGCTGCGGAACGGCAGCTTTAAACTAAATAATAAAGTTCCGCTAATACCTTTTTCCCGGCGGTGTAACGCCGGCGGAAAAAGACGCGGCCGAAGATATAATCCGAGGAATACGAAAATAAAGGTAGAGAAATATCGCGGGCTATAACGAACGGTGACGTGGCTGAGTAAGAAACAAACGGCGCATCTTAGCGTTTTCTGAACGGGTGTAATTAGTAAACTTCGGCGACAAGTTAACTCGTTACCAGCGGAACGAACGACGACGTAACTCGTCTTGGTCGCTTAACGGGTTAAGGAGGACGGAACCGGGGCAAGCTTCGCGCTGCTGGAAAAAAAAGGGAGCTCGTAATTGGATATTTTACGAGCCGGTCGTCGAAACCGCCACGCAAATCCGCGGCGCAAGTTTGCGGCTTTTTTTCTACACGGTCTCTTCGTCGGTTTGACGGTCGGGATCAACCCAGCAACTCCCTTCTGACGAGGCCGCCAACACCTCCATCCGATCCGCTCGGGTCACGCGTTCAATGAACTAACAGAATTTTACACGCACGCTCAACTTTCTTCTTTATGTATTCACGAGCTGTTAATCACTGTTCCCGAATCTCTTGGGCCCGCCTTCGTTTGCACGTGGACACGTGCGCAAACACAGCCGCACAGTTTCTAGACATTACGGATTGGAAGGTACATAACGTTATCAGGATGTCATTTTTAGAAATTATGAATATTACGTTAGAACAGATCGGCGTGTATTTTTAGCTTCATTTTAGCGATTCATCGTTATGTAGACCAAAGCTTCTTTCCGTTTGTATGAAGATTAGAAGCTGATAATAGCTGCCCCACCTAACACCACAGCTTTATATATATCTTCGCTATCTTTAACGATATTTGTGCACAGCTAGAAGCTGTTTGAAGACAAACATATTGAACCAGACAAATAGTATAATAAACAACATCGAAAATCTGTATTAACCACCATTATCTCGTTAATGGCGTTCCATGTATACTCGATTAACCATGATTGTATCATACGTAGACCCAAGTATTAACCGACCAATTGATTACAAACTAGTTAATTGAATATTCGGCAACCTGATAAAGCCAATTATAATCGAGGGCACTGTGCGCAGCGCGAGCCGCAAACTTCCGTCGAAGAGGACTCGCTGCGAGGTGTTTACGGGCTGATAATTATAAACAGAGGAACGCTTGACGAAAGTGACCTAGCTTTCTTACAAAAGGAGTTCCTCCATCGATCGAGACTATCGCTGGCGGAAGTCTGCGCGGAAACCAGGATACCCGCGTTACATAAATCGTCGAAGAGAACCGGTTCCTTTCGAAGAGCGAATAATTAAGCCTACACAGACATTAGCGCGGCATTTGACGGTTGTTAGAGAAGCGATCGGACTGCAGGTGTACGCGTGCCGGCAAAGACGGTGAAATACAAAGCCCCGCTGGGCCGCGAGCCACGGAATAGGTGGTTTACGGTCGGCCGAGCGCGTATTTGCATAATCTCGCCGAATATTCAGCGTATCGCCCGATGAAAACGTTGTTTTCTCGATGACACTTCCCTCGGTTACACCCCATTCTTCGCCTTGATTTTTCCCCATCGAATATCGATGCCCCGGTCCGCGCCCATTAGTGTAAGTCCTCGACAATTTTCAGCGGTCCGTTTCGACGCGTCCTTTACAAGTTTCTAAAACCTTCCATTGATTTACCTTCGACCATAAAACAATAGGAGCTAAATGCTTTCCACGCTGTCACCATTCCTTTTATCGTCTTCGCTCCATTAAATCTACGCACGTACGCATCGATATAGTGAAATGGAAGGTTATATCGATAAGTCCGCCGAGTCGTTATACTTTTATTCTTCGATGGCAATTCCCCCATGCAAGTGTGCAAACGTTCCCTGAAGCTCGACGGTGGTAAGTATCGTTGAGGTATCGAGAAGCGTGCCGTGAAAGGACGCGGGAGATGAATTTACGCGAGAATGGGGGTGTCTTGACCGAACGGCTGAACTGTCTGCTCGGTGGCAGGATATCGTCGAACGATAAGTATACCGTCGACTAGAAATGAGCGTCGGCCGTAAAGATACAAATCGACGGGCGGAATAAGCGACGCGATGCCGCTTTATGCGCGAATAGACTCCGACCTGCCGGCGGAACAGCGTAAATAAGGCAGGTCCTCGGAGAAGATTCGCGTTTCATCGACCAGCGTCGACGAAACGGAAACGGAATACGCCGGACGTGGATCGAAATATGCTCTCCCAGCGACTATAACTCGGGCCAGATACATAAAACTGGCGGGAAATCGTGGACGATCCAGGGAAATACAGGGTAAATCATCGGAGCTGCGTTGATCTATGAATCGATCGAGCGATCAACCCGCGCAATGGATCGCCGCGGCGGTTGCGTAACCGTGTCGAGCGTTTTTACCAGCGCGGAACAGTTTTCACTCGATCTCCCGGCGTCGCAACAACAACGGCAACAGCAACGCGGCTGTGCTGGCGAAAAATCACGCGACGCGCGAGAAAAACCGGAGGATACTTCTTTTCGCGGGACTGAACCCTATCGCGAAAGGTGCCGGGCGATCGGGATTTATAGTCGATTCGCTGCGCGGTTCGTAAAGCAAGTCGACACGGCCACGCTGCATCGCTGCGCTCTACTTTCGGAACTCTATCTCTTCGGGATATCACTCGGCACCTCGGTCCCGTGCTCGTTTACCGGGAAGTCTTCTCGGGGAAGACGGGAAGCTCGAACTTCAAGGCTCCCGTGCAAAGAAGTTTGAAAGAAATTATTTGGGTTTGAGATTATGAATAGTTATATCGACTGCTCCTCGATTTCAGAATTATTTAAATTTAATACGACACTTAGGAATTTCAAGAAGTTTTCGCTTTTTCACCAGTCACGACACATCTCTGTTTTTGGTGTGAAGAACTCCACTGGATGCTTGTGGAAATTAGCTGACAAGTTCTGTCACGTTGTATAACTTTTTCAAACAATATTTATTTAGTGTCTTTCAAGAACCAACTCTTAACTTTAGTAAGCAACGACACTGTCGAATTCCTTTTGCCTTTGAGTAGGTATGTTGAAACTCTTGCCAAGGGTGCCCGCCCTTATATAAATAAATAAATAAATAATACATAATAAATACGACGGGAAAAGTGTTTCCCTGCTTGGTTTGAATAGCACGGCTTCGCGACAGCTACTCTATCTCAATTAGCCAAGGCAAATAGACGGGAATCAGGGCGAGAACAATAACGGTGGAATCGCAATCGGCACGGCTTATTTTCCGCGCTATTGCGCTCGATCGATCCGGCCGGTCGAAGAATACCGTCGGAAAAGCTTCGAACGCTTGAGTATCCTTTCTACAATCGTCAGACGCAAATTCAACGGGATTAAACGCAGAACTAATTATCGCGGTTAAGCTAGCCTGCACGCGGTTGCGTTTTCTTCATCTACTCGCCGGTCACGATGCCTTCTTTCAGATATAACGACGCGTGCACAATAATTCCCGGCAACTCGTTACACTGTGGCGCGCACGATCGCTGAGGAGCGTGATATCGCCCGCCGTTAATCGTATTGCAAAAATTAAGTTACATAAAACCGTAGTATAAAATTCATAACATTTGCCGAGCAAACGGACAATTACGCTCGAAATTAAACTAACAATTCCAAGAAGAAGGTATTCGCACCAATTTTGCTGATTAGAAGTCTGCTTCCGCAGCTAAGCTTACACAACGCGATACGAAAAAATAAAGCCTGTTACAATCACTTGACGGTGTATTAAAGCTGAATAATTCAAAACTCCGTTGACATTATCAATTCAATTTCTCTTGTACAAACAGTCTCTCATTCCGCTATATATAGACGATGATCATACTCATTTTAGAACGAACACTTATCAAAGTAGTTCGTATAACTGGAATTCGGGTTTAATACCAAACAACCAAAGTGTTTTCCTTATGCGTTCCGTGCAACTGCGTAAGCAGCTCTGCGAACATAAATAACGCAATTGTCACTTGCTTGAAGTTTCCCTAAACTTTGCTATCTCCGAGAAGAATGCCCGCCACGATAAACTGTTTTTGCATACTCTTGTTACACACACAAGCGGCAAGGTTCACGGGCTCCGTCGATAAGCGAAGGTGCCACTGCATTTGGAGATAACCACTTGCTAATCTATACACGACACTTAGCCGACAAATTGCTGTTGCGAGGAATAACCGCGCACGCTCTTCCCGTTTCAAACGAACGCGCGGACGTCACACGACACGTAAAAAGACGACACGTTCCTGGTACATATTACTGGCGTAACTTACCAGCGCGGAAGCGCCGCGTTCCCTATTCGCGGAAGAAAGTGGGATTTCCAGCGACAGTCGAGCTTTCCTCCACCCGCGCGTGTTCGTGCGAAAGCCGGCCGCGCGCGTCACCCGCAAATGAAGGTGAAGCACGTCTCTCGCGGAGAGCCGCGCTACGGGAAGCATAAACGTACACGCACGGCATAATTACTTTTACCTGTTGGCACACCATGGCCAAGGCCTTATCGAGCGGCTTTCCACCCCTATCACCGGCACATTTCTTTGCGAGCGTTGCACCCCGCCTGATATATCGCTCATTAGTCCACTAAACGCGTATGCGGTCTAACAGCACCGCGGAACGAGTCCGAGTAGCTGCTACTGTTTAGGCAGAAACGACAGTTTTTATAGAAGACTAACGAGTTGCCCGTTAATAGCTATGCACGCTTTTTTCTCTATCGCTTGACAGGAGGAACAGCCGGCTCCGTGGTGGCATCTAGGCTAAGCGACCAACCGGAATGGAAAGTCCTGCTACTAGAAGCTGGCCCGGACGAGCCACCGGGCGCGGAAGTGCCCAGTATGGTCGCGATGTTCTTAGGTACGTCTGCAACTGCTTTTCCAAGACCAGCCACCCTTCCATCGCGTTGAACGATAGATTCGATGCCTTCCGCGGAGCAGAATTACTGTTAAACGATCCGGAAACAAGAGCCTCGCGAACTGTTACGGCTGAATAACTCCCCCTGCTACCGTTGACCCTCGTCACGCATGGAGATCATTGTTTCTCGGCTAGACATAATCGATTCCCTGTCCTTCGTGCAGGCTCCGAGATCGACTGGCAGTATCGAACCGTGAACGAGGAGAACGCGTGTCTCGGGACCGGGGGCTCGTGCTACTGGCCGAGAGGCAAGAATCTCGGCGGCACGTCGGCCCACAACGGCATGATGTACACGCGGGGGCACGCTAAGGACTTCAACAACTGGGCGGCCATGGGCAACGAGGGATGGTCTTGGGAGGAGGTAAAGCGAGAACGATATGGACAAAAAAAATGAAAAGAAATAAAAGATAACAGCGGGCTACGTGGCGCACGCACCAGAGTTGTGAAACTCGAGTTGCGTGTAGTTAACGAGAGCGATTTGCCAACCCGCTTCTGTCTGATTCACGGCAATAGGCCGCGGAAACTTTTCAGCCTGACACGCTACTTTTTGCGCCCCGGTTATGTAGGTCTTGCCGTACTTCACCTGCTCGGAGAACAACACGGAGATCAATCGGGTCGGAAGCAAATATCACTCGACCGACGGGCTGCTGAACGTCGAGAGATTCCCTTGGAGGCCGGACATCTCCAGCGACATCCTCGCCGCGGCTGCGGAGAAAGGCTACCCAATCTCGGAGGACCTTAACGGCGATCAGTTCACCGGCTTCACCGTCGCCCAAACGATGAGCAAGGACGGCGTCAGACAGAGCACCAACACCGCCTTTCTTCGGCCGTTCCGTTACCGAAGGAACCTCCAGGTCGCTCTGAACGCCACCGCCACGAAGATCATTATCGAAAACAACAAAGCGGTCGGCGTTCAGTTCTATCAAGTTAGTATGCATGCATAATACTGCCGGGGTGCTGAATTATGCTGGCAGTTAGGGTATCGGAATCTTCGTGGCGATACGGAAGAATTATGTACCTGTCGGAACTGTTACAAGAAGACACCGACGTATCAGTGACAAATTGGGTCGATATATCCTGCTCGATTAGCGATGCAGTTGCGCGTTAACTTATTCCTTCTCTCGAACTTGTACCATTACGAAACTGCGTTTCCCGGCGGGAAAAAAAAGATTATGCCAAGATTAATGATCATAGTACTCCATGAAATCAAATTCTAAATTTTAGCACGATTTTAGGACGGCGAACTTCGTGTGGCTCGAGCTGCTCGCGAGGTGATAGTCTCTGGCGGCGCTGTCAACTCTCCTCAACTCTTGCTGCTCTCCGGGATTGGACCGAAGGAACATTTACAGGAGGTGAACGTGACCGTCGTCAAGGATCTGCCTGGTAAACAAAGCATGCCACCGCTGCACAACGTTCCCCCGGTTAATCGAATTTGTCGAGGCTGAAATACATTTTTCCGCGTTCACAGGGGTTGGTCAGAATCTACAGAATCACGTGTCGTACACGCTGTCCTTCAACATCGATCAGCCGAACGAGTTCGAGCTGAACTGGGCGGCGGCTGTGGAATACATTTCGTTCCACAAAGGGCCGATGGCGTCCACTGGGTTGTCCCAGTTGACGGGGATCATCCCCTCGATATACACGTCCTCCGAGCACCCTGATCTCCAATTATTCTTCGGGGGATACCAGGCGGCGTGCAGCGTCTCCGGCGAGGTGGGAGCTCTCATGGACGACGGGCGTCGCAGCATAAGCATATCGCCGACGAATCTTCGCCCACACAGCCGAGGTACCGTTCTTCGATTCCCAGACTCCCCTACCCTCCGATGGATACATTACGTCCCGATTTTATACGACCCGAATCTATCTCTCCACCAGGAACCCTTCGTTTAGCCAGCAGCGATCCTCTAGCCAAGCCTATAATCCACGGAAATTATTTGACCGATCCCTTGGACGCTGCCATTCTGGTGCAGGGAATCCAGATTGCATTGTCGTTCAGCAACACCACCGCGCTAGGAAAATACAACATGACGCTGAGCAACGCGCCTCTGGCAGCGTGCTCCCAGTATACGTTCTTGAGCCCCGATTACTGGACCTGCGCCGTGCGCCAGGACACTGGCCCGGAGAACCATCAAGCTGGCTCCTGCAAAATGGGCCCGGCTATAGATCGCATGGCCGTGGTCGATCCCCGATTGAAGGTGCACGGAATCAAAGGACTGAGAGTGGCTGACACGTCCATCATGCCGCAGGTACGTACTACTTACTTGATATGTCTATCTTTTGCGAAAAGTCTCTCTGTCTTTTTAACCGCCAGTCCAACTAACGCAAGTGTTTTGTTCCCAAAGGTGACGTCCGGTAACACGGCCGCTCCGGCAATAATGATCGGCGAGAGGGCAGCCGCGTTCATCAAAGAGGACTGGGGTGGTGCCGGAACGCAATGGTACGGCCCCCTCCTACCCCCGTGGAAGCTCTCAGCCCCATGGAAACGCTATTACTAGTCACTAGCAATTTGCCATATTTCGTAGTTCCCGTTCCACGATCGACAACTCGCTGGATCTATTGCTTTGGGGGATCAAATACATCGACTGGGACCAGGCAGTCTGGTAGTCAAGATCCTCGATCGATCTAGTCCATGATCCAAGCGGGTTCCTTCCCAAACGAATTACGTAGCCGACGATGCCGGCGTAACCGTCACCAAAGAGACGACTCCGAAAGGACACGGCACGCCCACATATCTCTCCTCGCCGCCGCGCCGTCATCGAGTCGATCGAAAGCGTGGAACGGAAATTCAACGAACACTGATGCTAACGGCGTCCAACTGTTGCCGATGTTATTGCCACTTCGTTATTGCGCTCTTCCTCTTTTGCCTGCGCTCTCTCATCTTCTTGCCGCTCGGCGCTGAGGGTGCATCGAGTCGGGCCAACTAGAATCTTTTATCCGCACTTGCTCCGCCGATCAGCGATATTATCTCCATGCCCCGTTCCTCTTCCTACGCGAGCAGAGACAGGAGAATCTGCAAAGGCTGTTCCGGGAACGGGCAAAGATTCAAGGAGCAATCTTTCATATGTTCTGTACGGTGTGTAAATCGAATTCGGGTAATATTAAAGCCATGTTTTAGCAATTATCGGAGTCTATTTCTCTGCGGGAGTGACGTTGAAAGGATGCTACTATTTCCCACGACGATTGCTTACGTAGGTGGAGATTACAGCATTCTTCATAACGAGCTTAGTATCAATATTCAATGTTCTTCAAACTTAGCGCGCGCTATTTTTAGCTCACGCTTGATCAATTAGCATAAACTTTGCTATCGCTAGTTAGTTTTATGTTGCAGGTTCTGCAAATTTCGACAGCTGTCTAAAGATTCCAAAGAAACCGTACGATTCGGTTTCGAGATAAGCCGACTCGTCAGATTGGAACTCGTCCTATTCGTCTGGAACTTTCGTAAGCGTCTTTGCGCTACCTAATTGCAATTTATACAGATCGAATGTGCTCATTTGAAAACTGGTGTCATATCCTCTCGTCTATTTTCGTTAAGCTGTTATTTAGGTATCGAATGCAATAATTGTTGCGCCATAATGTACTCGTCAAGAACGCTCAATTATCGCCGGGGGTTCACGGCGAACGCCGACTGCAAATTAAAAGAAATTCACACGTAACTACCGGTTACGACTGAAAAACTGTCAGTAAGCCTCGGTACGTGACTGTGCGAATACAACGAATTCGAAAACTTAGCAGGGCTTTAGAGACGAAAGGGAACTTATCCCTTTCCGTAGCGATGACCAAAGAGATGAAACACTGTGCTCCTCTGGAATAGCCCGAACGATAAATTTTAAATAGATTGTCGGCGAGTGTGACGCGAGATGAAAGCACAAATGCGTCACTGTAAATCAAACTCTATCTAATAAAGAGTATTTATGGCGGTAACAATGTCATGTGCGTTTCCCCGTTTAATGCGTCAACGACGCAGACTTTCCTCCTATCCAAACTTGTCCACTTGTCTCCGTTCTTAACGTGCCCGCGACACGTAATTTATCAATACAACGAAACGTTTGCTAGCGCGGACACCAATTTACATGCATGATTGTGTTATCGATAATACGCGAGCGTTCCACAAATATTTTATCCTTATCATCTTCATAAATATCGAGCCTGTAAAAGTTCGAGTATATAAGAGAGTGACGACTAACAGTGGGCAACCAGTCGAGAAGGTTCAACACCGATTCATCAGCGCCGAATATTTGGGCACACTCGACCGCGTCTGCAAATCACCATGGTACGTTGACATTTTGGATTTTTTATTTAAAATGTTTATTGCAGGACATAATATGTACTCTGATACAGAATCTTTGGTACAGTAATTCGTCGTTATTGTCCCGTTTTTACCATGCGTAATAGTCCCGATCACTATCCCCACCATTTCTTGAAATCCTTCGGTCGAGAGTGAGAAAACGAAAAAGACGACGGCAACTTCGTGTCAACTGTTTCGTTCCCTCTCGCTCGACTCTTGGATTTTCTCACGCGCAGCATCGGTCGCACGGAATAGTCTCAGAGCATGTACTACTCTAAGGGAATAGTGTCCGCATCGCGTTACTGTCCCGCCGCGCCGCCAGCCCCGTTCGTCGGGACTATTACGACGAATTACTGTATACTAAACATAAAAAGAATACCTTAATATAATAGCTTATTAATTGTACGAGGATCTCGAAACTTATAATAACTCAGTCGTAGACAGTGGACTGTCCTTTGTATGTTTAAAGTATAAAAGATAGCAGTAAGTGCCTTTGTATGGCTAACAGTCTGGGTGAGTAGAAAGGCAGGGGAAAAAAGTCCAAAAGAAAAACCCCTATATCGCTCTGTGTGGGGAAAAAAGACAAAGGGAAGGGGACCAGTGTAGGAAAGGGGGGGGGGGGGAACTTATCGGCTAACGCTTATATCGAAACTTAAAGCTACGGAATATGTACAGTGCGGTTTCAGTAAGGACTGATCATTGCTATCACATAATATTGGGACTAGTAAGTCTCCAACCAATTTATCCGGCAGGCCAGGGTATCTGCCATGTAAATAGAGGTGTCGTCCAACCACCAGTATTTGTTGAAGTTTAGTCTACGGAAGTTATACACGTCTCTCTTCGAAAAAGAGAATGAGTGCCAGTGCGCCGATAATATTTAGTTTCAAGTTTCAAAAATTCTATACGGTCGAAATTCTAATTATTTTATAGAGAATGAGTATGTAAATTTATCTCTATCATAAATCGTATCACTCCGTCCTAACGCAATACGCTTATTTGCCTTGTTACGGCGCCAGTGATATAACCAGGGCACATTATTACTATTTTGTATTAGGCTTAATTCATCACAGTAAGTGAATACTTGTGGTGGAATGTATCCGGTTGTCAATTGTCTGGCGGCGATAAGATCATTGCACTTGGTGACATCCCTGATAATGTCATTATCGATCAATGGCAGCTTGCTGCAGTAATCTCGCGTTAGTTCAATAGAGAATAGATCAATGCGCGAAATTTCCGCCTTATCATACAATCAATAATGTCGAGTTTTTTAATATCTGGCGTTCAAGGACTATCATGTTTTCTCCTGTCGTGTGATTAAGATTCCACCAGACAGGTGCCGCATAGGTGATGATCGGTCTGACTAGCAGCATGTATAAGATGACCTTCGCCTTGGGCGACAGATATTTGTTTCGAAAGAGTCTGCTATTGGCTAAGAATGCACGATTTGCTTTTCCAAGTTGATTATCGATATGATAATTACCTCTTAGTAGGTAATCGATGCTTACCCCTAGGTATTTAACTATTTCTTTATGAGGGATTGGTACAGTGGATTAAAAACGATTATTCTCAATTTTCCAAGGAACTCAACGCACACGTCTTGCACGGACGCGTTACCGACCGAGAGTCGTACATTTTTGATTCTCTATATTCGTGTCCGAGCGAGATTAATTGTACGTGCCGGGTTACCGGCTGTCGCGATGCACGCTGGGATACGCATGTACTATCTTATTACCCTTCGTTGCAGTGTTTGGATACAACCAACGGCATCTTGACGCCGCAATGTCCGAATCCATTCATGGGAGGTCCTCAGCTGCAGGACGTGTGTTCCGCCAGTTCAGGTCTTCTGTTCCTGACCGTGCTGAATAGCCTTCTGGTTTCGAACCCGAAGATCGGTGATCCATGCGGTCGCGTGAAAACAATCAAGAGAGTAGCACCCGAGTACGACTTCATCGTCGTCGGTGGTAGGTTTGCAATAAAGTCGAAGCCTAGCGCAGTATAAGACAGCTGGTGTCTGTCGCCATGTATCTAACTCTATCTTTATGTCTTGTAACAACGTAGCTGGAGCTGCTGGGCCTGTAGTTGCTGCTGGTTTGAGCGAGGAGAAGAAATGGAGCGTTCTTCTTGTCGAGGCGGGAGCGGACGAGCCGGCTGGGGCCGAAGTACCCAGCAATCTGCAGCTGTACCTTGGTAATTGGGCGGTCGGATCGACGCAGCGAAGGGCTAATCGGACGATAGCAATATTCTCGTATTCCTTTCGCAGGTGGCGAAATGGACTGGAAATACCAGACGTCGAACGAGACGTACGCCTGTCTGAGCACAGGAGGCAGTTGCTACTGGCCCCGAGGTAAGAATCTCGGAGGTTGCACGGTCCATCACGGTATGGCTTACCATCGTGGACACGCCAAGGATTACGAGAGATGGGTTGAGAAAGGCTGCACCGGATGGTCCTGGGAAGAGGTACGGTACACATCGATCGATGTACTACGAAAAGCGAAGTTAATACAAAGTCAGAAAGGTTTTTGTAACTTGCGAGCAACCTTCTTCTAGGTCTTGGAAGTGTACAAGAGTATGGAAGATAACAGGGAAATCGAAAGAGTAGGTAGGAAGTACCACGGCACTGGAGGGCCCCTGATAGTCGAGAGGTGAGTTTCACGCGGTTCGCTCTTCAGCGTTGCATTCCGAAGACAGTCCCCCTCTGCAACCATCCGCGATGCTTTCTTCTGTCCCGGTAGGTTCCCTTGGCATCCTATTTTCGCTGATTACGTTATGGACGCGGCGCGGGAAACAGGCCTCGGCGTCATGGAGGACTTGGTCGGCGACAAAAACAAGGGATTCACGGTGGCACAAACCATCAGCGTTAACGGCAGGAGGCTAAGTACCATCAGTTCACACTTGAGGCCGATCCGACACCGTAAGAATCTTCACATAGCCGTGAACGCAACCGTCACGAAAGTCAGGACCATCGGAAAGAGGGCAACTGGCATTGAGATGATAATGGTGAGACGTCGCGTCAAGTCCACTGTTCCCAACCCGTTCGACAGTTCCCTGCTAACCTCGTGACTGTTTTCTCGCGCAGAACGGCAAGCGACACATAGTGAGGGCCAGGCGAGAAGTGATCCTGTCAGCTGGCACGATCAATTCAGCTCAGCTATTGCTCCTGTCAGGAATCGGGCCGAAGGAACACTTAAAGGAGATGAAAATTCCCGTGGTGCACGACCTGCCGGGCGTCGGCGAGAATCTTCACAACCACCAATCGTTCGCAATTGACTTCAGCCTGGACGAAAAAGCGGTCTCCGAGTTCAACGTTGACAGCGCAGCCCAGTACATACAGAATCAAACCGGACCAATGTCGGGCACAGGTATGGCGCAGGTCACCGGAATCCTGGCGTCCAAGCATACGACCCCGGACGATCCAGATCTCCAGATATTCTTCGCCGGCTACCAGGCCATATGCGCACCGAAATTAAAGGTCGCTGACTTGGGAATTTATGGCGACCGAAAGCCTGTCAGGATGACCTCGGTCAACGTAATGCCAGTCAGCAAAGGTGAGCGCAGCTTTCCATTTCCATCGATCGCGTGAACCGTGCCTTATGCGACTCGATTAAATGTTTGCCGACAGGTTATCTCAGGCTGAGGAGCAAGAATCCATTGGACCCACCGTACATCTGGAGTAACGACTTGGGAGAGCAACTGGACCGATGGAGAGTGGTGGAGGGTATCCGTGTAATCCAGAATCTCACCTCCGCCTCGATATGGAAGAAAGTCGGCCTGAGGAACGAACACGTACGCCAACCGGAGTGCTCCCACTTGAAGGAGGACAGCGACGAGTACTGGGAGTGTGCGATCACTTATGTCACAAGGCCAGAGAATCACCAGGCAGGCACATGCCAGATGGGCCCTGCTTCGAACCCAATGGCTGTGGTCGATCCCCGATTGAGAGTGCACGGAATGAAAGGACTGAGAGTATCCGATGCCTCCATCATGCCAAGGGTAAGATACTACCATCCACGTAGCAATTCACTGACATTTCCGAACGATCTGCCGATCCAACCTTTAATGCACGTTTCCATTCCCTCGGTTAATAGGTAGTGTCAGGTAATCCGGTTGCTGCTATCAACATGATTGGACAACGAGCCGTGAACTTCATCAAGGAAGACTGTGGTATCTCAAAGGTGGCAGCAAAGTTGTTGAATCCTATAGAAGAGATAATACCAAAACTGCTGTAAAAGCTGATGACACCTTGCGATAATATGAAAATGTCGTTTAATAATAATAAATAATAGCAATATTTCGTATCGAGAAACACGAGTACGCTTGCTTTTTACCCCGCCTCACAGCAATATATCGCGTCCTAGAACGAATTCTTGTCTCGACGCCTGATTCTCACCGAGTGGAATCTCCTTTGATCACTCCCGACCAACTATTCCGCACCTCTCGTCGAGTTTATTTTAAACTGCGAGATTCGACTCTGCGAAACTTGGTCCCGACTCGATTACGCTGGGCTGGAGACTCGTTATAATATAAATCTAGTTAGTTTCGGAGCGGACACGGATGTTATAAGGTGGATCGTTAGGGCTAGGACAAAGTGCCCTGAGTTATTCTGTAAACAGCGCTGACCGATTTGGAAACAACCGATATAAAGCGGAAGAGCCTTTCGATTCAACGACGAGGCCATTTCGATCGACAAACGCTGGACTCGAAGACGTTAAGCTACGCGAGATTTCGCGAGATTTCGCGAGAATCTGAAAGTTTTATCCACCCTCGTTTGGGAATGAATATTTACTGGAGACTCGGAGTCGCGGGCATCCGAGGGCGGAGACGAAGGGCCGCCAGCCACCGGCAGAGAAACTAATTTCGTTGCCCCTTTTCGAAGTCCAATAAAGCGCAATAACGCGGTTTAATTAAAATTAATAACGGCCCCGTTGGATCCGTCGGGGACTGAAGAACGCTCGGCCGCGATATTGTCTGGCAGGATTATTAAGATAAAAACGGGCAGAAGGAAAAGGAGAAACGGACGTCGGAGGAGGTCAGGCCGGCGGAGCAATGCAGCCTCCAGAACCGAGGGGGGCGATGCGAGCTGCAAGTGCACGGAGAGGTGCACTTGACCTCCTTAGACCCGCGAGCGCACACGCGAGCGCGATGCACGATGCACGTTGCCAACAGCGGTCCCGCGACCCTTCACCTCACCTCACTGGCTATTCAATAGTCTAAACTTTTCCGCGGTTTGGTAGCCTCGCCCCGGGAGCATGGAATAGCGTCTAGCTAATAAAAACTCGCTACCCTCGCCTGGCAAACCAGCATAGGCATTCTTAGATCGACGAAAGTTCAAGGAGAAAACGGAAACAAGCTTGAAGAACTTCAGCGCGAAACGTCCTCCCGCAATAAAGAAGTGACAGCCGTTGACAGTCGCTGGACGGTGTTCCGAGGAGCCTCTTTGAAAACCGGAGAAGCCCAGCATTGCCCCGTCAACGGTCACTAATTAACCCCGCTTTGAAAAAGGAAGGTTGACGAACTTTTCTTATTGCAAAGGGCTCGGGAGTGTTGCGGAACACGAACGGGCGCGCGGGCATCGTGAAAGAGTGGCTGGCCGGCGCGAAACTGCTTCACGATGGAAACCGTCTGAATTGAGAAACTGGAAAAGTCGATCGCGTCGATTAGTTTAAACCGTATGCATCGGGGGCAACGAGCAGAGCAAGTCCTTGATTTCAGGCTGCCTTACGGCCCGCGATTCTACATTCACTCGGGAAATGGTGCCGGCAACAACGCTCCCGGAATATCGCCGTGCCTCCCACATTTACCGAGGCAATCCAATACAATGTCATCGTGGCTGTTCGACACGGTATCGGTGTATCGGCACTCGTTGCGAAACTACTCCCAAGATCCTAATCATCCTACTCACCTCACCGGGAATATCACTTGCTGCGCCCGTTCCTTAGGCGCGTACAAGCTTGTTCACGCGATTAGAATCACCTGGCGCATCACTTTCGCATCGACACCTTAATGTTCCGCTCGGGAAATCACCCTTTATACACTAGCAATTAGAGGCACAGTGGAGTCGTAAATTGAGCAATTAGGTGGGGCCCCAGATTCAGGCGGAAGCACAGAGCTGCTTCGTGGTTTGCACTTGAATGAGACTAGTAGAAGCTGAGTGACACGCGATGTACACACCGTAACACTCGGGGATTCTATTGTACACGCAACAAAGCTGCTTCGGTAAATTATTTTTGTGTATCGCTCGTCTCAGAGCCTCGATTATAAATAACTGATAAGAGGCTCCAAGCTACGTTCCGGAGGACTGTGTTCCGGGAGGTGGCTGTCGCGTCGCGTTGCTGTGATATACTACACGCTACACATACTCCAAACAACCCCAAGCGAACCTCAGCTCCTCTTACTCCCACACTCTTCCCAACGACCTTGCTCGACCGCTCGAGACTGGTTTACCTTTACGCCTCGATGACTCGACCCACTCTCCTATTTCTCTTCCACCTGGTCCAAATGATTGGTCAACGGAGCAGGAGATACATATGTAGGTCAGTTGACTCAGGTGCTCGAGTAAACAGGTTGTGGCGTGGGGTCGTAAGGTGCAGGTGGCTTTTCATTCATGCCCCAGTAGGTAGAGTCGTGGACTCGAGTCTTATAAGGGGGTATTCTACCCAAAAATTCGATTATTCTTTTGATTTTCTAATAGTTTAGGGTTTCGAAAATATGTCCCTGAAATATTAAGGTGAAATTCGGAAATCTCACAGAGTTATAGGCAGTCGTTTCCTCGACTCTTGTATCTAAAGAGGCTATGACTGACAGCAGAGAAGAGAGAACTGCCCAGCATAATTTTTTTTAAGCTAAGGAAGGTTTCCTCTACGGTCCTGGTATAGCAGATTGGGGGAAAGTTACAGAAATTAATCGTTGTCTACTGTAACTTCAGTCATATAGGTCGTACCTGCATGAAAAAGTTTAAACGCGTTTTTCTTGAAACAATTTTTTTAAATCAGACGCACATTTATCTCGAAAACCACTGCACCGATTGAGCTAAAATTTTACACACATTCAAAGACGAGGAAAATGGTCAAAAGAAATTACGAAGAAATCTGTAGATGAAATTTTAAGCAACAAATGGGGTACAAGAAAGTTGCGAGAGAATATTGTCTTCCATAAAACAATATTGGAACGTTAGTCCAAAAATTGGAACAGAGAAATGAAGTGAACATGGGTTTACTATTAGGTCCAATTAAGAATGTATTTTCACAAACAGATGAGGGACAACTTGTCAAATATTTATAAGATATGGTCTCACAACTCCTGTACGAGAATAGGAAGAAAATAATTTAGAAGAAATGCATATTTACATCGATTGCGAAAATATTTAGAGGAACCGTGTTGCTCCATTCTCGGTATCCCGTCATACCCCGTGGCAGGGGCAAGATGGTTTTTCATTACTTCCTTTTAAAAGTTTAATAACATCAAATTTGTATTTGAATATTGCTCAAACTATGCACCAAAGGTTAAAGTATTACCTTATAATTATACCATTTTGATTCATAAAAACTTAATTAAAGGTATAATTACAATTATTTTGCATGTTTGCTTAGCTTCCCCATAATTCCCCCTTCCTCTATATATTTAAGAGCCTCAGAAAAAAATATCCTCGAGCGATAAGACTCGGACCTCACCAATATCGCCAAAGTCAACCCTCCAAGGTCTCTTATTCCTAGCTCCCCCTTATAGGGTTTCCTGATCCCACATAATGATCAGGTGACAATCGATCTATACACAGGGTTCGTATTGAAATGAAAGGATTTCTAGCAGTGCGAGTCCCGGTATCCTACATGTATAGGTACGTCACCGCACGCAGCAGCTTCTCCACACGTGCAAAGTGGGTTTACGCGGACGTCAGGCTGATCTTGTGACATCACGATATCTCTATCACCAGGTGTGCATAGTATTTGCCAGGCCACTGCTTCGATTCCAACACGTAACACTGCCGCGATGCATTCCACGCTAATCGTCACGTCGCGAAATTGTTTTGCCAAATACGACCTTGTTTTACGAACGCATCGGCGTTCAATAGAGATTTCACGGAATCACGGGCGCGAGGATCGGGAGTGGCTTAAGTGCGCCGACTACTCGGCGCAGATTTCGCCCAATTTACCGCGAATTTAGCGGGCGCATTTAATTAGCTGCACGCGCGTTACTGTAAGTGACACTTAATCCCCCAACAATCTATGAACGCGTGACTATGGAATTATTAAAGAGGATCTCTCGCGATCCCACTGTGCCGTTTCTCGACGACCCCCTCTCGGTAAGATTGATCCATCCAAGGCTCCGTTAGACCCGCGCCGGCGGCGCAAAAAACCCCGTTGTTCATTAATTATAGTCGAATCACTGCGCCGTAAACCCCCCTCCCCGCGGAACGTTGGAATCGTTCGACGTGGCTGCAGCCGTGGTATTTGCCGGAGATTTAATTGAATTGGAACGCGTCGATCGAGAGGCATTGGGGCGCCTCGCTAATTCGATCTTCATTCGGAGGTCATCCAGGTTCGATGGAATCGGTTTGGCAGGGCCTGCGGTGAGCCAGGCGTCGTTTATGATTGTTTCGCGGGAATCACGAGTTCCTCGACGACGTTTCCTGTAGCAGCGCGACCGATTGGGCTCGCGAGGCGTCGAGACCTCCGGAGAGAGGCGAACAATTGGCCTGACGGCCCGACAAATTGGAAGGCGTAACGGCGTGGTGGCCTCGGGGGCCAAGGAACGGGGCGACGCGACGAAAGGCTGAGCAGATGATGACATAAACAAATTATAAATAAAACATCGAACATCTCGGGGACGCGGTTAGCTGGCTCGGCCGTGCCGTACACCATCCGCGACGTCGCGTCGTCCCCGTCGTCCTCTTGGTCGTCGTGCTCGTTGTCGTCGTGCCAGCAGCGTAACGACTGCTTTGAATTTCATGAGGGTGCGAATGAATTCATGGTGGGATGGCGCGGTTTACCCCAGAGACCCGACGACTTCAAACGCCTGCCGTGCCTCCGCCCTGCGCGGCGGGCGCGCACGCGCGTGTAAATTTACAGGGCACCGAGTCTAATTCGGAAAATAATAACTGCTTGGCCCGAGTGATAACCAACGGCCGACGCGACGGTGTGTGTGTGTCACGAGGAGGACCCTCGCGAACAGTTCGGGCAGCACGAAACGATACCGCCGTTATTTATTCATTCCCGTCTAGCCAGCTGGAAAACTAAGGATAGATAGATCGACTCGTCTCGCCTCGCACCGCCAATCCGATCGGCCCGCGAGCGAAAATTTACCCCCTGTCACTTGGTGACGCAACTGGTCGCTCGGATGACAAGATTTATAACATCCCGCGTCCCCGATCCAGACACCGTTCCCGTCGACAAATGCGCGGTGGTATCGGCGAGTCGAACGAGAGCTGACGAAGAAGAAATCCGCGACACGCTGACCGAACCGAACCATCGATTACGTAAGGCTGTCCAACGAAAGGGAGCGTTTAATTGGCAAACGAATCGCCAAGGATCAAGCAATCTGTCCATCGACGCGTGAGCCTCGGCCTCGATAAAAACAGCCCTTGCAGTTCGGTATCGATCTGGAGGGGTACGTCGATCCCTGGCGATGCTCTATCGGCCGCGAAACCTTCCCATGAGATTCCCTCGGTCGGCTAGTATTGGTCTCGTAGCCTTTCTTTACCAATTATCATACCCATACACAACGGTGTTAATATGCACTTTGACAGCTTATCAACGGCAAGTAAGTGCCGCTGCTCAATTAACGTCGCGATAATAAACAAACTCCGACGTTATATTCGCGAAATCGAACTGGGAAATACCGCTGTTTAGTGTCAATGGCAACAGCCGTTAGCATCAAATTCGTTCGCATTACCGATATGCATCAATTCCCAAGTACAGTTCCTTGTAAGTTGTCATTTAACCGAGCGGTTGCATTTATCGACTTCTTGTAAATGATATAGATTATACGTAATATATAAATAAATATTGATGAGACAAGGTTAAAAACAGCTCGGGGTATTACGCGATGAATGCCTCCGCATTAATCCTCTTAAAACCCCAGTTCCACGGTTATCTTCGTCGATTGTCTGCTGGTACAAGATACTAGCCACTCGAGGAAGAGCTTACATCGGATAAACTGACAAGAGTGAAGGTACATGACTCGGGGAACTCGAAAGTTGCGTGCAATTAGTCGTATCGGAGCAGCACGCGACTATGTACGAGGAGGTGGATACAGTTTGAAGAGGCTAGAATAGAAGCGGAGTGGGCCACCCGGTGCGGTCCCCGCTCCAGTTACTCGTCAGCGAGCGAGACTCGATAAATTCTTCGCGCCTTTCCGGGGGAACAGAGGCTCCGCGTAATAAATTAATCCGCCGTCGATCGTGGGGCGGGGTCCGCGGAAAGTTGCCCCGGAATTCAAGGAGGAGCTCGAGACCCGGAAACAACTGCAGGCCCCGGTCGGAACAACTCTGAGAATCAAGCAAGTAGATGATGAATCCGGCAGGACCTGGCGTTGTCACGCGCCTCGGTAATCTGTCGGATCCCCAGGGCTCGAAACGCGCGTATCCGCGCCCCGGGCGCGTGCACCGGCTTTGTTTACCCGGGACTGCTTGCCGAGACAGCCGTGCAACCAGGGACGATCTTGCATCGCTGTAACGTCGAATCCGAAGAACGTGGTTCGTTATTCTTGAACGAGCAGGGACAGCCGCGGAGGAGAAAGGAAAATAGAGGCGAGGTGGCAAAAGAGAAACTTGGAAGCGACGAAAGCGAAGGCTCGTCCCTCCTTCCATCCCAGTTCCGTTCTGTTCCTCGACGACCGAGCCTCTTCTTTCCAGAGACGCGTCCGGACCACGGCGCCAGTTGTCTTCGACGTCATCTCGAGTAATTGCGGCTGCACAGAACCGCGGCGTAACGCGCAAATGCGCTTTGCAATTCGAACGAGAGCTTCGACGTCGGGATTTAAACACCGTTTGTCGTCTCGACTCTGTCAGCTCTAGCCTCGGCAAACCTGCGAGGATCATTACCATATTTCCGCGTCGATTAACCCGAAGGAAGAGTAATCCCGTACATTTTTACATGCTCGGCTTCCCTGCGCGAATTTCCGTTTGAAGATAACTTCAACCGATTCCACTGCTGAACCGTTATTTTTAAAACCGCGTGAGTAATTGTAGTACACGCGTGCGCGTGCACTGTTCGGTTCAAAGTGCACGCCCTCGTTTAACATTGTCCTTGGACTATCAGCGAGGTTGTAAGCGCGTAAAACGCTGTCGCGGGAGAGATTTCGTGCTTTTCCACGTGTAAACGGTTTCTCATTCACGCCACGTCCGTGGTAATAACCTCGCCAGAAGGAAACTCGATTTCATTTCTTGGGGGAGAGAGGAGCGCGGCGTGGCTACACGCAAAGAATCCAGAACTGAATGTATACATCGGGTCCGTGGAATTAAGGGTGCGAAGCATAATACGGTTGGATTATTAAAAGCCGCGATACGAAGAGCACAAAAGCCTCTTAAAAACGGGGGGAAAAAATAGGGTGGAGCGTGGTCTGGCGCGTTTTAGTATTCCCGGGCGGAGCGGCGGAAACGCGATAGGCAATTAACCTCGTTACTGGCAGCCGGAACGTGCGTACGTTCTTCTTGATTTTCTTGCCACGGCCAGCCAGCGCCGCGAGTAAACGCGTGCGAACACGGTGTTACCTATCTTGAAATTGTGCGGACCAGGCTACTAACGGAGAGGGCGACCATTACCAGCATTGGTTGGGCTCGGGGGAACGGGTTCTTGCCTAGCGCGTCAATAATGCAAACGCGTGCAAGCCGCGGGGTATAAGCAAGGCCGTAAATATTGTGCCGCGACGCTGATGGCCGCGGATACCTCGCCACTAAAACCTTTGTGCAGAGGGAGAAACTACATAGAGGAGTGCCAGGAGTCTGAAGACGTGGATCGCGAATCTGGATCGTTGCTTAAGGGGGCCGTCTCATTTTTGTTATTGTCCGTCTCACCGGACCTTGAATGTGTGCGGACGGTCACACAAGCTAAGTTAAGCGTGTACGTACACGCGTGTAGTAAACAAACCGTTTTAACCGTCTTTCGTCCTGGAATCGGCTAGAAAGAAGTTTTTGCGGGTACAGTTACCTTCAGTAAACATCTGTGCAGGGTGGTCTGGTGTGTTTGAACGCTAATAAGCACTGTACGTTGAAATAATAATGAATTTATGAATCGAAAACTGACAGAATGAAGCTTCAAGGCTTCTCCGTTGGTGGCGCTAATGGTGTACTGTAGCTACGTAGCACCAGCGTGACGTATAAATTCATTATTATTTCAATATACAGTGCTTATTAGCGTTCAAACGCACCAGACCACCCTGCACAGATGTTTACTGAAGGTAACTGTAGCCGCAAAAACTTCCTTCTAGCCGATTCCAGGACGAAAGACGGTTGAAACGGTTTGTTTACTACACGCGTATACGTACACGCTTAACTTAGCTTGTGTGAGCGTCCGCACACATTCAAGGCCCGGTGAGACGGCCCCCTTAACCATCCACCCATCTGCTAGAGAAATGTGTAGTCGAAAGGTTTCTTATACAACGATCTAACGAAGCCGAGACAGCCGATAAATAACGTCGTTTCGGCGGACAAAAGTGTGAGGCATCTTGCGCTCCACCCTCCCTCGCGCAGCTATCCGTTTTAATCGCCGCGAGAAAAGGAGGTAAAAAGGTTGCTGCGCTTTGCGTCGCTTCCGTTACTCTCCTCTGGCATTCTGTCCGGCTTCTGTGCGTTCCCCGTGATCCCTATCCGTCCTATAATTCCATCAGCGCCGTTTTGCACCGTCACACCGCATCCTGAGCGTTGAAAAATCCTCGCGGCAAACCACCAGCAATGCCCGTTATTAAGAATAATGATTGCCGAGGACTAGGGACTGCCACCCGAATACATATTCATGAAGGTAAGTGAATCGGCCAATATCTTACCGGTCGCCGTTCTTCTCTCCCCTTTTGTTAAAAAATCCCACACAGTCGGGGACCGTCTCACCGACGGCGGACGGTTGTCGACGTCGTTTGTAGACCGCGTCGAATCGCTTTAGCTGTCGCGGGACGGACGCGAAACAAACCGGCACGGCTGCCGGTACATTTCGTCGAGGGTGCGAAACCGAAACTCCCGCAACGGCTCGATTTCTGTCCGACACCGTCACGTCCGTGTCGTGCCAACTCGCTGCCTTCCGCGTCTTCCTTCCCGCCTATTCTCTTTTATTCAAACCGCGAATTTTCACCCCGCGATCCATTGATCTCTGTCTGCCCGCCCGTAGCCCTCTCCCTCTGCTCCCAGTTCACCTGCTCATTAAAGAAAGTGCCTTTCCATTTCGTGAAAGTTTCAGTCGCGATGAGTATCCCGCTGAATCCACTGATAAGCTCTATCGGTACACAGCTGCTGAATTTAATACTCATTAAGTAATCGAATCTAGTCTCTAATCGGGGCGATATCAATTTTCCGCGGGAATATTCATAACCCGTCAATGAATAATGCTTTGATCAGTGGATCCGACGGTGGCAATCGCCGAGCGGCCTACATAATAGAGGAGGCGATTCTGTGTGTTTTGATTTGAAACTTAAATGACGTAACGATACACGTGCTAGCTTGGCGAACAGTGGATCCCATCGTTGGGACCGCTTTAGAGTAAAGAAAGTATCAGGATTCTCGAGGCGAGGGCGTGGAATGGAAAGAAGCTATTCGAGAATCGAGTTGGAGGCTGCATTGTCGAGGGGGAAGGGGAAGAATAAATCGGTCCCGACGCCGAAGAGTCAGGTTCCCGTGGAATTCGAGCTGCGAGGAGTGAGGAGTCGCGCGTCGATCCCTTTCACTCGATTAAGCCGCGCGTTGATCGTGATTGGATCCAGCGGCAGGCCCGGAAGAATCAATTATCCTTACGAGATCCGGAGGCCTGGCCGTCGGCGTATTCGAAGATTTCCCCCGAGCCAAATCGAAATCGGGCAACTTCCACGACGAACACCGACCAGCCCCAGACGATTAAGATCTCGAAGAGTCGTTGTTCGCGTCGGGTGTATTGTCTCCTCCCGACGCCGGCCCAACAGCCTTCGCTCATTCCAGGGACGACTACCCCTCTCTTTCTTCCTCCTCATTCACTGGCCCGCAGTTTTTTACGCCGCGGGATTTACGCCTGCAGCTTTATTTATTCACGCTTTAATTACCGTCCCGAGGCTCCCGCAGCAGGGGTGTCCGGGCACGTGGATGCACTCCGAAACGAGAAACTTCAGGGTGGCACCGAGATTAATGGGCTTGGTTAACGTACCCCTCCGCGCGAGAAATTCGCGTTGTGTACACGCGTGTACACATATTTGAAAAGGAAAGCTACAACGAGGGATAAGGGGGTGGGTTGGGAGGCGGCGAAGCAACGATGAAAGTAACAAGGACGAGTAATGTCGTTATTCATCGGGAGCCTGGTGTTCCCTACGTTGTCTCGAAATGACGTCGGCCAGGGCTTTTCAGGCTCTTCTTTGTTCCAGAAACAAACGGTCGACCCGTGAAATACTTGACTCCATTTCATCCCTCTTTACGACCCCGATTCCAGCCTCCGTATAAGTCGGGTTTGAGAAATTTCCTCCAAAATTTTATTGTCCAACGGAATTGCTTTCTTCGACCCGATCCCGTCGCGCGTTTGCTCCGCGTGCTACCTTTAGCGTTAGATCCCACACCCTTCCTTGCTCTTCGCTACCACTTCTTCTTCATTCTCGTTCGATGAAAAGTTTCGAATCGTTCCCTTCACGGCTAGCGGCGCTGACCCGAGTGAAAGCGGTTCGTTCTTTAAAGACAGAGGCTCGGGAAGGCCTAGGTCTCGCGCTCGTTGCCGAGACTCCGCGGCGGTGCATGTAGCCCTCGAAGATACCATCGAGCCGAGCCGAGTCGACTCGAGTCGAGTCGAGTCGAGTCGACTGCAGGGCCGATCGGAGAGGGCAAGGGGCGCGTCGGCATTCATCCGCGTAGATAACATCGCTTGTTAAATCCACCCTCGCCACCATCGTGTACCCACCACACTTACCTGCAGGCCGCCTCCGTTGCTGCCAACATCCTACTGACACGAGATAGCAAGTCCAGTCACTAGCTCATCCAGCTCCCTTCTGCCCTCCGATTGTCTACAGTTGCTTCTCCGACAATGCCACATCATCCGCACACGACCACTGCCACCGCCCAGCTGGCCACTGTTACCAATCACACCGATCCAACCATCTGCCGGTGATTGCTGCCGCTCATCCGATTAGATAATCACCGGTCAGATTCAACTTCCCTCCAATGCACTCGCGATCCTTTGTAACTTCCTCCGTCGTCCTCTACCATGGGTCTACTTGTCGTGGCCGTTCAATATCTCATTTTAATGACGCATAGTCCACTTTTACAAAATACCCCCCAGAGGAATTACAGAACCGGAATCCCGTATCGCTAAACACTGCCGCGAAAGAAGTAACGGACGTGGCGCGTTCTCGCCTAAATACCAATATCCTTTCCTATCGGTGAAAAGGGTGTCCGATAACAAGCTGTCTGTCGATACGCGTCCGCGTATCCCACGTCGGCCGTTATTAGTTTGAAGCATCGACAAATTGCTCAGCTGTCCGTCCGGCCGTCTGGCTGGCGGTTTCACGAGGAGATCGCGGTTCCCCATCGCGTTTTTAATCCGCCCGGTGATTCCGTTCTTTTCGTCACGGGAGGAAACCATCGATGCCAAAACGGGCCGTCGATGGGTTCGAGTAGGTTTGATGTTTGATACGCGGGTATCGATCGTTGTCAGTTTCAGGCGGCCGCCTGAAAGCCCGGCCAATCGGGTCAGCTGTTACGCGTAACGCGGTTAACTGTCGCGTCTCGACGTTCCTATCGATTCACTCTTCTCCTCTTTTTACCTTGCTGCACCGAAGGCTATCGATATCAGCTCGTCACCGTTCGACCGGGCGTCGAGTGTCGGACCTTGTCATTCTCCTAGCAGCCCTCTGCTCGCGTTACGGTTTCACGCCGCGCCTCTCCGGATGGCTATCGTTTCGTCGATCATCGACTGCGACCCACGGCTTTCGGACGCAGTATTTACGCGCTGGGATCGTCAGTGTCTCCTCTCTACGAAGGCCACTCGAGGAGCGCGATGAACGTTTACGAGCACTCGCCAGACGTAACGAGGCTGCTCGCGGTGGAAGGTAAGTGCGACGAAAATAATGCCGGTAATGGGAATTACCTTCATCGTGGCTTTATACCAGGCATAAAGGATGCTCGCGGTAATGGCGGGCAGAAACGAGGAGCCTGCTTCTCGATCGACTTGTTTGCCAATTAAGCGTCTTTGCGAATGCGAGGAGCGCAGTGTGTACCTACGGAGTTTAGGATAAATAGTACAGCTCGGTTAGCTTTTTGCTCGCCGAGCGGGGAGTAGGTAGAGTAAAGAATAAGGAAACTGAGGGTGACGTTGGTTGGACCGTGAGGAGGATAACTGCAGGGGGCGACACGGCTTGGGAAACAATCGTGTCGCCCTAACAGCGTCGATTTGTCGAACGACGAAAACGGTTCACCCCAATTTCAGGTCCCTCTGTAGAACCGTTCACTTTTCCAACTCTGCACGGGGGGATAAAATGTTAGCAAAATAAATACAGCGTGGCACTAGTCTATCCGGGCAACCCTTGAAAGATCCCCATGAAAGCGGGAACTTACTCGACGAGGGCCGAGGGTCCGTGGCAGAAATGTCAGTGAAATTAAGCGAGAGGGAAAATTCGTGAAAAAGCCCCTTCCCCGTGTGTCCCGACCCCCAACTACATCGGGATCCTCGAAAATCCCCCTGGCAATAATCCACGAATCCACTGGTCCGTTCCGGCACCGTTCGAATCTACTGCTGTCTAAACAGCAACCGGAAGGAAAAGCGGTAGCTACGCTGCGATTTCACTGCTCGGCAGATTAACGCGTTCATTTATAAAGTGCATTCAAATCAGCTTGTCAAAGCGGCCCCGGTGAAAATGGAGGGAGGAAATTCGTGAAAAGATCCACGTGAAAAGAAGCACGGAGGTCCCCGGTGCTTCTCGGAAATCCTCTTTGTTAAAATCCTCCTTGGCGATCTGGTCATTGAATTTTCAAAAAGGGCCCCCTAGGTATTCATAATCTATGCCCCTTCCGCGAGGACACCGCCATTTGCGAATGGATTTCGCGTGCCTCGGAAACGTTCTGTCCACCTAAACGGTCCACTGTTGCATTTTTCAAGGGCCGTGGGGGATTCCAAATACTTTTCGATGGATTTCCCTTGGACGCGTCCTGTTCGCTGCGAGTGGGGTGAGGACGAAACACAGAGAGGAGAGCAGATGAAAGAGGAAAAAATGAGGGACGCGTCGCGTCGGGAGAATGATTTCGAGCGTGCCGCGACAACGTTTCAACGCGGAATTAATAGACACCGGGCAGCAGCGCGCACACGCTGTGTATCCCACGTATTTGCTCGAGCAGAATCGCGGGTTTTTTGCCGGACAAAATTGCAGCTTAATGCCAGATCGTTCGCGAAGGCGCGAACTAGCGAATTGGTAGCTTCCCGTCTCTCCCGGGCGTGTCCAGCTAAGCGAGCGAAAAGCGAACAGGAGCGAGAGGTAGAGGGTGGAAAGGTCAGGCACATGTGCATCTACGCGAAACCGGAAGCGGATACGGCGGAAACGGGATGGAAAGGGTTGGGTGCATGGGTGCATGGGCGAAAGGGTGAAGGGGGTGGAGGACGGCCGGTTGGTCACTGCGACGGAACCACCGTGCATAAATCCCTCGCTTGACGAGCGCCGTTGTTTTTGCGATTTACGAAGCGCGACAATATTTGCACATTCGTCCTGCGCGATCGGTGTCACCGACCCGCGTTCCGTTGCAAAATGCCACACACAAATCCAACCTCGGCGATAATCATTCAAGAACCCCCGCGCTGTTCATGGCCCCGCTAAGTCGCGTCTTCTTGAGAATAAAAAAGTGGACACAGTCGTCGTCGTAACTCCGCAAATTTCCTTATTTACAAGACCTCGGAGTTCCCCTCGATATCTTCAGGTTAATTTTTTTAGCATTCCCACTTCCGACACCGCCTGCTCCCAACAGAGCATCCCGAAAGCCCGGTAACCGCGAAAAGTATCCGATAACTGATGTCGGATGCACGGTCGCTAATTGCTAACCGTAAACTCGCAGGCAAGGGACAAGGGCGATAACTGGCGCCGCAGGTTTATGTAATGAGAGCATGCATTCGTTCCCCATTGTTTCGCGTTGCTCGTTATTTTTCGAGGCAACTTTCGTAATAACGATCACCGCCGCGAACCAGTCGCAGCCTGGCCTAGCGTTAATCAATTCCCCAGAAGCAGCGAAACTATCGGCATTTCACGTCGGGCAAGCTTGTACGGCCGGGTTCCGCGACTATCGATCCGCGAAACTGTTTATCGTTCAACATAATTGGACTAACGAAACGGCGGTCAGAAGAGGGATCGGCGAAAAAAAAGCGGGCATCGTTTCCAAGCCACTAACTTCGAACGATAAGCGGCCGCTGCAAACGACCCACTTTTCCCGCCGTTCCATATATAACGAAAGCCGTACGCCCCTCGGTAACTTTACTTTCCTTCCGCTCGGCGTAACCACCCCGCCCTCCCCAACCCCCTTTTCTCGCCCCCAAACGAGCCATTCTCTTCGTCATTAACGTGCCAATTTCTTTCTTTTTTTCACCTGCTCCTTCCTTCGTTTGCGCCCCCGATGGCTGCGCTTCCGTTGTACCGCCGAGCGAATCGGATTATGCACGCGGCTAATAATACGCTCCTCCCGCCTATAAACGTTCACGAGGGTCCGGCCGTGCGATTTACGCCGCGAATTTCGCTAACGAAAAGTCCCCATTCAGCCACGGCTACTGGATGCTTAAGGGGCGAGGCTGTAAAAGCTTTCGATTCGCCCGCGCGGATGATCGAAAGTCAGAGGCGACTCTGCCTTTGAGCGGTCGCATGGGTTTCGCAGTCATTATCATTGTTAGTATCAATGCAATCTGGATGTGGGTTCTGAGATCGGTATCGACATAATCACGCCGGTAATGACCTACGAGTTAATTGGCAGCCGTGCAAATCGATTTTCGATAATCCGTCAAAGAGGACCAACCGATCGGCTTTAGCGTCGGTGTTCTAGCTGCTCGAGAGCGCGCAATTTCAACGACGCCTGTTCGATCTTCCGCCGAAATATCGGCGATCCATACTTCAAAGGGTATCGCCGAAGCCTCCGTTAACAACGCTCCGACCGTGGAGCAACGGGAACGTTGCTGGTTTTTAATTATTTTCCAGAGGCAGACGGCGGCTCGTCTGCTCGGCCGCGCGTTCTCGCGGAAAACTGGCGTCGATATTGCCGCGTGTCTTCCGACGATTCGTACGGTTATCAATTAATCAATTAGCGAAATCACCTAGTAGCGCAATCGACGAGCAATCGCAGCCTCGTTCGAATGAAACGACGCGGACGGTTGTAGTGCAGGGGAGGAACGGCTCCCCTGTTTCGCGCCGATCAAATTCCCCCATCCGATTCGCAATGACCGTAATTCCCGCGTGGAAGACGTAATAACGTGTACGCGGTCGCTCCCTCCCCTCTACGCCCTCTTCCCGATCGTTGCAGTTCCTTTCTCCCGTTTTAATTCGCAGCCCTAGCTTAATTGGAAAGAATGCAATATCGTTCACTCAGCGAAGAACAGCCCGTTTGTCGCGGTACGTAAAATCGTTGGCTGCCGCGGCACGCGAGACTGCGTCGCTTGAAAGCGATGATTCCGCGTGCATCGTTCATTTCTTATTATACGCTGATGACCTTAAGATTTTTAGAACCATACATGATGTTCAGGATGCGTCTGATTTACAGGATGACTTAAATAGATTTGTACGATGGTGTGAGGATAACAGTATGATACTTAATATGAAAAAATGCTTTTGCATGAGATCATCACGTGCAATTAACTTGATCGATTATGAGTACAAGTTGGGTAACGAAGTCATTTCAGAGGTTGAGGATATTGTAGACCTCGGCGTCACCTTTTCTAAATGCCTTAATTTTAATAAGCACTATGAAAATGTAACCAGAAAGGCGTTGAGGACCCTTGGTTTTGTATTTAGATTCGCTAAACATTTTAAGAATAGGGACTCGTTAAAGCTTCTTTACACTTCTCTTGTACGGCCTCACCTTGAGTATGCGTCGGTGATCTGGAATCCTAGGCACAAGATTTATATTAACCTTTTTGAGAGAGTTCAGCACAAGTTCTTGAGGTCTGCTGCCTGGGTTTTACGGAATCCGATGTCATTCTTGGACCATGACTATGGTCCGATTCTCCGTGAATACAATCTAATGCCGCTTTCTCAGAGAAGGCTTATTTCAGATATGCTGTTTTTGTATAAGGTAGTCCATAACCGAATTAATTGTGCTGATTTGCTAGGTAGATTAAACTTTTATGCCCCCTGCAGATATCTCCGCTCTAGACTTGGATTTGATTTCAGATTGCCGTCATATGCTCATCATACGATTGATCCCATGAATAGGGCCATATGTGAATTTAATGATCACTTTCTTAATATTGATTTGTTCTCGTGTTCATTTAGTGACTTTCATGTGTTGCTGCGAAGGGCTGTTTTGGATGTATGAGCAAGTGTGATTATGTGATAGACTGACTTTGTATTGTTTATGTTTACTGTTGTAATTGAAAAGGGTTTGTCCCGTTTACTATATTAATAATAATAATAATAATAATAATAATAATTTCCTAGCTGTTTCCTCCTGCAGAGCATCGGATCGTAGCTCGAGAAAACTCCACGTCTCGCTCCTCGCTTCGAATCAATCCCTGCTAGGGTAGATGCACCATTTGTGGCCACTTTAAGATATTGTACCAGTTTTGGCCACTTCTTAAAAAATATAATATTTTTCCGTGTAAACAATAAATGTAACCTTATATTTCGGGCGGTATACTAAACAAAATATTTATGATGTGAAATTCTCCATAGAATAATGATCTGCAAATAATTTAAAAGTAAGGTAATTATGCACATGGCCAAAAACAGTGCAATGGCCACAAACGGTACATCCACCCTACTTCTATCCAACGATCCACGGCTGCTTTAATTTTCAATTTGCCGCTTGCTTCGCAATTAACAATATCTAATTTTTTATCACCAAGGCTGTTATACTCTGCTGGGATTTGTAGCAGTGGCCTCGAAGCGGAGGCAGAAGAAAATCGCAATTTCGAAAGAATCAGGACTTCATTGACGAGAAGCGAAATACTGGAATCAACTGTGGGAAAGAGGGACGCGACGCAAACGCGGGGATCGCGAGAGAAACGCGGTCACGCGATTGCGTTTACCCGGTCTTTTCCTCTCGGCCCAGTGTCGCTGGCCTACACCGCGAGCAATTTTCCTTGAAAACGTCGTGTTCCTGTCCGACTGCTCAAAGAAACGAGGGTTACGCTCGCGTGTTTCCCTTTGAAACGTCTTTGTTGAGAGAACCGGGAGCTAGTGACCGCAACAGGGCTAACGAGGCGAGCAGATTCTTGCTTAGTACGTTCCTTCTTCGAGAAATACTATCGTTCGGAGGCTGGTCGCGCGAAGAACCACAAGGCCTTGCGCCGAACATACTGTTTAAAGAGCGCGCCACGCGTAATTGAGCTTAACGATTCTTGAAACCAGCAATTACTTAATGTCGACGCCGGGCAGCAAAGGTAGCAGGGAGAGGGATTAATGCAAATTTCTCGTTAAAATGGTTCTATCTAAGTAGCCTGCAGAGCCGCTTTTCGAACTCTCAGCCTTTCGCCGCTTTTGCGTCTCGTCGAAACTCGATTTCGCTCGCTGCAGCTCGGCAAGTTGGTCGAAGAAGCCCCTTTGGACTGAGCCGGCAGCGTCGAAGAATCGGATCGAGACGTCGGCGGTCGACCGGACGATAGAGATCGCGATGTAAATGATGGGTAGACAAAGGATTCGTGTAAGTAGTTTGTAAGAAGGTTTAATGTATATGGACGGGCACAAAGGAGACACGCGGGAGGGAAGGAGGTTTATGAATCGATCATGAGTCCGGCTCGCCTTTTGTCGGTAGTGTTCCATTATGGCTCCATTGTGAGCCGCCTTCTTCGAGCGTGGCTCGCGAGTATCAAGCTGAGCCGGGTTATTGCTAGATGCAACCTCGACATCATTAATTAACTTTAAACGATTCCATCGGCCTGGCCCATTCTCCCTGCCGCCCCTGATCGTTATTCAACGCGGACGGAGGGCTTCGACTTGTCAAGCCGCCTCGACCACGGCCAGTGCTCCCTAGCAAACGGAAATGATTGATTCGCCCGGGAAATTATATAGAAAACACGCTCGGTCCGATTGAAATTTACCGATGGAAAATCCGTCTTCGGTGGCGCGTGTCTCGAAAGCAGAGCGGGGCCGGTGAAAATTTGATGGGACTTCGGCGCGGCTTTGAATTCCGCCAGAAATCGATCCGGCCTGGGCTCTCGGGCACGATCGCGATACGGCCGAGGCGCTGGAAAATAACGTAGCCTTAAAACGAAAGCCGCGCGCGGGACGGGGGCCAGGAAATCGGCCAGGAAAGCCACGATGCCCGATAATAATGCACTCTCGGCGAAGCCGTGCGAGGGCTGCTGGAAAGGAGAACAGAGCAAAGGGATCGGGCCAGGATGGTATAGTCCTCACGGACTGCCCTATCAGACTCGGGTAATGGAAGCTGGGACTAATTATACGCGGCGTATTAATCAGCTATCGCGTTACTTTGAATTGGAACTAACGCGGAGCATCCCTTTGCAGGAAGGATGGAGACTAATTATGACTGAGTGACTCGCAACTCTCCGCGACGTGTCTGCGTCTGGCATCTTCCCGGTAACCGGGACTAGGGTTGGCTCGCTTCAATTCTACCCTGCTGACCCCCTGCCGTGAAATTACGCGGCATACTCATCCGAACTCGTCTCGTCTGCCCGTGAATTGCCCGGAATTTGCATACGTTTGCCGTCCTTGACTCACGGCTCCGGAGAATCCCCGGTCGAAGCGGGATTATCTTATCGCCCCCTCTCGTCCAGCCGAACGTAGGTTTGGAAATATCCGCGGGAAATGCCGCTCGACCGGCCCAGAGAAAATACTTCGGACCTTTGTACGCGACGGTATCTCGGTGGCATGTTGATCGGTTCTGTTCGTGTCACGTGCTCGCTTTCCCGATATTTTCTCTACCGTTATAAGGCATTCGCGTGTACGAAACCGCAAATAAGAAGAGGGCGAACGCACGGAACACCGAGGCCACAGTCAATTACCCCCGGCCGGCCACTCTCCTCCTTTTTGTATAAACTCTCGCTAAACAAACTTTCCCACTTAACGCCGTCACGTGAATCGAACGGATAACCAAACTAGCGCATGTTTCGTGAAAAATATCGAGCGGCCGAGCGCGTCCAGCCTCTACTACATCCGCGATTCGAAATTGGACGCGATACATTATACTTTCCCGTCCGCGTCGTTATTACGAAACTCCCGGCCCGGGTAAGTCCTTTTAGAGCGAGCCGCCCCGGGAGGCGAGACGACCTCGAGGCAGAAATTCCCTGGGAATAAACTTTCCTCGGAGCTTTGCAAAAACGCCCTCCCATCCCCCCGAAGAAGAGCGTCGTATCGAATATTCGTGCGGGCGATACGCGTGTCGATTAATAACGACACCGCCCGTGGCAAAAGGGAAAAGGGACAAGAGAGATAAGCAGACGTACGAGTGAACACGAATCGTAGTATATCAACGTCGAGCCTGATATATTCGCGTCTCCAGCGAACCTGGCTCGGCAACGGATTAATATAACACACGTACGATTCAATTAGCCCTTTGTTTACAACTTCCTCCTCCGCCTCCGAACCAGTTTAACGTGATTTCGATCGCAGTCGACGGGCACACAGAAGAAATCGATCGCATTCCCGCGCGTTTTCTGCCCGCGTCCGAATGCAAAAGCGCATAATACGCACGGAACCAGCGGGCACGCACAAAACGGAGATTAATATCGCCGTAATTCGTTGGCCAAATATTTATTTCGTGTTTAATTAATCGTTAGCTTTTAATGGCCCCGCCATATTTCCTGGCTTGTTTGGCCGTCTGGCCGTGGGCACCGGCTATTCTATTATAAATTATAGCGGAATACTATTAGGCGCCTCTGGCGTTCGCCGGTTTTATCGGTGACCAGCGGTGAATTATCGACGCTATCTTTGCGCGTCTCGCGAGTCGTCCTTCCGATAAAAAAAACACCACGATTTATACGCTAGAGTCACGAGGATCGCGAGTGAATGAACAGTTTTGGAGGCCTCCTCGTGATTACAATTCGGTTTGCCGAACTGGCTTCACCGTGATTGTTTTCAGGTCCATGCATACTCGTTCGACGGAGCATTCGACGCGAATACGAAGACGAGATCGTCCGAGGATTTTACACTAATTCTCAGCGGGTTAATCGCGGCCGGACAAGACAAGCGGGGGTAAACACGCGAGAGGAAGCTATCGACGAGGTGGCGAAGACGAATCGTGCGATTCGAAGAAATCTCGAGGCTCGTTGGGCCGCGAAAGCAGGTCGAGACAGTATCGTGGCCGTGGTGTACGCGATTCCTCCCTCGCGCCATTCCCCTGTGGAGTACGCCGACGGCTGCCGGGCCGTAGTCACGCTAGCACTACTAATTGCATGTCCGACCAAAGTATATCACTACTACTGCCACCCCTTATTCCCAGCCAGCGCACCGAATCCGCTCGTTTCGCCTCGCCTACACTTTCCTATTCTCCTCTCCCACCTCTTTTCTAGCCTTTTCTCTCTCTCCTCTCCCCCCAGCCTCGCCTGACCCACACTTACCCAGCCGATTCACGTCTTCCGTCGCTCTCAACTCTCTCGAATTCCCCACTGCGCCGTGCGTTTTGTAGCGCGTGCAAGTTAAGCCACCTCCATTCACCAGATCGCAATTCTTCCGATTAGATTCGTTGTTACCCTCCGCGACATTCGCTCCCAGCCTGTTTCAACTTCCGGTTTCACATTTAATCCTCACCGCTGGTGATTCGTCTCCAAAGCTACCCTCTGCTCTCCGTTTCCTTCCTTCCTTTCTTCCCCCGCCCGTCTAACGAGCTAATAATCTGTTTCACCGTGTCATCCATCTCTGGTCGATATCTCGTTCCCGAGCTTTGTCCTCAATTATCGCCAGCCCTGCCCCCGCCAGGCGTCGTTTCTTCGCCACTGTCCAAACGGACTTTCGTGTTCTCGCTTTCGCGTTTCGCAAGCAGGATAGGCTCGCGTCGAATTTCACGGAAGTCACGATTTACCTCCGGATGCCTGACACGCGTTATCTTCCTCGTTCCCTCTGCCGTTCCCCCCTCCAGCCCCGCGGCAGCTCTCCTCGCGATTAATCTGATGGGCTTGCCCTATATTCTCCCAGCTCTGTCTCTTCGTTATCCCGAATTTATGATATCGTTTGCACAACTAATTCGTTCGAGCCGCTCTCGTCCTCGTATTTCCCTCCGACTGTCTTCCACTTCCATCGAGGCGTCCAACTCTATTCCCTTCGTTTCCTCGGCGGCTCCATCTCCCACGCCCGGCAATTCTTAAACGTACCTGCTGAGAACTTCGATATATTTCGTCGACTACGCAAACTGTTGTCGCGTTTCCAGGTTTTTCCATGTCAATTCTGAAATTCCTACTCGGTTTTCTAAAGCCGCAGCACGGTTGCTCGCAGTCGAACCGCTTCCCTCCTCGCTTCTTCTTCGCCCTCGTGCTTCACCTCGTTCCACAACTCTCTTCAGCCGCGTTTCAACCTTTTCCTCTCTCCTTTGCCGCTTCATTCACCCGGCGTACATCGCGATTATTCCACCGGCCGAGCATGAACAATCGATTAATGTATTCATCTGCGCTTACTCGTTATTATGGCACACTTCGCTCGGAATATAGCGAGGCAACTTCCTCGTCTGCCTCGCTCCTCCGTCGAATGACGAACGCGACAAATTGCCGGTTAAAGGTGGTCGCTCACTAGACAGAACGGAAGCGAAGCGAAGCGCGACAGCCACGCATCGCTCATATGATAGAACAGCAGCGACCATGCATCGCCCATATGATAGAAGAGCGCCGACGAACTTCGGTTCGGTTCCGTTCGGCCTAGTGGGCGATAGCCTTAATGCTTTCTCCCTTCCAGTTTGTTAATTAACGAGATTGCTCCATCCGGCGCTTTTAACGTCCAGCAGGCAAGTATCGGCAAAAGTGAAAGACACGGAGGGCTGCAATTTTCCCCTTATTTATTAACGAGGCAGCGGGGAGAGACGCATTTTCTTACGCGACTGGTCTTTAAAAACGCTTCATTTTCGCGGAATTGCACGCTCCGCTCGCCCCGACGCGTCCAGAAATTCTCGATTCCCGCGTTAACATTATCTCTTTTTCTCTTTGTGTACTTCGTTAACGGGCTGCCCGTTCCGTTCTTCCGCCGCGACTAATCCGATCGATCAGTTTTTCCCACTGTTGCTCGCGGCCCTTCCTCCAGCGAGTCATTTTTCCCTCCGGCGACGAGAAGAAACTCCCGTTCAGCGAAAATTTCATTCACCACTCACCAGCAGTTTCGCCGAACTTCCAGCTGCAACTTCGCAAATAAGCTTGCCGCGACGTTTCTCCCATATTTAGTCCTCTGCACGATACCCCAGTTACCTCGAAATCTCGTTAGCGCCCGACGGTTTTCATTCCCGTGGCATTTTCAGCTCCAACGTGAACGTCCGCACCCTGTTTGCGGCTTTCTCGCGGCCCTCGATCGGAATACTGTTCCCCGTTCGATACGAGACGGTGATAGACTACTTACAATTAGTGGCGTATTTTGATGTCGCCTTGAGGATTATCCTGAGAATTCATCACCACGCGCCCGTTGTTCGCGAAATATCCAGCCATTGAAATGTTTCCACGGGCGAATCCCGATACACGCAGCCTGTGATTCCTCTTGTTCATCAATCGTCCACCTACGGGCTCGCGTGGTTCGCTCTACCCGCTGCGAGTAAGAGCGGAACCATGTCGAATTGTATAGGAGGTGCACGATACACGAAGAGGATTCGCGCAGGCTGCACCCAGCCGATGGCACATGGCACGGATGGCAGAGTGGAGGCAGAACGACGAGGGGAGGGTAGATAGTGGTTCGCACAAGAGCACACATTCTTTCTCTGTGTCTCGCCCGTCTGGTCTTTTTCCGTCGCACTGTTCCCTTTCTCAGCGCTGCCTCGCGATTAATTCTCCGGTGAAGCGTGAACGCTCTGACCGAGCTCCGGCAAAAGAGCCGTGCAAGGCCTCTCGCTTCCGCCCTCCGTCCCGCGGAGAGGAGAAAACATGAGACGCTCGAGCGATACGTCTCCCCCGTGATTCCTCGTTGTCCATTCGCTTTGTCCGCGCGATCGAGCCTCTCGCGTCGCGGGTAATACTCTTATTCCGCCGTCGCGCCTCGTCGGCCACCTTTAACTAGTCAATTCCTCTCAAGGTACTCCCCAATAGCGATTTACACGCCCGAAACACTGGGGAAATACTTCCCCGTGAACGGCTCGACGCGGAAAGCTCGCCGGAGTTTCTCCGATAAGCCTAAGTGGAGTAGGTATAACGAGCCCGTGTGCATCGGCAAACACATCGGACACGGTTGCTCCCCGAAACGGCATTAGAGACGAGACCAGAATATTTATGTAAAGTCCCGTTCCCTTCGAACGGACTGCGGACGTATAATCGGATAACCTGTCAAGCGGCAGTTTACACGAAATATTTACGAGCTCCCGGACACGCGTACACCGTCATCGACCGAAAAACCCATTCCGACTAACGAGCCGCGCTCAAATTTCAAATAACTCGCCGCTCCCGCCGGCGTTCGATCCGCCAAGGGTAAATCGTGCGAACATTTGTCAAGATTCCCGCGCGCGGCCTCGCGCGCTCGCAGGAGACCCGCTGACAGCCGCTATTTAATTAACGTCCGCCTATCAAACGCTTAACGGAAGCTTTCCGAGCGCATTACTAATGATCAAAGCCCAAACACCGTGCCCTTTAAAAGGACCCCGTGTTCCCACTCCGCGCGCCTCTCGGCGATCGTTGCCGGCCGTAGGAATCGGGTGCGAGTGATTTGTGCGCGCTTGTAGCACGATGCACGGGCGCACGGTCCCGGCGAGGCGACGCGAACACGTAAGTCACTTGGCGAGTGGGTGTTCCAGGGCGAGACGCTTTATTAATGGTCCGCAGAGGCTCGAGGTGCGCGAATTTCTCCCCCGAAGTCCGTTATTTCTAGCGGGGGCCGTTAAGGCCGGCTCGCGAAGACGCGGTGTGCCATTAAATAGCCGAGGGAGGAGAAAAACGAGCGATAAAATGCATCCCCGCGCGGTAGGAGGTAAATTAGAAGGCGCAATTATCGCGATCATCTGAACGGTGATTACTAGGATACATGTACATATAGATGACGAGCGATTACGCCGCGTCGGCCACGCGTTGCCCGACCACTTCTCGTGTCGATCGAGCCAGCCGCTTTTCTGCCGTGACACGTCGCCGACTGTCGCGTGCCTCAATTAAACTTCATTACCGGAGCGCCGGTGATAGCGATCTTCTGTACGCAGGGGGAGAGAAAAGAAAGCTCGTTGCGATCGTTTGCTCGTCGAATTCGACTAGGATGCTCGACGGTCTCCGCGAGGAAGGAGGAAGGAAGGAATTTAAAGTAGCTCGGCGTGCACGAGACGCTGCCTAGCTGTGCGTTCGTGTGCGCTACGGAGGAAGATATCCGCAGGTATCGCTTGTATCGGCAAGAAGGGGCGATTACGATGCATTGCGGGCGAAACTGTTGGCAAGTAGCGATGATTAACTACCTTGCCACGGCGCAGTTCCCGAATAGGGATTTCTTGACGACGGTGCAGAGCCCAAAGTGTAATTTGCGCGACGACGATTGGGCGACTTGGAAATCTGCAGAGACCGTCGACGCGCCGGGCCGCTCGGGAAACGTCGACCCAACTGCGCCCTTTGATCGTTCGGCCGAGATAAATATCGAGCAGTTCCCAACAACTCCATTTTGCCGCGGGACCCCGGCCCGACCCTGCCCCGTTTTCCGAAAGTAATTCGTTAATAAATAGCACTACTCCGTGCCCCGCTCTGTAACTCCACCCTCTCCCCCCTCTGCTCACTATTCTTCGGCCGACGCGTCTAAAGTCAACAAATCACTCGTTCGCATAGCCCAGGCCAACGATCAATAATGTCCACGCTGGGGCAAATATTAGACTTCGATATTACGAGATTACGAGGCGAGTTTCGATGTGAACAGCATTTCTGCGTGCTGCATCGCTTGCTCACTGGATCAAATTAAACCCCCACATGCTGCCCCCGATCGTTGGATGCCTGCGTCTCGGCGCCGGCTAACGCGCCCCGCTTTCCTTCCACCATTCAATCAGCTGCAAATCTGAAGCGAACTCGAGAGCGATTATTCAGCAACATGATTACCGACGCTGGTGAATAAATTAAACGCGTCTAGAAGACATATGTGTCGCCACCCAGCGCTCTTGGAAAATGTCTGGCTGAGGTAAACAAATGTCGGGGCGCATGAATCTCCTTGGCAGATGCTAGTAGCGGTAGTAAATTTCACCATCTGAGGACGGAACAGCGATAGAATTTGGGTCGACGTTATCGGACCTCAGCGACGTCACGTTTAAAAATGCTTCGTCTTCGTGACCGAGCGGAACTGCCGTTCCAAATACCATCGGGGTTCACGTGGATGGTCGCGAGGCTGTATATAAAAAAAAGGCAACGCTTCGCGCCACCGTAGAGCCATGGAAACGTTGCTGCGCCTTAACGATCGGCGCAATTGACCGAGAACCGCGAGCGCCGTTTTTCGGTGGCTGTCGCGGATTTTCCCCGACATTCTCTGCACTCCGGTGACCGATGCCGAGCCGTCGGCCCGCGATCCGTCGCTGTGACGCGTCTTACAAAACTGGCAGCGTTCAGCGTGGTTAATCACGCGTTTGATTTATAGTGATTTACGATCGCGCCGCGCGCCGTAGCCGCGGCCAATTTCAGGGGTTCATACATGATACGCGCGCAACGGGCTAAGTGAACGAGCAGATGAGAGGAACAACGGGAGCGAGAAGGGAGGGAGGGGCGAGGTAGAGGTAGTGGATTTATTGCCAGGTTACCGAACCGTGAATGCAGCCGGACGAACGGAGAAAACCGCAGGAAACTCTGTCATTGACCGTTGGTAATTTCTCTCACTCCCCCTCTCTCTCCCTCGCGCGTCCCTTTTCGCGATAATCCTCTCTACCCTAACTGCGTCCTTGTCCCGGGCTCTCCATGCGAGCGCAGCTGTCTCCCCCTCGGGCTGGAAGCGTTCGTTGCACGTTGCTCATGCAATTTCATCTGCTCCATAACATTATCAACTCGTAGGCGAAGCTGTACGGCGGTCCAACATTTAATCGAAACAGATTTCAATCGACCCAATTGTGGCGTGAGCCCGGAGCAAAAGCCCTGCGCGTTACCGGCTGTATCGGGCACTCTTTCCTACGGCTGATATCCATCTCGCGCTTGAAAAGTTTCCTACCGGGGTGGTCTTGGGTGGATACGCTATCGCCCCGGCGCGACGGAATAATATAAAAGAGAATTGAAATCTCGGGATCGAGGAGCCGACTCGATTTCGTTCCATTACCAGATGCTTATCGCCGGCCAATCGGGTTTCGAAAGCCCCTGCCCTCGCTACCTCGTCCAGGTTAAATATCAATGATTTCCCGGCGATTCCTCGGAGATGGCTGGGGCTCGTTACGCTTACATCCCCGGCTTGCGCGGTATTAACGGGATACAAGGAGCGCGGTAGTTAATAGGGGAGTTCGAAAGCGCGGAATAAGGACGGGACGGTGTGGCTGAGAGTCAAAATTTGATATTCCTCTAATTAACGTCCAGCCCACGAGAGAACGTGCGAGACACGGCAAAGTGAGGCGGAGGGAGAGAGGCGGCGAGAGAGAGAGAGAGAGTGGGAGAGAAACGAGCACCACTACTGCTGGAAATAAGCGGAATATGTAGTACTACTCGGTGGCACGTACACGGAGTCGGAACTAAAGCGAGGTTAAACAGAATTCTACTCGGTAGTCTCTCGTACTGGATCCTACCACACCATCATCCCATAATTGAGCTTTATCACTCCTATTGCGAGTAGTTGCCCCTATCTAATTTTCTGCCCCTTTATTCGGCTCACTGTCCCGACTCCAGTTTGCTCAACTTCCGGCCCGAGAGAAAAAAGAACCAGCCGGTTGGCTTGACACCGGCGAAGAGAGGCCGCGAACGGGATAAAAAAAAACACAGGTCGGGATTAAAATGAAGCCGAACACGACGGCGCACTCTCGCCAGCCTTCTCTCGTCACTTTCCATTTCGACGACTAATCTAACTCTATTCCGGCCCCGTATTCAAGCAACTATTGCCCCGACGGAGCTGCCCGCCTTTATAGCTACCGCGAGCCGCGTGACCGAATTAAAATCCGCTGGGAATCGAATGAGAAGCTCGGTTTCATCGCGCCTCGTTATATCGCGAGCCTACTTGACCCTTTAAACCAGTCGCCCGCGACTCTGCGAACCAGCGGCGGCACTTACTTTCTTTTTTTTTTACAAATAAAGGGAAAACCTGGCCACTCGATATTCCGCCGGAGAGCTTGTCCCTTTCTAAGAATAACCTCAACCTATCGATCATACGCCTCGAGCCTGCTCGACATCCAGCATCACCCATTCTCCCTCGGAACATGAATAAACCCTTTCCCGACCGATTGCCGAATTACGAGCGTTGAGAATGCTGCTTTTAGCCGGAGAAATCGATGGATGTATCGGGGGGATCGCGTGTCGAAGCGTTTAAACGACTTTTCCGAGACTCCCACGCGTTGAATTACCGATCGACGGCTGCTGCTCGTCGCGTCGGTGGTAGTCGCAGGTGAGCCCGCCGAGCACAGTCAGTTACCTGACGATACAGGCCGCTCTGCAGTTACGATGAATATACAACGAATACGACATTAGCAAGTGAAATCTCGGAGGGGGTGGAGAGTGGAAAGGGGGCGGGGATTGTCGAGGGTAAAACACCGCGTACATTCAAACTCCAAACAAGCCGATGCATAACGGAAGATTCTACCTCTAACCTGTTGGCTCGAGCACCGCCATCCCCGGCCACGCTAACGAAGCCTGCTCGAAAATTCTTTCAAGATAGACTCCCGCGATACAACGTTCCAGAAAGCTTTAGTTTCGATCATTATACCCGCCTGAAATTCGTCTGGCATCGCTCGGAGCGTCTTGAAAGCAGCGGAGTAGATGCAACGGCGGCTGACTTATACGACAGTGTTCTACTTGCAACGACGAGTTCCTGCGAGGCAATCTCTGCTAACTATAACTACGGCGCTAACTTGTTTGCGTAAACTGTTCGTCCTTTCGAATTCATCAATCAATCCAGGATGTAGCAAGTTGTTAACCCTCTATATTATCAACTCCACGAGCTCGCGGGGCAAGAACTCAAGAAGTCAGTGCTGACCAAACGCTCTGCTCGAGAGCGTCTGGTTGATGCACGACGGCGAATATTCTGTGACGGGAATCGACGGATCTTCGGAAAAACGCCGCGCCTGTCGTTGACTTTGACGAAGCTCCGAGGACCGATGTAGGGGACTTCTTTTCTCCATCTGCGAGACGCTTTTTTCCGCGGTTGAGGGAATTTCCATGACGCAAGATCGACGCAGCAGTGACGAAAAGAAATGGGCCGTTTTCTCGCTAATAAATGATATTGATACAAGGGTGAAACGGAGAGAAACGCGTTAGGTCAGGACGGACGTTAGTCTCGCAGAGGTCCAGTTCTCCCGATCGTGTCCCCGTCTCTCTGTATCTCGGAGTTGGAGTTTCTTCGCCGCGCGGGACCGTGTGTAAACGTCGTGTGTGTCTCGGTCCGAGAACCGTGGCTGAATTCTCGTGAGGCGGTTGCTTCCCATCCCCTTCTATTTCCCCGGACTTCTATTCCAAGGGAAACGGGATCGTCCGATTCTTTCCTTCGGCAAAACGATAGTACCGCGGGCTGAGTCGGCGAAATATATTTCACGGCGACCCGGTAAGACGTGCCGGCGACATCGTTGTTTTTTGACCCCTGCGCCCCTTGCTCCTCCCTCATCCAACCGTCTCCTTTTTTTTCCCCTTCCTTTCGTCCACCGACCCAGAAGCTCCCCCCGCTCGTCCCCGTCGCAGCAATTTTATCGCGTACCGCTCAATGTTATTGCGGTGTTAACAGGGTGCTTAAAGAAAATTAACCTTTATCGCTCGGACTTTTAATCCGCCGGTGCTCCAGTTGGCCGGGCTTTAAACGGCTTAAGCGGTAATCGACAAAAGGATTCTTTAGGATAATGACCCGCGGCCGACGAGTGTTTGGATCGCCAGCGGAAGTGGACGATATAAGGCGAGGTGTCGTTACGCTAATCCTTTATTATGTATTCTCGATGATCCAATTAGACTCTTCCCAGCCGCGCTCGAATGGATCGCTTTAATCGGGAAAGCGTTCGCGGAAACGTTATTACGGGAACACGTCCGCCTTAATACCGTTTTACCTGCATAAACTACAATTCGACCGGCACGGGCGGTAAGTCGATTAGTATCTCGAGCACCACCTCCTCGATTCTGCTCTGCCGAGGGTAATCTACCTCAGGCTGTCTGGACTTTAGCATCAGATAGATGGACTAGCTATGTAGAGGAGAAAATGGAAGAAGACGAGCAGAGGGGAAGTTCTCTGTTGGCGTAGCAGCGGGCATGGAGAAGAAGCGAAGGAACGCGTATCAGTTCGAAACGCGCGGAGTCGTTGGTCTATCGGGGGAGAAAAAGAGATGCGGCTGGCGTCTGAGGCGCGCCCCTAGTAATAGGCGAGCAAGATAGCGCGGGTATATCGGCGCGAGCAGGATGCGTCGGTTTCGTCGGTTTCGCCGGGTACCGGGGACGCAAGTTTGGTCCTATCTGTCAGTGGCAGGCGAGGCAAGCCCCGAGGACATAAGGATCCAAAAGGGTGGCACTGGCTGGGAGGGAGGAGGGCGCGAGCCAAGGAACGAGCGAGGGGCAGGAGGAGAGAGACGGGTAAAATTGCCGCTTAAACATGACGCGTGCACCCCGAGTCAAACTGCGAGTTTCCCAACGGTCCCAGCCCCCTGCCTCCTCCCCCAGTTCCCTGCCTAGCTGGGTTGCCTCATCGAAAGCTCCATGCACACTCTCGGTCCCTCCAACTCGTTCGATAATATTGGATATGGCACCCCCACCTTTGCCTCTCTGTCCCGTGCTCGTCCGCCCACATAACCACCGACTCTCTTCCTAACCCCGAGTCGACCAATATGCGGTAGAAGTTATGTGGTGTCGCCTTATCCCTTCCACCTTCCATTCCACTCCCTTCCAGCTCGCCTGTGCCGAGAAGATGCTGAGTTCTCGAGTTTCTTAACTTTTCCTTACTTACTTCTATCCTTCCTTCCTTCCTTCCTTCCTTCCTCTCTTCCTTCCTTTCTTTCTTGCTTGCTTGCTTTGCTTCCTTCCTTCCCTTCATCCGTCCTTCCTTCCTTCCCACCTATCTCCCTTCCTTCCGTCCCACCTACTTTCCCTCCATCCTTTCTTCCGGTCGGTGTGCTTTTGCCTATAAAGTCGGTCTCGTCGAGAACTTAATATCTCTAGGCGTGCCTCACCGTCGTCGGACGGAATTTTATCAGTGAATCTGCGCCCGTTCGATTGCTTCATCGATCACTCCCCCGTAAATTGCCAATAACTCTTCTATACGTCTAGTGTATGTAGTTATGTTTCGCGGTCGTGCCTTGACTACTTTCAGAACTAATTTACCGACGGCACGGGGACAAGGCTCGCCTGCCCCCTGCCCCGTCATCCCTCTCCAGGCTCTCTTCCCGATTACCTCCAGAACAGCAAGGGAATTTCTCCTTCGGTAATAAGAATTCCTCGACTACCCCAAAGGGGCGATCCACCGATGTCCGTATTAATATCACGATCAACCTTGATTCAGTCTGCTCGGAGGAGCCAGCACTTTTCTCACCGGTCTCTTACTCGGTGAAATCTTTGAAATTCCTGCAGCACGGCGCTCCCGCAACTTTTCAACGATGGACTTTTTAATTTCGCCGTCCGAAAGCGCAGCTCGGATATTCGATCCTCTCTCCTTGAACACCCCAATATCTGGTCGATGCAATTACGCAAATGAGCATATTTAACGCACGTGCGCCACCAGTGTTCAACCGTGCCACGCGTTAATTTCGAACAAATGAGAACGGCCAAGTTTCAATAAACCTGGACCCGTCCGAATGAAAAATAATCCGAAGCGTGACCCGCGGTTCCGTGCCATCAGCGAACGCTCCGATAGCTAATCGGCAGAGAAAGAAGGCATAGGGTAATTCCGGGAGACGCGGCCGGGCTGGAGAGTTGGTCGAAACAGTTGATTTCTTGAGAATTAATTGTTCGGAACCTTAACACATTTTTACATATACACAGATGTAGAGCCTGAATATAGCAACTCGACCAACTCTCCAGCCCGGCCGCGTCTCCCGGAATTACCCTACGCGCGTCGAGAGCATTCACCACTAGCAAATACGAATAGCAGGGGAAAAGCTCCAGCAGCGAAATAAGAAAGTAATAGCCAGCGCGTAATCGACTAATAAGCATGGCAGGTTCCGTGTTAAAGTTACATATGAAAACGAGATTACTTAGGGAACGAGCCGATAGAACGGGACGAGGTTGCACGGAGGGCGTTATTGTCGGGGTAATTATCCACGCTGTCCTCTTTTTCCGCTTCACGGCTAGCCCCCATAAAGGGAGCTGACTACGTGCTTTTACCACCTTGGGGGGCGTGTCGCAGGGGACGTTGCTCGTTCGGGCAATAAAAAAGCGCAGCGCCGTGTGATCGAGGCACACACGATGCTACATCAGCGTGCCTGGGGGAAAAAAAGGACAGCTTTAGCGCCACTGAACCGCTGCAGGTTTTGTCTGCATACTAGCTTGTAACCGCGCATAACACGCCGGTAACCGATACCTGCCCGCCGTTCATGACCGATGACCTATGCGTTTTCTTCGCCCCTTTGAGCCGTCCTCTCTACCATTCCCATTCCCTTCCGCACGACCAGTCCCCGGCAACGAAACCGATTCGCGACCATTATTCCAACTTTTGCTGCGCTATTGGAAACGTCGCCGCGAAGTTCGATCTCCTTCGCCTCCTCGCCAACCACCAAACGCGGCAATTCCTTCCCCGACACACCGCGAATTCAATCACCCAGCGAGGCTCCTCCCGCGCCGCAGCAACACGCGATTACGTAACGCAATTAAGAAGCCCGCTCGTTTTGACGTTACGAACAGAAATCGTTCGTGGCTCGGGCGTATATCATTTCCTACCGAATTTACTTCGCGACCACATGTGAAATTGCAATAAATTAAGGAGTAGTTATTAATAGCCCGCGGGCATGCGATGCACCGGGCGAGCGAGCGAGCGTGCCACGACCGCCGCCGCGGTGTAAGAAGCTGTTGCGCGTGTTTCGCGGTAGTAGGACCGACGGCGAGCGCGCTTTTACCCCCGGTTAGGTAAAGTTTGTTCGTTGACGTAGCGCGATCGAGGAAATATCGCCCCGAGGACGGACGCCTCTGTTTGCCGGGAGGGAGATGGGTCAAGGAAGGAAGCATCGATCCGGCAGATATTCGAGAGCGGCGTGGCCAACGTTTCTCGCACTAACGAAGCGCAATGACTAATTATTGAATGCCGAACGGAAATTCCCGTAAATGCCGCGTAATATACGTGTGTACACGCGCAGGCTGCGCGGACAAACGCGAAACATCGACGGTCGATGTTTAATCATCGAATCAGCGTAACAAGTTGAAATTCGACAGTAATACGAGTTTATCAACGAACCGCATCATCGCCGATCCTCCTCCCATCGGCCTCTCCAAGCCGTGCAAATTCATCAAATGCGGGCACGGTATTGGCATGCAAACAACTGGCCCGAGTATCGCCGGACACTTCGGTTTGCTCTGTTTCGATATTAAAATTCTGCCGCGAGGATTCGATGGGGCGAAACTCCGAAACACGCCGCGCTCAGAAAACTTCGAGTTTCATTTGAAAGAGGAGAAAGGAGGGGGGGGGAAGAGCTGGAGAGGAGAGACGGGAGGGTAGCCCTTATTAATACCCCGCGCGCCGACGGTGAAGTTCCAGAGCATCGTTGCACGGACTACATGCACGGACGCGACACATGAAACTCTATTGGGTCATATCGCTGGATCTCTGCGGTATTCTTCCAGCCACGATTTTCCAACGTCGCCTACCGTTCTCCGCGGCACCGGCAGCAATCTCTGCGTCGTACACCTAAATGCCGAAGCCCCGACACTGGCGCCGGTGGGGTGAGAAGGGGTCTCCCGTTGATTGGAATCCCACAAGGAGATACGAGAAGCTGATTAGTTCCGCGGCTGAATGAGAGGCTAAACAATGCCGCGGCGTCGGAATGAATGAGGACGACGGCAACTCGTGCAACGCGGTTCGTAACACGGACGGCTACTCTCTCTCTCTCTCCCTCTCTCTCTCTGCCTATCGTCCCCAGTCGATTCCTTTTTCCCCCGCTAAATACGTAGCTATCTATAACGCAGCGTTCCGGTACCGGAAGCACGTGCGCGCGGCCAATCACGGCGAAACGAGCCCGTACTTTCCCGCACGCCAAATGAACCCATTGTCCCGTTGTATAAACGTCCCCGACAATGACTAATTATTCAAGAACGATCGCGCCGCTGATGATCCGCAGACGATGAATAATGACTGGGACACTCGTCTCGGCGGGGCCGGCCAGCTTCCGTTTCCATCCGTCCGCACTCGGCCCGCCGGACGAGCATCGAAAACACTGTAAACGTACGTTTACCTGAAATCGAGTTCACCGTCCCAGGAAATGAGAAAACGGTGGCCGAGGGTCACGAGTCCGCCGAGCTTTCCATGAACCCGGCGTTTTCACGACCGCCGCCACCGCACGCCGTTCGTATATTCAGCGATACGCGATCCGAACGCGAGTGTTCGAGAGTCATCGAGTGCTGGAATCAAATCTGTAGTAGACAGTCCGGCCTACCTCGGACCACTGGACCGTTCAGGTAATACAGAAGCTCTGTATTGTACTTCTCAATAGAGGAACTATCCGTTCTGAATTATCCTGCACGCTTTGCGGCTGCAGCCTTTGATCTCCGTTCGACAACAAAGTAGAATGTCTCTTGGAGCACGCTGCGCATTCAAGAGACTCGCAACTCTCCGGTGATAGATTCGGAGATTGCTCGGAATGTCTGCATCGTCCCCGGTGACGGGAATGCATCGACTGGAGTCAGCGAGTTTGCACGGGGAACGTACGAATTTCGTGGTTCCCTACGATTCCAAAATGCCAGATATCCCAGTGACGCGGCTTATCCGAATTCGCGCGAAGGCACGTTCGCGGCACAAAAGCCCCGGTATCTGTCATCTGGCGGCGTCGTAAGTATCATCGCCGTAATAGACGAAACGGACGCGAAGAGTAGCGGATTGCGGTTCAGGTTGGCTGCGGCCTGTGACTCTCGAATCTATCGACGGGAGGCGGACCGGTATCGAGCATCCGGAGCATCTAGATTCCAGCGTCTAGTATCCAATACCGATCGTGTTATTGCGAGGGCCTCGGGCCGGAGGGGGAGGCTGACATGTCAACACGTTTCGCCGTTAATGCAAGTTTCCAAGAGGGCCGCCGAGCGGAGCGGCCGCGATAAGGACGGTATACATCGAGAGGGTTGGTTAAGGAAGAGTTACGAGTACGTGATCCTGAGAGTATCGAGCGCGTGCGATCGATTGCTGGGTCGCGTTTGAAAATTAGGAACACGTCCGCGTTTAGCTGGCTCGTAGGCGGTAGGCGTGCGCCGCGGCCAAACCAGCCACGAAACCGTACAGGCTCTTGCATCTTGATGCGCGTAACGCGCCACGATTATCGCGATATCCCTTTGAACGCCTCGACGTTTCAACGTGTCAATGTGTCGTTGCGTTCGCTGGGTGAAAGTAGAAGCTAGGGGGAGAGGAGAGTTTATGTTGGAGGAAAAAGCGTGAACAGGAGACGCGACGTTGCGCGGCTGACCGCGCTACACGCTGGAGAATATCACTTTACGGTTGGCGTGGGCACCGAGCGTTTATTGTAGGCTAAAATTACAACGCGAATTGACGCCCGGTCTTACTCGTGTTTCCCAATGGGGGATGTTTTCGCCCGCGGCGCTCGCCGGTAAACCGAACAACGAGTATTCTTCAATGCAATTGCACCGCGTTCCATTGACCGCGACAAGTATCTCGGTTGGCGATCAGCATTCGGAGCATTGGCGCGGCTAACGACGGGGCGCGTTTCGTCCGATAAAATTAACGAACCGTTTAATGAGTTCACCGTTTGCCTCTTTCGGGAGAAAAGGCGCGGGGCGTGTACGTCACGCGGCCGTCGATATCCGAAGAAGAGTGGAGTTAGCATTACAATGCCGTATATTGCCCCTCCGGCAACACTTACATAACCGGCTCGCCCTGCTGCTGCCAAGTGAGGCGCACGACTGTATCGTAATCTAAATTTGAAGCTCGTATCGATGCCGCTTCCCTTCATATTCCGTGAACGGAATATCCGATCCTCGGCGGTATCGACCACCGTGAACAGAGGCGAGGAATACTACGAGCATCGTTCGACGACGAATCGACAAGTCGACAGGGAAATTTCATTTAACCCGAACCTTCGAAATCGACGGATATCTCGTCGGCGGGCTAAAGGAAGAGCAAAGGGTTTTTCTGATCGCAAGGCGAAGAAGAGCAAGGCGTTTTCTCTGAGCAGGTGTAGAGACGAGGGGGATCAGCTTGCAATAGTTGGTCCGTAAAATTCTAGAAATACCAAGGATCGAGAACTAGTCTCGCTGGGATCGTAGTCGCGCGATGTTGCGAGGGGGCGATGGGGGATGCACGAGATATGTAATATCGAGTGGGCGCAAAAAGCGCTCGGCAAACTTTCAATCAATCGTCCCGTATTGGAGTAGTAACGGGCCTTGTATGGGCGGACAGTAGGGGCCGGTGCTCTCGCTACACAGCAGTGGCGGGCGCAGTAGTCGTGGATTTATTTGGTCGGACAGGAAACAGCGTCGCTTTACCGCAGAGAGGGGCGCGGATTTCATGGATAACGCTGGCTGCTACAGGGCCAGAGAAGCGTCGGGTACCAGGCGAGTGGGAGGGAGGGTGGAGGTGGGAGGTGGGACGAATAGGACAAGGACCGAGGATGAGGGGGAGGACGCGACGACTAAAGGACGAGGACATGCATATTAATAGGGAAACAAGTACCGAAATGTCTGACCACCGTGAACGAGCCGGCGTCGTTGTATCGAACGTTCCGCCCTCCCCCCCCCCCCCCGTCCACTTTCCACCGCCAACCCACCCCCATCCGCCCCGCTCCATCCAGCCAGCCCATTCTCCCTCTTTGCGAGCGAGCGTTTCGGTTTCAATTCCGACATACGGCCCTCGCGACACGACTCGCCGCTGATCCTGATGAACGTCGTTACGTTAACACGAAGGAGATCGATTACAGCCCAGATCAAATACGTCGTACGTATCGGCCGTGAGCAACGAAACGATCCCGGGTAGCGTATATACGCTACCAGTTAATTATAGTCGCGTTAATAATGTCGAGGGAGACGTCGATCGGAACGCAACTGCCATACGCTTCGCATTAGTTACGCATTGATTTTCAGCGCACCCAGGTGGAGTTACATTCCTCGTAAATATAGAGCCACGGGAGCTAGCTGGCAATCTAGGAATTCCATAGCAAGGGGTAATTAGTATGTGCGCGCGACACTGTTCGAAGTTACGTGTGTAAGCACACACGTACGTTTCTGCCATAATCAAAGACACGTGGAAACTTGGCCCCGGCTCTTTCCACTGTGCGCGATATCCACATCGCGTGTCTGTTTAGTTTCGTTGGAGAAGAGTGTTCTGGTGACTCTTGAGATGTTTGGGGAAAGTCTCGGAGTCGCTGGGGATTTGGGATGTGACGACTTTCGGCACGTAGGGTTTTAGGATCTGTATAGAGGATTTTGAGTGTCTGGGGTTGTTCTTCTTGAGTCGCGAGCAATGGGTCCTCGAACCTTTAAAGAGGTCGGTTTCAAGAATATTTTAGGATAACGGAAAAAGGGAGCCTCGGAAACGGGACTAGAACCCGCGATCTTTAGATTTTCGGTGCGCGCTGGCTAGCTGACTTAGCTACCTCGGCTACCGCCGACTCCCCGGGTCTTGGTTCCTCCGTGCCCTCTATTACGGCGGGGGTTCCTGATCTTTAAAAGATGTAGGCGGATAGTAGGGCGAAAGCAACGATGAGGATGGATGTAGTTTAAGAGGGAACAACGCCTTGAAGCCCGGAAAAAAGTGCAATTTTTTTGAATTTTATATTAGATATCCATAGTTCGTAGGAAAGTCATTGATATGGGGTTTAAATGTGTGTGTAGTGGACAGTATTTTAGAATTTTTCTGTGATAAAATATACAGCCTTAATCAAGTTATAAAGATCGCCGTAGAGCGCGACGCGTCGAACACGATCTCATGGTTTCCCACTTTATGCACGTCGTGTTCATCTGAGAAAAAGTTTTTAGTCTATATAAATATAGTTACAGTTAAGCGTACGGATATTAAAAATAAATTATTTTTACTATTTTTTCCATCCCAAAAAATATATTGATTTTTCCTTAAATTGACTCGAAACTTTAGAACTTTCCCCTTTAAGCTTTGCCATTTCTCCAAAAATTATTCTAATTATATTTCCGAACGCTTAACTGTAATTATATTAATATAGATTAAAAATAGCTGTCCTCTTTTTCTCAGATGAACGCGACGTGAATAAAGTGGGAAACCATGAGATCCTCTTCGATGCGTCGCGCTCTACGGCAACCTCTATAACTTGATTAAAACTGTATTTTTTATCACACAAAAATTCTAAAATACTGTCCACTACATGTACATTTAAACCCCATATAAATGACTTCCCTACGAAGTATGGATATCTAACATAAAATTAAAAAAATTGCACTTTTGCAAAATAAATGGGTCAGCAATAATTCAGGGCGATCTAATCGACACACGCTTACTCCCCGAACGATCAGCCAAGTATCACGCCGCTCCAAAACCTCCAAAACCTCCTACAAATATATATTCCAACACAACGATCTTCAGTTTCTCACTAAAAAACCTTCCCCTCTGTCCTCGCCCAATAACATTTAAACCAAGACTACACAATCATCTTCCAAAGTAAGAATACCCCGAAGCACGCGAGATGTACCTATTCAGACCGAGATGGGCTGCCACTTCCAGGCCTACAGAAGTTACCGCAGTCTGGAAATTTGTAAAAGCTCGCGGGGGCAGTGGCGTAGCAAAATGTAGAGTGGAGGAACAGGAGGAAGGGTAGGACGCGTTCGTGTGCACACGTTCGTTTGTTCATTCGTTTGTTCGTTCGTTCGTTCGGCCAGGCAGCGGGTGTCGGTGGGTCTGCGCGAGCGAGAAAGAACCTCGCTCGGAGACAGAGCTAGTAGCTGCCGCATAAATTAGTGGTGAAAAGTTAATTGGAGCGGACACTGGCTCGCGTTCGCAGTGGTACAAGTTACACTCCTACCGCGCCACACTCGAAACACCAACCCTGTGTTAGCGCCCCTGGCGCCCTTGCCCCCCTCTGCGTCGACCGGCGTGTTCGGTATAGAAAGCGCAGGAATCGTTGGAATTTTATTGGCGGCAGCCCTTGTAGGCTCGCACTCCAATCTAACATCAAGCAAGACGCGTTTATACAAACTCGTGGTCTAATTAACCGTTCCCTTCGACCGACTGATCTATTCAACAGTTCAAACCAGCCACATACGTTGATTATTAGTCTTAGAATAATTCGTAATTACTAGGAAATTCGGGGCTGCAAAAGCCCTGCAGCTCCAGGGGAGTCAGCCGATTCCTTGCTCCCGGAGATCGATCAACGTCGCCCCACCTTTGACGGACGCTGAAAGGCCAGGGCGAAAATTGTTCGAGCCGCCGGCGAACGTCACTCGACACCCCATTAATTTTCCGAGCGAGTTGCCGCGTTGCGCAGCTCCTCTAAGTAAAAATGGAACGGCGGAAAAGCGGAATCGGGGTAATCGCGGCACGAATTCGGCCGCTGCACGCGCGTCCGGCTGACAAGCGCGCAAGCGGTAGCGCGCAACAATCGGCCGCAGTATCCTGAATTATCGGGGCCGGCCAAACACGCTGATTCGGCCAAATTTGTAATTTCGAATTCGTAATTATTGTCAAATCGGAACGTGTTCGACCGCAATTTGCGGTGGCGGGAGGGATTCGATCGGCCCCATCGACGTTTCGATGATAGAGCCGCGTCACCTCGACCCTCCCGACCGCTCGGCCCGAGCCGGAGATCGATAGAACGTTCGTCCATGGAAGCCCGTAAGTAAACAGAACACCTCTGCAGCCCTTCTTCCCGAAACAAGCTCCTCCGACTATACGCGTTTCCACGTTCGCGAGCAGTCATCTTTGGTAGATTAAAGTAAACAGCCGCGGATAGTAGGCAAACAGGAAGCCGCGGGACAACATGTGATTCGCCCCGAGCTGATGAACAAACGCGGAATATTTCAGAGACCATCCGAGGCATCGTCCTCGCTCCGCCGTTCGTTCTAACTTGTTGTTAAGATATTAAAAGGGTACGTATTTGCTGGGAGGTTAAGGCTGCCCCTGCTCCTCGCCGGCGCTCCCTAAATCTCTCGAGGCTCTCTAATCAGGGTCTCGAACAAGCAGCGATACGAGCTCGTTGCCGTTTTCATGGCAGGCTAAAAGCTGGCGTAAAAAGAAAATCCGTAGGAATTTCACGGATATATTCGTAAGGGCTATAGAGTTGTTAGGGGGGGGGAGGGGTGATCTGGGGGAGCAACGAAAAGAAAGAGGGAAGAGTCGAAGGTCGTGGAGCAGCAACGGCAACGGCAGTAGCGGGAGTCGAGCATTGTGCGGCCGCGTACACGAGCGCACGCGAACGTGCAGGCGGGGGTCGTGGCTGGTAGGTAGTTTACTTTTTAATTCGGACCGGCCCTCGTACTTTAATAAAACCGTTGAAACAAGCGGGGGTTAAAAAAGGAAAAGGAAGAGCGCAGCACACGCTGGCAGCACCGCCTTCCTCTTTTACATCCACGGTTAACAGCATGCGCGCGTACGCACGCTTATATACATTGCGCGAGCCGCCCACGGTTCCTGGCTTTTTAATTAATGAACACCCGGTGAATACGCTCCACTCGAGTATTCGCCTTATTACTACTACTAATAATAAAAATGATAGCGGTAATTATTGTTATTATTATCATCGTCATCGTTTTTATTATTATGATGACCGTTACTGGGGAATGGAGGTTGGAGCCGGTCGGGGCGAGGAGCTGCGAGGACGGGGAAAAAGCTCGGTTTCATTAAAGTCGCGAGCATTACCGGTCTCCTCGCCCCTTGATAACGTATCGGCTAATTTCACGCCAGACCTTCCCACGGAGCTTCTCAGCGCTCAACGACTTCGCGGTGATACGGGGCCGGGTGAATCCTCCGTTCCTCTCCTGCCAACTCTAAGCAGCCACCAAACATTTAGAATTTATTCGCGGCCAAGCACCTCGCCGTAGAAACTCGATAAGCCGCTCGATACAGAGCAAAGGGAACCAGCCTGCTGGACTTTTGGGTCGCGGGGGTGTGTACCCCATTGAGGAGGATCGATTGTTGCGCTAAACTCCATCCTCCTCTCTCCTTCTCTCTCTCTCTCTCTCTCTCTCTCTCTCTCTCTCTCTCTCTACCGTACCTTTTCACTATTTTCCCTCAACTCCCCAACTCTTTTCATCCCCCTCGTTCATCCCCATACTTTCTCAAACAATGGAGACTTTTACGCGACGCGGAACTTTACATTACAGCGTTCCAGTACAGCCAAGTGGTTAATTAAAACCTGTAATAAGCGTTCGGCGGGCGGAATTCACCGCGGCGCACTTTTCCGCGCGAATTTCAGCGACACCGGGATCGAGTATGCACGCGCAAAGTGGCGCATTATCCGTCGCGGTGTCGCCGCTGAAATACGCCGCGCGGACCAGCAATTTTACTCGGGAAAGATAAATATGTGTATAATCTGTAGATTAAAGAAAAAAGATACAGGAAAAGTTTTAGGATACGTCGCGATATTCGCCTGATATTTGCCCCGCTCGCCTCCGGCTCGGCTCTTTACCTCAGAATTCATTGTGCCGAGCATTTTGCCGAGATTAAATCGCGCAAACTATTTCGGGGTTTAATCTGATCCCGCGCGACCGTCTCGCAATGATGCTTGCCGCGAGGTAAACGCTCCGGATACCAAAATTACCGCGGCATTTCCGTTACGCGGTGTTCCATTTAGGAAATACACTTAAAAATAAACCGCGTTAATCCGAGCTCCATTGTAGCATTCAGCTACCTTTCGTCGACGGACCAGAGTAACTTAACGTCGATCGAGTGCAACGGTCTTGAAGGGGGCGAAAGTCCGCGAATATTCCAACAATACCGCGTGTCCGCATCTTTCATTTACGGGGTAAACCCCTGGAATACGCTTGATTAATATTTTACGATCAGAACACTCCGAGATCAGCTTCTCTGAAATTGGACACAAGTTGCGTGGGAAATGGATAGCCGAATCGCTAAGAAAGTCGATGGCAGTGAATCTCGGACGAACTGGATTTTAATTCTGGAACGGGACCAAGTAGGAATTTGTGGCGGTTAAATCGGACTCCAGAGCGCCTGTTTAGAAGTGGCGCAACGGTGCGCTTTACCGCGAAAAGTTAGGAATGTCAGATTGTTTGCGAGCGGCATTAAGAGAGCTATTAAACCGTCCAAAGATAAAATATTTTTGCAAATTAATTACAAGGAGATGAATACCAATTATAACTAACAATAAGTAGATAATACCTTTGGCTAATGTTTATTAATACTATAAACTGTAAAAGAAATTGTACAATAGATATGTAGACAAAAAATTATTTTTTACTTTACGTGATGGTAATAAACATTGCGTAAAAGAAGAAGTCTATTTTTGCTTCCATTCGTCTTCTCGTAATTAATTCGCAAAATATACTTGCCTTCCGAGCGATTTCACTGTCTAAAAGTCCTATTAGACCATACGACCAGAAAGCGTGGATTTTTCGGCCGGGAATGACGGTTCGTCGGCAAGCATAAAAACGCTACTATCGCTGACGCGCGTGTTAGCTGATAACGTTCCGAAGAATAATTACCAGCTATTATACCAAACACGCCGGTCACCCCGAAATAACTTTGATTGCGCGTCGATGTATTTTGCACTCTACGTGGCGGCGCCATTGTTCCGTTGTTCCACATAATGAATTTTAATACAACGCGGCGGCGCGGCCTCGTCGACGGGAAAATTTAAATTTACAGAGACAAAGTACAGGGAGAACGTCCAGCCGTGACGTGGTTTTTAATTCGCCGTTTGAAGCGCGTCAAAATCGCTGCGCCGCGTTGTTTCGTCGGAAAAAACGAGTGGCCGGGTAGGAAGCACGCGCGCGATCCCGCGGATAAAGCTCGAACGATTGTTAGGAATCGTTGTTTCGAGGGGGCATCAGTCTCGTAAACGCTTATCTCGCCCGCGCGCCTCCATTCTTACCGCCGTCCTGCAGGACCTCCGCAGCTGTATCCTCCCGCTAACGATCTCCATCCAGCTTCTTTTCTTGCCCGCTCGGCTTTTGTTCCACCGATCCTTTCCTCCCTGCCCGCTCGCGCAGCCCGGAACGAGCGCGAGCCAACGCCGCGCCGCTGCGCGCCGAAACGTTACAAGCCAGAGATAACCGTTCCGCCGTGCTAAACTGCACTTCCAACGACCGTTACGTACTTTATCGTCGCCTCCGTTTTGATACGCGCTCGCAAATAAGCGCAGCGGGCTTTTTCGTCCTCGAGACAACGCTCCTTCTCGGCAAACTTCTCGCCCCCGTTCAGCCCCCAAACTCACCCTCACCCCCTCGCAAACACGCCTTCCAAGCTGCTACAGGCCGAGCTGGTAATAAAAGCCAACTTCCTTTTTACTGTAAAACTACAAGTGTCAGTTGTGCTAAGTAGCAGTAATATAAATGCACTGGTGATACCGTCGCGTCGAATCGATTTTCTAAGCTCCGCATGAAAATTCAACGAGACCGTCCCGCATCTTCTCGCGAGTTTAAAAACACGGGGATAATCTGGAGGTAGCATCGGGATATGCCCGCTGCACTCGATTCCTCAGGCAATAATTGACTTTAAACACCGGCAACCCTTTTCACCGGCGATCATTTTATTTCGCTCGGCCGTAATTCCTTTCCTTGCTCCCCTCCGGCGAGCACGTCTCCGATACGAGCGGCCCCGCCGTAAGACGTCCGTTTACGAGCCCGTTACGTACTTCCGTTAACCGAATTATCCTTCTCCCCGCTCTTCCTCCGATCGACGCATCTCACGAGGAGAATACCCGGTACGGATAGAGTCCGCCCGATAATTTGACTTTAATCGATATTTATCGCGCCGGATCGGCCACTTTGGCTCCTCCCAAAGTGCACTTCCGTTATCGGCCAGCTACCGCGCGGGCGCGGGGAAAAAATACTGTGAGCTCGTTCGCAGCCATTCACCGAGATAGATAAAGGGAGGCGACACGCGTGAGGGATATACAGGCTCGATAAAATAAAAGGAAAACGTAGCGACAAATTTATGACTCTTTGCTGCCGTCTAACTACTGGTCGCTCCCGGCTTCCTCTTTCATTAAAAATGAAAGTCGTTTCCCGTCATGATTACAAGGCTACGACGTGGCCAAGGAAAAGCGAACGCATCCCCCTGGGGATAATCAACGTCACGTCGGGGAAAGAACTTGACTAGCGAAACATTTGGTTTACCCGCAGCAACACGAGCCCCTCATGCCCTCATGTTTGCACCCTGTAAACACACGCTCGTATGCACGTACGCATAACTTCGCCTTAACGCTCATAATCGGATACGTACACGGCCATAGATCCCGGAATCCCAATGAATCTGAAATATTCGCCCTGTTTGCTTGGCCACGCCGGAAACCAGCATCTCCCTGCAGCCAGGGATTCGCCCGCAGCGCTTGCATTCTTCTCGCCCGGAATTAACGAGCTGTTGCGAGCGATAACCTAACCGAGCGCTCGCTTCGTCTCGCCGATCGTGATCCGCCCGAAACGAGAGAGGAATGCGATATTCCTCTAGCATTCCGTCGACCTGTTAGTGCGCGGGAATCGCTGAGCGCGAAAGGCTCGACATGCGTGAGATATTAATTGGTACGAAACAGTCGAACGAATATTTCGTTTCAATCAATTTCGACGAGCAGGAGTAGCTTTAATTGGGTGACCGCTGATCGCGCGTGGATCTGCCACGACTCGAGCCAGTTGTTTCCCGAAAGCTCCAATTCCGTTCGACGGTATCGCTCCCCATGGAAATTCATGATTCCCCGTCGCGAAGATGTGAGCACGGGAAAAAGGAGGGTTGAAACATTCGTATAGAAGATACGTTAAATATGTATTTCGAGGGACGAGGCGGGAGGGAGAAAAGAGGCGATGGCGAAGGCGACGTGGAGCAGTCGCGGGCTGATTTCGAATTCAGTCGAGCAATCGCTGAAAAAGAAGGAAATCCTGGCAGACAAACAGAAGATTGCCTATATTGTAACCAGTCGGCGCGTACGGAAGAGACGCAAACCGGAAAACGAGAATCCGGGGTATAACCGTTCCTTCTAATGCTCCGCCAAACGCGTCTCTTCCTTTTCCCTTTGCCCTGACACTCTTCGCGAGGAAGAACGCACGTTGCAGAATTGATACCGAGAGACGGCGATTTATATCGATTAATTGGGCTGGCTTCGTAACCTTCCAATCCTCGCGATGAAACGTAAGTACCCGATGATTTAAAAGAATCGCGTGCTCCGGTGATTGAACGAGAAAAGGGCGTCCACGAGGCGGAAGAAAATCAATGTCCCCCGTTGGCTGCAGCCTCGTAAAAAAGGGGATTATTCAAGGGGAATCTGAAATCGAAGTTGATCGCGCGGGCGTTCGTCGACCGTACATCGGCCGGATTACATCGCTTATTACTTCATGAACGACACTTCGGCTCGACAATCGTGGATTCGAGAGGCTCGCGGATGTGCCTTGAATTCTGAAACCGGGTGAATGCGGGAGCAGAGGAGAGGCATCAGTTTCCGGCCACGGAAAAATCCCTGATCCCTTCCCCCTTCAAGCTGCCGTGACGACATGAAAATTGGACGACTTTATGGACGACTTTCGCTTACCCCTTTGGAATCCTAGATGGGACCCGCGCTCCGCCCGATTCCCCGAATCGATCGCAATGCGGAGAAACGTCGAAGCAGAGACACGCTCTGCCTTTCCCTTGATCCGTATCGATGACTTTCCTCCCGCGTCCTCGCGTATCGATAGAATTTTACGCGGCTGTCCCTGCGAAAGGGTGGCGCAACGTGCGAAGAGAAATAACGGCCGTTAGTCCTACATACGCACGCGCTGCGCTTAAGTTTAATTCTAGATGGCTAGAATAATTTTTCTTTGTTGTTGATTTTTATTTTTTTTGTCGTATCATGTTTGTTACTTTATTTTTTTTATTATTAAGGTCAAGTATAATAACAGCACATTGGTTGCACCTCGCCTTTTACCTTAGTAATAAAGACGATTAATAATAATAATTAATAATTATATCGAGTTGAGGGACGTCGAGGATGGCATCGGGAAAACAATTCCACCCTCGTCTTACAGGAGGTTCCACACTGGGTTACCCTTGGTCAAGAGACTGTGAATAATTACCGGGGACTGAAGCGTGGCAGTGGTAACAGTGCCACCCTCCGACACCATTTTACAAGTACTTTTCATCGCGAGCTTTCCACTCGCCCCGACCGAACAGACATCGACGCGACTCCCCTCGTGTCGCGCGCAAGCTTGCACGCGAAAACAGCCAAGGGGAGAGAGGAGGCCAGAACTATGATTTATGCGGAGAATATATTTTCCGTTAGAGTAAATTCCGATAGACGCGGCATAAACGTATAAATATTAACAAATAGCGGAGTACATGAAGCTCGGTGCACAGGCGCGCTGAATAAAGCGGTACGGATAGCTTGAACCGGAACGCTGCTGTCAAAAGTTCGCGCTACCTCGACTAAAATTTATTCGCGTTTATTGGCGGTTTTAGAGCCGAGGGAAGTATTTAAAGAAAATAGGAGAAGGGAATTACTACGGCAACTGTGCGTTCTTTCAACAATTCTCTGACAACTCTGTAGCCGAACTTGTGTGGAAATGGACCAAGTGTTCATCCAGTACTCGTATATACGTGGGAGCGAAATGATTTCTGGACACACGTTCATTAAAAGTTTCTTGTTCGTTACAACGAGTAGCATGATGCACGCTCCCAAAGTTCCACCCTCGACCTTTCTCCGCTCCCTAAAATGTAGGGCCGCGACGAAACAACGCGTTCTCCGCTCGTTACTCCGCAACATTCGCGGGGGACGAAGACGGGGAACGGGAGAGAAAGAAAATTCGCGAGGCGTACAATGCTAACCGTCGACCGCGTTCATCTCGGGCATTCTCCTTTCCCTCTCCCCGCTGCGGCTTCTTTCCTGGCAAATCTTGTCCGAGCTTGCCCTTTTTCTCCTCCGTTCCCAACCGTCGAACAATAAGGACATTCCTTCCACGCCAGTAGACTTAATCGACGATCGTTTTTCATCAATTTCAGGTCCCTTCTCTCCGCGTGGCCGCGGGAAGAGGATACCTAGCTCGCGGCCTCCGTGGAGAAGGCGCTTCCTATTGTTTCTACGTGTTCTCGCGAGCTTCGTGCTCCGCGCAGCCAGCTTAGACACTGTTCAGCGTTAGGGTAAAGGACCCAATTACTGGCAGCCAACCCAATTACTGTCATCTTAAGGTATTTTACTTAAAATAACGAATAAATAAACGTTTAAGTAAAATACCTTAAGGTGACAGTAATTGGGTTGGCTGCCAGTATTTGGGTCCTTTACCCTAGCTCGTTGCCGGGCCACCAAGGACGCACAAGGGCGTCTTGTATTTTTCAAACCTCGTCTGGCAGACAGTTGGTCTATCAGTCCGCACCTCGTAGAACTGGGACTGTTGTGAATACATAAATTTACTACGGAAACGCAGGCGATCAGTTCAAGTCAGGGCAAGGGTCCCAGGATCGCCGTGACAAAACACAGACGGCCTCGCGAAAGCAGTAACACGGATTCACCAATACGTTGACCAGAATTTCCCTTTCCTTTATTTCAGTAAAACCTACAACCAAATCACTTCCGCCAATAGACAACGTTTCCTACCACTGCGTTTTGTATAACTCCACCCCTAAAGGGAATCTTCGACTTAACCTTGTCGTCAGCGAAAGAGTCCTAAATCAGTCCAAATGTATACCTCGCACGAGTAACTTGGAGGGACTCATACAACTCATTGTTATTTGCCATAGTAATCTTTTGGTCAAGTTTAGTTCATTTTAAATACAGTTACATTGTTATTGTTAAATGTGCGGTGGCTCAGTTCATTCAAACACCACCTGCAATTCACACCTTCTCCAGTGAACTCTTGTGGTCGTAAGACACCACAGAGAGAGTGACGCACCGTCGGAGATTTACGACCTCCAAAAACAGGCGACGCAATAGCTCACAACAGGCACCTTGCGACCCCGTTCCCCCGTTCTCAGGCTGTCCTCCTTACGTGTCCCACCGCGCACAATACCCTTTTCAGAATTCCTCGCCGCGGCGTAAATAGGAGGCAAGTATCGCGAAACACCGAGCCCGCCCCGTTACTCTTTGTCCCGAGCTCGGCTCGCGGGACCGCGATTTCGTCGCGCCCCCTCCGGGAAGCGATTTCCGCGGGATCGATTCGCGGCGATAAACAAAGGCCCGGCGTTACAGAGCACACCGGCCGTGTAAATCGCCAAAGCGCGATAGCCGACAAACGGGGGGGACAGTTTCCTCGGTTTTTGTAATCAGCACACGCTGACTCGATTCCGCTGGTCCACTTCGGGGCGAAACTCGATTGAACCCCATTGATTTTCGACTAAGGGATTAGATTACACGATTTTTGTTGCAGCTTTTGTTCCAGTCGCCGGCAGGTCGATCAGACGAATTAGCGTCAATTTCACAAACTGGCTCTTTCAATTGGAATTCAATTCGCCTCGGCCCGTTCCGTAGAATATGAACGGCGATCGGGGCTCGCTTGAATTATTGACTCTCGACTGGATAAAACTTTACGACCCACCACCCCCCTCTTCCGTCGAATGAAATCAAGGGAGAGACGAATTCCGCGATATCAGCGAGGAATCGTCGATGGCATCGAGGCAGCCACGCGATGCCAGACAATGCGACGAGTCTGCGAAATTAACGATTCCGCGGCGGCAAACAGGATGCGGTAACGGGGGTAAATAATAGAGGGAAGCGGGAAAAATTGAAGAACCAAGGAGGAGGAAGCGAGAGGAAAGGGGACGGTTGTGCAACAGCGGCGTGTTTAATGCGGGGACGTTGAAATTAGTTAGACGAGTGTCCCGCATTCAGCGAACAAATCGCAATTAACCGTGTTCCGTTGGGCGATGCACGTATTAACTCGCATTAAAATAGGAACCGACCGCGGCTACGGTTGTCTGCCGACGTGGCCAGCGAGTGTTCCCCGCAATTTCATTCGGCATTCGACAGCGGCGCGTTATTCTCCGCCGATTGTTTGCGAGTCGAATGTTGTGTCGCGCGATGATGGCTCGCGGAAAGATCCAACGACACTTTCCGCGCTAGGTACACTCTCTTCCCCTGCCGCGAAACCGTCCAGCAGAAATTTATCGACGATACATCGGCGGAGAGCGCGGGATCGAGCGCATTCTTATTCAAAGTAGCCGGGCGAGTGTAAGCGAGCGGGAATAATGTGCAAATACCTGTGGAGAATCGCGGGAGCCCCCTCGTAAAGTATTCCCGTGCGTGGGGAGTTTTATCGGGGAGAATAAAAGCGGCTAACGTCCACGGTTTCTGGATCGCGACGCCACCGAAAGAACGCTACCGAACGCCGCTCAAACATTTATGTTCCCGAGGTTATTCGCGAGACGCCTCGCGCGTCATTAATTTCGTCGAAACGCGGACGATCCATCTTTATGTTCCTTTCGCGGGAGATCGTATCTCGTGGGAGGCGAGCGGAGAAGAAATTCCTTCGGATCGAAAGGTCGTTGCAGGCGCGTGCGGCGCAGGCTGGGTCGAAAGGGCCGGCGGGCCCCAGCTGGCGCGCCAGCCCCGGTGTATCCGTGAATTTTCGCATGACAATGCGGGAATATAACGCATTGTGTAAACAGACAGCGGCGCAATCTGCGGGGCGCACGGTGCGTGAATCCTGGACATTCGACGACGACGAGTCCGCGACGCGACGGCGTCGTCCACATCGTAATCGTCATCCTCCGGATCCAAGTTGGTTGACGCCGCCTAACCATGGACAATGGGACCACGGCCAGTACGGTACCATTATCCGCCTCTCGCGTCTATGACAACCCCATGAATTATGCAGCGTAATGTAGACGGATACGCGGCCCCTCCTCTGCACGCTCGCGCGCCGCGAACCTTGTTCCATTACCGATCCTAGCGCTTGCAGCCGCACGATTTATCCCGCTAACCTACCTCGCCCTTTCGATTTATGCTTCTCTGCTGGCCTAAGACCTCGGCTCTCCTTCGCCCGCACTTACAAATCGAATCGTCGCTAACACCCCTCCGGTTAGTAGGGGAGAGTTGCCAATATCGTGCTGGTCACCTAAATCGGACATCGTCAATTTCTCAGTAATTAATGAATGTAAACATCTGACAATAAAAATATCAAGTAAATGCGAAATGAGAAATGGAAACAATACCTTTTGAGCTTACACCGTATTTTGTGCGTGCTATAAACATTTGGACCGTTTATTTTGAAAGTGGTGTAAGTCCATTTTCTCTTGTTTCGAGAATATTATATACATAACAAATTTACATTAAATTATGCATGAATTACGTGATTTCTCATTTATTTAAAAATGGACTTACACCACTTTCAAAATAAACGGTCAATTTAACAAAATCGGGTATGATTGATGTAACTTTTTGGTTGCCTGACAAAAAGATTAATAACAAATTAATATGTTCTGATCAAAAGATTAAGCATATAATAGCATGTGTCTAAAAGATCAAGCTACAATATGCAATAGTCATTTGCGTTCAAATTAGTAGCAAATATGAAACATAACGTAAAATGTCTTAAGTGGTACGATATAGGCAACCCTCCCCTAATTGGTATTGTTACGGTATCGCGAGTTACACTACTTTTCAAAAGAATCCCTAATCCTCTGCGCTATCTACGTTCGCGTCAGCTTTAAATATCCGTTTCCGTTCGCCCAACCAAGTCGTGGGACACGAGAAGCTTGGATGTATGTATATGCACTCGCTGAGAGAAACACGGTGAAAACGAGTTGTCAATAAAGACTCCCCAATCTAAGAGATCGTGAATAGGGATGTTTTGAAGCGAGTAACCGTGCAACTGACGCGTGCAATTTCCCCTTTCCGGCGCAGATCTTGCAGGGACTGGATTCGCGACGGGAAACTTTGAATGTCGTACGTTCGTTACCCAGCCTGTATAATATAAAGCCGCGCACCGCAATTGCCAATATTACAGTCTCTACAATATCAATCCGCGTGTGTGGTTATCGCCGCGCCCAAGTAGGGAAACGCCGATGCCATGTTCCAATCCGACGAACGCCACCCGCCCCGCTACCCTACTCCTATATTACCAGATTCATATTACGTCGGCTTTGACTACCACCGTCAACATCGATCCATTGAAAACGGTACGTGCTTACGCATCATGAATAATTCGTACCTACGAAACGACGTATTCATGGCCGACAACTCCATCCTCTCACCTCGTTTCCCTCTCTTTCCCGCCGTTTCCAGTATATCGCAGATTCGAACGGTCCACACGTTTGCGTCCAAATTGCAGCATTTCCTCAAAACTTTCGGATCACAGGCGTCCGGCGAGGATGCGGAGGACGACAAACTGCCCTACGGGCTGTTATAAGGAAGGCGACTTCTCTCAGAAAAGGGAATTAGAGACAGTGGCGCACGCAAGGGGTGAGGGCTAAGGGGGAGCTAGCACGTGCTGGGGTAACCACGACTGAAGTAATTCAAGAGCTTTGTAAAAAGAAGAGAAAAATGGAGTTTGTTCTTTAAATACTTTTTTTTAATTACCTAATGAATTTTATTGAATTTGTATTAACCCTTCGTTGACTTGACACATCTTATTTTTCGATTGATTTTGATACACCTGGATGGCTCACACCCAGAGCAATTTTTAAACGACTGCCATTCTCGTCTAAAGAATCCAATCGTCTTAAAAAAATCGTGGGTCAGTTTTAAAGTCTCTAGAATGTATTCCAAAAAGAAATTCTATATCACTACACAACGAAATAAAACGAAGAGAATCTAAGAAATTGTAACTTTTACAAATTTTAATATTAGAAGTTACAAATTTACAGAGTTGTTGCTCGGATATATTATTTTGAGAGAAAAAGTAGTTTGTAAGTTGGCTTTGGAAAAATGGTATTCATTTTGCATATGCATAGAAGGTAAAGAGCGTCAAAATCAGTTTATGGGTGGCTCGCACCCAGAGTGTCCACAAAGGGTTAAAAATAGTTTCATCCCTTAAACTCGGCTCTCTCTAATATTAAATCCTCAATGCCCCACTGACCAGAGATATGCAGGAGAGTTACAAGTTCGTTACCCGAGTGCCCTCGAGTCCCGCGTATTTCTAAATTCGACTACCTGGGTAAGTAATCGATTCCTCGAGAACGGTTCCACGGTCCAATCGCCCGGTGTATTCCTTGGCCACCATGTGCGTTTCTACCGATCTCCCTATCGGACATCCACCTATACGGGCCGAACGATCTGAATTCCTCGGGAAATTTTAAAGCGATATGGCGAAGGTACACCGCCCCCCTCTCGGTTTTGTAACGCAGATCAGGGGGAAGAAAAGAGTCGTGCGAAAAAGTTGCAGCCGAGGGAACTATAGAAGAATCGTTCCTGGAGAGCTTCAGGGGGAAAGTAATATACACTCGGTCGTTTCTCGCGAGCTCGGGCGATCCTCCTTTCCCCGGCTTGCTTTCGTTTGCGCGCGCTTCCCTTTTTTCCCCCCTCGGCGCCGATCCCCGTCGTTGCTAAGCAAAGGAACCCGGGGAACGTTCGCGAAAAATAAGCGAGACGCGATTGCGCCAAGAAGGTTACGCGGACCGCAAGGAAATGGAGTTTCGAGCGAGCACCGAAACTCGTCTCCCTTAAAAACGAGAGCTCCCCTACCCCCGGCCGGGCTCCACCATACAATCTGCATCGGCTTTCGCGGTTCCGTCACGATGGGGAAACTTGGGCCGGCCAATTATAAAATTCGCCGCGTCCGGAGGATGCGAAATGAGCGGGCCTCGCGGTGTTGCGACGAATCAATACGAAATACTTCGAAACTTCCGCGGGGTAGAAAGTTGGAAGGAGCCTGGACAAGAAACTGCCGCGCTCAAAGGACAAGAGAAGAGCCGTGTGTCCGACGAAATCGAAGTTATCGCCGATAGTTAACGAGTCGTGAAGCACGATTAAAAGTTTAAAACGGTCGCCCCCTCGGGGGGCTCGATCTACTTTTTAACGTCGGGCCGCTCGGGTAGCTGCTTGTGTTTTTCCAGTCGGTTAAAGGGGTCCGCCGAAACTCGACCACCCCCCGTGGATTCTTTCCCTTTCGCTCGTTTCCCGGACAGAAGTGGACCAATCGAGTTAATGGATCGGGCAGGTACGCCAGGCGGAAGAGGCTGTCGCGACGAAACGGGGAGCAGAGGGAGGAGAAGAAAATCAGGGAATTGGCTAGCGAAAAGGTTTAATCGTTGACGGTGGCGGGCGTAATCGGGGCCTCGGTAAAAGCATCCAGTCCCTAAGGAGTCATCTATTTGGCAAATGGATGACCCGTGGAGTTGGTACCGGCGAGCAGGCACGCAAGAATCCTGCGGGGGATATATCGACTCAAACGTTACACCGTATCTGTCGTGTTATCGCCAGGAACAATGACTACCTATTACGCGACTCCACGGTGATTTTTCACGATTATCGTAGGTCATCGGCCTGCTCTAAACGAGTGAGGCTTTCCGTAATTGCAAATTGGTCGTCGAGCCGCCGCGCGGCGCCGTCGACACGGACGCCGACACTGGCGAAACTAAACCTAATCTACCGAAAACATTTACGTCCCCCCTAATCGTTCCGCGCGTAAATCGCCTCGATTACAGGCCGAATCAAGATCGCCGTGAACGTTCCGCCGGCGCACGCGCGCCTCAACGATCGTTGGTCTTCTCGCGAGACGTCGCAATCAACTTATTAAGTCAGATAAGAAGGGCGGCTGCGCTCGCGAGTGCTATTCACAGCGCGGAGATATGAAGTCGTTGGAATTCGTGCTACGTCTTCAGACTCGTACCTTCGGTTCGTGACTATTCCGCGATGTAATCAGATATCCTAGGGGGTGCGTTTCTAGCCGACTCGACTCGGCTTCGCCTGGGTCGAGCCCAGTCCGGTGATCGATATCGAGGGGGGGAGAGAAGATTGCGCGACCTCCGAAGGGAGGCAAAAAAACACGTGTTAATCGTCGGGGAACACGCACGATAACGCGTCCAGCTGGAAAAAGAGTGCGGCAACCGATTCGCGACACGTGAAAACGCTCTGTCATGACTGGGCCGCGTAACTCAGAAATTAGTAAGCTCGCCTCTCATTCCGGCCACCTGCAACTACCGATAACGATCCGGGACAAACCGCTCGACTGCTTGCGTTCCGATTACAGCTGCCACGCGCGCCCGCCACCTGCTATTAAGGATCAGCCATGAAAAGAAACGCGACGATTCGTGACCGGGACGATATACTCTCTGCTCCGCTCCGCTCGTAACTCACAGCAACCCGGCATTAAGGCCGATCAGTTAACAACAGGCAATATCGAGAGCTTATAGCCGTTAACCAACAGTCGATCGATGCTTCGAGACGGAGCTCGGCGGTGGCATTTCGGCGGGGCGCGTAAAATCTTTATAAGAGAATAAAACTGGGAGATATTTAAATTTTACGGTCACCGATAATCCGACAGAAGACGCGAGCGTTTGCCCGTTTATCGAATGAGCAAGTTTTCGAAAACAGCGTCGTGTAGTTAAAGCTCCGGTGCCTTTCAAACTTTAATATATGCTATTTAATACGGGCCTGTTGACAAACAGCAGACAATTTACAGAGTTCCCAATTTTTTCTTGGTACATTTTTTATCCACTTTTTCTTTAACATTTCATTTCAAGGAAAACGAGTAACAGGGGTATATTTTGCGTCAGATGTTGCATAATTGATAATTGATATTGCATTTGGTTACGCAACACTTGTCTGGCATCTACAAAGGAATATCAAAAACGTACTCTCCATAGGTGGTAGGTACTGCTTCGTTACAGTTTCACATTTATTAATACAAATACAAAAAAAATTGTCTACTGGGGTCATTGTATATTCGATGTATTCTATTTTTGCAATTCTAAAACTGTACACTAATATACTGTTTATAAGACTCGTAGACCACTCACATAAATAAGCACACTATTCTGTCGTTTGCGGCGCTTCTTTTATTAGATACGTCTGCAAGCGTCGGAGAAAATTTCTCGTGGCAGAATCTGGATAATATATAATTGAAAAACTTCTGGCGCCAGTTGTCTCTCAATCGATTATGTCATGTCTGCAATTAAGGCCGCAGTAAACGAACTCCTGTCGCTCTTAATTAATTATTTACTCGATCGCGCGGCGCGTTAAGTAACCGGCAGCTCTGCACCAGAGATACCGTTTTATTAATCTTGCGAGCTGTCGCCGGTTAATCGGCAAGATTCCCTCGAGTTTGTTCACTTATTCTTTCGTTGATTCCCGCTTTCACACTCGACACTGATATATCGCTGGCGCCAACGTGGATTGACGGCTCGCCATTGGTCGGCGACGTTCTGTCCCCCCCTTTCTGATACCCAATTTCCCCTGGAAGATCACGATTTACTTTGTCACCAGCCACTTCCGATTCGATTGACTTTTTATCACTGCCGTGGAACCGCGTCGCTCTGCTCCTTTCACGATTAAATTACTCCGTATCCGTCGGTGCCCGCGACACTCGAGACCAATTGCTTGGAATTCATTTAGAATTAACGCCCCCCTTCGGTCGAACGCTTTGGAGAATCGGGTCAAAAGGCTGGCCTGCGGTAAAGGCCAGCGTTTCCGCATATTTAATTTGGGAATTGCCACGGCGCGATAAAAGCCACCGAGATTTATTCGATACGTCGCAAAGTATATTCGCGGATCCGCGTATAATATCGCGGCAAAGGGTTCCGCCCCGTGAAACCGTTCGTTGTGCCTACGGAGCAAAGCTCAGAGCAGCTGCGATTCATATCAATTACTGGCGCGAGATGATCGAAAGAAAAGTAACTTCGCTCACCACTTCGCATATATTCGCTTGAAACAGTTCAACCACTTTGCCTCGTCGGCGGAATAAACCGCGTCATTTCCACCGCGTATATGTAGATGCAGTTAAAGAACCCGTGTACCGTTTCGTTGGCAAATATTTTTCCCGTAACAAATGTTTGTTAATGCTACTGCAACCTTTCCCCTTGAAAAAACCAAAGGCAAAGAATTGCTCGGTGGAAACGTTTTGCACGCCACTGTACACTAGTGAATTTTCATGACATGCAAGCGATGTTTTGTTTTCCGGCTCTCTGTACGAAACAATAGACGGAGCGGCCCCTCAAAGGACAAAGCTCAATTAGCAGTCTCGGAAAACTTTGCCCGCTTTTATTGTGAAATATAAAAAAAAAAGGAGGAATGCTCTTTCGAGAGACCATCCCGCATCCTCGTTCCCCGCAGATTATCCCCGGTAACTGGACCTTGTAATTCACTTCCACCTTTTTCGACTTCTCCGACTTGCCCGACTTCATCGACCTTCCACCCCCACCTCCTCCCCGCCTATCCATACACTCTGCTACTCGATTTGTCTCCGCTTCTCATCCATTCCCTCGCCCGATCGCTCGTTCGCCCAGCCATGGCTCTTTCGATTAAATATGTTCGTCCATCTGGCGTGCGCGACGACGCGAAAGCAATTTCCGAACGATCAAAATCGCGTTCCAATTACCGATCGAGCCGGGCAAAGGAATTCGGAAAATCTCCAGGGGATTTAGAAAATATGGCCGGCGGAACGAGCGCTCGCTGAAACTGACAACCGGTAATTAATGCATCACTTTATACCCATGAATTTATAATTTTCTGTTACGGCAAATAGTAGCCGGCTAATATTTGCGCGGGCAATAGTTTCTCTGTTAATTTATTATCGTTCGATGGGTGGCGCCAACATCGGCGAAATTCGATGCAAATGTCGTGTCGAGTTAGCCGACGCGGTGTCCCCGCGGTGACGCGTCGCTTCCTTTATTTCCATTATGCAGGAAATAAGTGTTTCGACGATATTAACAGCAGCTGTCGACGGGGCGACAGTGTCTCTAGATTCTTTTCTCCGAGGCAGGCCATGAATCTCGGCCAGTGGCATTGTTAGCAGATCGGGAGGAACGAGCTACTAAACTGGCCGAGAATGGCCTCCCCGAGTGGGTTTCTTAGAGCGAGACCGAAAACTTCGATATCAAAAGAATGCGGAAACTCCATGAACTAACGAACAAAAACTGCAGCCCCGATAGCAGCGTATCGGGAAGATACAGACGGGGATAGCGAGGAATCAATGATCGAGCGTGCTTCGGGACTCCGCTCCTCTCGTTTTTATCGGACAGCTTCAAATAATTGGAGTGCCGTTGAGAGCGCGTAACGATCCGTTCTCACGGAGCTAAATACAAATACTGTTTCGTGCGATCGACAGAAACAGCTGGGAACGGAAGGAGCAGAAGTGGAGAGCGGAGGCGGCGAGTGGCGCGATGATCCAAGCATCGGTTCATCTGGCTGATTTCGAGGGTGATCGCGGAGGGATTGAAATTCGACGAGACAGAGCCGTCCGAATTTACCCTATTAGGGGCGAGCAGTGACAACGAGAAGACACGCGTAAACGAAGCCACGTCTCCCCGGCTTACGTAAACGTCCACGCGATCGATAAGTTTCTGGCGAAATTATCAAGATTACGCCGTCTAGCTGGGAAATTAATTCAACGTTAACAAACCGTGACTCCCTTTACGGCGCGGCTCTCTGCCTCTTACATCGCCCTCGCCGCGACACGACGAAATGCTGGAGAGCGTCTGGCATCCGCGAACCAAAGCGAATTACTCGAATAGAGGCAGGGTGGCGAGACGGCACGCCGCGATTCTGTGGCTTAAGCCAACGGCCATCTTTTGCAGAAATTGTTGTAAACGCGACCAGGCGCGTCACGTATTTCGAACACGCGAACCGATATCCACCGTGACGGAAAGGCGCGCTAAAATCTGCGAGGATGTGTTTTGCACCGGGGACCTAAGTAGTCTGACTCGCGCGCCAATTCGCGAGCAGTATCGATTCGCCGCGATGTCGTTAACCGACGCAGACATTTATTTACGTCCGTCTTTCACGCGCCCGGGGATTATTTCGCGAAAGCGAATATAGAGTTTATCGAATCGCGCCGAGGTGTATTGGATATAGCCGGCGAAGGGACAAAGAGAGAAGGAGGGTAGCGCGCTCTTAGTTCCAAAGTAAATTCGTATCCAGGCAGACCTGTCGGAGCAAGATCGAGCTAGTAGCATATATTCCCCCTCACGGCTCTCTCCGTTATCTCTGCTCTCTTCCGCCTGCTCTTCCTTTTTCGCCGGCGCGGAGAATCGGTGATAGGAAATAAGCTGAAATCGTTCCACGAGACAACAGACCGGAAGCGAAATCGGTTCTGTCGGCAAGATTCAATTCCGACTCCGCGTCAACTCCTGCTGCGGCATCCTTAGGGGTCGAGATTGCATGTGTCGACAACGCGATCCCCAAACTGCAAACTGCGAGCTGCATGCGCAGAGCCGCGCGGAGGTTCGCAGTATGAATGGCAGACGGCGATTCTTCGGCGGGGAATAGTGAGCCGTGAACAGGCAAAGTCTCGATCGGCGTGATTAATCGTGGAATGATCAATTAATCCACGGCAGGGGTTACGTTAACGGGTGGAGTTTGAAGGGGTCGGGAGCAGAATCGGGAGATATCCGCGCGCAATTTCGCAGGAACCGTCTCCGCGCGCGCCTCGCCTCGGTCCGAACTCCCCCGTCGCTGACAGTTATAGGACGTCTCGTTTGTAACTGTCGGCACGACAGGATCGGGCTTAAACCCCCGAGATGCATCCTGTGAAAATCAAGGAGGGAAAGGGACGAACGACACCCGGCGCAACCGGCGTCGAGATACGCCGAGAAATATTGGGTTCGACGTGTCCCGGGAGCGAGGCGAACGCCGACTCCACGCCACCCCTGAATACAGCCGGGAACCAGCGGGAAAAAAAGAAATAAATAAATCCAGTCGGCCAAATCGAGGCAGCCGAAAGCTCATACGAAAAACGACAAATTTATTTGCTCTCCCATTTTCGAATGGTGCGCCTACTTTGCGCCGCTGGGTGTCGATCGATGAGTGTCGAGGTTTCGCAAACCAAATTTGCGCGTGTCAGTTGAAGTAAATGTCGCTTCAATCCGTAAGCATAAGGTTTAACCCGAGTGTCAAGTGCAACCGTGTGAAAACACGGGTGGAAAATTTCCAAATGCGTGGCCCTCTTATGAACGCGTTGCTCGTTATAATGCTCGTCATGTTCCTTTTGAAACGAACCTCCTAATGCTTCCTTTCACCAAACGCCCCGTGTAACAAACACTCAAACCGTTACGCGCTGTTAATTTAAAACCACGTCGCTTGTCCATTTTTTCGCAGCGAGTGGCAGAGCAGAAATGCAGAGCTTTCGGGTTTTCCCTTGTCCCACGGTGCTCGCGGTAAATCGCGTAAGCTCAGATCGCTTCGAACGAGTTCTCTACCTCCCGCTTTCAATCGGCACCGAGCAAACGTTTGACGACGGCTCGCTGAAAATTTTCATTGCGCGTCCTCCGCGCGGCGAGCTTTTTCGCAACTGATGCTTTACGGAAAACCGCTCTCGCCCAGGGGCTGGTCGAAACTCCGGCTAGAAAGGAAATCGGTTTCGCTGATGCGATTCCAAGAGCGAGCAAGAGACAAAATAGGCTATCAGCTAGGGGACGCCAAGCGCCGCGAGATAAATAGCCGGCCGCGGGAACAAGGGAGGAAAGTGTAAAAGAGCAGCGAAAGGGAAATCGCGAGAGGCCTTTGCTGGCTCGCTCACATTTATCCCCGGCGCTCGGTCATCGCTGGGAATCAATGGCCGGTGGAAGTTCGAAATGGAAATTACGGCCGCCGCGTGCGGCATTAGCGACGCGAGTTATAAATTGTAAAGGGACACCAAGTGCAAAGACCGGGATGAATACACCGGCGCGGTTGTCTCCTCTCGTTTCTCGTTCGCGGTCGTATTTATCGGCCGAGAACGGTCGAACGCGGAAAAAGGGGAAGTATTATTGATGACTAGGTGGCGAAAGGTTGCCAGTGAGGGCGAACGGAACAGAGCGGAGCTAGTAAAAAGGAAGAAGGGAAAGAGGCGCGAGACGTGCGGCGGGCGATGGGGGCAAATTAAGAAATGGAATAACCGGGAAGCAGTCGGCGCTGGGAAGCAGGTTGCGCAAGGGAATGAGAGAAACGCGGAGGTAAAAGTGGCGGCCGGGAAAGCCGGAGAGCGAAACGAAGAAGTCCGAGCGCGGAAAGGAAACTGCGGGGTATCGGTTCGTTAAACCTGCACGGAGAAAGAAAAGTCGACGAGCCCTCGATACGGCGCTAGGGTCCTCTTCACGGTTGCCCCCGAGTTTCTAGCAAAGCGCGCCGATGTCCGTGTGCCCTCCCTTCCCGTACGTGTGGACCTCTACGTGCTTTTATGCGCGACGATTCTCCCTCGTCCGACAGCCCCGGAACACGAAGACGAACGACTTTCGCTTCCCGAGCTTCCGCAGACGTTGCTACCTGCGGCGCACCGTAGCGCGGTAATGAGAGTGACAACTGGGTAATAAGGAAAATGGAAATAATTAAATAGTCTGGACGAAGATACGCGTGGAAATAGAGGAGCGGGAATACAGCGCTCGAAGTTGCTGTAATGGGATTCATTGTAAACAATAACAGTGTAGAGGCAGGAGAGGCTTAGCTTGAAAGCTCGCGCCACGAGAACTTCATTATTCCCGCGGATAACTTTATCGATGATACCTACTTCTCGCTACGGTATTTATGCGAGCGAGAACGACGGCCGACGGGCGCGCAATAATAAACGATGCCGTCGATAATTGTTGCGTTACAGGAATATATTTACTGTGGGAGGCGCGAGAGGGATGGTGCTCGCGGCCCATCGCCGCGTATATCCTACCGGCGATCATATTTTCGACCATTATTACCGCGTCGAGTTATTGCCGTGGCATCAATAATTAATAACGAGCTGGATCCGTCGGCGGGTTCGCAGCGGGAGCTGAGCGCGCGGGCTAGTTGCACACTGGGGCAGAGGGGCGGGAGGGGCGGAGGGAAGAAGAGGGTGAAAGCCCGCGAGAAACCGTTCGGCAGAGTCCCGCGTGCGACCGCGATGCTACTACACCTCGCGGAATCACGGTACGTGTCCGCACCTGCCGATAAACGAGCTTCGAGTCTGGCCAAACTCGCACTCGAACTCCTTAAGTTGGAAAAGTTTGAAAGGGGGCTCCGACCATTACACCGGCCAACTTCCGGTGGCTGGTGTCGCGCCCCTGCACGGGTCCTTTGTCAATTTTTACGCGCGACGTGCACGCGAGTGTTTAGGAAACGAGCCTAAGGGAAAAGCTGGGGTTCGAGATCGGGGAGAAAGAGGAGCTTGAGGCTTGACAATCGCGGCCACGAATGTTAGGGATAGAGATGCCACTCGTACTTTAAAATAAAGTATTTTGTGTTATTATAAATAAATGTACTCTATACTTTTGAATAACAATAAAGTACGCGAAAATACTTTAATTCACTATTAATGATATTACGTGATACGTAACGCAAGAATAATAACATTATTATTATAATAATTATAATTAATAATTAAATAATTATAATTAAATAATAATATTATGATTAAATAATAATATTATGATTATAATGATTATAATAATAATATTATTATTGCGTTACGTATCATGTAATATCATTAATAGTGAAATAAAGTATTTTCGCGTACTTTATTGATATAATTTTATTATTATTTATTAATTAACGGGAAAACCATTTAGTATACAAGAAAACATGAAGAATATACATAAAGTAATATGAGTCTAGTAGTCAAACTCTGATAGACAAAGCATGCATTCGCGCCAGGGACAGTCATTCAGAAATTCGCTTAAGAACTTTGCTTTGGAAAGAGTCACACGCTTTAGAGAACACATCTATGTGAGCAAGGTATTGGATCGCAGCATCCATGGCTCTGTTAATGGGATCTGCTGTTCAGTTTGAGTACCCAGGCATCTTAGATACGAACAGGGGCCTAGGACGCAGTTGCCGTTGTGGGGCTTGACAACTTATTGATGCCAAAAGCTCCGAGCAGTCAATTTGTCCATGTATTAGATTATGTAAAAACATAAGATCCGAAACAAGCCTCCGATATTATCTTCTATCTGTTCCCGCCACTTCAGCATTTATTGAGAGAGTTTTCTCTGTCATGAATGTGAAGTGGCGAGATGAAAGAAACAAGGCCTCTTTCGATCTAATAAAAAACGAATGATTTATATATTTCAATATAAATATTGAGTGCAACGACGCGATTGAGATGCTTCAAAATAATATAAATTTACTCTGTAATGCTAAAAGCAATACAAAATACGTTAGAAAGAAATAAAAACTAATAAGATTAAAATATACTTTCAATTTCTTGAGCGTACTTTTTTGTATACCTCACGAAAGCGAATATACATTATTTTTCTGTAAAAAAGGTGGCAACCCTAGTTAGAAATGTCGTTGATCGCGGGGGTCGGAGATCGAGCCGATCGACCGGGCTGCCCTCCAGACACAGCCGGCTTTAATCGAATTCCCGGCGCTGTTGTGCGGAGTTGCTGCAAGTCGGAGAACTTCCGTATCGAAGACAATGCGCGAGCCTCGCGTCAAAGGACAAGCGGCGTGAGTCTGATTACGAGCACTCTGCCGGGCGAAATGAAGTTTTCAATCACCCGATAAGGAGAAACTGCCGCCGCCGCCGTCTTGGATCATGAAGCGCATTATTCCTTGTCCATTATTCGCGGACCCCTCGATAATTTCACTCCGCGAAGTACACGCGGCCGTTGCCGTCGACACGAATTCCGCGCGAGGCTCGATGCCCGCCGCCTCTTCGACTGTTAACGAACCGTCAACGCCAACAAAACGTTCCGCGACGCGTCATTCCGTAAATTGAATGTCTGGCTAGGTCGGTGGAAAATCCGGGACCTACGTATCCGTCAAATTTGATTACATCCAGCTGCACTCGAACGTTCGCGCCGGAGATGTGTAGCTCGCCGCCGTGGGAGTACAGGGAATGCGGGCACGGGCGTACGTGTATCCGGTACATTATGTATAACACCTGGGGAATACACGTCGACCCTTCTTCCCGCGCCGCGGGTCCAAGTCGGCAGTCGGATGTCGTCGGCGCGCTGGGGGCGGAATCGCCCGTAAATCGGTTAGCTCGTCAGGCCCATTTCCTCCGCGGCTACGCCCCACTCTCCGCGATGTTTTTCACCCCCTGCTTCGTCGCGTGACGCGCGGGCGAACATTTTTTACGACGCACAATGGTGTAAGCGGACGATCCCGATTCGTCGATTTATTACGCGGGCTAGAGGTCCGCGAAAAACTGCAACGCTCGGTCGCCTAGGGCGAAACCCCCGCGCCAGATACACCGGCGCGGCGGGAGTGGTAAATAAAAGCAAGAAAATAGCGGCGAATTCGGTCTCCCGCTGTTCGCGACGCGATACCAACGCGGACGAATTTGCGCCTCGTCCTCGGTTCCCTCGTTTCCACGTTTCGCACGGCGAAATTCCCCCCCGAAAACGTTTCAACGACGAATTACGCTCGTGGCTCTCGAAAGGCGAGCAAGGTCGAGGCAAGGTTCCGCGGATTTTTCCCTCCGCGAATTTTTCCCTCCGCGAGAGAATAGCGCGACGTAGGTAGGTTGCCTCTGTACATATGTATGTAGGTCGAGACAGAAAGGGTGGGAAGGTGGAATGGAAGAGTAAGAGTGGACTTACCCGATTTCTCGTCGACGGTGGAAGCGATCCCGGCGACGTAGGAAACAGCCTTCGTTAGTCCAACGAACAACACCAGTACACTCCACATGTTCTCTCGTTATTCCTCGTGACTCGTGACCACGCTCAAGAATCCCAGCACTTGGTGGCGAACCGAAGGCAAGCCACGAGAACGGCTTCGTCCTGTCGAGACTAAGCTGTCGGCGGCTCGGTTGCTACCCTCGCGCGACCGAATCGCGTTAAGTCATCTTCACGCGGTAGCACATTCACTCGCGGCCTTTCGCACTTCAACGCCACTATCCAGCGTCCCGGCGTCGCCCGCGATCATTCTCAGCCTCGCCGGGGCAGGCATCCTTCCTCCACCATCGATACACACCCTCGCCTACCCGCTGAAAAGAAAAACGCCACTGAACGCCACCCGGCGGTTGACTCCTTTCGCCTTCGCAGGGAGAGCTTAACGCGTGCAACCGATTTCGCGCATTAACGTTCGCCGTGTGTTTCTCGAGCGCCCTTCTATCCAGCCGACACTCCTGTTTTTCCTCTCTAGTTAAACACTAATTAAAGCTGCTCCGCGGCACCGCATCTACCGCCGCCTACCGCAACACCAGCGCGGCCCTTTTCCTCCTTCTTTTTTCCTCCTGCCTTTCATCCACTCCACGGCCGTTATTAAAGCGTCGGACACGCGTGCCAGCCCGAACGGGCCGCTAGAAAACCTGCCGCACTTTCGATCTAACCGCGCGCCGCTGCCACCAATAACTTCCAACGACGGGCATCATACCCCCAATCAACGGCGACCATGGCGCGTCCACAAAGGCCGCAGAATTCACCGCATCGATGGCCACGGTATTCCAGAAAATAACGTTCCCCCTGAACACGTTGTCCTGGCTGGTGTTCTTTGACCGAACTGCCCTAAAAGCTAACGCTGCTGCGGAACAGCCTCCTCCGGTCGAGTCAGAGCTTTTCAGATACCTCGGCTTTCAGAAAAAAAAGAAGTCCCAACGCCCGTGCGTGTGGCCTGGTTCCAATCCTCAAACACTATCCGCTGATTTGGTCCAGAGGGTGGTTAGGGGACGGAGCAACAACGCTCAAGCCGTAAAGGACCGGTCACAGGAGACGGGCATCGATTTCCACCAGCCATCTCGTGTTCGCACGCGAGCCTCGGAAAGCATTCGAACCGGGTACAGATGAGTTGCCAGAGAATCGATGATCGCTGAGTACCCGGAATAGCAGCAATTAATCAGACGGCTCGTGGGCGCGTACCCGTTCGTCGACCTTAGCCCGGGGCTGCAGGTCCGAATAAAAAACAAAGCACTGCGGAGATCTTCAATCACGCTGGCTCACCACAGATTTTCGGTTTTTCTGGACCGGGTCCAAGCTACGACGACGCGGCCGGAGCGCGGGGGGGCCTGCAATCACGTTGCCCTGCCAATAACCGCGAACGCTCGCGAAATCGATCCCGAGCGAGATTCGGGGAACGCGACTGTCACTGGATCACTCGCTCTGTCGCAGGACGGAGAGCAACGGTGGCTCGCGGATGTTTCTTTTCCTCGGGTTCGCGCGCTTTTCACCGCTGGCTGACTCTACGCAGACGTCGACGCTCCTCCCTCGGATGCTGGAGCGCGACTGTTTCAACCGGCACCGAAAGCCACCCCGCGAATCAATTCACTCGAGGAACATCCGCGAGGCTTCGCGGCCGATCGTCGCGTTCATTGCTAATCGCTGCCTCGGGGGTCGCAGGAACTCGTCACGTGCGCGAGGCAACCAGCCCGTCCCGTGTCACTTGAACGAGTCCTTCGAACCGCCGAGCTGTCAAACGAGCACATGCGCGACGCCCCGGCGACACGCGAGGCGGCAATTTTCTACGTTTGCTTGTACGTTTTTATATTTTTTCTTCTGTTTCTCGCGCCAGCCGACGGAGATCATAGGGGGTGGTAAAAGGCGCGCAACGAGCAGCCCGACAGCGCAGGTCGACGCGACGCAGAAAACACGTGGTCCTCGACCGACGGCGGACGGCACACTGACGGAGAAGACGAGCAAACGGCGCGGCGACGGACGCGCAGCCTGCAAAGCCTCCCGAGGAGGTGGAGATGTCGGAGGAAAAGCTGTGGGTAGGGCAGAAGGGGGTGAAAGGGAGGCGGAAGGGAGTCGAAAGGGGCTCGGCGTGTACACCGTGCACCGTGCACCCCGATACCGAGCTAGAAGGGGATGTTTGTCCTTGCGAGGAAGGGCGAGCGTTCGAATAATACTCATTGCTGGTAAACACCGTCAAAACGGATGCGTAATGGAACGCACATGCGTTCCAACCTGCTCGATAATACTAGCCTCGGCTCTCGTCGGGTCGGCTGAAATTTCATTAGGCCGGCCAGATAGGCAAACAGGATTCTTCACGGTCGAACGTGAGTAGCGATTACACTTAACCAGCTCAATTAATATCTTGCGCGTTCATTACTCCAGTTTCGTTGCACCGCTATCGCTAGCCTGCGGTTGCTTTCCGATTATTTCTCGAGTAAACAGGTGAAAGAGATTCTTAGAAGGGATTTGATTTGCTCGCCAGTTCCGCGCCGCTCGATAAAGCGATGACGATCGGAGGAGGGAAGGCAAACAGCTAGAGATACGTCTGCACACTCGCCTATTTCAGAAAACAATCGGGGACAGCTGCTCTGTACACGGAAGTTGCAGGTCTGTGTACACAGTCACGTGTGTTCTTTTCGAATAGAATATTTCCACGATCTGCCATCCCCTCGAGTTCCATGACCATGCGCAAATATTCAGGTAACATTTCTCGGGGAGGGCGCGATCGAATCAGACACCATGTATAGAGTTCGTTGTCGGTCAAAGACCCAGTCTACCAGACCAGGGGCCAGACTTTGGGTACGCAATATCGAAATGGAGACTGGAATGGGGAAAAAATGGAGAGGAGCGCGGGGGTGGGACGTTTACTCGACCCGGAGACGATTCGAACAGAGCTTTTGATAGTAGCGTTTAGGTACTCGCGCGTACTCGGTCGTCCGTGGACGAGTGCTTGCTTTCTGTTCGGTGTCGAAGACGGTTTATAGTGGTTTAAGAGGGCTGGAGAGTGGCGCGGGGGGATGGAAACGGAGCGACGGTGGGGCTAGGGTGACTCCCGGGAGGATAGGCGAGAGGAGCGGGGTGGAAGAGATCGAAATAGGGTGAGAGACCCCCGGGCGAAAGAGGCGGATGAGGAAGCAGATGCTCTGTGACTCTGGTGTCACGGATCATGGTCATCTTAAAAGCTCCTGAAAGGCAGGAATGCCACTCGCGCTTTCTGAAAGCTATCTTTTCGACGAGGGAATGGCTTACTCGGGGCTGCCGCGCACGTGTGTCCCTGTCGGCTACGCGTGTGTGTACGTGTAAAAACACGCGAGGCTCTCTCTCCGCTACGAAAACCGCCACCCTCTTTGCGGCGTAATGATTTTACTCGTTACCAACGGCCTGCACGCTCGATAAAGGAACCACCGACAAAGGACTAATAACCGAATCCGAGCCCTTTCAGCTCGCACACAGACGCAACTGCACTCGGCCGACTAGGTTCTGTCCGTTTCTACTCGCGCGTCCGTTCTCGGTCGCATCGGAATTAAATCTGTATACGCGATATTGCGTCGCTTGCATACACCGACGCCAAATGCGATAAAGGACGTGTCGCCCTTTTCTCCTCTTCCTTTTTCCAATTCCCCGCTGTTGCAACTTCTTGCCACAGCAAATGCACCATTCCGAGAATCGATGCTGAAACAAACATCGAATAACCGTCTCACTTTGCACCTGTATTCCTAGAACAATATAACGTAGACACTGGGAATTGAGTAGAAGCGCTGGTCATCAGCATTATCTAAACCTACCAAAAGTTCCGTGATAGAATCACCGAAGCTAAAATAGATCTATTCGTTTCTTTCATGTGCCCGCACACAAGTCGCCGGGCGAAAACCAATTCCAAGGCCCGAGCTAGATGAAACGCAACGCGGGAGCGCAAAGGACTGAGATATTATAACATCAGCCTTTGACTTCCGCAGCATCCCGATGTCCAAACGTGCTTTTAACGCTCCCTCCGTTCTCGCGTTCCTTTTCCAGCCGTTCGATCTCCGCGCGACCATGGCAGAAAGAAGAAGTGGGAACCTGTAAGAAGCGCACGCTACGTTGCCTGGCTGAACGTGCGTTTCCGTGACGCAGACCAGAGAAATCACATTTAATTGGAACGCTGCGCGGGAACACGCGAGAGGCGGGAGAACGTCATCGTCGGGCGAAAATCGCGACCGTTCGAGCCTCGATCGAGCGACATTACGCAGAACTCCGCTATTAACGCGGCCATTAGGCTCGCGGTTAAAAACGTTCTGGTTCCGTGCGATCGGAGCGCGCGATTAAGCCCCCGTTTTCCTTCACGCGACGCCGTTTACTCGATCTTCACGAAAGCCACCGCAAACCTCGCAATTCCCGAAAATCACCGACTGCCGCGAGAACCGAGCCGCGATTCGCGAGTCGAAATTCTTGTCGTTGGTTTGGGGAAGAAATGTGTCTAGAGGAGAGTCAACGTTCGTCTGATAGGTATGACCGGTTTAACATTGGCAGATTGAATTGTTAGTTATGTTCTTGCAATTCGGTTGTTCGTATCGTCGGAGAGATTCGCGCGTTCAGAGAATTTTCTCGGGTACCCGCACGCGGCAGTAGCTATCAATGCTGGCAAGGTCCCTGCGTTACCGACAATCTCTGAATCAAGAACCCGCCCTACTGCCGTGTTAATTCAAAAGGGTGTCTGGAAGTTTCGTTTAAATTGAGTTATTACTGGCAGGTAGCAGAAAAATAGTTTATATATGTATATTAAATAAGAAAGCCGTATCTGTATTAAAACTGAAGATATAACAGTTTATATTTCGGATGTATTTGAAATCGATGCCTGATTTTGGACATATCTACCAAAATTCCCTTTGCAGTTTATGATATACTAGCAAAATATATCCGCGCTTCGCTTCGGGGCTAAAAGATATTAAGGACTCCATGCAAAACTATTTCACCCCTTTTCACCCCCTTAGGGGTTCATTAGGGAAAAATCATGAAATTGGTTTTTAGGCATTTGTGTGAGTAACCTTTGTAAGTAGAATGCAAGTTGATATGTAATCGGGCGTAAGAGATATTGAGAAGTCCGTGAAAACACATTTGACCCCTTTTCACCCTCTTGGGGAAGGAATTTCCAAAAATTCTTCCTTAGTGGGCGCCTACATCACGACAACAATGTACCTTCCAAATTTCACGTTCCTAGGTGAAACGGTTTGAGCTGAGCGTTGATGAGTTAGTCAGTCAGTTAGTCAATCAGATCATATTTAGATACCTTTTTATCCAGCTTCAATATTTAACCCAATCCAATTTTTATAGCATGCCGATATAGCAGAGAATACTAAAAGTCATTTATCTCAGAGCCACCTTTTGACCAGATACGCCTCTTGGAATTAACACGGCAGTGTAACACAAATGATAGACGCGTATCTTTTTATTCCATTGACCAGTTACTGTCAAGGTTATCAAGGTCGTTAACCCCGCGTCGCCATAACATCCAATTCATAGTTACCCGACCGCGAAAACGAATATCGCATAGGCGGATGTTGGATTATAGAAAAGTCTTTATTAATAATTACAATGACTGCGCACACTCTACGGTGTGCTGATTAAGCTCGACGGTAAACAAGACTATGCGAAGAATCGCTTCATCCAGGGGAAAGATCAGCTTCCAGCGTGAACACGCTCTTCCACATCGTCCGTCCTATTGTACATAAGTTTCATATACAGAGGCCTGGCTCTGTTACTTCTGGGACACGGGCGTGCCTCTGTCAGAAAGAACGAGCAGCTCCTCTCAGGCTCTCAGTTGGTGATCTTCGCTGGGACCTCGAAGCACGAGATCGTGTTCTGTCCGTCCATCAGCGCGTAGTGTATCACCATGGAAACCTAAAAACGATTCTCAGTTTCATGAAACAGCCTCGCTTCGACTAACAAGGGAAAATCGATTGCCGGAACATCCCGTTTTTTTTTTAAATTTGCATGTTCGTAGAGGATTTCGTGAGAGGTGTAAGGTACTTTTTCGTTTGTGACCACTTTCGGTTCTTCGGGGTGAAAAATACCCCTTGAAGATTAACGTGTGATTTCCTAGTTTCATGTGTATCTTGAAAACTATAGTAGATATGAAAAAAATTATTATTATGAAAACTGAAAATCGTAAAATCGATAAAATTTGTAATATAAACAGTATAATGTTCCCCACACACAAATTTGAAACAATTCCATTACATAGTTTTATACATAATAATTTTCAAGATATACTGGAAAATAGAAAAGCACTGGTTCACCTTTAGGGCGTCTTTCACCCTGAAGAATCGAAAACGAGGATAAACGAAAAATTCTCTGATACTTCTATCGAGGTCCTCTACAAATCTGCACAGTTTAAACAAATTTGGAATGCTTGGGTAACCGATCTTCGCTTGTAAACGGTCGTAAGAAAAAGAGACTAGACGATTTTATCGGGTAAGTGTTGCAAAATTGCCACGAGCCTTCCTCGCGCACGATAACGCGACAACAGTCGTCTATTCCACTATGAATTGCGACATTATTAGCCCCGTCTAGCCGATATGATACTCGCGTTTATCGGGCTAGATAAATGACAACGAGTCGCTGTTTTGATTTGCGCGTGCCCCACCATCTCTTCCTACACAATTCCCCTATTATTATAATTCCATTCATCCTAATATACGTCCTCTATCGTCGTTTACTTCCTTCACAAACACAGTGTTCGTTCTTTTATCTTTTCTCGATTTCCTCAGTAGTTACTTAATCTTTAAGCCGGGAATCCACCGGAAAGCTAAACTATGCTATGCTATGTTTTAGCTTAGTTTTTTATGAAAACGGTTCCATAAGAATGTATTGAAGCCAGTGCTGAATTTACCCTTAGGCTAACAAGGCTGAAGCCTAGGGCCCCGTTTAGCTGTGGGCCTCTGATTCTAAATATTTTCTTCGAAAAATTAGCATTTTTTTATATTATCCTTATTAACTTGTATCTTTAATTTTTATTTATGCTAATGTTATGTTTAGTTTTAATATTCAATGTTAATTTTGAAATTAAATTCTTACTTAGGTCAGCGTCATTTTATTATTTACATTTAACCGAGGGCCCACCAAATATTCAGCCTGGGGCCCCCTGAAAGGTAAATTCGGCTCTGATTGAAGCTAATTTTTTTAAAACGTAGCATGTCCATAGCATAGCATCCCATATTTTATCTTAGCTTCCATGTAGATTCCCGGCTTTACTTCCTTTCCAAATTCTTTTTCTATCTCCTAAACGACTCTTTAGATTATGTTTTAGAACAGCAGTTATACTCAACCTCGCCTGTTCACCATTATTGTTATATTTATACTTGTAATAGTGCAATCAACGTATTTAATAATAATAATAATACTAATAAACCAACTCCACGCGCGACTCGCCGTTCAAATTTCGCGCGCGAGCTTAAGGACTGCCACCGAAAATCGCAGCAGATCAAACACGCGGGTATATGAAACCGGTCAGCAGATTATTACGAGTAACTGCAAATACTTTACCGTGGGGTAGACCGACAGTATAGGGAACTCTCGTTTGTAGAGGTACTCGGTGCCCTTTTTCAACGAGCATCCAGCGACCGTTCCGTCCAGGTTGAAAACGTTATCGCACGCGCTCGTCCCGTCTACACCGACGAAGGGCAACGGCACGCCCAGGATGGAAGCGTGAACAGCGTTGGTCAAGACATTGGTGTCCTCCTGAGGCACGAAGGTCTGTTCGAACGAGTACTTCGCCCTGCGCCTCAACTTGCACGGCGGCTTGTTGCAGCCGCTTATCCTAACCCGATTGGAGTCTTCGAACTTTTCTCCTGAAAAATGAAATTGCCGGTCTCCACGCATTCATCGATCGCAAACGAAAACAGAGTGCCTCCCGCTCGAATGACATTGAAGAGGATTACATAACCGGTCTCTTCAAAGCGGTCCGCTGCTTCGGGTTTATTGTGGACCGCGTCTGTCGTAATTCTGCCATTAGTAAAGATTCGAAGGAACCGGTTTGCCACGGGTTAATCACTGTAATAACGCTTGCCCGCTTTGCACCGCTCCTTCGTTTAATTAGATGTGATAATTACAGTAGTGAATATGAGATATACGCGCTACGATTTAATGAGGGTACACGGATCGAAAAGATGTCGTACAGGGTGTCTCAAAGCACGCGAGGCGCTCTAAATTTGGAGGAAGACTTTTAAACACGTAGGTTTCGCGTTCTACTATTGTTTGTTGTCTTTGAATCCATACCCTCTTGCCTTCTAATTCGTGCCGCGTGCTTTGGGAACACCTGTAGAGCCTACGAGAAGCTGTCCTTTGTACGAACTCTGTACGAGTTCTGTACGAACTACGAACTCGCGACAACGACTCTCGCTGAAAGTCCAAACCATCTATCCGTCGCGTTTCAAGGGAACTTTCGTTGCTTCACGGTAATCCTCGATAAAGCGGACCAATTTACCAACTTTCACGTTTGAGCTACTAGCGACGTTGCATACTTTCAAACGAAACCGATAATTCTCCAGGAAAGTAAACGTTATGTAAACACACAGCGACAGAAAGTGGGGAAGAGGGAGAGAGACTCTAGGATGAGGCGTGTTTGCTCGCTGATTCAACATGGAACTTGAACCTCTAACCGTAAACACGGAAAACGTTCGGATCGTCGAGCGCGCGTGCAAGGAGAACGAAACAGGACCGGCTGAGGTGCTGCAAACTCGCGGCACAATGGATCGGACGGGCATAATCGGCGAGGTAAAGTCGAATCGAGAATTGTTACGCACCACTGCCGCACTGGTTGACTTCGGTGGCGGCGGCGAGCGCGAGCAGAGCCGCGAAAACGAGAATCGTTTCCCTCAGCATGTTCGTCGGTGAAAGTGTTGCGGTGGAAGAAGAGTCGGAGTAGGCAACGGGTCCTCGCCGTTCTCGCTCGCTCCAATCACGTCCAAATCCAACTCTCGACTGAGCCTGTCGCAGTGGGATGCAACGTTATGGCTGGTCATTCGTCAAAGGTCACTTTAAATAGCTTCCCCTTCCTGCGAGGGAAGAGTGCCCAGTGGGGATACGGGAGAAAAGCGAGCCACGTGTGGAAGGGGTTCTGTAAATTCATGAATCTTCGCGGGGAACGCGGCGGGCCAGGCAAAGTCAAAGCTATGCGCAAACAACGGCAATCAGCGATCTCTGGGCCTGGTCTAATCTATTAGTTCAACAATCCAGAACTAATCATGCGACGGTGATCGTTTTCTCGCGAAACTTGTCGAACAAACGACATGTTCTGACGCGACGTTGCTAGGAAGCTCGCCACTACTTAGGAGAAGAACGTAGGAGAATTATAATAATACTAGCTTTACTATTCGAAATTTAGATTCTGATTTTATACAACAAAAATATTTTTGGTTTTTTAGGAGAAAATAGTCACATTTATCTGGATTAGCTAGGCATAATTAGCTGGGCACATTTCGAGACCTCAGAGTTTTCCGTTCGAAAGTTTTTAGGCGACAGATAAACACACAAACACTTTCTGCTTTATATATTAAGATTAAGAATAATTACATCTGGATCCACCAGGTGCAATATTTGTAGAAACTGACGGTGCCCACGGGAATATTAGTTTCAGAAATTTCTAGTACACACGGAACCACCATTCAGCTATATAAACAAGTCCCCGATAAAGCCCACAGAACTTAGATTCCGACTTTCAGCGTGAGCACACAATAATTCTGTTCCTCGCGGACCCCCTCGGCCTTTCTCCTCCCAAGTGGAAAGCGCGTTTCATATTAAAAATGAAGCTTGTTACTTTGTAGAAACAGTAGCGCTCTCGTCGTAGCCGTGCTTCAGAGTCGCTGTGATCCTACGCAAAGGAGCTCGAAGAACACCGGTTCCCCGACAATGCATTAATTTCTTTTCCTTTCAGAGTCTCCACGTTTGAGTTTGAGACGCGAGCCACGACCAAACGGAAATGAAACGGACCGGCGCGACCGCGAAGAACAAAGCGCCGGAAATTAGCAACGCTATCACGCTCCTCCGGCCCTCCTACAAACGGAATTCCTTGCTGCTGCTTAGAAGGATGACCTCTGATTAATGCTCGCGAACGCGATGGACACTGGCGTTGCAATTCCGTAGACTTCTGCCCGGAATTCCCGCGTTTTTCGAGAAAACTTTTTCCTCTCCTCTCCAAATTATTCCTTCGAAGCGAACTTTGTCCGTTAGATAGATCCCGCATCGACAGCAAATAGATCCACGACCTTCGTTCCGCTAGTACTCGGCTAAAAGCGTTGCGAAATTTCTCTGGAACCACGGTACCGTGGTTCCGGACATAAACAAAGAGGAAAGACACCGACGACACACGTCCATGTACATTCTATCATAGCCATTGTCGTTACCTTGCTGTAATGACGATCGGTGTCCCACGATCCCATCACTTCAATTCATAAATACCGTCAATCCTCATCTCAGTCGCAGGAATAGTTACACCTGTCCTATCTTCGTCGAAGTCAGAGGACACTGCCTCGATTGCTCTCAAGAATATTCATGACGTGCACAGAATTGTATTTCTTCAAACCTCTTGAATGATTCGTTGATAAGTTCGCAAGCGATAACGGCAGAAACGCACGCGGGCGTCGCGCACGAAATGCAGCCCGCGTGGTAGAAACTCGGCTAGAATACAAACGAGCAGTTGCCAGTGACAGTAACCTTCAGACAGAGAGGAAGAATTGCTGACGAGTCGTGGCGATTCTCTTCCGCGTATCTCTTTTTGTAAACCTTTTTCATTCCAACATTATCCTCCCCTATTTAAAATCAGCTCTCGGCAAAAACACCTCGTTGGAAATATTGCAGGAGCTCGCACGTTCAAATCCTCGCAGTTTCCCTCAGCTGTAATGCCTTGCTAGAATGTTTCTGCAGAGATTTCTTTCGATAGCGAGCGGCGAGAAATTTAATTGCGCAGCACAGCGTGGAGTAAGTTTCACTCGGTTGCCTTGCAACCTGTGTCCTGCCGCTTCACTCGTCTCTAAACAATCTAATGGGGTAATTGTTGTGGCGTGCGGGAGAGTTGAATTAAACACGTGTCGGTGCGTCTCGCAGGATTGGAATTGGTCGCAGGACGCTCGAAGGCACCGGAAACGTTCCTCCGTTTCGACCGGAGAAAACTGTAGTTCAACGACGTACATAAATGAAGATTGGCGACGGATTGACGACCTGGCGACGCAGCGGGATTCTCGGAAGCGGGATACAAAACGTGATCATGGAAATGATTACGCAGCCCGCTCACGAAGGTAGACCGCCTTGGCAGTCGTTGCGCGTACGATATTTCTTGTACATACTGAAGTTATAATTCCGCAGTCGATTTCCTTGACGCTGGACTTCCAAACGTGACCTATCCTTTCCTTAATCATTGGAATTATTACGCAGACGATACCTGGTCGTCGGTGTGCTGAGTAACTCCAGTCGACACGATGTAAAAAGCTTGAAGTTTTTGCTCAACCTTATCGCTGACTCGCGGATATTTATTCGTTCGACGTAACGTAAATAAACTGGGTGACTCATGCGACTCAAAGTGCTGCCGAAAATTCGGGCGATAAATATGTTTACAAGAGCAAAAGAGTTGCTGGTGACGAGGTTGCCCCTACGTTTCGCTAGCAGTCGACCTTGTGCAGTGACTTGCAACGATGCAGAATAAAACACGGAGGAATTCTGCAACGAAGGAATTAGCTGTCTACGAAGAGTCGCAGAGTGGGAGGTATTGATGGTCTAGCGGGACAAAAGTCCAAAATCGTGATCATCCAAAATGAATGAATCTTGGTCTTACCGCAGAAGATATTGGAATGATATGCTATGCAACTTTATACGTATTTTATCAAAGTCACGATCAATATATGCGAGTCGGCCGTTTGTAACCGGTTGTTAGAACTTAGAATGCATCAGTATCAACTATATATTGGAAGTGCTCGATCGTATCGCGATTTAAATTGTTAATATTTTGAATAATGCATTGCAGAGGTGCAAGTAAGTAGTAAATCAACCTTCAGCCATGAGTATTTTAATTACCAATGAACAGAATTAAAATATAATCATAAACGTGACGGAATTTTTCAATAGCTTTCGTTGGAAAAGTTCTAAATATCCAGGAACCTCATGGAACCTGGATTTTTTTTGCTGTTTTGTTCTATTTGTTTTATAGAGTAGAGGAAATGCAGTATATGTATTTGGAATACCAGTTGCTTTAACACGAATAAAAAATTACGGCAGAGGATAGGAACAAATAAAACTGCATAATGTCATAGGGAAACTAATAAACTTTCATATTCCATAGGTCTCAATAATAATAAAAAAACCAAAACTAACTGAAACTTTGGTTTGAATAAAAAATGACAAGAAGCATTGATTTGGTTAAGGTGCAGGTAATTTGGAATACCAGTATTTCAATGTATCTTCACTTTAATAATACAATTAGTTTATTTTATGAGGTAATCAGGTTAAGAAATCACAATGAAGAAACAATTTTATGTAAATATAATTCAAAATCTTAACATTTACTTGCAGTAATCACAAATATAATTTCCTGTGTCATTGTAACAGACGATACCGACGCGGCGGTAGCCATTAGCGTGAAACAAAAGCATCGCTAAGGTTTGGAATGTTCCAAATTACCTTCACCTTTGGCATTCCGAATTAGCAACATGGCATTGAAACCTAAAATTTCATGTTACACTTTGTATTCTCGAAATTATCGTAAAACTGGCACTGAACCATAGAAGGAACATGCAAATGAGTAGATTAATTGTTTAACTCTAAAGTTTTTATATATTCTAAAAAGTTTTGCAGATTGACGTTTTCTTCCTGTGCCGATTAGGTCGAAAATGTAAAAATGGCGGTTCATCCACAAATGTCATTAGTGAACAGGTCAATAGCCCCTATAATCTACGGTGTTACAAATTAAAAAGCATTAGTAGTTTATTAAATACTTCGTATTCCAAATTACCAACAGTATTCCAAAAATGCTTCACTTCCTCTATATATTCACAATTTGTAGCTGCAAATATTTGCAACTCTACATAATTTTCATACACAATTAAAATAATTCTATCTTGAAAAATAGTGATGTTAGGACCTAAAATATATAATTCATTCTAAATATCATGGTTGTAAACAATTTACCTCTACAAAACACAGTTCATATTCGCTTTCTACATTCTAAGAAACCCCAGAATAAGAATTTTGGTTTTAAAAACCCTAGGAAGCTGAGGTAAAAGTTTTAAGGGTGGCAAAACAATGTGGATGGTGTTTTTCAAGCAAACAATAAACATATCCACCTAACTGATATGTTCGACCTGCGATTTTTATCCCACTAGATTGTTACTGGTCAGAGCACTGCGCGCCGGGTATTTTCTCCGGTCCTCCAGCGCGCCGTTCGAACAATGCGTGACTGTTAATCGCAAGGTCTCTCTTTCTCCACGCGGCCTCTTCCAAGGCAATTATCCCATCTCGACTAATTAGAAGCCTGTGTAAGGGGCTAACTCGCTTATGTCGGCTAAGTAAGTAACTGCGTCTTAATTTCCCGCGGAACTTCGATCCTCGCGAAGCATCTCCAGAGAGGAAAGGGCGAGGCAAAAAGGAGGAAAAGCGAGAAGAGCTGCTGAACAATCGAGTTTCGTCGGGAACTCGGTTAACCGGCGCAGTTTCTAGAAATCGATCGAGCCAGGCACGGATTATTAACGGGTGTCACGATTAACCGCAGAAACGTGCTTTCTTTCGCCGCGCTTGTAGATACGATATCAGCTTCATTGCGGTTCAATGAGTTGCATACTGCTGGCTTGCATAAACGCCGCTTCATGCGATAGGGTAAAAAACAGTGGAAAAGTTGCGTTAGCGGTGTTAGATAACTGATAGGGCGCTGGGACGATAGCGAGGGTCGTATAAAAATCACACCAACGCTGGGCAACGTTCCGGTTACGGTATGCTGGTAACAGCTTTCCAAATTCAATGCAAACGTGGAAAGGCTTGCCGAGGAAAAGTTTAGGGTCCTTAACGCTTGCGTGCGTTCAATCATATAAACATAAAAATTTGAGACACTCGATCTTTTCCGTCCAGCAGGTATAGATCAGTCTGTTTTACCTACAGCCAACAGGAAAAGGCAGGCGTATAGATCGCCCGCTCTGCTCCACGAGCAGAGGACTTTCGCGAGAGGGCGCTGTCACTTCCTTTCACGAATAGGAATAAACTCGCGATTCGCGTTCATTTTCCCGAGCTTCCACTACCAAACGATCTATACGAATCGCTTATAAGGCTCATTCAATCTAGAACAACGAATCAATTCGTTCCGAAACATTTGCCTCAACCCCCAAACAAATCGATTTACAGCAGTTGCTTGCCTGCCCATTCGTTATCTTTTCCTTCTCTCCTTTTTTTATCACCGATTTCACGCCCGTTCGATCGCCCGGCATATGGCCCGGCCAGTAGTTCACGATCCAGCCGGCCCGCTCAGCATAAAGCGAAGCGTTTTTGATTTATACCGAGCGGTCGGCGGTTCGCAGCTGAAAACGAGCATCCGGCAGCAAAGAGAGGTATCTAGGGCGCGCGAGTACGAGTGTGCCTGTCGTAAAGAAAAAATTCTTAGCTCTAAAAGCTTTTTACGGAGCCCCTGATGGACGATGACGGCGTTAAAGCATGAAACCGTAAAAAACGACGCTCGGAGATCTCTCGCGGCAGAATAGCCCGATAATGCGTTCCCTCCGCGATTGGACACGTTCGACTCGCCGGCGAGCTTTCCCGAATAACACGCGATCGGGCCCTCCGACGGATCTTTGACCTTGCCGCGCGGCAATTTTGGATCGATGAAAATGTATCGTCCCCCGGGCCGCTTTTGTCGCGGGCAACTTCCATTTGCCGAGCGGACGCGGCTTCCATCCGAAGTGTCCGAGTATCCGGCAAGCTTCGAACGATTCGCAGTTTGCCGTTGCACCAGTCCCGAGATCTATTTTCGAACAGGATGTATTTATAACGAACCTTACCTTTCGCGGGTCGAACTACGTGCCTGCACTCGCGTAAATGGTATTGCGGATCGGACCAGCCTCATTTCGAATCCGAGGCTCGGTGTTTATGATGATTAAAGTATATGTGTCCTCTGGAACAGAAGAGGGGAATATGAGTTATTTTATTGTTCTATTTATGCGCTTATCATAATAGGGGAAGTGCACTGGTTTCTAGGCATTCTGGTCACTCACGGGGTCGTGATTTGGTATAAGTTGGTATAATTGTGTTGACTGTGTAAGTCCAATGGGATTTTCCCGTTTATAATAATAATAATAATAATAATAATAATAATAGATGGAATTTCGAGCATGTCACTCGTTCACTTGCTACTTTCAATCCGACGGTAGATAATAACGCGTGACAGAAATGAAACAAGTATGTGTGTTGAATTGTACGTATACCAGAGACAGAGAAATCGAGAGTCATCTCTTTGGAGATGGAAAGACACCGCCCAGCGGAACAAATGGAACAGCCAGCCAAGGGTTCCCGGGATAATCTCGGAAAAGCGGGATAAATAACCAGACGGTCCGTAGACCGAACAGTTTACTCGTTTATATTTGGATACCGATGCATTCTGCGATCCCCGCGAGTTTGCATCTCGTTCAAAGATGCGTCATCCGTGTTTAGAGCTTTATTGCAAGGTCCGTTTGTCGTCCCTGTCCCGCTCGGTGGCTGGTGCAAGTCTGCGAGTGCTCGAGATTTCGCAACGCTCTGGCCGATCCACGATCAACCGTCGCACTTTTTGATACTTAGGAGACATGCCAGCGGAGACACGCGACGAGCAGCGTTATTAGACGAAATTCTGAGCTACGACCTTCGTGCACGGCGCGCTGCCGTGAATTAAACTGCTTCCAGGAACAGCTTGATCTAAAGTCGACCCAGATACCCTGCATTCGCAACCGACGAATGCTTCAAATTTTTGGGACACGCGTCTTCTTCTAGGCAAAGAATCTAGAACGTTATCAGAACGTCCATCCTCGGATCGAGAAGCCACTCGAATGAATAGAGAAAGCCTCGTTAATCCCTTCGACAGTATTGGTGTATCTCTTCTCGACGATGTCAAACCGTGCACGGGCCACAGAAAATCGGACCTTGAGCCCCGACGAATTTCCCATGTCAAGATGGACAGATTCGTGCCACGTGATACCGTTCGCTAGCAGAGGCTCCATCGGAGAAAAACGAGAGATCGGTTGGGAGCTCTGTCCTCGGGTGGCGAGGTGGCGGTGAAGGGAGAGGCGAGGCGAGAGAAAGCATTCCCATGGGAGGCGCCACGGGAGGAGATTTTTAAAGTGACAAAAGTCCTCTCTGTCAAACAAAAGCTTATTATATATTAGCTCGTCCCAAGGCGGATGGGAAGGAATTTCTCTTACTCTTTGACGGGAACGGGCGTGTTTGTCCCGCTGCAAGCTCTCCGCTCCGTTTTTATTTCCACCGCGATTCCATCGCTGCGTGAAACATTACGCGTGGAAAGATAGGCGCTGGAGGAGTTCTCCCTTTGAAATACGGGGCTCGATAATGAGCGCGAGCCTCGCGAGCAATTAGAGGACCGCTCCATAAACCGAGCTAGTGAAGTCGGTCGCGTAAGTGCTCCTCGAGAATTAAAGCGAGCGGAGTGGATTCGGGAAATTTATATCGTCCAATTGTGCAGCCTCGGATGAATTATTATTTGTAGCCGGGTCCCCGCGAGCGCCCGCCCCTCCGCTCGGATTCCAATTCCACAGCGAGGAGAGCGGAACGGCGAAGAGTAAATATAAAAATACATTGCGCGATGTAAATCGGGGCTTCTGCTCGTTAAAAGCGTATCCTTTGATAAGCGGGGCTCGTTGTTCACCTAGCATTAAGTGACTTGCGACGTTTTCACCGCGGCTTGACGGAAATAGCGTTATGGCATACGCGAGCGAGAAGACGCGGCGCGAGGAACGGGGAGGTCCGCGTAGAATGTAGAGTCGCGCACGAAAGCGAGCGGCCGTGTGAACGGAAAGGGAATCTTTGTGGAGGAAAGGCGAGGGAGGGAGGTGGAAAAAAGTGGAGGGAAAATGGATGAATGCCGGGGTATCGAAGGGGCGGCGGATAAAGCGTGAGGATCAAGAGAGAAGGGGGAAATGGAGGAGAAGCCGAGGATCGAGAGATGGAGACGAAGAGATACGAAGGAGAGATTATTCTCGTTTTCTGCTGGGACAGGTGCATGCGCCTCTATTTTGGCGAGCTCGCCGGCAAATGTTTTGTCCATCCTGGAATAAAATCGCGGCATTCCTCTGCTCCGCTTCTCCGCGACCTCGACCTGCTCCTTTTGGTCTATTCGGCTCCCTCTTTAGCTCGCCGGCTAGATCCCAGCGAGGAGAGATCGAGCAGCTAGCGCTCGCTCCAACCACGCGAGAATTGCATAATGTTTCGTTTAATATCCCCGCAACAGCGAGCCTCCGCGCCCCTACGCTCGGTTTTGTTTATCGCGAGGAGGGGCTGCGCCTGACGTGAACCTTCGCGGAACGGTGAAATTTTCTGGCGGACGGGTTGGTTTTGTTCCGCGGTAACGAGCTCGGTACCGGCAGCTCGCTCGAGCGTGGGAACAATAATAAATTCCTTCTGTACGGGTCCAATTTAGCGACGGTGACGAGACACGTAGCTAGAGCGCGAAAAGAATGCCAATATCTCCTCGTAAAAACTCGAAGAATTCGGGAATGCCGAATTCTTGGCGCCAGAGCGTTGGACGAAGAGCTCCGCGCGCCACTCGCCTCTTTCTTTCCCTCCCAGTTTCTATATGTATAGTTCCTCTTCCTTCTACTACTTCGTGCCGTATAATAGCGGCGTAATAATTTTAGTTCGCGTTAGATGCGTCTCGACACGCCACGACGCCCGTGGATCTCGCGCATACGTAATCACCGTACTAAAATTATTCCATTCCCATTCAAGAGGGATCCGTAGGGCGTCCCCGTGATTTTCTTTTTCCACGGAGGTATCCGTAGTTGGAGATTCGCCCCCATCGATGGACGCCTCATCTGCTGAAGCGTCCTCATCAGCGAGCATTTTAATTCCCCAGGAGAATCTCCACCGCCCTAGAATTCAATTCTCCCATGGAACCGGCTGCCAGCTCGATTTTTTGCGGGCTCCAGGAATTTTTCCGGCATCCGGTGAATTAGCTTTCTCCTCGTGGCTTTCCTCGTCGATACCGCGGCCGCCGCTGGTTTTACAGCGGCGTTTATTTACGAAGTTTCCTGGAGCGGAGGCCAGAAGAAAGAAATAGCCGTGGCGCCTGTGAGCGCGAGAAATGTGACAGAATCGAGACACGTGTTCGCGCCTCGGAATGAAGCGAGCCCAATGGACTCGGAGATTTATCGATGCATTAGGACTCCCGATCCCGCTGCAGACGCGGTTCCGAACAAACGATTGTCGCGCAATCTTTTGTTTTATTCAACGCTGCCCGACATCGCCAAAAAACGTTATTCTTTTTTATTTACGCACCTCTGAATTTAACGTCGCTGTGAGTTCGAATAAAAGCAAGCACAATCAATTCTTTTATATGTTTTTTTACATAATACATATATTGAATTTACAAAGCCGGATCGCCGTTGGCTTGCACGCTGAAAAAAAGTATTTCTATTTATGTACATACTTGATGAATATCCCTTTTATATCACGCGGGATGTGCGCATAAAAGGTAGAGAAAGGTAGTGGTTGCAGATTCCACGGATGAAACTGGATGTGGGATTCTCCTTTTTACATTCATTAAGGGGAGTTTTCGGTCTAAAAGTCGATTTTTTTTATTTAATTTTTCGAATGTTCAATATTTTAGGAATACGTGTTTAAAAGGATTTGTTGAAATTCATAAAATTCCCGAAGTTATAGGCATTTGAGTATCGGCAATTGCGTGGATAACACTCGACGCTCACGTAAAACTGTAAACGCGTTTTTTCGAAACAGTGTCCTCAAAACGGTGGGACCAGTATCACCAAAAGTTATTATCCGATTCGACTGAAACTTTTTTATTTTGAAAAATATACTTCTGGCTAGAGAACTAGAAAAAATTACAAAAATTGAAAATTTATAATTTTCAAAGGCGTTGAAAGGACCAAAAATACAGGGAAAAAGTGATTCCAAACGTCGAGTGTCGTTATTTTCTAAAAAAAATGTAATTTTTGTAATTTTTTCTGGTTTCTCCCCTAGTCAGAAGTATATTCTTCAAAATAAAAAAGTTTCAGTCGAATAAGAGGATAACTTTTGAAGATACAGGTCCCACCGATTTGGATCAATTTTTTGACGCCTTGACTTTAACGACTCCCCAGGGCCGTCTGCAATGATTAATTATAAAACAAAAAATATATTTCTATAATTTAAGACATCCTTAATACACCGCACAAAGTCCCATTAAATTATATAGAGTAGTTTTCCTTGAATTAATTCCTAAATATCACCTATTTTCTTCGGCTGTAAACCGGAACCTCCCCTTAAGTGATAAAACGATGAGGAAACTTAAAAATTGAAAGGACTGAGTGTTCTTATAGAAGTCTTCGACCTGTTTCACTGGGTTTACGTGTCCGCGCTGCGTCACCGCCATCGAGTTTCATTCCTAGAACACGACAATTTGTTCATAGACAAAGCGACCGGCTAATCGGTTGGTCCGCTCCAAAATGCGCGTGGTCCCTCGGGTATTAACAAATGTTTCCTATTACACGAGACCACACGAGCCGCCCGGAATAATTAGCAGCCGCTCCAACTGTATGATTCCATATGGGGCATCGTTGTGGGATTTCTAACGATTCATTCGCGAGAGAGTCGTAACTGTGGCGTCGGCGAGGGGGGGATGCAGCGCCCTCGTAGGGCGCCGGAAAAGCCTGTGGCCCTCGTGAATCATGGTGGCCACGCAAAAACACCATAAAAATAATATGGCTGTGTCACGATAGGCCAGGCGTGACTCATCCTCCCACACGAGTCGCCGGAACCGCCGCTGGATCTTACTTCTGCAGAGTGCGGACTCGATCGATAAGCCACGGGGGTCTCTCTCCTCGTGGAAAGGACGCGACGGAAGGGTGCCCTCGCGACTGGGGTGCGGTGCGCCCCGTTCCCGTTTCGACCACCGACGCGGAACACGAATAGCGACGGATCGCCTTCTCCTTGCCTCGAGAACTCGAGATTACGCCCGCGATACGGCTTTTCTGCTGAAGGGCGGGTCCCATCCGAGACGCTCTGGCCGAGATCGGGAAACAATCTCGCGAAAAATATGAGTCGGTATTGTTGTAATGGATGGGTGTCCCACAAAAGTTAACACCGAAGAGGGATTGTGGACACGGCTTTTATTTTCGTTGGCACGAACATCGTGGAAATGCAACCAATAGGTACAACTTCTACATAACTCACGGTTTTGACTTGGTCCTAGACGGAGCTTGCTTAAGAACTTGGGACTTGGGACAATCTTGACAGTGGATTCTAGCTGCAGTAAGGTCAACTTTGCTAGGAAATTTTACAAGGACCGTCAAAAACTAAGTACTGTAAGAACAGAATTATTTGTAAATCGCGCAATCGACACATTGAAAACACAATTAAGTTCTACATCAGTATGTGATGCGAGTTCAATAGGACTCGGATCGACATTATTGCAACGAAAAAGTGATATCAAGTTCCACCCTATATTTTATTTCTCGAAGAGAACAACTGGCGTAGAGGCACGCTGTCACAGCTTCGAACTTGAAACACTTACAGTACGTAGCAAGGATTAGTAGCCACTCGATATGCAGCGATAAAAATAAAATTCCCGGCGTGCAGTTTAATTTTTTACGTCGATCTACCTAGGTACATATGTACAGATAGAAATCCGCGCGAGAGGCGCTTATGCAGACTATGCAGCTCGATCGAGTGACACAAAAGTGGTGATACATAAATATTAATGGACAGGAAACGAGCCTCGCGTCGTTCCGAATCGTTGCATTTAGATTAATATCGATCGGTTTCGATTCTCGTTAGTCATCGCCATGCGTTCCGTGTTGCACGTTCCCGCTGCGGGGGCGTGACACGTTCGTTTCCATTGAGTCACTATTAAGTGGAACTCTTTGCTTTTGAGCAAGCTGCTTCGAGGTAAACGATGAGTAACCCCTAAGTAGATATTATTCGCGCCAATTAACTTTTCACGCGAGACGTCTGGTCGCACGCATAAGTAATCATGTCGAAAGCACGCGTCTCGAGTCTCCTTCGTTTTGTTACGAGTGCCTACGGAAGCCAAACCCCAAGGCTACATTAATTTCCTATATTGAACCACTCGATTAAAACTAGCTGCGACGTTATTAATACAATGCACCGCTCCCCCGGCTAGTGTAAAGCAAATACTCTTAATGGAACTCCGAATTTTCCGTCTGACATCTGAACCGAAAGTCATCGAAACATAGTGCCACCCTAGGCTGTGCGTCATGCCAGCTTCTGCGTCACCAACCTCTATTCACCCACCGAAAAGCACAATTTCCTAAACCACCGCCCTTAGCGTGAATATAGGTTGCAGTTCAAGTTCGATTCACATTCGCTTCAGCTTTAATTCGGCTTACAACTCTTACACGATTTATGTCCACTGCATCAGCGGTATGTACAAGCAGGAAAGGATTAAATCTTTCTTCCCGGGCGATTCAAGGCGAGACGTTCGGCCGGAAGTATCATATTCGGTGGCCCGCATACGGACGAGTTATCTCGCAGGAAATCAAGAATGCCCACCGTTTACGCGTCCCCATAAACCGACCGTGGTTAACGATCCTGGTTGTTAATTAAAAAATATAGAAGCTCGTATTTGTCGTGGGTGAAGGGCTGTTATGACACACGGAGGACAGGAGGGGGGATTTATCTCCGTGCTCGAACGACTGACACATCCTGTCCACGTGTCGCGAGGGCTTAAACGATTTTGATAATAACTCCATTCGAATTGATCGAGAGACGGTGGGCGCGCGAGTGTGCGACGCTGGCCCGTTTAAGGACCACCTACGGGCCCCCATAAATTTCGCGGTAATTCACGACAATTACGTCGCTTCTATAATTCTATTATTTATGCCCCGCAAGGGCTGAAGCTGACGTAGTCCATTCACCGGAGGGATGCTAGATATCGATCTGCCTTTTCTCCGCCATCCCGGTTCGCGCCAAAATCCAGATACACGGGGAAGCAATGTGGCCAGAACACAACGACACCCCCCTGGCATGGGTCCGCTAGCGCAGGCAAGTTTATGACCAAGAGATTCGATGCCCGATGACGGAGGGGCTGGTTTAATGGCAGCTGCCACGAACACGCACGAGAATTGCTCGGAAAATTTTGGTCGACAGCGGACGAACGATTCATTTCGATAACGCTGCCACGCTCCGCTGATTCGAAATCCTGCCAATGGAGTCGTGAGATAAGGAGCACGTGGCTCGGACCTTTTTAGATGGTCCTTCCCGTTGCTAATTGAATCGCGCCCTTTCGGTGAGTCGAATCGAATTACCAACGGCCCATTACGTTGGTTTCGTTGCGTGGAGAAATGTGGCGGACTCGGAGAAGGTGAATTAACGTCACTTGAAATGACAGAAATTGGGGTGAAACTAGAAGGCACCGCGACGCGATTGAATTGTTTAGTTGTAAAGGAGGCGAAAGCGGCACTAACGCGGAGAATAAATACAGAGCGGCTAGCAAAAGTTTCGAGTGGCCAGCAGAGCACTCGAACACACACTGGCCGCTGCGTTCAATTGTACCTAACCAAGTGGACGAACTTCCACGAGATTCTCATTCATCAAACGAACGGGGTCATGACAGAAACAATATTTGAACGATTGCCCGGGAGATGCTCCATCCGCGACAGATTTTACGCTGCCGTCGATAGCCATCGCGCTTTTATTTTGCCCGCTCGTTGAAAAGTTCAAACCCCCATCTCGCTCTGCTCCATTCTGAAGAACGCCTAACAGCTGTTTTAGCAAACACCCAGCGATTCGCGGCACTCGATTCCAGATTCGTGCATTCACGTGGGTGCGCGCGCCCGTTCGAAAAGAGGGTGTCGGTATCCAACGAGGGAAACGCGAGGTTTCCGAAAATAGATTCTCCGCGAACCGTGCGACGACATTAGAAACGCCGCGCGTATAATGCCGCTCCGCTGGCTTCAATAACACCGAGCCACCGAGCTTTATTTATGAAAAAAGAAAATGATAGAACCTGGAAAGTGGAAACATTAGAGCAAAACTCCCCCGTCACACAAACTATACTTTCCCCTTTGATCAAACAAGCAAAGAAGCTTCAATTGTCCACCGAAATCTTCATCTCTCCTCGACACTTGGTGGAGAACCGCGAATGCCGCTTTTCTAATTCAATATCCCCATCCAACTTGCCAGTTTTCAAGATCCCACCCCCCGCCAACTCGGTGCATACAGAATGAAAGCAGAGAGCATCCCGCGAAAAAAGGAATAAATAGAAACAAACGAATCACGCCGTCGAGGAGGATAAGCCGAGTAATCCATCAAACCCGGCGCAGCCATTGGGCCGACACGTTTGTCCTTTCAGGGCGCATTCCTGACCCTCGGCTCTGCTGCTGACTCCACCCTCGATGAACATGCTGTAGCATTTCTAACCCCCCACCCCTAGGCTCGCGTAATCGTCTGTACGATGATACGCTAGAAACTCACCCCGCGTTTGTTCCGCCGCACCAAACTCGGTTGCGTCCCCTTACAGCCGAAGTCAACCAAAGAGAGAGACCGCGTATCGGACAGAAACACGCGCTGGAGCGGAACGCATGCGTTTCCAACCCCCCCGCTACGTACCTACGTTGTTTCTTGGTTCGTGTTTGTGCGTAAGTCAATATTCGAGGAAGAAACAAGAAATTCTTCGCTCCCTCTCTGAACAGATCCCTAAGTAGATTCTCCGGTTGGCGGAGTCTCGCGAATTGAAAGCTGCGTATATGTATACAGACTTTTATCGTGGTTGACGTAAGAGCGCAAGGAAAGGAAGGGTTGCACGGGGCGCGCGTCATTAGCACGGACGCATAACGCATAGCGGTGCATCTCCGCGGGATGCACTTTTGCCCGCGTTAAGATGCGTGTGCATTTGGAGCAGGGCTCTCAGGTCCGTCGTTAACGCGTGGTCGTGTGCGTGCGGAACCGCGTGTCCTCTCGGGGCCGTGTTAAACGTGCGTGTGCCCCACGAGGAGGGTGCACGAGTGGGGGCAACTACACGCGTGTCTTCGGTTTTGGTTTTAGTTCCGTGGCAGTCGCTGCCGACGACGACTATCTCGAACTGTTGCCGCCGCTCGACGGTTCCGTCACCGTTGCAAACGGCAACCATCGACCGTACTCCACGGGTTTTTTTAATTCTTTCTCCTCTCTCTGTCTCTCCTCCGCCTTTCTCTCGCCCCGACGGCCCTCGCGTTCCGGAAGACGCGAATACCGCCCCGACGCTTCGCGGGATTCCGACCACATCGACTTGATGAAAAGTGCAATATTGATGTGTAGAAGACACCGAACGATGATCTAGTGGAAATTAGTAAGCTCGCTGAGAATTCCAAGGAGAACGCCTACATTCCTTCCTCCCCGCGGAAGATTGCCACGCGACAGGAATGATAGACCTCGGCGCGCGATCGAGCCACCTGATCGAGGATCTAATTTAAACCGGGCAACGCGGGAAAAAGAAGCTGCGGCCCAAGAATAACACGCGCGCAACGCAAAGGGAACGACACGCGCGCGCGGGTAAAAGGAAGGAAATAAGGAAAGCCCCGAGTCGTTTTGAAGGCGAGATCAAAGTTGAAATTGCTCGGGGGAGTGGTGAAAGTGGAGTGCGGGGAACGGATCGCGGAGCGAGCCGAGGAGGAGGCGCGCAAAGCGAGAGAAACGAGAAGAACTCGGAAAACGAACAAGACGCGATCGGGCTCGCGACAAAAATTCTGACAAAGCGGAAAGAATTCAAGGGACGCGAGCGTGCGAGGAAAGAACTCAGCTCTGTCTGCGAGCCGGACAAAGAGTGGGTCCGAGTGTCGCTTGGACGCGAAAAAACGTCGGCTCGTTTTGTTAATCAAAAGATTTCGACCCGGCTCGCGACGTGTCCCGACTAATAACGAACATCTGCGGCGTCTAGCGGCGATCAGAAAGAAAGGACTCGCCGGGAGGACGCGAGGAGAAGTCGGAAGAAAGAAGAACTCCGGAGGAAACTATCGTCGAGTATCGACGTTGACAGGCGGGGGTCCTTGCGCCGGCTGTCTCACGCAGAACCTCATCTTTGAAAGTGATCAGTGACTGAAAGCTGTCGCCGGACACAAACACTGTTGATTGAACACTGTATCGATAGTGACAAACAGTTTATAAGTATAATTCTAATCTCTGAACAGTCTTCTTAAAATGAAAAACTGATGACCAGCAAGTGCGATCGAGAATGTGCTCCGTGTCACTCGTTCCTCTCCGTTCGATCGAGAGAGCAGCGTCGGCGTCGTCGAGCGATCGCTGTTCGAAATATCGGCAGCGAAGTTAGTCGTTAATCCTGTTGCGGCCGAGGCGCGGGAACAGCTGGATCGCGCAGGACCCTGAATGATTCTGCGGTGTCGATTGGACGTGGCGGTGCCTCGCGCGTCAACTCGAACACCTGATTCTCGCCTGCCGGTTCGGTTCGAGATGCGGTGCACGTCGGGACACGTGTTTCTGACAAGTTTGCTGATACTGCTGCGAGCACGTCGGGCAAACACAGCTACGGAGGACTCGCCCGAGTTCCAGAACAAAGGTACGTTCCTCTGACATGTGTATTTGAGATTGTTTGAAAGAATGGCAGCACGTTTGGCAACTCGATTTTTGAACGCGAAATTGCTTTTGCGTTCGCTGAAATATCTAGGGTGAAGACACTTTGGGCTACCAGCGAGGTTGCCGGCGATTCTTTTGTGGCGCACTTGTCCATTGTGTGCGGTAACTTATCGAGAGAAATGTGCTGTGTACTCCGCGAACCGCTCGGATGCTTATTTCGGAGCAAACGAGGAGAGCGACCTCGGCCCGATTTAAATAAGTTAGAAGTTAGGTGGCACGAGCCTATCGACAGCAACCGGAAGGATTCAAATAGACCCGCACACGCCCGCATAGGAACCGTCAAGTTTTCGCTGTCCCGGATCTTCAATCCTGTCTTTATGCGTCTTTTAAGAAATACGAGGGAGAGCCTCCAAGGATTCTCTTCTACATTCAACGACCATCGATATTCCTCTCTAGATCAGCTCCCCTTGCCGATAACTTTAGAGTTACGGGTTTGTTTAGGTCATTAACAACCGAAGTAACTGTTACCAGCTTGTGGAACGAGTTAACTTCAATGTGGCGCAAGGACACATTTCATTCCAGATTGCATTCATACACTAAATAGATATCAGTTGATTTATATTTTCATCGATCTGTTAATATCAGGTTCTCTCAACTTTACTACCGTAAACTGGGGGAACATTGGAATGTTTTTGGTACATTTTGCTATGTAATATAAAAATTAACATTTTTAAATTTGCTTTAAGTATCCTATCATAATATTGCATCTTTTGTGAGTGCATTATAAGTGTCAAAATGCATACAATTTTTGTCCTTAACCTACTTTAATACATATTAAATATATAAATAGCACTAAAAAGTTAATGTTTTACCACATCTGAATTTTTGCCTTAACCTTCTTTAATACATGTTAAATATATAAATAGCATTAAAAAGTTAAAGTTTTACCACATCTGAACTTACGTTACATTGACTACATTAACACTTAAATTTGTTTCTTTTTATGTTCAATGCACTCTATTTTATATTTTTTTAATTTTTTCAATTTTTTATTTTTTTAATTAACATGTTTAAATTTGGTTTAGATATCCGATTATAACATTGCATCGTTTGTGATTGTATTACAACTATGAAAATGCATAGAAATATTTTCCTTTTCCTTTTTAATAGATGTTAAGTAGATGCCAATGTTACCCCGTACTGCCAATGTTCGTCCAGTTTCCAATACCTATCAGTTGATTTATATTTTGATGATACCGACCTGTTAATATCAGGTTCTCTCAACTTTACTACTGTCAGACTCGCGCCATCGCGTCGAACTCTGTACATATACCAAAGGGTTTCCCGGTTAATAATAATAATGATAATAATAATTTCCTTTTAACTACAGAAATAAACGGATCACGTGGCGTGTTTGGTATACCCGCTGCAATTTACCCGGATCAGGCACGTTCGCGAGCCAAGGTAATTGCGTTATTAATCTTCGACGCCCCGTTTACTCTGACTGCCGTCCATCAAAGGCGGACGTCGACCGACGCGACGCTTCGGCGGCCCGACGAAGCGCGGGCGAGCGATTTAAAAAAAGAAAAGCGCCGTGTCACCAATGTTTTCGATCTTACGGACACGTCCGATCGAAAAATAGGAAGCTGCCTGGCGAATCTGCCTGTCAGATATTTCGGTCGACGCGGCGGGCAAACGCCCCGCGGTTCTAGGTGCGAAAGAATTCGCGTGACTTTATTTCGGACGCCGCGCAAAGGCGCCGCTTTTAATTTCTCACGGCCCCCGGCCACGTGTCGCGGCAATCATCCAAATTGAAAAATTTATGAAACCCGGGGGAGCAGCGCCGTGCATCGCGTGCCCCTCGTCGCATCGCGATGCGCCCGAGTGTTCCGATACCGCGGGCCAAAGTTCCACGGGTGAAGAGGAATGCGTCGCTCGGCGGTCGAGCGTCGTTTATAGCTTTTAGCCGAGCAGACGCTCCAAGAGAGGACTTCTCGCTGAAAGTTCGAAGGAATTCGGGCAGGACCTCTCCACGCGCTTCGAATTCCGGCCCCCCGGTTCTAAAATATACGCGTATTGTCGTTCCCGCGGATAATAGGTCCGCCCGACGATTCCTTTATTCGAGCGAAAATATTTGGGGATGGAAGCGTAAATACGGAGGCGGGCCTCTCGACGATCCATCATCGCTCCTGTAGGTATCGCGGGAATCTTTACATGTTTGTTTAACGGTAAACGTCAGCCCCAACGAGCTCCCGCGAAAGCAACACTTTCCGTGAAACGAAAGCATATAAAAGCGCCCGCCACTTTCCGCCCCATCCCGCCCGGCATCTCTCTTCGAAACTCCCTCACCCTCGCGAGCTAATTGCGCTACAAATTGTCTCGCCGAAATTCAAACGCCAGAGGATTCTGTCCAGGGGCTATCGAGAGACGTTCGGCTCAACTCGTTCGAAAGACATCGTCGCGCTGAAGACGTCAGCACGGAAAGTGTCACATTACTTGTATGATTACCGAACGAAGCGACCGGTATTTCGGAGACGACGCTCGCCTATACGCCAAGCTCAAAGTGCTTGACGATGCGGGAAGGCATCAAGTTGGGCGATGAAATTTCTCCAAGCGGCGCAAAGAGCGGCCCTTTAAAGCGGGCGGAGTTTGAATAACAAAATAGATGAGCCGCAGGGACGCAGAACGCACAGCGCCGATGAAATTACCATACAAAGTGATCAAACGGGAGACCTTTATCTGTGCAGCAACCCCTGGACTGGGACACAAAAGGGTGCCGACGTCCGACCGCTGGGAGGGAGCTCGGAAAACCGGGATACGTTCCACGGAGAAGCTTAATCTTACGCATACTCGCGTGTCCTCCCAGCTACAAATCCACTCGAGGCAATTCTGGGAGGAGTGGGCCTAAATAATTACAGGTCCCCGAATGAAATATCGAACGTCTCGATTCCGCCATCGCGGGACCTCCAGCGATGCCCCAAACCCTCCTTCGTCGCCGTCAATTTTTTACGAGTCGAGAGCTAGGACCTTAGTCCCTCATATTTCACGATGATAATCGACTTACGACCGAGAAATCCAGCCCGGCTAGCCGGCACTCCGAGCGTTTAATCGGGCGCGCGCCACGATCGTCCTCGGATTTTCAATAAGCTCGAGAACAGCGATGCCGCCGCTCCCAAAGGACCCGGGAACAACCATCGAATCGGAGCGTAGGTGGTGACAGTTGGAATTTTATTGGAAAACCGAACTTCTTCTGGGAGAGGATAGCAACAGGTGTTGGCAGGAGCAAGTAGAATTACGCGAGGATGAAACTGAGCAGAGCGTGGCTGCAGGTGGATAGATTAGAAAGAGATGTGCGCGGCCAACACGAATTTAATAAAACGTAATACCCTGGCTTATGCACGAGCGCACGGAGGCAAGGATCGACCTGACGTCGGCGCGCGATAACGTATCCACTAGGGGGGACGCGCGACAATCGAAGGAATGCCATCGATCTGGCCTGCAGTTGGAGTCGCGCGCCAAACAAAGGCCAGGAAATTGCACGGCAATTAGCGACGCGCTACGTACGCTGCGTCTGGAATAGATAGGCGCCGATAAAAACTCGCAAATTAATTCCATATTGTGCGGGCGACTGCCCGCGGCGCCGCGGCGCGGCGGCTCGACCCACCGCGGGCTCGCTTTACTCATATTTCCACGTTATTCCGCTCGTCATACTCGCCGCTCGTAAATTACTTTAACGGCCGTTTTTAGGCGCTCGCGAATTCGATTCGCGAAAGATGGATGCCGGATCGGGCGGAAAGGAAGGGGGCGAAGGAAAGGGCCCGCGACGAGGGACACGAAAATAGACGACTCCGGCGGAAGCGCGGTTTCCCAACGCGGGCGATACAAAAATAACAGGGTTGCCCCTCGGCCGAGCATTATTTACATAACGCTACACTCGGACCTACGGATTCCTTTCCTCGAATCTTTACCGATTTCCGTCGGAAACCCGAATTCTATTCTCAGATGCAACGGTATACGCGTGAGCCGGGGGCGATTGTTTGGACAACCCCTCGCTTTCCCGCCCCTGCAGCTAGAATTACGAATCCGGGGTTGTCGGTGTTAAAAAATCGTGGCTCGACTGTCGGACCGTTTTACAAGGCTTCGTGTACTCTGCTGTTTAGTCGGAACTTTTATCAACAGTCTGTGGGAGCGAAGTCTCGCGTAAACTACGAGGCGTCCAGCAGCTGCTTATGTTCAGAGAAAGCGGGTATAAACGAAAGGGTGGTCAGGAGCCGGATGATTAATGCTTTTGCCGGAGAATTGTCTGTGTGGTCTCGAGGAGCTCGGTCCAGGTCTCCCCGGCGAAGCAAACTTCCTACATCCAGCTGGAATCCCAAAATTTAATTAGCTAGGAGTAATTCACGGAGGGGACGCAATCGACCGGAGGACCCTACAACATTACGTAACGGCAGACTTGCGTTTCTATTAAGCACGCCGGTTTACGGAGGAGATTGCTGGGAGTAGTCGCGCAGAGCAACGACGAAACGCTCTGTCGAGAAGACAAACTGGCTTCGGTCGTTCGCCTCTCAGCGGCGCGTTACGTCGCGCGAACACGAAAAAGCTGCACGGGATGGGAAATCGAGGACGTCGGCGGGACGAGGTGGAACGGGCTTGACGAGTCGATTTTAATCGCTTCTAACTTCTACCCTTCTTGGGTCCCGAATGTAGTTGGAATCGGGACGCCTCGCTGCACCGAGCCTCGTGCTTAGCTACAAAATATCGAAGCGATGAAGTATCATCGCGAGAGATTTAAACTTAGAATCGTCCGGATGGCGTGCAGTTGCAGCCACGAAGAAAATAGAAGCGATGTTGCACGTGCGCGCACGTGCGGGAGGACCGGTGCTAATGCACACCGCGGTATGCCATTGATAACTCAGCCATTCTCTCTTGGCAGCAATCTCTCGGTTACGTGATCCACCCGATCGCCTCGCGGGTCCCATCGCGAACAGCTGAATCTCCGATCGCTGTGCCCGGCAAACGATTATGTGACGAGGAATATGGAGTGCTACCCCCCAGGGCTTCGTACGTCGGATTCACCGCAGATGCGATAGAATTCTGTTTGATCCCAGTGTAATAGAAACGTTTTCTCTCGAACATGTATCGTAGCTATAACGCATAGCATCCCGGAATAGCCGATTCCGGCGAGTCTGAATTCTAATGAGCACAATAGCGAGCCAAGAGAGAGCCAGCGTTGCACGTGGTGCGTGCATTGTCCCCCGATTTCGTTCGTCGAATGCGAGCGCATCGTACGCGACCAAGCGTGCGCGACGACGACGGAGTCGCTTCGTTAGTGGCGGTTTTCTCCAGCGTCTCGTGTCACCCTTAACGAGCGGCAGAGTAGACGACGGGAAGGGGCTGCAGCCAGCTTTCGTTGGCCACGCGGACCTTTCGAAACAGTAAAACGCTAACGACGAAATAAATGCATGCCTCTGTGTACATTTTTTTTAAGGTTCTACGACTTACGCTCTTACAGCGCCGTTGAGCCTGGTCTGGGCCAGCGAGGGCGAGGACGTGGAGCTGCCCTGCGACATCACGCCCCCGATACCCAGCGACAACGTCAGCATGGTGCTCTGGTTCCAGGATACTGCTGGAATACCACTCTACAGGTAACGTTCTTCAATTGCCCCTCTGTAGCTTCTATACACAGTTCTGAAGCTCATTTCCTGCACTCGACTTCACTTGGTTTATTTACGCTGGTAATTCAAATAATCTGCAGCCTTTTGAGCAACGCAAGACGGTCCACTTTAATTACGGAGTGGTTTCATTACGAAGCCATGAAATTGCAATTGGTGTTGTAGGAATGGGTTTCGTAATTCTTATATGATCGGGAGCTATGGAAAATGGACCTCAGGCGATGATGACGCGAATTCACGATCTTCGGGGCCTAGGGTAAAGGACCCAATTACTGGCAGTCATACCAATTACTGTCACCTTAAGCTATTTTACTTAAAATAACGAATAAATTATCGTTTAAGTCAAATAGCTTAAGGTGACAGTAATTGGTGTGACTGCCAGTAATTGGGTCCTTTACCCTATGTGCTACTGGCCAGACGCTTTACCTTGTCGCCAAAGTCGACCTTCTTTTTTAAATACCGTAAACTGGCGTGACTTTGCCCTCCGGGGTGACATTGCCCAGTTTTTTACTCTGACTGAAAAATTGCCATATGATTAAATTCGCTATTGTTTTTTTTTCGTTTGACCTTGGAGAAATTATTGCTATCGATACAAAACACCATATGTTCTAATTACTTCACAATTAAATAAAATAAAGTTCTTCCGAAAAGTGGGCAATGCCACCCCAGGCGGGCAAAGTCACCCCAGTTTACGGTACGTTAGGAGGAAGTATTATCGCAGATAAAAGTGATTATTCTGATTACGAGCGAATTCCTGCAATGTAGAACCTGTATGTCGTTAAAAATTGTTACTAGTTTAACCCATTTTCGTTTCTACATTTTCCACGACTTTATTTTACGAGATAAACGCATTCTTTCGGCGACCATTTTGCATAGTGGACTTCCTGTTACATACCGCGCGGGAACTTGCGCTACCGGATCTCGGCCACGCTTATTATTTGTAGATACCATTGTTCTGAGATCGCATCTCGAAATATCTCGACCCGAGCCCCCGGAAGAGAGTCCCTCTTTACGGCCGCTGTAGTTACTTTACAGTCTATTGTGAGCACAAACTTCCCGACGTTTCTGAAAATACATCAGATATCCGTACTCGCGCCCTTATCGATGGGAGAGTTCGCTGCAGCCTGGCGTATCGAGAGGGATTCAGTTAAAATTCTCAAGCAGCCATTCGAGTCCCCCCCACAACGCGCGATTCATCGTTTAAACGAAAGGGAAATTGAGGTAGATCGCGTAGCATAAATAAACAAGAAGAGATCCATGGATTGTTGGCATCGGCCAGCGGAATTTCTCAATACCAGCAAACTGCCAGAAATAGATCAGCCGATCAAACGTCATCCCGCACTGATAAATCCGCGTAAACAGTGCCCGAGTTGGTTTATTTACGAACGAAGGGGGCGAGACCGCCCATAAAACGACACATTCGTCGCGAGGGGCGAGGGCAGTGAAGCAAAAAAAAATTCCCCGAAAAAGGGTAAAACACGTGGGTTCCGAAAGGCGAGTAGGCCGCCGCGGCCGGGTCTGTTCCGCGTCAAAGGATGATCGTAAAAAAAATACAGCGGGAGAAAAGCAGCGACACGCGAGACGAACACAAAGCAGGTGGCTTCGGAGCCTTTACGGGTTCGGTTATTCGCGCCGAAAACGCTTCCATAACCGGTGGCAGGAGGAGAAAAAGAGGAATGGAAATACGAGAGAGGAGAGAAGCGTGGGATAGAGGGGCGAGCTGAAAGGGTGGAATAACACCAGTCGCCTGACCAACGCGTTTATAACTGGCGCCGCAATTTCAAGGAAATCGACTGCGAATTGCTCGGTTTTTCCGTGATGGGTGCCGCGGCGATTTCCTCCTCAACATTGCGTAACGGTCAAACGTTGCCGGTGAATCTAAATTCGCTGACTGCACGCTTGCCAACTAACCTTTTTTTCTCCGGGAATAGCCGCGCGTGCTAGAGTTAGTCACCGAAACTGGCCAACCGGCTGTTTACCCGCTCCTTTTCCCACCCGGAAGCGCCAACTTGCTCGAGCGTCATTAGATCGTTGACTCGTCGATCGGGCCAAGCGTCCTGTGTACTCTGCGAATCGACAGGAAACGTAACCCGGTCACCCCGATACTTTGATCTTGAGACCGTGCCGGGAAAAAACGAAGCTCCTTCACTAACGAGGGATCACGCCGACGATTTACCTCGCTGAATAAGGACGCCTAAGTGTTCTTGATATAAGGGTGGCTACTTAAGGTGCATCGTTGCAGCTTGGACGCAAGGAGCAGGGACCTGTCCAAGGCTATTCATTGGGCGGTCAGCGACGACCTCGGCAAGAGGACCTACTTCCAGATCGGTGATGGCCATCGAGCCAAGCTGAAAGTCACTAAGGTCACGTATAAGGACCAAGGGATGTTCAGGTGCAGAGTAGACTTCGTCAACTCCCCGACGAGGAATTTCCGGGTGAATCTTACGCTCGTCGGTGAGTATGCCTGTTCAGAGCTGGGGAATTGTTTTATTTGACGATTGCGACGGAATATAATAAATCCACGGTTGCTTCATTTGTTTAGAGGAGCCAACGAGACCTGTGATACACGATGCCCAAGGGCGAGAAGTGACGGGAGTGGGTGGACCCTACTTGGAGGGTTACAGCCTCGCTCTAACCTGTCAGGTGTCTGGGGGTAAGTTTGCCTTTCTTTTCTATGACGATTATCGCTTAACATTCCGTAACACGTCTACCCCAGGAAGACCAAAGCCTTCCGTAACGTGGTGGAAGGACGGCGAGATCCTGGACAGCGTTGTCGATACCATGACCATCGACTCGCCCAGCAAATTCACGGCGAACCATCTCTACATCGACAGAGTGACGAAGTCGTTGTGGGGCACCAAGCTGGAGTGCAGGGCTCAGTCGGCGCCCATGGCGGAACCGATCGTCCGAGAAGTCCCTCTAGACATTTACCGTAAGTACCTCGTTATCGTCTGTCGTCGTCAGATATCTGGCTCGCGGATGTTTCGGTGCCGAGCGGCTTCGAGTAGGGAAAGAGTGGTCGGAACGTTGCAAAAAAAGTCAGCTCAGAGCAAAATGCGAGCGTGGCATCTGGTGGCGAATGAAATAGAACGAATGTGCGTGCTGTTCAAGGTCGCTTCTTTGAATCCGAACGCGTGCTAAATGCGATCGCGAGTCGAGTTAAGAGACGGGCTTCGCCGATTCGCCACGTCCACGTGCTACCGTCTTATTTCCGTTCCGTCGATGGCTTCACTGGCGAAAACGCCACTCAAAGGGCCAACAACTTCTAAATCTTGATAGCCGAAACACAACACTGCCTTCCTGTATTCCGACGAAACGCGCCGGAAGCATCGGAAGAAACGCAGTTCTTATTCATCCGAATGTCCTGCAGCCTCGCACGGCGACAGAGGGAGAAGAAAGAAATTTAAATATAGTTGGAGCGAGCGAGCCGCGGCGGAAGCGAGATGAATTCCAACGATTTCGCGCGGACCTCCTTAACTCCTTTGACGGTCGCATTTCGTGGAATCGTCGCCGAAAGTAAAAATACGCGGTCCGAGTGTCGAGCATGTGGCTCCCTCCGCCTGTTATTTTCGCCCGGACGGGGCCGAGCACGGCTATGGTCCTGCTTGGGAATTTTTTTGCGAATCCTTGGGGAACCTCTCGGGCCGCTTCGGGGAAGGAAAAGGGCTCGGGGATGTTATAAAATTGACGTAGCGCGTCGTGGAATGCTGTAGCTATGCTTCTCAACGAGATGTAATCGAGGGCTCGTTCCCGCAGTGAAACCAGCGGTCGTGAAGATCGTGCTGAGCGAGGAGCAGATTTACGCTGGTCGGCCGATTGCCGCGCGCTGCGAGACATGGGGAAGCTCGCCCGCGGCCAGGATCGTCTGGAGGCTAGGCGGACAGGTGATAGGCGACCCGAACGTGGCCACCACGCAGAGAAGCAATTCTACGGTCAGCAAGTTGGCTCTGGCCCTCGGCAAGCACGACGACGGCAAGGAATTAACCTGCAGAGCCGAAAATCCCAGATTTCCCGGCGGGGTGCTCGAGCAGACTAAAGTCCTCAGCGTCGCCTGTGAGTCTCCGGTTCCTTCCACGTTGCCTTCTCTTCGTTGACCTTCGAAAGCGCAAGAACCACTGTACATAGGATGTCTTCGGTTTCTGCGTTTAGATGCTCCAGTCGTCACTGTCAATCTAGCCACGGGCTACGTTCTGGATATCCTCAGGGAAGGGGACGACTTGAAGCTTGTCTGCAACACGGAGAGCAATCCGCCTCCGACTACTGTCAACTGGTATCACAACGTGAGTAAGGAATAATCTTTGAAACACTGCCATGTCGTCTTTTGCTTTCATGTTGCGATCACCATGTTGCAGGATCGTCGATTGGAGCACGACGTGGCCGAGGGAACGATGATAGCATCGAACACGCTGACGCTGAGGGTGCTAACTCTGGCGCATTCCGGGGAATACTCGTGCGAGGCGGTGAATTCCGTGGGGGTGGGTCAAAGTCCTCCGATTCACATCCATATGAAATGTAAGTAAGCTTCAGAGATGGGCAAAATTTGTATTTAAATAAAATTTTGAATAACGGAAAAGGATTTAAAAAATTATTAGTCATGTGTGGAATAAAGCTAACGCGGGTTAATAAACAAATGACCAATTTTTTTTGTAACTTTTATTCGTCATTCGAAATTGTATTTAAATAAAAAAAATTCCCGTCTCTGGTAAGCTTTGCCTCTTTAAGAAACTTGTATTCCTAACCGAGGCTGTTGTTTCGAAAGATGCGCCGAGGTGCAGGGTGGGCCACGAGCGACGCGAGATCACGGCCGGTCGCCACGAGCCGCTGTCACTACGATGCGAGGTGGACGCTACGCCGAAGGACGTGGTGAGGTTCTCGTGGACGTATAACGGGACGCGCGGCGACGTCTTGCCAATACCGAACTCCCGGGCTCAGAATAACGGGCTCGTTAGCGTGCTGGAGTACACCCCTACGGCTGACACGGACTTCGGAACTCTCGCTTGCTGGGCGAGCAACAGCATCGGCAGACAAAGGACGCCGTGTATATTCAACATCGTGCCAGGAAGTAGGTGCCCTTGGCAACTGATAACTCCAACAAATTCCATGAAAGAACTCCGTCCGAACGTTATACTGGGTATCCGATAACGCGTCCAGCCCATCTCGAGGATGGGCTCGAAAGTTGATGGCCCACTCGCAGCGTAATGGATCTCGTCGATTAAACCTTTCCTTAGGCGTGGGCGCAGTTTAATGCCGTCGCTGTCCTAACACCATCTGGCCCGGGCTTTTCGCAATCCTATGCTTGCTCCTCGCTGGACAGCTGATGGATCGGACACGACTTGAAATCGCGGTCACGAAACAGTTAATACCCGGGGAGGAGTCCATCGAAATTGCCTTCCATCTATCTCTTTCGCGAACAAGCGCTTTCTAAGTAGCGCTCGATAGGGAGGGAGAGCCTCCGCTCACACGGGCACGATTTATTGACTTTAGAAGCCGAATCCGTCTTTGAAGTGGACCTCGCGGGGTTATGAAATGCTCTGTGTTCCTAACCGAGTAAACGTTACGATTCGCAGAGCCACCGCAACCGCCGTTCGACTGTTCCCTGCACAACGAGACCAGCTCGCTGGAAGTGAATTGTGTCCCTGGCGCGGACGGTGGTTCCCCGCAGCACTTTTTGCTGGAAGTTCGGGCGGTGACCGGCAGCGCCGGAGTCGTTCAGGTGAACCCACCCACGCTGCACGCACCTCAGAGCGATCAGGGAACGGTCGGAGAGATCCCAGCTATATATCAAGAGAGAAACCCGAGGCCTAACTTCCAGCTGCACAACCTTGAGCCGGGCTTCGACTACACTCTCTACGTGTACGCGGTGAACGGTCGTGGAAGGAGCGAGCCGGCTCTTCTGGAGCACGTCAGGGTCGCCGAGCCCATCGGCGGAAAGATGGAGGAGAGGACGGGCATCTTTCTGGAGGATCTGAAGAAGGCGCTGCCCAAGGCCAGCTCGGAGAATCTGATCATCGTGATCGCCTTGACAGGTACAGGTAATTGGACGTACCGTTGTTTTTCTTCAGTTTTCCCAGCGTTACATGCATTATCTCAAGACTTTTATTTCTGAACGAACCTGTCCGTGGACGGAGCGATGACGTGATTCTCGATTAAAGGTGCGGTGGCTTTGATCCTGATCGGTATCGGAGTGGTCATCGGACTGGCTATCTGCAGGCGACGGACCAGCTCCCCCGTTAAAGACGAGCCTGACGATTTTACCACACCCACCTATGTCTCTGCTCAAAGGGTCGAGCCGAGGATCAGATACTCGGGCGATAGCAGACGCTCGCAAAGGACCAGTCTGTACGTGGAGGAAAATCGAAACGGTAAAATGCTCTCCCACGCTATACTCGAGGAATCGCTTTAACGCGCGAGTGCTTCAATTGTTGTCAAATATTTATCCCCTCGCTACAAGTCCACTGCGAGCACATACACCTGTACCTAACTGTTACCTTGCTTTTTCAGAGCCGGATCTGCTGCAAAGGGTCGAGATCGATGTGCACGACTAATATGCACCCTTCGCTGCGTTATTTTACTGAGCTAAGAGTAACGCTTGGATATTCACCGTTATGTATTATACGTATTCGCTTGCCGCGACGTCCTCTGTAGATATAAACTGGGCGCAAGTGCCTACTTCTGTAGATATAAGACGTAGCTGTATAAGTCGTAGGAAGGTAGCAAAGGCATCGCATTATGCGCTTGATCCGGTGATCTAACGCTGTTTCCAGAATTCCTGTACCTGTACTTTACGATCGTGTGTTCGTGAACGTATCTTTCAAACCGTCGGCCAGACGACGAGTTTTAAAGCGTTATTTATTGCACCCTGCGCTTCGTGCTGTAATTTACGTGCCATTTTTGACGCGAGCGGGCGACGAGCAAAGTATTATAACCGAGCGTCAGCAGTGTCCTTGCGACAGACGACGCTCCAGCGACAGCTTGTCAGCTCCCGCGGCTCTAACGATACTCGTAGCGTAGAGGCGTAAAGTGTATATACAGATATTTTTACAATCGTTCCCGTAAAACCTAAGACAATTTAAATTCTTACGTCCAATTATACACTTTCCAGCCGCGTTCTCTCGGAGCACGCGGCGCGCCGATAAGCGAGGCCGTCGAGAGACCGAGACGCTTATCTCATTATGTAAATAGTATAGAAAAGTGCTGGGTGTAGGTATCATCCTGGTGATTAAACGGCCGAATAAATCTCCATCGAAACGTGTACGTGTCTGATGCCTGCGTCATTCTTGCCGAGCGATGGCGCGAGCGGAAAAATTGTTTCACAAACGCATCGCAACATTCGCAACGGGTTTTCGATAGGGAGCGCACCCCGAGCTGCCGATTTTTGCACGGAGGGCCGCGTACGTAATCGGCGCGGTTTTGATATCGTTACAAAATGCATCGCGCACGGCGGCACGATAGCGACCACCGTAAACAATTTTGCAAAAGCCAGTGAGTGCAGGCCGCGAGATGCTTGTCGCGCGATTTCATCGATATAAATAACGGCCGGGCGGCATCGGTAACGTCCGATATCCGTGAAATAACGCCGTACTTCCGGCGGGCACGAGGGCCCGCGGAGTATCAGGTCGCTCGAAAATAAACTGTGCACTGTTTGGCGGGATACACTGCCGTCTGTAATAAAGTTCCGGCCTTTTAACCGGCTCTTGCAGCTTTGTGTACGCCAACTGGCCGAAGGCGATCGGGAACAACTGCTAGGCAAGTGGAACTGCCAACCAAAACATCGCGCCGCGCACGATTGCTTGGATTATTTGTGCATCGGACAGGCTGTTTGCTCGGACGGCTCTTTAAGCAAACACGGATTCGATCTTGACGGAATCAAATAGGACCCCCAGGACGCCGAGGGAGGACCATTCGGTATACGCGGGGTTGATTCGTCGCGAGAATTTCGGGATCCAACGTTTCGGTGCGGCCAGTGGCGCAAAGTTTTTGGTCGCCGGTGATGTAATTTGAATGATTCAGATGCGAAATCCACGGCAAATGTTATCTCGATCCATTTGGACGGGAAGCGCCACTGAAAGTTCAATCGCGTTTCGTTTATCCAATATTTATTTACGCGCAAGCCCACATAAATATAACGCGCGGTAATTACAACCGGAATCGGAATTCGATACGGTGGAACGGCAGAAAATTTACAAATTATAATGCGTGCAAATATGAGCTCGATCCCAATTACCTGGCGACACGTAGGCACATTGAAATTTATATTAAGCATTAGGAAACGCAATTATTAAACGCGCGCTCTGTGGATTTATATGGAAATGCGGGGGCGTCCTTGCGTCGGGCCAGATCGTGTTCCCGGCGAGTCGCGAAATATCGCAACAACAACTGGAAAAACGGGGAGGAAGAAGACCGCGCAACGTTTCCTCGATCAATCCTACTTTGCATTCATTGCCATCGGCATGGCGGACCGTCGACGCTCGATTAACCGAAACTTCATCAACGTCGCGATAATCGTGTCGCCGATCGCGACAGATATTCTATTTTCGTTGAATTAGTTGCCGGCGCGGCAATTACAGGAAAAATTCAATCAGCATTACTGGCGCTTCCGTAATCGCTTTACACACTCGCGTTAAAGCGCGACCTATCGGAATTCTTGGATCGCTTATAAAAATTCCGCGTCTGTTGGGAAACGGGGAGAAAAGTCCTTTGCCAGATCCCGTTTGGCTTCTTTGATTACGGAATAAGAATATTTGAAGGGTAAGAGGAAAAACGAGGAATGTCCATTTTTGTGATTATCCGATTTATTGCATACTTTATTACTCGGCTTCGCCTGAAATTTAGATTCTGATTTTATAAAAAAAAATTTTTAGTTAGTTTGTGAAAATTGTCATATTCATCTGGATTAATCAGGCATAATGAGCTGAGACACATTTCGTGATCCCCGAGTTTATCGTTCAAAAGTTTTTAGGCGACAGACAAACACACAAACATATAGGGTAAACTGTACAATGATTGGCACCCTAAGCGGAAATCCCCATTGGAATGTATATATTTTTTTATGAAGTTTTTATATGGTCTTAATTTTCAGTTATTATTACTGATTGTGGATTTCTCATTAAAATAAAACATCTCGAGTACCTATTAAGTCTCTTATTTTAAAAATATTCAATGACATACAAAAATAGACATAACAGTACAATTATTGGCACCCTAAAATTTGAGATTGTATAAAAAAACATATGTAGTTAAAAACGAAGTTTAAGGTGTTTAAATAGACTATTTCATGCACTATTAAATACCTACAACACTTAGTAAATTTGTATTTCAATCCAGTACTTAGTTACAAAGCGACCAAATATACTTGCCTACCCCTTATCAAAAGTTTAAGAAAACGCTTAAAACTCAGCTCTTTGTCCCACTTTGTGGTGTTGCCAGATGTAAAATATGTAATTCAACTACTGGGCTTTGCAGTGTTAAAAAAGTATTTTCTAAGCTTGTACTTATTAATAATTGGCTTTTTAATCAGAAGTACCAATGATTAGTACAGTGTCAGCATTATTACAGTTTACCCTAGAAGCTTTCTGCTTTATATATTAAGATTTCGTTAGTGGCAACCGGGATTACCGAACTGTCGAATCGCAAAGGGTTGTGAAGTTCAAATTCCCCGTAAGATAACGCTAAAGTTGTGGTGTTAGTACTGGTTAAAAACAGGTAGGTAATGTCCACTCTGCACAGGAGCAAGACAGTTAATTTTCTCGATAAAGCCATTTTGTGACATTCCCCTTACCCTTCAATTTTCTTCCCTTCCTCGTTCCATCCCCTAATAAGTATCGGAATATGAAGACCTATAGATTGCGTGGGGAACGAAGAAGCTTATCAGCGTTGAGGGCGGGCGAATGGGCGAATCGCGAGGGTAGTTGAAGACGGTTGAAACGAGTCGCGAGGCGGACCCAGCTCGCTCGCCGTATCTGTAATGAAGATGCAAGTGGACCGACAACGGTTGCGAATGCAATTGCGTATTACAGAGGCGTGCAGAGGGCGGAACGGGCAGGAACCACGGTGTCGGACAGATAATTAGGTTATACTTTGTAGCACGGCAAGCACGGTATTATCGTTATCATCATGGGAAACTACGCTCGTAGAACGCCACGGGGTATCCGTGTTATTTTCAGCGAACCTGCCACCCCCGTCGCTGCGTACGCCCGTTAAATCCGACATGCTCGGGGTAAACGTTCCCCGCGAGGCGAATAAATCTTTTTATTTGCACGCGCTACTTTTAAGAAGTCCTGAATATCTTTCAATTTCCCTGCCTCTGCGCCCCCGAGGCACCGTGCTCCCCTTGCAAGCTCAGCTTCTGAAATTTCCTCCGTGCTTTCCAATTATTCTGCGACTGGTGAACGATATCCGTTCTTAGTTAGCAGCAAAGGGTTCGCTTGACATTTACTGGAGAAAGAGAGTATTTTAGGTGCGTCGGTGACGCGGGCGGCGGCTAAAAAGTTAACGAGCCATGGCAGCGAAAAATTTGCTCTCAAAGCTACGCAGTCGCTTTCAGCAGTCGAAGGAGGCGGCGAGGACGACACTTTGCCACTTGTGCTCCAAACTTCTCGGGCTTAGTCCCCCCTAATTGTCCTTAAAGTTGAATGGATTTAATTAAAGAAGAAAGGGTGGCTCCTTGTAAATACCACGAATCTGACGTTTTCCAGCGCGACGGAGAACACGAGCTCTCACACTCAGGTCCTCTTCCTGGGAAATAATGAGGTGTGTAATTGCTGTCCGGGTAACGATTATCCAAACCAGTTGACGCGTATTTTATCCGATATCGAAGGTTGTTCATAACAAGCACGTGGCGATAAGGTAACCAGTTGGTTAACGAGCATCAAATGCTACTGTTAGGGGTGGCCGTCTGGCGCTGAAACGACCACATCAAGCGGATCTCATTTAATTGGAAGGCGTAATAAATGGGCATGCGCACAGACGTCGGGTTTGATGCATCGTTGGAACGCGATGCCCAAGGGGCCGTTCTTAAATTACGTAAGGGTAATTTTCACGATTTCTTACCCCCTCCCTCCCCCAGTATAAGAATTCGTAAGATTTGATACTGCAACCCCCTTCTTACGTAATATTTTTTACATTAAATTTGTCAGTTATTAAAATTCTTTTAAACATTTACATAATTCAATTAACTCAGTTTGGGGAAATTTAAACTAAAACAACTTTTCTGGAACATTAATGATAGAATTTGCATTTATTGTATTAATTTGGTTAAAAAATATTACGTAAGACGCTACTGACTCCTCCCTCCCCCTTGTAATAAAACATAAGAAATTCGCGACCCCCTCCCACCCCAAAAAGCCTTACGTAATTTAAGGACGAGCCCCAAGTCCACGGAGTCGTATTAAGGGGAGGTTTTGGTCTAAATGTCGATTTTTTTTTATTTAATTTTTCGAATGTTCAACCTTTTAGGAAAACGTGTTTAAAAGGATTTGTAGAAATTCGTAAAATTCCCGAAGTTATAGGCATTTGAGTAGCGGCAAATGCATTGGTAACACCCGGCTACTTGATACTCACGTAAAACATTAAATGTTTTTCTCGAAACAGTGTTCTCAAAACGGTGGGACCTGTATCTTCAAAAGTTATTATCCGATTCGACTGAAACTTTTTTTATTTTGAAGAATATACTTCTGGCTAGGGGGGGGACTAAAAAAAATTGCAAAAAGTTGAAAATGTATCATTTTCAAAGGCGATGAAAGGACGAAAAATATAAGGGAAATGTGATTTCACACTTGAAGTGTCGTTATTTTCTAAAAAAAATGTCATTTTTGTAATTTTTTTAGTTCCCCCCTAGCCAAATGAATAACCTTCAAAATAAAAAAGGTTTCAGTCGAATCGGATAACAACTTTGGAGATACAGGTCCCACCGATTTGAATCAATTTTATGACGCCTTGACTTTAACGACTCCCCAGGGCTGTCTGCAATGATTAATTATAAAACAAAAAATATATTTCTATAATTTAACACATCCTTAATACAATGCAAAAAGTCCCATTAAATTATATATAGTAGTTTTCCTTTAATTAATTCTTAAATATCACCTATTTTTTTGGGCTCTAGACCAGAACCTCTCCTTAATTTCAGTAAAACTTGGACACTTTCGATGAAAATTATCGACGAGAGTCTGAACAAGGGGGTGGTTTTTCGCGTCGGGTCCATTAATAAAAGAGAAAGGGGTAACGGTCGGGCCAGGGGCGCCCGATAGCTACTGTTATGTTTAATTGGTGGAAGTTGAGGCGAGTGGAAGAATAGCGCGACAAAGGATTAACTATGCGATCCATTGTACAATTTATCGAAAACGATACACGAGCTTTTAGGCGAGGCTCGATCGAACGTAATGGACCTCATTAATTCATCCGCCCCGTAGAGCAGAAAATTTAATACGGAATAACGTATGACTGTAATTACCATAACGGCAATTATAAAATCTAATTAAACACGTAAATAATATAGTACAAGGTGATTAAGCGCGCTCGATGCCGAACACTCGAGCGATCGATCCGGGCAGTGATACAAAACTTAACATTCGCGCAACAACGATCTCCCGTTTCTCGACGCTGCTACTAGTTAGCTGGAGCCTTGACACGCGAAATTTATGCACTAGCGAAGGCGCATCGACGAGAAGACGATGGGGAGGACTGCAACTAATGCCGTTCAGTAATTTGCTCCGCGACCCAATTCTAGCCAGCAGCCACTCCAAGATTTACTACGGGCTAATCCACCTGTTGGAGAAATAAATCTCCCGAGACGATTCGATTGTCCATCCCGTCGCTTCTATCTTTTTGAATTTCATTCGTAGGAAAAAAGTTCGGGGGGACGGTAAATCCTGGAGCGGGACATTCTCCGACAGGGCAAGAAAGGACTTTCGGCTCTTGCCCCGAAACGAGAATCGCTTTATCGCGCCGACTTCTCTTCGCCGACATTTAATCTCTTTTGTTCCGCGGTTCGGTCGTTATCCAGTAGACTCCTCCCATCGAGCATTGCCTCCGGGTTCGAGCTAATAAGCTGCAACGTTTAATAACGCGTCTCGCGGAGGGAAACGTCCTGTTAGACGCGAGGAGGTGCTTTCCTTGCAAGTGTTGCTTTGCTATGCTTTGTCAAGGTTACCATTATCACTTCTTTGATCGCTGCTCAATAGACCGCGAGCAAAAAGGTGTGAACAAGTGGGTTTCGAAAAAAGGGGAGCGAAGTCGCGGGGGTCTCGAGAAAAAAATGACGCAGCTGCACGCGTGATGAGGAGAAAGCAGCTCTGCTCAGTCTCCAGCCTTGGCGAACCAGTTTTTGTCGAGGGGAAAAAAGGTGTGAACAAGCACCGCCAGAAAAAACGAGAGCAAGGTCTTGGACATGTGCAAAGAATCCAGACGAGGCGCGATACGCGTGCAAAAAGAAAGGATGAGATTGCAGGTGCGCGCGAGGACGAGTCGAGTCGTACGCTCGCCTCGGGGCGAGGCGATCAGGTTTCACGAAGCTCAGTGACAGAGAGCAAAAAGTGAAAACAAGTGGATGAAGAAAAAAGGCAACTTCTTCTCTTTCATCGGTGCTCGCTTGACCGTGAGGGAACAAGGTGTGGACAAGCAGGTTCAGAAAAAGTATGCTTGGAATGCTACGTGCGCAGCGAAGGAGAATGTTGGCCTAGGCTCGAGCCACGGCTTTGACGAAGCTCTACAATCTCCTCGATAGACATAAAAGTATAAACAATAGTTACAGAAAAAGGGGTAGATCAAAGTGTCTGTCAGTGACTTTTTTTGCCTTAAAATATGTTAATCGATACAAAGACCCCGATGCGTTTAACACAGAGTCAAGGAGGAGTGTTCGTTTGAACTTTGAACCGTGTCCCGTTAAGCGCGTTGGAAGCAAAGACGTTTCGTAACGGCGCGCATTGCTCGACTGCTCGGAGTCGCTAATTATTTTCCGTAACAAGCATAAAATATTCCAACGGGTGTACAGCTTCGACGGCAATGATCCCGGCAAGGTATTACGTAAAGTCTCCCTTTGTCTATCCTTCGCCAGCCTCTTCCCCTCGCATCACCTATCAAATATCTTACGATGGTGAAAGCGAGAATGTTGTATCGTTTTCTTAAGGGAAACTGGATTAAAATGGCAGTCTCCTGAGGAACTAGAAACTACTAACGGATTCAGATCGCAGTGCTTCATTTGCATAGTAACTTGATGGAGCGCTCTATGGAGAAGTGGTCTGGATGTGTTTCATTGAATTTTAATTGTCTGCTTTTAGAGAGTACGAGTCGACGACGCGTAATTACACCGAGGAACTTTCGATACGGCTGAAGTAGAATAGGGTCGTCCGTCGATTCATCGGTTCGATGTCTCAAGTTTCTCGCCCGCCCTCGTCCCGGGCCCTCGGAGCGTCACGAGTCTCACAATGCGAGACGTAATTACGTTACGTTAATTAATCCGCCGTCTTCTCTGCCGTCTGTCTTCCCCTTTCTCCCTTTCGCTGCCCGGGCCGATTCCTTAGCCGCCAGTTTGCAAACCTCCCGGGCTCTTTTAATTCGTCGCCAACTCCCGATGAAACGGAAATGAGTTGTCTCACTTCCGTTTGCAGAAGATTTCACGGTGAATTTGCGAATCCCTCGGTCCACGGTGGACCAGACGTTCGGCAGGATTCAACAGCCTCGTTCAATCTCTGGTCCGTGGGACAGAAACGGGGAGAAGGTTACGAAGCTTTTCGGCTCTTACTTTCATCGCCCCTTGGAAATGTTAATTTCATCGTCTCCTGTCCCGCGCGAAAATTTCGGACCGTCGTCCCTCGCATTCCCAAGCAGCGACCCCAACCACCTCCACAAAAGTTTCAATTTCAAAGGCATCCAGCCTCCGATCGATCCCTGTTTCCTCCCCGACCTGGAAATCACGGTAAATTTCATACGCCGGCAATTAACGAACACCTGGATGGAATGTTATCGCCGGGCTCTATTCTCTCGACTTAATTTTCGAGAACCTTTGTCGAGGTATCGCTTCGTCTATCCTTCTCCGTGCAAGATCCCCGCGGGAACGATTGCGGCACAGCGAAAGCCAGCTTTGTGATCTTTCCATTAAAATTTCGATTAAGGCCGAGACGAAGAGTATCGAGCCTCCGAGATTCCTGGCTTCGGTGCCGATAGCGCGCAGCCTTGCCGATGAAAAATTCTTTGCCGCGGCGCCTGCCCCGCGTAAATGGCTGTGTACATACGTACGGGGAGTCCGAGTAAGGAGCTTGGCGCTCTTGCCGCTATTTAATGCAATCGAATTTCAGAGCAACGCGGTATTATTTTTGAGAGCTGGCGCGGTATGCGGTAAGCGCATTTCGCGTCACATTCAACAATGGAGAGACAATGAATTCTCGATCGGACGTATAATAGACCGTAAGCCTCGGTACGACTATTATTGTCGGCATGTGGCGGTCGTTGCGGCAGCCGCAGCCACAGCCGCGGAACGCAGGCTCGTGAAAAGGGAAAACTTGGGATAAAGGTCCTTTATGGAGCATCAAAAGCTGGAAACGCGATCGTAGCTCGTTCCAGCCTCCAAGCACAACGGGCAGCGACACTGGTTTGAACGACGCGCGAGCCGTTAGTACGTATAAAATTTTCAACGAAACAGCCGTGTAGGTACCGCGTGTTGTACGAAATTGAAAAGTCGCCGAACAATGCGGACGTTTGCCGTGAAACTGCGAGAGCACTTGGCCAGTATTTGGTGGGGCTGAGTTTTAGTTGGGGATCGCATACCGAGGCTTCGCTGACGAAGAAAAGAGATAACGCGTGATCGGCATGATTGCCCGTTCAGAAGCTTTTCGATCGCGGCCTTCGGTTGCAATGGGCAAATATTTGAGGAGCCCCCGTGGCACGCGTTCAATTCGGATTCAATTCGAGGCGTCCTCGTAGATTCGGCCGGTTTCTTTTATCACCGTGAAAAATGATCGCGTCGATCGTCGGAACGACCGGGAAACGGTCCAATCTCCGTAAGGGAAACTAGTTATACCGGACAGACACGGTTTTCAACTTTGCCAGGTCGCGTGCCCGATACTCCAGGGACTAGGCAGCCGATACATACAGACTGATTTCGAATTCCGTTTCCATTGGCCGAGGTCTAGTCGCGAGGCAAGTATGCGATAGTAATTCTAACTTTGTGGAAAAACAGAGGATGTGGCGAAACGGGATGTCTACTACCTCCGCGTACGTTTTTGGCTTTTGCAGCATGTGGGTATCGAAAGGAAACGGAGGACACTTAAGGGGAGGTTCCGGTCTAGAGCCGAAAAAAATAGGGGATATTTAGGAATTAATTAACGGAAAACTACTATATATAATTTAATGGGACTTTTTGCATTGTATCAAGGATGTCCTAAATTATAGAAATATATTTTTTGTTTTATAATTAATTATTGCAGACAGCACTGGGGAGTCGTTGTAGTCAAGGCGTCAAAAAATTCATTTAAATCGGTAGGACCTGTATCTCCAAAAGTTATTATCCGTTTGGACTGAAACTTTTTTATTTTGAAGAATATACTTGTGACTGGGAGGGGCAGAACAAAATAGAAAATTGACATTTTTGAGAAAATAACGACACTTGAAGTGTGAAAACACTTTTTCTCTAGATTTGTGTCCTTTCACCTGCTTTAAAAATTATAAATTCCTAAATTTTGTAATTTTTCTAATTTCCCCCTAGCCAGAAGAATATTCTTCAAACTAAAAAAAGTTTCAATCGAATCGGATAATAGCTTTTGGAGATGCAGGTCCCACCGATTTTGAAAACACTGTTTCAGTAAAACGCCTTTAAAATTTTACGTGAGCGCCGAGTGGCCGGTTGTGACCGCTACTCAAATGCCCATAACTTCGTGAATTTGACAAATTTCAACAAATCCTTTTAAACACGCATTCCTAAAAGGTTGAACATTCGCAAACTGAAATAAAAAAAAATCGGCTTTCAGACCGGAACCTCCCCTTAAACTCGATAGCTGGATCATCACGATGGACCCTATATGCGCATTCTCGTATTTCAGTGGTAGCAACCACCGAGACTGGGTCAGTTTTAAATTCTACTTTGTGATCGGTGAGGAGAACAGAAGAGGCCGCGGCCGCAAGAAATCCAATCCCACCGCTCTGCAGCGCGTCAGATTGCACCGGCTAAAAGCATCCACTTCGCGCAGCGACAGTTTGTTTTACGGACGTACCATCCCCACGCACCTCGCTCGCTGTCCGATTCATTCTGTCCCGCTGCATCCCCCGTATTCCCCTTTTTCCCTCGCCCATTAGCCAGGCGTCTGTTTTTAGCAGCAGTCTCTCTCACCGTGAAATCTCGAAAGGAACGCGCGGAAAACGCCAAAAGTCCTGCAACTTTCCCGTTGACTGGCAGCGAATTCAGATGCGCTCGAGATTGCCTGCACTAGAGCGAGCAAAAACGAGGAAGGGTGTGGCATCAATTCCTGCGATACGGAAGATGATACATTCGGCATGTGGCAGGACGACGCAAACAATCGTCCACCGTCATAAACCTCCTCGGTATTCCCGAGTCGAGTCACGCGCAGTCCGCGCGCAATCCACGAGTGAAACGTGCAATTTAATTAATCGTTCGCTTCGTAGGATTGTACCACGCCGCGGTATCTACAGTTTTTATTAACGCGTACGTTCGTCCGCGCGTTTCTTACGGTTTCCCGAGCTTGTCGCAAACAACGCGACCCAATTTCCGCGCAACGAAACCGCGAGTATCTGCTCGAGATTCCACCCGAATTCGCTTCCAGAAGCGAATGCCAAGTTGGCTATACGCAGCTGTTTGCTCAAGCAAAGGTTGCGTTGTTCGTTAAAACGTGATCGATTGTTGTCGATCTTGATATTTGGTTCGAAGTCGACGAACCACTGCCGCCTGTTATCCAATCGAACTTTGTCTTTGTTTTGCCATAGTTCATAGCATATACAAAGTTTCGCGTAAATATTGACCGTATACTCGAAGCTCTACGAACCGATACGTCTGTTTGGAGTTTCCGAGCAACGCAGCGATTTTTTTGGCTGGTCGGGACTCGCGAACGGAATCTCTGCAGGGTTGCAAAAAATTGTGGAACGTTAAGGGGACGGTGAAAGATGGAAAGAAAAGCAAAGCCTGGAGAAGGCGCCGTAAGGGAAAGCAGGGAATACTCCCTTTCACGAACAAACGCCAAGTTCTGTTTTGACTTTTCAACTACGGGGACGCGAGCCGCTCTCAAGCAAAATCGGCTTCCCGGCTTTCCGTTTAGTCTAGCAGCTACTGCCTCGGCTCTCTCATTGAAACGAAGTTTATCAAACGAACTACGGCCTGGACGCGGGAGCCGCCGCGGAATCAGGAATAGAATTGTACGGGGCAATGCAACCGGAAGCGCAATGAACTTCCAAACAAAGAGGAGGTGCATGTATTTTCTTTATAGGCGCGACGACACCGAAAATCTCGCGATGTCCACTCGGATGGAAATTCCCGTTTTAACGCGGCTTTTCCCATTTATTCGAATATCACGGCTGGAGATTAGCGACATTGCGAACCACGACGTTGCTCGACGTTGGAAACTTTCAATGTCGGTTTAAAATAATTAGAATAATCCCAGCGCAGCGCCGCGCAGTTTGAACTTTCCGCCATTCACCGCGAATTATCCACGGAAATTTCGGGGAATATCGCGGCCACTGCAGCGAGAAACGGAAAACATATTTACGATTCGCGTGGCGAGCATAGACGCTCCCCGAGCTGCGCAAATCGCGCGTGAAGGGTTCAGAGATGGAAAATACAGCGAAACTTGAGAAATAACGGTGGAATTCCACGGAATAAATAACGCTGTTCCTTCCACGGTTGTTCTTCAATCCACTTTTTACCGACTCTGGCTCGTGGCCCTCGGAACAAGTGGAATCAATCGGTCCTATATATCGGTGTAATTATACCCCAGAGTACAGAACACAGTCCCTAAATCCACCTGATTAATACTTGGTGTCGTAAACAGTTCATCCTCTGCGCGCTGAGTACGGGTGTTTATAATTCAATCTGAATGTCCCATTGAGAATAGGATCGTTTCGCTGAATGCGTGTCGCGGCTCATAAATTATTGCCGTTACGATCGATCCCGTGTAATTATGCGTTCCTGCCATTGTTTAGAACACGTTTCGCTAGCGGTTAGCCGCTCATCCGCGCAGCAACAACACAGCGGAAGAGTCGTAAGAATTCTTCACTGTTCCCTTCCCGTTAAAAGGGTAATTTAACGAGTACCAGATAGAAAGAAGAAGGTAGGCGACGATTCTTCACCAGGCAGTGCCATTAGTCTATTATCATCTCGTTAAAAAAGTATTACAGCCCAGCGTTTTTCAGCGGCGCTGCAACTGCAACTCGGACGACTCCTTTTTCGCCTATTTTCTTTTGCGTATTTCCGGGAGACCCATCGATCGGATTAAAGCGACCCCTTTTTCCCCGCCCGCGCTCGCATATTCTTGTTTGTGTTTCATACGCGTCATCCTTCTAATCGCCGGTGTCTACGCTCCCAGAGGCTCGCCCACATTTTCCGTCCGGCTTCCTTTGATCAAATAAAGCCTGGGGAACTTTTAATCCCGATTCCAAACGTTCGGCACTATTTCACCAGCTGAACCGTAAAATTGGGGCAATCCCCGCGAAATCGGCAGCGCTGAATTTCCCGGAGCGAGACGCTCCGGTGTCGACGACCGAGAGCTTTCTGCGAAACGCAACAATCTTCGCTAAATCGTAATGATCGCGCCTCGAAGACGCTTATTCTTCTTTACGGCAGCCCCTTTATACCGGCTGAAGTAATATTCCATGATTTCGCCGTGAATAAACAGCGGCCGTTAAGTTTACTTTATTCCTGGCGAAAGCTTGCAGCAGTTTTTCCCTGCGCAAGAAAAGTGGCGGTACTGGGTTAATTCAATCTGAACGGCTTGTTGGACGCTGCCCGGTTAATCTTTGAAAGAGGCAGCCCCTGTAATGTGGTAATACCGCTGAAAAATAGATGGCTGCTTTTTTAAATCAAAATCCAACGGCGGATAATTTCTTTTAAAATCCATCATATTCGATCGATATAGCTTTCCCGCGATTTAACACGATTCTCCTCGCGATGCAGCAGCTTCGAGGTTCCGGATTGATGGAAATGAAAAGCGTTACAAATGAAAAGCTCTTGAAGCGGTGCTTTTTACGGAATTTTCGGTCCTTTTGCAGGGAATGATTAAAACAGTCGCAGAACTGTCGCATTTTTACAGATTTAAATTCTGGAAAGCGCTCTGTGTCTCCATTTGACGAGCCACGACACCGTGGACAATATTATTACCTGCCCTACCAACATGTCGCTCGGAACAAAGCCGCTGTTACTGATCTCGGTTCTGTCGCGAGTATCGCCAGTGCCACTTAATCCCCTTAACTGTGCAGACAATTCCGTCGCCGCGTTCCTGCGAGTATCTTCAAAGTTAATTCGGAAATTAAAGTCGCGGAACGTTGAACTCTGCTACGCAGCCACGCTAATAACCGAGATAACGGGGCGAACGCTAGTCGAGACACACGGGGAGCATTAACGTCGTCGCAGGCTGCACGTATTCTGCTTATTCGTAATAGCTCTAAGCTGATAGCGAAACGCAGCGTCGATTAATATTTAAGAGCGGCACAGGCCATACGCGCATAAATATCCGCCAAGATCTGGCGTTCGCGATCCTTGTGGATTTCGTGTGAACGCAGCCGCAGTGCTGAACACCTGTTGGTGCCGCGAGTTCCAGACGCGAGGAATATCAATTAGCGTAGCAAGGACGATCGCGACTTATGAATATTTCAGTGGAGATACTCGCAGATCTGCGGCGAGGCAGTGGTCTCCGTGTGTAAAGCCACATGTTCCGGTGCATCTGCAAATAGATCAGAATATTCTAGGTCTGGGGAACAGGTTCCATTCACGTCCAGTGCGGTAACTACGGAACTTATCGAGTATCTGATAGTCCAACGTCGATATCAATCGTAGAACGAAGGCGTTCTTAGAGCAGTCGAGGATTAAAAGAGTGCAGGAGAAAAGAGAAGTCGGCCTCGTTTACACGTTGACGTCAAGAGTCCAACGCTCCCGAACGACCAGGCAAGGCTTCCGCCGGGGAACGTCCGTTCCTGCCGCGTTCCGCTACAACGGAAGGCAGAAAGCCGCATTTGGCGAGAGCTTCCCCATTCTAGACGGCAGACGGCGGACTTTTTTTCGTTACTGCTGGCCCAAAAGGAAGAGCAACGCTTGCTACCGAAAAATAAGAGCATCGTACTCCGGAGAGTCGTGCATCTGTTTCCCACTTTGCATAATACTCCCCAGGGGGCTAAGAACGCTTTTCCTTCTTACACGCCCGCCTGTCCGTCTTTATTTTCCTGCTCTCCGTAAACCCGCTCGATCCCCTACACGGTCAGCTGTCTCGTTGATCCTCCGTAAGCGATTTCCACGGCAAGGATAGGGATTTCCTTCGACTCCACTGTCGTCAGACGCTTCGCAGTTTAATAACAGCTGTGTTTAACATTTGTGGGACTGCAAAGACTGTACATTTAACAAAGTATGTTTGGACCAGAGCGATTGGGATCGAGAGCGGATGTTTATGTTACAGTATTGAATGCGTCAGGCGTGTGAGATTTGAACGGTTTCGACGAATGCACGTGGAGAGTTTTGGTGACCGGAGCGCGTGTCAAGAGTGTGTGTGTAAGAGTGAATCTCGGGGAGCGCAAGATAAGAATGAATGAAACCAGTCCTGCAGAGTCCGTCAAACGAGAGACATCGTTGCCTAATAACATTCTTTTTTAATAAATCGTTTCTATTACTTTTCCACAAGTGTAATTCACTTCTGCCTTACTCACCTAACATCCCTACACATTTTCACTGTGTATGGTGTTGAATCACAATAGAAATTCTACCTTTTCTACGCGATTCTAATCTACTTTTAATAAACGCCACGGCGGGTCCGACAAATACGGACTTCTACTACTGGCAAGAGACTTGGTCGACTTTATTCTACTTTTCTCTCCGCTCTCCTCCCACGGAGTATCTTCCAACTGCCAAGACCGTTCGATCTTTTTCATACACACTTATCATTCGCACCTGGCACGCGGCAAGTTACTCCAGTATACCCTTCTCTTACTTCGAATCAGCCCCAAGGCCGTTGCGGAAGTTGCTGCAAGTTCCTAGAGGCGAATCTATTCGAGGAAAGAGACTTTGTCGGGCTGGGGCGAAGCTTTTATCCGCCTAAACTCTGTGAAGCACGTGGAAAAAGAGGAAGCCGTAACTGGCCGATCCGACGACTCGTCCCGGGCAAGCCGCGCGCCACAGAGAAATCCCGTAAAGAGCAGAGAGACTCTTACAAGCGGAGCGGCCACGCTCCACCGCGAAATTCCCCTCGGAGAGGCAGTGAAATTTTAACGACGGCGAATCGCGCCGGTTAGCGACGCGAAACTCTATCGTTAACGAACTTTCAAGCGGGGCGGCGGTACGTAACGGCACCGGCCTCGATATTGGCAGTGCTGCGAATAGCATTAGCGGCGAGCTGTCGGCGTTCCCGCGCTGCGTACGGTCTTACGGCCGGATGGCCACACCAATTTCTGCCCCTGTCGCCGCGCGGACCAGCCAGGCCCCGTGCGCCGCGTAGTTGCTGCCGTCTGAATTATGAACGCGCATTAAGTATGCATAGACATAATGAAAAGTGGCCGTGGCCGGTCACCGTGCGTCGATCAAACTTTCTCGCGCAGCACGCCTCGCTGCGCTGGTCGATCCTCTGTCCACAGCCATGCGGGATAAATCTGTTTGCCTCCGGTTTCGGGACATTTATTTATAGCAGAGCTCCGGCGTCGCTGATAAACATCAATCCGCATCCGCCGACCGAGTACGGCTTGTCGATCGGGCAAGGTCGCAGGACTCCACGCGCGATGGACAACGATACCGTGTCAAAGGTTTAATTTCGCCCAAAATCGGGTCGTGGCTGGCGGTGATCGTCGCGTAAATACACATCGAGCACTGGAGCGCGTGCTGGAAAATTATGTCGTATGTGCGATCACCGGTAATGCCGCGGCTTTGGTGTCGATGACCGGTGCTGTGTATCGAACGAGAATGGAGTGACTGGGGGTGATGCGAATTCGAGTGCTGCGAGGGTAACTTAAGCGAGGACCAATTGAAAGCAGCCACTCGTGGCTCTGCCTCGATCCCGTCGCTACGTGGGATATTCGAAAGCAATCGGGTAGGAATCGGCGCGTAGTTAGTGACGATTAGAATGACCCAAGGACCGTGTGATTCTTGCAGAAAATTAGCCGACCGGTTAGTAATTACGGCCTTTGGGCGACGACGGTGACGGTACGCGCAGCGACACCACGCAGCAATCCATATTACATAGCAACGACCTAATTGCACCGAGGCGAAGTTAAGCACCGGTACTCGCGGCTACGTGATTCATGGGATATCCACCGGCTATATTCCGAGTTGGGCGAATATTCCCGAGCGGAGAGGGAAGGAAGGAGATAGCTAGAGAGACGGAGCGACACTGATGAAACACTCGATTCTCCTCCTTAAACGCGTGCCCATATTTGATATTCGAACGATAACCTCCTCGCGATTTAAACGCCCCGGGGAATCCGTTTTTCCAGCGACGGACTCGCTGCTGCCTGCACCGTCCGCGATCCCTGCACCGCGATGTAGGAAAGAGGTGATATAAAGGGACACTTTTGTTTGGCGTCCGTTTCTGAGAATGTCGGTATAGGTATTTAAAAAATAACTACATCATAAGAAAGTGTGATTATTTGCCTTTAATAAAAGTAAACTTGTAATAGAAAATAACAAAATCTTAGATTTTTAAAAAAGTGGGAAATGTCGCTTTTACGACTAGGTGGTTTTAAATGGAACAGTATAAGTCATGAAAGGGACACGTTAATAAAAATAAACTTATTAAGTATTACAATTATAATTGTAAATCTTAATGATACAAAATAATGGAATCTCTGAAAGAATTAACTCTTTGTGCTATAAATCATCAATATTTTTTACTATCTTTATAGAGTGACTTATCGTTAATGCTTTAGCAGCTTTTTTAGTTATAAAGTAATGTTTTTTATCAAATTTGTGTCTTACAAACCAAGTTTAACATAGGAATACCCACGAGTGGTAAATATAAGTACATATATAAGAAATGTATAAAATATTTAAATTATAAAATAGTTTAGAATTAAATTCTACTTGAACAAAAATTGTAAATTGTATTAAAATAGATAGCTACGTTTTCATATTGCAGATTAAAGATTTTATTATTAATTTTTTACGATAAAGTTGGTCGTTTTGAATAGTCACTTTATTATTTCTTAAATTTGAAACAATACGCTATCAACTAATAATTGATAATTTAAAACAATGCCATCTATGTATCAGATGATACACTAATAACTTTACAGGAAAGTAAAATATATATAGTGCCCAGCAGTACATGTGTGTGGGAGGGACAGCCATGAAATGGTTGTCCCATTTAAGACTTGTTATGCTGTCCCTTTTAAGACTATAAGTGAGTTTAACCCTTCGTTGACACTCTGGGTTTGAGCCACCCATAAGCTGATTTTGACGCTCTGTACCTTCTATATGCAAAATAAATACCTTTTTTCCAAAGCTAACTTACCAACTATTTTTTCTCTCAAAATATTATATCTGAACAATAACTCTGTAGATTTTTAGCTTATAATATTGAAATTTGTAAAGGTTACAATTTTTTAAAGATGTTCTTCGTGTTTTCTCGACATATGATAATCTAGATTCTTTTACAAGAACTGTAATGAAATTTAAATAAAAAAAACTATTTTAATACATTCTACAGACCATGAAATTGACCCATGATTTTTTTCATAACGATTGGATTCTTCAGATGAAGATGGCAGTCGTTCAAAAATTGTCTTGGGTGTGAGTCACCCAGGTATGTTAAAGTTGATCGAAAAAAAGAGGTATGTCAACGAAGGGTTAATATAAAATAACCGCAAAACAAAGAAAACAATTAATTAAGCATACCTGTTAAGCGTTTTCATTTCAATGGAATACAGGCAATTTTAATAATATAACACTTTAACACTTCGTATATATCTTGATCTCAGAAACCGACACAGAAAACCAATGAAAATTTCACTTTTACTGCCGAAAAACATCAACCGTGGATTACTACTCTGTTGCAAGTAGGCACTAGTGTTGCCATAAACAGGAAAATAACTTGCACGTGTAATGCGTTTAGAATTTTGGAAATTCGATTTGTCCCATTTAAGACGCGTCCCCTTTACAGCACCCATCCCTAACACGTACGTGTGTGTGCAGGAAAAAGGATCGCTCCACCCCCGAGTAGAAAGTAAAGAAATGTTCTCGCCATCTGCCAGATTTCTCTGCCCGTGGAATCCCGAAACGGAGGCCACGTTCCCCTGAAAATTTCGCCCTCATAATTTATGCCACACCGACTTGTCCCTCGAATACGCTTTTCACCCTCACCCTCTCCCACTCTTCTTTTTTATCCTCCCTCTCCCTCGCAATTACCAGTCCCTCCTGAAAAATCCCAGTTGTTTATATCGATTGGGAAACTAGAGAGGGATTAAGTTCCCACGAGCTCTCTCTCTCTGTTTCTCTCGATCCCAGCGATATCATCCCCAACTAGAAGCTATAGCGCTCAATAAGACCGTGTATACCTACGTCCGTTGAAATCCCATCTCGGAGAATAAATAATAAACGATCGATAAAGGTCTGCAGCGAGGCGGAGCGGCGCATCAGTTTGCAATTCCAGTTTGCATTAGCGAGATGCGGGGAAGCGCCCCATCGCGCACGGAAAATCCCAGCGAAGGAAAACGTCTTTGAGATCTCCATTATTATAGCGGGAACGAAATCAATTGCTCGCACTTTCGCGCCTCCCCTGCTCCTTTCTCCCGTTCCACAGGCGAGAGACGGAGCGGCAGGGCGCCAAGTAATACGTCAATCATTAAGCGTGAAAGCTAGAGGAGCGTTGCCACGCGTTACGCGATGATGGAGTCACGTGAAGTTCTAACGCGACGGGGTCGAAGATGCGGAATCGCGACGGGAGGCGAGAAGACATCGAAAGCGGAGCTTACATTCACCGGTGTGTCCCGCGTGCCGGGTTTGGGCTTGAACGGCACAATAATACATCTGGCAGGTACAGAGACAAAAGTCGCTTGGCACCTCGACCGCGCGCATCGCGAAGCTCTTTGAGCCGACGTCTTCCACTCATTGTTAGAGCTGAAATCTAGGACGCGCGAGGGAAGAGCGAGGAGCGGGAGAGCCGGGCCAGGCTAGAAAACGAACAGAAAAAGGAGGTATGAAACCTCTGGCAGAGAAAGAGGCCGCGTGATACAGGGTATAAAAAAACACGCAAGGAATGAGCTGGCTGGAGGGGGAGGAGCGGTGCGCGCGGGTAAAAGCGAGGAGGGAAAAAGAATGCAAAACGAGCTTGAAAGATTTCGCATTGGATTCACCCCCCTCCCGCTCTTCAACCTGTTCTCTCTATCCGTCTGTCTACCTCTTCCATTTTCCACCTTCGCCGTGTCGTAAGATCCCGTGTTCCAAGGAACCGTGTGTACCATATCGTTTAAGGCGAAAGAAACGGAAACTGCCAGCGACCAGCTCTGACATTCATCTTGAAAAGCTCGAGGCAAATTTCCTTAAAGAAGGAACGGCAACTATTTCCATCCCTTTCGTACTCATTTCCCACGCAACAACGCCGAGGAAATTAACGCGATTCCCAGTTTAATCGAGCGATCCCGCGCAGACGAGGATTGTTTCGTTCGAACAGGTCGAGAAGCCAAACGAATCGAGGGAAACGAGGCGGTTTCCGCGTGAAACCGCGGCAATTAAAATCAAGGAAGAAGAACAGGCGTTTACGCTGGTCGCGGGGGTTAAGGGTTGGGCAGAAATTGCCAGAAGCTATGATAATTCAGAATTGTTTCAGGAAGATGTTGAAATTCAAATTAAACATCCTGACTTCTGAAGTTTCCTGGCTCGGGGCTGTAACTCGGCCGCAATCAGGGTAGCGTTTACCGCTCTTAATTCTCCCGCTCGTCCACGCGAACATCTTACACCTGTGAACACATCTACAGGATCCCCGTCACTGACTTCGCGAGCGCGTGCCAGTTTGTTAGCATACCGCTAGGTAGCCCGGCGTTTTGGATTGCTAAAACGTGGTTGCGCTATCGATATCATCGTAAGAGCAACAATCTTGCGAAGCCTGTGCACAGACTTCTCGAAAGAGCAACAGATTCCAGGCGCTAGCATCGAAGGGCTCAGGATCGAGAGTACCGTGTCCTCGTCGATTGTCATAACACCGTCTGTTCGCTAACGAACGGAATAACACGGCGGCCAGTGGCCCGTGTACGAAGTGCAAGCTCGACACACCCTCCAGGAGAATGGAGCAGCTTCCAAGCTTACGTCCTGGACATTGGCGTAGCAGGATCGAAGTGGAGGGAGTTGTAATCTACACTTGTTGACTTTCAAACGATATATATAGCGGTTTCCTAAACGATCGACACACTCGTCAATTTTTTTTCAATTGCAATGGACATTAACGAACCTTAATGCTCGGCGAATTCAGCAAGCATGGGTTTCTATGTCGGTCAAGACCGCGCTGTGTTACATGGCACCAATTAATCGCGTGGCCATGCATTTAACGTAATTATCGCTCAGGGGCTGGCCACCTCCGACGCATACTCTATTGCCAGTCGACGCGTCGTTAATTTGCGTTTCATGGCCGCGAAACAATAGCCCCGCATGCATCCAACTATCTTACACGGAATGAACAATGAACTCTCGAGGATCTGACGGGAACGCAGGGGGCCAGATGACACTTTGACGTTGATCACTCCCCCGAAGTTTCAACAATTCCCAAAGGAACAATGGGCTACGATTCTCCAATATGATCGCGGGTCATTCTGTCAAAAATAGTGGAATAAAGGCCCCCTGGTTCATCGACAATATTATTGTGCGCCAGAATCGCGAATCAACCGATCCCCGCTGAATACCGAATCCGGAGCTGTTCGCGAGGTTGCGAATAACAGACGTCGAGTAGACCGAATGACGCTGAAAATCTAATTGCAGGCGACGTAAAAGTGGTTAACTTTATCGTTCGGGAGCTGTTTAAAATTTCAGAGAGGCGGGTGTGCAGCTGGAAGCGAGTCAGTCGCAAGGTATCGATCGCTTCTTCCCCGATCGGAATGCTTTATGGGACTCCCGCGACAAGTGGACCGCGAAAACAACAAAGTTACGAGAGGCGAATTAAAGCGGCTCGATCGCGATCGGTCCCCGCGCAGATCGTCAATTATTAGTCCTGTAATCAAGGTGAGTGCGATTTCCAATTTTCGAGGTCCCGCGCTCGCGTGGACCAGATTCGGCGCTGTCCGCTCGATACAACGCTGGCCATTAAACCGACGACTTGAAAAACGCCCATTACTTTGATTAACCATCATATTTCCGTGGCGTCGATTCCTGGAAAAATCCTCGCTAGGATCGCGATTGCGATTGCCCTCGTTTGTCTCTACACAAGTTCTTTCCCCGCGAGCAAACGAATATAATGGATTGGAACCGTCCTGCCGAGCTTTCGAGACGTCGAAGAGGTTGCACTTATTAAATTAGAAAGTGCATTTAATCGCTTTCGAGCTCGGAATGTATACAAACGCGGGGCAAGGACGAGGCCGGTGATTCTCCGCCTCGAAATACGTAATAACTTTTCGAGAAGAATAACATCGGGGTATCTCAATACCTCCTCTGTCTTAAATCTTCCCAACTTTCAAACCGGCGCTTTTCCGAAGGTTGCTGAAGTTTCAGATACCTGCCCAGTTCACCGACGGGGTGTTTAGCGTAATCGCAGTGAACGCGCAGAAGGCATCCACGGCGCGATAAGGGCGCCCGTACAAGCTTTCAGCAATTAATTCGGCTTAAATTTGATCGAACCGAGATCGTTAGGAGCTGTTTACCATAGCCGACAACTAAATCGCGCGGCGCGCGAAAATAATTTAATCAATTCTCTCGCGCGCCTGGTTAAATGACATCAAACGACTGTCATCGTTCGTGGAAAATTACCACTGTCCTCGGATCCAATCGCTGCTACGCGTGTTCCAAGTGCTCCCACATTAGTTTCGTTCCCAACACAGATTGCGACGACGATTACGCGGGACCACGACATTCAGAGACAAAGACCGACAAGACAATAAGGGTCAATGATTCACAGATTCACAGGCGATAAAATTTCCCGGGGATTCGTAGATACATGCCTGTCGCTCATACCGTGAAGCGGAAGTAAGCTGACACCGCGCAGGTATTAATCACTGGCGTGACATCACTCCCGTGGAATACCTGCGAAAGATTAATCGTCCCCCTTTTCTGTTTTATTACTCGCAGCTTTGTAATACCATCGAGTTCATTGCGATAAAACTAGCGACTCGTGTGCCACGGTGCTCCTGCCAGAGATAGAATAAAGGATGAAAAGAGGGTGGAAAGGGGGATGGAAGGAAGGACAGAGGGAAAGTGGCGCTTAACTATAGAGGCATAGAGGTTACTCGGTCGTTTTAGTGTGCTTAGGGACAGGACGCGCTATCCGACAACCATTTTCCCGTATTCCACGCTTATCTAACGCTATCCAGATCCATTGGTCGAGGCGTACGTACTGCCGGCAGTGCCAGCTTGCCCGAGGAGGGCCTCGTAAAACATTATAACCATTGTCAGTCCCTCGTTACCAGTATCTAGCCAGCTTCCTGAAACTACATCTCCCTAAACGGTTACGAGCACGCGGCTTTTTCTCCCGTCATCGCAACGAGGATCTGAAACGTGCGTAGGCAGTTGATAACGTCCAGGCTTCGTAGAGTGAACAAAGGTGGTTAAATATCGAGCAATTCGGCTGGTCAGGGAAACCCAGTCGTTCGCAGGTGACGGGCTGTCGGCAGCTCCGAGTATTCCCGGTGCCAGGTAGAAAATTGCCTTCCTGATAATTCGCCGATTTGTTCGCGAACGGGGTGGATCATTGGAACGATGATAGAATCCCGATGGATGGAGCGGCGGCGCCGGGATTGGATCGTTAAAGCGTAGTCGACAGTGATAGAAGTAATAGAAGCGAATGCGGTCGTTGCCACCTGAGACGAATCATCGGCGGAATTACCATACCGAATGATCGGGCGAGATTTCTATCGTCATCGGCGGCTGATACGCGGCTATTCGAACGGCTGGAAGTGGAGCGTTGCCCCAGAAACCGATTGAATTTTCATTGGGCCGGGACAACGCCAGCGGCTCGAACAAGTGCTCCAACTATCCCCGCGAGATCGATGCCACCGAGCAACGACGTTTCGCTCTTATCTTTGAAATTAATTTCCACGCCGCGGCCGATAAAGAAGACGCGACGAACGCCTGTAATCCTTTTCCCGTTCTCACGGTTCAAGGAGGTTATCGATGTCGTTTGTCGGAGGAGAGCACGGTGTCACGTGCAAAGGCTGCGTGTCGCCTCGGCGTCGAAGCGGTTTTCCGAGGCGCACCAAGTGCTTCCAGGATAGGAGTGCATTTTATGTGTCGCCCCGATCCTTCAAGAGGCGCGGGGGAAAAAAGCTTGAGGTAAAAAGGATCGAGAGAATTGATTTCTCACAGAGCTACCACACGACATCGCCGCGTCGCGCGCCGAAAGGACCTTTGACGCCCAAACACGCCTCCGTTCTTTTATTCTCCACCCGCATCGATACCCCCTCTCGTTGCTTGTCAATTTAACGGCCAGGTGAAAAGTGTGTTCCATTTAGAATAAAGCAGAAAGTATGATCGATCGGGCGCGGCGTGATTATCGTAGCATTCCCTGGATCGCAGGGAACCTCGAAGCGTTGCACAACACACGGATGTAATTTAGCCGGGAGATAGACATTGGCAAACTCATCAACAGCAAATTACACAGTTACACCGAGCGAGACACTTGGGAGCAGCTGCGGCGCCTGACTAATTGACGAGATAGCATCTTGCGAAATAAATCTCTCCTCGAAGAGGACCACCAAATCGAACGTCTATGTGACATAAACGAACAGTGATTCACGCAACAAGAAAACACTGTAAAAATTGTGTTTACGCCAAAGCTCGGCACATCGCGCCAGGTATTATTTGATTTAAAGCTTATTGTTACTGCTCGTGTAAACATCCGCGTTAATTCCGCGATAATAGAGCCAGTATCACGTTCCGCGCCACTAGCGCTGGTTCATTTCGCCAGCAGCGTCGAAAACACCGGCGAATTTAATTCTCTGTTCCCGTATTCCATTTCATTGACCCCCACTTGATGTCCAACGTCACACGCCGCCTGACTACGCGCAGCACATTCGCGGTTTTTGGGTCAACATTGAAATCCACTCCTCGGCTGAAACTCAGCCGCGATATACCGCCGACTATAGTCGATGGCCCGTGATTACCGTGATTCATTAGCGAGTCGAAGGCACGGGCGAGACCGAGCATTTAGCCGAAGACAATGGGCTTCCAAGTATAATCCCACAATTGTTCGTGCAAACCCTGGAAAAAGATGAGAGCACAGAGGGGAATAATAATAACGCTTCCTTGCTCTCTGTGTCTTCATCGCGAAGCCGAAGGAACTGGAGACATCGTCGCTGCTAGGCGCGTTTAATGATCGATGATGTAACGGTGTTATCAGCGATTCCTGTCCCACGGGGAATGTCGATTGCGTAGGTTCGAATGGCGACGCCCGGCGTGCGTTATTAAACCGACTCATGGAATGGCAGAAACGTCGATATTGATCTCGCGAGACGAGCCTTCATTTCCTCCCGCGGACTCGAGACATTTGAATTTTTCATTGCTCTCCTCGATGCGCACCTGCTGGGATCCCGCGCGGTGTGTCACACGGCCAAACGGTTCGGACGAATCTGGATCCAACGTTCGCTCCACTTTCATTCGCTTTTCTGGCAGAATTTTTTGAATACTCTCCAACCATATTGAAATTCTTCGAAAATATGCAAACTACACCAGCGCCGTTCTACTATTTCCCTCGATCCATGCCAGCCGGGATATGTTTTGAAGCTAAACGCGGCTTTAAAGCTGCTCATTCAATGAGCCAACTAATAAGCGAGTTTACCAAAGCGTATCAGTAGTGGATGGATCGTTAAACTTTTATGTCCATCGCAGCCGTAAACCGTTCCCCTAGGAATCAGCCGGATAACTGTTTATGCTAAACCAAGTAAGCTGCCTACAAATCACCATAACGTTCGTTTCGCGGAACACGCGTAGGAGATCACAGTCCTCGACTCCGTATTTCGATATATCGACGGATAAAATTTCAAGCTACAGGGGTTCAGATTACGCGAATTATTAGCGCGAGATACTTGGAACGTGGCGGCAGTCTGGGACCGGGAATCTGAAATATTTTTCAGTAGAATTGTCGGTGTAGTGGATAGTCACGAGTAATCATTTTTCACGTTTTCCCTGGAGGCTGCCAGGGTGTCCTGGCCGCGCCAACGGCCACGCGACTTTTAGCGTATACGGTTGTCGCGTAGGCAGGGCACGAAACCACGCAGCCCGTCAAATAAAACAAAGCCGTGGAGACCGCGTGCGGAAGTTCACACCACGACCGCAGAAACGGCTGGCAGGCCGACCAGGAATGTGTGCCAGACGTAGGTACACCTCTGGATCCCTGAATCCCTGGATCCCACGAGCACTGACCGACCAATTAACCTTCTGCCCACCCTCGATCCTCTTCCTTCGCTTCTAATTACCCCTCTGCCTCGCCAGCTGACCTGTCGCCATGCAAATATTTCCTCGCGTGTTGATTTTCACGAAACGCAAAGAAGTGCGAAATAACGTCACCATCTTCCTTTTGCAATTTTGTAAAAATAATTTGATTACTAAGTAGATATACCTACGTGGTTAAATTCGGAAAGTCGAAAGGCTCTATTGCGTCACGTTTGCGCGATGCCTTCGTGCAAGGAACGCCTCGTGTTCTGGATTCTTGGGTCCCTTACTCTGACCGTAAATATTAAAGCCGAAAACATCCGATTGCAAGGAGCATGGAAGCGAGCACGTCCCATCTTTTGACGTTGTCATTCCCCCCGAGGTTTAAGCTCACCTGAACACACGGCGGCACGTGCGTCATGCATGTATTTCATATTACCGTCGCTTTTTCAGCGTGAAACCCGAGCGCGAAGAATTCTCCACCCCTTTACCTTCGTACGTCCGCGAAGAAACGTTTCCCATTTACGTCGCGGTTCCCCCGGCGATCACTCTCGATGCGAGAGCTTTTGATTTGTCGGCGGTAACACCGGGCAACAATCGTGTTACCCGAACTGACGGAGGATTCTTTGAAATAGAACCTGGAAACGGGAACACCTTCGAGGGAGCGTTGCATCCGATTTGGATACGCAGACGCACTGATACGCTCCAAAGGGCGATCCAAACGCACGAAATTCGGGGGATATTTAACAGAATTTAACTCTTTGTCGCGCGATAATGCCACTCCGCTGTTGGTCGATAGTAAATAGAAGGTCATTTAATTTCACAAAGCTCCCGAGGAAAATAATCGCCACGCGTTTCATATTCGCGAAAGCAATTTTCCTGGTAGATTACATCGTTTCAGGAATCCGTACAGCATTATTTGCTTCTGAGCGATAAAGCTCCCTTAAAAGCGGCCGAGCAAGCGCCGAAGTTAATAATCGCGAAAGGAATCGACGGCAATTTTTCACTGGCTCGCCTCTCGCGACGATAAATCGTGTCGGGAAGTTGAAGCGTGAGCCATTGTACGCTGCGAAGTTCTCCTCGACGATTTACAATTTGCAATAGTCCATTGGCTGGAGCGTTGCGCGAGTACGTATTGCGTTCCGGTTCGCTTCTCTTGAAGGATAAGGTAAGATTTCAGAGTCCAAGTCATTACGCGTTTCCGTTGCCATCGCTTACGAAGTCGGGAACTTCTCAAGTTCCAGATACGTCCGCTAAACAATAATCACTAGCGAAATTAACAGTATCTCGCGTATTTAAATTCAGGATAGGCAGAGTGCCTGTCGCAGCGCGTGAAATAATATGCGATGGGACAGAGATGTGGGTCAGTGGAGGGCAGTGGTATCCACCGGAAGCCCAGTTAGGTTGAGTAATAAACTTTTAGTAGCCTTAGTCGGTCTGAGACTTACCGCGCGAAATTCCAGGTGAAATTGAACATTCCACGGCAGGAAAAGGCCAAGCGAACGTCCGCGACGTGCGTTAACGTGCGTCGTAAAGCCGAGCGGAATTACAGCGGCTGCCAAGAGTCCTCGGAACCAAAATGAAACGTCCCCGCTGACCAACACGTTCCGTTAAATCTTGTCAAATCGTTATTAGCGCGGAGGAGGTTTGACAACGATCCAGAGATAGGGAACGCCGCTCGGTAATGAGTATCACTGGCCACGCAGGGAATAGGATTTACTTGGCAGAAGGAACGCTCGCGCATGTACATATCCCGTTTCTGATCCCCCGGCGCATGCATTACCAAGCGAAATGCACTCGCGACAATAACGCAATGCTACGTGACGCGCGGAACTGTCGGCTTTCATCGCCCGACAGCCGCGCCTGTTCAATTAAACCGCTGGAAAACGAGCCAAATGCGACGGGAGTGGAAAAAAGATGAAACGCGAGAGGGGCACTCTGAAAGCGCCGAGTGACCGATGAAAGACGCGGGGGATACATTTCGTTACGACTCCGCAGCCATCTTTCCTGCGATGTTTAAAGCGATTAAGCGCGGGACAAAGAACACGCTGGAGTAACAAATGTTTATAACGTGGGGAGGAGGATAAAGGGCGGGAAAATGGCAAAGGCTAAGTCAATATGCCAAAGGGAAAAGGAAATGAGAAGGGAGTTGCCGAGGGAAGCTGCAAAGAAGTCGGAAAAGTTAATAAGATTACAGAGCTGGTTCGCGTGGAGAATGAAAATAGAGATCACGCGACAGAGGTACATGGATGGCGGGGGATCCTTAATAACGGGGAGAAATAAGCTAACAAATAGGAGATAGGTACGGAGGTAGGTATGCTGTTAGAGGAACAAGAGGGGAGGAAAGAAAGGGAGCGCCGGTGCTGGGCAAAGAGACGTGAGTGAGCTTTCGTGCACATATCATCGGGTACAAGTACGCGCGAGCGGAAATGGATGGACGCGAATATGACGGCTGTGCCCGAGTCAACTCAACGGTACATCCAGCTAACACAGTAAACGCATAACCCGGAGCGCCGAGGAATCTCCATGTACACTACCCCAGAGAGCTCCGTATCCTGTCACTGCTCCTAGTCTCCAAGTTAATAGACTTGGACATAGCAATCCTCTTTCCGCCCTAGCAACTGTCAACCGCCACAGATTCTTAGTATAACCGTGCAATATCGGAATTAATCGCGGCTGCGGTAAAACGAGACCGTATTAGAAGTATCGATTTGACCCGGGCACCCAGGAGATCGCCAACTAGCCGAGACGACACACTCAACTACTAGCCACTTAAATATCCAGTCGTCCCAAACATCTGACAGATATCCAGGTAGCCAAGTATCTCAAATATCAATAGCTCCAAGTTCCGGCGACCCGATACCCGCTCCAATATCCGCAGACACACTCGGATTATCGTCTCCCTTATAGGTTTCAAGTAACCGCAAGCAAAGCATTGGTGCTGCACGCTCTCCGGCACACGAGTTCATCACGACAGACCGCAGTAGTAACAGATCGCTGTGGTCAGACCACCTCGGCGCGCTTCAACTTCCATGGACTCTGTCGGATCGACATCCGCCTTATAGATGTCATGCGGCTGACGGGAATGTCAATATAAGATAGACAGTGGTGAAGTGCTGGTTGCATCGAGAATGAAGCAAAGAAATAAAAAAGCACTTTGATCCACTTTCAGCCGTAAGAAATAACTAATAGAGGAGAGCGGAGAAAATGTAACTCTTTTTACATTTGGCCTAGCTGACAGTTACTTCTTACAGATATAAAAACGAAAATTATGGTTTAAGATAGTGTGTTTTTTGGTCTATTAGTTGATCACAAATTCAGCCTTCCATGGTAAGTAGTCAAAGAGTTATGGAAATTTTCAGTAGTGACTGTCATTGTTACTTTTGTCCTGCAGGGGTAGTATTGTAAAAAAATTGATTCGGCAGTTTTGAAAGTATGACAGTATTAAACACAACTTATAAAAACCAAACGTAAAGCGTAGGGTAGATGTCCCTATTACTGTCAGTGTCCCTATTACTGCCAGTTTATTTATTTTGATTTATAAAAATGTAACGTATAAAGAATAGTGTACAACAATAATATTAATAATAATCAGAACAGTCCCAATTTAATAATAATATTATTGTTGTGCATTATTCTTTATACGTTACATTTTTATTAAGCAAAATAAATAAATAAATAAAATACATGAAGTGGCAGTAATAGGGACACTGACAGTAATAGGGACATCTACCCTAAGCATTCTGCCAATGTTTGAAAAAATACACCGAAATTTGGAATGAATTTCTAGCATCACTTTTGACAACAAATTAGTAAATTCAGCAGAAGTTACGGGTAACATTAAAACCTACGTTCCTTAATTAACATTTTAAAATACAAGAATTTATGGATCAAACACTTCGCAGTGTCGATTTTTTTCCATTACACGTAACACTGTGCGCCGTTACGTTTGTCCCCCCTCTACCCTACTCACGTTTTAGCTAAGAGTACCAAAATCCTTTTGCAATTATTGAAAAAGGTCGAGAAGCGGTTTCCCATTCATGAGCGACAGACGAAATTGAAATATATTTCGTATAATGCCTTAAGTGCTCCATTCTGCCGTGGCGTTTCCATTCGAACGTCACCTCTTCCCTTTCGCCCGCTCGGTACACATCGGTTCGGTCGTTTCACGAAAATATCGGAGGCTTGCATGCCGTCGGAGTCGGTCGCCCATCGACGAAAACGACAGGAAACCGTTTTCTTGCCACGGCAACCTATCCAGGAGAAAGCTTTCTTGCCGCGTGGCTCCAGCGCCGCATACTCCTTTCGTCGCTGTCGCAGAAAAACGTGTGTCATACTACTTACGTAGCTGGCGAAACGTCCTCCCGTCGGGGACAAACTGTCGCGTCGGCTTCGGAGCAGCTAAAACTGTGAACGAAAAACCGCGTGGAATACTTGAAACCGACGTTGCAATTATAAATAAAACGATCAACAAATTGCGGCCTATCCTTCCGAACCGATAGACGATGATTCGAATTGAATATGGAGAGTCTGAAATAGAATGAGCCGGAGATGCTGGGAGAATTCCGCGAGCGTAGAGGCAGTTAGACGGAGGAGAGAGAAAGTGGGCGGTGGAAAGTGTCTTGCTCGCGCGATTATAAGGGTCGTGCTTGCACTGACGGGTGCAGTCGTGTCGGTCTTTGCAGGTTGCAAGCGGCTTACGGCTGCAAGGAGACGCGTGCCGAAGTCTTAAGGTGTCCTTAATCCAATCGTGATCAGCACCGTACCGCGCCGGTTCCACGCTTTCGCCAGTTGATCCCTCGAAATTGGATCGATAAGCTCTTATTCGGTCCACCGCTTCCAACTGGATCCTGGGCGACGTTCGTCGAGCTGCTTCCGCTATATTGGGACTGCTATTAGGTAGGTACGTTCCGCGAGCAGCTCTCCCATCCCGCTGCCTCTCCCCTTTCTCTATCCGCGCCTCGACTCCACGGTATTGTATGTACAAACTGCTTGCATAAACCGGTATCGGTGTTCCGATAAGCGACGATAAGCGTCGATAAGCGCGAACACGGTCGTCCCGGCTTATCTTTCCTCGATCTTTCCAGCTCAGCCTCGAAACAGTCGACGAAGTAACAGCGAATCGGTTGACTCTTTTATAACCCTCGCCTTTCTCTACGGCCGCGATTTCGATTATGTGCTCGCGTTTCGAGGAACGCGAACCGTTCCCCCATTCTTTACTCGCCTCGGCGAGATCCGACTGTTCCCGCGAGCCGGGGGAATCTGAAAATTCGCAGGGGTGGTAGCTCCGCTCGACGGACGTTCGATCCTCCCCCTCGAGTTTCCAATCGCGCTCCGATCACGGAAGACACAGCCGTTTCTCATCGGTTCCCGCGTTAATTCTTTCCCCTCCGGTGATAGCAGCGCCGAGAGGATTTGTCAGGATGAAATGCAATGGACAATGGCGTGATTAGTGGCGGGGAAGTTCCGCTGGTCCAACTAATGGCTTCGGTAACACGATCCGATTGAGTTGCTGGCGTTGCACAGCGCTGCGCGGCGTTGGTTCATCATTGTCTCGCTCGAAACACGTTGCTGAACATGTAAACATGCATTGTATCCGCGCGGGGGTGTTTTCTAACGAACGACCGCCGTAATCAAATTGGACAATGGAAACGATGACGTGCCTGTAAACTGCTTCCCGCTCGCCGTTATAATTGCTGCGTCACTTCCCGTTTACCCGAAAACAGGGAAAAATCTCGCAGGTTCTTATCTCCTGTCTCTTTTTTTAAATAATGCTTATCACACAGTATTCTTTAGGGGGAGCGTATAGTTTCGTCATAGTCGCTGGTGCACAGCCCGCCTTCCCCTAATTCAAGGTGTCATCTGGCCGCTTAATTGCTTCCGCGCAATTAACTTGTCCCAGGGATGTACTCGAGGAGAACGCACCGCCCTACAAAGGATTAACAAATGCCAAGTCCGTGGCGCAAACGACCGCGTATTTTGCAGATATAATGCTCGTTACGCTACGGCGGCGAGACAAAGAACCCACTATAGTTCCGTTTGCTGTTCAAGCGACGAACGAACACCAGTTTCCAGAAACTGGTCAACGCTGCAGCTGACCGGTGCGCTTGCCGGTTTGTGCGTTGAATTCGGGTGAGTCGATAGAGGCGGAGGGCTGATAAGGAAGAAGGGTTAATAGAGATTGCAGGGAGGAGCGATTTGCGGCGCGGACGATGGGTCGGTTTAAAGATAAGTGAAAGTAAAGCCCTCGAGAGCGGAGGAGAGAGAATAGAGCGGGTACACAGTGCAGTGGCCTTCCGAAGGCAAGAGAGCGGTTTCTAATAACACATGGCCTAGCCAGTTCCTCCACCAGCACCTCGACATCCCCAACAGGACGTAGACACTATCGACTTTATTTACTTTTATCGTGTCCTCCCTCCGCCCCGAAGCGCGCTACTCTCTTCCATTTACTCTTCCGCGCGCTTATTTTCTCATTTTTGTTCGCCGACCTCCATCCACTCCTGCACCGAGACTTTTATGGCCGAGACTGTGTCGCAAAGAACAAGACCGATGAGAGCCGAGGTCAAAGGAGATAAAGAAGGGTTGCAACTTTTACGAGAGGGCCAAGTACATCGACCACTGCCCCTCGTCGGACCACGATCCTTTTTTCCCTTGCTTGCCATTAGAAAAATCGCAACCCCACGATTGATTCGTCGCGGTGGGAAATTTTTTGCAGCTCCGGACATCGCTACTGTGTTAAACGAACGTCACGTCGAAAGGGCGGAGAAAATAGCCGCGGTCCGCGGTGGAATTCCTCTGAAGCGGAACACCGCCGTTACTCTTTAATTTATTCATAGGCACGTTAAACCATTCAGTGAACCAGGGAAAACGATTATGACTCTGTAATTTGTTCAAGTCGCACAGCACGGACTACCGCGTATATAGACTTGCAGAAAAAAACTGGACGCTTGCCCGTGCACGCTTCTATTTTTTTTTTTTAATATTTTTTCGTAATCCCCAGTTAACAGTGGCTGCGATTTCCGATATAAACGCAGACAGATTCGCCTCGTGTCGCGTCATTAACGTGGAATGACTGTTAGCGAGCTTTTTGCACGGTGGAAAATCCCTGCTCACTTTTCGATTGGTAGCATTTCGAGGTCGGGGACTATCGGAACCGAATCGTTTTCCATAATCGTTGGAACAAACGGCGCGCCGATAACGAGCAGCATAGATCCGGGAACGATCGTTGAAATCGACTCGTTTCCAGTTCACAAGCGACATTTCACGGTAGGTATATCATTACAGTAGCGCGGGTTTTCAGCAGGATGGACGAGCGCTTGACGTCCGCCAACTATGAACAGTGGACGGGCCCGACTGCATCGATTTAGCGGAGACAGCAGTAAATCGTTTTAATTGCATATTACGGAATCCAATTGGCTGTATCGCATTTCCTTCGGTATAATTCGACACTGAATAACGTACGATGTAATAATATGATCTCATTACAGTTTTTGCTCGACAGTAAAGAGCACGCGTCCAGTTAATCCAATACACGAACGAATGAATTATCGCTGCAACGTCGCGTCCCCTTTGATCTGAAATTGAAAATTTTCATCCAACGCGATCATCCGCCATTTGCGAGAAAAAGGGAGGGAACGAGATAGCAGGTGTCCACTCGCGTTCTTTCGAATCGAATTTGCAAATTATCAGATATTACTTTGATCCGTGTTATCTGCTCCAGCGAGCGTGTGCCTTTCATCGCCCATGCAACGAGACATTCCCACTATTCCGATTCATTGGCCGGCGTAACGAGCCTCGAGCGTGCGAATCCACCTTCGTAAATTACTTAGCGGTTGTAATTCACTTCCGCCGGGTAATAACGGAACGCGACGGCGGTTGTCTGGCTCGCCGGTAAGCATTAAATGACAATTTACCCAAAAGCACATCCACCGGTTATTGCGGTGCCCTTGGTCTCATCCTCCGTTTGACTATCAATTTTCAATTATTCTTCTGCTCGCCCAAAGTCTCGTTCTAACCCGGCAATCCGTGCCACTAAAGCGACGCTGCAGGGAGAATTACGAAGAAACGGGGAGGAAGGTAACGTATCGATGGCATTTCTTAAAAAATGGCCCGACGTTTTGACGTTTCGCCGCGCCCGCCCTAGATTTACGCGTGCAAGGTTACCGCCGCAACCAATGAATCCTCCGAGAGCGTAACCATGGGCTAATTAATTGCCCTCCCGATGTATACCGGGTGAACGTTGTTTACGACACAAACAGCGCCGTACTTATTAACGCACTGGTTCTCTTTGTGTCTTTTACACTGGATTTTAGAATTAATCACTTACGAACGGCGATGGAGAGCGCTCGTCGCAAATCACGGGTAATTCGCGACGTACAGACCGTTACATATCATTACCATACCGGTAGGATAACCGGAATAATTAGTGGGCGATAACGGGTGCGCGAGAGCAATAAATTGCCCTTTCGGGGTTTCATTTTATCTCGCGTGGCCGAGTGGTCCGAGGACAGGCTAGGAAAAAAAGCTATGAAAAGCGTGGAATAGAGGCAAAAGGGCGAGACAAAATGGCAAGTCGCACGAATGCGCATCGACTCCGTTCGGCCGAAGGCCGATTCGATTAATTTTTCGATTCCGACCGATTTTCGGGTCGATTGTACAGCGGAGAATGGTTTCCGCCCGCCCCGTTCGACTCACCCCTCGGTCTCTGCCTCCACCCTGCCATATTCAGCTCCCGCCGAATTTCGTCTTAATGGCTACGCGGGCCCCCGTAGCGTTTCATTTATCGCGAGACAGAAAACAGGAAGAAGGTAAACGAGTTCAGTTAACCGAGTTGCAGCGGCGCTGGCCAATGCCGGTGGAAAATTACGGCTATTAATCGTAAAACTGTTTTCATTAGCCGGCTTCTTTTCTTCGCTAGGATAGGTATTGTAGCCGGCGACACGCTCCACGCTCCCACGCAATTTCGTCGGAGCCGAGAGAGTCGCGAAATCAGAGCTCCCGTCGCCGCGCCGGCATTGTCCACGGTTTTTTTCCCCCCTCAAGCTTCCCTCCTGTCCGCCTTCCACGTAAATTAGATATGTGCGCGCGCTTGTTCAATCAAGTCGGTCTACGTACACACGGGGAACGTTTTCGATATTCGCTTCATCGATTGAAGTCCTGCATCAATGGCCACCGCGCGTCCGACCGGTCGCCCGGGTCTATTGGAACGGGGACGTGGCAACAAGATTGCCAGCCGAGAAATATTTGCGCGATTTTTTTCCTAGACGAAAGCAGCGTAAATAACGTCCACGCCGGCCGGGTATCTCGCGACCAGAGGGAAAGAGAGCAATGGATGGGAGCGAAAATACTCTCGGATCAACCTACCGCCAACTGCTTCGTTTGCGCAGCGGAAAAACGAGCAAAAGCGAGGGACCGGCGAGAAATACGAAGACAGTTTGTTCGCTTCGCTAAAGTATAAACAATAAGAGGGCAGAGGGCAAGATACAGGTGTATGAAGAATAAAGAGCCCTCGTTTATCAAGCTGGATACAAAATCCAGCAAGAACGACGACCACGATTAGTTACGTACCGGTGCGATGGAGGCTTGATAGTCCTCGAGGGAAGAATTTTACAGTGGAATGAGAACCGACTTTGCGAATTCAAAGGGCAGTGTCGTCAACGACGCATACATTTTCCACTCTGTTCTCTTTTAGAGTGAAAACTAATTTTGCAACATCATAAATTACACAGTTTTTATATGATTCATTCTTATTATTATTATAAATCGTATTTGTTACTCTAATAGGAGAAATCTGAATATTTACAAAAGGCATAAGAAGAGTAAAAGCGAGGCTGCAGTGGTGACACTGTTGGCAAGCCGTGAGCTATAAACTAAATTAATATAGGTATTCACAACGAAACAAACATTACAAAAAAGTAGGATAAGGTAAGTGACCCAATTACGGATGGTGTCCGTATTATGGTGGGCTAACTATATATTTATTAATTAAAAACACTGTATTTATACACCACCTGAAATAATTTTTTTCCACTAAGTGCAACGCTGATTTTATTTAGGGGAATTAAAACATTTTTCCTTTAAACTCTTATATTTTTTATATTTCGTATTTTAATACTGATCCTGACAATTTTGCCGTGATTCTTCAAACAACTAAGTGAAAGTATAAAGAAGTCGTATCTGTACGTAAATAAATATAAATGTGTACTTTTATGGAATGAAGTTTCGATTTTCTTTTTATGAGTAAATATTACCTAGAGATTTCTTGCAAAACGAAATAGTTTTCAGTTTAAAATAGTTTTATCTAATAAAAATAGAAGTCCGTGATTAGTACCGATTTATTGAATATTTTTTTAATACTTTGCCTCATTTTCATAATGTTTTTTCTGTCCCGGTTCTGGTTGCCGTTGTTTTATATTATTGTAAATGGTGTGTCTCTACTATGTGGCTTTTTCATCATCTTCGTGTATAAATGGGTATTGTCCCGTTCATGTTGAAATAAATAAATAAATAAATAAATATATTCCTATTACGGTGTCAGTAATTGGTACAGTATTCGCGGACTCGACCCAGCTCGACCATTTACCGATTTTAATACTGAAATTGTATCAAATTAATAGTTACTGCGATTTTTAATATAAATATATATAATCAGTGATTACATAGGTTCTTAATTAATATATAAAAAATACCAAAATTGTATTTACTTTTAATTATTTATTTCAGAAAAATGATCAAACAACCAAAAGTGCTTTGAGAGATATTAGAAAGGGGATGCCTATAGGCACTGTATTAAAGAATGTTGTTTCAGAATTTGTTAGAAATTGTTTGAAATTTACGCGATTGGGGCTCCATATGGGGTCTCGAATCCGTAACTGGGGCTCCATACCAGGACATATCTTCCATAATTGGGGCTCCGTAATATAAGTACTCCAGTTTTGAAGGCTCAATAATAGCTGCAAAATCCTGTTTTTTCGTTTGATCGGTATTCCGTTAATTTTTAATAATTCTACACAACATTATTTTTAAAGGGTTCCGGAACGATTAAACTTACTAGAGGACACGAGAAAAAAAACAATTATCCATAATTTGTTATTATTTCTAAACAACAAAAAGCCCGCAGAGCCACTAAGCAGTCCACAATTAGGTCATTTACCCTATCTGCTCCCCATTTCAACACCCCCCGGTTTCAATTTTTACTGTTTCTTAGCCAAGTTTAATTTAGTCGAATTTGAATGATTCACGTTGAATCGCTGTCGTCGGAGCGTCGCGGCCAGGCGAGATACATCGCCGTCGACAGGTAGAGGAAGCGTTGACAGACGTTTGCCGGTGTCAAAGCGGCCGACGCGAACGTGCAGGCCTTTGCACCGATTAGATAAGCGATCGCGTCGAAATTGCCGCGTGAAACACGCAGCAACGACAACGACGGGGATAATGAAGGTAACCGCAGCGCCGAAATTACACTCGGGACGATAATCGAGTTAGCCTCGCATCGTTGTTCGCCCACAAACGGCGCCGAGCTTTCCCTAAGCGAGCGATACCTTTCCCGAGAAACGAGGCGCACGTTTTCCCCCGCTGTGAGTCAAATATCCGTGCGAGCATACTTCCTTGTTAGGTTTCACAGCCGTGTTTAGCCAGCGATAGCACATGCTCCCCGTGCTATCGATCGCCTCAACCATCAAGCGTCCGTCGCTGCCACGAAATATCTTGATACAGTAAATACCAAACGCGATCTCCGGCTACCCTCGCCGGTAATGAGTCTCGTTATTTCGCTGGCCGGTGAGTTTTTCACCGCGTCACTTTCGCGAATTCCCGAAGCGGTCGGCGAAATTGCTTTCCCGCCGGATAATTCGCGAAACGAGCGTCCGTGGAGGAGAATTACGCCGGAGCGGATGGCGTTTTGTCCCCGGTCTGGAGTGGTTGAACGCGCGTGGCTCTCGAGCAGCGCGCGTTTAAGAGTTCCAAGGGCGCATAAATACCGAGCTCGTTTGCTCCGAACCAGCCCCGCGTTCGAAACTCGGCCCAAGAAGAGGCTCCCTCGCCGCGCTCCACTTTCCTCCCGCACAATATGCCTCCAGCGGCACCGCGCAAACTTTCCCAGATCCTGCGGACATATTTTTTCGCGGAAACGTCGCGAGGCTGCGCCGCGTCTTAAATCATCCGGAGGTTCCTGGTACTCGGCGGGGTATCCGCGCGATTCGACTCGAGAAACGGAAGGGGGAGGGAGAGGCGAGGAGAATCCGGAGGATAAAGGGCGAACGAAGGAAGCGGAAGGAGGCGAGGACCGCGCGCGCAGAAACGAGACGTCGGCAACCCTTTGGTTGCCAGCTTCCGAAACGGGGATGGAAGAAGAGGATCCCTGCCAGTTACGCCTGCCGGACACGCAACCTTCCATGAATTATGATCGCGCAAACTTAGTCTCTATTAAAGTCATAAATTCCCAAATTCAATAACACGTCGAGCCCCGCCAGATACAACGCCCCACTTCTCTAACGCTTTTCAGCTGCACGTACCTGCTTGCCTACGCTCGTTGCCCACTTTTCTATCCACGCGAATCAACCCTTGCCGATCACCCGTCACGGTTATAACCCTCCACTTTCTAGGTCGGAGGCTGCTAAAAACCACCGCCGCCGTCGCGATCTGACAAATGGCCGCAAGCTTGAATTCAGCAGTAATCCATTCGTCGTTGCGTCTCTGCTCTCTAGCAATCGGTTTGAATATCAATATCGTTTCTGGCAGGTTGCCTTTTGATGGGGAACGCCTGGCCAACGGAGCTTCGTCGTTTCTTCAAGCAGGACTCAGGCCGCTCCCGATATCCGGACTTCCCCAATTCGAGTTGACGACACACCAACGCCACTGTTTTCTGGCCCCCATTCGGCTTGGCTCCTCGAACGATTCAACTTGCAGCGACTACTCGGCCGCGCCCGTGGCGGCTGCAACGTTGATTGCGCCGCGCCGTGTAGAGCGTAGACGTATTATCGCTTGCAGTAGCAGTTTCTGATCTCCTTTACAGATTACACGCTCGAAACTTCGACAGTTAGCATCGCGATAAATTATAGAGCACAGTCAAGAGCCGCGCTCCTCGACGCGCAAGTATCCCAAGCCGCCGCGCTGTTACGACTCGCGAGCATTACCCTTCCCGCAACACGCGCGCCAATGTTCCGAATGATGCACTGCCGAAGTTCCCAACTTTTCGGGGCGATGAATCTTAATTCGAGCAGGGTGTTGCCCTGCCACATAACCGTAAAGCCGGCTCGCGCCGCGGCCGGAGTCGTAAGCAACGGGAACAACCGGGAAAATCGAAGCGCGGTTCGCCCCCGCCGATCGCCGTCATTACAGGGAATTTAGCTCCGGCCAGCGTGAAAACGTTCTATTTGCCGTACGCCGCGGGACGTTTTATTGGATTAAACGAGATACATCCGACAGCGGTTCAAAATACCAGGAACAGGCGCGTTTCGATTCCGTGGGACGAAATCGCGTGACCAGCTAGCCCCCCCAGTTCATTAGCCCGTATCTCGTTAACTCAGCTATGTTCGCTGCATAAATTCCCCCGCAACAACAGCCATTCCTGGCGCGGCAAGTTTATGCGAAGGAGTTGCGATGGTGCTGCGGTTAATCCGGTTAACGCGAGGCCAAAGAAACTCGAGCAGCTGTCGAGAATTAAGACAGCAGCCAAAGAGATTTTTACCGGAGGGATCGAGTTCGCGATTTAAGGGTAACGAGAGAATCGCGAGTTCTATCTGGTAGTTGTATAAAAAATGCCAGCCATTCCCATCGAAACGAGGCAGAGCTCGCAGCTTAAACTGCTTGCTTATTTACAACAGGACAGCAAGCATCGATCCACCAGGAGAAACATTTTCTTGGACGGTCTCACGAGCAATAACCAGCGGAGAGGAGCGTTTTCCTCGGGCGTACATTATCGATTTCGCTTTAACCAGCGCAAACTGTCGGGAATCGTAGCTGCGCGCGCTTATAAATTCGATGGTTAACAATGACGCGATAAATCGCGGATCACGCGCCGTTATAATTTCCGGAATTTCGCAGCCGTCAATCACGAGTCGCTCTCTCATTACAGAATTTATCACGTCGGGGTGAAACTTGCGCGTGTTAACGACGACGTGAAAGACAACGGCTAATGGTTCGGCGTAACTTCCATAAACAAATCGCGGCTGTAAGACAACTGACTCGAGGTTGATACTCGACAAATATATCTGTTCTGCCGTGCAACGATAATGGAGCCGTGTTAATTGCGGCGCTAATGCTGCTCGCCTGCGGTCGTAACATTTCTCCCGATGCAACGGGACGTTCGGTGGTTTATCGAGACCCGGTTACGAGCGAGTGTATAGCTGGTGTTAGAGCCAGGAATTTTTCCGACCGCTATCCCACTTTCCTGTCTCTCGCTCGTTCCTCGAAAGTTTGTAAGCTGTCGCCTGTGAAAGATGTCGGTACGTATCGCATGAAATATTCGGGCGCAGCTATTTCCATACATTAGTGGCGTCTCTGGCGTACGGAATTCTCGCGATAAAATCTGGATTTCCGGTGCTCGCGCGGAGAAGAATACGGAGGGATTCCCAGCGGGTTTTCACACCCCCGATTTCGGGAGAAGCCAGCCGGTAGTCGAAACGCGACGAACAAATTACGGCGGTCTTTGTTTCCGTTGCGTTCGCTTTGACGGTCGAACGCTGTTTGACCAGAAGAAAAATGGTCGTGACGCGAACTCGGGACGGTGCAGGGGTGGCAAAGCGAAAGCGGTATAAAGCGGAACGCGTGGCCACGCTCTCAGCAAAGTAGTTTGGACTCGGCGCGACGGAGTGTTGCCCGCGACCAACGGCGAGCACGTTCCGAGCGTTTCGATCGCGATTGCTCGTCCATATTTCCCTGCTGCCGATCCCCTCGCGCTCCCTTCTTCTCGAGGGTCCGTGAAACGGCGCCTTTGCCGCGGAGACGCAGGGAGAAGGTCCGAGGGGAAGCGAAATTGAAAAATTCAAACGGGCTGCTCGCTGCTGACTGCGAACACGAGTTGGTGGCTTAAAAGTGAATGCTAGCCGATGTTACTTTCCGCTTCGGAGTTCTCCTCGAGCGGACCGAGGGAAAATCCTCGAAGGTATAGCCGGCGCCGCGTAACCGGATACAGGGGAATCGGCCAATGCTATATGTCGTCCTGGCAAACTGATGAAATCTCGCGAAAACTGCTGCGAAGCACGGGGTGAATCGACCGAGAGAATTCAGTGAACGGGTCGAATCGAAAGGTCGCGGTTTCCACTCTCCAGACGACAGTTTATTTAGAGGGTTGCTACGAGGTTGTAAAGCAAAGGGGGAAGGAGGCAGGGAAAGTCGTCGGGTTTACCTATGGGATTTCTTCTCGAGTTCTTGGCCATTACGCGACGGAGGCAAATACGGTTGCACCGAAATTGTCCGATGGCGATTGAAGGTGAGTATACACATACTTCGCCCTTCGTTAAGATCGAACAAAGGCTGATGTCCAGTTCGCTGTAAAATTGCTCGCGTGACAGCGGAAGATTGAGAACCATTGTTGGAGATTTATACAGACACAGGCGAGAAGGCGTACAGTGCCGGTGCAACTAATTAATGGCACAACGAGCGCCCGGCTCAACTACACTCGTCACTCTTTCCGCTCGTACAGCATACGCGCGCACTTGTGCCAGATTAGATGGAGTAGTTCAGTATTTTTTTTTTCTCCCGACCTCTGACGCAGGCTCCCTCCCCACGTCTCTCTTCAGTTCCCTTTATTCCTTACACACAGGCGAAACCACCCCCGTGACGTGATTATTTCTAACGAACGACCACTCCAATTCTGCCCCGAGGGGATCCTGTCGAAGCTTCAAACTTATTTCTCGCGGCCCTATCGCCGGAATACAGCTGCTGGAAAAGCGACGGATTAACGGGGAGCAATAAAGAACTTAACAAGATCGTCAGATATCACGCCCAGCGAGCGTCTAGCAGACTGGAACGTCCGAGCTGAACGTATCCCAAGCGCTGCTCCAGAAGATATTTGTTGTTACCCGCACTCCGACGGTCTAACGTCCGATATTTCCTCTTTGGAAACGCAAACCTTCGTTCGAAAGCAAACGCTGTACTGCAGCGAGAAAAGAAAAAACGGCCGCTTAGACTAACAAATCGGGAAGATTTCGAGCAGTCCAGGCCCGTCCGCTGGAGAATTCGAAAATAAAGCTGGTACACCGTTCGAGTCGGTCGCGGCCCTCGGCTCCTCGACAACCTACCGGATTACCATAATTCTAAAGCTTTTCTTCTTATCCGGCACTTTTCGAGCGACAGTCGCAGGAACTTTGAGAAGATGCAAAAGGTCGCCGTAAGAGCGGCGGATAGAAAAGATGAAGGGAGGGGGGGAGTGAAAAAACGCTAGGAAGGTTCGAGACTTCACGTCGTTCTCGTAATCCATTTCTCCTTCGGTGGCCGAAGGAGCGGAAGAGGATCGTGGCCGAAAGCGCGACAAAACTTTCCCACGCGAGCGCCGGGGGATGGTCTTTGATAAATGGAGAATATACGCTCTGCCCCCCCCCCTTCGTCCCTCCGACGAAATTTAGCCCATAATCCGGGCAGGATCGTCCGCCTCCTTCCTTTCCTCCGTAATTTGCAAAAACTTCGTAGCAAACGTTTTGCAGCTCGCACGGTTCGGAAGGGATGAGCGGAAAAACCGCGAGACATCGGCGAGCGCGTCCCCATAGACAAGCTTTTACGTTCCTTTCGCCGCACGATCTTCTCTGGGGATTAGAGAGGGTGCGTTTGAGAATCGATGGCTCGCTAACAAAAAATAAACGGCGTGGGATTAAGAATATTGTAAATCCGGGAGAGTTCGACCACTTTTTGGAAAAGGTATTGTAGCATCGTTGTTTTTCACATTTTTGTCGTTTTATGCGCATTAAAGCAAAGCCCAAGGAATTTAGGGTATATATAAATTATAGTGTGCCATAATTTCAAATAGTTATTTTCATTTTCAATCCAAAAAAATGAAAATAAAAATTATCAATATGTCAACTATGCTATATGTCAACTTAATAGAAAGGGTCCAGCATAAATTCCTCAGATTTACTATGAGAGCTACTGGTTGCCCTATGAGGTTTGATGACCATGACTACGGTCCTGCGTTACGAACGATGAGACTTTCTAATCTCTGTGACCGCCGTATATGCGCCGATTTACTGTTTTTGTACAAAGTACCCCACGGCCAAATTAACCGTCAGGAACTAGTTGGATTGATTCGCTTTCACGCTCCACAACGGTCATTGCGTCCGAGGCCTCTCTTTGTACCGAGTGTCCCTGAATACTTTCATTATAAAGCTGATCCTATAAACCGTGTTCGCAGACGTGTTCGCAACCTCCCTTCATTCTTTCAGGAATCAGTTGCTTCAGAGACTATTATCACAGTAGTTTATGCACCATTGGTGCTGAGATTAGGTCTTTGCGATCAGACTGTTCTGTTCCGTTTTGTTTTATTTTTTTTTGTTCTTTCATTTTACTTCATGTTATTTTATTGTATCTTATTTTATTTTATTGTAATTATTTTTCACATTAACGTAATCTTTGTACTAATTAACTTTAGACTATGTAACTAAAGGGCTTTCCCGTTTATATAATAAATAATAATAATAATAAAAAACATTGGCACTGCAACTGGTCGGTCTCACCCGCATGTCCGGGTTAAACCATCCACCCACTACGAGTAATCAAGGTAGTGATCGACCACCTTATCAAAAAAAAATTAGAAACTAATACATACGAATTGTTGGTGTTACACTGTAGTTATATGCAAATGATACCTGTTTTTGAAATATCGCCGTCACTGTAAGTTGGTCTAAAAACTTTCAGCCTCGCGTAAAGTCTTAACTGTATCTTATAATTCAAATATGGATTTATGACAATGGTCAATGTGAGAAAAGCATCAATCGCCTTCATTTATTTCGTGTCAATGACACGCAGTACCCTATCTTGCGTCAGTCTTAAAATATCAGCACTGACCTTACTCTCCCGGTAGTCTAACTCTCCCGGACTTACCCTACCAGATCGCGTTCTCCCAGCCGCGGTATCGAAGGAGGCTGGGAACGGAGAGAAACAGCGACGGCAGTGAATCGGTGGGAGTATACTACATTTGCCAATGTAGCTACCATGGTTTAAAAAATAAAGCGCAGCGCGCAAGGGTTTCCCTCTAAATGCCGGAAATCGCCCGAAACGTAGCAGCTCGTTACTTGGCCCCTCCACTTCCCGACGTTTAAACCCTGAACGAGGATTTGCCGGGGCAAAGAAATATTTTTTGCCCGCGGATCCCTCGCGCGTCAGCTCGCCCGCGTTGATTCGTCCCGGCTAGCCCCTTAATTAAAGGCAGAAATGACGTCTGGACGCGGGGCAAAAAGGCAGCCGAGACCCCGGCTCGCGGTCCTCGACCACCAAATTACACACAACCGAGTGAATCGCGCGCGCACCTTCCGCCCGGGCCGAGGCTTTTTCGATCGAATTAAACAGAGGGCTACGCGTTTAATTACATCTCGCCGGCGTCGAATCTTCCTTCCGTCTTCTCGCTCGGTTCTCGCTCGCTTCCGGCGGGCCGCTGTTCCGACGCGCTTTACTCTTCAACCAGATCTCCCCTATTAATATTAATATTCCCCGAACGCGGCAGGGCGCTGCACACGCTGGCCAGCGCTAAATATTCAATTTAATGACTGCGAGGCTAGCGCGTAAAACCGTGAACTGTAACGATAATATAACGGCTATTCAGCGCCGCCGTCCAGCGTCCGAAAGGTAAAAGGTTTATGCGGAATTCTGCAGCTCTGATTATAACCGGACGGGTTAAATCCTGCGGCTCTGTGATTTTCCCCTTTCAAGCTCCAATATGCTTTCAGCTTTCCCGGCGTACAATTTAAACCAAGCTGCTTCTGTGTTATCAAACGATCGATTTAGAGGGGCGTGTCACTGTTGGAAGATCGTTCTGGACCGATTGGAACAGGAGGGAACGAGGAGATAGGGAACCAACCAGACAGACGTCCGTCCAAGTTTCAGTTAAGCCAAAGTGGATTAGACCAGGTCGAAGAAAGGCGTTCGCGGGAAAGTATTAATTCTAGAGGCTGCCGATGGAGTGTTGCTGCTAGAAATCTGGATCGAAAGCAATCGTCGCTTGCTCGTCTATAAGATTATACAGACGCTCGTCGTTTCTGAAACGATCTTGGCTACGAATCGCCCGCTTCATCTGCTTCATAGAGAAACGTCAGAGGATGGAAGACAGGAACTACTTAGCTTCGATTGCAATGTGGAGAAGAGCTATGCACGTGTACACGTTTAACCGCAACTTGGTCAACGAAAGTGCCTCTTCATTACCATGTAACCATGCAACGCCACTTCTAACGAGCTTGTCCTCGTGTTTCCTCACTCTTGTGCTAACGTTTAAGTACTCAATCCCCTGGTTAGCGCCATCGGCGCTGTCGCGCGTAGCACTGACCGCTATCACTTGTGTTTTCTCTGGGAATTCGCCGAAGACCCGCGACGGACAGCGTTCCCTAGTTTGCTTCGAATTTCCCGTGAATTTAACCAATGTCTCCGAAGCAAAACGACAAGTCGTGTAACCGGAGAGACGAAGGCGGGATCGTCGATAGTATCGTAATCGTTCCACTTGCCCGACGTCTCAAGGTTTCGTTCCGTCCTCGTTGCCCTTGTAAACGCTACCCTCCGATTCCAGTCACGAACCCTCCGGTCCAATGATCTGCTAAAACAATAGAATCGCCCATCGTCCAGGACGTTATCGTGAATACTTCGCGAATTCAAATGCACCGTTTGCTTCGAACACGAGTTACGCTAGGTGGATTGTCGCGACGGCCACTCGAGACCCAGGAAATTAATTACCGCGCCAGCAGAAGGCAAGCGACCCATGAACACTTTAGACATTCTTTCCGCGTGGTCTTTGTTAATGACGAGACAAAGGGAAGATTAATACTTCCGCGCAACCGTCGCCGGCTGGGGCGCGCTCGTGGCAAGAATTTCAAGCCGTTCCGAGCATCAATCAACGATACAAATTCTTGAGAACCTTCTGAGTCGTCAAAGAGTCTTAAAGATCTATGAAGAACTCTTTGAGAACGTCTCTGGTCGCGAATGACATTCGAAGAGTGCATCAATGTATAAATAGGGTTTATCAGAAAGGCCGAACGAAGATATTTGCGGAAAAGAAGATATTCACTGGCACTAGTCGCGGGTATAAAATGCTGAGCAACGACTGCAGGCTTCTCGACAGCGACGCTCTCGAACAGGCAACTGAATTATACTTGGCAAACTATACCGCCGCCCATCCTTTACCGAGAGAAATTAATTATTCCACTTTCCCTCCTCTTCGATCGTTAATGAGCTTCGCGTGAGCGGAGTGCGAACACTTTAAGCTGCCATAACGAGCAGTCTTCCGGCTCGCTCGGTTTTCATTCGTCCCCTTATAGTCTAGCCGCGACCCTTTTACGTCGGCCTGCTCGCACGCGTACACACCAGCCAGTGTGTGTGACCAAGGAATTTTTCAGGTACCTCGTTCATTTCACGGAGCTTTCTCCTCTCCCTTCCGCCTTCCTCCTTTCTCCAGCCTTCCATGCCGCACAGCTCCGGCCAACGAAAAGCTTTTCATTTTGCCCATTAGTCTAACGTTCGAGACGCTAAATACAATGGAGGCGATGAATGGAAAAGAGGCCCCCGGAGTCTACCCGGAGCTCTCCACCCGTGCAAATTGGCCCGACTTCGGTTCACTTCCATCCCTCTCCCGAGCCTTCGATTTCGTCTAAAAGATAAACTAGTCCGACCATCCGATGGATTGCACTCCCCGCGAAGCCCGCCTTCCTATTCCTATAGAGCGTCGTTCCAGGCAAAGATTATTCGATGGAATCTGGGGAATCGCGCAACTATCTCGAGGGGCAAGCTACGCTACGCGAGCAACAATCTTAAGAATTCCAGTTAAAAGTAATAAATGTTCGTTCGAGCTGCAGCGGCCCGGCCGCTCGGCTACCGATCATCTTTAAACGAAACTCCGGATTCGCAGCAGAACACAAAGAAATTCTGCGATACTGCTGCCTACATCATTTGCCGCCAGGCACCGCGTTCCCTGCCACTTCTCTACGTCAGCAGCGCGGCTTTTGACTGCGACTCTTCGAATTTTTAGCAGCAAATCCGTGCCAAGTTCACCATGAAACGTTCGCCGTCCATTAAAATATTTCTCAACGGCCCTTTGCGCTGCTTTCAAATTTTTTTCCCTCGCCAGGCGCCCGTGGGTGTTTGCCGTGGAATTTGTCGCGCGACTGGCTTCCATCGAATCCAGCCGCGAATTACTTTCGCCTTTTATTCAAATCGTGCACGCGTCGCATCGGTGAAGCGTTAATCAACCGATCGATTTGTCCGTAACGTCATTTGTAATCGGGAGCAACTGTGCGGCGAGAGCGGCCGACAAAACCGCGCGCCATACCCGGCATTAATTCGCGCCCGAAAAGATTCATTTGCGAGAAAATAATTTGCCCGTTGTACGTTACAATTGGCCCAATCGATGATCAGAATCCCGTACGTCTGCGTCTCCGCGGTGTCGATGGGACCGACGACAAACGTTCATCGGGAGTAAAATATGATTGCGCCCTGTAAAACGTGTTTCGCGCCAGTGGCAATTTGTTTGCTCGGCAAACAGCGACGGATGCTCGACTAACGACCAGCATTCGTGGCGTCGACAATTATGCCCGGCTCATTCTAGCCGCACGTCCCAGCCAGTAGTACCTCCATCGAGATTTTTGTCGCGTGTGCGGCCGAACGGAATCCACCAACCGTAAAGGGCGTTACACGCAAACGGCGTGGACGTAAATTTTAATGCCGTATGCATGAGTGACGACGCACGCGCTCTTCCTGAATCCATTAGCGACCGCTTTGCGCCGCAGGCATTATATTTCGAAGGGGATTCTTCTGAAAGTATGTTGAACGGAGGAATAGGTATTGTACTACTAGGTAATCTGGTGGAAACAGAAGAAAGCGCAGTTTTTGTAAGGTAACGAAGTTCGATAACGAAGAATGTTACAGTGAATTTAGTGCTCGTCGCTATCTCCGAGTTTAGCTTCATGTTTCGTTAAGCGCTCGTCGCCAGCCCCGAAAGTGAGCCTATAGCGAGAGTTTATTATAGGGTAAACCGGGGGCGGTAGTAATAGTTTGACTTTGGAATGCGATTATGCAAAAATGATTAAAGTTACAACAAAAGTTTTTATACGAAAATGTTACTTATCTGATATTTATTGAGCCACAACAGCGGCGTTGTTTGCCAAGTAATAATATCCAGGTTATTAATAGAAAATGAGAAGCGGACAAAGTGTTACAACCGTTCCCGATTCCAGGTCGGTTGTAACACTGCATGGAGTCGATAGTAGCACAAATTTAACTTTACAAAATTGAAATATTTAATAATTTTAATCATAATTGTAAATGGAAAAAAGTAATATTTATAACCAGTTATGTGGTATCGCAATTGTGACAGAAATAGGAAACGTTTTAGCTGGTACATTCTTCGTGTGATCAATTCTTACATTCACTACATTCCACACATTTTTAGTTTGTTTGCTTGTACCTACTGTGCTATATTATTCCATGCAAACAAGACAATATTATTCATGTTCTTTGTCACTATTCGATGTTACAATCGACCCCAGTCAGGCTTTCGAACTTTAATTATAAATTTTGATTAATGAGACACTTAAAAGTGGTAACTAACGATCAGTATTACTTTAAAAATGGCCAGATTAAATATTAAAAAAAGAGAAAGCACGTACTTGCAAAGGGAGTATTTATATTACAATTTTAAATCAGTAAGAAAAAGTTACTTTAGGGTATCGAAAAGTTTGCTCCACTGTACATGTCTATTGTCTATTTACACTGCTAGGACATGGATGTCTGTATTCCAAATGTCATTCTTCATCATATATCCAAAATTTGTGTTAATATCTATCATATATTCTGAGATATTTAATGTGTTGCAATCGTCCTCCCGTTACTATCGCCCCCGGTCTACCCTACTCGACGTCAGTTCACTGGTTCCCTCGTTTGCCAAACGCTAGTGCCAAAGACTCCGAGAAATTGAAGTTCCCAAGTTTCTATTCTCCTTCTTTCCTAAGCACGCCCATCTTGAGAGCTCGCACGCGTTTTTGCGCGAGGACCACATTATTCCTCCCCCGAATCAAACGCAGAACGAGGATGAACGTTGTTATCTCAGACGAGAAATTTCACGAGTTTCGAGATCGAGTTGATACGTCAAGACTTCCACTTGGAAACACCCGTTCCCATTATAACTTTTTCATCGCCCTCGACGTTCATTCCCGCGTTCGCCGCCGTAATAATTTCATTTTGCAAACACAACGGTGGCCGTCGCTGGAGAACCGACCGTTGAAAGCGGCCGAGACTCCCCGTTTCTGTTTCCCCTTAATTCTTCGAGTCGTGGAAACGGTATTACGAGCAAACACTGTTCCCCTCGACGAGAACGTCACACCCGGCTTCTTCCGAGCCGGCACTACAAAACGGCGACGAATCGTGGAGAGCGAAGGGTCGGGCACGAGGTGGGCGAAAAAGCCGGAGCAAACGAACCAAACGAGTAAATAAGGAAACGTTTCAAACACAAAGCTTTATAATTTATGGCGGGCCTTTAATATCAAGACGCTCCTCGGGCGTGCCGGAGTTTCTAGCGCGCGAGTTGAACGGGCTCGGTGAATCGAGGGAAACAGAAATGAAATGGAGAAGTGTACGGGCTGATGGTGGATGATGCGACGAAGCGCGATATACCAAAACGAAGAAGAGGTCGGGATCGAGAGAAAGGAGAAACAGAGAGAGAAAGAGAGAGAGTGCCGTGAGGCGCGGAAGAGTGGCTGGGTAAGCGGAAACGGGTCTGCAGTGCCCGATGGAAGACGTTGGAAAGGCGAAAGAAAGCACGTTTAACCGAGGAATGGAAATGCCGGATTGGCGGATGCTGATGAGAGACGTTGCCTCCGAAGCCCGAGAGCGGGCCGAGAATGAGCTTAGCAGCTATTCGTTCTTTGAATTTTCAAAACACTTCTCCCTTAAACCTCAGCCATCGAGTAAAATGGCCGCGCCCGCTACCGCCGGCCAGGAACGAAGAATAACAAGCCGCTTTACTCTTTTTCGTTAGCTTTACATTTTCGCCCGCGCGCACGGAGACGAAAGCTACGGGTCGTCCAGGATCAAAGCTCGTTGCACGCCGAGAAACTCTATCGAACGTATTTTCTGATTAAATACCACCGGAAACTTCCATCGGAAGCGTTCATATGATTGGCAAAAAGGAGGAGACCGACTAGGAAATCATTCTGAAAGTATTCACGCAGTCGCTCAACTGTCGAGCGAAGTTGGGAGAAAAATTCCCGATGTATCGGTCTGAAGTTTATTAATTACGTCTAATTCAAACGGCGATGGCAAACCCTGTGCCTGGAGCTAACTTGTCGTTAAAGTCAAACTCGACGCGCAACTTTGAATAAACGACAGGAACGAGAGGTGGAAACCCGTGCGAAATATCGTTTCGAGTTTACCGAAACGCGCTGGTAACTCATTGAAGCCCAGATTTCCCGTATAGAAAAGAGCAGCGACAGGGGAACTCGAGAAGGGGACTCGCGTTAAAGCCGAGTTCATCGCGAGTATGTGACTTCCATATGCAAATAAACGGTTTGCTAAAGTGCGTGAAATGTGATCGACTCGCGCCTCGCGTGATCTCCTTGTCTGCTGTTATAGGGGAGAGTTGCCAATATCGTATTGGTCACCTAAATCGTACCTTAACAATTTCTCAGTAATTAATGAGTGTAAACGACATCTGACAATAAAAAATATCAAGTAAATGCGAAATAAGAAATAGAAGCAAATCCTTTTGAGCTTACACCGTATTTTGTGCGTTCTATAAACATTTTAAAAAATCGGGTATGATTGATGTAACTTTTTAGCAGTTTATTTTATCTGATAATAATTAAACAATGCAATTTTGTCCTGAATTTTTGTATTTTTCTAAAAGCGGGTTTAATGTAGAATATTTTACATTCATTTTAAGTACATATTACATTATATTATGTACATATCGTCGGTGATAGTGCAAAACCGCGTATGAGCAGTTTGTAAATACCGCGGATCTGCATTTTACCGATTTTACAGGAGGAAGAAAAAACTTAATATTTTAGCCATTTTAAGGGATTTCTTTGACTGATCTTTTTTGGGACAGTTTTAGCACTTCTTGTAATAAATACTAACATCAATGGTGTGACTTTTAAAAAAAGCGGAGCAGCGTTTGGCAACCGTGGGCGCGAAATTTCAATTTTGCTACTTTTGCAGATCCGCGGTATTTACAAACTGCTCATACGCGGTTTTGCACTATCACCGACGATATATATATATATGTAACTATATAACAATCATTACTTTATGTTGAATATTTTCTTTTCTATTTGTTATTTATACTATTTTTAGTGGAGGTACGATTTAGGAGACCAGTTGCCTAAATCGTACCTTTTACAGTATGTGACAAAAAATTAATAACAAATTAATTTGTTCTGATCAAAAAATTAAGCATATAATAGTGGGTGCCTAAAAGATCAAGCTACAATATCCAATAGTCATTTGCCTTGAAATTACTACTAAATATGAAATATAACGTAAAATGTCTTAAGTGGCACGATATAAGCAACCCTCCCCTACATACTTTTCCTCTCGAGGTTCGAATTCCAAGTTGTTTCCACTGAAACCAGATCCATCCCCAGAAACCACCAATTATGATCCTCTATGGCACCTAGAGCTGGTGAACTGTTTGCAAAGAGCAGCTTTGTAAGCGCCTCAGGAGTCCGATCTTCCGAGAATATTATCGTAATTGGAATTCATGAAAACCACTTCCGCCGTACTGGCACGGAGAATGAAATGCCCCTCTTTTGGTCCCCGATTGAATGAAATTTTTAAAACCACCGTACATTCTGACCTTTGAGGTAAAACGGCTCGGACGGAAAGGTTGGCCGTTTAAATATTGGAGATGAAAGTGTATTCTCGGAAGCTGTGTCCCGTCCAAACCAGTATTATTAGACGCTTCCCGTTTCCGGGCGATACTAATTATCGTATTGCCGTCGAGATACCGTTAATTCAATCCCCCGGCCATTGGTACGATCTCTAATAAAGGGAAACGGGCCAGAGAGACGGAAATGGCGCCACTTGCATTCCCTCCGAGAAAACTTTTTCACTTTGTCTTCCAGGATTCGATATAAAGCAGGAATATTAACGTGCCGCTATTTCGACGTTAATATTCCTCGGTACTTCTTCTGGAAACCCCTCGCCCACCCCCTCCGCCTGCTCCCTTTATCTTCCCTGTCGTCCTCGGCCCAGATAAGCGCAGGGCTGTTTCTGCCGGTCGGTCCCGTTTCAAATCCCGCATCGATCTCCACCGTTGAATTTCCTCCGCGTAATAAACTTTATTCTCCCGACTACTTACGAGCCATTCCAGACGTCTCATCGAGGCACATTGTGCCTCGTCAAAGACAGACGCGCCTCGATATCGGTTCTTATTCCCGTTATCCAGTCATCCACGTGTTAACAGCTTCGTTAGACCTTTCGACGCCCTGTGTTGGAATTATCGGTGAGCGAACCACGAGGTTACACGTTAAACTCTAAAGAGCACTCCTGAGGCAACGTTCTTTTACCTTTTTACACCTGCGAATGGGCGAAAATAGAAGAACATTTATATAAAAACCAATGTCGATAGTATTTTATTTATTAAATCTAACGTCACAAAATTACAATTTAATTTAATTCAATTTTTATCATTTATTTTTTTAGTCGATGCGGGCGAAATTTTTTGCGAACTGGAGGTTGTAGAAAGGGCGGAGGTCCTGTAAAGGGATTTAGGCCGGCATCCGTGGAGTTTCGTTTCGAAAAATGCATAGTCTCGGTAGTCTCGTTCCGCTCGGTCGATACTCGGCCAGCAAACTTTGGCTTCTGTCCGGTCGTTTCGTCAAACAAACCCAGAAAAAGCTTTGACGGCTGCCAAGGGGAACAGATTCGGGGAAGGTTGAGCCAGCCATCGAGCCCGATGGGTCTCTTAGTATATCGGAGGTGAGAGATCGACCCTTGGAATTGGAATAATATGGGGTGACCCGGTCCCCTGGATGGTTCGACAGCGCGTGCCAATTTCCTCCGTAGGAAATACAGTGTGCCCGCCGCGAGCACGGACCGACCTTCGTTTCGGCTTTAAAGGTTTTGCCTGGGCTTTATCGTCCAGTCGGAAGTAATTCCTATGCTAATCCCTCTTTGTCCATGAATGGACCGTAGCTGTCTCGAGGGGAGGCGGTCGTGCTGTCGGTAACTCGATGTTGTACGCTGGATTACGCGGAACGAGGCACTCTTGTCTTACTCCCCTACAAAATTCCTGCCCGATTCGGTCAATTCTCCCCAGCTCCTGAGGCAAACTGGGCAAAAGAGTTCCCCTCGATATTAGTCCTCTAACTTTGCTCGATGACGCTTTTGCTTTCCAAGACTCGCCCCGGAGTTCTTCGCTATTTCCCAAGCGCGTGTAATTTCCTCGCGTCCTCCCTGCCGCGTCGTCAAAGTAATCATATTATAGCATTGTCTTCCTTTGACGGTATTACGTTTCAGGATCGAACCATTACCGAGCTCGCTGCCCTGTATTTCAGCGGCCTCGTCTTTTCGATCAGTCTAAAATTAAAGAGCGCGAATACCAATTTCCGTCGCGCGGCTCCAGTTCTTCGCGCAGCCGTTTCATCTTCCGTTTCCCCTGCTGTTCCCCTCGTTTCAATCGAGAGAAGAAGAAGAGGATGCGAGGGGGAGGCACGAGACTACGTTGCTCGTCAAGAGGTACGTATCTCGTGCCGCCGTGTTCGCTCGCATGGCCGACCGAGATCGGCTTCTCTTGATCAATATTTTATCGCGCGACGCGATTTATTGTATGCACGCGTGTGCGAGTTGCTGGGATCAGGAACGAGGGGGAGGGAGGAGGAGCCGGTTGCGGCGGAACGAGGAAAAACTCCGCCGCGTTTCGACGCAATCACTTTTACGGCGCCTCTAAAGCAGACTTGCCAACTCACCGCCTTCGCCTGATATAAATTTAAATTATGCCCCGTGGAACCGTGCCCCGCTGTCTTTGGCCGCCCCTTTGCTCTCGAGGATCAGCCGCGCTGGGTCAAGAGAACTGCTGCACAGGCAGCAAGCTCGAATAATCGAATCCATAAAGTCAGCAGGCGTAGCCTGCTTTATGTTCCCTGTCCATCCGTCTTCCCTTATTCCTCTACCCCCTATCGCTCCTCGCTCCCTTTGTTCTATGCCCTTTGGCCTAACAGCCAGTTCTCCGCCTCGGTTACCTTGTCCTTGGGCCGAAATTTCGGATACCGCACCGTCTCTCCCTCAATGTTGGTGTACGACGCGATAAGCATCGCTCGATCATCTGACTCTGCCCCAGTCGCCGTAGATAGGCAAGTAAGTGCCTTGAACCGGGACAGAACTGTGCAACCCCACCGTGTAATCAAGGAAATGATCGAATTATAGCTGCTTGTACGAAGTTGATTGCTCACTCGCGGAGTTATCTTGATGGCATACGACGCTTCGATAGCTCAGAGCCAGAGTGGACCATTAATTGCTACCAGCAATTAAGCGTTTCCTTTCGTAGGGCACAGCCGGTGGGACGGTTCCAAAGCGAGGCTGGTAAATAGAATGCAAGGACCTTGGAAAAACGGGGACGCGCTCCTGTTGGACGGAGTTCAATTTGAAAGTCGCTGGCCAAATTGTTCTGGGATCCTAAAGGACCACAATCCTCCAAGCCCTTTGCGTTACTCGAACAATTACAATTAGAGACAGCCATGGTGCTGCTTGATTTCCGGATCAGTTGCTGGACACTTTAACATCATCGAATCCGGGAAAAGGAATTGACACCTTTAATTGCCGAAACGCTTTACCAATTATGCAAATTCTTTTACGAGCTTATCAACGCTTATAAGAGAAAAGAGAAGGGGAAGCCTCTCCTTCGGAGCTCGCTCCTGACCGTGGAATTATTTTCGCGACTATTCACCGTGAATCAAGAAATTTGCGCTTTATTGGCGCCATGGGATGTTGGGCTTACGAAAATTAATGGCGGACCGAGTCATCCGGCCGGAAGATGAAGCAGAGGGCGATGAAAGCCGTGGACTAGACGCTCGAATGCTCGTATATTCGACCTCTGAACTAACTGCGGAGCGAAGAAGAAGAAAGCAGGAATATCCGGGGTCAGAGGCGAACGTTATTACTCGTTCACACTAGATCCTTTTACTTAGCGAAATTGAGCCGGCCAAACGACCTCGGCCACTCGCCTGTGCCCGCTCTAAGAACGACTTTAGGAGCAAACATGAAATTACTCGATCGTACGGGCAGGATCTCGACCAGCCCCGGCCGGACACGCCTGGTAGCACCCCATATAATATTCTTGATCCTTCCGAACTACCAATAGAAATTTCCAATTTTTCCCACTCCCTGGCCCGATTGGAATTTAGCTCGTCGCAGGGGAGAGTGCTAGAGCTTGCGGGGCTGAAGCGTCGAGCACGCTAAGGTGGACGTTTGTGATTGAAGCTCAATCTCGTTTTATAATGCGTCGGTTAATCGATAAGCGATCGTTTTCCGTAACGAGGCTCGGATTCAATTAGGGGGCTATCGTTGTTACGCGATAAAGCGGAGAATCTCCGTCGCGTCCGGTGGAAAGGGTGATAGCCTTCCGGCTTAGGAGGGGCAAGTAATTAGGAGGCACGTAAGCGTATCGGGCACGCGGCCCGGCAATTCCACGGTCAACGAGCTGGCCTTGATACTTGCTGGATACTGCAGGACAACGATCAGCAGGGACACAAGCTAGGGCTCGAGGAATCCTAGATTTCCCGGAGGATTTGCCACGCCGAGAGGGAACCGGTGTCATCCCACGCGAGCCTTTCTTATTTCCATCGCATGAGTACTTCCCAGTTCAATATCCGAATTCAATTTGAGCCTCGGCCCAAGCCCAACGGCCGAACTTCCCAACGTATCGCGCGACCAATGATCAAAGCCTCCCCTGGAACCTCCAAACTTTTCAAGAGGAATTTTATTATTCGCCCGACCGAGACGCCGCGGCCGCCGAGAGGATCATCTTACGTTCGATCCGCATCCACTCTTCGAGACCCTCCGGGCAACGAGCACGCGGCAAAAACCGAGACGACCCCCGTCGCGGTGTACATCGCGAACTTTATTTCAATTGCGAAATCCGCGGCATAATTATCGATCACAGACGCCCGAGGGCTGCGAGCGCGTTTCCTCCGCTCGCTAACCTAATATCGAAAGCTCCACCGCGAAACGGAGTTGCGCCGCAGCAGACTATTTCAGAACATTCAATGCCGTGTTTCAATGCCGACATACTAACTCTGTTTAACCGTGCTTACTCTAAATTTTCCAGCCCTGTACTCGACATTATTCTGATTACCCCGTGTCCCGTTATTATCTGCAGCAGTCGCGTGTCGGTTCAAAGTTGCGATTTGAAATTCACAGTTGCTAATAATCCAGACAAGCCGAGGAACATTGAAGCACTGGCTGCCGCGCCGAGGAATACCAACGCGTCCCGCCTTCAAACTTTCTAACGGAATTCCACCTCCGCTCTGTATTTCGGCACGTTAAACGGTTACTTCTAGGTTTCGCAGCCGAAAGCTATGGGACCGGCGACGGAATAAAGAACGCAGAGGAGGCTGTGTGTGCGAGCGGAGGCAAATAAGGGGAGGAACGGTGCCGTCGATATCGAGGGAAAGTTCGAGGGGCAACAACAGCCCGGTCATTGCGAACTTTCTGGCACATAGTGCAATCTCGTGTTACGTTACCGCATTCATAAATTGATTAGAACTCTGAAGAGCCGTCCGGCGCAATCCAATTACTCGTATCTGCTCGTAAGACAGCTTTGACACGAAATTTAACGGTAACTGACCTTAGCCGAGTCGCGAATCCGTAGTCGCGTTACACGCACTCTGTCAATAGCGTGCGGAAATTGATTGTTCATTAGCGGGGATCTCGATTTAACGCGGTATCGTCTTCCCGACGTGGATGAACGGCTGCGATTAATTATTTAGCCCCGAACCAGATTTCCGATCACCGAATCCTCCGTCCGGGATATTCATAAACTATCGAGGACCATTTACTCGGAGGAGTCCCATTCCACGGCTGACAAAACCACCGGCTATGCTTAATGGTAATTACCTATTACCGATATTTTATGACCTGCAAACTTTCCCTGACGTCGACTTTAGAATTCTTTTTTTACCTGCCTACGTTACCAAAAACACCAACAATTTACTGGCGGGCGAAGCTTGGAATTTAGATACCTACACGAAGCTGTAGCGCTGTCACATAGGAATGCAACGATTTAAAGCGAAGATTTAGATTCAACGGACACTAATTGTAAAAACGGGACAAGAACTTCCACTGGAACGCGCTCGAATGGCTTGAAATGAAATTTTCCTTGATCGATGCACGGGTTTCTCTCTGATGCAGGTCACGGATGTGTGCACACGCGTGTACGACATCGAGCGCGCCCCTCCGTTTTTACTATCAGGAACACATAAATCGCGATCTCGTCTATGGAACGTTCGAACAGACGGACGCAAATCGCCCCGGGGCAAAATGTATTCAACGGAATTTGCTGAACCTTCTAATGGATTTTTAATATTCCTAGAAGGAAATGTTCCTGCACTTATAATAATCATATACGGCGTTGATGTAAAATCGGCTGCATTGCAAGAAACGTCAAGGTGAAAACCCACTTCGTCTCAACTTTTCCTGTCTCGCGCTTTTCAACTGCATATTCAGTTGCCGCGGCAAGATGTGACGTCTTGCTTCTAATTCATATAGAAACTCGTGTCAGACGGGCTCCTAGGAGATAAGGAAGGGAGTGGGAGACGTGACGGATCAACTCTGGCGTAGGGATAAGAAGCTGGAGAAGAGAAGAGAGCCACAAAACGAGTATACGGTCACGAGTGCGAGAAATATGAAATCTTACAACGTCGCCGCTGACAGGAGTCACGTCTAACCTCGCGGAAGCTCTCCCCGTGCAACCTGTTCTTTACAATCGCGGTGCAAAATTCATGACGCCTCCGGCTAACCATCCTACTTTCCAATCTTAAATTCAAAATCTTCTTAAGATCCGGATCCTTTACTTCCCTCTTCTGCGACTGCAAATTTCCTCCGCCAAGCTGCAACATCCCCCCAGCAATGAGATATATCGAAACTCCAGCTATTCTAGTAAAATGGACAAAACCTCCGAGTCGAATGACAGCAGCGTTCGGCAACGTCGGTGATCGTTAAAATTTTATCGGGATAATAAAAAGTGAATGCAGAATTGCTGGCGTAACGTGCGCCGGCTCTTGCCGATAGTGATATTTCACGGGTGAGGGAAGAAACGTCACGGCGCGAGTGTTATACGATCGAGTTTTTCTGGTGTAACGGCTGGGAATCGTCGCCTCTCAGTAGATTTGCATTGCATCAATCTCGAAAAATGGATTCGGGATGAAATTTACGGGGTTCGCCTCGGTCGGAACTGAGCAATCAGACGAATGAGTTTCGAACCGGGCGTGTCGGTTGAACGACGCTCTCGTCACTTCCCGTAAACGACCCGCTCGATGAAAGTTAGGCTTAGATAACAAGCGAGCGGTGTTTGCGAAAGGTGCGATCGTAAAGTTTTTCCATTTTACGGACGGATCGAAGCTGCCAGAATTGACGCGCTGTACCGTTTAATGCGTGACTCGTTGGTCGTGCTTGCTCATAAATCTATAAATATAAATCCGAGGGCTTTGTAAACAGTAATGTAAATTATCGTTTCGATGCGCACAGTAATGCTTGCATTTCACGCTGTCCCAGCCACGTATATTTCCAGCCGACTGTACGCGGTATCAAATCCGAACACAGAATTTGCTGGTCTTTTAAAGAGAAGCGCTATTTATACTTCACTCGACATAATGGAAATTAAGTTCCCGAGGGTAGTTGAATATTGATTACGCACCAGAATACCGGCAACATTGTTTTCGCTTCCTTGAGGGCAGGGAATTTTCAACATTTCTCAAATACAGAATAATATCGATTCGACGTCGGCAAAAAGTGGAGCCTCCTGGCACCGTTTTCAAAGCACTTGCGGCCACGATTGTTCATACTGTTGCCTTTATTGTAAAAGCACTCGGAAAAGAGGCGCGCTGACATTAATTAAATCGATTTCTAGGAAAATCTCCGGCTCTAGACAGAAAGCCGTTCCATCGCGAAACGCCTCGAACGCGAGGAGGTCGAGATGAATGGAACTTTCGCGAGGAGAAGTTAATAGGACTACTTGCAAAAGCTATGGAATGAAATTGCCATCTGTACTGCAAACTTTGCGGAACAAAATTCCTAAATAATTTATTCATCTAGGTGCGCTAGAAAGGATGTTAAAAACAAATTAAAATAAATGATAATAGGATAACTTCAACGCTACATTTTTATTATATTAAAAATATCGTAATATTACAGCTTAACAAATCCCAGGAATTACCACAACAGTCAGCTTTGCCATGTTTCCCTCAATTCTCGATTCTTGAAAATAAAGAGACAATGGAGGGGAAAAAGTCGCGCAAATTTTTTTACAGGACGAGAGTGTTGTTTTCAGTTTTGCATCCAACGAGTTTAAAGTTGGAAATAAAACACGGCGATGAGCGCAACGGAACGAAGGAACAAGAGCCGGGCAAGCGCGACAATGGGGCCGTTTATGCGTTACCATTCGATTTTCCGACTACAGGCTGGCAAACAATAAAATCATTACTCCTCCTACTAGTTGTTGCTGATCCAGCATTCTCTTTCCGCGACGAGAGAATGTCTGTTTCCGCGGTGTACTCTACAAAACCCACTCGGAGAAAGGGAGAGAGAGAGAGAGAGGGAGAGAGACAGGTAACCCTTCTCGTCGACAAAAACCGTTTCGCCCCACAAACAAATCGTGGACGATGCCAGATAAACCTGCAGGTATTAACGCAAGCACGTATCCATTTTTGCGCTCGCTTCTGCTGCTTATTCGATAACGAATTTATAACATTCCCAACAGGCTCAACGGTCGATTGCAAATAAAAATATGCAGGCAACTTGACAAACATGCCGTAACAGATGCATACCAAAACTATTCCAGTGTATATGTTAAAAATAACATCCAGCGGGAGAACAGAATTAAAGCTCGAATTCCAAACTGAAAAATAACCATTCTGTACTTACAGTATAGCTACGTTACTCGGTGTACATCCACGTAAACCCGTCTGTCACGAAGCTCGAGCTTCCCTCATTTTTCCATTTCGCTTCGTTTGCCGATCCTCCAACTCCTTCGGACTGCAGAGCTCGGCAAACCCTCGGTATTGTTTGACGGCATTAACGTCGCTGTATATTTTCACAGTGTTATTCCCGCTGTTTTTTATCATACTAAATTCCGACCCTCTGCCTTTCTCGCCTGGCAATGCGAAGCTTCAATACAGCGACAATAACGTGTAATCCGCGCGGATTAAATCGCTCTGTAGTGGTGCGCGGCGAAGCTGTGCGGCTGCGTGCACGCTGGCAATTCTATAGCGAGCGGTTCATTAATCGTCATAATTTTGATTAGCGATGTATCAACGCCGAGTGTATCGTTAATCATCGTTTATGCAAAATATCAATTTGAACGCTGTCCCATATATTTATTACCGTGCCGTTTCACAGCAGGCCATTATACGCGATAGTCGAATAAATATACAAATGACGACCAATAGCGACGGCTATGTGGACAGCGATGAATCATTGTTATTAATTGTAAGAAGGCGTAGCTTCTATTTAGCCACGGTCGAACATTGCGCGAGAATTTCACACAGGACGATCCTATCTGCGTGTAAAGCTTCTGGCCAAGGAAGCTTACTTCGGCGAAGATATCGACCATCGCAAAAATCCGCTCGCGGGGTAATATTTCTGCGGTTAGACAGACTTTCGCGGTCGCGCAAGTTTTTGCATTTCTGCGTTTCTTTAAAAGGAAGAGTTACTTCCCGCTAATGCCCCCACGTTCGCCTACACATTTATTATTCGCGAGGCAAGATGAAGATTTCTCATCGGTCGGCACTACCTCGCATTTCTATAGTTCCCTTTCCCTGCCCCTCGCCCGGCCAGATCCACTTTCTTCCACTTCTTCTATCCCCCGCAGTGGCGCGCTCCTTCCTCTCCCCACGAGATCTGACACGACCGTGGAAATCCCTCGACAAACTTTCGAGACGATACCCCTGTTTAAAAAGTTCCGTCGTCCGTTCGCGAAGCCCCACTTTAACCGCAGCTCGATTGGTCTTCGAAAGCTTTCGGCGCCGAATAAATTGTTTCGTAATTTTTCAGCGCAGGAATGATCCCAGAATGGTCTCAGAAAAGCCGAGAGAAACGTCACTTCTTCGTTACCTAGCGGCATATATATAAATACCTACCTAATCCGATTCTTTTCCCAGCCACCGGTTCGTAAATACCAACAAAGCCACTTATATATGACCCGTGTGTACATAAGCGCCCCGCGCCGCGATCATGTACTTTTCATATCTTCGACGCGCAGACCCGCGTACCCATTCTCATCTATTTCTCTATCGACACGAATAGCTTGCAAACAGGAAAGGATCTTCGTTTGTGCTCCATCACCGAGAACATTATTCACATTATTCAAACGTTATTAACTTCGGAGAAAAGATTCTTAAGCGTACTAAAGCTCCTACGCTTTCGCGAAATACGTATTTGCTGCGATAGAGGAGCAGGTACATATTAAGCGTGGCTGAGCCGTTGATCGTGGCTTAGTTCGATTGCGCTTTATTTAATTCCCCGTGTACCGTGGCTTTACGGTTGAGCGGGGAACAGAAGAGAAGGCGGGAAGAGCGTGGGAAAGAGCCGATGTTCCGCGTGCGCATTAATTAAAAACTACAACGGACATTTTCGATGCAATATCGCGCGGCGGAGAAGTTTTTTTTCCCCCTGCGTGAACCGCGAAAAATTGGAGCGGACAGGAGAGGGCTGGAACACATGCAGCAGGTACGTAAGGGAGCACGCGAATTCGCCGTGACAGGGTAGCCGGCTGAATTTTCTAGAAGGGCGTGGTACTGGCTGGGTGCATATGAGAGGCAACCGCAAAATGCGGGGTTGCATGTCGGTACGCAGGCCGCTCTATGCACGACCGCCTTTTGCGCGTTCACAAAGCGCGATTTCTAACGTTGCTCGTTGCACCGTCGACCCAGCTGCCCCGACCGCGACGTGCTTGTTCCTCCTCCGAAATGTCACCGCACCGGCGATCGACGCAACAAAAACCGGCAGCGGGCGGCACGGAATTTCGAATAATTTTAACTACATTTCCATCGGAAATGGGAATTGGGGAAGAGACGCTGGATTATTCGGTTGCGCGGAAAGGGAGTAGGTATGCAATGCTCACACGTGGATCTCTGAACAAGTGCAGACTACAAACACAGATGGAAGGAGTGATTGAATCTTTGCGAGATAGAGCTTCGTTTAAACTTTGGTTTTAATGTGTATTTATAGACATTTTTCGTGAAAGAAACTCGAAAACGAGGTGCTACACATTAGGGGAGATCGGGATTAGAGGTCAGTTTTTCAGTTTCTGATTTTTAATAAATTATGTAGGCGGAATATTATTAAACCGGTTAGTATATTTGATGGGGCATACATTTGGTTATCTGATTAAATTATTAAGGTTGACTCAATGTGATAACAGTTTTATTAAGGTATTTTAATGTGTTTCGAACATCTTTCATGCTGGTTAACCAGAGGCGTCCGCAGATTTTTTTCCAGGGCAGGGCAACTTTGGGATGACGGTAAAGAAAAATATACCTCTCGTACTTTTTTAATCCATTTTATAGTGCCAATTTAGTTGAAAATTTAAAACAGAAAGTTAAAAATATTCCCATTTTTAGTATAAACTTAATAAAAATCAATTTTGAAAAATAAGAGATTTTTTTCAAAAGCCAGGGGGCAAGTGCCCCTTTCGCATGTGGTTAACCAGCCCCATGGTCGGGGTTGGTTGACTCACAGTATGGGGTAGGTTGACTATAGGTACAATCAGTTAAAAAAATGTTATTAGCAACTTATCTCAGTGGTAATAAAATAACAAACTCTCACAAGAGTTGTTTCATTATAAAATTATTTCATTATTAATTTCTTCCTTTCATATTTTAATAATAAGCTGAAAATTTCTTCAACTTAAATATTAATTATAATGTAGGGTAATTCCGGGAGACGCGGCCGGGCTGGAGAGTTGGTCGAAACAGTTGATTTCTTGAGAATTAATTGTTCGGAACCTTAACACATTTTTACATATACACAGATGTAGACCCTGAATATAGCTACTCGACCAACTCTCCAGCCCCGCCGCGTCTCCCGGAATTACCCTATTTATAACATAGTGACATTTAAACAAAAATAAAAATCGTTTTGTGAATAACAGAATAACAATTTAAACCTTATTAACGTTATTAGTCAAGCAGCCCCGACCGATCATTTTGACTTCAATAATCTATATACCCTTCAATTATTTATGTATAAACAAAACTACTATGTCAATAGATTGTCTAATAAAGAAACATTAAAATAGTCCCTTAACATTTTTTCTATTGAAACTATACTAAACTCGAGGTTAGGCGTAATAACAGCTTTATCTGAGCCTCGCCTTTTCACCATCCTGTGTACTAATTGGTGAAATAAAGACGAAAAATAAATAAAAATAAAAAACATAGAGCGTGAAAAAATAAAATCTGTAAGAAAAATTATTTACTTAGTCAATTTTTCGATAAACGCTAATAACTGTTAAAAAACGTGCAATCGCGGGGTCGGACATAAATACATAACATAGTAGAAGTGACTTCTTTCTACAGTGAATCTTTCCACTGTAGAGCATATGTCGGTGTAAATTAAGTTATTAACAATTAGTCAACCTACCCCATATCAAATCTCCCCTACTGTTCTCAAGTTGACGAGCAGCTTTACACTGGCCGAGTGCATCGAGCTTACAGCACGCGCGCGTGCATGGTTCTGCATTGAGTTCAACATTCTCACCGAATTACTCGCATTATCCGCGAAAACAATGTTACCGGCAATTTCCCCGCGAGATCAACGGCGAGCACAATGACGCCAGGTAAATCTCGCCTTCGCGATGAAACGTCTCGCTGCATTATTACATTTCAGACTTTGCACAGGCGTTTCCGTGTTTCCATTTCCGCGCAATCTTCCGTTTACATCATCGCGCTGCAGCGTCAAGCAATCCTTAGAAGGCTGTCTCGAATTTAATTACGTTCCTCGGCCTGTCTTGAACAATTACCCCGGAATTTAACAGACCACGATAAGTCTTTATTAAAATTCCGTTTGATACCGGGGAAGGGAGGTTTTTCGCGCCTCCGTCGATAACGGGATAGGAGAACGGAGCCGATCGAAACAGATGGCACAGTCGAGACGAAAATTCGGTTATCAATTTTTTCAATATTTGATTGCGAGGCTATCTGCGATCCATTTTAAACTCGCCCCTTCTGCCGACACCTCGAGCGAGCTGCAGCTCGAATTGATCGCTCATATAAATACATCTCCCCGTGGATTCGTGAACGAACGAAGAATATTACTATCCGGATTCCCACCATCGTTCTTCCCCCGACAAAAGAAATCTTCCGAATATTCTGCCGCAGTCACGGCGAGCCTTAAATCGAGTCAGCAAGCAAGCGAACACGACTGACGGTGGGCAAGGTTCCGCGGCTATTACCGAACAGTATCCCTAACGATAAATCGTTTGTAATCAGGCGTTGCTCGCATCAGACCCCGGCCGTCGCTCGAACATCTGAGACTACAGGCCATAAGGAAATGAGGCGGTTCGGCTGACATAGCTCACCCGGTAACCGATCTCTATCAATGTCTGCATTATTGTAGGCTCTGTATGCGCGCCACTTTCACGACAGAAATTACCCAATCCCTCACCACCCGCTCCCTCCGCCTTCTGACCGCCCTCACCGTTGCACACCAACTTGCAAGTACGATTACCACGTCGCACAATGAACATCCGACGAGCACACGTCGCTCCGAATCTCGTGTAATCGACTAAGTAGGCTACGGTTCCCAGCGGCAGGCTTCGGTCTCTAGGAAGAAAAGTTTCGACGCGGGAAAAGGAGCGAGCTTAAAGTATCACGGGAATAGAGCCCTCGCTGCTTTCGACGTGGACGTTTTTAAGTCTAATGAGGTGTAAGGAAGCCGACAGGATATGGAGGCTGAATGAGCCAACGAGCCGTAAGACAACGAGCGTCGCCGAGATAATATGCGGTGGGAAGCGAGAGGGTGGATCGGAGGAGGCACTCAGGTTCTGGAAATAGGTGGACCCGTGGCGCGGTGGATGCAAATAAAGTGGGAATATGCAAGGGAAATTTATTGGACTGGTGGTCACCGATGACGGAGGAGAAACGAGGGATGCCAGTCGGAGACGATGAACCGATACGTACAGAGGAAAGTCCTTCGGGGCGTTCGAACGAGCAATTTGCAAAGGTTCTCCCGGCGCTTTTCGTAATCAAGGATATCTGGCGAGGGGGAGGAGGTATCGAGCGCGAAAGTAGAAGGAGGAAGATAGGGTGGAGCGGTCTTGGGAACGAGACGGAGCAAAGACAGATGGAAAGAGAAGCGAGAAGGGATTGCCGATGAAACCGATAAATGTGTCAGGCAGTAACCCCGAGTCGGGGCCCAAGATTCCGCTCAACTTCTAAAAGACTACGAGCCGCGCTGGGGAATCGACGGAACGAGATGGAAACGGGACGGAAGAAGAGGTATTTGCGACAGAAGATAAATTTTACGCTGCAGAGAGACTACGACCTCGTAAAAATGGCGGCGACACTAATTCCACGGCACGCTCAAAGACATCCCATTCGACCGAGCGCCGCTCCCCAGCTGCGTATGTATGTCTCTGCGGCGGCTCCGGCTGCTCCCTTAATTTTGATTTAATCGCGACAGGACGTCTCTGACGCTCGGATGAAAGAATGAAAGGATTCCGGCTATGAATCCTTTGTACCAGCAAAATGGAACGTTCCCTTTCGAGCTCTGCTTGCGAGGGTATAATTGAGTCACGACTCCATAAAAGACGTGTCACTGGCCAAGGAAGAGGGAGCAGAACTTCTGTTATTCCAGTCTCGAATAAAAGTTATGACTCGTGAAGTAATCATCTCTTGTAAAAAGAGGCCCGCAATTGGCATTATTCGTTCGCAATTTAAATGAGCCGAAGTTCAGAGGAATCGGCTCCCGCGGCGAGACGCGTAAGGAAATCAGGGAATTTAAGAGAATTCTCGCTGACGAGCGCGTTCAGTGAACCGTGGATGACTGGAATTAGCGATCGAATCGAATTGTCTGTTCGAAATGGCACAGCCCTTATTCGTTTTAGCCGAGCTCAGTGCGACGCGGTTCATGCGGCCAGAGGCAATATGTACTCGACGCACCATCCATTATGCGGGCCCATTATTCAAATCTGCAACCACCGGACTACAAATATCATTACCATGCCCCTCTACTCTTTCCTATTGACCGCGCTCTCCTCCTTCCACTTGCCCTTTTCTGGCAACACGCGATCGCCGCGTTTGCTATCCTCGCGATTACACATTACACGCCTACTACCCCCAGATCGAAGAGAGAACCTACTGGAAGAGCTTATCCGATGAAAAGATCCCCTCGTCGCGTGATCTTCCTCGCAACTCTCACATCTACTTTTACTACGCCATCTGGACGTAAGCAGGCGATAAATACGCGCGTCATTAATGCTCTCCCGCGCTGTTCCGAGCGCAGAAGAGCTGGCAAATGGACGAGCGGTAACGTCTTATTTGCAGCAACTTGAAAAACATCTTGGGAAACGTTGCCGGGTTTTTGCGACGCGTGGCCCGCTACGTTTGCGAGCAGTTTAAGTCTCTCTGGCGAATCGTGCAACCACTCGCGGCAACTACGTTTATATTAAGCGTGTGGTCGACACGGTAACCGAAGCGACCTAAAGCGCCATCCGCGGACTCTAATTAGTGCGAGTACGCCGAGTTAGCGGCGCCTGCGCCCCGAATTTTCCCCGCTAATGCCGGGAAAACACGAAACGGCACTCTTGCACCGGAACTGAAGCGTCCGCGCTCATCCTCCTGAGTACGTGTTACGCGGCAAACGACACCCGGTAAAAATTATTCTTAACTGCCCGCGCTCCACCGTGTCATCTACCGGACTTAATATTTCTCCGGGAGTTTCGCGCGAGCGTAGCTTGCCGGCCGTGTATTTCCCGCGGCGCGCAACCAAGAACAAACTGGGTCCAGCCGTCCGGTGCACGGCGGGGATGTGTCGGGGAGACAGATATTAGAGACGATTCCGAGTTAGAGTGACAGGAACAAGGGGCGTCACCGTCACCTGTCGAACTCGCCACCGGACGATACCTAATACGAGCGTTTCCTGGGTTATGGAACACTCGATTGGTACACGACGTAACCGTCTCCTGGCCCGCGATTGCTTCGATACCTGTCGGACTGCCGATATTAATGACCGGGGTCCGCGTCCGGCGGGTCGCGCGAGTAGCGAGAACGAACGGGTTGTCCTGGTAATCAGCGATACAGGGATTGAAAACAATGGAGAATAAGAGTTTAAGCGTTTGGAACGTAGGGTAAGGGGCCCAAATTTCGTCCCCGCGCCTAACTTCGTCCCCCTGCATTTCTCGATTTCTATGTTTGCATTTCCAGTGTCATCTGGTGGTAAATGTTGTATTAGTATACGCCAGTATTCTGGGAGAGTTGCAAGTGATAGGTTAGGTGTTTGTTCGTTTTTGAAGGAGAAGATTTTCGAGCACGGTGAGTTTTACAGACTTCAGTGTGATAGTATGTTACTCGTAGAAGTGAATATTATTTCGAATTCGAAATTGTAGCACTTTGTCGGGCATATCGTGTAGTTTATCACTCGCGTGGTCTGTTAGAACGATCACCATATTGAAACTGCGCGAATTCCTAATTTTGTCCCCGGAACTCTAAAGGAAAATGGATTCTAAAGAATCGTCTAAAAATTTTTGATTTTAAATAAAAACGGCTGAAAAGCGAGCAGTTACAGGAGTGAATTGTCATTCATCGGTTTTCCAGCAATTTAGTAGAAATGATTTAATGTTTTATAGATGCCGAAACGAAAATAGTGGAATAAAGAGTCCATGCGAAAAGAAGACATTTATTTGCCGCGATTGCTTACACGTATAAACTGCAAGATCACTAGAATCAGTAAAAAATTAATTCTTTAATTTATTTCCTGTTTTACAATCATTTTCTGGAGGGACGAAATTAGGAACACTTTTTTCAGATCTCACATTTCGCACGTTTTCACATTTTATTTATTATCTCGTATTGACATGACATAATCTCATTTTGCGATTCGTGGATACACAGAGAAATGTTCAAAGAAAATTCATGCCAAGTGCCAGCTCATTCTAACATTTTATACACCCTCAAATATTGTCAAATACAAATGGGGGACGAAATTTGGGCCCTTTACCCTATCACGGTGTTCCAACATTGAGGCGAAGGAGAGAATGATAAAACGTTTTCGGAGACAACCGTAGCAGAGGCACGACGGGAGCTTCTGTCGAAGGAGTGGGTCGATCTAGGAACAAATTCACGTGGCGCGCCACCCCTCAGAAACTGCGCGACTCGAAAATTCGATGCAACAATGCATTCAACTTAATCGGGCAGAACAACGCGTCTGGCGCACGAGTCTGTGCGCCGAGAACGGAGCTTAGTAAACAACACTCGTGCATACATGTGCAGAGGAAGCTCGTAGACACGCCAACTTGCTGCAGAGGAGCCCACTTTCTCTTCCGCCGGCGAGCATTTGTGGATCTTGAAATCGAACGGAAATTCTCCGTGTCCTCCCGCTTACGTATCTGGTCGCCAATCCCTCGACCATTCATTAGCAAACAATGGGGACGCGGGAAGAAAAAGAGACGGAAATTGGAGGAGAACAGCGGCGTCGTTTCTTCCGAGATTACGTCTTCGGATTTCTGCAATTTTGTTAGATGAAAAGAACCGCGACGAAATACGACACCTCGCGACGTCCGTGTCTACTCTCCGCTGAAGGGCGCCGGATAAATCTTGCAATTCTGAGTCGCAATTGCGCTGACTGGAATGTTTGGCAAATATTTAACACGCGGGCCTTTGTTGCGTCGAAACATACGTAATGAGCTGATTCGGGGCAACAGCCCGAAGATAGCTTCCCGCGCGTGAAACGTAACTCCTATCCAGGTATCCAGCTACGTGACTATGTACTTTCGGGAAGGAACAATGGGGAGCTGCTTGGATCCAAGTCCGCGAAAATTCAATTCGGGCAAACTGCTCGGTAATTGGAGCCCGGAGGTAGCTCTAACGAAATAATTCCTCGTGCCACGTGGAGACGGAATATTCAATTTTTCCATTGTATATCTATACTAAGAACAGAACCACCTACCCAACACACTTCCACCGTGCGAACTGCTACAAGGCTGCGTTCCACGAATTCGCTAAGTACAGCGAGCATTTTTAAAAACCACCTTGCTTGTTTGGCCAAGAAACACGCGAAGATATTGCGAAGAGCGAGTAAACGCGCCGGTCGAAAGCAATTTAAATGTAAAGCAATCAAGCTGGCAAGTAGTGGCCACTAGCCCTCTTCCTTTTTCCTCCACAATCTTATCCCCTCGTGTAATTGAAATTGTTGTCTGCCCATTTAGAGGAATAAAACTCGCTTAATTATTTTCGTATAAACGCCCGATAGTCGAGGGAAATATACTGGCGCCGTTAATAACGTATTCGCGCAATGAGGCGGGATTAAAAGCTTCCCTTTGAAGTAGAAGGGGGAAAAATAGTAGCAAAGAGAATGGGGGATTCCGGCGGGAAGTGTAGCAAAGGGGGAAGAAAAGGCGAGCAAACGAAGAAACGATGAAAAGGGGGGCGGAGGTTGGGGGAGAAGGTAGCATCGGCAGGACGTGCAATTGTCTTGTCGCAGAAGCTCGGATAGTTTCGCAACCGAGAGTACTTTAAGCTCTTGCTACGGCAACGAATGCACCAACGGTTCATCCATATTCAGTAATTGTACAGGAAACGAGAAAGACCGAGAGAGCTCTCTGCTACTTTTAAGGTGCACGAAAGCGTGGAGCAGCGACTCCCGTGATATCGCCCAGCGTTTTCAAAATGGCTATGATCTACATTCCGCCCTCGCTTCTGCCCTCCAAGTATGTACGTGCCTTCTTTCTTCCCGCGATACATGCTGCACGCATCGCCCGGCATCTGTGCTCTGTTATTCGCGCTTTCCGAATCGCCCGGCAGACTATGCGTGGTCGAACGCATATTCGGAGAGTTCGCGAGACGTCGAGGTCCCCTCTACGATTAAAACTTTCCCGCGGACTCGAGCCGCGCGCGATTTAATTCCTCCAGTTTCCCAAGGATACGGCCGAGTTATTTCACCGTCATTAAAACCTTTAACTAGTTTCCAGAGGGCTGCGGAAGTGAAAGAAAAATGGGACAGGGAATGTCCGAGAACGGGAAAAGTAGAGGGGGACGGCAGAAAAACTTCACTTGCAAATCTCCGTCGGTGAAGTTATTCACCCTCGGAAGACTGTTCCCTATTCAAGCCGCGCGATCCAGAGCCGATGATGAAAGATTCTGAACCGTAACGCGACCCACGAGGGAGGGAAGAATCGATCGATCGCTCGCGGCTGGAATGCTCGCGAACGAGTCTTGGCTAATACAGTCGCCAATGCTGCGTATTATGTACGTAATCCGAAATGCGCCTGCTTGCCAGTACATAGTGCAAACCCTTGGGGAGGTTTGTTACACTTTTGGTTTGCATTGCCGGCTGTTTGCTGCTTGTATGATTTCCCCGCTGGGTTTTCAACCACCGTTGCAAGTGGCAGCCTTCTGACTTCGTCTTTACAATACGAAATGGGAAACTCTAGGTAGCTCGATACGTCTGGCGCGCGCTCGGAGGCAGGAGTTGTGCCTCCGCTCACAGACACAGACCTCGCCAACCCTTGAATCACGGAAAGCCCCGGAAATATAGGGTGCCCCCGTCTGTTTGTATACGTAAGCTCGTAGTAACGTGGAAGCCGCGCGCGGTTTCCGGCCCTGGCGGGAGCGCGGGAATCGCGAAAACGCGGCCCCGCCACTAATTTGCTGAAATAAATTCGTAGCTACGTTCAGCTGAACGCCCGGTAGAAATGCCGAGGGAAGAAGATGCCGGGAATCATTTCCGGTTCCATGGCACACAATAGCAGCTTTATTCAGGTGCACGGAATTAGCATCTGGGCCGGGAGGAAGAGACAGGAAACGGAAGGGACGCCACTGCGGTGGCTTCGCCTCGCTGATTTCTTCCTGCACGACAAGCCGGGCTTGCCTGTCATCGGCTGTTTAAAAATCAGCCTGATATCGAATCACACACTTCTCCAGGCAATCGGACTGTTACGGAAGGCTGTAAATCATCGCGTGTCGCGGAGCATTGAACTTTTTTTAAGACGGCCGGCGTTAATACCGCAAGAATGTATTCCGGGCTTGGCCTGGATTCTGCTGATAGGGAATGGAAGCAGAAAATCGATTTCTTCACAGGCCATGTACCTTCCCGTTTAAAAGACAGGCTTCTGACACCAGGCAGGGATACAGCTCGCTGCTTTGTTCGGCGGCCATGATTCACCCCCGGCTAATGCCATTGCGAGCATACTTGCAACGGGCACGTTGGTTTTCGGAAATAAACCGAGAAATAGGATTCGGCTACGGTAGAAGCTCGATTAGCCGAACTAATTGACCAAGAATGTTTAATAGAGGGAATTGTTGAGCGTAATATCAGCTGCGATAGAATGGTTTTCCAATTTTCCGCGGACGATAGTGGGTTGGTTTGTAGGTAGAGACGGAGTCACCTGCAAACCGTTCTCAGTACAACGAGAGTAGCTCGTTCGGTTTGAACTGTATTCCAGGATCGGACTCGCGGTTCGCCGCAGCACTTCCCGCTGGAGGTCCGCGGTTCCCTCAGGAATTTCTGCTTCCTACGGGCCATTCCGTAGGGAACCTCAAGGCGCCTCAGAGTGACCAAGAGGAACTATCGAAAAGCCGCTGCGTATTATAGGTATCACCTTCGATCGCTGCGAAATGCGTGGACCGTGATCGCCGGCTCGAGAGCGGCGCGAAAGAGGAGAGACATTTCCGAGGGAAACAAATTCGGAGGAATTTTCTTTGCCAATCGAGGAATTCGGGAGAACCCAAGTCTATCTGATCGGAGAACATATGGAGAATTCGGTGGAGCTCTATTCTCCGAAAAAAAACGTTCCATTAGAGTGAAATGAAGTTTTCCTGCGGAATCTCATTGTCAGGGTCTCTGAGGCACGCAGAGAGGCAACGTTGCCCTTTGCACAAAGTTGCGATATTTCAGGAATTCAAGCCGATACGAACGTGAACGCGTTTCGTTAACGGCTCGGATTAAGAGCCATGAATTGCGAAGCGATTTACACGCGATAAATGCATCGTCTCGGTGAAATGGAATTGTGGTAAACCGCCGAAGCGTGATGCGAATAATTTCAAGGGATCCACCGAAATTCGTTTCGGAATAACAGAAATCCCAAACACTATTCGCGCGTGGTTGTCCTCCTTATAACGAACCCTATATCTCGATCCGCAGGCTCCCGGCTGAAATATCGAAATAGCGCCAACCAACGGGGAAGAGAAACAAAAGGGGTGGCGGTTTAAACGAAACAAAAAAAAAGGGCGAATCCATAGTACGGCAATCAGTGACAAAGAAAGGCGGGAAAAAGCATCGCGATTCAGTGAAAGGGATGAAAAAGAAAAGATAAACGAAGGGATTGAACGAAAACAGGAGGATCGAAGCGAGTGGTCGAAGAGATGCTGAAGAGTGAAAGAGGACTGGGGGAGTGGAGGAGGGAGTTGAAATGGTAAAAATTCCTAGGAACGAGAGGATTAATCCCCTTTGTCATTTAAATTGGAAGCGATGCGTGTCACGCGGCCGCGACCGCGTTGTCAGTCGTTATTGAAACCGTTATCGATTTATTGCGGCGCGATTGCACGAGGTGGGGGGGAGTCGCGGGGGGGTCGGAGGCGTGCGTGGCAAAGAGGGTAATTGCGAGAGAGTGCTGGAGCCGAGGCTGCGCTGATAATAATTGAAATTCGAATAACGGACGTTAACCCGATGTTTATGCAATAACGTGCCGCAAGAGGCGAATTCGAAACGATGTCCGATACCGGCTGCAACTCCGCTGCTGAAATTCGTTCGTAGCAGGGCCTCGCGCTAGTCGGTGGCCGTTTAGAGTGCCGGGGATCTATCGCGAAAAGATGGAACCCGGACAGCCCAGACGCAACTGTTTTCGTTCGAATACCGCGGCAGGAAAGTAGTCGAAGCGTTGCGTCGACCGTTCGTCGACAGTGTTTTCGGTATGCAGCCGGATTTAGGAAGTAATACGAGCAAATTTACGGTATCCGAGGAGCAGAGGGCAGGAAAACCCGGCAGAGAAATATGTAAATCGAATTCCGTGGCTGCGAGGGAATGTGTGCCGGAACAATTCGACTTTCAAACTTTCCCCTTACTGACTTGCAAAATGCTTCGCCGAGTTACGCACGCGGAAATCGATGGTGATTAGAATAGGTTCGCCGCGGAGGATCCAACTTTTCCGCGGGGAAACTTTGTCGCGCAATATTGAAAGAACTTGTCGTGGTCGTTTGACTAGGTACGTGACGTTCGATCCTCCGATTTATAATTTATATCTGTGTAGATGCGTAGATCGATCGAAAGGGATAAGGATTTTAAGCGTAGGATTTTAATGAAAGGACCTCTCTGTCCGTTTCGCGGGGCGGGCACGCGGCAAGAATGATAAAGTTCTTAAAATGTTGCTGGGTGGGGCGCCTGCGTCCCGGAAACAACGCGACGTTCCTTATCTCCGCGTCCGTGCAGCAAGGTGTACGATTTATGACTGAGCCGACTTCTTACACTTTCATATCTTTTTCCTTCTGTTCCCCGAAACTCGCGCAATCTCCTTCGGGCCACTTACACCGGCTTCTCGTTTCTTCCTCGCGGTCTTATAACACCGCCGAATTGCACCGTCGCGGAAACTCACGCAGCTCGCTCCACTCTTTAACCAGCCATCCATCGTTCCATCCCACCGTTTCGATTTCCAGCAATTTTCTGTTCGTTAAAATGCAATATCTGCCAGTGGATACTTCGCGCTGGAATTCTCCGTTATTTTCAATCAAATTCCCCTCCAGCAGCATTGGATTAGCGCAGTAGTTTTATTTACAATATTTCCCGGGATGTAACGCGACGGCAATAGTACAGAACAGCCAACGCAATTTTGTTTGAATAACACTCGTGGCTGGCGTAGGTACCTACCATTTAATCGATCCTCTATTAAACGATAAATCGGCTGTTTCCCAGCGGCTAATATCGCGTCGTTAACCCTATAGTGCACGCGTAAATTAAAATTAGATCATTGCAATCAGTGGGCCGCACAGGCCTATATCACCGAATCTGAAATACATGTATATTTTGAGAAGAAAATTTTACCCTACAGGTATTGCACTCGATCTTTATTAAGAAAAACATTTAATAACAAAACGAAATACATACTGAACAAATATGTCTTTAACACTACGAGTCATCGTTAGCTGAATCTTTCTCAATATCACGAGAACGGTTCACTTGGGCCTGTCAGGCCCCACATCTGCATTGTAGGGTTAACTAAACCTGAGAAATTAATTCCAAAGACGTTGGTGCAGTTGGTGGCTGTCTTTCCCTTTTCTTTATAATTTTCCCTTCTCTCCCCTATCTTCCTCGTTCTATTAAAGTCGAAATAAAGCTGGCAAACAGGTTTCGCGGGTTCTTTTCAGTTCGCGTAAAGGAAGAATAGTTTCGCGAATAAAATTAGTGTACGTTCACCGTGCTACCCTCAGATCTCGCGGCGTTCTGCCACATATAAAGCAGGATCAAAGAATGCGTACCCTTAGGCATGAATTCGCCAAGTTTAATGCAGCCGCGGGTACCCCTCCAAGTAGGTATACCTATATGAAAGTATATGTAACAAGGATACAGCACGAAATCTCTTTTATAATAGCATACACCTTAAAGCCGATTTGTTGCTCGCTCGGAGCAACTTTCGCGAGATACGGCACGATTAAGGGTAAAACTTTCTGCCGACCGTCCTGCGAAAAGGATTTCGCAGCGCTCCCGTCTGCATTCTTGCAAAACGAACCAACTAACTAACAAGAAAGAGAGAGAGGGGGTGGTACCGCCCTCGCTCGGGTACTGATCACTCGCCTGAATAAACCAAACGACAGCATCCCCTTTACCCTTCTGCTTATTCACGTAGCATTAATGTTACGATGAAGCTTTTCAATTTTACAAACCGTAACAGCTGCTAATGGATACTTACACGCAAAATATTAAAGTTTTTCTGTTACGCTGAACGCGTTACGGCTGCCTAACGTGTACGTTAAATGTATAAATTATACCGCTTTTATAACAAAATGTGCTGGCGTTCGCCCTCGACAAGGTATTTACAGTGGATGAACAAGCATTCGTTAATGCTCGAATGTTTTACGTCCATTCATACAAAACGATAAAACATTACCCGCAATTCGTCGGCCGTGTTTACTCGTTAAAGGTATTTTATAAAAACGACGATTTAAATGTCACCAATCAAACATAATCCTCTGTACCTATTGTTTATATAATACGGCGAGATTAAATTATCGCGCTATCAACGTTTAAACTCTGCGCAATTATAGAAAACCGCAGTAGGTACATAAATATATGTACCGCTGGGTCTTTGCTAGAATTTTAATCCCCACCTCTTTGATTTCGTTTAGCTGCTTTTCTGCGCCGCAGACTTCTCTGTCAAAATGAGGAATATGCATTAAGAGACTACATTGTTCGGTAATTACTTATTGCCCGCCGATATTTCTTGCGATAGGTAGATGGTGACAGTGGGCGCAGTGGATCAATATAAACCGCTCAGAAAGTTTCCACCTCTCTTTTCTCATTATTAATTAAGTAACAGCTAATGCCGACGGGGAAATAGAAGCAGTGCGATTCAGAAACTTGGAAAGTTTCCCTCGACTCTCTCGGTCGCCCACCCCCATTTCTTCGAATCGTACTTTGCAGCGATTGAAATCAATACCCATCACCCTCCCCCTTCGCTGAAAGAACGCATTATTATTTAACCGCGGATAATAGTCCCCTTACGAAACGATTCCGATGAAATCTAACACTCGTCCACGTCTCTTTATTACCATCTGTTCCCTTTCTGGCATTACCCGCAAGATTACTCATTTCCCCGACAATTTGTTTCTTTCGCATTAACGTACGCTCGCGTTTGCTTTTGACATTAAGTGCAGAACCTTTACCGAGAAACTCGTTTCGCGGATTTCGCAAACGATTATGCCGCAGAACAGAGGGGAGATGAAAAAGTATCCTAATAAATAACGCCCAATGATTTGGCATTACCCTGTTACGCCATAGGAAAGTCTTTTCTTACGACCCCTTTATCCCAAGAATTACTCATTTTCCGCGCAATTTGCTTCTCCGAGGCGTGCGAATGAAAACAATGTAAACGCAGCGCCGGAGAAATCCTTGAGTTTTCCACTGGGCGCTGCGAATAATCGTGTCTGAAATGTTTCAACGAAATTCTCGAAGTTCCCCGATCGGATCGATCGTTTCTTACCGGTGATTGCAAGTCGGCTCGCTGGATTTCGTGGACGAGGAGCGGAAATAATTTGAAGATTCATGGGAATATAAATGTAGTATCGTTAAGCAAATGAAAGGGAAGCGAAGTTTTCGGTGAAAAGATCCGTTCCAAGGCAGGTTGCCGTGAAAGCGATAGGTTCGATGAGAAGGGGAGACATTCGGGCGAAAATTCCCTCGTAACGAAGTGGAGCCATAGATGGAATCGAGCGAAGAAAAAGAACAAAGCCGGGCTCGTTGGGGAAGTTCGATGAATTAATGAATCGGCGGAGTACGCCGCTAGAGAATTTATTGTGAAAGTCCCAGGATCGTTTCGCAACAAAGTGCTCGCTGGAGAATGACGAACGATACTCTCGCGTCGCTGCTGATGAACGTTGAAACAACGTAATTGAAGGCTCGAATAGGGAACCTCGGATTCGCGAGAAATTGAAAGATCGTCGATAATTTTTTCACCTTTCCTTCCGCGCCAGCCGCGCCACGTTTTTCTTCGAGCAAATATTGAAACGAGGGAAACAACGATCCCTCGATTTGGGAAATCAAAATTCGCACGTCCGTTGCACGTTTATTACGTTACTTTGCATTCGCGATGGCCGTAACGCTCATTAGCAATTTAACGACACACGCGCCGATTAAAGCGGCAAGTAATTCACGAACGAAATAGTATTTCGCAATTCCAATATCTCTAATTTACGAGCGGCATTTCGGTTTCAATGAAAACGCGGGCAACGAAAAACAGAGCGAAAAAGGTGTCGAACGCATCGTCCTGTTTAAAAAACTGTAGCGAATCGTTGGAGAATTACTCGATATTTTTCGGCTCTGTACCTGACCAGCTCATATTAAAGGCATTATATCCGCTTTGTGGAAAGAACAATTTTTCATATTCTCGTATATAAAGCAAATACTATTTTCGGCCGGACCCGTGGAAATCGTGGAAATCATGGAAAAGGTTATAACGTTTCAGGTAGCGAGAGCAACGAAGCCACGTGATCGTAATCAAAGTAATGATATTCCATATTCTCCACAGATATACGAATTGTTTTCCTTTCATCCTCACTAGTGCCGGACCATCGTGTTTTATACGCAATTTTGTGGAAAAATGACCGGCAAAGCTTGTGACAATCGCAAGCCGCAGCAGCAGTATATTTTCGTGGAAAAGCGCGCAGTAATAAAACGACAATGAAAAGTACGTAAAACGTTTGGGTGAAATAATACCGGCATTGATCGTACTTTCTTTTATCATCCAGTACTTTCCCGATTTACGAGCCCTCCCCGTTCCGCGTCCCTTTCATCTCGCGGCCGTGCGACGAAAATCCACGAAAATTAAAAAACGAAGTCCTTGAGGAACAGATGTTTCTTAAGAGGCTTAAGCGATTACAGCTACTCTCTTTTTCAACGTCCGAGAACTTCTCCGCGTATTATCTGCGGAAGGAACGTCCGCTCGGAAACACCCTTTGTGCGGAAATATAGAGTCGCTCCGATGCATAATTAAAATTACTCGGCAAACTAACTCTCGCTTCAACAAAACCACAAATGAATATGTTGGCCAGCTTTTAGCACATCATCATAAATAGCAAATGTGCTGTAATGCCTAGGTAACGTTCGTCTGAACGGTCCGCCGTACACAGGATTACTCCACAGTAGCTACATTTTTCAATCCCAACTGAATTATCGCGCGAAGAAAGTAAATTATCCGTCGCACGTACGGATTGTGCCAGTCAGGGATACGAGCCACCGGAAGTAAGCACCGTAGCGTATTAAATCACGCTCGATTGCACGCGAATTCGCGTTTTACGCGGCAGAGAACGTACCACAGAATGCGGCAGAATCGTGGCATTATGATAATGCATCGGCCATTCGTTTGCTGCTCGCAGGCCTTTAGATCCATCTGTCGCCAGGTTATCGGCGCGTTCGACAATAATTGCTTGCAATAATCCTGACAAGAATTGTCGGTCCCTCCTCCGAAACACCTCCGTCTGTTACGTCCTTGTGATTTCTTTCTGGCCCGTTCTTTTCCCCGTTCCAATAAAAATTGATCAAACACACCGCGCGATTCGGAACTCTCCGAAAGTTCTGTCTTTAAATTGTCCCGGGCGACCTAACGGGCCTTTCCGGCCGAGTTGCGGGAGTTTATCGACGCGCGAGATCGAGCGCGCGAACGGGGATTCCATACGAGAAGATCATCGGCCGCAGTGGAATAGTGGTATTATGATAATCGATCGGCCATTCGATTTCTCGTTACGGCCGCGCTCGCGTTCCTCACAGGCCATACGCGCGGGCCACGCTTGGCCACCGTCGTAATAAACCAGAGAATCGGTCGAGTTAACGTACTCCTCCTCCATTCTTCTAGGATCTAGATTCCAGCCGAATACAAACAACGATACAAACGTCGAAGCAATTTTCCTGGCCCCGATGAGCGATCGGGAAATTCCGGTCGCGGTCTAATGGATGGTTCCGTCTCGTTTCTGTCGGCTTCCTCCGACGATAAGAACAGTTTCGTTCGAGTTAGCGAAACTAGGGAATTTCGACGAACACGACGGAAGCGGTAACCACCCATCGTGAACTCCCATCGAAACGAACTGTTTCTTCGTGCTCACCGAGTTTCGAGGAATTTCGCGAACGCGATTATCGCGGGTACCACGCAACCGGTTTAGGAATCAGCTCCTATCTCATGTCTCGCGGTAGTAGCTATTTTTTTCATGCACACTGTGGAGCGTCGATTGTTTTTTGGGTGTCAGTTTTCAAATGAATGAAAGGCCGACGTATTTAAATCAGGGACTTAATACCGGTATAACGTTCATACCGGTATTTCGCCATTACAGCTATACCGATACCGATATCATACCGAAACAGATGAATATCGATACCGATATCATACCGAAACAGATAAATACCGATACCGATATCGTACCGAAACAGATAAATACCGAAATCGTTATTGTACCGAAAAAGAAAAATACCGAAACCGATATCGTACCGAAAACAATCGGTTACCGAAAACCGAAATAAATACCGGTATTCTTTTCGGTAACATTTCCATAGACATATATAGACGGAGCGTCTATGGAAATGTTACCGAAAAGAATACCGAAAAAATACCGGTATTTATTTCGGTTTTCGGTAACCGATTGTTTTCGGTACGATATCGGTTTCGGTATTTTTATTTTTCGGTACAATATCGATTTCGGTATTTATCTGTTTCGGTATGATATCCGTATCGGTATAGCTGTAATGGCGAAATACCGGTATGAACGTCATACCGGTATTATGTCTCAGACGAAGATACTACCGAAAAATACCAGTATAATACCGGTATTTTACATACCCGTAGGAGTCCCTGATTTAAATTGATATTGGTTACGGCGCACTTTTCTGCCGGAGTCACTCGCAAAATGAAACTGCTTCAATTGTATGAATTTCAACACTTTGTTATAAGGCTGAAGTAAGAGAGACGCGTCCTGCGACCGCTCAGGCAGGCGTAACGAGATGAAGAGGAGCGGGTCTCCGACTTGAGATGCGATGCCTGCTCGCACTCGCCTTCCGTTGTTCACCGTGATTACCACGACGATTTTACACGCGGCGCGGAAGGATACATACATATAACTATATGCCACTGCAGGATATGAGTCTAGCGAGGCAATGGTCCTCATTCAAATGAGAGGTGCAACACATACGATAATGCTCTGGTTATTTGAAAGTCTTTCTGTATCGTTGTCCTTTTCGAAAACAACTATGCGGGCAAACACATGAATTCATGCGTTACCACCTTTTTATATACGTGCATGTACCTATGTACATTAGGGTGGCCCTTATTTTTAATCTGCAATTTCTTTTGCTCTCACCCCCTAATGTGGTTCAATTTCATAAAACAATAGTCCATGAAAAAGATTATTGCAATCAGAAAACAGGGGAGGGTTTCAACCAGGCATTAAAATTTAGAATTCATCAGTGGTTTAAATTTGAAGAATTTCTAAAAAATGGTAAGCCCTATCGAAGTTTTGTTGAAATAAAATTAAAAGAGCATTCAATTTTTTACAATTTGAAATCTAATTAAATCCAAGCTATTGGTGAATTCCAAACTTAAAGTCCTGGTCGGCATTCTTTACTGAAGTCCAATTGCAATAAACTTTTTCAGGAACTATTTTTTTATTAAATGGCACCGTTTTAGGGGGTGAGAGTAAAGAAATATAAAAAAAATCGGCATGTATAAATAAGGGTTACCCACTTTTTAAAATCGCATAACTTTTTTAAAAATAAACCAAGCGACTAGAGTTTTTTGAGAAGCTAGAAGGATTAGTTTGCTGAGTGACGTGTTTCGTCGGGTTGAAAAAAATACACTTGGCCGGAATAGCAAAAAAATAGTAAAAGTCGTTTTTTAAACTTTTTTTTGGTGAGCCAGTAATGAAAATTCGAGAAACCCGTGTTTAATTTGAAGTAAGTTGTATACATGCTTAAAATTTCATCAAAATCGATTAACGTTGCTCTGAGCTATACCGAAACGCTTAAATATCGCAGAATAATTTCGAAAATCGCGAAATTACCGAAATCAGCGATTTAGCAGCAGAGCATTGTTACCCGATTTTGATAAAATGTTAGGCATGAATACAACTAACTTCAATCTAAAAACAGGGTTTTCGAATTTTAATTGCAGGCTCCCTAAAAAAGTTTAAAAAACAACCTTCACTATTTTTTTTGCTATTCCAACCATGTAGGCATTTTTTTCAAAACAACGAAGCATGTCAGTCAGCAAACTAATCCCCCTAGCTTCTAACAAAAAACTAAAGTCGTTTGGTTTAATTTTAAAAAAGATATGCAATTTCAAAAACTGTCCGAATATTTTCGTTACTCACTGTATGTATACGGAGCCGAAATGGACTTTCATAGTCCCACCTTCAATATTTCAAAGAAACATTCAATTTGCATGCACACACGCTGGAGTCTGTGATTCATGTTATCATTAAATATTGACATGTATATACATCTCTTTGTTGGACGTCGAAACAATATATAGGCACTTACCTAGCATCTTTTCTCCAGGTACAGTAGGAATACACTGCAGTTGCTGGATATGATCGAAGAGAACAGCAACAAGCAGGAGCATCATAACCTCAAAGGCGAATCACAAGCGTGCTCCACTTTCCTTATACAAGTGTGATCGATGGGTCGAGGTGGTCGAAAGGATCGAATAATTGCATCCCCAGGGCAGCCATATTGTCAGCCGTGTAGAATTCCTGGATACCGTTGGATTCGGTGCTGGCTGAGATAATGCACTCGGTTGACAATGAAAAGTAATAGCCATCAGCAAACTGTCAACGGGAAGCAGAGCCAGTGATGCCGTTGAGAAAGTATTCGATGCATTCTGGAAAGCTTCTGGCATCGGTCTCTCCTCTTCTGCCTCCCCGCCGCCCGTAAATCCTAACCTCTTTCGCAACCTTGCATCGTCCCCTCTCTTTTTCTTCCGTTTCCTTCGGAACCGAAAAGTGGACTGTCGTATCGAGCGTTTCCGACTCGTTGGCTTTACTTGCTTCCGGATTCCAATCGGTTTCCGCCTTACGAGAAGGACTTTGGGAACGTTTACGAAGTCGGCAGCTTCGGGCTAAATTTACAGGACCGTGTTACTTTCGCAGGTATGTAGACGCCTTCTCTGGTGTACATATGTATTTTATATCCACTGACTATCACAGCTCACCACACTGTTCAATTTCGACAACACTAACCAGCACTTTCGACTGTCGTCTATTGTAAAATAGATTCGTCACTCGCGCGTACACTACGTTATTACTACATTCCATACAAGAGCAGGCCCCCTACCGATTTAATCTCAAGGTTCCGACCGATCTGCGCAGCTCGCACGGATCTGACAGATGCGATTGGTCGTAGCATTTTGCCTGCCGGTTTCTTACCAATCAACAGTATTATCCCTGCGCGGAACGAATCCACTCTAAATAGGAATGCAATGTAGTCAAATACTGAAACCTAACAAGCGACACGTCGCGTGTGACTCGCATCGTGCCATCGGACATCCGCCTATTATTATTGGTCGAGGTTTAGCCCGCGTATGGCAATATTATTCAAAACGCTAAAGCCATATGCGCTCGAAAATTCCTCGCTTCTATCGCGAATATTTTCTCAACTTTGCGTCCAATGTGTTTAATCTTCATCCTCTTCATTGTTAAGGGGGTAGAGGTCTATTGAATTCTTGAAAAATCGATTTTTTATTACTATTAATTCTGAAAGTGCCATCCTTTGTGAACATTTGCAACAAAGTTTCATGATGAAATTCGAATAATTACGGAATTTATAGCGCTGAACGTAACTGAGTGCATTGCCGAGTAACAGTTTCGCAGAGCGTAGGGGACTTAACTTTGACGCCGTTTATCTCGAAACTACATTTTTAAACACTGTACGTCACCGTGTACATCATAACTTTTGTACGAATGAATATTTTCACATGAAATTTTAACTACACGCGTAGAATTCATTTCCCTGTAGCATTTAATTTCCGCATCAACATTGGATGATTGTAAATTTTTTATAAACGATTAAACACGATTTTCTGGCGTAAAAATAAGGGAAAAATTGATTCGTGTGTAACTTTCACAATTTTTGTTTAAATTTGTCAGTCAAGTTCCATGCTGTCGATTTTGATGAACAATTACTCACTTCAAAGCATTTTGCTTTCAGTTGATTGGTTCACACGAAACTATACGTACACCTACAGCGCTACAGCGTTCAGCGCTTAATAATGTCAACAAATTTGAACATTTCAACAATTTTGGTTTTGGAAATTACTCGGAAACGCGTCCACAATAAACTCTGAAAATTACATATAATATTACTTGATATCTAAGCAATCGGACACAAAAGAAACCATCGATTTTAGTCCTGTACCCCCTAAATTAGATATATCTCCAACAGAAGAATGAACGTTTCACAGTTTTAGATGGGTAGAGGTGGGATAGTATATTATTAAATCATATGGCGTAGTAATTATGCATATACAAGCATATGAATCTATTCCGTGGGTGCTCCCTTAGGTAGTAAATACAATATCCCAGCGCAGAAATTTCTACACGCATAATTAGATGCCAGTACCTACTCGAAGATAGGAGCGGCAAGTAACGTTACATAATATCGGTTTCTTGATCAGTAAACCGTAACGGAGTGCATCACCGATCATACTAACGCTGTATGAACGGCCAAACTGCGCTCAACTAATTATCAAACTATATCACGATACGGTTCGCGTATTTATTTATCCATTACGCTCCGATCGCTCGCAGAAATATATCTTTCGCTCAGGGAACACCTAGCCAAGTGCGTAGCGCAGCTTCTTAAAGCCATAACAATACAAGCATAGGTAAAAAAAAGGAAATCCTATCTATGCAACGCGCTGCAACCCCGTAACGTCGCGATATTCCCCGTGGAATTCCCTCGCTTCCTTCGCACGCCCCCACGAATAATGGAACGTGACGTAAATACACGTATCTCGACATTTTCACAATTTTCAATAATATCTTGTAATTTTTTCCGCGCCCACGGAGTCACGAATGTAGGTTACTTTGCGACGGCACGGTAAACACCCTGCCCCTATCAAAACCCCTGCAAAGAAGAATTTCCGGCTTTGCGAATCCGTTTTCGAGTTCAAAATATTCCAGTCTATGCAGCGTGTTCAGTCCGGCATAAATTTCCTTTCAATCCTGTCAACCCGAAATACCGCCAACTAAAAAATACTTTGGCTCGATGTATATTTTCTGCTGGCTTCTGCTGGCTTTTGAAGGAATAAACTCCGGAGAACGGGCAGGCAAAATTTCCATCGGGTTCTAGCGGTGTGTAGTTGCATGGTACACTAGACTAACTCGGATACGTAATCTCGTGTCGATCTGTTGAATGCACATCGGCAAAAGGTATCCGAGTTTACTAGTGTTTGGTCGGTGACCAGAAGAAGGCAAACCCGGGGAACATATTCTCAAAGGGCAGTGCTGTACAATCACATGTCTACCAGTGAAGTTTCTCAGAACCTTCTTGTGCCCCGCGATATTCCTTCAAAGCTTTCCTTTCCTCTAACGAAGATGAATTACAAGAAGCCCAGGCTATGACTCTTCCCGGCGAATCGGTACCTTTTAGGATCGCTTCCGCTGCGGACACTCGTTTCACCTTAAAACTCTTTTAGCAAACGGATCGACTTCCGCCTCCCTCGGATGCTTTCACGTTGCACCGCGGACAGCACAAGAGAAAAGAGTACCTACCTCTTATATTTAACCCAACACTGTTTGTGCTCGGCAATTGGAAGCCGTTGATCTAACGAGGAAACGCGATCGAACCATCCAATCATTGCTAAATACAGGAAGCGCGGTATTCTCGGCTGTTGCAGCACGCGAAACGTGTGCCTTTAACGAACCGTTCGCGTCTAATGGTTGCTCAAATACCTGACCCATCCCGACTTGCCGCGATAATTCGGCTATGTGCCACCAAAGATGCTCGGTTAATTCGGTCCCCATTTACATTCACAAGCTACTCTCGCAATACTACCAACGACGAAGCACGTCCATTACGGTTTTATCTATTGTCCCGAGCCTTGAATTATTGCGTTCGAGCCATGCAACGGTGGAAACTCCGAAATCCAGGTTTCCATCAATCGTAAATATTCGAAAGCCACCGCGTATATATGATTAACGATTTACACGACGCGACGCGGGTGCAGTTCCGAATCAACTTTCTCTATTCACCGGCGTACGTCGAAACTCCGTGAAACGCGCGTTACGGATCAAGTTCATTCCGAGCTCCTGAGTTCCCAGATACACGCTAAATTGCAAACTCGCCACTAGACTTTCGTCAAGTTCCGCGCGAAAAGCGCTTCATTCCCGGTCGCTGAATGTTGCCGGTTTTAATGGCCTGCGCCCGGCCCGCGGGAGTGTGACAAACAACTGCGTGAAATCTGGAATTTTAAAATAACGAGCATAAGAGTGCCGTTAATGGAGAGTGATCGCGATCATTATTTCCTTACTGCGGAGCAGGCGAAGGCGTAACCGACGTCACTCGGTAATTCCCGTGGCACGGCAGAGGCCGCGGTCGCGGCTTCACGGCCTCGCGATTTCCGTTACACCACCGCGGGGCTTTTGACGCGTTTAACATACCGATCGCTCGTTAACGATAATACCGGGGCATTTATTAAAGAGACGTTACCACGGGCGAATAAAGCTGATGATGGTTTCTCTTTGAGCGTAATGAGTTAAATCCTCTTGCTTCATCCGTTCCAAAACCGACAACATTTTTAAAGCTTATTGGCGGCTAGTTGCCGCGTTTCGCGGGTCACGGATTAACGTTGTCGCACACCGCGCATCGCGCAATTACGTAGCTAATGCCGGCCACGAAAAATGTTTACAATAAAATGTCGGCTCGTTTCACCAAAGAATTAAACGCCGCATTGCCGTGTGCACCTACGGCCCATTATGCCACGCGCCGATTCATTACTCCACGCAGCTGGTACATGTATGCGCGGAAATATATTCAAGAGATTACGTTATGCACAGTTCAGCGGGGATTAGAGAAATTCAATTATGACTATTACTTTAATACGCTCGCTAACTAGGTATTGAAAGAAGTTTCGGTAGCGAACGATTACGGCGTAACTGTTCGATCAGACCGTTTCCGCGGAAGCCGCAAGCCGAATCGGAAGCTGCTTGCGGTCTGCTTTCATCGATTTCCATCCAACTAGCTTCCTACGGGAAGTCAGCCTGGTGGTAGAAGGTCTCGATCGAAAGGCAACAAGAAAATCCAAGTGTTTCAAGGCTGATCGTAAATCCAGACGCTATCGGCGTCCTCCGCACTATGGTCCTGCGCAATTAATCGCGTAAGTGCATCCCAAGTGGCTCTAGCCGGGCGAACCTACTCCCCATTTATAAGTGAGGGCTCGATTAATTTCGATCAACGCCGGGCCGATCGATATCAGGTAATTAGCAGGCGAAAAAGCCGCCGGCGTCGGGGGCCGAATCTCATTAATCTCGAATTCGTAGCAGCCGGACGCGTATATCGCGCGCTTTTTCGAGCCGCCCGGCCGGAAGCGCGAAACGGAGGAGCACGTTTTCCCAAACCCTCCCGACGTCTCGACCCGTCTGCCCCGAGTTTCCCTCTGTCCCGCTCCCGACGCTTTTCCCCCGCGCTTTCCCCTTTATCACCCGGAGCGAAGCTTGCGAGGCCGCGAGCTCGCACGAAGATTATCGAGCTCGCACGAAGCAGGGGTGTCGGAAAAGTGGGGTGCACGGGGGTAGGGGTCCGGACTAGGTACACGCCGGAGTGATGCGCGGGGTGGGGTTGGGGGAGGAAAGAGGTGGAGGTTGGCTGAGTTTGGGGGCGCAGGTTGGAGCGAGGATGGTATCCGTGCGCGAAAGTTCGTAGGCAGCATCCAGTGACATCGCGGAGCTCGGCGCGCGCGTTTCGTTCGTGACGAAGGAGGTTTCGCCGCTTCTTCCGCTCGGTTCCCTCGATGTTTGGCGATCGGGGCCAGCGCGAGAATCGCTCGCCTCAGCCGAGCACCGACCCGCGTTCCCCAAATACTCTCCTACCCGATTTTCCATCGCCACCGAGGCGTCGGCGCTTTGACGAGTGAAGTCGACGCTCGTTCGCTGGAATCTGTGACCGATTTTTGTGTTTACACCGGAATCCTCGCTGCGCTCCAATCGGATACGCAGGTGGTTAGCCTTCTTCTCTCTCGACGAAGCTACGTCACCGCGGACGAGGTGAAGGCAGGTCGTGGTGCGAGATTGTTGCAGCGGCGATCGATGGAAGTAGTGCGTGAGAACGCGGACAGAACTCGAGAACAGTGCAAAACAGATATGTTGCTTGGGGTTGGAGTCGTGTGAGTAGCGTGTCCTTAGGGCACCCGATGACAAGACACAATACCACGTGTTCGCGGCGTAATTCACCCTGGACCTGAGTTCACCTCGCAGGGATACACCTGCAGGGCAATGTGGTGAAAGTGTGAACAGCAGTGTGTGCTTGGAGTGGATACCGTGGCTACTGGCAACGGGGACTGCGAGGCTTCCTATCTGACAGGTAACGCACACCCTTCTTCAAGCAATTCTAGAAATTATTTTCAGTGATGTCTGTGTAAACAGGTGAGGGAAGAACAAGCTCCGCTTCGTAGTGAAACCATACTAAAATAAAGAAAAATTCCTCTTAATTGATGCCATTAATCCTATGGCTTTTACTCTGAATGCTCCGAATGGGGAAAAATACATAGCAGAAAACGGTTTCGTTGATATCAGCCGGGGTATTTTCGATGCATAATTTTTCACGGAAAGGCATTTATCCGCGCTCGAAGTTCTGATGGATGTCACCATTTATCAGTCCCGAGCTGGGTCTTTGTCAACTAGCATGACAGAAAGGGTATCGCGAATTACGCTTGCCCGATTTTATTTCTATTTTTCATTGGCGTCGGTCGCGCGACGAACGGTAGCGCCGATGAACGTGCGCGTAGACTCGTCGCTCGTTGGTCGATAAAAATAATACATTTCAATCTGTGATGCGCAAAACGACAATCATCCCGGCATTTGTTCATCGCTCGCCTGGATCCTGCTGATATGTGCACTGCCTCTCCTCTGCACATAGTAGGTACACAGTTATGTACGCGTGGGAATACTCCTGACAGATGTAGACTCCGCTTCCCGATGGCGTTTTCCCGAGGATACCGTAATGCAACCCCCTAACGACATCGTTACGTAATATGTTCCGCGTCGACTCCGGTTCCCATCAGCGTTACTTGTTTCGAACAATGCAGCATTTAATAGGAAAGAAGCTCCCTCGCGTGCGTGCAGCTGGAATGGCTGGAATTTAATTCTTTTCCCCTCTTCGCGCGATGCTTATTGACGCTGAATTTTCACGAGCTCCCCCGCGTTGATAAAGTATGCTTTCCAAATGTTCATTTAGGGCGAGTATCGTTGGGGGCGTGCAAGAATGAATACGAAATTGCACGGAGAATATGAAAGCTTCTCTCTTAAAAATGGGTCCCTTCGAGAATAGCTTTATGGCGGCGAAGTTGGGGAGCGGGACACGCTTGATGAACGAAAGTACAAGTAACTGCCTATTCGAAACTTCCGAAATATGCCACTTCCTCGCAGTTCTCGTCGTGAAGCTAAAGTTCGCGCGAGAAAAAAAACAGCTGCGTGTACTCTGAGCCATCCACTCACGGTAAATTAAGTACTCCACCATGTACCATCCAGCTCCATTTTCTTCTGAAAAACAACTCGTTGGCTTGAGCGCGAGACACTTTTGTATAATCGACCTGCAAGCTGGAACGCCAATTACCTCTAAAAAGCCAATTGGCCGAGGTTGAATTACGTATTTGCTTCCGAGAGGGGAAAGATTTTAGTGGAAATGGAATCCGTCACTGGAAAGGGAAGGAGTAAAAGACCCCGCCTGTTTTCTCAGAGATTTCCTAAACGAAGTTGAAGATAACTTCGTTAGCAGCTCCTTTAAGGCGATACGGAAACGTGCCCTTTTGATCGAGTCTCGGAAATTAGCGCCGACTTAAAACATTAGACTGTCTGAACGAACGGTGACCTAAGATACCGAATGCATCTCGATAAATCTTTAGGAATCTGAAGGGCGACGGGCCTCCCTCGCGTTCGAGCTCGTTAATGGCCGTTTAACAGCTTCGTGAAAAGACGAGGCGACTCGAACTCCTCGATATCTTGTCCATCTAACTTCCTACGAGAACGTCGCCGGTCATTACTTCAAGGTCCTCGAACCCCTCTCATACTTTTTACCCATTTCACCGTCGAAACCTTCGAGTCCCATCAGGGCCACGAATCGATGAAAAATTGCGCGTTAATAACGCGATGTAAATTACTTTCCAAACGCCCCTGGCGTTATCTTGTCGAGTTCGCGGGCATTTCTCTCGATCTCGAGCACCAGGGATTCCTTTGTCGATAGAGCAACGGGGGGAATAAAGATTGCAAAATGCGAGCACGTCACGTGTATCTGGAGAAACGCCGGGTTGGTACAATAACAGGAATAAAGCGGACAATAAAGTCCTCCATTTCGTCGAAGATGCATTTCCAGTGGACAGGGCCGCCGGTCACGTATCTAGTGTACGATAGTTCAGCTCGAAAGTAGAGGGAAAGTAAGTTGGCGTGTGTGTCCGACGTGGAGCACATCAGAAAGACAACTCCCTTTTTCGACGGCGGTACCAATACGGTAACTTCCTGCCACGTTTCCTTGAAGCACCCCGAGAAAAGGGGTGAAGGCACACGAGCAAAAAGTACTTACAAAGTGTCGTAGACGCTGAACGTGTTCCGCAAGGAATGGGCGCGGACCCTCCGCCGATAACGCCGATCTCAGGAATCGAATCTGGTCCCGCAGCAGCCTTCTACCCCCGTGTTTCTCTCGAGGACGTTCAGCACGATTTAGGTAGCGTTTTCATAAATCGCGAATCCCTCCACGTTCCACGATTCCTCGGAATCATTCACGATCTATTTGCCCCGAATATGTTTACGTAGCTTTACATTTCGGTCGCGTGGCTGAGCGTCTTTCGGAGCGTTCGCAGCTGGTCCTCCTCCATCGGGCGCCCTCTCTTCTCTTGATCCTCTTTGCAAGATTATTCCCGTTGCAAAGCTACCGCGGCAGAAATTTTTTGCGGTGCGTCGATTGAAATATCCAGGGAAATTTGCTGATACTTGAATATAGGTACGTTCCGTTTTCGAATGGCTCGCATAAAATTATTCATGCAGGTCGTTACGCTCTGTTATAAAGAACGATAAACATTGAAAAACACTTGGAAAACATTGCTGCTAGCATGCTTGCTTTTGTTCACGGAGAACCGCCCGCAGGAGATGTTCGGCTCCCGCTGTGACCAAGAAATACAGAAAAGGGCGCGGGGTGGATTGGATAAAGATCGCGAATAGGCAATGGGCGAGGGAGAATCCTCGATTAAATCTTCTAGCGTCAAAGATGAGCAGCAGTCGTCGGCTAAACGGACCGTATGAAATTCAATTCGATTTTCTCCTGCTGTTTCCCTCTCGCCCTACGGCCATTCGCGATCATTCGATTTTCATGGGAGCCCTTGTAACCGTATTGTTATTAATTCCACGAGCCATTACAATTTTTCGCTACTTCGTATCTCTGCGTCCCGATCGACGACAACTAAGACACTTCTTTCCCGTATAAAGAAATATTCTCGTGGAGTTTGCAAATTTGTGTAACGGCATAATATTTACAGATTCTTCTATATAATTCCTTTTCCCTTTCACAAAGAGAATACCCGCAGCTGTGGTTATTTTTCGGAGAGCTTTGGGTAACGTTTGCGATTTTTGTCAACAGGCACAAGCGATTGGGAGGAAAAAGCGTAAACGTCGATAGGATGGTTCGAGGGTGAAATAGTCAAGAGACGTTCGTCAGTATGCTGTGGATATTGATTGCAGTGGCGTGCATCGAGGTATCGACCTTTGCCAGCGCACAATCGAAAAAAAACACTTCTACTCAAGAAGATGCGAACAACACCGAGCCCGATCATCCGAGTAAGTATTAACCCGAGTAATGTTGCTTTCTATACTGATTCATTTGCGAGAGGATACAACCTCCGCTGTATCGAACGGACCAATCGAGTACATAAGGCAAGCATTTTCTCCACGCAAGGCAAGCATTTTTTTCACGCGCACGTCACGTTCCCGTGAACGAGGAAAAACAATTTGTTAAAATAGCTGCACGAACGTGCTGGGGCGAGAGACTGCTCTCTTTAGCCCGTCGTGCGTTATGGGAGCGGGCTAGGTAGCTCGGAAAATAGAGAAACTACTCGCGCAAATTGCCGTGCAAAAGTTTTTCTCTAATTTATCTGCACGCCCCGTGCACGCCGGGGGAATATCAAAATTAATGTTTAATAGATACGTGGCCGGAGATTAGATTCGTGGAAACTCGTTGAAGAACTTTTTCCGATACGCATGCAGCACCGTGGCAAATCAAAGGACGACGGGGCCCGGGACAACGAAGAAATTTCGCGAAAGTTGAAATTGAAAATATTAGAGCCGGGTAAAAAGCTGGAGAAAAAGGGAGGCGTATCGGCTTTGGAGTTTAGATTCCAAGCGCCCGCTCGGCTCTTCGAAACTGTTCTTCGGTTAATTGAATCGAAAATAGAGTCGAGCATCAGTCGGCTGCGCTGTTATCGGCGAAGGAAGAAGAACGTGGTAGGACCGCCGATGAATTGCCGGAGTTCGTAATCGGGGTTTAGCGGATTAGTCGAGGCTCTATAGAGCGTGCACTTTAGAAATCCCGGACGAAACCAAACTAATTAGATATGTGCGGTGGGCGGTGCGCTCTGGGACATACCTACATATATAATTAATGCGGTGCACCGAGTAAATGAGAAATTAATTACGATATGGAAATCAGAAGGATCCCTCGGCCTGGTTTAGCATCGTTACCTAGGGACCCCAGTCCCACACGGATAGGTATACGTTTCTTTGACGCGGACGCACGTACTGAACGTGAACTCTGACCAGGCACGTGTTACGAGGATGTAGCACATGTGCCGGGCTAAACTGAATCCCCGCTTTCACGGAGGGGATGATTGGAAAAGCGGAAAATCCGTCGCGCGGATTTCAAAGAACGCGGGGCAAAGCGAAGTCCGCCCTCTCGCAACTCCCTGACCACCGACGACGATTGCTTCCTTTTTTATTCACCGCGTACCTAGTTAAAAGATCTCGCAGAATTTACATAGGAGCCGCGCTCGTTACTAGTCATTCTCGATGTTCCGTGCGTAGTCTCTGAGAACCGGCCACGAGCGGAATCGATCTACTTAGTTGGACGGTTAAATATCGAGTTAAGTATCGAGGTAACCCTGTTGTTGAAGCCAGGCCAACGAAACTATCCAGTTTACTCTACGTGCTCTCGGAAGCATCTCCGCTAGCTTCTTGGTCAGCGCTAATCTCGTTCGAAGACCCAGACCCACTGGCATCGACGACTCCCTCGGGTCCGTCTTTCGACTTCCTTACGCGGAGAGAGAGAGAGAGTAAACCATCGACTCGCTGGGTTTTTCCAAGTTTCTCGGTAAACGGATGGTTAAAGGGTGACGATGGCAGAGGGTAATAAAATTCAGCCGGCAATTAGGTCGAGTATTCTTCGGGCTCAGCCGAGATAAAGTTCTTGGTTACTCGTAATCTCGTTGATTAACGAAGGTCGGCCGAGCTCCTCGATTTTTAAAATGAACTTTAAGCCAATTAGAAGGAACGGGTATTAACAAAATAGAAAGTGCGCCTTGTCCTCGAGCGTCGAGGAACTTCGCTGCGCCGTCCCGAGGATCGATTAAGGCTCCCGGCTCGTTTTCGAAACGCGTGGCGTACGGCACCAGTTTCGCTCGAGAAGGGAAACAGGAGGCGGGAGTGTTTGGAGCGGTGTAGTTGAGGCTGTCGGGAAGGGTAGCGGCAAAATAGGGGCGTTCAACGTGGCCCGCAGAATAACATTCTTCGATTTCTGTAATTTACATCGATGTTCCCGGCAACCGAGATAGCTCCCCGCTACTAACGAGTTTGTGAGCTCGCTAAAGTATTTTCTTTAGTGGACTCAGCAAAGAATTCTCAAGTCCGGCGAACTCTTTAGTAGACTCCGGCTGCTATAGAGCGCAATCTGCTTTCACGGTTATTGGATTCCAGTGTTCGCAAACAAACGGGGCTGACGCGTAAATTCGAGGCACGAGTGCGCGGCCCGCGTAAAAGTCGATCGGTGGAATCGGTGTACGCGGCTTTTGCAACACAAATTTACCGGCTGATCTACTCGAAGCTTTGCCTACACGAACAGCGAAATTTGTTTAATTCGCCAAGGCGATCGCGTGAAATCGCAAACACTTCTAAAAACGCCGAATAAATGGGAGGAAAATATCGCGGCGGGGAATAAAACGAACCATTGACGCTCTCGAAGACCCTACATCCCGGGAAAAGTAATATGATTTCGAGCGGCAAGTATTTTACCGCGGAAATACGTTTAAAGGTACGCGGGAGAGAAATCTACGGTAAATGCACGGGCCCTTAAGTGTCCTTTCAAGGGGTGGAGGGTGCTCCATCGCCGAGAAGGGTCCGTTGCGGGGTAAAAAAAGGGAGAGAAGTGAAATATCGTGGAAAAATTACCTCCCGGGGGGGATACCTGAATGGAGACCGGTTTAGATAAAAATTTCCTACCTTTGTCACGGCTCTCCCTAATTAAAGGTTCCGAGATTAATGCCGTAATTTTCCGGTGCCTCGGGCAATCGATACGCTTTCCCTCGGACCATCTCCGCCGAATCCTTTTCGGATCCCCCGGCGTCGATTTCCACAGAGGCCGCGTCTCCTGCAATATTCGTTTTAACGCGTGGATACCAAGGAGCAACTGTTCCCGCGACCCCGTCACCAGCTGCAAGCATTACTCTCCGTCCGTACGTACATTTTCACGTACGAAATTAAAGTTTTTATCTGGCCTCGGACATTAGGAGTTGCCCCACTCCCCGCAGCTGCTAAGGAGGACACATTAATTCACCGAAAACGCGCGAGAAGTTGGAAGAACGATTTGCAGCCGCGATAATATAAATTGCCATTCCGCGAATTGCGTTAAAACTTTGCAACCCGGCCGATAGATCACTTTAAAAGCTGCAGGCGATTCGAAGTTGCTGCACATTTTGCGCGGCGGCGATTGTTCCTACCGGCGAGCGATTCCCGCGGCATATCATTTGCCGCAGCCTGAAACTATCTAATGAAATTCGTTACACCGCGGGCCACGTACTCGTTCCGGATACAAGCTGCTTTCAGCCACTGTCTCGCGTCTCTTCTTGCAGCGACGCCGGCACTAGACCCAGCTGCTTACTCGAAACAACGATCAAGCCGCTCTAACGAGTGTTTAAACTAAGCTTGTTAACCATCATGGACCAGCAAGAAGCGTCGATGCGAAGCGAGAGGGTGTGCTGGGATCGTACGGCCGACGAGGCGGCTTGGTCCCTTCGAGAACAGCTATCCTTCCCGCCTCGCCTCTTATTTCACACTCGCCCCCCGTCGCAAGTAGTTTCAGATTTACGACCCGCTGGCTGGAGAAAGTATTAATACCGTGCCAAGTAATTGCATTCGCCAATCGACGGGGGACTGGATTCGGGGGGCTCGTTGAACTCAGAGATGGGCAAAATATTATTTGAAATAAAAATTTGATATATAAATTTTCAATTCATATATAAATTTTGATTTCAAATAATTTTTTGCCTATATCTGATTGAGTCTAGCGTTTGTTCCGCGTCCAATTCAGGGGGACAGCGGGCGAACTTGTAATTTTAATCCCTCCCGTGTAATTAGCTGGTAAAACCCGCTCAAAGCGGCGAATCGATAATAGGAAAGCGCTCGAGGAGCCGATATTTTGATAAAGTCTCTTTAGGACGCAGTTCTGAATTAAACTTTAAATAATAATTAGCTAATCACGAGCAACGGACAAACGTGTGCTACGGGGATTTCGTATCCCTACAATAAGCCGTAATCAACGGTGCCAAATCCGTGCGCGGATGTATTCGTCGTGCCGAGGGGAACGGCCGTTCGATGTGCCTACCATCCAACCAGCTATCCCCTCGCTTCTCCAACTCTGCCGATAAAAAGAAAAATTGAGCGAAAGTCGCGTTAACATTTTCTGCGCGCTTGGAACTCGTATCGCTCGCAGCTGACAGATATTCATCCGTTTTCCTAGAAAAAGTCCACCGTTTAAGCTCGAGCCGGTGAACGGCCGTTGACCTGATTTCTCCACTAATTTCTGCCGTCCTACGATTGTAATCCGTAGCCCGAGTAATTTAACAAAATCCTAGAACACCCACCGTAGAAATCGGATATCGTTTCCGAACCTCGATGACTCGGCGGCAAGGTCGGTGAAAAGCTTTTGAATTTATTTTTGCATCAATGTGTATACAGCGTTTGCAATTGGACGTTTGCTTGTGGCTGTGCTGCGCGTTCGCTCGGGCGAACTGGCGCATGTAGAACGAAAATTCGGACCGGCGATTGAACGAGCCCCCAAAGTTCGAAACACAGGCTGTCAGAAGTGCGGACCAAGAGAGAAATAAATACAGCGTTCCGTATTCCGAGCTTGACGCGTCGTTATTTCAAAGAAACAAGTATCTATTTTTTACAAAAAGATCTTTTCGCAGTCTAGCAGAAGCTTGCAGCTCGCGTCCGATCTGCAGCTGATGATCAACGATCGAGCTGAAAAAGTCTTCGCGTTGATTAAAACCGAGGAACGGTGCGCTATCAAAGAGAATCAGCGCGTCTGTGGCTAATGTTGCAAAATGCGCTGGTCAATGAAACGCCGTCATTAAATAACGGCCGATACAATCGTGCGCTAACATTGCGCTTGCAGTTGTGCAAATAAATTCGCGATAATCGATATATGCGTGTACACGAGCAGCGTTTGCTTAATGTGCCAGCGACGCATCGATTTCTGTTACTCGAAAAGCGTTCCCTACCAACAACGTTTCATCGGCTTTGTCTCTCTACCTGTCCGCGCCTTTGCCACAGACGTTGCACCGATCCGTGTTTCCGTCGCGTCGATGTCGTCTGCGAAGTTTTATTTAGGGCCCAGACGGAGCGCAGCTTGCAGCTAAATTGCGAGGTGAAATTTACACGAAGCAAGAATGCGGCTGCGAGAATAACGGCAACGCGACAGGTCAAAAGAAACAAACTAACTGGTAATTAATCCGGTTACACTCGCGAACGAATCGAATGTCCTCAAAGGTTGGTTTTCCGCCGTCGGTTTTCCCATACCGTGTGCCGAATTTCGGAAATTGCATTAGCCTTGCCCACGGCGCGCGTGGCATTCGTTAACGATTGCGTCAAAGCACTTCGGAGCTTTGCGCATCGGGACAACTTGCGCTCTTTTTTTTTCAGCTGATATTTCCGCGCGGAACGAAGTAACTCGCAAGTTCTCTCGTTAGAGCAGATTATCTTTGAATACACGCTGCACGAGATTCCCATGAATACGTTACCATAACGCGGGCTCGCGTGCTCGTTGAAAGGCAAAAACAACTCCACGCAAACTCCAAATGAGATTTCGAGGGTTTGCTAAAAACTTCCTGCCCGCCTACCACGCCCGTCAAATCATATAATTTAATATTAGTCCGCGCATTAATAATCTGTCGCCCTCGACCACGTTCCAGCGTAATTCACTCTTGGTTACAGGTCGATCGATCAACGTGATTAATACACAGCCTCTGATTAAGCGGGAGGCTCTTCGCGTCGAAAATTTTTGAACGCCCACGCCGGACAGAAATTGTTCTTCTTATACGAAGTTTTAATTACGCGCGGGTGATGAACGACGCGTCGGAGTGCCTAAAATTCTCAAGGCTGTCACTCGCATCTTTTGTGTTCTCGTCCACTCGTCGAGGGAACTCGAGGAGACCGCGGCGTTGAATGAAATTTAGAAGCGTGTTCGTTAATTGGAACGAAGGAGAGGAGTGTTTACCAGATGTTGGATGATTAAACCAGAAGGATCGTGAAAACAAATTAAAGCCCGTGGAAAAAAGTTTGCTTGAAGGGGACGAAGGCGCGTGGGCGCGTTATAAAATGGTGGCGGTTAAAATTTTCGCGGAGCATCGCGCTTAAGAGCCGGAGGAAAGTAGCGTTTCCTTTCACTGACAATCCGTGTTTCCCCGAAGAAAGCGGTGGTAAAACTCGACGCGTACAAAGCGGCATGCCTGGAGATCGCAAAGTAGTGAAGTGGTGCGCGAGGGTCGGCCGATGGATCTGCTGGAGGCGGTCGAAGTTTTAATTAATCGGCAGCACGAGGCCACGGGGCCACGAGGTATTTTTATTAATTTTCCTTTCCTTCTTCCTTTATCCGGCGTGCTTCCCGACGGGTGCTCAGAATCAGCTTGACCCTAATAGCGTCGCGCTACCCGAATGATAATTGCTCTAAAGTTCAAACGGTCCGCGTGGCGCGCCGCCACGCGTTGATTACGTTTATCTCGAGGAAACTTTCGCGCTTAGAAATGTGTTCCCCAGCTTGGCCCGGTCGCGTAGTCTCGCGCCTTCCCCGCGAAGGTGTATATTATCCGAGCGGTGCAGTCGCAGCCTCGGTTATCCCCGAAAGTGATTACACGCGGAATCGTAGAATCGCGATAACTCCGGCGGGCTTAGTCGAAAGTGGGATTAGTGAAAGGAAAGGCAGGATAAACGGCGGCTAATGTCTTACCGCCGTCCAATTATCGCGAGTGACCAGGTCTCGCGGAGAACTCTGTAGCTCGGTGTTCGCGCGAGCCGTGATTCTCTGTCCCTTTGAACGGGCCGCTCTCGTTTCCTCTAAAAACCACCGCCCATCGATAATCGATCTCCCATTCCGACGAGTTTGACGCTCGGAGAATCGAATCCGCCGTCGGCTATATAGTGGGGCGGCGTCGCTGGCTCGAAGGTATACTCGTTAACGACGTTGACGTCGGGGCCCGATAATCCGTAGTCAATTAGCACGATAACCGATTTCCAGGCTTCCCTCGTGCCACACACCACTCAACGTATCCACGTCCCTCGGTTTTCCGTCCCCTGGACGCGGAATCTGCACCCGGCTATACCTCCCATCATCCACTACCTCCACGACGTCCTTCCTCCTGATTCCTGCTGAATGCAGTAACGCTGTTTACCCCATCGGCTAAATCGTCCAGCATATACGGCCCCTGGTAACTGCATTGGATGGATGCTACCTGCGATAAGGGCTCGATGCACCCTTGCCTAGCACCGTTACGACCCCACGACCGATCCGACCACCCCAATCCACGGATATCTTGCCACGATTACACCCGAAACCAACGTCGTTAACCTTACGCTCCCCGGGGCCGAAAATTATTTCGTCCGGACGCGTAGTTTCGTTAAAAGCTCTCGTGCACTTCAAGTTTCATTAGAAAACTAGAGCACTGACCCATCGTAAACACTGATCGCCTCGCACCTTTCCAGTGAAACCATCCGCGGGATCTGTCGTCCTCAACGAACGCGTTACGTAATATCGCGTAACGTATTCGGGAAACGATCACGTCCAATGCACGCGAGAATATTCGCGTATTATCAGCGCTAATTCGATACCGCTCGTTACACCGATACTTCTTCGTCACCGGCGCGAACGTTCGCTACGCGCTTGGTCAATTATGTTTTCAAGCTAACTAATCACACATGCCACGGATGAATAATTACAATCGCGTTTGTTTAATCACCGTTGAATGATTCACACCCGGCCTCGATGAGAGCCAGCGCGACCTCGATGAGCCCCCAGAAGAGAGAATGTATTTCACAGCAGTTTTGGGGAACATTTTCGATCAGTAAAATGACTCTGTGGCGCGATACCCTCGCGAACAATGCGAGCCATTACAACCACGGGAATTATTATAATGGTATCCCGATAGCGTTCGCTGCGGTCTCATTATCATTCCGCGTAAGAAACTAGCAGACGCGAGTGTGGGGGTTTAGTGGCTGAAGATTAGGAACACTTTCAATTAAATTAATCTATTTTCGGCGCACAGGTTCGGTCAATTTTGAACAATAAATAAACAAGCTATTTAGTAATAATTTATAAAAGCTTTCGACGTTTCGATAATTATTATTATTATTATTATGTCTTTATTACTCTAAAATGATAACAGCAAAAAAGATTAATGATTCAGATCTTCTTCAGGAAAGTTACGAAAAATTTTTAAAATACTTATGCTGTTGGAATTGTTCAAAATTGACCGAACCTGTGCGTCGAAAACAGATTAATTGATATTTACGGTCGAAATTATACTTATAAATAACTTTCAATTAAAGTTTTACACAGTAACAATGTTCCTTTTAATCTGTTGGGTCTTTTGAAACTAGAGGTGTAAACTTGACTATACAGCGGAGTTTCAATTGGAAATGTTTTATAAATAAAGCAGCTGTAACATTCTCCATAACGGACCAAGCGCAGAAAAGGGAAATCCAGGAAGAAAGGGTGTATAGGGATCGATTTAGCTTTCCTCGGATAAGTACCGTTCGCTGCCGATGAAGAGAGCATAAGTTGCAGTGGTAACGGTCGATGCCAGGTCAGGCAGAGTAAATCGCGATAAGAGCTTCCCGACGGGGAACAAGTCCGAGTTTCTTTCTGACGTGATCCTTAAGCGAGCCACGACTTTTCGAACGGCACAAAAACCGTATGGAATGCGAAAGAATGGGCGAGCGAGGGGGGGAAGGGGGAGGTGAATGAGGAGAAGATAAAAGAAGGCTAGCGTGCAGCGCTTTCGATTTCAAACTGAATAATGCAGTCGGTGCCGTGATCTTTGCCATTCCCTCGAATACAATTTCTCTGTTGCGAACAACCAACTCCTACCAACAGGCAACCGTCTCCGTTCCCACGTCAATTACATCGATCCCTTTCCGCTCGTTCTTTATAACCAATCTCTGGAATGCGCGCTTTTTTCCTCCCTTTGCCCCGAGGCGCGGTTACTAAAAGGAAACGGTAAAGCGGGACAACGGGGGGTGGGCTGACGGGCACTCGGGGAGGAAAAAAGGAGCTGGGAGACACTGCCGAGTCGGTAACAAAGCAAAGACAAACTTGTCGATTTTCTTGCAAATGAAGAATCAGAACGGGGAGCCGATATCGCGACCAACCATTCCCATTTAAATGCAAGCTTTTTCAGAACTCTGTGCCGTTAGGATCGAAGATCCCGACCGTCGCGGTTCACTAATTTCCAGGGAATCTTACGGAGATCTAGCAGCAGTTGCGTCGCGCTCCCAGCTTCCGCGGAAACGACCTCGATAAAGGATTTGCCCCGTTTAATGGCAACGCCACGAAAATTTCCCTACGCAATCGGCCATCGGTTGACTCGCAGGAAACCGCTGAAGCCGGGAATGGCTTTCGATCTTCGCTGTTCCGTAAACTGGTCAGTTAGTAAACAGCGAATGAGCCGGGAGCGTTGGTGGGAGGGCCCGACTCTTTGGCCGGCGTCCAGCATCTCGTTCGTCGATGGATTTGACGTGTACTCGTGAAACATTTCTCATCGAGCCTGTCGACGCGCGAACGTACCAGCGCGTACGTGTACTATCTTTTTTTTCTACGCTCCAACAAATCAAGATTAAGCAATGGGGCGCAAGATTTATCGACGCCCCCGGCGCAATTATTTCCACCTTTGTCAGGCCTGGCGTTCGTAAATCATGGATGATTGAAACGAAACCGAAATGCTTGAAAAGGTGCGCGGATCCGCTGTCGATAAACAATGCTATAAAATTAAGCCGAGCACGCACGTGCCGGCGCACAGGTTCGATTCGCGTCGTAAACCCGGACGCAAACACTGGCATTCGCGTGCGCGAGTTCTGCTTTACGATGCACGCAGATTTTGATCGGCGTAAAACGAGCGTTACGCGGTGCCGTGTGTTTGGAACAAAGTCGCGGGACACGGTTAAAAGGTGAATGGGTGGTGGCGATAAACGTGCCGGACTGTTTGCGAATTACCGGCAGCCTCGCTGCGCGCTCCATGAGAAAGGGTGATCCGAAACACGGGAACGTTGACACTGGCAACGATCACCGCTCTCCCCATTATCCCTCTGCCCTTTAATGCATTTCAGAAGTACCGAAACCATCGTTCCCGTTAGTCCCATAATCCCCCGGCTGAGAGCCAACGTTTTCCCGGGGTATTAGAGTCGAGGGATGTTCGAGTAGCCTTGTCTTCCTCCGACCACCCATATCCCCTTTTCTGTTATTCCATTAAACTATGTCTAGCGGTGCGTACTGCGTGCGGTCCCGAGCATTCTAAAATAACTAAATAGACCCTGTTGTTCCCGTTTGTCTATACTGGACAAATGTTTCGAGACGGCAAACGAAGCGTCTGATCCTGTGAAAGTTGCGATCCATCCTCGATGGGCTCTCGATACTAGTGTAACTGAATAAAGCACCGGCTCCGTTCAGAACCAAAAGCCACAGAGACAAAGAACCCCTAGATTTGCGTGCAGTCAAATGTCCACGCGGCTCGTCCGTCTGTTTCGATCTCGTTTCTGTGGAATACTCGTGCGGCACAAAGCGAGCCAACTCTGTCGACTATTTCGCAGACACGACTCGCAGCCCGGTGTATCAGAAATCGTTCTTCAACTTTTATTTCCCTGTTATACTCCGCATTCGTTGCTATCGAGCGTATTCCTTAAACAAGCTCGCGACGACTGCAAAGTTTATCTTTCCAACGCAAAGGCAACTACCTATACGTACATATTGCGTTTAAGAAAACTTCATTTCTCGCTGATTGTGAGTACGCAAGTTTGCCACGACAGTTGTGCAATCTTGCCGACGATATCTATGTAGTTATATATACAATCTCCAAGTCTGAATTTCACTTTGACGGGGAATGAAAGTTGCAGAGGTTTTAATTTGCCGCGTCGATGGGTACCGAGTATATGCTTGGTAATTTACACGACGAGATGGTTTCTTTGCCAGGACGATATTTCTCATCACGAGACGTTTCGCGGTATTTTATCGATCGAGGGTGTAACGAGCCCGGCCAGTTAGGATTTTCCTCGTCGCCCATGGTTTTACCCTTTGTCGAGATACCGCGATCCGATTCAGCGCCCTCCTAGCCGCTAGATTTCCCGTCCAGCCGTCTTTCAAAACTTTCACTCCCCCTCGTCGTTCCATTTTCCCTTACCGCGGAATAAAGGCTCGTAATGTATGCAAGCCAGCTGCACCGAAACCTTTACGACCCGTTTTCTCTGCAGGCCGGCATTCCGTCTCGGCGACCGGACATAAAGAACCAGAAAGATATTCTGCTTGGCCTATTCTTTTCAGACTCGCTTCCAAGTGGAAGGCATCCGTTAAATACGGAATTTCGCGAGCCTTCGAAATCATTCTTCGTACATACCTCTCGCGCTCCCTCCTTTACTTTGCCACTCGAATTTCTTCTAGCGGAAACGCTGCCCTTTCATCTTCTCGGGCCAAAAAGTATCGCCACGGTACACATCTCCGGTCGCGGCATAAAAGTTTCCTGCCGCGGTGAAAAATTAATAAAATGTATCGAGCTCTCTCGTTCTAGAGATGTTTTCAAAGAGTCCAGCTTGATTGGCGCGCATCGACTCGCATAGAATTTACTTTCTGTATATAATCATTACGATCGAAGCAAAGGCGAAGCGGAACGAAATTTCTTGGGACACGGAGGAGACTGTGGGTGGGTTCGCTTCAAAATTCTAGTCCGAGCTCCGCGTTGCAGCAATTATGCTCATCAACAAAAGTGTCAGAGGCAGGCTCGCTTTATTATATGTCCGCTTGCCGGTGCCGCGCGGCATTATTGTTTTCTAAAGAATTTAATTTAAATTCCGACCCGAGAAAAGTCCCGGCGCACAATGCAAAATTGTTTTTATCTAATACGTTTTGATCTACCTTAATTAGCTTCCACCGACGTCCTGCAGATAAGAATTCACAATTAATTAGCTTCCGCGCTGCTGCACGCTGTATCCACGACGACGAGTCTTCTCTGGAGGGTCTATTCCATGAAACTGATATACGCGAGAGGCACAATGAACCCGTTTCGTCACCCGTTAAGTCGGGACAAGAGGGCCGGTGACAAAAGCGTGCTCGATATTCCTGTTTTAACGACATTATCCGCGTCCCTGCGATAATCGCGATGCCTCCAATTCGGCGCTCCTCAATTCCCCCTCTATTCGCCTCGGATTACGGTGAAATTGTCTCTATCCAGAGACGGGAGCAAAACGTTTCAGGATGTTTCCGATCTTTTCGCTGGGGTTCCAGCCGGATCGAGCCGCGCTGGATGATCGAGTTAAGGGAAGTTCCGCTCGCGACGAAAGCTCATCCTTAACCGAGCGTGAACGGAAGGGCGGGCCGTTGAAACATTTTTGATTCGATTCTCCAATCTTCCGCGCGTAAATCTCGGTCTCGCGGCCGGCCGTACGCGGCTCCAGACCGTAGCTACTGGCCGAAACGAATTTCTGCATTACCGCGTAACAGTTTGCCGGAGCACGTACTCGCGTAAAGTCGTTGTAACGCGAACGTAAATGCAATACGTGTTTCCGTGCTAAAATGCACGGAGCCTCGAAACGTCCCCTCGTCGGGACGAGCGCCGCGGCGACATCGACTTAAACGAATTTCACCGGCAAACTCCAGCTCCACAGCGACGTCGTCGTTTTCTCGCGAAGCTCGTTCTACTCGGTTGCGAGGGGGCACCGCGAACCGCGCAACGCGTGCGATAATTCTGACGCGCTGTCTTTCATCCCGCCTCTGGGCATTCTTCATTTCGATACCATCGAGAGAGGATACGCGGACAATTCACGGGTGGAAAGAATAGTGGATCGAGCGGCTCGATAAATAACGCGACGACGGATGTTTCCCGTGGGAGATGATTTACGAGCCAGACCGTAAATATTCCCGTGTACGTCGACGTCGATTCGCGATGGATTCTTAAACAATTAACCCGCGGGTAATTATAGCGACGACGTTGAAAGCTCGACGACTGTCTGAGGTGTGTCCCAGTCGGAGCCAGGCGCATCGAAAGGCGCGACAATGCCGAACGCGGGAGGATTATTCATGAGCCGTCGCAGAAACGACACGGCGCGGCGGGACGAAGTTGCCCGATAAAAATCTGCATTATTGCCGGAAGTGGTCGTCGGTGGTAGGGAACAGTGAGTGTCGTGAACCGTGCTTAAGTGCCCACTTTGCGTCGAACGACCGACAACCGATTTGCTTTATGCACGGCTCCGCTATATTGCTCGAGGTTCTTTCGTCAAAAAAGTATTGATCACGATTTTCTTGAATCGCTGTTCGTTAGCGAGACGGGGCTTGGGTCTACAACATCCGTGACCGTTGCCACTTTCTGCAACCCATTTACGCGAGCATGTTCCCTGTGCAAAGCTGAAACTCCAACCGGCGCGTGGTTTATTTACAGCCGCGTGAACCGAGAATATTTTCTGGGCAGAGGCGGAAGAGCGTCTCCATTAATGCTTCAGTCACGGAACCGGCTTGTCGTGTTCCCTTGGCCCAGGCGTATTTTGCGATTTAAAAAATAATTTATTTCCCCCACGATTCTTCGCTGACGGTTTAATGCCAGCGGCGATTAAACCAGCCGTGTGCGTGCGCGCGATTTCCACCGGAGTGTTAAGGCATTGTATTTCATTGAGTGGGAGAAGCGTAACGTAAACCGTTTTCGAATACGTTCTAACGGGTTGAATACGAATAAGCAATAAATTATTTCCACCCTATTAACGTGACCGTCGATACTTCCTGCCTCTCGATAATGGATCACTGGCAGGTTTCTCTTTTTCGGAAAACCTGCCCGTAACTCCCAGCCCGCGTCATAATTCTTAATTCCGAAGGCACTCGAAACTCGCCGCGACCACCTCGGTAAAAGGTTTTTAAACGAGGTGTCGATACGTTTCACTTCTCAGGAAACGAAGGGGAATTAATTACTATTACAGTTTCGCGGAAATTCATGCGACTGGGAAACTCTTTTCTGCCTATAACTGTGACTCAACTGTCAACTGTCTTCGGTCGGCCTACTATTTCCATCACTGTACTTTACAATACTTCTCCATCTTTATTGCTGCCCCTCTGCTTCACTTTCAAAGAAACGCATAATTTTCCCCAGCCATAACTTCTTATTTGTCCTCGCCCGATAGTCGAGAGCACGCCGGAAAGTTTTCAACACGCTGTGAATGTGTTGCAGTACCCATGGAGTCGATACAGGGGGTGGCAGGACAGAGGGCGACTTTACCCTGCAATATACAGCCGCGAGAGCCGAACGACGCCGTCTCTATGGTGCTCTGGTTCAAAGAGGACAGCGGCGAGCCTCTCTACAGGTAAGCCATCATTGTTATTTACGAGGGATGCCTTTCAAATCACTGCGCCCCTATTTCCCCGATATTTCCAACCACCCCGTTGTCACTGTTCGGTCTCCCCATGCTCTTTCGACCGCGCATCACACGTCTGTTCTCAAAACATTGCATGGCTAAACCACCCCAGACCGTTTATTGTTACCCCAGCGACTAGCCACTAGCAAAACGAAGCTCGCGAACTACGCGAAGCCCGATGAATGTTCACTGATCACAGACATGTCTTACAAACCGTTCTTCCGCAGCTAACGCGACAGTTTAAGCGCAGAAGCTCGACGACTACGCGGAGCCTAGGGTTTCCTCGCAATATCCACGGACGGTTCTCTCGCGGATTTGCAAGCGATCCGGTGCACTCAGGCCCAAACCGACGATCCCGCTGCGAAACTGGGATTCCGTTAAGCTGCAAATCGCCTCCGTGTTCTATTCTTTGCGCGCCGCTGGCTGATTCGATCCCCGTAAATATCGCCTTTATGGAGAGCCCCATAAAATCGGGATCACAAGCATACCGAAAGTACCGTCATATCTCTCGAGTAGGTAACGCGCGCGGAGAAGCCCATTATCTTTCTCCGAAGCGCACCCATTTCCAGACACTTCTCCGCCATTTTTGTCTTTATTTCACGCGTCATCCCTTCACCCGCTCCCCGCCCCCGCTGTCTGAACACCGTTTTCTTTGTACTTATAGTCGTGGTCAGATTTATTGGCCGGTGAGTTCGGTTTCTCGAGCAGCGCGCGAGGAGAAATCAGCCACTACCACCTGACGATCGTGGATTGGCAGTCGAAGTTGCGGGAGCCCCGAAGGGTATGGTGGGGTAAGGGGAACGGTGCTCGACTCCGCCTGAACGATGCCGTGTGGCTGTTGTTTATTCATAGCGTAATAGTAGTGTGCGTTACGAATCGTATTGGCTAGGCATAGCCAATACGAGACGAAGCTACGGCAGAATCCCGTTAGCCGCTGGCCAAGCCTTAATTCCGAGTATGAGTTTCTCGCTTCTTTCTGGCCGAAGGGGGGAGCGAGATGGAACGCTTTGCAAACCGGTTTTCCAGTGCTCAGGGAACCGTACGACGGCCAGGCGTAGCCCGAGAGAGAGCGAGAACGTAGATAAAAGGAGCACCGAGGCAGGCAAGCGGTGTGGTGGGAGAATACCCCTCGCGAAACTCACCGGCCAATAAAGCTGAACACGACTTTAATTCCTACAACAGTGCCAGTATGTATAGGAATAGGAATCAGATTCACAATAAGAGAAAGGAAGATTCATTTCGCCCCAGCGGTTGTTCAGTCCCACCTCCGGTTAGCGGCAAACAGTTCCGTGTAACTAGAAAATCTCGGATCTAAGGGCAGCGGATGCCGCTCTGCAGGAACGAGCCGGGCATGCTATATGCGCCGGCATTATCGTGTCTCGTAAAAAGTCTTATTTCGCGCGGAGGAAAATACATAAAACCCACCGGAAACCCTTTTTTATTCTTCTCGCGAACGGTTGAACCATTCCGTTCGTACTTCGCCGCCGCTTGTACGAGCAGATAAAAACTTTCGAATGTTCCTGCCGGAGGCGCCAATGGCATTCGAGCTGCGGCAGCAAAATTCAATATTAATATTTAATCTCTGCCCGGGTGCCGGCGACGAGCAGGAAATTTGAGCAGGAAAAATACGAGCGGAATAAATTTTGTTGCGGGCATTGACGCTTCCCGAATCGGGCTAGAATTCATAGGATTCCTGGCGCTTCGTCATCCGTGGCGAAGCTTTTCCGCCGACTGCTCGGTATCTATGAGGGAGGCGATGCTAGGAATGGGTTTCGCGATTGCAGGGGGAGGCGAGGGGGGAGCGAAACACGCGGCGATCCTCGGCGCGGTCAATTTGCTAAAGAACGGTCGGGATTCCGATCTTTCGGGTGAGAATGCCGGTGGCACCGGGGAGGAAGGCGCGATCGATGATAGTTCGTCGCGAGGCTCGAGGAGGCAATAACGTTGCGCTCGGAGCTGGGCTTCTCAGCCGGAACCGGCACGAGCTTCAAGATGGCTGTCGATCAATCCCCTTGTTACTCATGCATTGGTACAGCTGTGTGTACATGCATAAATGAAGTTATACGGGCCACGCGAGTACGATCGGGCCAACAAATAGCGCCGCCTGTACAATATGCGCTCACAGCACGGCCGTCCTTTAATTAATGTGCTCCATCGTCGTAAAGTAAATGAACGTCGCTTATGAAATGCAAATTTGGACAGGGGGGCTTAATTAGAAGGCGTTAGGATTAGTCCGGGATTATTAGCGAGCTGTCAAACTGTTATTTATTCTATGAATATAAAGTCGTCGCATTTAGGGTGAATGTTCCAACCGTCTCGGTATTTCGGTTCCTCCGAGGTGTCGCTGGGAATCAACGAACCACAAGGCGAATTGCCCGCCGGCGCGTTTTTATTCCTCGGACAGAAGTAATAATAAGGCACAAAGCGTTCTCGCCAGTCGTTGCCGTGCGAAATTTTTCGAGATTTTCCACGGATACGGAGGGGGAGTGAGTTACTCGAGGCGGCGACGCTAAACCGCCTCGACTTCTGACAGAACGAACAACGCCCGCGCTTATTAAACGCGTGCCAGGATTAAAAAGAAACTGCTTGTGCATTCAGGAATGTAATAGCCCTCTTTCCCGGAGCACGGTCTACTTTCGCCGCGCGAAATATACTGCGACAGTCCGGGAAGAGTTAATTGCTTCCCAGACCGCGCGAACGGGAAGAAGTTTAGCTTGCTCTGAACAAACGTCTGGACAGCATTATGCGGGTGTTATCGCGGGGCGTAAAGTGACGCGCGTTTAAAAAGCGTGTTATCGCGCGTGTCACGGAAGTGCGCAGCGAGGGGCCAAGTGCGAACGAATCGGGAGATTACGGGGCGAAGCATCGGTGCGGAGTTGTAGAGAGACGCCGAGGTCTGCTCAAGGAACTCTCGGCTGAAGATCAAACGTCATAGCCAGTGTAATCGTACACTCACCGTCAGACGCATCGACTAACGAGAGTACGCCACTTGGCATTTCCGCTTAACCGTGTAGGATCGTTGACACGAACACAGACGTATTCCGGGCGCGACCCTTAACCCTCGCGATATTATGCCGTCGCCATCGCAGTCGGTATTAACCTGCCTCCTTCCCTTGCTCCGTTCCTTTAGTCGGTCCTCCCCCAAGCACTTTGCCATTCTTTCTGTACCCGCTGCCTTCCGTCTTGCCAGTCGTTACAACTGCACGACGGCATCATCCCCGTTTTCATCGACGTTTCACGTTTGCTCGACCGCCACTCCACCCCCTTTGTGTTCCCTCGCCCTTTCCATTCTTTTTTTCATCCTGAATTTTCTGCTGACCAAGGTTTCCGGAAGGATGTCGGACCTTGAATGCACTAATCTCGCTGGATTTTCGTCCTGACGAGGCAGCTGAATTCTGGTTCCTTAGATGCAATCCCGATGGTTTCGGTTTTTACGGCAAGTCGATGGGAAATTGGTCTAACGAAGCCTGGTTTCGGTTGAACGGTGATTCAGAAGTTAATAATTAGAGGGCATCGCGACTGCACCGTTGCGATCCTGTAATCGTCCGTGTACACATACAGGCGCGAGGCGGCACGGAGCCGAGCAAAGATCATCAAACTCACATACAAACTTTAATTACTTCCCGCGATGAATCGCTGGATTGTGCGGTAAACTTCGCCGAGTACCGACGTGCACCTGCGAGCCGTTTCCGCCGTTTCCGGCTCCTTCTATCCGACGGAAACGCCGATCGCGCTGACGTCAGATGCTACCCCGCCGAGTATCGTGGCGTGCCCGCTCAACATCACCCCCGTCGTCGCCGCCCGCCCCCCGGCGTCCATCATGCTTCGCGGGGCTATTGTTTCCGCGCGGCGCAGCGTATTACCATACACGATCCTAGACCCGGGAGTCCAGCGGCAGACGCGACGCTCTCCTTGCCCGTATTATTACTCGGATCTCCGGCACTTTTATCGCATCTCCGTACGCTCGATAGCTTCCACGCGCGAAGGCGGGTGGAGAGAGGGACTCGAGCCAAATGTGTTTCTCGCTGTTAATGAATGGTGCCGCGTTACAAAGCCGAGCATGTCTGTTAACCTTTCTCGGCTGAGGCCCTTAATGCGTTGGCCCTCAACCACTGTACCGAGTGCGTTCCTGAACTCTTCACTCCCGACGTTCAAGTGCACTAGACCGTACAACCATGTGTTCTCTGCCAAAGTACCTATTTACTCTGCAGAAAAGTTGTAAATTCACTTACCGCCGGGATATACGGTTTTCGAACGGTTCTTGAAACGCGTCGAGGGTAATGCGTTTTACAGTGGCACGTGGTTTTGCCAAATCGAGGAGAGAAGCATCGAGCTGGGCACGAGGACCCCGCGAGCCCGGTTGCTAGCCCCCGTAGGCAGCAACGTCTATTGTGCAAGGTGAGAACCGCGCGGCGGTGCTCAATTAAACGAAGCTGCCGGTCCGTCGAAATGTACTCGATCGAGAAGTCAATTGACCCGTTTTCGTGCTGGCATTGTGGTCGACTTACGTGCACGGTGTTACGTGTACCACGGCAGGTCGGACACGCGTTTCACCGGCTCGAATTATCGCGCCATTGTTCGCCCTGTTACACAACATAGTAACGGATTTCTCGTGTGCGGCTATGGCTACGGACTAACCGGCAAACCGTACCATCCGTTATTACGGGCCATTGTTACGCGTCACTCGTTTCGCGATTAATTCATCCCGGCATTTAACCAAAAGCATCAACCGCCACTCCATTCTCCGTTGGACAGAAACTGGTCAATTTCTTTATTCCGACGAGTGAAGAGTGGCACACATTGTCCACTGCTGGAAATAACTTTCTTTAAATTCACCGTCCCTCCGTTCACCCGTTGTAGCTCCCCGTGCAGAATGAAACCGCTCCCACTCGGGGAGACTGTCTGACTACATCCGTACACCGACCACTGTCGGATACAAGCCTCGAGTAATCGCTGCGGGCTGACCACATATGTTCCTCCACTACTGCGCCCCACTGGCAGACTTAATCACTGACAACCCAGCGTAGATCGAATCAGATTCTCAACTTTGCAATATCGTTTTCGCTATCTGCACGTCCATCACTGTCCCAATTCTCAGCCAGAATGCGAACAGCGATTTCAATTGTTTTTCCCATTGAGTGTGCATGGGGTGAGTGTATCTAATATCGTCGGGCAAAAGTTGAATTGCTGTCAATTGAATAATAATTGATATTTTTGTATGCAGTTCGTTTCAAAGTAAAGAGAAATTGTTCAGCTTTTATGTGGTATAAGTTAGAATCGGTGAAATCTACAAATGTTTAATTAGGAATTAAAAGAACGTAAGACATGCAAAAATTGGGTCCTGAAAAAAGTGTAGCTAATATCGCCAACTCTAGAAATATTGATTAATTCATGTATATATATATTCACATGTGGTTTTATTATTTCTTGCTCTATAAATTTTTTTTTACCCATCTTTGATTTTATTTTTATAGAATAATATAGAAATTGAAAAATATTGATTTTTACAATATTTTATTTTTTACGTTCCGATGTACATACCTATTGGGCAAATCAAATTTATTTCGGTTGCTCCGCACATTTCGTGACATCACCTGTAACAAACATTTCATCGAAACCATTGTTCTCCGGTAGGCGGTATTAAGAACATACTGCTAAAAGAAAAATACTATTTTCATCACGGAAAATATTTGAATCGATTTCATTTCTTAAGTACATCATTAATTAGGTATTTCTAGTAGATACTCTTGCATTCACAGAATTATTAAGCTTACCTTTTCCAATAAATTTGTACACTATTAACAAGGGAACATCCCGAGTCCGGAAGTTCAAAAAATTCTGAGACTTTGTGAATATGTAAAATCCGGTTATTTTCGGATTTTGTGTTATAACTCGTGAACTGTAAAACAATTTTTTCACAAAATCATAGATCTAATTAAAAGAAGTAAATTTTCTCTTGAAACTTGTTTTTATCTCTTACAGTTCGCGAGTTACAAAATCGAAAAATATCCTATTTTTCAGGCGCTAATTTCAACCCCTTCGAGTGAATTTGGACAACAAACAAATATTGCGGTGAATTGAGAAGAAAATCCCCTACATATTCACAAAATTTCACAATTTTTTTAATTTTCAGATTCGGGATCTTCCCTTGTAAGATTCTCTAAAATCCTCCCCTTTCTGTAATTGTTGATCACACGATGCTGCAATTACAGTATGTCTTCCTACATATGTTTAGGTACTAATTCAACGCATAACCGATAAATTTTAGAGCTTACTTTGCGAGATATAACGACTGGCGATATTAGGAACATGAACCATATTAAGTACAGTCACCCTATTCTATTGAACGTAACGAAACTGCAACCGCGTTGCTTCAAGTTGAACTGCGTGGCTATCTATGCAACCTGACCGCAATTGGTCAGAGAGTTGCATGGAAACAGTGGAGATTTAATGATAACTCTGGCGAAACCGCCGCTGACGATTCCCCGTAGCTATTGATAGATAAATGGTGACCGATCACAGATCATCGACCTCATTTACATTTGCGAGCACAGTATCGGCGCCCGCTTTTATCTCCCGTACGTGTGCACCTAGATAGCCGGGGCTCGATAAACGACGTCAGTGCGCGTTTGATGTCACATATCGATATCGATAAATCATGTCTTTTAGCGCGACCGATGACAACTGCTAATTCACGGCGCGCTAATGAACCGTTCAACCCCAGATTTCATTCCACGCGCAATATGTTTCATTCGGTATAAAGCGAGCTTTTTCAATTTCAAACGATTCAGAGCGAAAATAACTTGCCTTCTATCCGCTTACGCTCGAAACGAAGGCAAAATTACGACCACCCGAAATTCCAAAAATCATAATTTTATTTTCTTTCGCTACAAACTCAAACACAAATACATAAGTCGCGCACGGGTTTTGTTCGCGCTCATCCTTTCCCGACCGTACTTCAGTCGTCGCAAACCATGTCATTTTCAAAAGGTTCGCGTAACGTAATGCCTTTTTCTATTTTGATTTCCCCCGGGTCATCATCGTTTGTCTGCAATGGCGATCGAACTTTCCACGGCAACTCGGACCGACCTTTGAAGGTGCAGACCTCTATTTTTCTTGGTGATGAAGCGTTTACGATTTTTATTTTTATCTCCCATTTCTCCAGCTGGCAGCGAGTCAGCCCCGATCGCAATACCGCTGCTCATTCTTCGTGAAAAAAATTCTGACGCGCAGTTGCGATCTAATTCCGCGAGCCAAAGGGAAAATCGAGGGACGGATTACTTCGTGTCAATTAACTCTCGCACTCGATCAATGATTAACACGTCGGGAACGAGGAGGGAGGGAAGTGGGGCAGGCGTGTAAGCAATCGCAAGGAAAACTTTGATCGGCAGGATGGATTTTTGCTCCGCGGCTCGTTTCTTTCTCGCAGTTAATTAATTAGCGTATGACGGCGGTTCCCTCCTATCCCTCGTTTAGCCTCTACCATCGCGATCCGACCTCCTCGTTCCCCGTCTCCCCCCCTCGTTCACGCACTATCCCCTTATGTTTCTCCTGGCGGAAACTCGTCGCCTCTCGGTAACTCATTAATTTGACGCCACTTTGCGAGCGAGGGGATTCATTCTAGGTCTCGCGCCTTCCACAGATTTAACCGCCACTGCGATATTCCAGGCATTTCCAAAATCATTCGACAACCGTTCCACCAACTTGCTAGCCACCATTGCCAACAGACCTTTGCCTTTCCTCCACTTCCGCGATTTCTAATTATAAACCCACCATCCAGCAGAAAGCATACACTCACGCGACGCTGTTCAATCGCCCGCACAGTCAAGTAGAATAATAAACAACAGCGCACTAACTCAGGCCCGGCGATTGTCGTTGGTACCGTGTCGCTCCGAAACGCAAGCAAGGGGCGGTGGGCAAAACGAGTAACAGGACGCTTGTCAAGGCTGCGGGCAGCGAAGCCTTGTTTTCTCTGCTTACGTTTTATTTGCATTCGCGCGAACACGGATGGACGCTGGGGAACGTGAACTCCTGGCCACGCGTCCGCGTTCCGGCGAACGCGCAACCCGAACGATGAATGCGAAAATGTCGCGTCGCTCGCAGGATACGTTCCTTTTGTTTTTCTCATCCATTTATGCATGAAGGCAGCCCCATGCTTAATCCACCCCTCTCCGGGGAGAACGCATTGAAGCACGCCGTTGAAACGGTGCATCGACTTCTTTTTCCGCTTCCGCTGCTACCATCTCCCCCTCTCCCCCCGTGCCGGCCGCCGTTCTCCGCCTTGTCACGAAATCGAGCGTGTTCAACGCGCTGATTTTCGCGCCACGCAGCCAGCGATAACGGCGAAACGAACCGCGAAGCCCCGTCAGAATACGACGTTTCTCCGCGATTCGGAAACATGGGTCGGTCGGGATTTGCGGGACGTCCTCCCTTTATTCTTCGCTGGATAACCGGGGAGAGCGCGTGATGAAAGCGGAGGAGCGGTTCGATCGGTGGGGTCGGTTCCGCGAGAGGCTGACGGTGGTCCTGCGAAACGGGGACAATGCGCGACATACATCTTGCTTTTCTATCTCCCGCTTTAATACAATAATTCTGTCCGGCGTACTCGCATTCCCCGACGTCGTAAATACACCCACCAATTGTCTGGCACGGCCGCTGCAATCTTGAGAGGAAGCTCGGGTGGGGGCGCTCCATTCGGCTGACTCCGAGTCCCTATAGCTCCACCCTCATTATCGACTAAACGATTTTCGCATCGATCCTGCCGCTAGTTGCCTGATTTTTCACTCCGAATGGCGCAGATTCTACCGTTTCAGCGGATCGATCGGTGACTGGATAGGTAGGCAGCTGACCAGCCACGTAATTGCGAGGGATTCTCGATTGTCATGCGTACAAACTCGACGAGAGTAAATCTTGACCACTGATTTATCGACGCCGCTGTTCTGCGAGATTTCGCGAGACGGAAGACGCATCGGAATGAATTGTGAGAGTATGAAAATGATTCTGTAAAAATTGAAAGAGCTCAGAGATGGAAACCGCGCGCGGAGATACACTCGATACAGAACGATCATCCGTCTTTCGGGATTGCCGCGGAACGAGTGCATTGTGGACTTCACCAACCACCACCCTTTCCGAGCGGTGCGCTCTTTTGTCACTCTCCGTTTCTTCCACGCCCCCTGATCTCTCCCTCTCGTTCCCACTCAGCCTCCCTCTCGCCCATTCCCATGATTCCACTCTTTTGTTTGCGTTCTTCCATTCCGCAAAGCGCTCCTCGTCAGCGAGACGCGGATAAAATCGACCGGATGATCAGTGAACGAAGCACGCTTAGTGGTCGTTGTATGAATTGCAATTTCCTTAAAAAATTACTTCCCTTGTTTGCCTTTCAATTCTAGTAATCTCTTGTCTGCGATTCGCTCGGGGCCGTTTACGAGCTCGACTGGAAATCGCTACCTCCGGAACCACTCTGTAATTCCCCAGGAAATATATATTTCTATTAAAATTATCAGTGGTAATTCAAGCGTCAAAGCCAAAGTGTACGCAGAGATCGAGCTTTTGTAAGAAAGGAAATGATTTCTCGATTAATTGCCAACGTGTCTTCTCTGTTTTGCTCGCTCCCACTGCGATCTAGATGCAATCTCGATTCATGCAGCCGGCGGAATCTGTCGGCCGAAAATTTCATATCTTAGAGGCGACATATTTCACGGAGGGAAAAAAAACGACGTGGCTCGGTGTTAGGATTTTACGAGAGAGATATATTAGGGACGGGGAGGGTAGGCGCGAACTCTCGCGCTCGCGCGGGCTCGAAGAGACATTTAGCGTCCCTGACAGGGGCGGAGGGAGGCTGCGCGCAGCGGATGCCGTCGACGCTCGTGTAATCGGATATTATATTCACCGATCGGATTGATATCTCTGTCCTATTATGCTACGGCATGAATCCCATTTTGAAGAATGCCGAGGCGCGGTTTCACAGTGATATTTGAATAGAGGATAGGCGAGGGGGGTTGGTGGGGGATGATCGGAGGAAAGTGGCAGCTAGAAACGATAGGGGCTGCTGGCTCGGCAGCGAGAACCAACGGTTTCGACCGATCGAAAGCGACGGATACGGAAACCGACGTCGAACCGTAACCAGCAGCCTGCGAATCAAGAGCCGCGAGTCAATGCGAGAGCGCTGTGCCTTCGATTTCCATGCACGCCGGGATTTTACGTTCGCATGGAAATGTTCCCGATCGCGGTTCTTCTGAAACGCCGAGACGTTAATTAAGAATCGCTTCGAAATCGCTTTAATTAGGGATTAATTCAATTCCGCGGGTACAACGACCGACTGCCCGTTTTTCCTGCCGGAATGGCAGCTATTACGATTCTCAAATAGCCTCCCGGCTATCCAAGTTACCACACGCTATTTTTATCGCCGCGTCCCTTGCACGCGCATCCGCACGCGTTGCGAGTAGGTAGATACCTGTTATACAAGAGCTTCCTCACGCTCATTAACAGCCATTTTGTCATTATAACGGCGGTGAAAAAAATGGGTCAAATTCGCGTATCGCGACAATTACTTTCACCCCGCGTTTAATCGCGTTTAATCCGAGCTCTGATTCGAAATTCATTATAATCGCGGTGAAAGCCGCTCGCTGAAATTTATAGCTCGAAGAACTTTATGGATGTCGCGGAGTGGGGGTGAGGTTCCACGGCTTACGTCTAATCCCAATTAAAAATCGTTTTATCGCCGTCCTTCCGAGCAGCCACGTTTCCGGCGAACGTTCGGTCGGTTCGCCTGTCCCAGCGAGCCGAAGTTAACTCGAGCAAATTATATTTTCCGGTCGGGGCAGGGCGGAAGAAAAGAAGGCACGGAAGCGGGGCGGGCACCGGTCCGAGGAAAAAGGGTGGAGGGCCAGGAGAGGGTGTGGGAGGAAAGGGAGAAAGAGGGAAAGAGAGAAATGTGGTGCCGCAGTGGCGACGCCGTCTGCAATTACAATGCCTTAATTTTATGCGCGAAGTTAAGCTCCCTTTAAGATTCCCGAGAGTGGTTGAGACCCCGCGGTGGCTCTGTCCCCTAGCACCCTACGACCCCTTCGGGGTTTCCAACGTCTCCGCGGAACACTCGTTCCACCGGCGCTAGCGTATTCATGGGAAACGTTCTTTTAGCTCGCGGAACCGGCAGGCTCCTCCGACGAGACGCGGCAATTATTTTAATTTGTTTAGAGACCATTCTCTTCCATCACCCCATCCCTTGGCTCTTCTCGCGCCGACAGACTATCCCCGGCAACCATTTTACTCGCGCCCATCCGATCGCCCTCCTTTCCTACCCTTTTTTTCATTCAAGATTCCCCGTCCCTTCCTTCACCTGCCCGTAATTATTCCGCGACCCGTAAACGCTCGTTTCCCATCGCGTGCATCTCGAGACAATCCCCCCACGTATCCCCTACAGTCTACACGACGCAATCGGAAATACTCCCGCAGCAGAAAACTCCGAGTAGAAGCAATTGTCGCCTCCCCTCCTAATCACGTCCTCGCCTCTTCCTCGTTCCTCGCTTCGATTACTGCTGCCCCCTCACGCGCAACGCCCACTCTCTGTAGACGTCTTGGTTCCAAGCCTTTTTACGACTCTTCTTTCCCGCCCGTCGCGCTCCAGTCGTTTCTGGATGTTCCTTCGTTTACCGCCGCGCCGCCCCGGACAACGAACCGTGGCAATATATCTTCGAGAGGTGTGTCGTTAATGAGGATTTTCCAGCTCGAGCGACGCCTTCGTAGACACTTTGCTCCACGCTGCAGGAACAACTGCGTCCCTTTTCTTACAAGCCAGACTGAAGCCGGGTGAAAAAGGACGAAGACCGATGCTCGTTGAACGAGGGCTCTCCTAACAATGCTTCTCCTTCGATTAGCGTCCCGCGAGGTGTTTCGGCTCGTTTCGACGTGGGCACGCGATCCGTTATTTTTTCCTCTCCCCGCCTGCCATTTCGACGGATTTCGCCCGGGACGAGGGTGCGCGAGGAGAAGCCGGGGGGTAATTAAGAGTTTTTCTGCGTACCTGTAATTCCTCGTAAATCAGCCGTGGCGGAGAGAAAAGCGGAAGCTGTATATACCTACGAGAGGAGAGGAGTTGCTGCGACGTCGGTGGAGGGTGAAATGCCAGCGAGTCTGCCGAGATCGGACCCCGTGCCTCTCGGCAAGCTCGCCCGAGTCATCGTGCTCGTTAAAAACCAATCCAATTTGTCTTACGACCGCGGACAAACTGTGTCGAATGAGACTGCTGTCGAAAGTTGGCCGCTCGAGTCAACGTTCGACCGCCCTTTCGTTGATCGACCGTGCAGCGTCTTATCGTAGAAACTCGGCTGGAACTTTGTCGCTCGATTAGACTTACGAACTCGTTTGCCCGACGCTTCCGCTGATAATCGATCAGCTGACGCGAGAGCTTCACCGACTGTCTACCGAGTCATCGCAGGAGAAAATTCTAAACAAACGTTCGACCGCCGAAGCATTCTGCTCGGCCAGCAACATTGGATCAGCGGATCCAGGAGGATGTTTCCTGCTGCGATATAGCCGTTGATGTCACCGAGGGCAACCTCTCGATATAATGTTCCTCCGTTCGGCACGTAGTTATGAAATTCTCCGTGCCGTCGGTCCTGCACAACGAGAAGGTTATCCCCCCCTGTCGAGCATTCGAGCCCCAACTCTGATACATCTTCTAATGCCATCTCGGAGAGCCCGATCTCCAGAGTAAAAGGTTATCTGACTCTCTCGGTCGAGTGCACTTCTGTCGGCCTGTATTGAGTTTCAAGCTCGGTACTCGGAGGGTGAGCAAACTCTCCTCCGTTCGGACCTTCCCCCCGACTATGACGAATCGCGAAAGTTGAGTGAAAAATTGCACGGCCCCGCTGTACGTGTGGGTACACACCTAAGAGCACTGTGACGTACATGTCTAAGCGCGCACGTATGCGTCTGGCGCATCATCGTCGCATCGCTCCTCCATCCTGGACTTTTATTCCGCCGCAAATTAATCTCCGTCGGTGTAACTCGCAACGCTCCACTGATCCGTTCCCGTTGTTTTTCAGCTACGACGCGAGGAATCGACAGTTCGGCAAGGCGAAGCTCTGGAGCGCCTCGGAATTCTGGGGAGACAGGGCGTCTTTCAGAGCGAGCCCCCCGGCCCAGCTGACCATCCGGGATCTGCGGGAGAAGGACGAGGGAGTTTACAGGTGCAGAGTCGATTTCCGAAACTCGCCCACCAGGAATCTCAAGGTCAACTTCTCGGTTATCGGTAAGTTTAATTCCTAAGGCGTCCATCTACCCTCGGTGCCATTTTCCTGGAAGCTTCAGACGATGCTCAGGAGCTGCGGTAAGAAAGAAGAAGACCTAAAACCGCCGGTCGTAATCGTTGAAATCTAAAGACACTTTTCAATCTACCTCCCCCTTGGGAGACCAACTTCGCCGCTTGCGAGCGGAACTACTTGGAAACTTATCGAAGTTTCGGCTGGCTCTGGTACTTGGACGGATCGCGGGAATAGGAAGTATAGGAAAATCGTCGCGACGATTGCTGGTCAGCTGAAGCACGATCGTTAAACGAGAACAGCCGACCGCGATGGACAATCGACAAACGATTGTATCTCGAGAGCTGCGCGCTTTGCGGTCGATTAGTCTGCACACCGACTGGTCATTCTATCGAGCTGGTCGGCTTGATTGCCCCTTCGGGCACCACTCGAATAATGCCACTCGGAGCTTACTTGTCGATCAAGGCTAATCAGTGTCCGAGTAACTTTAATACGTCTCTCGACGCTGATTGGGGAAGTGAGTGGTTGGTAGGGAAGTTAGAAAACATCGAATGTTTCAGATTTAAGTATCTCCACGGAACACTATAGTCGTGTTCAGATTTATTGGCCGGTGAGTTCGGTTTCTCCAGCAGCGCGCAAGGAGAAATCAGCCACCACCACCTGACGATCGTGGATTGGCAGTTGAAGTTCCTTAGGATCTTGGTGAGAAGCTAGAGAAAAGTAGCACCGAGGCAAGCAGCAGGTGGTGGGAGAATACCCTTCAGGAAACTCACCGGCCAATAAATCAGAACACGACTATAGCTTATAATATATCGCATATTTATCCGGAAATCTGAGTGCTAAGGTAAGGGAATAAAGAGCGTGTTTCTCAGCGTCAGCAATGGCGCACTCCTTTTCCCCGTGCTTTTCCAAGCACATCGAGTAACGCTGGTATACGATTTCAAAAGACGCTTTTGCCAGCGCGAAATTTTATCTCCACGCAAAAAAGGCTGCAGCCTTTGGGGAAGTGATTGGCTTATTACATGGGAGAGGAGAACAAAGCCGCTGGCCCGTTCGAGCGTATCTGATCGATGGCGGTGTATCAGTTTTCGCCTTGGAGGCTGCAACTACGGCCAGGGGTTCTTGATACTTGCCGAAAGTCTGAGACAGACCCAGAGGAGCGTCGCCCTTGTCTCTTAATAGAATCGAACCGGTATCGTGGCCACCGTCGAAGGAGAACGCGCTTCGTGCTTGTCGCCGTGCAGAAGCCCAAAGTCCTTTCAGGCAACCCCTAACCCAATTTGCCCATCGATCGGCTATTAAACTCAGTTAAAGCGCGGACTGTCGATTCCGCTCGAAGGAGTAATCGGGAGAACTTTAAGACGTTCCTGAAATCTGCCGAGACGTGGCAGAAGACGAAAGGGAAGCTCGCGTGGCGTCCTGTGTTCATCCAATCCTGGCCAGTGCCGTGAACCTGTCTTCTTTCGTGGAGCGTGTGAAAAAGAGTAATGGTCAAGGCTCTCGCGGATGAATCAACGCTTCTGGAGCGGTGGACGTTGCTTAAAACACACCGCGAAGAAATTCGTCTGGACCATGGACACTGGAGGCTAAGATTGTCTTCGTCCTACGTGTTTTCCTCGTTCAATTATTTACCAAGCGCGTGGAAAGCTAGAAACGAATGTCGACGGAAGATGCATGGATATTGGGTTAATAGACGGGCAAGTTGGAAGCATATCCCGACGCAGGATCGGAAGCTCTCCGAGAGGTAAGTAATCGAATAGACGGTAGAGCTAGCAGTCGAGAGGCCATCGACGTTGGAACACCGCGCCGCTGTGGCTCGTTTTACGCCTCGACGCACGCCAACGCCAAACGAGATCCGTGCTGCAAGTTAATTCGAAACTGCGCCCAGGCCAGATAGAGCGGGCGCCGAAGGAACAACGTGGGGGAATATATCGGGAAAGCAGGGAAGGAAGCTTCTGGTGTACATTCGTGCCTAAAAGAAATCGAAGCGGTCTCGGTAGAGCTGAGCCCCGTTAAACGACGCTGGAATCTCTCGCTCGCTGCCCCCGTTCCTTCCATTCCCGCCGCATTCGCTCGTTACACCTCGAATATTCCGCCATACATTTCTCCATTAATCGTGCCCGCTGGGGAATTGTGTAATAACTGGCGGCGATGCTGGATATAAAACTCAAATAGCGCGCCTCTCTTTATTCCGGTTCGTTCTGTCGTTCTTGGGAGTTAACGCCGAGCGTGTTTGTTCTTCTGGTAATTTTCCAGCCGTGCATATAGTAACCGTGAGTCGCCAAGTCCCTCGGGTTCTTCGATGGAACTGTAGAAGCGGCGCTCGGCGCTCGTAGCAGCCGAGGTCGCCCCGTGTTTGAAACTTCCAGGCGAAAGCTGCTGAGGCGTCGACTCGGTGAACGTTAATCCGATTAGGATTTAGTTTAGATTTTGACAGGGAATGCTGGCCATCCTCTGGAACCCTTCGGGCTCGTCTAATCGCCGATTAAGGAGAAATTAATTCCGTCTTATCCCGCTTTCCACTCGCACCTCCCCCTCTATCCTCCTTCTTCGATCGGTTTATACATCTCGCCGCGCATCGCCTTAAATATCTGCCCCGGCAGTTTATCCAGACCGGCCAAACGCCACGCCCTTCATTATCTAACGTTATTAGTTCCCGAGCTAATGACTCCCTATCTCTTCGTTTACGCTCGAAACTTTTCGCATCGTTGCGAACCACCAGATACCCTATCCCGCGTGATTATGCGCGCTTATCAAAACTATCGTCGAGCTCTCCCTTCCCGGCGGCTCTTCCCAACCCTGCCACTAAATTCTCCTTGTCGCCGACAAAAATTGTTATATATTACTTTGCAACCTAGTTAATTGCAGTTCCAACCGAGTTAGCCAAACCGTTTACAGATTATTTCTCTCTCATGACCGCGTTGGAATGTTTGACAGATAACTTTTTAGTAACTCCGCCTCTACCCTTGCTATAACTACTCTACAAACTAGATTAAACTCTCTAGCGACTCCCTAATGAGGATCTCTAAAAATCTCTCTGGAAACACTCGTTATTTACACTATATCCCCTCTAAACCTGCACCTACGCGATTCTAACAACACATTCCAGTGGACCTATCGCCTCAGACAATCCGCCAGACAGATTCCCAAGTAGTATTGAAATTTATATACTACGGCATTGTATCGAAATCGATGTAATCACCAGCGAACGGGAAGCACATTATTCCCTGAAATAGATGCTTGATGCTGAATATCCACGCTTAAGCCTCTTATCGGCGATTACCCATTAGCCCCTTCGAACGGAGAGAGTAATGCGTTGAACCCTTAAAGGGAAGCGACGGCCCCCGGGGGCGGCCGTGTCGTACAACCTGCAACTTCCGCTATCGTCTTCGGCTCGTCCTCGCCGGACGTTAACCATGCATTTCCTTCTCCCTTTTTGCGCGTCTCGGTGCCTTCTAATGCCTCAGAGTCGCTGCTCGATGTCGGGCTCCGTTTAAGCCTCTTATCTGTAATTACCCGGGGACTCGGAAGACGGGAAAAGGAAGGGGCTGGTGTCTCAATGAAATAAGCCGGACATCAAACACTGGCAGCTACCCCGAGAATCGGTTTCTCCATCAGAGTGCGCGAGCCTCTGTCGCCAGTTATTCGTGGAAATTAAATATTCCACCGAAGGGGAAACGGTGCGTGATCCCCCGGACAGAGAGGGCTGGCAGGGTTGCCTCTCTCCTCGTCGAAGACACACGAGCTCCGAGGGCAGACTCGCGGGGGAAGACACGGGGGAAATTATGAAATACGAAGGCGGACTGCACACACCGGGGATAGTCGTTCCGAAATTTCCGCGTGGAAATGACGCCGCTCGTATTTCATCGTTAACGAATTCAATGGAAAATTCAAGGAGGCTCCTGGCGGCAGTCGGTGTCTGTATCCGGTTGACCAATCGCGTCGTGTTTCGCGCTCCATGTCCTCGGTTCCTCGTATTCCCACTTCTACCAACCTCTTTCGATTTTTCCCCCGTCGCTGGCGCTCTGAAAAAACTTCTGCCACTTTCTCCACCGAGAGCAGCCTATTTCTAAAAATGCAGGAGGACTCCTCTCGCCATTCTATTTCTCTGACAATTTTATGACATAATATATACCTACTTCGTCCTCGTGTCTTAAAAACAAACGTCGCGAATAATTCACCACGAGTCAGGAATTCTGTATTCTCGGTGTAAGCTACTCTGATCCAGGGAACAGCCTCTAACCGAAGTAGGCAATGGAGACGCAGATTCTGGACGGGAGACGGAACAGAAGAGTTCTCTGGCGCGGTCGGTTCTTGGTGAAATAAGATGGGAGGATGGCCGAGGGAGATTACTTTCGCGGACATGCCGTTAGTCTGCCCTCTAAAGAAATCATGAATCGGGCGAAACGAGGCTTAATAATGTATCGACTCGACCGGAACTCTGCGGAAAGTTGGCCGAGTGGTCGGCGGCCGTCGAGAGTGGAGGGATCTCGGTTGGAAAGTTTCAGCAGAAAAGGAAAAGGAACCCGCGACCACTGAATAGGCATTGGTCGTCGATACCCATATTGTTTGCCGTGGCGATCCGCTTCGTGTAGCTCCGTGTCCGTTGAAAAATTCTCAAGCACCCGAATGCTTTGAGAATTCCAAAAATCCCCGAAAGAAGCGAATCCTCCGCTAGTTTCTTCGTGGATCGTTGGGTACAATCGATAGGGCACGGCGGCTGTATAAACGCGCGAGATATCCACGTCTTAGGAGACGTAACCGTGGAAGGATTTCTCCAGCGTCTCTTCCCTTACAAAGCGCTCCCATGAAATCCAACGGTTTCCGTTGCCATTCTATCCGTCCTCTTCCTATCCACCTACTTCTTGCCGTTTTTCGACCAAAGTTCGCCGGGGGCCAGCCACGAAAACACGGCGGTCCTCATTAGACGGAAGGACGTCTACAAGAATTTTAAAACATCCTGTTTTCCAAGGAAGCTCGACGACTGATAGCTTCACCGAGCCCGGAGTCTTGACCGACGACAGCGGAGGGACAAAATCTCCTCCATCCCCTTCTACACATCTTTACTACCCGTAGATTCTTGCAGCGAAACTCTGAATACGGATGAATTAAGAAAGCTGAAGGAAGCGTGTAAGGAGGTGTACCGCGGGAAACATTGGCTGGTAGATTGATCGATGCGCTTTCATTCAGCCGCCATCGTGACGCGAGCTACAGGAAAACGTGCAGAGAACGTCCTTTGGAGAGATGGTCCTGAAATAGCGCGTAAAAGATTGCCGATCGATACGGTGACGCGCCATGAATCATAAGAGAATTTCAGAGTTCGCCACAGCCTTGGAGCCCTTTGCCGCGGAGCAATGGAAAGATTCGCAGACGGTCCACCTGCCGTATTTTTCCGCGCCGGAAAGCTCATTCGTCTTTACCGTCGTTCGCGTGATCCCATCCCGGCGATCTCTTCTTATTCCATGCAACGCTGCTTGAGAAGCGAAAAGGATACAGGTTCCTGGATCGCGGGTCATCATCGACGGGGAGACGTTTGCCACGTTGAAACAGATAAGAATTATGTATTTCTTAGGAACGAGAACGGCGCGAATATCGTTCCCGCCCTTCCGTTATCGAGCATCGTTCTTCCCGCCGCGCCGCGATGCGGGAATCGTGCGCGAACCCAGGAGGAATGTAAATTCGCCGGCATAATTTATAATTTTCAATTTCTAGGGGCTCGCGAGGTTCGCAGGGCTTGCAGCGCGCGTCGAACGTTCCCTTATATACCTACGTATCCGATATCTTGCGCGGCGTATCGAGCCGGGGAGATTGGAAGTAGAATATAGCTTGTTTTCGGCGGTCGGCCGCTTGTATCTGGCTGTTGGGAGCCGGGACCTTTGATTCCGCGCTGGGAAACCTTGATTACAAACCGGTGAAAAAGATCTTTGCTTTTGTGACTCTGTTCGCCGATATCGAGAGAGGGTCGCAGGTTATTCGAGTCACGCGTAGGATTCGCCGTCATTCCCGATATTCCTGCTCCGGCGTATCCTGTCTGTTGGTGGCTCTTGAACGTGTTCCGATCAGAGGTCCTCGGCATTCTCTCCTCTAACGTTCCCACGTTTCGCATTCCACCACCCTCAAAGACGTTCCGGTCCTCTTTGGCCTCTCTCGAGCGGAATTGCGTAATCAGCGCGCGTACTTGCCTCAGAAATTGAATCTCAACTGTTCTTTCCGGTACCAACAATCTACCTCCCGGGGGACAGGTCAGCGATTGTTGTACCTACTTACGTACTGGCTACAATTTACGGCACGGTGGGATAACTGAATTAGGTGCAGCCAGGTCACTGCAACTTTCCTTGGAGGCACACTGTGCGAACGCTTCAGTTCAGAGTGTCACACGCGAGCACTACGGAAGCGTAGACAAAATTGTGTGCAATAATTCTTTCCTGTTCTTGAGTCGCTTTAACGGCAGATTTATTTATTATTTTTTTATTTTCGTCTTTATTCCACGAATTTTGTAGGGGAAAGGTGGGATAGTGGATCACAGTTTGCTATTTTACTAAAATAATAATAATGGTTTGCTTTGTTTTTGTTTAATTACTTAAGTTGAGATTCTTAGAGTATTTTCAATATACTTGTACAAATTTGAGAGTTGAAAACTAATTTCAATGACTGAATTTAAAGATTTTCCGGCAGTGACGTTATGCACAAGTATCCCCCACTAAAGGGGAGACTTGATCAAAAGGTTACGGAGACTTGATCAGTGAACTTTAAAGTAAATAACACATTAATCTTCTAAAAAATATTTATTATCTTAGTCAATAACATGAAATAAAGGGAATATCATAAATAGAAAGTAAACTATAACTAAGTTGAAGGAATTACTGAAAAAATAAAACCGAGGAACGACATAAAATAACATAAAAGAGATATCATCTGATTCAGATGATGTTGAAGAAAAGATTTTCTTTCTCACTTTTTTGCTGTATTTTTACACTACTATATTACTGATACTGATCAAGTATCCCTCGATGCACTCGATTTGAAGAAGGTGAAAAACTAAACTTACCTTAAATATTTAGATCAATCAATAAATAGCATTAATAGACCAGATACGGCTGTTTTTACTTAATATATTTTAAATCGTTGAAAATGCAACATTCAGTCTAAAAGGAGGAAGAACAAGCTGACCGAAATATTGACTTTTTGGCTGCAAATAAAATCGAAGCTTCTAACTACACTACTCTATGCTCCCGAAAGAAAACTGCAACACGAAGTTTTACGATAATGCAAACATTACCACTACAACGTGGCAGCAGGCACAAATTGCCAATATATTAATTAAAAAATTCCCGATGATCAACTATCCCACGTTTCCCCTACATAAGATGATGAAATGGCGAAGCTCGGCTAAAGCTGTTATTAGTTCTAACCTTGTACTAGTGTAATAGACCTAGCATGTCATGTGAATACAAACTAAACTAAGACTAAAGACAAAACCAAATCTAAGAACTAGAACTAAAAGTAAAAGCTAAACTTAACAAGCTTAATAAAACTACAATAAGAGACTAAGACTGAGACCAGGTCCTGAGTGAAATGAAGTTGCAGAGGTGGTAGAAGTACCTAAAGAAAAAGAGAAGTAAGAGTCCCATCGGTAACACTAAACTGAAAAGTAAAACCTTTTTTCATTCGTCTAAAATTGACGCTTTACAAGAATCTTCCGAAAATTCAAATACGCAGCGAAAGGATTAAGCTACCTTCAGGAAACGACTCTAACAACTTGGTTTGCCATTGTATGGAATGAATAATGAAACAGGACGGCGCAAAGCACGCAGTTATATACGACCCTCTCCTTCCCTTCCGCCACAACAGCAATAATAATTGATAGTACGATTACCTCGTAAAAGACGAAGTTGCGGAGCAGGTCGAGCGTGGTTCCCCTTCGAGTCGATACTTCCTCGTGGCCATGAAATAATTGATACGGCGCCAGCGTGCTCTTCGCCCCCCAGTAGAGCATCGAATCCAAGTGAATTATCGGGACGCGTCGCGACCGATCCGGTTGCTCGATCTCGGCCGAAAGTGTTTCTCGATCTCTCGCTTTCCGTAAATCTCCCGAGCGGAATGAAGTTCGGCAAAGTCCCGCGAAAGACTCTGCCCGCCCTCGAATTTCCCCGGGAATCTGGATCGCGATACGCGGCAGTAGGGAGACGAAAGTAAAGCTTTCAGGAAACTCGAGATGGAAAAGATGAAAGCGGTCGGATCGCGAATGGAAGACCAGTTAAGTAAGTCCCGCCGCGTGGTAAGTCGGCGGATTTTTACGTGGAACAGGGAACCCGTCTTTGTCCGGCCTCGATTCTCCCCTCTATAAGCACCGTTTGTCTGTCTGTCTCTTTTAAAAGGCGTTTGAGCGCCACCGCCGCCGGCAGAACATTTCCAATTTTCTAATCCGGCGGGGAAGGTCGGTCTCTTTCCTCGAGGACTGTATCTCGCGATCGAAACGTCCGCGATTAAAAGAGCGAAGCAATTAGGAGGAAGCACGGATGTTCAGCTGTCTCCTTTCATCAGAACTGCACAGGTTTATGAACGCCACTTTTACTTGGAATTATCGCGCGATCCAGATCGGTCCTTTCGTTTGCAAGCTCTCTCAGAAATGGCACCAACAAGAATAGAGTTTCCACTACGTAAACCTACTATATTCGGATGAAAAGGAGCTTCGATTGAAGCTACACGCAGTCGAAAGGAGAATGGGTCACAGAAAGTTTGCCAAAAGGCGGGGAAGCAGCAAAGAGCGAGTAGAGCGGGAAAAACACGGGCTTATGAGTTCCCGAGTTACGCATGAATGGTAATTGCTCGGCGTCTCGTTATGGCTGTTCTTTCTCGTCGAGAAGCTAGAAGCGTTGTGTCGCTCAGGATCCGGGAATGAAAATGCCTGCCACAAAGCCACAAAAGCCACGAAGGAGCGGGAACGGCTTCGACAGAGAACGAAGGAAAGCGTGTCCTCGAAAGCGTGGCCGCGAGAAGGCCGTTTTATGCGTGCTTCGTGGATCACGGCCGATAATAACGCTGCGCCTCTAGTTCACCTCGTTTCTCGCCGCGCGATAATTTTGTCCAGACCCCTCGCTGTATCTCGCGTCCGAGTTTACGGCGACTTTAAACCGGACGAGGTGGCGCAGAAATGGCAACGTTTTCGGAGATTTAGCGAGTCTTTACAAAGTGAAACGAGCGCGCAATGTCGTAGGCGACACTTTTAGATGCAACAGCTTTGAACTTCGATTTTTTAACAACGGTGAAACCCGTAGGGGAGACCGGAGCTAGTTGGCTAACGAGGTTAGTTGACTAATTGCATTCAATTGTTGTATTATGGAATAAATTATGCTGCGATTCGCGATGTTGAAGCACTTGAATGACCAGCTAGCCATTTAATGTGTCGCCGTGACAAACACTTGCGTGTTCTGTAGGTGAGAATGAAAAATCTAAAAAGGTCGGCGGGAAGTAAATATTTTTGTTTCGACTATTTATGAATTTTTGTCCACTAACAAGGGAACATCCCGAATCCGAAAATTAAAAAAATTCTGAAACTTTGTGGATATGTAGAGGTTTTCCTTCTGATTACAACGCAATTTTTTTTGCTGAACAAATTACTCTAAGGGGGTGAAATTAACCCCTGAAGATTCGGCTATTTTTCAATTTTGTGTTACCTATAACTCGCGAACTGTAAGAGATAGAAAAAAAGTTTCAAGACAAAAGTTACTTCTTTTAATTAGATCTATCATTTAGTAGCAAAAAAATTTACAGTTGATATAATTGACCATACCTAATGAAATTTGTAAACTTTTGGTATGCAGCAAGTCAACAAAATAACAATGGTGTATTTATAAAAATTAGAAACATAAAAAATCAGTCAACTAGCCCCGGTCTCCCCTACCAATTCCCGATTGCGCAGAAAATCGCAACGCGTTAGCAGACAAACATCTGCACTGGCATTGCGACGCCGAGACACCGACTCGATTTTAGAAACGTGTCATCGGCTCGATCCTCCCCCGGGGATATCCCGGATATTTCCCTGCGATCTGAATGGGATCGCGAACAGTTCCGCAGCACTAGTCGACTCTCTGTTGAGAGAGTTTCGCCAGATTCGTCGCTTTGTCAATCTTTTTGGTTAGCAAGTTTTCCAGAAAGTTGGCGTATCGACACCTTTGAAATTTCACCGGGGTATCGTCGCCTCGCGAGGCTCTTCCCCGAGGTACACACACGTGCCACGTTTTTCTACTCGGCCCCTTCAGTCCACCCGGCGAATCCGTGAGGGCGATACGTACGAGAGCGTAAACAGACCAGGCTGCGACGATACTTGGTCGAATCGATACTGATAGCTTTGGAAAATATCCCGAGATGTATGGAACCGTCTACCGTAAGCTTGGTCGATGAGTAAGTCTCGTGTACCGTCGATTCCTTCCGACCCCCTGAAAGATCCTCCGTTCGCCCTTTCGCCCCTTTCGCTCCCTCTGTCCTCGGGTGAGCCATGCCGGTTTCCGAAGGGAGAGACAAAAATTTGTCCACGGACGATTTGCCCGGAAGGACGGGGGAGGAAACTGTGTCCATAGGACACGGCGCGTTCGATGAAGGATGGGGAATTTTACGGGCTCGTAAACGATTCCGACGTCCCCGTAACTCAACGCACGACCTCTCCCCTTCTGTTGCTCCTCTTTGGCTGTCGCTCCAGCAACCCAGCAACCCAGCAACTCTCCCTTGACATTGTTTCCGGCCCCTTTTCTCCGTGCTACCGCCGTCACGTCCCTTCCGCAACACCCCCATTAATTTCTCCTGCTTCGCGAAAACTCGCTTCCCTCGCGTTACCGTCTACCGCTTCCTGTCGATCGTCCTCCAGCCAGGATCGTCCCAGCGACGGCCCCGCCGAAGCCGAGTTGCGCTAGGGTCAGAAATAAAGGACGTGTCTTTCGCCGACTTTCATTCGGCTAGCAATAAATTGCCGAACCATGTAGTCGCCTAGATGATCCGTCTTTGAATTCGAGCGGCCCCGATCCTTCGACCAGCCCCGAGATAGTCCAACGATCGAATTAAATGAAACGCCGAGACCCGACCATTCATTGTCCTTTGGAAACGCTCCCCTAGGATTACGCAAATATTTTCCCTCTGGCCCATTGGCTTTCCGCCTCTTTCCACCTCCTCCCACCGTCCTTCTCCCTCGACGTACCCATTCGTTTTCGTACATAGAGCCCCCAGTCTGTGCCGTGCCCGTTCTTTTTATGCGCGCGCGTTAGTCTCGTTCGATCCGAAAGACCGGCGACGGTTAACGGGACAAACGAGCATGGTTCATTCTAGTCAACTAAATTCTTCAAGGAATGCCTCTTTAAAATCTGCTTCGTCGCTCGCTGGCGCTTTAATCCCTGATCAACCTCTCTACCAACCCGGACCACTCCTGCAACGGATGCATCTCGCGACCCCTGCGTCGTCGCAAATAACAGCTCGGTTTACGATACCTACGTTAGGAGAAATCCCTCACGTTCTAGCAATAAAGTGTTTCGCCTTGGCTCGCGCTCTCCGCGTCGTAATTGATGGTCAACGTTCTTCGCCGCCGATTTCGGGGGCCATGATTAGTATGAGATCGGCGTAAAACGTTTTGGGGATGCAGGCGATATTGCGGGGGCGACTGCTCGTGTATATATAGATATAAAAAGGGGGGGCAGACGATTCCGAGGAGGATAAAATTTATCACCGGCTGCCGGTTGAGGTGAACGGTATCGGAAACGATATCGAGATTTATCGCAGCCAACGGCGCGGCGATTCCCCGAAAGGGATCGGTTCCCCGTCGTCTTGAAGCTCGAACCACGCGTCTCGCAGATTCAATCGAAAGGCGCCGCTCGATACGGCCCGATACCATCGATTGCTCCCGTTATACGATATATAGCGATGGCCGTTTGCTCGCGCTGTTTTCGCGACCTGCCTTCAATTCATTTGAAAACTTCTCATTTCCGTCCGAAGTGTAGCTACGTAGCTGCACGCAGCGGCCTTGCAGGAAATCTCTCGGCAACTGCCAGCCTTGCCCCTGATAAAGATTTTACCACCTCGCTGGTAAGCTAGCCAGACTACCTCCGGTTCAAAGGACGAACGTCGTTTCCCGCGAATAGAAGCGAAACGGTTGAAAGAGCCTCCTTTCGGATTACTTGAAAAGTCGCCTTACGAGAAGATATTATCCCCTTTTCAGTCCACAGCCCGGACCCTTATTTCAAGATTTAGACAGCGCGACGCAAGATCATCCGTCCCCCATCTTCACCTCCGCCCTTCATTCACTAAAGGGGCGAACAAAACCTCTGAACAAAATCCACCCTCTTTGCCCGCGCTGACACCGTCCACTGATCCCTGCGAACACACGTACCGTCCGCACTGAAGAAAGCCTAAGGTTCCTCTCAAGCCACTCGACGGTAAGAAGTCAGTTAGCATCTCGCGAAGTTAAATCACTTTACGAAGCGAAAATCTGATCGCTGAAGGCGACCCGCGTGGCCGATGACGTTGAGAACAATGCCGGGAGGTCGTTGAGAGGAAATGAGAAATTCAATTGGCGAGGCGAACGAATCGCCCACCATCCAATAAATCTCGAAATCGCGCTCGACGTCACGATACGTCGTTCGCGGTTTCGATCGCGGCTTTTACTACCTTGTAAACTCTTGCCGGCTACGGCGGCGCTTATGTTCCCGCGGAAAGGCGAACGAGCTGGAGCCGATAGAGAGCAGGATAAACGGAGAACTGGGGTTCGTTCCCGTTAATCGTTACCGCGGAATAAATCTTCGAATAATCCGGGAACTACACGAGCGATTTAGGGGAAACTTGGCGACCACTTTCGCCACGATATTTTGCGACGTTGCTTTATCTTTGGATACCGAAGAAATGAAGTCTCTATTATTTCGTTTTGCAATATATCACGTCTACAAATGTGGCAGTCAGAGCAAGAACGGACTACCCACATTTTTTTTTAAATTGAATTAGTAGCAATAACGTATTCCAATACGCTCTACTAACCATATAAAATAGGAAAAAAAAAAAATTTTAATGTGGGTTGGTCCGTTCTTGCTCTGACTGCCTCAAATGTGGTCTCTGTTAGAATTTAGCTAGAAGTAAACTGCGACAAGGAAAAGGCGCGTGAAACGAAATGTCAGGAATGGATCGTACCTCCATGGAACACGGAGCATATCGCGTCACAGGGTCGGAAATTACTTTGGCGGGACTATATCCGGTTACAAGGACAAGGGCAAGCGTTACCCACGGGGAGAGATGCGGTGGATCGCAAGTTTGCTGGCTCACCTGCTTAGTCCTTTTTGTTGGCGATACGGCGCGGCGGGGGATGAGGATTGCTTGTCAGAGGCAAACGTTCGACGTTGCGACAAGAGAAAAATGGCCGACGAGATGCGAGAGGGAATAAAGAGTATGCGGGAAAGGTGGAGGCATTGTCCCCTGGAAAGGAGGAAAGAATAGAGAGCAGGAAGAAACGGCGAAGCAGTCTTTCTCGGTCACGTTTACCTCGAGTCGGCAGCGTTCGTAAAACATCCAATTTCCGTAGAAGGTGCAAACCATAAAACTCTATGGTGTTTCTATTCCAGCGCGGCGAAACGGCGAGCGTGCAGGAATCCTCGTTCGACAACTTTTATCGTTCACCTAGCCCGCGGACCGTTCCGTGACAAGCTGCTCAAAAGCGAAGGCGTTCCCGGTCTCGAGACGGCTTGTTCTGTAAACCTACTCCGCGGAAACGTGCGATTTTTCGTTGCCAGTTGCAATGGCGCATCTATCTCCATCGAATTAATGGCCAAACTCTGCTCGAAGATCGGAGTGACGACGCGGCAGATTGCGAGCGAACGGAAGCGGAAATTGCGCGATAAAAATAGGGGCGTGGACAGAGCGCAGTGCAGCTGCGCTAAATAATTTGCTGCCCGGAATCGCACGTATTCCGGGCTCGTACGCGCTTTCCCCGGAAAATTATTAATTCCCCAACGGAAGATAGAAGGTCGTTTGCTCTTGGTCGACATAAATTATTCTGTCGGCGTGACGTCGCGTCGGCGTCGCCGTCGGTGTCGGCTACGCGACGAGGCGAGGCGAACTCCTCTGGCGCGTCTCCCTCGCGAGCCTCTGTATAACGCGCGCGAGTCGAAGGAATACGAAGGATTTCGTCGAGAAAACTTGGCCAGCATAATTTGCCGCTGGCCCGTGGAAATTCCAACGCATTGCTGCTCGCCTTCGCTCTTTTTATCCCGCGTGTATCCGTGCGCTGAATCATTCTCGCGTGTCTGAAAGGTCGACGCGGTCGTATTTAAGCGCGACAGGTTTCTTTAATTAGGGTAAGTCGGGGAGAGATGGTCATACGGGAGAGATGGGCAGTGACAGTATTTTTTAGAAGGAAACGCCTGATTGCGCTGCCTCGATGTGGGTACAAAGTGTCATAGAAAAGTAACATTTTGATTTGAAAGTGTTGGAATAGAACGTTTTTAAAGGTTTGTAAATCCACTGCGAAATTTAAGCTAGTGCTTAAAAATGTTTGATCAATATTTTGGTCATTTTGTTTGTGTTATTTATGCTGAATATTTTTAATTCTCAAGATGTATTTTTGATAGTGCATTGTTTACAGTGTTTCCCGGACATTAAGGGAGACATGGGCAATGACACTTTTTTTTTTCATTTGTAAAATTTGTGTATTAAATAATAATTTATCGTTTATTGATATTAACAGACATGTAGACAAAGGATTGAAGTTTTGTTCTACATCATTTTCGACGCTTTATTTCAAACAGGTCGGCTGTAGCAGACTCTAAACTATGACCATCTCTCCCGGACTTACCCTACCTAAACTGCCACCCATGTGGATCGAAAGCACCAAATTTCTCCATTCTTCTCTCCACTCTTTTCTCTTTGTCATAATCGCGTAGCTACAAGGCGACTGCCCAAATAACGAGCCGTTGCACAAACAGATCCCAGATGAAAATCCGTTGATACGATACGATCACCGGTACTATCGCGGATAGGGCGCGTGACACCGATGCAGACGAGTGCCCGTAGATAATAGGCATTTAATCGATTAATCCGCGATCCGACATGGTCGGCCGGAAAAGCACGAACGAGAGATAGCGCGATGGTAAAGCAAGGGCGGGACTGGTTGGCCGTTATCGTGGAAAAATCCACCTGAGAGTGGGATGGGACGCGGGGGGGCTGGTGTTTCGGTGAATACACAAAGAAGCGTACGTGCGAGGCATACGCGGAAGGAAGAGGGCCGCCTAAAAATAACATCGTCTGCACCCACGGCCGAGGAATTTTCGTAAATTTTTAACGGTAATCGTTACGTGGGGCTCGGGCCGATACCCAAGTCACGCAGTCAGCCACCAACACGCGGAACGCTGAGGGTGGCTGGTGCCGCGCAACAGCCTCGGCCCCAACCCACGATAACTCAGCGTACCCCAACACGTACACGGCCGTGCTCACGAACCTCTATCCTCCGCCAGACAGACCAGCTAGAGCCGCACGAGAGCAACGGAAAGCAACCGTCGGCGTCGCGAGAATTCGATAAATTTGAATCGCCGGAATATTTTGCACAGCCTCGCGTGCAACCAGCCGAATGTCGAATGCTCTTCGGCCGCGGCCTCACGCCCTGTCCCCCTGCCAACCCGCTCCCAGCGCCCCCCACGATTTACCTAACAGCACCGAATTGTTTTCCGTGGCCCGGTGTTTATTCGAAACGGCACGCGACCGTCATCGAAAATGAGAGCGACGGGGTGACAAAAGGTCAATGAACTCTCCCCTCGCCTCCCAAGCTGCGACGACGCTAACAAATTTGCGGGAATAACAAATGAATTTGTTCAGCAGTGCGCACGGTGTGAAAACCGACCAGGATCCTTGTTGGCGAATCGTCGCTCGCAACACTGCTTCGTCCAGGTCACCGTCCCCTTTCCCTCTTCTTCCTTTTTCCCCTTGAAAGCCGTTTCCGCGCGTTTCCAGTCGGTGGCCTTTGCCCCGTTCGACGGGGATCATCCTTTCGGAAGAACGAATGACAAATGGCAGGACTGCGATACCCGTGTTATCTCCGCTCCCCAAAGGATTCGCGCTCGCCCCGTGGCTGTCCTTCCTTGCGCGTCATCTTAACCGAATCAACATACGCTCGCAACACTTTGCCTCGGTCGCTGTCGTTTCCCCTACGATAGGCGGATTTTTTCGAACGGTGCGGATAACAAAATGAAGGAAGGAAGATCACGCGGGGATGCATTGTCCGAGTTATGTAGGCACACACATTCATAGTTGATAATTATACACTCACGTGCGATTGTAGAGGTGCAGAAGAAAAAGCGTATTCAATCGTTCGTTTGTCCGACTGGGCAGCTCTGCAGTCAAATTCGGTTTTAGCAATCGACATGTGTTACGTGCTCGACGCGATATTAAATAAAAAATTTCGGATCGTTCGATTCGGAGGCATCGTTCAAATATTTCCAGTACAAAAAGAATTTGGTTCGATTACCATAACAGGTATCGGACCGAGGTGTTGTTCGTATAACACGGTATATTGCTAACTCCCGCAATATTTAATCGATACACGCAGAACCCCTCGAAAAAAAAGAGACGAGATGGGCGCCGCGCGAACGATAAAAATATCGCTCCTGAAATACGGCGGGGATGCGGCAATATTTGTAACTCCTGAAATATCGCGGGCATTACGCCGCGTTGCCGATCATTTCTCTAGGATAATACCGTTAGTAATGCACCAATACGGGCGTATCCGCGTCATTTTTCAGCGGCGCGTATTTTCGGGCGTGGGTGGACGGCGGTTGCCGCGCCTATCGCCGGAGCACCGATGGGTCCTAGAATTACGTCCAATTCCCCTCGTTATGCACCGTGATTGGTTGCGCCGTAATCGCATCTTTTGCTCGCGGCAAATACCATTTCGATGCAAAACTCGGAAACAAAGCAGCCGGGTATTATATGAATAGTCGGGTGGATAGATCGATCGACGGACGAGCGGGATTCTAGAGTCGTGTGAGAACGCTAGCGCGTTGCCCGAAATGTGCGAAATGCGCGAAAGCGGCTTCGAGGGGAGAACGGACGACAGACTTGAATCTGTAGGCGTACCGAGTGCACCGCGGCGGGAGGGAGGAGGGTGCGGGTATGCGTTCGAGCACGTCGCGGCCCGATAGCGTCGGAGAATATCCCGCAAATGGTGCAACCGAATCGTGGCAAGGAAGAGATAGCTAGTCGCCAGGTTCTGGCTATGTATGTATAGCAGCCCGTGCACCGGCTCAGGCTCTCCGGCTCAGGCTCCCCTGAAAACGTAGAGGAGCTATATACCAGCGGATATTCGCTCACACGGGCAGAGACAAACACGCACGCGTAAACAAATGCGCGGCGGATCGTGCATAACGGCCTGGCGACAGTGTCGGTGTGCACGATCGCGAGCAAAAGCGTACGCCGCGTGTCGCGTCGCGTCGGGATGCTTGCACATAAAGAGACAGTCCAGAGACTACTCTGCTGCACAGCCGACGAAATAAGGAGCAGGACGAAACGTTAGCAGCGCCCGAGGATCCTCTCCACGAACTTGTCGAACGTGACGAGACTGGAACTCCTTGCTGGAATCCACTTTCCTGTAGCTTCATACCTCCTGTATCCACGAGGTCGTCTGCGCCTCCCGAATGCCGCGTGTCCGTTCACGGCGCGACGGAGTACATCCGAGCATTATGCAGACGTAGTACTCTTGCAGTGGCGAGGACCGAGACACGTATATTTTACTACTATTATACCAAATGTTGGTTGATATGTTTGGCTGATAGGGCGAGTTATCGGAAGTTTGTGATAAATGTTGATGGAAGCTTGGACGAGGTTTAGGGTAGGCCTGAATATTCCCTTTTTGAAGATTTAGTGACTTCCATGTGCACTTTACTTTGAATAGGGATGGCTTTGGCAACTGGATTCAAGGGAATAAAATTATAGAAGCTGATAAACTCAGTAAAAGTGCATTTTCCTTCATCGGACTATTCCTAGAATAGTTCAATACTGATTCCATATCATTTCGAGCGTCGCATCTTCTTTTTTTTACTACAACCTCACATTTTTCGCATCTCGAGAAATGAGAAATCAGATTATATTTCTCGAGAATTCTCAAGAAATTAAAAAATATTGCAAAATTTATATTTTTGGAATACTGTTGATAATATTTATCTAAATTTTTATTCGTGTCCAAGTTAGACAAAACATGTGTAAATGAAAAAAAAACAGATATTAAATATAATTGATAAATTTATTTATTTCTGAAAACAAATGTAATTTATAATAATTTTCCTACACTGAAGATTCTCGAGAAACACTGTAATTTCTCGAGAAATGAGAAATAAGAAATTATAAAGTTTCTCGAGAGATTCTCGAGAAAGAATTCTCGAGAAGGACCACTACTCACATCGCAGGTTACAGCCCTCACTTGATAGTTTACACTTCGTAGTAGTTTGAATTTATGGAATCGCATAAATGGCTGCAGTGCATTCAAACTCCGTGAGCTTATAGAGGACCAAATTCTACACAATTTTCCCTTATAACACTCTTCGGTACGACGTCGAACAACGAAGATATACGCGTTTGGAAATTATTGCCGACCTGCCCCTGAAGATAGGCAATCTACTTACACCACTGGTCACTTCGAAAACTTTAAATGCCTGTAACTTTGTTACAAGACGTCCTACAGGGAAATTTCATTAGACAAACTTGTTCAGCAGGTTGCCCCCTACATCCTCACGGAGTTTGAACGCACCAGCTCAACTTTATGAGAGCGAACACCATAGAATCCCATAAGTAGCCTCAGCGTCTTCAAACGGCGCAAGATCGCAGAGACGATCGGACCATTTTTCATGATTTAAGATCGAGCGGGCGAATACACCAGGACTTCTGTATTACCATTCCTAAACTACATCAATTCTACTCCTACATTAAACCCATACAACGCCGCAATATTTTCTATTCTACTCCCGACTCTACAATTCTTACCTCGCTTCGCGATGGTGTAAGATATGTAAATATGTAACTGTAATATCTTGTAATAACACCCCGTATATTACTGATCTTCTGACCACTGCCGCCATTAGCAGCTCATAGGAAAACGCTCGAAAAACAAAACAGCAAAAAATAACATTATCCGAACATCGAGAAAAATTGTAGAGAAATTCTTTGTCTGAATTATAATTAAACTTATCTTTTAAAATAACGGTAACGTAGTTCCTTGAATCTTACAATGAAGATACGAAATCAGCCCACAATTCTGCACGAGCGACAGGATTAAACGGCAACGAATAGTTGAGAGGGGGAAAGTAAACGTTCGGGAAAGAGGTAGTTCAATAGCAAGTGCGTGATACAGTCTGGAAGTCGATAAATCTGATCGATGTCATAGGAAGCCCGCGGATGGGCGAGAAGGGGAGGATGTTGGAAGTAGGAAAGTGGAGTCCGTTAAACGAGCTTAACCTGTGCCGCCGCGGCGAGGCATTACTCTCGACTAACGGGCCGTGTTGCAAACCCTATTAGCAATATATTTTCTCGGTCGACCGGATCTGCAGGCCGGCTATTGTGCCGGCGGGCAAACGGTTTACACGTTGTCGTTCAAACATGTCCCCGCGAAAGATCCTCCTTCCAGTCTCGTGGCCCGGAAGCTCCCCGCGGACGGTCGCGGTCTCGCCCCCCGACAAGTTTCCACGTTGCGCCGGGATCCAGAGATTTGTGCCGGTAGAGATTGCGTCCGCGCGTGGATTTCCTCGAAATCTCCAGCCACCCCGGGGTTCTTTTCAAGTAGCTCCGGCGATTTCGGGGACACTGACGGGTGGGAACGGAACGTCGGAAGTAATTCGTGCGGTATTTAGCCGGCGGAGTAGCGACGTCGTTCGTTCTTCGTCTTATCGTCGACGAGCCAGAGAGCGCGTTAAACGTAACGCCACTGGCCCGGAATATAAAAGTTTACGATCGAAATTCACCGGAGAGCTCGTGTAACGATATACAACGGCGTAAAGGCAAGAGCCATTCGCCGAGAAGTCTCGCCCCGACTCCCTGCTTTACGACGTAACCCCCTCGTCGCCCGCGACACCCGCCCGTAGACGTCGGCGTCTCGTGGCTCGTGGCCCGCGTTCTTCCGGCTCCACGCGAGACGAGAATCCTCGGAAAAGTTCTCCGGACTGGTTGCACGAACGGAAGCTATGACTGAGCTTCGCATACGTTATAACTCTCCTCTTACCTTCCAGCTACCCTTTCCCCCGGGGCGTTTACCTCTTTTCTTCCGACACGCGATCCTCGAGCAGGTTTACCGCGAGAAAGGATTCACCGGGGGAACATCCTGCGCCTCTTCCTCGCCGGGATCGGAGAACGGGGATACACGCGGAGCCGTGTAAATCGTGACCCTCCAGAGGCGTGCTCCCCTCTCGCCGGCCTTGCAAGCGCTGGGAAATCTTTCAACGCGGTGGATCTTCGGTAAGGAACGACGGTATCGGGAAACGGAGAACGGGAACACGAAGGGCGGGATGAAACAGTCAGTAGAGTCGGAGGAACGTTTACGGTGGTTTCAGAGTAACGCGTGCGTGTATCTAAAGAAGAACTCGTTTGCAAGCAGAGATATTCGTAGTGAGAATTGAAGGTTCGCGCGGGTGGAACAATAGGGGCCGGAAGGAGACACTGTTTTCGTTGGAAAACGGCTGGATTGTCGGAGGAACAATGCCCGGTCCGAGGGTGGTTGCGTCTTGGGAGAGAGGAGAGTGACCCGAGACGGTGGATAAACGCGCTATAAAAGGTCGTGAATACCGGCATTAGCGCTGCTAAACCGTCGCCTTGGGCGGCCCGGCTGTAATCTCGGCCAAGATTACGACGTCCGTCTGCTCCACGGACTCCGGGGATCGGCGAGCCTTTCGCCCCCGTTCCATCGCCAGGTTCGCGTCCACGCGGCAATCGTTCGAGAGAGAAAGGAGCGATACGAAAATCCCTCCTCGGAAACTGTATCGTCCCCTTTCGCGAATCGATCCACGCGAATGCTTGCTTTACGATTTTATGGCTGCTGCTTCGACGAATACGATTAAGGGGCTCTAGTCCCCAGGGGGATGGGAATGGGGCAGGCGGAGGAATGCCTGATACGATGACGAAGGGAAAAGTACTACAACAACCTGATTATTTGGCCAACGACAGCACATCGAAAGAGAAAAACAGGCACATTGTTTTAAATTATCAATTATTAGTTGATGGTGTGTTGTATCAAATTTAAGAATTAATAAAGTGACTATTCAAACCGACCAACTTTATCGTAAAAAATTAATAATAAAATCTTTAATCTGCAATATGAAAACGTAGCTACCTATTTTAATACAATTTATCTCATTTTTGTTCAAGTAGAATTTAATTATAAACTATTTTATTATTTAAATGTTTTATTCATTTTTTATATGCGTACTTATATTTACCACTCGTGGGTATTCCTATATTGAACGTAAGACACAAATTTTATCAAAAATATTACTTTATAACTAAAAAAGCTGCTAAAGCATTAACGATAAGTCACACTCTATAAAGTTAGTCAAAAATATTGATGCTTTATAGTACAAAGAGTTAATTTTTTCATAGATTCCATTGTTTTGTATCATTAAGATTTACAATTATAATTGTAATACTTAATAAGTTTATTTTTATCAACGTGTCCTGAAGATTTTGTTATTTTCTATTACAAATTAATTAGTTTGCAATATATTTTCATTGAAGGGAAATAAACACGCTTTCATGTGACGTAGTTTCTTTTTAAATACCTATAACAACATTGTCAGAAATAGACGCTAAACAAAAGTGTCCCTTTCATATCACCTCTCCCCTACAGAGTGGGACGCAATTCGTGGCACGAAGAAAAAACAGAGATTCCCTTTATTTATCTGTTGTATCTAAAAACATCCATGGTGTTATGGTTGACATATTCTGCAAAAACGCAACAGCGTATTATTTGTACTGATCCGAAGTCGATGTTTACGCGACCAAGGCACAAGTAGAAACAGTGTGCGGCGTAGATCCGCGTCAGCCAAGTAGTATAACTCAATCACACGCGCGCCCGGTCAGCTATCGAAATCGATTTTCCCAGAGCCGAGCTACCTATGAACATTTTATTCCACGTTCTTCCCTATTTCACGTTAATGCGGTAAACCCCCGGAAGATTGGTGAGCCGATGTATAAGTAACGTCTCGAGCAAGCCCGAGCCCCGAAGGAACAATAAATATTCTTAAAGCAGGTGGCGAAAAGGACGAAAGGCCCGCGATAGTGGTACGTGCTGCCAAATCAAGGTGAATCGTATGCGGAATATTTTAGCATCGCCAACGCCGACACGGCCTGGGTTATCGAGTTTATTCCGATGTGCTGCTCTCCAACGTTTTAGCACCGGCGAACTTTGCTCCTCGCCTCGCGTCGCGATCTTTCCCTCGTTTCGTTCGAACCGCCATCGCCGGCGACGCCACGTACACACGCCCTTTCTTCCCTCCCCCGCGAGGACTCGTTCGCTCCGTTTCGCGGCGAAGAGAGCTCGCTGGAGCATAGGTACACGCTTCCAGCTGACGTTGTCGCGACAATAGCCGAAGGCAATTTCCATCCAGCATATCTGGGGGAGGACACGTCGCGGTCGGGATGGAACACGGCCTGTTTGCGCTCGCTGCGGCTCTGACGCGAATCAAGCCGGCTGACGGAAGAGTCGAAGGAGAATGGAAAACCGAGGGAAGAAACGGAGGGAGCTTCGAGTCGAATGGAAGCTATTTTACTTGCGCCGTCCCTCTGCGAGGCAGGATCCCGCAATCGTGCGATCCTTCCAGCAAGCCCTCGTTACTCGCCTATCCGCGATATCCCTTTTATCGCTGCCACTTGACGTCCGGAACGTATTACCGTACACGTCTGCCCCGCTTTCTGTTCGCAGTGCCACCAGCCAAGCCGATAATCTACGACGCGAAGAGAAGGGACATGAGCAAACTCCTCGAGGCCTATCCCGAAGGGGCTGACCTGTTCCTTGTCTGCGAGGTTCACGGAGGTGAGTGTCAACCGTTCCTTCTTATCCCGGCGACCAACAACGGGGCGCGATCTCTAAAGCCATTGCAGAAAATCCGACGCCGCTCTGATTAGTCGCGCCCTGCCTGTAGCTACTAGGTACACACGCTATTTGCCTCGCGAGAAGATCATCCATCGCGACGTTTCACCCGCTGCGAATTAATTGGCCGGCAGCCGGCCAGTTTCTAATAACAGAGATAATGGATCGCCGCCAGTAATTGCCACTACACGGCGAGGGGAATGAATTATCATAAGTAGCCGTGCGTCGTTTATAAAAAGCCGGCAGACACTATCCGAGGATCCGTCACAATCGATCAAACCGCGCGGCGACAGCGTTCACCCGGGGCTTTTCTCCCCGAGAAAACTCGTTGGCGGCGAAATTTAATAGAAAAATGCTGCATCTACCGGCGAGAAAAAAATTAAACTTCCCGGTAGATTTATCACGTCTCGTTCTCGCCACGCTAACGCCTCGATCGAACGCGGAGCGGAACTAGAGGGGAGAGATATTTCGCGAGCGTCGCGTTTGCTGTCGCGGAAAGGAAGTTTGAAAGAAAAATACCGCGATGTCGAGTAGATGTGTCAGGGACCGTGAGCCGTCTTAGGATCAGCGGGTCGCGACTCGCCCCGGTAATATCTGCCCCGGGGCGCGCACCGCTCGCGCCAGTGACAGAGGGGAAGCCTTCACGCATAAGCGATCGCGCGTAAATCGCTGGGGAAGAGGCTCTAGAGGCGCAAACGTATTTCGAATCTTGCGTACCGAACGAGAAATCCCATTTCCTTGAACCGCGAGTATTCACTGGCGCGAGTCCAATTCCATTTAGAGACGGCGCGCCGCCGCGTTCGCGTACTCGAAGGAACTACGAGGCGACGTAGACGACGCGAAGGGGAAAGGAAGAACGGGCTCGATGGGAAGGAGGGGAAGCGGCGAAGAGGCTAGAAGAGTCCAGGCTGGTTTTTCTCAGGCTCCTCGCGGTGCTGGGTGTCGTGTCGCGCGATGAATCCCTTGGAGCCAAGCCAATTTTAATCCCCGAAACTGGCGTTCTCGCGACGCGAGCCACGGCCCCGCGACGAATTATCGCCTTCCCCATCCCACCAGCCGTCGGCTAATCATTAGCCGAGAGAACAGAGATCTCCGCAGCATCTCGTAGCTTCTTTGCCCGTCGATCTCAACAATGATCGATCCTCCTCTGATCCCGAGAGCGTAGCCACCAAACGAGCTCAGGCAGGATAAAACCAGAGCGATTGAATAGTTGGCGTTCACGAGAGCCGGAGCACTCTCTCTTAATTTCAAGCCGATATCGATAGCCCGCTTCCGTCGCCGGGCTCCTAGAAAAATTCTCCCGGATCGTGGAACATACTTTCGAATTGTTTTACTTTCATTAAACGTCCGATATTACTTTGCATACTGGAATCTGTAAAATTAACGGGCAAACTCGGCACTCGCTCGAACTTTCTTTAATTCAGCGAAGAATTTCTTTTCTCTCGTTTTGCTCTCCGCGCAGCCTCTCCAGCGGTGCTCGAAGAAGATTACACGGGTTGCGAGTCGCGGGAAAGCCGGCAGCCAGGCAAGCAGACAGCTCCCCGGACAAGCGATTTGTCACTCGACGGTGAAACGAACTTTCAACTTGTTCCAGGAGTTTTTCGCTTTTGCGCGCGCACAGGTAGCCGATGACTTCGGAACGACGGGACGCGTCGGGCTCGCGATCCTGGCGAAACTCCCGAGTAGCCGAACAACGTACCAAGAAGAAGAAGAAGGACCGCCGGAGATCCGGCGACACAGAACTTTCGACAAATTTATATTTTCCTCCTTCTTCGCGGCCCGGCAGAATCGCGCATTTCGCATTCACGTCAGGTTCCCCACGACTGTCGCGTGCTTGCTCAGCCACACTTCGCTCGAGAGCCTGCCACACAAATTCCGCCACTCGGTTCCTTCTAATTTCAGCTGTCTGAACGCTCCGAATGGATAGACCTAATCGCGTTTGCGCTATTACGCCGAACTGCGCGAACGAGCAAACTTACGTGGCGAATAAACTCTCGCTGGATAGTGGAGAGCTCGCGGAAACGCGGCGTCGAGGCGTGTACACAGCCCGTGGGTTGCCGTTCTATCGGTGACGAGAACAGAGGCCGTAAAGACTCGCCCTCTCAACCAAACGATCCCGTTTCTTCTTTCCTAACGGTCGGCTAGTCGGGAATATTGGGACGGATGACAAAGAGGGTGGGAAGCGAGTTTAAACCCCCGAGCGGTGCCATTGAATGCGACGCAATCAACGGCTCGTGCACCGACTACCATATGCAAAATGAAACTTTCCTGCTCCCTGGGAAGCGAACACCGGCCACGCTGGTCGACTTTAATTTATTCTATTAGAAGATAAAATTGCGCGAGATCCGAGTGTCTCTCCGCGGAAAAACAACGTCGCGTGCCGTAGCTAACGTTTTCCGATCGCCCGAATCTGTGCCGCCGCCAGCAACTTTGTTATGCAAAACGTCCGGAGGAAAGGGCAAATAAAAAGAAATTGCTGGCGATTAACCGGGACAATGAAGAGGCGGGCTGTGGTCTCCGATGCGCAATCAAGAAGCTTAACGCGTCTGAATGAGGGAAGTCCATTGTCGTGGCGCACAGTCGCCACACAATATGCTGTCTTCGACCTTTTCTGCGTACCGCGGTGCTCCAGCATTGTTTAAACGTCACACGGAGAGCAATTGTACAAAGAGCCGCCGTTAAATGCTTCTTTTAGCGTGACTGGTTGCCGACGAGACTCTTTCGCTTTAACCTACGAAACTGAATGCACACCACGATGCACGTCTCCTTTGTTGTTTCCGCGATCCTTGGCCTTCCGGCTTTCACTTTGTTTTTCGGTCTGCTCTTGCGCTCCGCCGGAGTGCCAACTGAATCGAAAGTCCGAGCAATTACTCGTAAATAAGGCAGCCTGGCATTCAGAGAAACCGGCGGGAGGGAGAGGGTAGGAGGGGGGACGGGGGAAAGCCTTTTCAAATATGGAAATTGAATATTATTTGCAGTCACGCTAATTGCCATGGATGAGAGCTCCCTCGCAGGGGAATCTTGGAAGTTGAACCGCTTAGCCAGCAGTATTCTAGTAGCTCCAGTGCCAGGCATCGTTGCGGAGCTTCTAACACAGCACTAGGCAACGTATTGCTCGCGGTGTGCTGCTGCTCTCGATATGTCTGTGGTGTAAGGAAAAACGACACATGTTTTCACTTTCGAGATATTGTCGTTGAAAGTTGTAAACAACAATTCTTCTTATTAGCAATGTTTCCTTGTTTTCTTCTTACGATATAAACGTATATTTCCTTCACTTTGCATAATATTCAATATTCGTATAATTAACGTAAATAATACTGGTGGATAAATCCTTTAACATCTTCAAGGTTTCGAGTCCAAAGGATCTTGTTATAAATGAGAAGAAACTTTCCTTAACAGTAAATTCAGATATTTCGCCATTCATTTTAAAAGTTATTTAAGATTTAATATCGACCGGATTTATTAAATTTAATAAATCCGGTCGATATTAAATCTTAAATAACTTTTAAAATGAATGGCGAAATATCTGAATTTACTGTTAAGGAAAGTTTCTTCTCATTTATAACAAGATCCTTTGGATTTATTAAATTTAATAAATCCGGTCGATATTAAATCTTAAATAACTATTAACGTAAATAATAATAAACAAAATAGTAATAATTTATATACACTTTAGGCAGAATGACGCAAGTCCACTGGACTTTTATTGTTCTGCTTGAACGTTAAGAAGAAAAGAAAAGGAATGATTACTTTTCCTTCTTTTACTTTCTTTTTTTGTCTTCTTTTGATTTCTCCTGTGCTTTGCGTTGTTTTTTGTAAAATACAAGTTACGCAAAATAAACCACGAAAAATAAAAATATGAAATATAATTTTGCTCATTTTATTTTACCCAAAATACGTTATAGTATATGCAGATAAATAAAAATAAAAATAAAAAGCGCTCCCAAAGGAAAGATACGTCGTATTCTCCAAATTTTGTGGACTCACGTTGTTTTGCCAAATGCGTATTAATTGAATATTGGACTCCGGTTAAATTGCATTATTTTTTCAACGTCTAAAATTCGTTTTATACATTTTCTGTCTGATAAAAACATACATCCAATATTCGACAATTGAATTATTGCATAAACTCAAATTTTTTTAAATTCTGACATGGGTCGTTTTTCCTCACAACCACAGATGTGTTCGCGGGAAAGTATTCGCGAAGAATTAAAGTTATAACTCCATCGCTGAAATCAATCCCCGATCGTTCGACGACCGGATAACTGCGTCTGGCGCTGTTGATATTATTTCATTAGCACCCGTGCCACCCGCGATAACAAAGTATTCATAATAGATTCTCGGAGGGGCAATAAAGATCCACCTCTTGCTCCCCGCCGACGATCCCTCGGTCCCTTACTTTCCAACCTTTTCTACCCCCGCCCCTCCCTCCTCTCGCGGAAGCAATGAAATAATTCCCCGCGACGCAAAGCGGAAAGTCGAGAGCGTGCGACATTCACCCTCGTTTCCCCTTTCCACCGGCCCTCTATCCCTTCAGACTCTACGATCCCTCGCCTCTGTCACTTTGCCGCCCCTCGCTCCACTTCGTTCCCAGCACTCCTCCTGCATAATTCGCTTTCGAAACAAACGACTTCCCGCCTCGCTCGAGATACCTGATCCAACCCGAAATACCGTTATTCGCGTACCTATACAGGCTACAGCTCTCGTTCCATGCAAATTCCGCCGTACAGGCTGCCCCATTTCGATCGATCCACGCGAACATTAACGCTGGACGTATTATCGAAACTTTTACTGGTCAAATTGCGCGTCCTTTATTATTCAACATATTGTATACATATACAGGATCAGTTGCTTCTTATATCCTCAGATTGTAAGAGGCAACAGTTTCCAAGTCCTCGGAGCGGATCGATTTAAATGGGACGTGCTGTATAAGCGTTAATTAATTCGAATCGCTCGTGCGAGCAAACGTCGACGCGCAACGGGCGAGACGGAGAGTAAGGGCGTCTACGCTTCGCCTCGTAAACCGAATGTCACTGTAAACTGAATGTTCCTGTTGCACGCTGTAAGGCTAACGCGCTATATTCGCAAACACCGGGATTTTGATAGTTCTATTTCGAAACGGTTGAATTGGATCGCGCCAGAGATTCCCGTCGCATTCGGGGCCGTTGCTGTTTGTTCGGTACAAACGTTACGCGTTAATTAGCCTCCGCGAACAATCACGAGCAGCTGGGAATCATTGCATTCGTCGTAAACACGAAAGTAATCGCAATACTGTCTGAGACTCGTTTCAGTTGCTACGATCGCCGACGATAGTCTTTGCCACTTTGCCATTAGGGATGAAAAGAAATCGGTCCACGAATGTTTATGCAATTATGGCGGGCCGTGCTCATCGATCCCTCGCCGGCAAGTTCGCGCGAGTAATTAACCTGGGGAATTAGGTGTCCAGGCGCAGGGTACATCGAGACCAATAAATTGACGAGCGGACGTCGAGCGGTTTCCATTGCGATCGCTATTGTTGCGGCCGAGTAAGGCCCGTCTAGCGGCGTGATTGACGAGCAGCTTGCACTCCCTGATACACATCCATAGACACGGGAGCAGTCTCGACGCACCGTCTACTCAGATTAGTCCAACTGCTCGACTTGTCCCGCTCGACGATCGACCGGCTTCCAACGGATAAGCGATAGAGAGCCACTCCGTCAAACAGATTCTATGCGGAAGATTGCCTCTGGCTGCCCTCGCTTCGAACCGCGAAAGTGCATTACCGTTTCTTTGTGTCGAAAGAAGAAGCTGATATGTCTGATATATTTGTAAATTGTAAGTGTACAAGTTGCGTTGCTCAGCTGTTCTAAGGTGGCTCGTCTGTTTGATTCAGGTAAACCGAGACCGCGAGTAACGTGGTACCTGGAGTCCAAGGTAATCGATGCGCCGTCGGAGGTTCGAGAGACCCAAGGGCCAGCCGGCGATACCAACGTCGTAACCATAAGCAACGTCACGATCGCGGGTCTCACGAGGAGCCACTACCACGCCAAACTGTTCTGCAAGGCGAGCAACACTCATTTAGCACTGCCGCCCACCACCGCCGTTATCATCGAGCTTCACAGTAAGTAGATCCATCGCCAGTCAATGATCCAATGAGGCTAATTAACGCGATCGACGGAGCTCCCTCGTCAAGCGTGTGTTACAGAGCCTCGGACTAGTTACAATCTAATTAACCACTCGGAAGCCCCGACGAACCCGGATATCCAATATCCGTGAGTCGTTGGATGATAATACCTCCGCGGTTAACAGATAAAGTCGCGCGCGCCCCCGTTATCGTTGCCGCTTAAGAACTTTAATAGTAGCGCCCTGAAAGGGTGAGCCGCGATCCAAGCGCCGGCAATTAACCGCCCACAAAGGGCAGAAGATTTCAATAACGTCGTTCAATCTGTTTAAGAGTGCAGCAGCTAATTCCTTGCCGGGCCGCGAAAGCCCAGACGGTTATGCTAATGAAACGATCAATAATTAATTACCTTAATTATCCGCGGGGGTTGAAGGGGCCGAGCGTTCCACTCGCCACAGAGATTTCGTCGCTCGATTGCGCCGCTCGTATCTGTCCGACTAAAACGAACCATTTCCCCTGAACTCATCTTTTTTCCCTGCCACGTTTCGTACACGCGATACCGGGCCGAATAAAAGCGACCGAAGCACTTCAGACAAGAGAGGGGCGAGTATCGAGCGTTCTCGCGGGGCATTTTTCGATTTTAGTTGAAAAAAAGAGGGGTGCGCTGCTAAGCGACACGGCAGCGTCAAACTTTTCGATGAATTTTTTCCCGCGGACGGGAAAACGGCAATATGAATGACGATAGTTTGATTCGACGGGGCGAAATTGAAACATTTTTCGGACGATTACGGCGGAGACAGCGAGATGTACGCCCGCCGGCGAGTGGCCGCGGAACATTGCGAATCACAGTCGAAAGGCAATCTGGGCTTCGATGTCATTAATAACGTTACTTCTACAATTGCCGGAAATTGTCCGAACCGCCGGTGAACCGCGGTGAACCGCGGCACCCCCGAAACTATGCGGTATGCCTGCAGCAATGTTCAATTAAATTTTATGGAACACATGCACCTACGTATCTATGCGTTTGTATATATGTGTGTATATGTGGGTTGGGGAAGGAGCGAGGGACTCGGTGCGCGCGTTCCCCTCGGAGTTTCTCAGACAATTGGGCAAATCGAGAAGAAACGTGTAACCAACGGCGGAAAAACTTTGTCGCAGGTATAAATAATTCATCGCGATAATTGAAGAGTATTCGCGGTGGCGGCTATTGCTTCCTTTTCGAGCGCCGGTGACCTGTAAACAGTCGGTCCGGGGGGAATCACGTTTCCCGCTTACTCGATGGAAACGTTGTCGGGAACCAATGGAGAAAATTAATCGAAGAGATTGAACTACAACGAACACGTTAAACGGGCGGTTTGATCGTCCAGAACGGGGAGAATGCGACTGATGGGAATCTAATAAGTTACGCTGTATCGCAGGACGTGGTTGGCCAGCTAAAATTATTGTCTTCCTTGGCGACGTCTTCCTGAGATTCAGAGTTCCACGAAGAATAGGAAGTTTCGTTGCGCGCTGCTTTTCATTCCAAGTCTCGAGCAGCATTAAGAGTTTTACGTAGTTGCTGATTCGATTAAAATGTTGGCCACGATCGCGAGCGCCGGCCGATGGTGGAAATTAATATTAATAATTTTATAAGCATCGACCCGTCAACTCATTGGTACGCTCGAGGCTCATCACGCGAGAAACTTTGCCGCCGGACAAACAAGTTTAAATGAAATTGCGCGCCGCGGCAAGATTGTCGGCTGCGACGAGAAGAAACCGAAGCGAATAATTCTAGACGGAGGTGTCGGGTTTGCTAATGCTAAAGAGCCGCTTGGGAAATACCCCGCTAACTGAAACGCCAGCTTTAAATGGGCCTCGAAGTATTCGCCGAAAACAGATGTTCAAAGTAAAAGAGAAACTTCCCACTGCCTTTCACTTTCGCTCTTTTCCCCCTTCTCACTTCTCCCGAGAATATTTTCTTCAGCGTAGGTACTATTATTTTCTGATAAATACAAGGCAAACCTTACTCGCCTAGATGCTTCAGCAATAAGACCAGTCGACTCGGAATATAGTCGGATAGTATTAACGGTAAGTGTCTGTTTGATAAAGCGTGCTCTAAAACTTTGGCACAGTTCCCCGCTGAACTTTCTATTATCTTGCACTCCCGACGCTCTGCCCTCTCGTCAAACTTGCTCGTCACACTCTCGAGCTTCTTCGCGGAGTAACCTTCTTTCAAACTCTGACGGCCGGCGAGGAGTGGCAAGAAACGTACGGCTCATCCAAAACTCGGCGAGCATTCCTCGAATTCTTTCCGGGGACTGCGCTCGTGGAACTTCACTTTGTCGCTGGCGTTTAGAGACGCGGGCTCGCCGCCCGTCAAAGGAGCTCTCGCAGTCTAAATTCCAGCAATTGCAGCCGGTTTCAGCGGTTCAATGAAGCGGAAAGGGGCTCCCGCGAGATTGCTCGTTCGTTACGGCAATTACAATTACTTAGGGCGCGTAGCGCTCGACAAATATCGCGGCCGTTGGTTCCGGTGAAACGTACAGCGCAAGACAAACGTGCTTCCACTCTCCCCGCAATTTATCTTTCTTAACTTCAATTTCATAGGGCCACTGAGCGTCAAGCGGTCCACCGCTCCGCAGTGCTCCCTGTATTTTTCTTCGGTACCGTCTAACGGCCACTCGAAGCTTATCCACCGAGGGCGGACGAAACATCGAAACTCTCTGCTAACTTGGTTCCTCGATCCTCCGTTAATTGGGGCTGGGTTAGATGAGGCGCGCCGCGAATAATCGAAGGGCACTCGGGTTCAACTACTTGAAAGTCTAACAAGTTGAAGGGGAGACGACTGGACGGCAGCAGCACGCGAGTCGATTGCATCCCCGAGTCGTTTATTTGCGCCTACCACGGGATACCCCGTATAAATTCGCCGTAAATATTTGTATAAATATTTCATGACTGGTAGATCGCGCGGAGCAACGCGTCCCCCGAGTATTCGTACAAGAACTTTTTATTCAAATACGCGGGTACATACTGTCCGCGTATAAACGAGCCTTAATAAAACTATTAGCGAGCTGGATTGTTTGCCGAAGAGAAATTAAATTCGACGAATAAAGGGCGGATATTTAAACGATATTCGAGCCGCGGTAGTTTCCCTACCGCAAACTAAATTTCCGCGAAATGCAAGTTGGAAGGCGTTTGCTCGAACCTGGAAATAATTAATTTCAGAAATTTCATCCTTCGTTCTGCAGATGAGAGCGAAGATTTGCCGAATAACTGGCGTGTACGGAATCCTTTTCGCCATGTGCAAATAAGCGGGACGTGCACACGAGGGGAACGTGGTCTTAAATTAGCTGCGCTCTATATTCGAGTCAACCAAGAAGGGCAGCCAAGATAAAGATGAACCCACTCCGGTCCTATTAGTCGTGGACTAATTAAAGGCACGATCGAACAAGTGTACGCTGAATAATCGCGGAATCCCTGGCCGATATACTTGAGATTCTAACGAACCGAAAAGGTAGCTGGGATTCACGCGCGACTCCGACTAAAACCGCAGCCGAATGAATCCGCTTTTTGCTGCTTCCATCGAATATATCTGCATATTTACCTACGCGTCTCTAGAACCGTGATGCAACAGCGCTGAATCGAGGAATACCTAGATGATTCTCCGTAGACATTTCTGAAGGCTACCCCTCGTCTCAAACAGCCTCCAACGAGGACCAATAATTTCTCGATTTAACAAGACCGTACCGCCACGTGAAAAGGATGCGGCGAAAAGAAGGGATCGACCGTAAATTAGCAAGGCTTTTTCGTGGAACATTCCCGCGGAGTGGTTCATTTTCATTAGCGCATAGAATTAGAGAACGTGGCTGGAGAAAATTGGTCGGCTGGTATAACAAGCTCGAGGAATCTCGCCTTTCTGCTTCCGCGTTTCGCCAACAAAGAAGTTTCATTCAGCAAAAATGCAACCGGCCAAAGCGGCATCGTCGATTCCTCGCTAATTAGTAAGAAAATTAATGAGCCTTTTTCTCACTAAAGTTTGCCTGAAAACTCGTTAATCTTTTATAGCTGGGAACATTAGCGCCCGGTGTTCCGTAAAACACGCGTATTATAGTTTCGGATGACACAGAACGATACGCTGATAAGGCAACACCTCGTTTCCCCTATTTTTCTCGTAAAACTGACAACGCTCCTCTTCTTTTACCCCATTACAACCGCTTCCGTTGTGAATTTATCGCAGAAACTGTGCTTCACGTTCACGAGCCACCGTAGTCAGCCATCCAGCGCAAGTGGTAACAGTCAGTCGCGAGTCAAACAGCCGCAGTAGTAACGGTCTATCAACAATCAGACGCCGAGTACAAGTTCCCTCCTCGAGAAGGCTATCGTTGCTGACGCCCGGAACGAAACATTTTCCCCTTGGTTCTCTTATTATAATTCCCTCTGTATCTCGTTGGAAAGTTTGTCACTTAGCGGAATGAGGAAAAACCGGCGCTTCGAAAAATCAAGGTTCACTTGGTTGACGAAGTTCATACCGCGGCGGGCTTCCAGAGGATCGTTGGAAGCGCGATTTCGCGAACAGGGGCGAAACTCGGGAGATTTGTGGATCCGCGGAGTCGCAAACGGCGTAACGACTCTCGAAAGCACCCTCGCCGAGGCAACTAAGAACGAAAGGGTTTAAACCGCTCTCGAGACGAATGAAGTTCGTCCTCGTAACCTGGACTCTGATAACTGAACTCGCCGAGAGCAAATAACTCCGTTCTGAGATTCTCCGTCCCTCCCACTTTCGGACGAATCGCTGCGAACCGCGTACCATCTTGATGGACCGAAATATAACTTGGCCCAGTTCCGAGGTGCGAGGAGGTCACGGACGGGAAATCAGAGGTAAGGAGTGATAGAAACTCCACTGACAACTACAGCTCTGCGTGGCTGGGGGTTTTTAAGAAAAGAGGGTATTACATACATCGTCGCTTCGCTGAAGCAGCGAATTGAAAGAAACGGCGTGCGAGTAAGCCTGATGAGAACGTAACGATACGAGCCCCGAGTTCGCCAAAGTGTAGCAATAATATCGTTTAGGATCGTGCTGGGTCTCGGCGAAATTTCACTTTAGTCGACGATTCTCGCTGGATCCGCGCATACGGGACGCTCCGTAATGTTCGCTCGTTTCGCAACTCTTCCACTTAATCTACAAACGAACCATTTAAACTCCCCCCCAATATCTTCCCTCCTATTTATTCTACTTTCCGCGCTCGAATTTTTCACCTCTCTCAAGGCACGTTACACCGTCGCCTCTGAACACGCCATTCGCGAAACATATTAAACGCATAAACATGCTGGAAGACTTTGAAAGAAAGGTGCGAGCTGTGCGTGCCAACAAATCCGCATTTCTCTTTACGACCGGGTTACTCTTTACTCATTTTCCCTCTCGGCGTCGACGAAGGAATTTCGACGGATTCCGAGCGGAAATTGCAGGAAGACAGGTATGGTAATGCCGAGAGAGCCGGCAAGAAAAACGTAAAGATTATCTCGTGGATGAAGCGAGGCCGTTAAAAACTAGGGTCGAATTCACGGTTCTTCGCGGCCAACGACATGAATTTTGATTTACAAATTAAATTTCAACTTCACCCGGCGAGTTTCAGCGGCAGTAATTTTCCGGCTGTTTTTGTTTTCCCTCGCAGTCTCTACGACTTCTAATTACGCAGACGTTTCTTCCTCGCCGCGTGCTTCCTCCACCCCGTTCCACGTTTACCCACCCACCGCAGTTGCTTCTTATCGATCTCCACTCCCCTCCTGTTCGTTTTCGAGAACTCTTTTCGAATCGATGCTAATAGCGGGGAGGCGTCGCGTGGCGAAACGAACGCGACGAGGGAACTTTTCCAGTCGGCTGAGTGATTATCGTCGGCCCTTCAACGCGAATGCCCTCGAAATTGCTTGCCGCGATATTGTCGAATTATCCACTTGTTCTCCTGAAATACCAGCGTCTGAGGAACCGTCGCTGTTACCGGAGAGCAGCGCGATCGAACTTTGGATTCGAAAAAGTCTGCGTTTCGAGGAAGGAGAATAACGTTTTTGCGGCCCCTCCAAACTTTCCACGGTTCAGACAGATAAACGGAGGGAAAAAAGACGCGAGTAATCGGCGAGAGTCTTCGTTTCATTTCCGACGAGGCGCGCGAAACGAGGAAACTTTTTGTTTGGACAGCGAGCAGGGCCGCTGTCCCGAAACACGCGAAACTGTCAGGATCAGTAAGTGCATCAAAATTGTGGACAGAGGCGAACAAAAAAGTTCCTCGGAGCGTAGTCTGGCTCTGACACAGTTTTCGAGCGACTAGAATGACGGTGCGGCTCTTCGCTGCATAACGCGACGCTGCCGCTCTTCTTTTTCCCCCTGTTTTCTGTTTACCAGCTCGCCCAGACGAAAATCTCGCACGCGGAATTTCACGTTCCGCGGGTTACGCGGCAATCGCGTTTACGCCGGCTCGTTATTCAAATTTTTAGAATTTTCCCCGGCTTCAAGATTGCTTTAGCAATACCTCGCGCGGAAATGAACCCAGTGTGAACCTTGCTCGCGATGCGGAAGAGAGCACCAATGTAAAGCGATAAAAGCGATGATGAATTAGAGAGTCGAGAATTCAAGGGTAAGGTAAATGTTCCAATACCTGGACACTAGTGCAAATAATGCTGATTGGTACGATTAATATTCGCTTTATCCATAAAAGAATTATTTTATTCAATTACTCAAATATTTAATAAAATATATTCGTATACATATTTTTCTTAGTAGACTTGTAACACTGGTAATAAAAATAAATTTTCTTGAACTCTTCAGTTTACACCATTTTAGTGTTGCTCTTGTCTGATTTCCTATACAGTCTCTACTTTTTCTTAAGCGAATATTATTAATAATGTTTAGTATATTCGTACAACTAATACAGTTTTAGAAAAATGGTACCCTGTACTATTATTTTTTGATAGGAAGATTAAAATTAAAGTTCGTATTAGTTTTTTATTCGCGTATCTATCTTCTGGTACAGTGAAATCTGAGAACGTCCCTAAACCTGACCACGTGCACAAACTGTGAAATAAGTACCTACGCGTTATTGTTGACACGATAATAAAATAATTATTTAACACCTTAACAATAATTTGCATCCTGCAAACACTTTGTATTCTTCGTATCTTGTTTTAATCATAATATTTATTTCATGTGTAAATTCGTGTGTAACACACGAATACACATGACCTTAAAATTAGTCATTCAATAATAGATTCTATTTACTTAAGTTTGTTTACTGATTTGAATAAATTACTTATACACAAGAAATATGCCAAAAGAAAAAACTATTGTGTTGTTTTTTTTTAATTTCCCTAGAAAACATCCAAAATCATGTGTCCAGGTAATAGCACAGTAAAATCGAGACACCGGGACATACTAGTTAAGCTGTCCAGGTATTGGGCCATGGTGAGGACTATGAATTTTTAATATTTTACCAAATTATTCAATCCTACAATAGGGTACAGGACCCAATTACTGGCAGCCAACCCAATTACCGTCACCTTAAGCTATTTTACTTAAAATAACGAATAAATAAACGTTTAAGTAAAATAGCTTAAGGTGACAGTAATTGGTTTGACTGCCAGTAATTGGGTCCTTTACCCTATGTTGTTGTTTTTTTTAATGATAAAATGCCCACGATGCTGCATATAATTACAAAATCGTTTTCATATAAAACGATTTGTACAACTGAAAAATTCTCAAACGTGTGTCCGCCGTACCTTAAATGTCCATGTATTGGGACATTCACCTTACCATGCTTGACGAAGTTACCGTTCAAATCGCCCACATCGCCTACAGCGTTGTAAAGAGTCAAAGAGTCGTCAGATGCTCTCTCGAAAAATAAGAAAGTTGGAGGCGCGCAATGCCCCTTTCTAACTATGGTTATTCAAGTGGGCCGCCCTCGCCCGTTGCAGTCACCTAGCACGGCAAATTTACGTCTCCGCAAAGTTTCCTCGGGGTCTTGCTCGGATCAGTGGAAAGTTGGAAATCTTTCGCGGATGCTGCGAGCCACGAACGCGCTCCGCCACTCTATTTATCCTCGTGCTGGCTAAAACCCTAGAAGTTGCGGAGCGATGAAAATCTTTGTAACGTCCGAGCTGGTAACGAGGCGGCGCGCCCGCGTTCAAACTTTTCTCTAGACTAATAATCGCGGGAGGCAAGGGTCTCGGCCATCGTTAATCGAGCCGCTGAAAAGATTCGACCGCCCAGCCGCAGAGTTGCCGGGAACGGAAACGCGTAGACACCGAGTAACTAACGCTTTAACGATCCCGAACAATGGCGGATGATTACAGGCTGGTAACTAGGAACGGTAACGGCGCGGCTCGGCGTCGTCGGTCTGCGTCAGCGGACGGTTTTCGAGCTGCACGGCCCGAACGGAACGTTTAATTAATGCTCGGTTATTTTCCCGTTGGCTAGCTAGCTGCCCGCAATCTCGTCATCCAATTAATAACGAGTCACTCCCGGTGAAAAGCCACTGTCAACGCGACCCACACCGGAATTCCCCAACGTTCCCAGCGTTGTGCGTCTTTCGAGAGGCGATCACAGGGCTGGCGACTGTTAGCTTGCGAAAAGGGAGTGATAACATAATTAACGAGCAAGTCGGCAGGAAGTTCTTAAACCGTACTCTTGTTTCCAGATAGGCGCGATCGATGAGCGCTGCGAGGCTTGGTGGCGAATGGATGCGGGCCTTTGTCGCGATGCATCGAAGCTCTTAAGACGCATTAAAGTTTACATGGGCTGATGGAGTGTAATGATGAGTGGGGTGTGTTACAGGGGTAGCCATATAACGAGGTTAATGTAGGGAGGCGTTATCGCGGAACGAAATTATTGAAATCGGCTGGGGCCAAACGACAAGGAATGATTAACGACGACTTATCAAGTTGGAAGTAGCGTAAAGTAGCGAGCGAGGGTTAAAACTTAGGAGAAAGGGCTCGACTCTCCTTCGCGAAACTTGGCCGTGCTGAAAATCGCCAGTGGGACGTTTCTCTGATGACTGAAGCGAAAAGTTTGCGGAAAGAGTGTCCGCCTTGAGCTCCCGCGACAGACCGTTGCGTGTCCCGCTATCGCGCTACGTTCGGTCTTATTAGACTTCTTATTAGCTTCAGCCTCCTTTCCCTACGTATTTCCTTACCGCTTGCATTTTATTCGCAAGATAAAGGGAGGAATTCTTTAGACCACAGGGGACTGTATGGTCTTAATCATTACGTTTGATCATCCTTATCGCGAGCAAGTTTCGAGACGAAGCGGACTCATGCACGCACGCGTTCTCATAGAAATCGCGCTTATCACTCGCAAGTGGTAGCAGCTAGATTCTCCGGCAAACCTGTTCTAATCCTTTGCAAACCGTTACGAGAAAAAGCCGACGTAAAACTTCGCGGTTTAGTGGACGAAAGGCAGCGTCCCTTCGATCGCTTTAGTAACCTGTCGCAAGGCAATCCTTTGATCGAGGCGTCTGCCGATATCTGCTTCCAGTGAGACCGCTGAAAGTCGAAATTGTGGGGAAGGACAAGATTCTATCGGCGGGGAAGAAGTACGAAACTAGGTGTCAGAGCACAGGATCAAAGCCGCCAGCTATATTAACCTGGTGGAAAGCTTCAAAGCAGCTGAAGAGGATCATCAAAAATGTAAGTAAGAGCAGATTCTAATATTGCAAATTACCGCGATAAGACTTGATCGAATCCAGCCTCTTTACCAATTAAATTTCTTTCGCGTTGGGGATCACAGATATGAATGACTTTTCTCCTTCCTCTCTGCCTTTATAAGTGTAATTTAAAATGAGAAAGCGACGAGCCGTTACCAATACTATAAAAAGAAAAGGGGTTCAAATTTTCTTAAACTTTAGAAACACAAATCAATGACACCTCGATAACGAATCAGTCCAATCAATTCCTCGCACTGTTACGAATGCTCTCCCATTCCCTGCACACTAATCCCACGATTAAGTTAATTCTATTGTCACTGGTTTAAATTTTGAACGGCTTTGATATTGGGCCGCCTAAACAGATTTCCTACGAAATTTCTAACGACGTTGATTCGTCGTGTAACCATAACCGATAGTTAGCCGGAGAGACTGAAACGTTCAGCATCCCCACACCTCCTACCGGTTCACTTGGCAATTTAATAACTCGAAATTGTATCCACCTCGACGGGACTGTAATGTAGCACCTCTAAGCGGCTAACATAGTTTGCTTGCCAAAAATTAATTGCACGTCGCTCTACGCGACGAAACACTATTGACGACAAACCTTGTGTCGAATTGATTGCGAAACGTCGGCGTCGTTTCTGGCAAGCAGTGGTCCGACGTTAAAAAATAAAAACGAATATTAAACGTTACCGAATATTACATTTTTTATGAGACGAAATACTTTCATTATTCAACAAATGCATACAAAAAATTTCACTCACTGCCAAAAATTCTATTTTAAAATACTTATTTATAGTTAAATTCTATTTTAAAATGCTTATTTATAGTTTAATTCTATTTTAAAATACTTATTTATAGTTAAATTCTATTTTAAAATGCTTATTTATAGTTAAATTCTATTTTAAAATACTTATTTATAGTTAAATTCTATTTTAAAATACTTATTTATAGTTTAATTCTATTTTAAAATACTTATTTATAGTTCAATTCTATTTTAAAATACTTATTTATAGTTCAATTCTATTTTAAAATACTTATTTATACTTAAATTCTATTTTAAAATACTTATTTATAGTTAAATTCTATTTTAAAATACTTATTCATAGTTAAATTCTATTTTAAAATACTTATTTATAGTTAAATTCTATTTTAAAATCCATATTTATAGTTAAATTCTATTTTAAAGTACTTATTTATAGTTAAACACAAAGGGCGGCAGAAATAATTTTTACCCAGAGCAACCGGAGCGCCAGATTCGGCCTCGCATCTGGTCGAGAAACTTTCGTTATCGACATTCGGCGTCGTTTCTGCGAATTCAGTGTGGATAATTAATCTGTCGGATGCGCGAAAACTTTTCCGCGAAGCCACTTTTTCGATGGCCAGTTGGATCGGCCGGAGAATTTACGAGCGCCCGAGGCTAAGGTAAACCCCAAACTCCGGAAGTGCGCGTAATCCGTGTCACGGGCGCACTTGTTCCTGCAAAGTGGCAAACAGTTGGACGGGGCGTAATTGATGTTTAAGAGAATCGCGTGCTCCTGTGGATAGACGGTTCGCTGGTTCTAAAAACGTTCTAAAAATCACGAGCTGCGCGTACGTGCCGGGTAAAGAGGTGAAGAGGAGGACAAAAGGAAAGAGGAAGGGACGGAAAAAATACGCGAAGCACAATGCAGCAGGCGTGGTGGCGTGCCAGCGACACGGTCGCTCATAACTCTCTACGTATTCTCTTTCTTACAAATTAATCTTGGAAATCCAGCTTCCTAAATCAACCCGGTCGTTGGTATTAAGATTCGATAGAGAAACTCCAAGATGCTCTCCATCTCGTAAAATTCTTCCAAACAAGATTGCCTCGGAAAAGAAATACCTGCGTGTCTCTGTCGGAATACAGAAGAGACAGTGATTTGGGAAGAAAAGCAGAGAACGACGTTTTCAGCGATAAAATGGGGGACTGAGTGCTGAAGCAAACGGAGCGTCGATTCGACGCAATGGCACTAAACAGATTATTTAGGTTACACGAGGAATAAAGTCTGCCGAACAGAGAAATGAGGAGGAATGGAATGTGGGTCCTAAAAAATTCCGGGTTCTAAAGAAACAGCTTTCTACGTTGAAACGAAGGGTATTTTCATTTCGATCATCTTGTCGTAGAGGCCAGCGAAATGTTTGCGGAGGGGGTGGATGATCCCGAGGGAGGGACGTTTAAGGGGCGTCGTGGAGTCGTAAAAGACCCGAGCGGGTTCGGAAAGTTGTTCGTTGAAAAACGCCGAGTCTCGCGAACACTGGAAGGGGTGGTCTAACGAGGAAAGAAAGGAATTGCCGGACAATTAAGGAAACGGGAAGAAAAAGCCGATGCGAGAGGGGAAGCAGGTATTCCTGGCGTGATTCGTGATTTATTTAAAGGGACGCGGGGAAATTAATATCGAATGTCGAGGCAGGCATCGATACGCATAGAAAACGCAAGAGTTGCCGGCTGATTTATCGCCGCGTCGATGCTGCCAGTGCGACTGGATTAATAGTTTCATGGAAATGACAGACAGCTTGATAATAATTTATCGGCCCCGTCCATGTAATTGCTATCGAACCTTCTGGGAACATCTGGATTGATAACAGGATCATCAGTTTCCGTCACTGGATTCACGCGTATGATGATGTTCGAGGTAGTGTAATGCAGATACGAGCAGCGTCGATTAGGCGAAGCGCGAATAACTGATAGTTAATCGTGTAAGCGAAATCTGCGATTAGAATTCTTTACTTGCTAAAGAGTATAGTTTGCAGGAATGAGAAAGAAAAGCAGGATCGTTGGGGATGGTAGGTCGACGCATTTAATAATTGCCGGGGAGGTGGGGATAAACGCGGACGATTTGGAAACACGTGTTGGCAGGGTGAAACGAAATCTGCGGTGCTGCGTCGACGGAAACAGAACGAGATACCTTTGTGCGGGGCGGGTGTATTTCAGTCGAACGGCTGCGGCTGGAAAGCAAGCGGAAAGAGTGCTTCGAAAACACAGCCGCGGATCAAAGAGTTAAATAACGTGGAATTAACGAGCAAAATTTCAGGCGACTATGCGCGAGAACAGTTTCGTTGACGGTTTCGCTGCGAGATCAAACTACCGTTTGCTGAGAGTAACTACCCTTGCCTCGTTTAAAAAGTCACGAGTTTAGGAACGATTGTAACTGCGAGTCAGGGGAAGACGGTTTATGTAAATAGATATTAGAAATATTGAGCAATGAATGTAGTTAACGAGGTAGATTGAATGATGTTCAGGGAAACATCTTCATATTCATTAAGGGGGAGCCCTATTTAGGACGCTAGGAAGAAAGTGATTCTTGGAAATTTTTTTCTAAGATACTGTTAAGGGAATATTTTCCAAACTTTCAGGGTATTTTAGTTCATATTCAAACAATAAAAATTAAATTTTTATGTTACAAAGTGTTCGGTAGAAATGGAGATATATGAACATGTTTGTTATAACTCGCGCGCCGGAGTTGCAAATTGGCGATTGTAATGATGGCCGAATTTCTTCTCTGAAGTAAAAAAACAAGGATTTTCTTATTTCTAGTATAATTACATTGTCGATGAACCTAAAACGTTGATAAATAAATTGAATTGAATAACTCTTTTTCCATAAATAGTACGAAATATCTGGGAGCAGGGCCGTAACTTTTTCTTTGAAGTCCCACCAATTTGACAATTTTGAACTTTTTTTCCCATTTGTTAGATTCATCGACAATGTAATTATATTACAAACAAGAAAATCCTTAGTTTTTTATTTCAGGGAACAATTGGAGCAACCATTATAATCGAAAATTTACAACTCCGGTGCACGAGTTATAACAAACATGTTCATATATCTTCATTTCTACCGAACACTTTGCAACGTAAAAATTAATTTTTATTGTTTGAATGTGAACTAAAATACCCCGAAAGTTTGGAAAAGATCGGCTCAACAGTTTCTTAGAAAAAAAATTCCCCAGAATCACCTTATTCCTAGCGTCCTAAATATGGCTCCCCCCTTAATTTACGATACGTTGGATGGAGCGATATTGACGGAGAGAGCCCGGACGAAAGAGAACGTGTATCGCGTTTAATCGCAGTGGCGTTATGAACCTGTCCCCAAGGACGTGGCAGGGAACATCAACGACCGTCACGGTACCCAACTTGGCGCCACCTAATTCGTAGAATCCATTAGTCGAGACCAGGAACACCGTTTCGCCTGGTACTTCTCGTTCGAGCCGATGACAGTCAGAGTAATGGCGAGGCTGGGATGATAATAACCAGCGAGGCATCGCTACGTCTGTCGGGACGCAACCTGTCGTTATCATGTTCCAATGAAGGGCGTGGAGCGAGCTTTTTAACTCAACAGCGAATCCCAACAACAGTTCCGATTTCCCGAGGAGCCGCTACATTTTCGAGGAAGAAAATTGCCCGGATAGTCGTGCGCTCCTGCTAGAAGATCCTCGGGATTTTTATACGGCGATGGAGTCGTATCCGGTGCGCCTCGATGTACCTAATAAATTTTCATGTCAATGTCTGTACGGTTTGCTAGCATCGACGTCGCAAACAATAGAAGGCAAGGAAGAAACGCGACGATAGGGAATTGAATATGAACGAGGCGCTCGCTCCTCCTAGAAACAGACCTCTGCTTTTCACCGTGCATGTTTCGTCGGTCGAGAGGGATTCGTCGGTGACCGGTGCGCGAGAGACTGCGACATATAATCTGGCTGGATCCGACCCTTTAATTCTCGCCAGAATATTCCGCGAGCTTCCTTTTGGCAAATTCTAGCCCGCAATCGCAGCGGGCTAATTTTCGCCGAGCACCGGCGGAAAAATGAAGGCGAACGGAGATGTATCTAACGGCAGAGCCTAGTTGGCCCCCCTGGCTGCGAGCGAACCCGCCGCGTATTCGGAAATCCCCGGAAGGCAGCAGCGCGCCACTAGATTTATCTCCGAGGACCGATTTTCGGGTAATATCGCGGCACAGCTGGCTTTTCCCCGCGGATCTACGCTTTAAGCTCGAATTTGTCGCAGTTTCGCGTATTATTAGTTCCACGGATTTTATCGTGGCTAGTTATTAGCCGTCTGGAGTTTTATCGCGCTGCGAGCGTCCGCCAACCAGCGGGCTATCCTCGCGTGCCGGTGGTGCGCCGCCTCTGAAAATTTCCACCGGGAATTACGGCGAAACGACTAGCAGACTCCTCCCAGCCCTTCGGAATTTATTTTCCTTCGGTAGTTGCGCGGATACCTCGAATTCACCGTGATTATGACGCCGATCCGGCGGAATTGACCGGGCCGGGGAAAGAGGCGAAAGGAACGGAGAGAACGGAAGAGAAGACAAGACGGCCCCTATGAGTCGGAGCAACGGACGGAAACAATTTACAGGGACATATGTTTTAGCGAGTATCGGGGGAAAGGCGATACCTTGCTTCCCCCCGATCCGTCGGCGTGCCCGATTCGATGCGGGCGAAACCAGCAGGTGCCGAGGCAGAAACACGAAAGACGCGGAATTTATGCGTCCAGGCTTGCGTCGAGGCGGCGGATAGGTGGAGCCGGCACGCCGATGGAATATCTTGCCCAGTCTACGTCCTCCACCATCGGGAAAGTAAGGAGAAGTTTAATCCCAGGCGTTTTAGCCCGCCGCGCCGCGATAACGCGGCACAAAGGGACTGAGCGCTACATAAATTGCGTCTGGTTTCTGCTTCGTTTCCGCTCGTCTTTCCCTCTGCCACGCGAGCCTCAGACTCGCGATAATCCTTCCTTCAGCCGCAAGAATTCCTTCGTTCTCCGCGGCTGTTCCACCGCCCTGGGTTTGTCGCAGACGGAGGCCCTCCGACAGCGTTACGAGTTCACTGCTAACGTAACAAGAAAAGAGGCCACTCGCGGTGTTATCACGCCTATATATCCGGCGCGGTGCAATTAAGCATGCGAGCGTCGCCACGACCTTCCCGTCTCATCCACCCAATTTCCCCGCGGAACCTGATTAACCGAGCTGCTCCGACAATCTGCCCGGAGCAAGCGCCGTTTTTACGTTATTCCACGCGAAGCCGCGGCGAAATCGTGAAAGATTAAACCCATTGATCGAGCGGTTTGCATGAAAAACGACTGCGGACGATGACGTCCAGCGGCGGGCGAAGCAAAGCGCGAGACGCGCGACGCGTTTGAAGCAGCGCACCGCTAATCTCATTCAATTCAAACGAACTGAAACGAGATTATAAGCTTTTCGAGCTAATGAACCCCATTGTTGCGCAGCCATTTTGTTATCGCGGGACGGTGAATTCTTAATGGCCACCCTCCGTTTGCGAATTTAGCGTAAACAAAAAGCCAATAGTGACGCGGCTTTGAACAAATTAGTGCTAAGAGACTCTGATGGTCCGAGGACACTCACGTCGCACGCTGCGGATGATATTGCCTGGGGGGAATTTCAGTCTTGCTGCTGGATAATGGGGGAGGAGCGGTATGTTGTGTCGCGTGCGATCGGAGTTTCAAGCATTTTAAAAACATCGAAAGGAAAACGAACGCAGAGAAACGAGCGTTTCCAATGGACGACGCTGGAGTGAAGATTTTGCAATATACGAATAAATTTATGTACGCAGCGGAGACCGAGAATTATTATTCTTATTATTATTATTGGTGTTTATTAGTCTGTAAATATAGGGTGGATGTACCAGTAAATGAACACGTACCGAATGAATGAACACTTTTTAGGTATTAAAATAGGTAGTAAAATAAATTATTAAAGTAAGCGACTAATTAATTAGAGGTTTCTTTTATTTTCGTGCTTCATATCCAAATAATTTCTGCAGCACGTGGAACGTAACGCGCTGCAAACATAATTTTATAATTCATTACCTTTAAGTGTTCATTTATTGGTGCGATTTCCCTACCAAGAATAGAACCAGTAATACATTAAAGCAGATCGAAGTAAAAGGCGAGGATGTAGTACAATACTGCCCACCTTAGTACTTGTATAAATATCCTCTTTAGCATTTTGAAACAACCGAGAAAACTGAAGTTTTGCCATTTCCTTGTGCCGTCCTTCATTTAAATTAAAACATGTTGTTATTATTTCGTAACAGCTTAATATAAGTTTTTGCAATAGGCGTACCAGTAGGTAATGTATCATTAACTTACCAATTAATTAATTGTTTTGGATAGGATATTTTATCCATCTGGAAACCAGTTATGTTAAATACATTAGACTGTTTCTAGATCTCTACGGAGCACTTAGGATTTTCTAACTTTATTTAAAAAGTAAAAGACGTGCGAAACTTTAAATATTTCAACATATCTTGAAAAATTAAAAAATGCTAAATAGGACATTTTAACTAAAGAGGGCAGAATACTGTTAGAAACCTAACCATACCTACAAAAAAAAGACTAAAATTAGGAAGCAACAAAGAAAAATTAATAATAAATTAAGATTAGAACAAAAACTGAGTCAATCACGAAATATGCATGAACACGAATTGACATAGATGGGCAAGACAAGAAAGGATCCACAGGTAAGTTAGGAATAGTGTAAAAGTATATAACGTCAGATTTTACATTTGTCCAAGAATCTATCGGGAATTGAATTTTAATTTCGGAACAGCTATTCCCGCCTCGATGACCCGCTCTTCTCACCCGCGTGGCCTTCCCCTATTGTTTTCGGCGAAGGAGAAAACTCTCGCTACAGAAAGCCAGAGACACAGAGGGAGGAGCCTTGCGTGATGCACGGGCGCATATTTTCCATCGCCGAATCTACATGAATAACGATACTGAAATTTCGGCCGAGCCGCCGCCATAAATTCGCCAGGGAAACGTTTCGGCTCGTTTTCGAGGGGATTCGGAATTCCTCGCATCGCAACCCCCCTGTCGCCCGTTCTCGTTCGATGTGCCTGCTGGCCGCTTTGGCCGTGGCAACATTTGAATTTGAAATTCCCTGCTTTTTCCACGCTTCTGGCCTGACGTAACTCGTCGCGATCTTTCCGTTCCACGCTTTCATTTCCTTTCTACATTACCGCGCCGCTCCAGCTCCCAACCATTTGATCGTCAAAAGAATTCTATGTTCCTGCAGCTACCTACAATAACGTAATAACGGGCAGATTAATCCAGAAATGGAAGCACGAAGAAACATCCCTCAGCGAAAAATACAAAAGCAGAGGAATTAGCATGAGCCGCGGTCCGCTCGAGCGACCTCGATGGTCATGGAGATTTAATTCAAAAATTCTATGTAATTCCAGAATTTCTGTGGCCGTAATGTGTCGCTCAGAAATTTCTGGACGGGTATTCCAGACGCCCTGTGAATTATACGGTCATATAATCAGCAGATGGCTGTTCGGAAATCATCCATATTGAAACATTTTAATACAACATGTTCAATTTGTTTCGACGTTTAGGAGCAATTTAAGTAGATACATATGTCGACATACGTGTATATCGGTATCCCGATCAGTTTCAGGAGGACGGGACAAGCGTGAGCGTTCTGCAATGGACACCGTCGATCGAAGACGAGGGAAAGTTTCTCGTGTGTCGGGCGACGAACCCGAAGCTGCAGGACGCCGGTATCGAGGAACGGTGGAAGCTCAGAGTACACTGTGAGTACATTCACCACTGTATTTCTCATGCAACGTGGTAGAGAAATTTGGTATTCCTCCAAATGTGGCATCGAATTATTTCAACAAATCGGAGAAAACCGCCGGGATTTTGACCAGAAGAGAAAAAAGGGCGTTACGCGGATGCGATCGGAATTTCGTTCGAGACGCTTACCGGACGGACGTCTTGAGGGGAAACGGTGGGGCGGGAAAGCTCACCTTCTCCAGCGGAAACAGGGAAGTTAAATGTCCCCGGCTTAAAGGGGTCCGTGAAATAGGTGACTGCCGAGCAGCATTGATTTCTCGTAGAAACGTGCCGTCCTCCGTTATTGCTCCGCGCGAAATACTTCACCGCGATGTTAATTGCATCGAAGGGGCACGGAATATTCGCCGTAGTACATCACGCAGGTACAAATTGCACGATCCCGGGTTTACGATCCTGTCGTCGACATTAAATTGAATCTTGCAAGCAAGACACGATATAGAGCGTTTCGAAGATTGGCCAAGTATGTACGTTATAACCGGGAGTTGGGCTTCGATAAAAGTCAGAATTTCAACTCGTTCGGCGTAGAATACTTGACCCGATTTGCCGAGTAGAGGGAAGAGAGTAAAGAGTAAAACTGGTTACTGCTACTAAATTCGTCTTACCGTTCGCGAGCGTTAGTTTCTCGGGAGGGGCGATTAATCATCGCGAGAGCGCGAATTAAAACCACCCTGTTGAAGAAGTCGTCGTGGGGATACGTTCGTTAAGATTCGATCCGTCGATAAGTCGAAGTTAGGTGCTTGAGTCGAGAACAACCAAGTGATACAATTTCCGTGGTGACTTCTAACGTGGCAATCCGACTCGGTAACAAGGATCGTATGATTCCTGGCTAATTTGATTCCGATGGATTTCCCTGACGTGCAATCGCCCGAGCGGCATATGTATAGAGCGCGTTACTACGAAATTACGTGCCAGACGCAATCTGTCCTGCCAACATTTACCTGCATAACGTAAGCCAGAAACGTTTGCTAGCGCGATACAGATACGAGCTATCGTTATCCGTTTATTTACGACTGTGCGTCTGATCGGCCACTCGATGCATCCGCTATTATCCTTGTTTCCGGCGCATGCATATGTGTGGGAATTTGGCATTAGTCCGACGGATAATCGCAGCCCGTGCGGCTGCCCCTGAATATCTCTAGGAATAACAAGGTAATCGAAGGGCTACCGGTGCAAAGAAGATTCCGATTTCACGCGTCCCTTCACACACTGCCAGCGCTTCGTTTGCTTCAAGACCGCGAGGCACTGCGTGGGATGAACATGATTATCGTAAACAATAAAGGGTTCGATGCTGAAACTGGGGGAAGAAATTCTAGAGTCTAGATGCAGGTCAGAGATGGGCAAAATTTGTATTTAAATAAAATTTAAATACAAATAAAACGAGTGAGAGTTAAAAATGTATTCGTCATGCGTCGAATAAAGCTACTCCGAAAACTTGACGAATAATTTTTTCCACTTGTATTCGTTATTCGAAATTGTATTTAAATAATAACTTTGCCCGTCTCTGGCGCAGGTAGCTCGATCGCTTAGAGCAGTGGTCCGCTAAATAAAAGGTTCCACTTGAAATCCCCAGGTAATGAATCGGATGTCCCAACCCCTTTTCAGTTTCATTTACGGCACGATAAATAAAAGGAGATTAATTCTGAAAAACGAACTGGCGGAACGCAATTGTCCCACGGTTAATAAATGCAAAGTCTACATAAACGCGTCAATCTTCCGTGCTTTTAGCGGCTTAAACATTCATCCGAATGCGGCCCGGGTGGTTTTAACAAAATTATGTGCCGGTCAAAGGTAGGAGGAATGACGTTAAGCTCCGTCCCGTAATAAACCTTTAACGTGTTCCTGCTGGAATCGGCACTCCGGTTTCAATAGCAGCTCCCCGGTGGATTCCCTCGCGGGCGAAGAATCAATTCGGAGGTACGGAACGGGGGCCGCGATCCGAATAATCCCATAATAACGCTGTAGGCTAATGGGTGGACTAAAATTCAAATGCCTTCCATTAAGTACAGACGTGCGCGCGTTACACCGAAAGGTTAACGCTAGAAAACCGTCTGGAATGTTGATAATAATTCTGGGCAAATTCCGGACACCTGGCCGCTGTATCCGTTACGCTTCGGTCCAGCCTAATGTCCGCTGGCACCGGTCATAACCAGAGTAGCACTGTAAATAGCTTAAGCCGCGGAGTTATTTACGCGCGGCATAGCTCACTGTTGCGCCAGTGGTATTCCCTGTTCTTCTGAACCGCGTAAACGGCCCAATAAAATTTCCCGTTTCGCGGAGGATAAACGGTGGGCCGGCGCTCGTAAATACAAGCAGGAATTTGCTTGCACACGTAAAGATCGTTAACGCGGGCTGCAGTCTTCTTTAGACGAAAAAAGAACGAGTCGTCGCGTAAACCGTTTCCATATTTTAGCATAATCCACTGGCTGCGGGGGTGCGTAGCGGGCGAAATCGATTCTTTCGTCGCGAACCTCGGCCGCGCCGTTGTTGTTGTCAAGTGGGCCACAGCGGCGCAGTTGAACAGTTTAACAGTTTAACCTGTCCAGCGATACACAAACGTATCTGTCAACGTCAACCTCGAGCTGTCAGTAGTAACGATACGTGCTTCATCAGACACCACTCGCATCGGCACGCTGCACGCTTGTTTCGCTTGTTTCGCTCGTGACGCCGCACAGCGTCGCGCGCCGCGTAGAGCAGGCCGCTCTAACGATCGGAAAATCTCGTCGAGGATTATAGCGACGCGACTGGGCGAAGGACGCAAAAGCGACACGGAAAAAAGACGAACGGAATGACTACTCCAGCTCGGTGGCCAGTGGAACGCTGAAAATTAATCGCGGTCGATCGCGCGCGCGGGCCTCGCCTGAGCGAGCAATTTAAATGGATCTGGTCGAATTCCCGAGCACGCCGAACTGACCCGATCGTCGTGTCCTTGCGGCGGGTCGAGGATCAAAGGGCAAGAATCGGTTTTCGCCGGAGTATCTCTTATCAAAGTACATATCGACTCGATGCTGAGCAGGACGAATTTTGGGGGAGGGTAGGGGGCGGTTAAAGGAAAAGTGTAATTGGCTGCAGGTGGTAAGGGAGAATGGGTGAATGGCATCGGCCGTGTCACGCGGTTAACGATCTGTTCCGCCGTACGAGGACCGTCGTCCCGAGTGGAATGCGAGGCATAGCGCGTGTTCATTTGCCGGAAAGCTATTTCCTACCTTCCATTACCGGACGATGCCGTGCCACATATTTGTGTTGGTACGGAAGCGCGTGTACACCAGACCTCTCTCTCATATCCAGCCGCACGATCGAATCTCCACTACGCTCCCGCTGCCATGCCAGAACGCGTCGACACGTACGAGCGTCCTGAAACGTGGGCCAGAACCACGTAAAACGGATTCGCGCGTCGACGTTACGCCGACTATCGTTCATTAATGCGCGTGTTCCGTCGATGAGCCGATCGCCAGAGGCCTTCTGTAGACCCCGAGAAATACTACTTAGCTCGCCGCGGAAATCTCCTCTGCTTCCTCGAATTTTCAAAGCCACGTAACCTTTACAAACTAAAGATAGACGTCGCGCGATCTTTTATCGTGGCATCGCTGCGGCACGAGCTCCGCTGCTCCTCCGTCCCAGCCATTGTCCAGATTGCTTCCAATTCACGTGCGCAGTCCACTTTTCGTCGCCGGCGAGGTTTTCTTTCAAAAGGATCCTGTACAGTTTCGCGTGGATCACTGCCAATCCTCTCTCCGACGATTAATCCTTTCTCTGACGTTGTAGCGACGTATCTACGACGGTAACTTTCGAGGGTCAGCAATTTTGACTGGGTCAAAAGCGTTTGTTCGTACTTAACCCTGTAGGGAGTAGGGGGAGTCCAGAGTCACATTCAGACTAACATATTTTTATTTACGTTCTAGCAATAAGATCGAGATTTGATAGGTGTAGTGAACTTTAGTAGGGAGGGGTGAACTGTTTGTAGCATCAGAACCCGAAATTAAACTTTTTACTGTTGTAAACAAGTGAATTTAATCATAATCTCTGCCTGTTTAAAGTAAAGTTTAAATTAAAGAAAGTAGAAGAACTTTTATAGTAAAATAAGCATGTATGTAGGAAAAGTGAGTTTTAATTGACAAAATACTGTATGGGAACTGCACTCTATTTACGTTATATATAGGAGCTTTCGGGTTAAAGTTATGGGACGTGTATGAACCACCAGGACTTACGAGTAAATATTTATGAAAATTGTTAAGTACTTATATGTCATTCGTATTTCTTTAAATATTCTTATTATTTATATTATTTTTTAAATCGTGTATAATTTCATATTTTTATTAGTGGTTAATTGTAAGATATTTTTATCGTTACTACAGCAACAAGATGTCGGGGCATCGACAAGAAGAATGCTTTTGTGAGTCTTTATAGATCATGTTTCAAGAGTAGACGAATTATGTATAACGAATGCGTGGTTGTTATACAAAAAGCAAAATAAAGCAAACCATCACTTTGTTCTCCATAAATCTAAAAAAAAAATTAAAAGATTTCAGAAAAGAAATTATTCAAAGTTTATTTTATTGTGTCAAAAAAGATACGTGGACGCAGAAGTGGCATCTTTTCGAATAGGACTACAAAAATTTCGAAAACTCGCAAGCAGATACCTACGGAATACATAAGATTTGATTCATTACAATATTACATCATTTTCCATTATTTAGCGAATGCATACAAAGATACACTCTTTGCATTCTAAATAAACCGTTTTCATTTTGCGAAAAGTTTAATATATATCTGTGTTGTAATAAAATTATATAATTGAACGAACTTACCAAGTGAAGTTCGATTCTAATTGTATGGGCGCCTCCTCCGAAAAGATCAAATCGTAGTACCCCTACTCTATGCCAGTATCGTCACATTTTTAAATTAAAACAAAAACACGCATGCGGCGTCGGCCGCGAACCTCATTATTTTAAAGTATTGCCGTAATACATTGGGTTTATCTAATGCACTAGATAATGGGTCTTTCTGAAAAAGAAGAAGAAGGGTGGGATTGATCTTTTCGGAGGAGGCGCCCATACAATTAGAATCGAACTTCACTTGGTAAGTTCGTTCAATTATATAATTGTATTTAGCGCCTCCTCCTCAAGATCAAATCGTAGATGTTTAAAGACTAATTACGGCGATCCAACTGGGGGTATTAACTGACTAGTTAATATGAATATCTCTTTATTCCATGTTACACATGTTAGCCCTTCAGTATGGACAAAGCAAACTGTTTCTGATCCGATTTAACTTCTCTATCATAAAATTTTGCGAACGTTCTCGACTCTTTAGTCCAGCCCGCTGTTTTCCTAATAAGGTCTAATTCAACACCCAGCCTTTTCGCCGCTGAGGTAGAGGCGTGACGCGTACTATGCGCTGAGAATATAGTAGTGTCTATTCCACTACTAGTTAAAACCTCCTTTACCCAGCGGCTTAAAGACTGTGTAGAGACTGCCTTAATTGGTTTATTATTCGATATAAACAGTCTTTTCACCGAGTTACGAATTTCTTTTGTACTCTCTAAATAATACAATAGGGTTGACGCTGCACATATTTTCTGGTTATGAAAAAATGGCAAGGTTAAAAGTGGTTGCGCTGCGTTTTTCTTGGACGTCTTAATACGCGCAGGAATTTTTATTTCTACTTTATCCGCAGATATCCTAATGTTATCCAATTCAATTAACGAGAAAGTCTGCATTCGGTGCCCAGTAACTAGCGCGAGAAGCGTAATTAGTTTCTTGGCTACTATGCACACATTCAATTCTCCATTCGCCGGCTGTTTTATAAAGTAGTCGAGTACAATCTTCGGATCCCAAGTAAATTCGTACTTGGGCCTTGAAGGTCTTAAGTTTGTAATACCTTTGAAGAAACGTTGGATTCTAACGTCTTGTGCAATCTCGGTAACAGCTATTAACGAGATCGCAGATCGAACACAGTTTATTGTGCTGTGGGACAGCCCTTTTTCATATAACCGCGTAAGGAACGCTAGAACTTCTGGAATGGACGGGTTATAAAGTTCCACTGCCTTTCTGTTGCAAAATAGCCACCACCTTTTTAGGCCCACATTGTAATTCTTTAGCGTAGATTCACTAATTGAGGACATCATAATCGCTAGCGATGAGTCTGGGATTCCTTGCGCAGTTAATGCCTGCCGGATAATCTGCCTGCCACCAGGGTAAGATGCTTCCAAAGTGGGTGCGGTTCCCTGTTACAAGAAGACAACAGGTTTACATGCGGTCTGAACTTGATTGGTTCTGCCTCTAACATTGACTGAAATAGTGGGAACCATGGCTGAGCGGGCCAGTCAGGTACCACTACTATTCCCTCCGCTTTCTCCTTTTTAATTTTTCGGAGGGTCCTTAGAATTATACTAAACGGAGGAAAGGCGTAAAAATACAAGTTTTTCCAAGGCAATGTAAAGGCATCAACTGCCTCAGACCCAGGATCTTTTTTCCAAGATATGTACCGGTTACATTTATGGTTCGACTGGCTCGCAAATAAATCTATGTCTGGTGAACCTAAAGTACGAACTATTTCTTTAAAGGCGGTTTTCGACAATTCATATTCCGTTTCGGGCTCTAGCCTACGTGATTCGGCATCTGCCTCGAAATTCTCGCGGGAGCTAACATACGAGGCAAAGATCCAAATGTCTCGGTCCTCGCACCACTGCCAAATTTCCTTGGTAATTTTATTTAAATTTTCAAATTGAATTCCACCCATTCTATTGATGTATGATATTGCTGTGGTGTTGTCAATTCTGAGTAAAATACTACAGCTCCGCAAGTCTTTTGCAAGGCATCTAAGACCGAAATATGCTGCTTTTAACTCCAAAAAATTTATATGTTGCTGTTGTTCGGCCGGATTCCAAAAACCATTGCATCTTTGTGGTTTACATACAGCTCCCCAACCCGTGAGCGACGCGTCTGAGTAGATTTCTATAGCAAATTCTAAATTGCTGATTGCATTAATCCCCAACATAATATGCGTCTCCCACCATGCGAAATCTATAACATTCGGCCTTAGCGTCATAATAGCCTCATAGTTGTCGTTGTTATTTGTAAGAGCTAAGAACTTCTGTCGTTCAAATTCTTTTGTGTAAACCCAACTGTATTTAATAGCTGGACAGCAAGCTACAATCGTGCCGATAAATTGCGCGAAATCTCTGATTTTGCATTGCGACAATTTTTGAAAACGTTGTATCAATTTTTTCACTGCTATCCTTTTTTCCCCGGGCAGTTCGAGAGTCATAGAGGATGAGTCAAAAATAAATCCTAAAAATCTGCACCTCTTTACAGGGGCAATTTGACTCTTCTTATAATTTACTATAAACCCTAAGTTCTCTAATAAGTTGCGAGTCTTGTTGAAATTGTTTGCACATTCCAAAGAGGTATCTCCCAGCAGTAAAAAATCGTCTAAATACAGCACCGAACATAAACCTAGTTGTCTTAACCAACCTACTACAGGCTTCAATAATTTTGTGAAAACCATAGGAGCTGAGCTTAACCCAAACGGTAAACAGGTGAACTGGTAGTATTTCCCGCAAAACTCAAATCTTAGAAATTTCCTGTGCGACTCGTCAATAGATATTAAATAATACGCGTCCTTTAAGTCCATAGTCGACATATAACAATCTTGTTCTATTAACTTTATAGCCGTTCTATAATCTTCCAGTTTGAAGTGTTCTGTCTCCACAAACTCGTTTAAATGCTTTAGATTTAAAATTAACCTAAAAGTCTTATCCGGTTTGGGGACTAGAAAAATATTTGAGACGAATTGGTCCGCTTCCGGTTTACATTCAACAACCGCGCCTTTAGTGCACAGTTGCGCAATTAATTTAGCCACATTTGTCTTTTCCGTCGTGGAGAATCCCCTGTTTAAGATAGGCCTAGATTGTCGCGGAGCTGACTTGAACGGAATCTTATAACCCCTGATCCATGACAAAATTTTTTGGTCTGAAGTTAGAGCCTTCCAATTATTATAGAATAACCTTAAACGGCCAGCGGTACAGCTTACAGAATCGTTTATCGCCTCTTCGAGTAATGCTTCCTCTGCGAACTCTTGTATGTGCTCTGATGTGTCCGCTGTGGCTGCTCCGCATGACGAGGCTCCTGGTTCCGATGTGAGGACGTCGCTGTTCGCTTCTGCCCGCCTGACCCCATCGAAGTCCTGTTCTGTGGACGAAGCGGCGGGCCTTTTGAGTTTTTTGAATTCTTCAAAATTGGAAGCTTTGACACCTTCAGGTCTGCAGCAGACTGCTCTAAAAGTTTGGCTGATTTTAGATTTTCTGACAGATTTTTGCCAAAGAGTGACTCATCAGCTGCTGTCGTGCTTAACGTCCCTCTCATTGTAGTATTAATATTAGACAATAGAAGACTTCTACGAATAACTGTCTCGTCGTGTATCGAATCGGCGATTAATCGACAGACATCACTTAAACATTCGATCAGCGGTATCTCGCTCGCGGATTCTCGTAACAAAAGTGCAGAAATTGTCTTTCCCAATCCCGAAATGCAAGCTCCTAATCTTTCTTGTTTGCTTATAATCCGCTTGTCCCGTGTACGAGCGGTTTCGTTTACTGAGTGTTCGACCTCTGCATTAAGCTTAGGGGAGTCAAGAAACAGACAATTGCTAGGAGGCGGATATTTTTTGACCAGGTTTGACCTCTCCTCCGCGGGGAGACCCATTTTTAAAATTTCCGCCCAGCGAATAGCGAAGCTCGAGTGGACAGGGACCGCTAGGATCCGCTCCTCTGCCAGACGCTGTCCAATGACATTTAAAACCTCGTCGTTGAGAACTTTTTCCGATTCCACGGCCTCCGCTTTTCCGCTTTCCGTTGCAGGCTGTATCACGGATGACGCTGATGTGTCGCCGCCTGAAGTTGGTGGCGGCTGCGGCGGAGCTAGCGGTTGCATAGGCGGTGGAGGTAGCGGCGGCGCAGGCGGCTGAGGTAGCGGCGGTGCAGGCGGCGGTGCAACCGGCATGACGCCGATTCTTGCCGGACTCGATCCTGGTGTCTCACTTCCCAACTCAGAACGACTTCCTATCAATGAAATAGACCACATTTTGCCTTTTACCTATCTTGAATTGCAGATGAATCATATTCCAATATATCTGTCAAGCAAGTTAGGGGCTGTGTCGCGGGAAATAATCGTATCGTAGAGTACAGGTTAGCGCCTGTACTCGCTCACACAGAATAGGTCTGGTGAGCCTACTTACTTATGCTTCTTAGACGTTCTGTACTCGCTCACGCAAATTAAATCTGGTGAGCGATACCAGCTTATGTCTTTCGGAAGTTCGAGTACAGGTTAGGGCCCATACTCGCTCACGCAGAATAGGTCTGGTGAGTACTTCCGTACAGGTTATAACCTGTAGACATTTACGTACATCACGTATGTAAACCTCCTCCCGCAAAAAGGGTTTGGTAATGAATCAACCAGGAAAATTTCGCTCACTGCTACTTGAAGCCGAACTCCGTGAAGAGTCGGATGCCGCTCGCCTACGACGACGCGACTTCCTCTTTCTCTTCTTCAGCTCCTTCTCCAATTTTCTAATGCGTTTCGCCAGCTTCTTCTCTTCGTCCGAGGACAACTCACGGCGTCTTGACCTCTTCCTATCCATTGCGTGTTACTAACGTGTGACTCTTTCGGCACAAAGAAAGAGAATGAGGTTCGCGGCCGACGCCGCATGCGTGTTTTTGTTTTAATTTAAAAATGTGACGATACTGGCATAGAGTAGGGGTACTACGATTTGATCTTGAGGAGGAGGCGCTAAATACAATCAACAGTTGTTTTCACGGTTACCATAAAAAACAGAATAGATATTTAAAATTATAACATTATCTTCCATTACTACTTACTATTGAAACATGATTTCCCATGTTAAAAAACCATTTAAGTACATATTTATATTGTTTTCTATATTTCCGATCAACGTCCAAAAAATTACCTGTAAGTTCAGGTGAGACTCCTACGTCCCATACAATAAATCACCGATTTTCACATTCTCATCATTCCAACCAAGTAGCTTCCAAATCCGAAGTATAAAATACATCATTTTGACGCTCAAAAAAATTCTACGTCAAGTTTAAAGCACCCCCCTACCTAGAGACTTAAACAACTGTCCCCACGCTGCGAGCGCTGTGTTGTCCAACTAATTGCTGTTATCTTTTTGCAAACCGAGCTTGATGTAAAAAGGAAATCTATCGCGGCATGATTCCAGCGGAGTAGAAAGAAGAACTAGGCGGTAAAGGAAAATGATTTCTCGGCGGTCAGCTAGGAGGCGAGTACCAGCGTCCCCGGCAGCTAACCGTTCCACAAATCACCGTGCACGCGATAAACGTTCAGCGTCGGTTTTACTCGGTTATTTATCGCAGTGCACGGCTAAAGGCCAAAGGTCGAAAGCAGTTGCATCCCCGCAGTTGTATGCCTGCGTAGATTACTCGCGTATCCTTTGGTCCGACGCGTTTATCTCCTCCCTCTTCCCGTTCCCCCAGCTTCCTTCAACCACCCACTCCATCGACTTACCGCGACTCAGAGGACGACAGCCAGACAGCTGCAATCGATGACGAGCACGACGAATTGACGCCGCGCGTAAAGTCCTGCAAACTAATACCACCTATAATAACTTCCGCGTCCCTTTGCAAACGCGCGGCAAAGCCACTGCTACTCGCCAATTACCTATGCCGTGTAACACAACTTCCGAACCGCGCGTCTCTTGCAAATTATGAATTCGGGTCGGCAACCGGCGACCTACCGAGAAAACGGGACACCTAGCAAAGAGAAAGGGGCCGCTTTAAATCTAATTAATATCTACGGCATAACTGTGTGACAAAGCGAAACAAGGGATGGGACATCAAATGTGCCGTATGAAAGGACCACCTCTCCCTCGGACTACCACGGATAACTACGTCCTGCTTGCAAATTTCCAGCATGTCTCTGCGCGCCCAAAGCAGACGAAATGCTGAAATTTGCCACGTTCGAGCACTGCGTTCTGCTAGTCAAAGGTCGCCCGGCCTTTGTCGCCACTGGGCTCCTCCAGAAAAACCGGGGAACATTGTTACGAGAAGCGGTGTGGAGCTAAAATTAATACTCTAAAGTACTTAGGCGCGGCAGCCGATCGCTGGTCGATGGCCCCGTTGCCTTTTACCGTACGCTAAATCTATCATCGTAATATAATGTCGTTAATTGCCCCGAGTCTACCACTTCGCTGCCGTTCGGCTCATTAACCCGATAACTTACAGGGAAAAAGAGCGGGGGACTGGTGAAGTCGGTGACCAACCGGGAAAGTTGGATGGTTGGCGATGCAGTGGCGTGCGTTCGGGGGTATTAGACTATAACGTCTGCTGTTTGACAGTTATCCGTTGATAGCGGAGGTGTCAATTTCCGTGAGAGTCTGACGACAGGCTCGACGGAGTATGCTCGACGTTCGTTAGACCGTCGTGTGATAGAACGCGACGAGCTCGATAGAGCGTGCTTAACGACGTCGTACAACTTTGATTGGCTACGCAGACTTCGACGGCTCGCAACTTCCGGCTTACCCTCCACACGAAACCTACGTATTGTCCAGACAAAGAGGTTCCCTGGCTGCGTCCCTCCCATAATTCGCGCCCACGGCTCGCTATAGTGTCGTAGCCAAGAATGATATACGCGCTCGTGTTCGTCCGTCGACCGCCAGCCTGTTTGCTGGAATTTCCCCCTTTGTTCGTCGCATGATTATAAACCGCCCTGAGAGTGAATTTCCAGGGCTCAGTTGGAGGGGTCGGGGTTCGAGGACCTTTACGCGATTTCCGCCAGCGGCCGCTCGCGAAACGAGTTAAGGGATCCACGTTATTTCCCTGTACGTGTATCCCGGAAACTTTCGTCCAGGAAAGAGGGATCGAGCGGAGCTGAATATACGTGTACACACGTCCGTGGGGCAGCGTCACCTTATAATCGGAAAACCTACGTGGCGGGCTCGTTCGTCCGTAAAATTGCAGGCCCTTTTCTATCCAGCGTTGCGCGAGGCTGCCTCTCCGTGGGAACCAAACATCCAGCCACCAGCTGGAACACCGTGCTTCTCCCAACGACTTTCGCGACAAGTTTCGTGCCCAAGTTTACGATCTTCCGAGATTTCCGCCTACACCTCGCGAAAACACAGCGAGACGCAGAACGAATTTCCTCGCGATCGAGTTTTCCTCCGGTCCGGAGCCCTCTGATCCACTCCCACCCCCTCTCGTCCTCCCCCCGTCACACTTTTATTTGCAATAAATCGCCGGGCCGGTAGGCACCCTCCTTTTTCCATTCATAGAGAAGAAACTACGCTCGAATAACCAGAGATTTGCATTCCGGCTGGTGAAGTTTGATTCGTGGGAAATGAAGAGCGAAAGAATTCGCCGGAGTTGACTCTGGTGGTATGGATCGTCAAGTTTCCAACGATTGGTTAGGCCTTCCCTGGTTTTAGCGTTTCGAAACGGGGAAACGAAAACCTACCCCTGCTTCGCGATCAAATTTACGATCCGCAACATCCCAGTTGTTATCATCGTCATCGCTAATAATTATTCGCCGTGGCAGCCAATGCGTCATCGTTTCGAATTAAGCTCAGCTTAAATATACCGTCCATCATGCGGAGACGATTTAGCAGCGGTAACCGGGCGCACGCTTAATTCTACTCTAAATTTTAATACGCTGCGTGCGTCGTTTATTATTGATCGCGGGGAGCTGCGAAAAACCCGCGGACGGATTTTGTTTCGCGAGCGGGGACGCAATCTGCCTCGCTTTCTTCCCCGCTGTTTCGTTAAACTTGCAGAATCAGCCTGGTTTTTCCGTAACTATCGAACGATATAAATCGGCACCGCGAGGTAATTAATTTCTTCGCCGATATACGGGGCAATTCCCGGGCGAGGAATATCAAACGCGGCAACAGAAGTGTAATTAAAACGCGGCAGACATTGCTTCGACTTGTTGCTTTGCTTTGCTAATCCATCACGAACGTACAAACCCACAATTCAATCGAGCAACTTGCAGCTCTGGCCCGCAATACCGCGGCTACATTTCACGACCGGTGCCCGTTTCTCCAGCTTCCTTTTTCGGTCTTGTCGGCGTTCCACGATCTCCCAATCTCTTTGCACTCCATTGTTCTTCACCTGTCCCGACACTCTGACATATGCCTGCCGCGAAACTCGGTTTTCGAGCCGCCGATCAATCTTCTCTTTATTTTACATCGGTTTGGTCAGGTCCCCCTCCTCGGCGCACGCGTCAGCTTAAGCTCGCAATGATAACAACTGTTTAGTGAAAAATCTAGCTAAACATACAATGAAATTTCAAGCAACGAACGAAAGCTATTGAAAAGTCAGAGTTAAAAACAAAAATGGTATGGGAAAATGTTCTACGTGAACATAGAATTTGATTTTTGTCACTTAGAGTGTTTTCTACAAGTTCCCTTCAATTAATTGAATAACGTGGATAGAAGCTTCTTCAGCGAGTGCGCGAAAACCAGAGGCTAGCGACAGCGACCCAGTAGAAGCTCCCCGTACCGCGCCAGACCATGCGGCAGACAGGAGAGGAGGCGCGAATTGCGACCGCTCGAAAGGTGGCTCGGACAGGTTAGCGAATACAGGCAAATACTGGTCAAGTTTTGGGCTGCAGCTGGCATTACTCGCAACGATTGCGTCAGAAAGAGCGGTTGTGCATGACAAAGTAAACCGTGTTGCCGAGCAGCCAGACCGCGAGGAAAGTTGAGGAGGAGCACCGCGAGCGCCTCGACGCGACGGGCCGCACCGCCGCAGCTGGCACTTCCACCTCGAATACCACTCCGAGTCCAGGCATTTTAATCAAAAGCTACCCCCGCTGCTCCCTTCGCCGCTTTCTTTCCGCCTTCTTCCACCTTACGCCGGCTCCGAGGGACCTGGTCGCGCGCCAGGGAACAACGTTCCACAGGGAGCGGAATTTCGCGCGCTTAACCCCTCTTCTCGCGACAGTTAACGTTCCGAAATTGTCGAGAAGCGTTCCCGCCGCGGGGAACGACTTTTCGCAGGGGCCCTCGTTCGAGTAAGTCGAGTCAGTAGGGGAGAGTGGGGTAATGGCGAACACCTAAGCGAGAAAGCAAACAGAACGAAAACTATGTGAGATGGGAATTTGTTTTTATTTATAAACATACTCAAACTAGTCCTCTATAAACTGCTCTAACGAATTTTGCAAAACTTTTAATAAAAATTAATTTTATAATGAGAAAACCAAACCCCTGCTGTTCGGATTTACCCGACTGCTGGTGGGGTAATTCCGAATTGTGCATGGGGTAATCGCGAACAGAGTTACATATCGCAGAAGTCGCACAGAAAGCGCGATTTCAATGGTCAACCCATAAAAAATGTTGCTACAACCTCTACCTAATGTATTTTTCAAATTCCTCTTCTTGTGCGTTAGAAAAAAATTGCAATTGGTCGGAATATCGAAAAAAAATAGTAAAGGTCGTTTTTAAACTTTTTTTGTCTGAGCCTGTAATGAAAATTCAAAAATCCCTTTTGTAGATTTAAGTAAGTTTTATACATGCTGAAAATTTCATCAAAATCGGTTATCGTTGCTAATCTCAAAGGTTCGAGATTACCCCATCCGAGTTGTTCCTCATTACCCCACGACATTAAAAAATAAAAAAGATTTTATTTCAGTAGTTAGAATCATAATTCAAGCAACGCGTTGGTCACAAAATGTTGGTAAAAAAGTGCTTTATTTCAACTTAAAAAATCCCAATTGTATGATTAATTCAACAGTTATTACATCCAATTGAAGAAGGACAAAATATTACTTGAAACATGATGAAAATAATAAATTGTGTTTATCTTGACTAGCACGAGCGTTCTGTATTTATTACTTTCTGCGCGGCGTTGGATACGACCTAAACTATTAGCTAGTGGACAGGAAACATCAGTTTTTATTTATTAAAACGCCGTAACCACCGCGTTCCGGATTACCCCGCGTTCACCATTACCCTACTCTCCCCTACGGTAAGCGTTGAACGTTGACGGGTGTTCCGCGCGGAGCGAAAGCCGCGTGAACCGGTGAATTTTTAACTCGGCAAGTGGAAGGGACTCGCGACCGTGTTAAAAGCCAACACTCGCCTTTTGCGGTAGCCGTGTACCTACAAGTTATTCAGAATCGCGTGCGTTCGTTCTGGAAAAACGGAACGTCGACGCGATGAAAACATTCGCGAAGGAATCGTATGCCGTCCCTGTTTACACGGCGAAACGCAACCGTCTGGCGAAATTGATTTCGCGGGACAGCGGTCCGACCGAAAATCGCTAATTGGGAGAGCATAAATGCAAATTCGATGGATCCAGCTCGGCCGCGCAGTAACGATGACGGCCGCGTTGCCGCGAAAATATTGCGCCGAAATCCGAAGCGATCGCTACCGTCGCTCATCAATCACGTTTATCACGGCCTCTGATTTTTCTTCCCCTGCCTGTTCTTCATTTCTTGTTGACAACGACGCGAACAAACAGCGGCCGACAAGAAATCAATAAGCGAACAAACGGCAAGGAAACGGCCAATAATGTATTCGTCACGCAAGCTCCGAACGGAAACAGTGTGCCAAATTCTCTATGCCTCCTAGTAACTCTTTTCGCCGCATTATAACGTTACAATGTTTTGTTAACGATCTTACATCTGCCGTGAAGTGCGGAAAATTCGATAGCTTTCCCTTTCCGCCGCTCGCCCGAGGAAAGTAAGCGAAGGGCGGTGACAGAGGACCGGTGGATTCTTGCCATCGCGAGCGACTATCGAATTTGCCAAGCACGAGTGCATCTCGTCACGGGTCCCTGGGAGCGCGATAACGCAACCGGCGATTACGAGAGCGAACTGGAGGAAGGAAACGACGCGACGCGACGCCAGGAGCCGTGAAACGAGGGAAAAAGAACGAGAGGAGCGGGGGGCTAAGGAAAGCCATTGTAGATTCCCTTTTAATATTTAATAAAGTTGCCGCTCGTAGTCGCGAAAGGCGTAACGAGATGAAAAGAGGCGGAGGAGAGAAGACACGAGCCGAGGGAGAGGCCGCAGCGAAAGGCGACATTTTCTCTTAGGAAAACCGAGACCCCATCCGGTCGTTAGCTCTGTCCCGGTGACTTACGTGTCGGAATGCTCGCTGCTGCTAAATTGGACGCGAAGGTTAGCAGTAACGAATAACCCCGTGCTCGGCAACGACGGTATTCATCTTTCTCGCGACGCGGACGTTATAATAAACGGCGAACGGCCGAGGAATGGCTCATTGATTTACGACGGAAGTATCGCCATTCACGGAATTGTGTCAAGCACGCGGGACGAGTACAAACAGCTTTCGCCGCTACTCTTAGCGGAGTAGACACTAATAACCCGGGCGAAATGTCCGGGCGAGTGGTACGAAAGTCGATCGATACGATCCGTGAAAGAACGATCCATGAATCGCGGCATGTGACCGTTAAAACGGAAACAAACTGTTAGCCGTGCAGAGCATCTTGTAAAAGGTTACTACTACCGTCCCAGCATCGCGCTGAATTCCAAAGGAAACTCAAAGGTTCCTCGGTAAATATTTAACTCGACGCCACGCCGAGCTGTCCTGTCCGTTCCGAGTATAATTATCGCTAAAAACTCGAGCCAAAATGGCGCCCGAGGCCTTAATCCTTTGACTGCGAAACTTTCCTCGCGCTACTCGACCTAGAACGTACAATTTGCTTCTTCTCTCGAGCCACGCGGCCGCCCGCGCGAAAGCCTCTGTCATCTCGGCGATTAAGCGGGGCTACATCGGGCCAGTTAGCCAACTGAGAGGGGATAACGAATGGAAATTCGCGAGATAATTTCTAATCGCATAGAAATCTTCGAGTATTCCGCCGCGCGGCCAGCGCGTTGCTAAACGTTGGTGGGCAAACAGTCCTCTGGCCTCCGGCCTGCAGTGTACCCCGACGGAGTTTCGGTATTTCCATACATATGCATGCGACTGCGTGTTTGCGGGGGCGTCAGTTACTCCGGTGTGTACGTGAACGTTCACGGTCGCAAGTAGCGCCGGTGATGAATGAGAAAATGGAGCTTCCACTCACGGAGAGGCCGTGCCTGCTGGCTACGAAGGATTCCTGAATCGAGGGGGTTGGAAAAGGGTCGGACGGGAGTAGCTGGAGCTAGGCGGGAAGCGCGTCTCTCGAAATATATTACAAGGACCGAGCTGGGCGGTGAACGTCAGCCACGACAAATTCCTTCGATGTTCCTTACCCTCTCCATCGCTATTTGCCCCTTTCTCTCGCCCGCGGACCACCTCTTTCACTACGGTCCTTCGATTTCCCGTCAAAGACTAATCCGACACCCTGGACATGGCTATTCGCCTCTCCAAATCCAGCCACGATCGCCCAACTTGTTCCAACAGATTAGAAATATTCCACCTCCGATTTCTAAAGGGAACGCAGACCCGTCAAACCTGGAAACAACGCGAGTTTCTAGATAATTAAAGCATAGTATGAACTACCATTTTCTAAATACAGCAACGTAAATGGGGAATGTTTAATCATAACGAACACCTGTACCTATAGAGAAACTGTTTCAGCTAAAGCGACGTTTATAAACTAACATTTTCAACGTGAATATAAATATCAGTAATTTGGTTCGAGAGAAAGAACAAACGAAAGGCTTCCTCTCAGAGAAAATAAACAGTTTAACAAAAAACTGGGATGCCTGTGGAAACCTTGCCACGGTAAACAACGTAAAAATACAAAAATGCGATGCGTAATGGCTTGCGTTGCCTGAAAAAGCACGGAGCATATAAACAATCCAATGGTGGTGTTTCATTTCCCAGAATATTCTCAATTACCTATCATCGAAATTCCGGGGAAAATGCAAGGGACTGGTGCTATAGTGTGACAGGACACATTTGTTCAACCAGTTATTCACGCGATATCCTCTTCGGCGATCAGAATTTTCTGCGATTCAGTTCTCCGGGGGAAATGGCGCAGGAACTTGCGCGAGCTGGCAAAGAAAATGCGCGACAATTGAAAAAGTTATTGCTGGCTTTCCAGGGAGTTAGGTAGATTCCAGTTTGCGTTAGGAATTTTCGAGAATAAAATTTTATCGAGAATTTATTCGCCGCCCTCCGGAGACCGTGATCTGCCTAATGGCCTGCATTGCCAATAAATTTCGAGGAAGCTACCGAGGTATGTTTAATTGCAAAGCTCGAGCCGGAACAAAGGTATACCCGTAGACGGGTCGGTTTCTCGCGGTTTTCTTGCTAGTTCGCATCTTAATTGCCTTACTTACTGCGAGGAGACTGTATTATGCGAAACCCCAACGAATCCCGGTAAAAATCCTATGAATATTTACAAATGCTTTATTTGTGCCGAGAGTTTCGGTTCACTCCTTTTCTCCACCAGCGAGTTGCATAATCTTTCTAGAATTCCTGTCTCCTGTCGATCGGCTGGCCAATGGATTTCTGCACCGGCGAATTCGTCTTCCTGTATTTATGAGCAGGTGTCGAAATCGTATCGGTGATTAAAGGGATGAGAGGGGTGGGGAAAAGTTTGGCAACTTCGGAGGTTGTTTTTGCCGCAACTTTATCTTCTCCTCGTCGAACTTGGAACGATAGGTGGCGAAAAAATATCCGGCCTTTGAAATGTCGGGGAACTCTTGGGAAGTCTGACAGCTCTGACAAACGGAATCGAGCGATAAATTCAGCGAGCGCTGGCTCACTCGATATAGTTATTCCAGCGAATATCCGGAAGAACGAAAGTCTATTTTACGTTCGGTGACGAGCAGGGGCTGCGCCATAAAAAAAATGTTATGGCTATCAGGCTATCGGCGAAGTCGCGTACGAGAAATTCAGTCATCCCGCGATGGCAGCTCTAACACCGCTAAATCAGAACCGTCCTTCCGGGCTGTCTCGAACCAATCGTCTAAAGCCATTGATAGGTATCTATACAGCTGAGGGACGTTGTTAGGAAGAACACCATTATCTATCGATGGGATCCTCCCTTGTGTCAACGAGGATGGACAGATGTTGCCCCCAAAAAAGGTTGGAAAACCAGAACTCTCGGCTTTGAATAATTGCAAGATTATCGACTCCTCAATGTAGCAGAATTACTATATTGTAAGTCCGGGAGAGTTCGACCACTTTTTGGAAAAGAAATTGTAGCATCGTTGTTTTTCACATTTTTGTCGTTTTATGCACATTAAAGCAAAGCCCAAACAATTTCGGGTACATATAAATTATAGTGTGCGATAATTTCATATATTTATTTTCATTTTCAATCAAAAACATGTCGGGGTTAGACCGTCCACCCACTACGAGTAATCAAGGTAATAATCGACCACCTTATAAAAAAAAATTAAAAACGGATAATATTAGAAGAGCGTAAATAAACTTACCTGTTTTTCAAACATCGCCCCCACTGTAAGTTGGTCTAAAAACTTTCAGCCTCGCATAAAGTCTTAACTGTATCTTATAATTCAAATATGAAATATTCATTTCTTTTGTGTCAATGACACACAGTGCCCTACCTTGCGTCAGTCTTAAAACATCAGCACTGGTCGGACTCCCCCGATGGTCAAACTCTCCCGGACTTACCCTAACAATATTAAGAATAATATTACAGAAGAACACATTTTTAGAAACTTTCACCGCCATTCAGTCGTATAAACAAGTCCCCGAAGAACGCCAAAAAGCACTTAAGATTAGATTCCAACGTTTCACCATGCCTACATCATAATTCTCTCAAGTACTCGCTGACCCATCTCCCCTCTTCCCTCTCAAACCTAAATTCCATTTCATATTTTAAACTAAACTTTGTTACTTAGTTAAAACACGAGTATTCTCCTACATCGTAGCAACACCGTAGTGTGTCCCGCACTTTTGTTTATGGAAGTCGCAACAGTCTTCCTCATTTTTTCACCCAGCGGATGCTTTTACGGAAGCTCGCCGATCGATGCCTTCGATGCGGGGGCGAGGCGATGCCATACCCACGGCCGGGCCATCCACCTCCATCCCTCCTCCATCCCCAGCCTTTATCACGCACTACCATTCGCCTCCATCATCGGACGTCGAGGCTGTTGCCAGCCGCAAAGCGAGACAGCCTTCGTCTCTTTGACGTTCATCGAATTATTTACTCAACATGTTTTCGAGCCACGTCGCAAGTTTTTTGCGGAGCCCTCCGCGTCCCATTCCACGTACAGATTTCCCCCCCGAGTAACATACACAGGACGGTCCTTGCGCGGCAGCCCGTTTAATTGCTCGTCCACCTTAAACAGGAGAAACTCGAGGGGGAAATCCAGCCGGAGAGACTAGAAGCGTGTCACAGCACAGGTTACCAAACGCAACTGGCGAGGATGAGCGCAATGATAGCGCGGCTTTAATAAATGTTAAGCGTTAATGAATCCCGTAAGAAACATAAAACTCAGCCAGCGTCGGCGTAGCGGCGTCCTGCTAGACGTTTCCCGCGGAGCAAGAGAACTCGACAGGTGGTGCAATCACGGAAATTCTCTCGTCGGCAAGTAACTTTACGGGGCTTTTACGAGGCATCCGATATACTATTCTGCAAGTAATAAGAACGTCGGAGCCGCTTTTGAACTTCATGCTGCAATCTTAGCGGCTCCCCTACAACTCGGTTTTTGCGTGTAACGTTTACTCGCAGTGCCCTGCGTCTTCTCAAAAGAGCCTGCACCTGGTCCAGCAACGGACGCTGATGAAATCACCGCGGAGCACTGTCCAAAACACGCTGTCCCACGGGCGAAATGGTCGGCCCGAATTTTATTCCGTGCTTCCCCTCGCAGAGAGCGGAGTTTTCGCTGAAATTTTCGCGGCGACAAAAACTGGGAAATCTGACAAATTATATTCCGAGCCGCGGGACGGGAACGCGTGTTCCGTGTACACGACATTTATATCGGCATTGCAATCGGATTAGTGATAACCGATAAAACCGAAACGCGATTGTGGCGCGGATTGAAAATCTGGCAGCGATAGGTATAATTGTGTGGGAAGTCGACTAGCTTTGCGCTGGATTGTTGTGGGGGGACGCGAGCTATCGACCGCGTGCCAGCGGGCAGACATCGGTAATGACGGCTGACTTGACGACAAGTTTCGAGTACGTCGCCGGAGGAAGTTGGGGCGCGCTGGCCGATCGTGATTAATTAATGCGCGAACCGTAAACGATGTCTCTCGAATCGTTATCTACGCCGCGGTTGCTGGGTCCCCGGGTCCGGGAGCCTGATACGAGGGCTTGCCAATTTCGCGGTCCAAGCTCTGCCCGTGGCGCACACCACGACTTCGTAGTATCGATATTGCGGTCGAGTGGCCAATTTACGAATACCTACGAATCCGGTGATTTACGAACAACAGCGTCAGGAGCACAGCCGAAGTAGCTCGACCGGATAATCCACCTGACAGGCAAGAACTTACTGCGCCCGGTGCGCAAGTTTTCGGGGAACAAAGCAGAAGCAGCTTTAACGAGATCGTCGATATTCGTCGAGCAGAATCGGCTGGTATACAGACGATTACGCGGATCGATCGTCGCCGAGGAACCAAGTAAACCTACTATTTCCCCCCCAAAATATTTTCCCGGCCCCAATCTCCCCTCGGTGCTTCAATTTTCAGAATGCAGCCTTAAGAGCCTCGCTGAATCCTTGTTCATTAACGTACTTAAGTAGTCGACGGGTATTCGGAGTTTCCGCTCCTTCCAAGGCGCCCGACCATTGCCTCGGATAACTACTGTCGAACGGCATGCACCTTTTCACTATTATTTCGCCCTGCCGCTCTATGCCTGGCTCGTTGCTCATGGAATGACCATTAGCGTCCTTGAGGCAGCTTCGTTATCATCCCGAAAATTAACTCGGGACTCGTAACCCTTAAATGGGTCTGTACGGTGTATCTCAACGATCGCGGTACCGACGAAACGCGCTGTCCCATTATTCTGCTCGGACCTGTTCACTTACAAGGGAACACCGCGAACCCGGACTCAACGATTGGAACGCAAATTTGTGGGTTTTCAGAGTGACTCATAACAAGAACACTGGTGTGTTTTATTCGGACTCAATCGCCCTTTAAGGGGGTGAAAATTTAACCTCGAAGTCAAATTGGCACTTTTTCGCGTATAACTCTTAAAGTGCAATAGACAGAAAAAAATGTTTCAAACAAAAGTTTAATGGCGCAATAAGCTCTACAAACTTGCGTTAATAAAATTTTGGAAATAGTTTAAAAATAAGTATCAGATGATTGCATAAGTTCGTGCCCGATTTTCTACTACCTCGCGACATTTTTTCGAGAAAAACCAAGCTCTTTCTTCAAAACTGGAATCGACAAGCTTGTAGATCGTTGGAAAACAATTGTAGAGAAGAATGGTGACTACATACTTGACTAATAAAACTGTACGCTTTAAAATTTAACCATTGAATTTTATTTTCCAATCGGGCACGAACTTAAGCAATCATCTGATACTTGAACGAAATAGGCTTTTTGCAAAATTTTGTTAATGCAAGTTTGCAGCGCTTATTGCACCATTAAACTTTTATTTGAAACATTTATTTCTGTTTTTTGTACTTTGAGAGTTATACGCGAAAAAGTGGAAGTACCAATTTAACTTTGAGGTTAGTTTTCACCCCCTTAAAAGGCGATAGGGCCCGAATTGAAACATACCGTTGTTCTTGTCTCGAGTCACTCTAAAAACCCACAAAGTTGCATTCCAATAAGTGAGTCCGGACAGTTTAAAAAATCACAGATGGAAAAGCCTTTGTCAGTCAAAACCGTCGCGATCGTTTGACACGCTCGCTGTTTAACTCGAAGACTATTCAAAAGAAAGTAAACCAGAATTGCAGGGTGACGTCGCCGTGGGGGCGAGAATGTCGCCTACGAACGATAAATCGTGGCATTGTCTTCGTACCTTGAAAAGCCATTATCGACTACCATTATTCGCGCAGCTAAATGGCTTCGTTTCGGATCCCGCCGCTATCTGACGATTCGATACCTGCGAAATACCGCCGAGGAAATTTCGCGTTCCCCGAATCGTTAAGCTTCATCGTTCACCCCGACCGGTCCAACTCTAAATTCTCTGTCAATTTCGCGATATCCCTGGGCATTAACGGCCCTCGTTCCCGTCCTACATCGAGAGTCTCGATTTAATTAGAATCCCGCGGTATCGCTATTGCAGACGGCAACGTTTCCCTTCGATTCTTTCCACCGCGGCCTCGTGAAGCCGCACAAACGAGCGCCGCTATTAAAATAAGTTTCACCCGAGGAATTCGAAGCTCGGGAATCCCGAAACTCTTCGGTGGGACTGGCGCCGCGCGCCGCTACCAAGAGCCCTGACTAATTCCTTACGTTCCACAGCGTTCCAAGAGTTTCGGTGGTTCCGGGCGTTCCAGCTAAGGGGATAACTGATGGCCCGTGACGAGCGCGAAACATCAGCCAGACACTAGACATCATTTCGAACGGCGAAACTTACGGTCGCAATGAACGCCGTGCTTTCGCGGGAATAACTGAAAGCCGGGACGCAGGCGACTTCATTTATACCCGCGCCACACGCGGATCCTCGGAATTTCGACTGCGAAATTCGTCGGTCCAATTAGCAAAGTGACGGGGCGCGGGATCGCGACAGGATGATGGTCGTTCGTTTACAGAGAAAGGGAAGATGTCTGATTTTCCCTTCCGAGGGGATTGTCAGAGGAGTCTCGAAACCGAGTGAACTTCTTCATTCGGCGTTCTCCATTCAACCGTTCCTTAATACTTCCCTCGGATGACCTGTAATCCTTCGATTCGGCAGACACGTAATCCCTCGCAATGGGACGGAGTCTTACCAAGAGAAACAGGGCTCCTCTTTCATTGTCGAAAGCGGCGCGGGGTTTCATCCGATTGAATGGAACGTCTCGTGCCTTACGCGCTCATTGTTCCACGGATATCCTCGTCGCGGAGGGGCTTGCAGGCCGTTCTAATTTATTTGTAAGTGGCTGTCGAAGCTGTCCGTACGCGCGAAGAATTCTTTCGATATTAAATCCCTTTGGACGCGCCGGATCACTTGGTTATCGGCCGGATGGAATCTCCGATCTCCCGGTGTTCCCCGAAGATCAGGGGTGGAATCCGGTGGATCTGCAGGACACGTAATCCGTCCGGTGCGCGGGGACACGTATCCGTCCCCGATCGGATAGCGCGTGTCCCATCCAGCAGCCTTTTCGAAAATTTCACGAAGCACACCGGGGCGCCGATATCGTTCGGGTTCATCGCGCGATCAGACAACCGAGCGACCAGGAGAATTCCGCCGGGCGATATCGAGCCGATCCATCGGCACACTCTGCAGAATTCATATCGCCAAGTGGCCCCTCATACAGGCCGATTGTTCCAGACCTCTTCGTTCGTGCATCCCCTTCTAATTTCCTTTTTTTTCTATTTCCCTTCTTCCGCTCCATCGGCCGATTCTTCTTCCCCCCGCGCCCGTGGTATTGCGGGTAATCCTCAGCGCGCGAGGTGTCTAACGCTCTCCAGTTTCCGCCCGAAAGAAACATTTCACACCGAGGCAAATAGGAGGTGCACTCGAGTGCGCGTGCAGTTGGTAACTACTACGATTATAACATCCAGGAAACTTTATAGAATAACATATCGCATGAATTGCTTCTAAGCTTCTCTCAGCCAGTACACACCCCCGAACGCCTCTTCGAGCCTGCCGTGATGACACTCGGCGCGTTGTTTATGTTTCGAGAGGCACGAGAGCAAAACTGTGCCAGCCACGAATATTGAAAGCTCCTCCATATACCTACCCTCGCCCCGCTTGAAACTTTCGACTTGGCGCGTGCATACGTGTACGTACATGTAGCAATTCCGTCTACTGTAGTTGGATCGATCCTTCTACAGCCCTCGCAGTCCAGATCTTATTTTCCTCACACGTATCTTTCCCACTCGCATCATTTCCTTCTCTTCCCCTAGCCTTCAATTGCTTCCCCTTCGAGTTTCTTTTGCGCCCTCTCTTTATGGAAAGCATCCCTCTGGCACCGGCTTTGACGAATTGCATTCACCCGACGGGAAGCTCCGCGATCTCTACACGGTGTTAGAACGAATAATGCTACACTTCGGCTGCCAAGCTTCTCCTTGTGGCGATCGTTCGCAATAAACCGTCGCCATTGCTCTCTATCGCGGATCTCCGATATCCAGCCGATAAAATCCAACGATATCGAGAGAATCATTGGACGCTGCAGATCCCCTGGTGTCAAACCTATCCGGAATTTCGATAATATTCGAAATCGAGGGGAGAACCTTTGGTAAGGATCGAGCTTTCACCGATACTGCACATTCTCGTGGCAGCAATTACGTCCATTTAGCTATGGACAGACAAATGGATTAATTAACGCGATATCATCGGCCTCGAATTGAAACGACAAAGAGATGTAAAAATAGAAGCTTTCAACCGTGAAATAGTGAAAGAAATTTAAAAAAAGATCGCTGCGAATGGCTTTGTTCTCCACCGCCTGCCTCTTTCGATCGTTTCCTTCGAATCTAGCGCGGCTCGAACCTGCTCTTCCGGTATCTATAATAGTTTCGTCATCGACCGTCCACGTCGACGCCGCTGCGTCGACAAATAATGGCTGAACCGAAAAGAAACCGACGCGAAAATAGGTTAAAGTCCCGCGATATCTCGCGGTATAACCCGGCTTCTTATTCATAAAGTTTCCATTCTTCTTTGCGCGGAGCATTTATTCGCGACCGGACATCGACATCCACGCGAACGATCTTTAGTCAACATCGTAATCGCGAGTCCTGCTGCAAACCGTCGCTCGGCCAGACAGACCTTTGCAATTGAATGAAAATCGTAAAGCAAAGAGTGGGTACTTGGGCGAATGATAAATTCCTCTGCGAGTAACAGGGAGTAGCAGCGAGGCAAATATTGAAACGAATTCGACGTAAAAGTCTAGCGTAACTACAAACTACGTTCTGGAAAATATAAGAAACTTTCTTACTCTCTGGAGTAATATTGACGCACTCGTCGTTTCCCTCGGTATTATGATAAAACGGTGCACGGATAACAATAGCGCGTGCCATGTTTGACTCCCTTTAATGCCGAGCTGCTGGGACTCACGCGCGAAATACTTTTGTTCCGATAACTTGACTTCAGTTTCGCGCTGCATTTGTTACACAAAAGCTCCGTCACGCTATCCATTTGACGCGGCAAGAAACAATGAAATAATGCGCGTAGCTAAAATCAACTCCCCGGCAGCAGAAAATGCAGCGACCGAACCTCCAATAGGAATATCGAACTTCCAACTCCGATGGATTTTAGATTTGCAAAGGGTAAAAACCGTATTACGCACACGAGTGTATTATTGTCGAAAAATGATTCGCAAGTGCGATATTACAAATTTGGAATTCCCGAAAGCATTCACGGTTTGCCGAATGCACGTCCAGCGAAAAGCTTTCATCAATGCGTGATAATAACGTTCAGTCCTTTGTATTCGGAGCGGATAACGTTACAGGTGCGTTAATAACCGCCGGAGTACAGATACTGGCTTGTAACAACCGAACGCAGAATTATGCATCGCGCGTGATCACCGTGCAATGTACACACTTGTCCGTTATTCGATGGTACGTAAAAATCCGCAGCATTAATTCCGGCGATTTCCACGTTTTACATACGTTTATTATCGCCTCGTCGCAACTGTAAAGTTCGCGTGGGATCGGTGTGGTATCGCGAGCGCGCAGGACGCTCGTCGACTCGGGATAGCCACGGAAGCGGAAAGCTCCGGATTCGCCTCGTTTGTTCTTTAATTGCGCGTGTTATTAAAGGACAAGGAAACTCGTAGAGGTGATTTTTTTGCGCCCGCCTAAATGGGCCCTGCGCCAAGGTACGCCGCGTCGGTAAACGAGGGCGTTCGCTTGTTCGCGCAGGGCTGCGCGGAGATTTTCGTAAAAGGCGAGACGCGTAATGAAAATTAACCCGAGACCTGGCCGTCAGCGTATAATTGAACGCGCCACGTGCACTTCGGGACGTCGATAGCCTGCAACGTAAACGCTGCCCGCTACCGGATACGCAGATTCGACGTACACCATTTATTACGACGTTGCACACAGACGCCCGGGGTTCCACACTGCGCGCAGCAACACTTTGCCTGTTTGCTGGACACACAGCGCCAGCCGACTGCTCATTCCAGCTTTCATTCATAATAGAACACCCACGCTCGAAAATGCTGCAAACTTTAATCCGATTATAAACGCGATACGTGGGCTAACGATGGTCAAAGGGCCTGGACCCTTTGTGCAAACTACGGGAGTACACATCGACAGCTTTGTCTATGGAAAATCTGTTTCCCGAATGCTTGGCTGACCATTATCGGTTTATTCTACTGATCGTACCTCGCGAAATGATTCCTTGCGCGACGTAAGAAATACCCGATGGTTTTCAAGGGGAATGCACCGATAGGAGGCTAGATTACCCTCAAGTTTGAACGGGTGATTGTACACGTGATAGAGGGTGTCGTAGTTGTATGCAGCTGCACGTATTCCGTGAATTCGAACGTACCGCTGGAGTTACGACAGTCGGGTACATATTGTGCCATGTCATATGCATGTGGTATACCGCGGGGTCTTGCTAATTTATTTCACGGCCGATCCGATGAACGAGATATAAGACGCATCGACCTCTCGTGATTGATGGTATGAGGTAAAGGACCCAATTACTGACACCTTACCAATTACTGTCGCCTTAAGATGTTTTACTTAAGATAACGAATAAATACGAGTTGTAAAGTCATACAAAAAAAGAATTATGTAATTCAAACTGTTATTTATACTATAGATTATATACTACAGTTTATTTATTCGTTATTTTAATAAAATAGCTTAAGGTGACAGTAATTGGTTAAGTGTCAGTTTTGATCTATTACTCTAAGAACATTTTGCGTGGGGTAAAACAGAACACCTGTCAGTCCACTGTGACGGTTTGAAAAATGAAGTTATTTTTAAAGATTTTTTTGGTAAATACAACATAAAATACAATAAATCTTTTTGCTAATTATTAAGCTACTTTTATATTACACACAAAAATTTAAAAGAATTTTTTTAATTTGTTTTAAAACTTTAAACCCGATTATCTCAAAACAACATTTTTTCAACTGGTGCAGGTGATTGCAAAAAAACTATTTGGTCAATCAGTCCGAAATTTTTATACGTTATTCAGCACATCAGTGACTATGGCCGCGACTACGGAATCCTTTTTCGATTAACCATTTCATACTTTTTACAAGGAAAAATGATTGAAAAATTCGCCGTATTTCGACTTTTAAACATCAAACCTCCGCCATTTTGTTAATTTTTTATCAGTAAAAATAATCCTAGTTCCGACAATAACCACACTCATAATGAATACAAGATACGAAGTATACGTGCCTATACCGATGGAAGAAACGAAGCAGCGTTGTTAGGATATAACATTAGAATCAATTTGAAAGCTTCTTTTCTATATCTCGCGAACTCTTCCCTCCTACTCGACATTCAGATCGCTCCCGTCTGCTCCGTCGAATAACACTCCGCCGGTTGAAGAAATATTTGCCCGGCGAGCATCTCGGCGGTAATTAAAGGTTACCCTTTCGGCAGTGATGTTTCTTCCGGAAGAAAAATAATTTTCCGCGTCTGCAGACATCGGCGAGACCGACGCTGAAGCGGCAGCAAATCGAAGGAAAATATTTGAAGTGCAGAGCAGCCGGTTCGCGGAGATATTCCTCGGGTAGGAAAAATCGGGTATCGGTATCGAACTGAAACCGTCTTGCTCTTTAACACGAGAGCACGTTCCTATTGAAAACCGCTGTACAATAGTTTCGCTTTTCGATCGTTGCCTGCCCACCAGGTTATTCGATTCCACGTTTGCTGATTCGCGTTTCAGCCGAGCGAGAATGCAAATTTTATTAAACCTGCCTGGCTAATATATGGGCATTATTGTGCCACGGTTTCGATGAGCCCTCGATTCATAAATCACCAATGCGCCGGATATATATTGCCAGCTGCCACGGCTACCATTGCAGTTCCGGCAGCCTGCAACCAGCTATGAACATTCACCTTGTTCTAACGTTTCCGTTCGTATTTTCTAGTTGCCCCGCTCGTCACCCTGAAGATGGGCTCGTCGCTGAATCCGAGGAACATCAAGGAGGGCGACGACGTTTACTTCGAGTGCAACGTTAGGGCGAACCCTAGGGCTTACAAATTGACATGGTTTCACGAGGTACGTCAAACGGCAGCAGACTTCTGTTCTCTCGTCATCGCGCTAGGAAACTGCGGAGCTGGAAGAGCTAAATAGTCGCGAGGCACCTTATCCAGCGCCTCCGTTGCGTACGAACCCCTAGCGCGGGGAATGAGAACAGAGGAGAGAGGAAGCGGGGAACCGTGAAATCGTAAAAACGCTCCTCGATGAATCGACGGGGGGCGTGAAATTAAACGACGTACCCAGACAAGCACCGCTGGCCCCGAGTTCGCTTTATTGCGTGGCCGTAAAAAAAAGGTACAAGAGCGTAAACCCGGTATAATAATTTTGTCATGGAATAAAGCCTGGAAAAGGCCGAAAATCGTGCTATAAACGAGGGGGAAAGAAGGGCCTTCGAAGAGACGTCGGTCAGGTTGCTTCTCGTTTGCATACGGAGTCGAGCGTAAATTCCGAGCGACGGCGACGCGACGTGGCGGGCTAAAGCGTGAGTAATGTGCCAGGAGGAAACAAGGCCGCAAGAAAACGACGGTTGCGCCGCCAGCCTCGTCCTTTTTGTCTTCCCTGGCGAAAAATATCCTGAAAAACTCGTGGCTCGCACCTGGAAAGCTCGCGCGTTATCTTCGGTCACTCGAGGATCGTCGAGTTAAGCCTCTTAAGGGGGATTATGCTTTCCATCATTTTCTCCGGCGGGTCGAAGCTCTCTCTCTCCCAAGGGGTCGGCGAAATCCTAGGAGCGTTCTGCTGCTCTGCTGCTCTGCTTCTCTGCTCCCTCGTTTCGCCCCGGTTTCCCTCGCGACGACCTTTTCAGCTTGCGACGCCAGCTCGTGCGCGACCGACGATATCGACAACCACGCGGAACGAGGCTAAATAGAGAAACTGTGTCCCATCGGCAAGTCGCGTTAATCCCTGTCAAAGCCCGGTACAAAGTATTCTCAGATTCTTCTCCTCCCCTTCCCGGCGTCCTCCCGAAGCGAGAACGTTCGCCGGAAACGGGCATCTTTCACCGTATTAGGTCGATCCGTAAATAACGAGCAGGACAGCGCGTCATGTCGAGGTGTTTATAAAGCACGAGTAGAACAGCTCTTTCCCCCCTTTTCCGTTCTATAACACTCCGGACGCTTCATTAATCATTTACAGAAAGTTATTCGCGTCGAGTGACCTAATACTGACACAGTGCACGAGCCCGGCCAGGATCACCGGATAGCCAAATTGACTTTTCTTTTGAACGCTTCGGAAAGCTCGCGAAGGGGAGCAGGAAGCTTCCCGACGCGGACAAAACGACTTCTCATTCATCCTTTCACGGAGCGAGCGTCGGTGATTTTTTTGCCAAGCAAGTTACCTTGCAAGAACCATACGTAGCGGGAAGTTGAAAATTTCTCTCCAACATCGGCAGGGACGGTGCAGCGGGACCGCCCGGGAATACCGAAAAGGATTTTTCAAATTATTAATCTTGACAGATCGCGGAAGATTCCCCTTTGCCGGATGCGAGGAGGGGAAAAACGAGTGAAGTTTGGTAGCAAAAAGATCGCAATTTCATATTTCATGTCGCGCTGCCGTTGCCCTTTTTCTCTGCCGCTGCTCGTCTCTTAACTATACGCTTACAGCGCTGAAACACGGAGTAATCTGTTCCCTCGACGATGGATTTTAAGCTCGACGACGCACGCGATTCTTAATTAACGTTCGCGCGCTAATGGCAAGAATTACGATCAAATGAACCCGGATAATCGAAAGTTCGCGAAATCGGATAAGCGGGGGGGAAAAAGTTTTAATAATAGGACGCCTTCCCTGGCCGAGGAGTATGATTCACTGCCGGGTGAATGAAAAAAGTCGGGGAGAAATTCGACGAATAAGTAACAGAGTTTAAAAGTCTCGGGGAAAGAGTTTCCATCGGAGGGCCGGCTGCGGAGGGGAGGAGGGATAATTCTAAATGTCTCGGAGCGTTCGGACTTTGCGCGCTCGCGCGCCGATGCGTCGGTGGACACGCGCGTTCGTGTGCATTCTGTCGAAATTATCGTAAATTTACGAGCCCCCGTTGTCACTTCCCGTCCATTCGGTGTCCCTCCACTTCGCGCACTCCGAAAACCAAACCAATAAATTGCCCACGAATCACCGGGCAGAGCCGGTTTACCAATCCGTAAAAATGTTCGCGTAAAAACGTCCGCGCGATGAAATTTCCCGCCGAATGAATGAAACGTGTTCACCGTTCCCTGGAACGTCGTCGAAGCTTCGGTGTACCTGCGAAAATGTTCGCGAAAATGTTCGCGAAAATCCGCCGTCTGTGATTAAAAAAAATGACACGATTTTGTTAGCCATTCATACGAATTAACGACGCAGACCCCCGGTAGGAAATAGAATCGTTCTGCTTTTGAAATCGTCAAAGGTATTACGCTGAACATTTAACGTCCAAACGAGGTGCAGGCTATGGCGAGCAACTCGCGCGTGGAGCGATTAAAATTATTTAAACAATAAAGGCGCGATGGCCAGTTGTATGAAAGCCGAGTGCGTTCCACCTGCACTATTATTTTCGAAGCAGCCATTGAATCAGAATCGATAGTGTGAATTCTGTCGGCGGAAACGCGATTTACACGTGTAAACGCACGACGCGGATCAGTTTCGAGGTATCGTTTCGTGCGCAAATTAAAAGGGGAGAAAAATGGGTACGGCGGGACGTCACGCACCGCGTGCGTGCTGCCCAGTGACATATTCAACAGCAGATAACCCCACGCTGTGACATGCGGTCGAAACTAAACCCGTCGGACGCGTTACATCAAGGCAGCTCTTCCGCGGATTTACCAACACGCGCGCGGATGACGCCGGTATCGTCGTGCTACAGATATGTTACGCACAGGTTCGGTGTAATTATGCGTGCATCTGTCACGACCTCGTTCTGCCTTTATTTTTCACCCTCGAAAAAGTAGCACGATTTTTCTGGCGTAATCATATCTCAACTGTTTCTTAAACCCAAGTCAGCTGTTGTTACTTTCACTATGTTACTTTTCGAAAGGATGAAAGTTTCTATGGCAAAGTCACGGGTCTCTGTATTCAGATTTATCGTCTTGAGTCTGTTGTAGAATTTTATTAAAGTAGGTATTTATAGAAAACGTGGTAAGTGCTAAAAATTTTTTAATACTATACTATAGAATTTTAACGCAATTTTGCTTTATAAATAAGTTATCACTAGGATTGGCACTTACAGTGCTTGGGAATTTAAATTAATGACACATTCAGCTTTCTCTATAATTGAGAGGTTACACATACAGGGTTTCCCACAAATACAATTTTTTTTTCATGAATTAGAACTAAATTTTGTGATGTATTTGGGTTACTGTATACTTATGCATATTTAGCAAAGAAGTTTTTTCTTTCTCCTGAATAAATTTGACTTTTGGCAATTACAGTGTTTTCTACAAGCACCCTTCAATTCTGTAAAATTTCCACAATGGGTTATTGTACAAGAGGTAATTAGCAATGAAGAGATATATGCTTCGTGCATAATACAGCAAATTAAAATGTTTTACATCATGGACCTTTCCCATCTACATCTCTCCAAATTTCTACTCATGAAACGAAATATTTAAACATGAAGCACCAATGTACAATTCTATGAGCTTTCCATTCATCCTCGCCACTAAATAATAGAAATCCCCTAAATGAACGCACACGGTGCATGTTCGCGGGGCGAACAAGTAAGCTATGTATTTCAGGTTACCATTTGTGTTACTCGTTGGAAAGTGAAACGTATCAGTTGCTACATGGCAAGAATAGAAAGTGGTGTATTCGATGCATCCGTGTTTTGAACCGAGCAATTACTGTTAATAGCAATAATAATAACAGCCAGCTCCGCGAACAAAGACATACCGCTATCCAATTCGAGATAGCTTGGCGTCGCTCGAGGCATATTCTTGCGCCGTACAATTATCACGTACAAGTTGCCCCAAACTCCTCGAAACCGAATGAAACACACACAAGGCTGCTTGCTCGCGTAAAGCAAGCAGGGAGGCACACGTGTATCCGACAAACCCACAAACTCCGTGGCCTCCCCTGTCCCTGTTCCCTTCGATTTTATCCGTTCGCACTAAACGCGAGCGAAATCCGAGAGCAACAGCAGAACGGAGACAAAATCCAGACAATTAAAATGCGCGGGACAAAGTGTAACTGCGCAAGCTCCTGTAATGCCGGTCTTACACCCCAGAGGAAAAACATGAACAACTCGCGGTTTTAACCCGGCCCAATGAAATATTCAAGTACATAGTCTACTCGCCCCGAGACATGCGCGGGAATATGGAATTCCCGAGTCTGCAGAAATAATCGAGTTTCCGAGATGTACATCCATCCACGGTCTCCATTTCGCGCGACACGCCTTGGGCCGCAATCTGCTTGCAAAGCCTTTGTCGGAAAGTTACGAGGAAATTATAATATTGCCCGTGTGCAGACGGAGACTCGAAGGAGCGTGGAGGACGAGCAGCCGCGAGAATTCGCGCGGCGTTGGCTGAACACGGGGACGCGACGGCTGTACGTACACCCTAGCGAGAGTGTATATTTGTAAGCCGGTGGCCAGAAATTAGTGTAACGGCGAAAATGCACACCCACGCGGCTGACAGCGATGCGTAGTTGTGTATGCAGGAGAATAACGAGCCGGCGGGGAATGAAAAGGAAGGCGGAAGATAGTGTTCGAGTCGCGAGGATCGTTGATAAATTTCCAAGCCCTTGGAACGAGTGGCAGGAGAAGGTTCCTCGGTGCGAACGATGTCTTCGGTCAAGCCGAAGAAAATCGAGCTGCGCGAGAACCAATTTCTTCCTTCTAAAGGGCAAAAAACGATGCTCGTAAACTTTTTCTCCCGCCTTTGCCGTTGCGAATCTCCATTGAAAAGGTCTCCCCGACTCTCGAGTGTTCATCGAAACGAAAGAAATTGCGCAGGGCAACTACAAAGTCGTTTCAAGAGCTGCGACGACACGCATCGTCATCGAAAGGTGATTAAACTTCGCGTGTATTTGGATTGCTCTTTACGAGTGGATAGGGAAATGCTTCGAATACAGGGCTAACTTTTCAATGCTTCCCCGACCGCGCGGCTAACTTTAGCCAGTGACCGTAGCTGAGAAGGGTTAACTATGTGTGGCACACGTAACAAACCTTAAACCCACGCCCCTTCCCTCTTTCTGGCCTCTCCAACACTCCCCTCGTTTGCGGGGTTTTTGAAATGTTTCGCCAGTAAAGATTCTCATCCGCTGTCTTCTGCACGGATGGCGGAGGAAGGGAGATAGCGATAATGGTAATGGTGACGAAGAGACTGCTCGATTACGACGATGTCAGAGGCGCGATCAAGGTCTACGAGTTTGAAATTACATCGTAATAACCGTACTCCGTCATCCCGCGATTATCTGATCCTTCACTTTGTCGGAGAAATCGACACTCCCGTCACACGCGCGCGCTCTACCCGCCGGGGATCATATCTCGAGAAAAACGCCACGGGGAGTTCTATTTCCGAGGATATTTCACCAAGAAGAATGTAATACAGGAGACTGGAATGTTGGGCTGTTTTCCGCGGGGTTCGATAAATATACAATTGAACTGGTCAGGCGAACCACGAGGTTCGGCCAAGCATGCCTTCTCCTCCTGGTACCGTTTGGTTCTACGCTGCGAAGAAGCCAGAGCCGCGCGTCCTGGCTGAAATCTCCGCCGGAAATGCTTTGATGCAGGATCTTTTCCACTTTGTTTATTCAGGAAGAAGAGCTCCATTACAACGTCACCGCCGGCATAGTGCTCTCGGACCATTCTCTGGTGCTCCAGAGCATAACTCGAGAATCCGCTGGGAGGTACACCTGCATGGCCGTCAATGTCGAGGGCCGCGCCAGTTCTAACGCAGTGAACCTCCAGGTTATGTGTAAGTATATTTCCCGCTGTTACGGCGTCGCGTCGCGTCGGTCCGAGTAACAGTAGAATGAGGAAAAGGAAAAGAATTTCGAAGCGGTGGAATGCCGCGATAAAACTGCGCCCGCATATTTCGCCTTACGAGCTGGACGGGTAATCGTTGCTTTTATTCCCCTGGATGTTAATGCACACGCAACGTGCTCCCGGTAAAGTTTTATGCCGATCTTTGTGACCGCCTGTTTTTCTTCTATATTTAGTTAATGCTGCAGCGCGAGCGAACGATGTAAACTCCCGCCGCGCTTTCCGACATCCGCTTCCCATTACGAATTGCATTATAGAGATCGCGCCCGTGTTGCAGTCGCTCCTGTCTGCAAGCACGTTTTAAGCTCCGCCGGTTGGAGGTATCAGAACGCGACACCGCCACCGCTGAACGTCCCCGAAGAGGTTCACGGAGCATTGAAACACGAGACCATCAGCTTGGTGTGCGAGGTCGACGCCAGCCCGACCTCCGTCACCTTCCATTGGACCTTCAATAGCAGCGGGGACCTTACCGATATTCCGTCCACAAAGTATACCAACGAAGGCACCTCGAGCAGACTCAATTACACTCCGTCGTCCGACATGGACTACGGAACGCTGGGCTGTTGGGCCAGCAACGTGGTCGGCCACTCGAAACAGCCCTGCCTCTACCAAGTGATCGCAGCAGGTTTGTCGGGGAATTATATATTGGGCAATAATGAAGGGATGAGAAAGTTCCTGGGAACATTTGAATTATTAAGTAAACTCCTAGGGTTGAACCAAAGTTTCTAGAAGGGTTGATGATTATTGGAGAGGGCAGATTGATTAAAGATCTATTTGGAATTTTTAAGGTTGGGTTATGTTTTATTACTCTAATAAATTTGGATTTTTTCATAATTCATTTTTCGTAATATATTTTAATAGTTAAGGTTAGGCAGTATAATAGGTTTAAAATTGTAATAATTGTTATTAAATTTAGGGGATAAAGGTAAAATTTTTAAATAAAGATATTGGGGAATTGAATTTATTATTCAGTTAAAATTATTATTTATAATTTTAAGATAGAATACTTGGGCTACGCAGGGGATCGAGAACACAACTGGCGTAAACTTTTGCAGGGCCGGGTTCCAAAAGTTTGCAGGGCCAAAAGAAACGCATTTATATTATTCTAAATTTTATAAGAATAAATATCTATGCAAGGAGACACACAAAATTTACGACGAGCTTTTCGTGGACCGCGTGGCCTTTTAAGGGGGTATTATCGTCTAGAAACTCAATCTTTCGCCTCTCTTTAGGAACGACGCACAAGAAAAAGTAGTACACAGTTTTTACCGGTGAGCATCATCCACAAATTTTTTTACAACTTACTGAAATATTAATAACGACGTGTGGATAATGCTCATGGGTAAAAACTGTGTAGTTTTTGTGCGTCATCCCTAATGAGAATAGAGGATCTCGTTCCTCTAAACGAGAATATCCCTTGCGGGGTTATACCTAGTCAAGAGGTTGAAAAGAGGCGAATGTTTGTGAATTTTTTGAAAAAGCGGAAGCATATATTTTTACAGAACTTTTTGCATTTAAAAGAGCAACTTTTAAAGAACATTTGGTAATTTTTTGTAGACAAATATTCACGTTTATAATAAAAATACGTCATCCAAAAAGCCTTTTTAAAAACGACGAGCAAGATTTTGTGCGAAATTTTCTGGGCTTATTTTTTGAGAAGCCATTTTTCCTTGATATAATCGAACCTATATTGTGAAAAAATCCCTCCGTCATTCAGTAGATTTTTATATAAAAAAAAAAACACAAAATTTCAGAAAGATTGGTGCAGTAGTTTTTGAGATATCTTGCTCGCCGTTTTTAAAAAGGCTTCTTGGATGTCGTTGTATTTTTATTACCCGATTGCGACGCACCCGAAAAGGAGGATAATATGTTTGACTGTCATTTTTGTATCCATCAGAATTGCTCTATGTTCCCTGCTTCAACGGCTGCACCGATTTTGACAAATGAGGTAGCATTAGATTCGTCTTAACAGTCCGAGTAACATAGACTATATAGAATTAAAATCAAGCTAGACCCACGCGTGCAACTACATAAAATGTACGCACGTGAACGACGAAGCGAAACAAAGTATCCTGTTTTTTCAAATTAATTATTATTTTAAAACATACTCACAGTCGGGTTTTTTTAATAAAATAATTTGCTTGTTATAAACGTAATTATTTGTCTACAAAAAATTACCAAATGTTTTTTAAATGTTGCTTTTTCAAGTGCAAAAATTTCTGTAAAAATATATGCTTCCGCTTTTTCCAAAAATTCACAACCATTCGCCTCGTTTCGACCTCCTAACTATGTATAACCCTTTAAACCCGTTGCCGGGTTCCAGGAAACGCGCTGAGACCGCCTCGCGCCGGTCCCGATCGCGCGCATCGAAAGAACCGTCAGCATTCGTTCGAAAGTATTAACGAAACGAGAGTGCCTTTTAATTGTTCTTTAACCCGAACACATTGGCGAGAGCCATGCTCAATTTCCGGCATACACTGGGAACGTAGAGGGTGGAAAAAGCCTCGGTGAAATCCCCGGGGAATGAACGCCGCGAGACGTAAAACCGCCTTGTCTCCAGCTGCTCGTCGCGTCGAGAGCCCGCGTCACTTGTGTCCTACGCGTTTTTGCGAAAGTTTAATGAAAACCATAATTGAATATGTTCATTACGGCGTACGCGCGATGCGCCGGTATCCGACGTCGCGATTACGGGGAATGTACTGGCCGAGTCCCGGCTGAGGCGCCGAGAACTTGCGGCGGACAAAACTAGTTCCGAAAGCCGCGAAATCAGCGGAGTTAGTTTGGTCCCCGCGCACCGTGCACCATCCACGGGCTGAGCGCGGTCAATAGCTCGCCCGGATGTTCGGCGGAGCCAGCACGCGCGTGCACCGCTTGCGGTAATTGGACACATAATTTATTTTCGGTGGAGAAGCAACGTATTTCTTATGTAATTACCGGACAGCAGTTTTTTGCCGACCGACGGCTAATACCCGGCCCGCGGGAGCGAACGCGAAATGATACACCGCCGCGCGGACGCGAGTAATTAAATCATTAATTGAAAGAGCGATGCGAAACGTAAATGGAAACGAGATGCTCGCGATGCGAGAACGGAAACCAGTCTCGAAAATTCATGGGACTCAGCGTCGCGTGAAAGGAAAAGCCGGCAAGGCGAACCGTTCAAACAATTCTTAACCATTGTTGCGGCAAACCAGAGCGCGGAATAAGTTAAATAATTTGTGGGCTCCGTGGGAAGTACGAAACCCGTATTAAAAGTCTAATGTAGATTACAGCTTTCAAAGGGAAAGGGCTTTAAAACCGAATGAAATCTGCTTTTATCGCGGTCCCACTAATTTACGCCGCTACAAAAGATTGTTCTCATTGCGCGTTACACGGGCAGAAAGAAGCAAAAAGAACAGCCACGCCGACCACATTGTCCACCGTTTCCACAAGCTTTTTCCAGCCCTCTATTTGCATACAAGTGATCTCGTTAATGCAACACCATCGTCGATAATGACGGTCGTGGGACATAATTTCATTGCTCGCGAAACATTGCGTTGCGTTGCAATTTTCGCTGGGCAATAAAAGAAAAGTATGCGAACCGCGGCGTAGCGACGTAACTTTTTTCACTTCCCGCCAACAGACATAATTGCACGGTATACGATCCTCGGTTAACACAAGCGCGCGTCGTTTTGAAACAAAGAGAGGTATGCTGCGGGAGTAGATAGTTATTATAAAAACACGTTCAAGACGCAGCCATGGTAGTTAAAGGGGACGTCGTTAATCACCGCCAGCGAATTAATGAGACTGCGTTAGAAAGGCGGTAAATCGAAAATGGTGTGTTGCCTGCAGGCAGGCCATACCCGTTGCAAAACTGCACGGCCTACAATCAGACCGGCTCCTGGATAAGGATATCGTGCGTGGAAGGATACGACGGTGGTCTGCCGCAGAAATTTGTGGCGATCGTGGAGAAGCAACGGCTGGAATCGGCGAACCCCTACTGGGAGCTGGAGCTTCACAAGCCCACGACGGTCGCCCTTTACGCGGTCAATATGAAAGGGTCCAGCGACCCGGTGATCATGGAAGGCGTAGCGCAAAAAGGAGTGGCCAAGTACACCGGTGCGTAAGTACCTCTGACACACAAGTTGAACGGGGGAATACGAAGAGACGGAAAGGCAGCATCCGCTTAATAAACTCGCCCCCTTAAAAGGTCCAAGCTCTCTTCGCTCAGAGACGGAGAGGAGAATGCCGCCTATCCGTCTATCCACCTATTCTCCTTCCCCCGATCCGTAGTGCGTTTACCGCGTGTGTTCGTCTTTTTAATGAACGAAAGCCTCGCCTTCGAGTAATTAGAATCGACACACCATCGAACTCGCGATCCTATCTGTCAATGGACACGATCGCAGCCGCCTCCACCCTTCGACGTTAAAAAGAAAAAAAAAAAACAGACAGGACTGCAGCGAAATGAGAATTGAACGCCAGGATGAAACCCTATTTTCCCTTTCCCGCGTACCGTTTCCCCCGCAACTGCGGCTCGTATTATGCAACTCTCCCGATGCACATGGTCGTTCGGAAGCGCATAACGCGAATGGGAAAAAATTCGCTCCGCCGATCAATGACCCGTTCTCTTTTGTATCGATTATTTCGACGAAAACATTTAATTGCTCGTTCAAATATAAATCCCCCGCGGGAAGCGTGCGCGAAAACGAATTTAATTACTTTTCGTGGGCCATGCATCGCGATGAAATTACTCTTTAAATTCCCGTATCGATTCCCGATATGTTGTCGTTGCTATTCATTTAACGTTAACGAAATGTTTGGGAATGGGTCGTTAATAATGAAGTTAACTGTCATAAAGCCTCGCTTTCCATTGGTTGTGTATAATCACCGCGAGCTGTCTGGATTTTATCAAGGCGGTATACAATTATTAATCGTTGTCGGTGCGCGCGAGATCTTGCCGAGCGTCTTAAGCGAGACAGGAAACACAGCAATGCTCGCCGGGGCGGGCACAGCGGAGCTCCCGACCCCCACAGAATCCGGAACAAGTCTCAAAATTTATGAGCTATTATTATGCATTCTGTTTTCTCTCATCCGTTTCTTCCCTGTACTCGCTGGCGTGTCGTCCGTCCTCCGATAGAAGTACCGGCCCAGACAGTCCTCCTGCCCCGCAATTTCGCGCCGCGTTCATTAATCTCCCATGGCAACGACGACACCTCGTTCAAAGAACTGACGTTGAAGAAGCGGCCGGAAGTGACGGAATTAATATGCGCGACATTTGAACGAGTATACGTAGGTATGTCTAAACAGCGTCAATAACGCTCGAGCAACGCGAAAGCCCCGAACTCTAAACCCTCTCGGGATCATCGTTCCAACCCGCATTCCTCGATTTATTGCAAACGCGAGAGCGTTTTGAACTAGAGTGTCCCGTGTCGGATCCTCGCTCGCGGGGCTAGCAACGCGTGAATTAATAAACGGGTTAATCGAACGGCGCCGGGCGACACCGCTTTCTCAAAGTTTCGCAATAGAGCAGAGTAGGGTCCTAATTGGAAATAGATTAAGTTCCCCGGAAATTTGTTGCCGCGATTCGACCAACAAACTTCCCGAGGGAGCGCGAATGACAAACAACTAAATTGCAGCTCGTCATGTGTCGTCTCGTAGCGTGGCTGGCTCGCACGGGGAAAGCCTAACAGACTCTCGGCGAGAAAGAGCAAACACGTAGATGAAAGATTCGCGGCTGGAAAGGGGCGAGAGGAAAAATGGCAACTACATTTCAACCACGTGTGCTGCTAAATGCATTATGTATAAGTAGATCTGGTAGAGATTTCGCTTATAGACGAATCGGCATCTTCGGTGGACATGTCGCCGATCCTGATTGGCCTGGGAGGCACGGCGACCGGCTTGGGGCTAATCGTGACCGGGGTGCTGATGGCGCTTTGGAGAAAGCACGCGGCCACCCCGACCAAATCAAAGCCACCCCAACAGCCCAGTATCGCGACCTTTGCTGGCAAAGGCGAAGAAGAAGACGGCAATCCTGATCTCATACCCACCACTGCCCTGACCAATCATTTCGCAGGTAAGAGCCACTCCACGCCAGTATATAGATTCACTCGATCAACCGTGTGTAGCTGTACGCCGAGGGTAAAGTGATATCTTTGAGGGTACAGGCACCCGAGGGCAAAACCGAAACACCTGTCCACCTTGATGTCCCCGTGCAGATGGTTGACGGTGTCCAGAAACTATACATGATATGCACCCCTCGGCTCTTCACTTTCAACGCTCAAGTGCGCTATCATCTCCATCCCCCGATATATTCCCCCCACTTGACGCGTATCGCGCTATCTGCACGGAAATTCCAGCGAAAGACAGTCAGTGTCCGATAGGTGTGCAACGGCAAACGCGCGTCTTTCATTCGCATTCAACCGTATGAACGAAAAATAACCCACCCATCTCATCCGGTGAATTTCTACTTGGGACTGATGAAAGTGCTCCCGTTTAAACGAGAATCGCAAGTATATCGAGTCTCATCCTAAACCGCGACCGCGGTTAACGATACTCTCAAGGAAATTGCTCGTAGAGAACGCGCGCTATATCGATCCATTCCGCATTCGATGCGCATCGATTCACACCTTGAATATTTGCATTGCCTCAAAATGTGCCGATCTGATAAATAAACATCGAAGCTGTCGCGTGTAATTCCCGTAAATGCCCGTTGCGCGGCGCACGCAATTCATTTTCCCTTCCAATTTCATAGAAACTCGATTAAAACAGTCTCGCCGATTACGTTGCCGCGGGAATCGATGATACGATTGACGTTAAGCTTCCGCTGGAACTTGTTCCAGAGAGGAAACTTCTGCACTACGGCTCCCTGCCGCGAAGGCCACGTCAGCTGGAAGGGCGTGAGATGTCCCACGATGTCGTAGAAGATTCAGATTATCCACGGGCGTCGCCAAACGTGAGTAATCGGATTCCGTCGCCACCTCGTCCCGCGTGAAACAAGAACGCGCGATGCTAGCGATAAAACCGAATCGGTGGGATCACCTCGTAAAATAATGCTCCGTCGGTCCACGCTCGTGTTGCGCGATAAATCTCGACGGAAATTTCACGAACGTTACCGCGGAAAATATCATTTTAAGCGCGCGGCCCGCCAATTAATACCCTCGCGCGATTTCATAGCCCTGCGAATCGCTGTGTCTTGTTACAGACGTTTTACAGCCTCCAGAGGCCACATCGATTTTCGGAGGCGGTGATAAGGAGCGCCGCGATCCAGGAGAGTTGCATTTAGGAAGGAGACATCCACGAAGGAACGGAGTGAAACGAGACGAGGCTCCGGTAGCGCGCCGGCGAAGAAGAAAAGAAAACGTGACCCGGGTACTCCGCCACGGAGTAATGGGGGCTTGACGGGCCACGTTTCCGTTGCAACACACGGGACTCAAAAAGACTAAAGCCATGCTTAAGCTACGTTGTACATGTTCCAGCGTACGAAGACATTTATTAGCCACTCGATAACAGTATGCCTTTGTAAATATTGTATATAAATAAAACACATCGATTTCGTGTTACGTGTTTTGCATAAGATTCCGACGCTCCTTGGACCTCGCCCGAGCTTTTAAGAAGATTAAATTCCCGAGCGAAAAACTCGCTGCTGCGGGTCTGGGAACAATAGACTCTTAGTGGCATACGCGGGCGAGCGGTATCAATATTTTCGTCCTTGTATATTGTCGAGGTGAATCGCGTATTTACAGCGCGAGCAAACCAGAGAAACTCTTGAGTACCAATTTCGACGACTGTAGGTCGAAGATGGATGAGAAACTTGGAACGATTTAGCGAGCAACGACCGCAAACCGTACCTTTTGTTCCCGTCCTGTGTACCGCACTCTCAAACTAAATGGGAAGAAAAAAGGATTGGCCGTAACGGAGGCAGCTATTATCGCATCAGCGTTCCTTTCGGATTTGGATCGTGCTCTGTACTATTTTCCCGAGAGATTTAATGTATTCGTGGTAAAAGGGAGACGGAGTAGTTGGTATGTATCTCGGTGTAGTGGTCGGGAGTATAGCTTGAGAACGTATACGTACATTCGCGACGGAGCAAAGGGTGATCGTATAAACTCCGGTCGGTTATCGTCGAAATCCAGGCCACGGGAAGGACGCGATTTATCGTGGCCTCGTTTCGCGATAATCTTTGTTTCAAGACGCGGGAGACTCGGATACCTAATGAGTCTTTCCCTCTATCCATCTCTCTGTTTTACAGCGCAATCTCTCGGTACCTTTCGCCGTGGCTAAAATGCATCAGACAGGCCTAGTCGGCCGTTACTTAAGTCTGAAATCTCTTCGATCGAGCACATAATTTACCGTTGGAAGTCAGAGACATCTAGCGGCGACGCAAATGCTGCTCGTCGTGCGTCTTCGCGATAATAGTCGAGCATTTTCGTCGGAGAGATACGTAGTTGAAAGCCAAGAGTGGCAGTACACGACGTGCCGGAGCAAAGTGAATCCTCAACTGCGCTATTTAGACTTTAGACTGATATAATGTCTTCTTCACTCCGCGTAGATTTAATGCTGATGAAACGGGTTGGTTCAACGCAGGTTACACTATTCTAGCGCTATATTGGTTCTCTGTGATTTCAGTGGAAATCTGAGTGGTAAAAACGTTTCTTCGAACCGTATGTATAAAAGGCTATCGATCACCGTCCACAGATGTGGCTAGCTTTCAGCGATGGCTGTCGATAATCGATGGGGGGCCGGTAATAAATTTTCACCGGCCTATATCAAAGCGTAACGTATGGACGAGGATTTTATTCGCATTCGAATGGGCTACGTCTCGCGAGCCGGGATTTTATTAAACTTGATATACGATTCTACCTTCTGACTGTTTAAAATAAAATTCCAGCCGCTACCTAAATGTCATTCGTTCGCACGTTCGCAATGAAACAATTAAAGCATTATGCTTCGTTCGTGAGATCCTAACAATTCGAAGCAAATTGTTTCGAATGAATGAAACTATCGCGAATGCACATTCTAGCATAGTTAGCTGAATTCTTTAATTAAAAAGAAATATTTCGAGCAAAGATTTCTCTTTACTGTTTCTCAATCGTCTTAACCTTACCTTCTCCTTCTATCCACTGGTGTTTGGGTACAACGATGAACAACGAGGACAGCAATCATCAAATTCAACATTTTCTTCGCTCTTCAGGTATAACACGAACGTCAGAAATACGCGAAATTACCTTAGCTCTCGTGACATATCCGTTACACGTACTTATTACACGAAACGTTGTCGCAGAATTTTCGGATCACTAAAGGTGGCTCATTGCCTCCAGAATTTAAAAAAGCATTCGGAATTTTGATGTGTATGGTCGTTAAAGCACACTCTTCTCAAAACACCGTATGCAGCGCCATCTTTGAATATCAACTTAAAGTATCGAGGTAGCGACATCTCTTAATACTAGTTCGAAACAGTTCCAAAAGGATTATCAGTAGTGGAAGGTGGAGATAATGTTTATTACATGTCGCCAGCGGTGTCAATAAGCTGCCGAAATTGACAAGCATCTAACACACAGCAGTGAAAGCCTAATCACGATGTCTCAAGCCAAAGGTATATTGAAACAAACTCCAAATCCTCTAAACATACTTTACACCGTTCATTTCATCGATACATAAGTCGTTTCTGTTTTTAAAACGATCGGCATTTACCTTAGAAACATGAACAGACACACGAAAACATTTGACATTCTCGTTTTATGATTGGACAAAGGGGGCAGAAAGAACCGCGGGGGCCGCTATAACAAGAAGATCAACATTGGCGACAAGGGGAGAGAGGTCGTGGAGAGTATAAACGAGAATAATTCGGTCGTGCAGCAATTTCGAGCTTACGCGCTCGAATTGGACGATAAGCACGATCGTTTCGAAAGAATTGTAAAACTCGGCAGAGACATCACTATACAGAGTAAACGAATTATTTTCCTCTTGCACACGATAGATAAGAAGAGCAAGCAAGAATCTGTGATCCTCGAAGTGAAAACGCGACTACAGAACTTAGTGGACACTTACTTTAAGTCCATCGCGGCCGAATTAGAGAATCAAGACGCGTATCAGTACCTTAAAGCCTATCGTGGCAGCCTGGAAGAATATATAGAAGCCGAAACGTTTTACCAATACTTGCAAGATGAAAATTTGGGAAGCTGGATGCAGTTGGAAAGAACGCTTACTTACAAAATCGAAGAAGAGGACGCTGCGGTTAAAACATTGCAGACTTTAGTCACTCCGTACGAATATATATTAGGAATCGCGGACCTGACTGGGGAACTCATGCGCAAGTGTATTAACAACCTGGCAACGGGAGACATAGCTAGTTGTTATCACACGTGCAACTTCGTTAGATATATGTACAAGGGTTTCCTTGGCTGTACGAACACGTCGAACAGGGAGATAAACAGAAAACTCTGCACGCTCAAGCAAAGCCTTCACAAAATGGAAAATGTCTGTTACACCATTAAAGTGAGAGGTTCAGAAATACCAAAGCACATACTCGTGGATGTAGCAACAGAAAAATATGCGGACAGTGACGAAGGATATCAAGGATATTAAATACTATCCGTGACTGATATTTATCTTCAAAAGTGATATAAGTGCTGTACGTAATCACGAGCCTGTACCAGTCAGAAATACTTAAGGATTATTTTCAAATATTTATTCAGTATTGCTTTTATATATTTCATTCATTAAAGTCAATTAATCCCCATCCCCCCTTTGTACTCTTCCTTTTATTGACTGAAATTTTTTAAAATAGAGCATATATTTGCAATCCTTTTAATCACTCGTGCGACTTAAGTACTAAAAAAGATCGACTATTTTTATATCCTTGCTTTTGTTCTATTAATATATAGCATATATTAATGTAGATATAAAAATAATTATAAACGTTAATATAAACATCTGAATTCTCTTATTAAATCTATACAAGTAATTTGAAAATATTGAAAAGATTTTAACATAAATTATTTATCCTCTTAATCGCTTGTATCGTACTCCAAGTCGCTCTCTGCCATAGAACTATTCAGATATCTTATCCATTCAATAGAGTTCGAACTGTCATCACTGCTAAAAGGTTCATAATCGGATTCATCGATAGATTCGTCTTCGCTCGTATCTTCTACGTAAAAATTGTCCACATCGTGTGAAGTATACGAAGGTATTAGATTCATTGGTTTACGACGGTTGTCTGCACCGTTTCTTGTAGTATGTTTGTACTGCAGTCTGTGTTGCGGATTTGTGCGATAACATCGTATACCATAATAACATTCTTCCCTGTCATCCGGAATGTCGAAATCGGAATCCCCTGGATGACTGAATTCAGCTTTGTGTTGTGGATTTTTCCTATAAAAGAAAACAATGCGTTTAGAAAGTTCTTAGGACAAAAAAGAAACAAAATTACCTGTAACACTCCTTTCCATATATGCATTTCTCCCTCCTGGGAACATCTACCGCTGCGTCAGCGGAAACATTTGGTTCATCTGTTTGCGCAGACGTAGGAGATACATCGTCTGTTGTAGCAGGTTTGTCATCTTGACTCGTAGAATCTACCTTTTCACTACTGCTGAGAGTTTCCTCCTTTGGAAGGACTTCAGCTACCGTTTCGCTTACATCTTCGAGCTTACAAGGATCGTGCTCCAATGAAGGTAACTGGTCTGTATTTTGGGGTTCGCATGTTATTTGAGAATTCGACTCCACAGCTTCATCTTCATCCTTGAAACTATCAAGCAAGAACATGTATGAATTGATTGCAATGTCTACAGTCATTTTGTCGTTGAATACCAAATTTTAGATAGAATATTAAAACCTTGCGTCACAAATTTCCTCAAAATTCTGAAGCACCACTTCAGCGGCACATTTATCGCCCATCAAAATCTCTTCGTTCAAAGTTTCACCTTCTGCTTTAACTACAACATTGTTGTTAGTTAGCAGTTTAGTAAGTGCATGATTAGCAGATTGCAAGTTATCCCCTTCTCCCGATTCCGAGCAGAGCTTTTTATTGGATATGTCGCTAATTATATCTTCATTAGCCTATAATTTAGCTATTACAGAATACTGAAGTAATAAATCGTAGTGACATTGAATCATTGACTCTATACTTTTCGTTTCGAAGCATGTTCCTTAATATCTTCCATTCTGTCAGGTACCAAAACAACTTTAAACCAACACTTGTACGGTATCAGGGAACAAACGTCTCCTGGTTTTATCGGAACGGTAGTACGCAATTTTAGAAGTTTCCACCGCGAAGATTCGATAGATTTCATGTAACATGGTGAAACCTGATATTAGTAAAATAATTCCTGTAGAAAACTAACACACGGTGCATTCAATCTACTCGTAAACATAACATTTCTGCCAATGCGAAATTCGCACGGAAACCTTAAACTTCAGCTTACCGGCGTTATCGTCATTTCATTATCGGGTAATAAAGTTATCGTCGCAGCGTGCTTGATAATTTGACCATTGTCGTACTAGAATTAACATACACACAATAATCTGAGAATGCAAAATACTCTTGAATTCTGGAAAGTTTCGGATTTTAGAGCCGCGATTTAACTTTCGGCGCAATACACGAAACACAGTTATGCGTCACATGACAGCGTGCATTCGTTCACGCATGCGCAAACAGGTGTGACGCGTAACGGAAATTTCAAATCTCGTAACAGCAATTTCAAATTGATCGTGTTACGCGAGATCTTAACGTCGCGTTTCAGAAAGTTTTTCCTTGTAACTGAGTGCAGTGATAATGCGTACTTACTGCAGTTATACCACCCGGACTGATGATATTATTACCTATCTGTAAGTCCACTTTTTGCACTAAGTCGTTGTCTACACGAAGTATTTGTAATTTCTTCATTTTGAACGCCTACGTAAAAGCTGGTTTATTTTTTTCAACCGCGAGATTTAAAGGACTTTTCATATTGTGGATCTGACACAGAACCTAATTTTGCTTTCACGATAAAGAAACATTATGCATGCGTAAAAATAACAGAAACTCGCGTTGGACATAATCGTAGTCGGCTGAGGATACACTGCCAATAGCAACTTGGAGCAACCGCCATATATAGCGTACATATGACTTAAATTTAAATTTCAAGTTGGTGTCCTTCGTAAAATAATTTCACAATTCTGGATAATTATGTGACAAGGAGAAATACACGGGAGCACTAACAATTAAAATTTTTTCATTTACAATTACAAAGAATGTACACGTTTATAAACAAATGATGATGTGAAATGCAAAGAGAATTAGAAACTTGTAAAGCTCTATGTGAAAATGTCTCATAAAAAAGTCGTCAAGTAGGAAATGATCGGTTAGCTTTACGTATATCTGCGTAGATGTAATCAGCCAGATTAATCTGCCAATTTACAACTTAGTTATCAAAATACATTTTCGCATCGTTGTACTTATCCTTAGTTGTAGACAAAACGCAATTGTAAACGATCGTCAAGCAAACGCCGCGATACATTGTGAACGAAATCATTGCTGCAATTTTAAATATAACCGCTTGCCGACGTAAAGAAATCTTGTTCGCTTTACAGAACGAGAAACTATATTGAAACGATAACGAATCTTCAGAAAAATTAAAGCCTTCCGATACGCATATGTATCTGTTGAACGCGATTAAAGAATTATATCGCAAGTGGAATAGTAAGTTAATTGATAACTTCACTCTTCGATGCTATAAACTTTGATCAGTGCTAATCGTGAAACAGAATATAACATTTATTATGGATTCGTCGCTCGGCTTACAATGTAGGAACATTATAAATCTCGGGTTATACAAATCAAATATATAGTTTTGTCATTCAACAGGCCAACGTATTGTTACCGTTGGTTTAATAACGCATATCGATATAAGAAATGTCCAATTTACGAATACAGCTTAAGGATTATTCATTCGTCTTAGTACACGGCAACGCGATTCACGACATTAGCATAATTCTCACTTTCATCACTTACAATTAGATAATTAGTCAATGTCAGCATACATACATATCACAGCATACCTCGTAGAGCTTGCATGACAAAGAAAAATATTACGTATTCATCGTTCACCAATAATCAGAATGTGTCGTATGCAAAGTAACGTCTCGGATAACAAGTACACAACTGAAATGTGTATTCTTCTATCAAGTATCCCTTACACAGTTAACTCGGCAATCATCGAAACAGGGGTGGTGCTGTTGTTTTTGCGACGAAACTTTACGGTCTATCAATGCCTATCATTTTTCTCATCTCTCGTATTTAAAACAAATTCGCTCCCTTCTGTTTGCTATCCTCGTGACGTACAAAAATGAATTTTTATACACGTAATATGCCTATAAATTATGATTTGGTTTGTCACAATGTAAGAGATGAGCGTATACGAAAATATGTTTCGATGTACCTTTAAATTTTTCTACGAAAAAAGCTTTCAAAAAAGGTATATTATCGTTGCGACCAGTGGTTCCCAACGGTTGGAATATAAATCGTATCTACTATCCATTTAATGACATAAAAAGATTTTTAACTATTGTTTATGATTCATGTCGGGATGGATATTATTGTCTAGGAAACACTGGTTTACAATTATTTAAATCATATAGTTAACTGATTACCGTTTTGATTCGCTAACACATTTAAAAGAATGCCCATGGTAAAGGATGAAAAAATGCGGCATTACTTCCGAACCGTTAAAATATTACACGCAACGATGCAAACTATTTTTACATATCGACCTTAATATTTTAACGTATATATATATATATATATTTATTTACTTTTTTATTTATACAAATTAATAAATAGTATCGCCGTGTGGAATATTTCATTTGAAATACTGTTTATCGTTAGAATATTTATTAACTATTTGTTTATACACTCATAGTTATTTGCTTCACTGTGATAAACGTCTGTATCCGAGAGCTATCTGAAAATCATTCATTGATATTTTTTAATGATTCTCAAAGAACAGTAATTTGTTTCTATCAGAAGAATTAAAAAAACAATCGTGCTTATAATCAAATAGCATGGCAAAGCAGTGCTTCTGTTACGATACAACTGAATTTTTCGTATAAAATATTTTAATTTACTGCCAAAATATGTAAGATTTCATAGCTCTCAGATACACGTAGTCGCTTTTTGTATCAAGTCTTCAACTGATCGTGCATCGACGATGCACTCATTATAGATTTCCAATAAAGCGAACAAGTTTCTTAGGGAAACATTTATGCGTCTCTATTATAGGACAAATAAAAATTCTTCTTCGTTACGTTTAACTTACGATCTTATTAAGGCAATTTAGTTAGCGACGATCGGATTTTGTTCTTGAATTATATTATCAGAGAATTGAAACATAAAGAAGAGCCATTGTAACATATGTTTTCGCTAAATATCTCAAATATTATTAAAAATTAACAACGTAGCAGAGTAATATTTGCTATAATTAAACTATAAAAATGAAATAATTAACGTAGATTTTGCTGTATAAATGATTTAGCCCACTTTTCTCGCGTGTACTACTACCGAGGATAAAAGTAACTTGCAATAACGAGTATGCAAATAAAAAATACTGCCGAAAATATTTCATATGTGCACATTGCTCTGACTGATTACAATAAATACATTTCTCTCATTAATCTACGTCGCAAAAAGCAAATTATTTAAAATAACGTCTCTAAACAATCGTAAACATTAGTAATACAAAGGTTCTTGTAAGCATGTAGTAACAACACCATTCGATTCAAATTTGTTAACTTAACAGGACCGTATTGGAATGATGTAGTGTACAATATATAAAATCAAACATGTTGTATGCATACATATATATACGATACATGTATACAAAATTTGCTTATCATTTTCGCTGAATTTTCTTACGAAATAAGTGTAGAACTATGAGATTTAAATGCTTCCCTTGGGTAAATAAGAAAGGATAGAAAGCAAGAAGAAATGGTATGCACCGGAGTTAACTTACCAAATAAAAATGTGGCTTTAAGCATTAAGCTGTTAGATGCCTTTATGATAATTCTTTGATTACCCATCTTTAAACAGTACTGGAATAACTTTCACTTGGCCATACATAATACAAGTGACGATAATGAGTATATTGTTGAAACTGCATTTCCGAGGACTGCAGTACACGCAACGACGGGACGTATTCTTCCTCATACTTTGAAGATGTGAGAATATCTGGTTCTGGCTATACTATGGTACCTCCACCTTCCGCAGGACTAACAACATGTAGAGCATTTCCAACCTGTCCTACTCCTGGCTGTAATTAAAAGATGCAGACAAATTCACTACCAAAAGTAGTTCCGTTTCATTCGTACAAAAATTCTGCAAATAGTCAGAAGCGCATTAAGAACAAATCTCATTTCTAGAAAGTACATTAAAGAGTGGTGCAACAATAGCGTAAAAGTATCATCGAGACACAATTGAAGAGTGCCAAAGGCACGCGCTACAACTTTCGAGCAAATATAAATCTTCTATACTACATGATCCAACGAAACGGTGAACAAGTCAAAGAAACGATAAATTATACGTACCATGCGATAATTCTGGGGAAGGCTAATCCATCGATTCTCTTGCATCAGCCAAAGCATGGTACAGAACATTAATCTTTCCAATCAAAGTAAAAAAAATTAATGCCTCACCGGCTTAAGAAACAAGCACAAGCATCTTCCAATAAAATTATAAGACTGTCACTATAAAAGAAGCAATGCAACGCTATATGAAAATTGTCAACCAAAACTTTAAACTGGTTAAGTCGCTAAAACAGACAAGGGAGCGTAAGGTACTTCGATGACAGAAATGCTTTATGCAAAACACCAGGAAACTGGCGAATCCGATGTCTGAACTCCAAACACTTCGGATCGCTAAAGTAGCACGTACAATCATGCTGAACATTGCAACCAACGAAACTGAAGTGAATCGGCAACTAAAGTAAATTATATACATGTACATGTCCAGGTATGAATATATATATATATGTATATATGTATATATCGATAAGGTGTGCACGCATAACGACTCAAGGTTTCCTCTGGAGTTTCTGCATCGCATTCTTGTATAAAACTCAAGCAGGAAGCAAGCAGCAATGTTTCATTCAAATTTTTGCTTTATTGTACAACAAGGCAATTCATTGTTTTCAACAGAGGATTAAATGTCACATTATTATAGTCTGGGACAATAGTTTGACTAAGTAATTCATTGACTTTCTATCATTCGCTAAGCTAAGCTAGTAACACTTTACAGGAAAGAAAGAAGGGTTTAAGGGGCCTGCCCTGTTACAAAATCTTATGGGGGGCGCAAACAATGTTACTCTCAATGATGCAAACCAAACATAAATATATTCTATTTATAATTATACTAATGTACTTCTTCAATATTCATCATAATGAATATATTTTGACCAGATGATCATTAGGCACAGACATAAATGGAGGCTTATACTATGAACGAACTAGTGCTCTTCGCATTTCTAATCATTCCCATTAATTTCCTCGATTAATTCTCGATTATTAAACGTTGCAATCGTATGCCGCAGAAAGGATAGAAGATTTTCTAAACGTAAGAGACGAATCGCGACGTTAAATCTGTCCATTCATAGTACCACCCATCCGTACATTTCTGTAATCGATATAAAATACAGACTAAAAGATAATGCTAGAAGATCTTTAATGCTTTCCAATGGCACCTTTTATAATATATACTGCTTTGGATAAAACATAAACTAGGATTTAATTTGTAGATACGAGAAGAAACGTACATTTATTCTCAAATAAAAATCTTTCAAAATCAGCATTGTATATAACACATATGGTGCCGCAATGATATTATTCGTTACAATACCAAAGTCGAAAAATAACAAAACTACCCCTTTGTGTCCTTCCGCATTTAATAAAGTTTTTTTATGTCTAAAAGGGCATCTGCCACCTAATACAATTCAACAACAATAATAGGAAAAAGTCGTCCAAAGCATTATCGTATCTTCTATTTGTTTCGTTCAATAGCGATAATGATTTTAAATTCTATTTCTATTTATATACAAATTGGAATTCATCTCTAAAAAGAAACCCTACTTCACAGAATTGTAATAACAGTTGAAGATGGGTTACATCATAGATCGTTAGATCGCAAGGAATTAATATTGGTGTAAGGATTGCTATGATGGTGTGGCCTGTGCAGAGTGCTGCTGATGGTGAGTGGACCTACCATGTGACCAGGCCTTGCCCATGTGTAGACGTATCCATCTTGACACGCCGTTACGAAGCAATCTTCCCTAAACACTAATTCAGTCAATCTCTCATGCGCCAGCTTCTTGCACACCAGCGGTTCTAGCACCGGGCACTCATCGAACCTAGGACACCAGGCAGTTCCTATCAACCTCATAGGATCGTCCATCACCGAACTGACCTTCTTATTTGCACCTACTAAACTTCCACTGACACTGTTCGTATTGCTACTCGTATTCGAGTTAGCCGTAGCTTTATCCCCACCACTGTTTTGCATTATCGTGCTATTAGACGCACCACTACCTCTCATAGTGAGGCTAAAGTTCCTTTTATGATTATCACCTTTACGCTCGCCGAACCCAAGACCTGCTAGCCTTTGCGTCAATGAATTTACCGTCGACACCGCTGTATTTGTACTCATGCTATTGTTACTACTTTCATTATTACCACTCGCGTTCTCCTTGCAATTAACGTTATTCAAATTATTGTGTTTAGAATTGTTCAAGTGGTGGTTGGTCGTCGAGCCGTTACCACTGTTGACCGTCCCCGAAGTAGAAAGTGTACTAGAACATGCCGCGGATGGCCTCTGCTTGGCGCACATCGGTTGCCTCAGCACGTCCTCCGTAATATCCCACAAACACAATTGAGTATCCTGCGACACACTGCCTAGCCTGTAGCATGTACCACCGGACACTCTCAATTCCGAGCCACAAGAGTTTCTATTCGAATGGACTCCTTGCGAGGTCGTCGACAGACGATTAGACTTCTCGTGGAAGTGATTATGATTATTATGCGGCAATGTCTCGTCGTCCGAGCCACTGAAGTCAGGATCGTGATCGCCGTAAGATGTAGTGTAAGGATCAAAGGCTACTACGCTTACCCAGCTGTGATGGCCCTGACCTCGAGCTACCACTCTCTTCTCGTGAAAGCTCCAAATCGTTACAAGATCGTCTTCACCTCCAACGACGACGTATCTTCCATCAGGCGACCAACATACGCACAAGAATCCGCCGAAATAACTTCTCGCCGAGCCCACTAGCTCCATCGTGTTATACTGAAATACTCGTAGGAACCCATCTTGGGAGACTACGGCTAAATTTGAACCGCAAGGGCTGAAGGCGAATTCGTTTATACAACATCCTTCGGCACCTATCACCCATCGATACAATGGATTTCTGGTGGATTTCGTCTTGCAAGTGTATATGGCGTAACCGTCTCCCGATTTAAAGGACTGGTAATGAGGAGCCGTTGTGCCGCACAAGAGTTCTTCGTTATATAAATACAGTTGTCCGGAGCTATGAGATACCAAGAAGAGGTTGTTCGATCCAGGAACCCATTTTATACATGTCACTTTGCTCTTATCTATCAACCTCTGAAAGATAAAACATATTTACATTGTTACGTTTCCCACGAGTCGTGCATAATTTTACGAAGAAACATCAATTAGAGCAGAACGAATCGAACGATAGGGCTAAATATTAAACATATACAGGAAACGATGCGTCGGATAACGCATTACGAACCACTCGACTGTTATTAATTTTTCTGTTTATCATGTTTCAACAAGATAACACGTTTCGTATCAAGAGAGATTGGATAAGTGCTGACAGCGTTTGTACACATTATTGGAAAATATCTCCCTATGGTGGTAATAAGCACATAGAAATTATCATGCAAGCTATCAGCTTATCTTTGGCAAAGATATTCCCACACCCACAATTTTAGGATTGTACAAGCAATATTTTACAATCTCCTTAGATATCCGTGAAGCTTAATACACGACCTACAATGTCCTAGCTCGTTTCTCTTAATGAACCATCACTTACATCTTCATTGTATAATTTGCTAAGCTCCTTTTTTATTGGATCTATCAACTGAATCTGCCCTGTAGAGAAACCAACTAATAATGGAGCACTATCCGCAGTTGCTGTAGTTTGATTAAAATTGTGGCAAGTTGGATTAGTTCCTTTATATAATTTCTTGTCCAATGGTTTATTTAAATCCACAGCCTGAAACATTTTAAAAGTGCTGTTCAAAAAGTATCAACATTCACTCATTAAGAGTTTACATAAGATTAATATGTACCAATATATGTATAAAAGCCTTAAATATGTTAATATTCCACTGACTACTAATCTAAACGTAAGAATTAAACTACTCTCAAAGCTTGATTACTCAAACTTCTAACCATTATTGAAACAAATATACTCTTTATATATTTTAAATAAGATCTGTCAAATTATTAGTGCACCATAGAAAATGGATAAAAAGTGTATTCGTTGTTAAAGGGAAGATCTGGCTACAACTAAGTCGAGCGAACGCGACTTAACATGCATGAATACATAAAGTAAGAGGATTCTGTATGTTAGGTGTGGTGATGGCTGCAAAGATGGAGTCTAAGTGTGCAGTTTCGAGGTTAGGTCTGAACGAATCCACGCTCGATTAAACATAGAGACATTAATGAGACAGGTTGAAGGCAGATAGAACTTCTCTTACCTTTTTAACACCTCGATAGACGTAAACATAAAGTTCCTTGCCAAAATTGAAACACATTCGGTCGCCGAGACCCTGCGTACCCGTGGGATCCGTTGGGTCCGGTAAAGTTACAAAGGACACCCTAACGGATGCGCTTCCTTGACTGTTCGTATAACCGACTCTATTTGGCCTCGAATACTCCGACAAAGTCATTAGCTTGTATGTTCCTTCCCGCGTGACAAACTGTGTTTTCAAGTCCTCCTTCCCTCCTCCATCCAGCTGCACAGCCATCTTACCACCAGCGGTGCGACGGAGGAGCTCATCAGATACGGAAAAAACTTTCGTTGGCTCCTGCCTTCCTGCACGCCCGTTGGCAGTCCTTTGACCGAAAGCTTTGGCAAGCTGTTCAACACCTACGCGGCGCCTATTCGTTTTTCAGAAACTCCCAAATAATCATAGCCTACCGGTTCTATACGCAACCACTGTTAAGGGCGCCTCAAGTTCTATATCGAAACTGCCCGTACATTTACGACCCGCAGCTCACGCTCTCAGCCTCGTATGGGATAACTCAGTCCCCACCGTGCTTATCAAATATTTCTTTACGCTTTGCGTCACACCTGGAACTCTCTAGTAGGTATTGCATTCTTCGACAGAATCATTTGATAAAAAACTTTGAAGTGTCTACTACTGCGTATATAACAGTATTGAGGATACACGGTTAATAAAAAATGTATGTTTTCATATATTTCATTGAAGTTACGTCGACGATGTATTCATTATACACACTATTTCATTCATTCTCGGAATTCTTTTTCATTAATATTAATGCAGCCGTATGGTGGGGGGTAATTTACAAAGTAGGTGTGTAATTTTTACTATGTAGTACGATTAATTACGCGCTCAATGATCGCGTTCTGTTAAAACGTGAAGGATTGTAAATACTATAATCTTGATTCATTTGTAGCTTTTTGTAAGACTATAGCAATAAGGCGAAACAAGATTAGAGAGTATACGGCCCTGTCGGCGGCGTGTTATTACTGCGCACGCAGCATCGCCTGTTCGCCTGAACTCGTTGGCTCCGGAGGCCTGTCAGGAACCGGATATTTTGTAAACAACCGAGCAAAGAGTTAATTAATTTTGCCCACTTTTTTCCACTTCCTGCGTTTCCCTTCCGCTCAGGTTATCAAGAACACTTGTCAGTGCAGTTGTCACTGACTACTTGTATACTAATAAGGAAGCAACTAACCGGCAATAAAAAATATTTTTCCGATATGACAAGCAAATGTCTTTTAATTAACGCGGGTTTAATTAGCTTTTGAAAATCTTTATATCCTATTAATGGTTATCATGTGACACGCGAATTCTCGGAAGTCTCTGATTCGCGAAATGGAGGATAAGGAAACTGGTAATTAAAAAGTTCGATTTGCTTCGATAACTCGTCTATTAAGAACACCGGTCACGTGATTTCCGTGTTACGAAGATCTAACTTTAGAGATTTCTTCCGGTTTTCCAAACGGCAGTTAACTTACTTTGTGAATGTTTAACAATATACCAATTGATGAGGCTTTGTTTCGCAGCGACGAGGGGAACAACGTACGTGTAAGTGTATTTATGCATTATAATTCTATATATATTGAATAATGTCCTAGTTAATTTGTCTGACTATATTTACGGCTCTAAACAAAAACGGTATTTGATCGAACGACCGTTATCGCATCTTGATACTAAGTTTATTTAATTGCAAGAAATTTAAAGTCCTGTGCTGTTTTTGTAATTCTAAATCAAAGTCCTACGAAATGATTCATATGTAAGTAAAGCACCTTGCGATCCATATATAATGAGGGAAAGTATAATGTTTCATCGAAATATAATTTGATATTAATGTTTTTAAGCTTATATTTATTACAAAATACATGAATTGGGCATATATAACAGCTTCGAATGAATCGTAGTAGGGCTGTCTGCATTTTAAATTCAGCGCTCATAACCTATTTTCTGAATACATGGCGATGTAATTTTGCCAGCCGTGAGGTTGTGTGCGTGTAGTGCTTATTGAAAAACTAACCTAACTCATCGAAAGTTAAAAGTGTGTATGTTCTCTCAAGGTATACATTGTTTAAATAACGTTTATGCACGTAATTCGTGTAATTCTACATAGCGCGTAGCAGTAATAACTACATTCTATTTTTTAAATCTGTAGTATTGATTTCTGTTGATTAACAAGTAGTTAACAAGCGATAAACAAAGGCACGTGGGTTACTTTTACGTGGGAGTTTGAGAGAAATATAGTTTAATATGTGCTTTTAATCAGTACACGAGGATTATTATCGCGATGGTGCGTGGTAAAAGACCGACTCGAGGTGGAAAAAGGAAATTCAACCGACAAGAGAGTCGGCCGAAACCGAAGAAACGTAAGTTTAATTTCCGAGAAGCTTCGTACGTTAAAGAACGCGAGGCCAATAACCAGGAGATCGAAAAACGTAGAAAAATGTTGGAAGAAGAAAGGTTGCAACAAGAAGGATTGGAAACTGATAGCTCCGACAACGAAGAAGCAAATCCTGTGCAAGATCTATTATCTACGTTTTCAAACATTAATAACCTACGAGCAACCGCTATAGAATCTGCGTCGGAAAGCGATAGCGCCGATGATGCGGATGCCGTAGAAGAACGCAGTGATCACAACGAAGATGTAGACAACGCGACAGACGACGAGGCACAGTTGTCGAACTCTAGCGAAGACGAAGAGATTAAAATAAAGGAAGCAGATGAAGAAGATCCTGAAACTGCCCAAGAAGATGCTGGATGCTTAAAAGATCCATTCTCTATTCATCTTCGCGATGATTTAAGCGATACACTTTACAAAGTGGTTTCCAACGTCCCCCAAATCACAGAAAGGCAGAAAATAATACGGCCAACCCTGGGAAACCTTATTTGTGAAATTCCAAAGCCCATAGAGGATTTAAACGATACAGAAAGAAAATTAAAGGTTTCTGTTTTGGAAAATAAACAATTTGCAAAGTGTGGCACTGTTCCGTCCATGATCGATAACGTAGATTGGAATAAGTTGTATATAAAATCTCAAATTCAAGATAATATTGTAAAAGCCAATAGTTTGAATTTAAAGGACCACGTTGGTGCGAACGAGTCACCACTCACTCCTTTGCAGAAAGAATTGTTTTCAGTGATAAACAATTATCAAGATTTATATTATCCTGAAAGGACGTTCTCCAATGCCGAGGAAATAAGATATATATACTGCCTGCATGTAATTAATCATGTACTTAAGACTAGGACAAAAGTATTACATCATAATGCAAAGATTATAAAATCGAAGTTTACTAACATGGCAGAGATCCCAGATGAATATAGAGATCAGGGATTAGTGAGACCAAAAGTCGTAATAATAGTCCCTTTTAGACATTCCTGTTTAAAAATCGTTGAATTATTGATATCTATTTTAATCGGAGAAGACAAGGGTGGCTCTGTAATGAATAAGAAAAGGTTCATGGACGATTTTAGTGGCAATGAATTGACAATGCCGAAGACGAATCCGAAGCCTGAAGATTACGAGCTAACGTTCCAGGGCAACACAGACGATACCTTCAAGATAGGAATCGCCATCACAAAAAAGACCTTAAAATTATATTCAGAGTTTTATTCCTCCGACATAATAATTTCATCTGTCCTAGGCTTGAGAATGTTAATAGGAGCGGAAGGCGAAGCGGAGAGGGATTACGATTTCTTGGCATCGACAGAGTTGCTGATTCTGGACCAAGCTGAATTGTTTTTAATGCAAAACTGGGACCACATGATACACATCTTAAATCATTTACACTTGCAACCGAAAGGCTCCCATGGGACAGATTTTTCCAGAGTAAGAAGCTGGTGCGTCAATGGATGGACAAAATACTACAGGCAGACATTGATATTTTCCAGTATTCATGTGCCTGAAATTTATGGAGTATTTAATAAGAAATGCTACAACTACGCGGGCAAAGTTAAAGTAATAAATCCTGTTTCTCCTGGATCTATTTGCCAAGTGGTTGTGCAAGTTCCTCAAGTCTTTCATAGATTCGAAACTTTGAGTCATTCTCAAGCCTTGGACCAAAGAATGGAATTCTTTGTAACAAAGATACTTCCTCAATACAAGGACAGAATTATGAATCACACGTTGATTTTCATACCGTCTTATTTCGACTTCGTGAAGTTACGGAACTACTTTCGAAAGGAAGAATACAATTTTGTACAAATTTGTGAATACTCCAAGGACGCGAAAGTAGCAAGAGCCAGGGACATGTTCTTCCACAGCAGTGCGCATTTTCTCTTATATTCGGAACGTTTTCATTTCTTCCGTAGAATACGAGTGAAAGGTATTAGGCACATTATATTTTTCGCACCACCCACGATTCCCGAATTTTATAGCGAAATGTGCAATTTCATGCAAGAGGCCAATCAGAATCGACGAGCCGGCTCTGAAAGTAATATGACTGTAACTGTTTTATATTGTAAATACGACATTATGCAACTTTCTGCGGTCGTCGGTACTGAGAGAGCAAATAAAATGTTTGCGTCCGACAAGTCTATCCACATGCTCATGACTGGCGAACAATAGGAGGAAGAAGAACTTGCGGACGATCTATTTTCTATTAATTAAGATTGTAATATATGTGGAAACACGCAGTGTCAAAGGCTGCAATTTTGTACTGCGAATAACAAGAAGCCTCTTCACGTTTCTGAGTCTCGTCAATTTATTTATTATACGATTAAAAAATTATACCAAACAAATACAGTCCTGATTACAGTTTTCCGAATTCAATTCATTCATGCAACTCGCCTCATCGCTTCAACCGTACAATTACGCAGTATAAAAATTAAAATCCTCGCGCGAGCACTGTCAAACAATCACGACCCAGTCGAATGATTATTCTTCCGTCCAAAAAATATACAATCTATTATTTACGTACATACAGACTTGAAGAGCACGCTTAAATTATCTACAGCATCGTAGGCCTCTAATGGGGAAGAATCGAAAGTAACATAAATGCAAATTACATCGAATGGACACCCGTTCTAAGTAATTAACGCGGTAGCAATCTCTTTTATCCTTTCCTCTTTATAAATCTGAAGAATCGACTTAGTCAATGCGAACTAAATCGGCATATTAATGCTATAACAAATCTGAAGGATTTGATCATCTATCAAGTACTATCTGGACCCGTTTTAGTGGAAGTCTCGCCGCTCTCGGTACTGGGATCTGTTCGAAAATCCTCGGATTTCGTTAACGGCGAAACACTCGACGACAACATCTCGGCGCTCTCTGATAAAATCGTTAGCAAGCCCTTTTGTCGTTGAGTAGCAGCGACCTCCGGTTCCGCAGTTTGTTCGCTCCCCATGGTCATTGGCTCCGTCGTCATCCTCTCAATCTGCGTTTCTGAAAAAAGAAAAAACAGAAAGCCAACTTAGGACATGTCGCGTCGTAATGAACTATTTTTACACTAACTCGCAATTCCGACGCGACGAATAATCGCACGAATCTTTCAATGCCACACATTCATACAGATCCGTTAGTTTAACGCGCAAACAGGAAGTCGATTTAAAAATATGCCGACTCGATGATTGAAATGCTGCTTTTACCGTTCACGGTGAAGGGCGTGACGAGAGGATTCGTCGGTTTTACAGTGGCACATTCCGGCTTCGCTCTCAGCTTGATCGGCACATCTTTGGGGTCCCAGAGGAAAGTATAGTAAAGGGAGAGCAGGATGGCTGCCATGCTAACGAATATAACGTAGGCCACCACCGTCAACACCCGTACCAATTTCTGTTTATGCTTCGGCTCGTACAGCTTGTCTTTTATTTCGTATCCTGCCAAACGTATCTCATTGCCTGTCGCCTTGTGTTCGCGATTCCCGAGCGTACGGCTGATGCTTGCCATCACATTTTGAGCGCTCATTTTTCGCGGCAACTGCATTCTTGGTCTACGTCCAAAAAAAGTCCACTTTACTCGCCCCTCAGTTTCGACAGTAGATACCAATTTCTAGACAATCTATCCCAGTCTTCGTTAAGTGATCATCGGAATCATTGAGCTTCCAGATTCAATAGAAGCATTAACTATTCGATACGAGATTTCAAGGTAAGTGTCAAGAAAATCATTGTTCCTCCGAGCGACTCAGCTTCCAAATGTCACGTGTATTTATAACTTTCCAGGTTTGTTTACATTCATCAACGATCAGCAAACTCGAGGAATTCACCGCTGCAAGCGGCGCGGCACGCACATACCTTTCTGCGAAACTCCCTTAAATATGATACCTCTGCACGAGGCACGTCGAAATTCTCCACCGTTTCTGAACCATCGTCCTCGCACCTCGTGCGTGTGAAACGTTCGCTCGCCTCCACCCTTATCGCCTCTCCAATTTCCCGGAGCGAAGCTTGTTTATCGATGGGGCGTTACCGCAGGACAGCTGCGAGTGCCGTGGCGACGACGGAGAAACGCCGAGATTTCGCGAGAATCCGCTGCGAGAAGGCCGCGAGAGCTTTCCCGAGGACGTAACGCGCGCAGAGGGTTTCTCCTCGTTGACGTTCCCACTATCCTACGATTATTTCTGTCCGTTGGCTCGCGGATCAGCGTAGTTTCCCACCAGTGCAGCTGCTAAAAAGCACACCCATCCAATGACACCGAGCAGCCTTCACTGCGCAAGTCCGGGAACCTTGACTCGTCGTGCTTCGTTTCGCAAGCTTCAAGGGCTGCACGACTTTGCGGGATTCACCGTTGGCAAATGCCCTTAAACCGATACACCCGATACAGCCTTACATTATTTTCAAGGCTCTCCTACTGCGTATCGACATCCCACCCTCGCCCCCTTTCAAAATGGTTGCGCTCGCGGACGAAAATCTTCGTTTCCCACCGTTGGGATATCTGCTTTTATAACTGGAAACTGGTTTTAATCGAAGATTAACGTCGAAGGCGGGAAAACGGCCACTTCGTACTCGGCAGGAACAACATTCAGCAGAAGTGTTCGGTTTTACGAGCGATTTAGCAGCTTATTTATACGCGCTTGAACAGTTACCGACGTGGCTAGCTAGGAATCGTAAGCATCCCCTATACCGAAGGAGAAGCATTACGGTGCTTCCGCCGAGGTGACAAAGAAACGATTAAAAAATGTTGCGCGAGCATTTTACGTAAGATCGAGCTTACGTCTTGCTTCGTGGTATATGTATAACCGCTACAACGTGTTATGCGTGTGCGACAGGATAACTTGTATATATACATTCATAAGGAATAGCAATTACGTAAACGCGGTCATCTTCCTTGGAACTACGGGGCGTTAAAAATATCGCGACTAAAGCCTGCTGGAGCGAGAATTCATAAACTTTGTTCAAAGCTGACGGAGTTTTCGCTCCGAGAGCCAAGGTACTTTCACGACGTTTGCCCGTTTTACAGAGGCGCGCCTTTATTTTAATAGCATTAAGACGTCGTTCTTCGATCACTTCGCGAACAAACACAGCCTTTCGATCCGTAGACATTGCTCGATTAGGGCTGTCTGGTGAATTCGGTTACGAGCACGCATTTCCGTGTTAGGGGGTCAGATGGCCTTTGTTAAGTTCAAGTGTATTAAATGGTTATCGGGAAGATGGATAATTCAAATTAGATAAGCCTATTCCGAAGCCACGGCGATCTTTCAGTAGAAATTGTAGAAGCTTTGTAATGATGCAACGTTGAAGAAGCCATAACGGATCGACCTGACCCTGTTTCAGTTATTACGAGGACAATACGGATAATCATCGCAACGCCAATCCATCGATTATCTTATTTCTAAGGTTTTAATCATGACTTTTTATTTTGTCTGTATCGAACACACCCGCTTGTGTCTCTATTCCCAACTCAACTATCCGCAGTCACTTTAAAACAAACGGACGCTTCGACTAATAGCAATCTACTCGTAACGCAAAAAGTCCTTTACATAATACAGCGTGTAAATTGTAAAAAGCTGGTTTTACCTTTGAAATTCGCAGCAGCAGTTGCTGGCTTTACAGATGATAGGTCCGATCGTCGTGTAAAGTCCAAATTATCAGAAGAATTCGTGGCTGATTGATTATTTACAGAACGGTCAATATGGTATACGCGAACTCTGTTTCTTTGGGTTTCAAGGCTTTCTATATTTCTTGGTGTCATAATACGATCGGTGTCATTAATTATTGTAAACGCTGCAGTATTTGTGAAGCTTTCGCTGGGCGAATCGGATCTCGAGTTCTGATTAATTGCAGAAATATTTCCAACCCCGCCGATCGCAATGTTTGTGTCTTTTTTGATAGCAGCTGTTCCATTTTCTGCCCGAAAACTGGCTGGAATGCTATTTTCCTTTCTTCCTTGGGTAACAGTCGAGTTCTCTGTCAGATTAAGATTCAACAGATAGCCGTATGGAGAGGACTTGTATATGGCACTGTTTGCGGCGTCCGTAAACCGATCCTTATTCGCTTCATCTCCAGAAATACTCGAAGATTCTAGCGCGGGGAACGTGCCATTATCACTGACTTCCGATGAAATTATATCCCCGCTCGTCATCTCACTTTCGTCCCGTAACGCTGCACTTTCTTCGCTCGGCTTTCCCGTCAGATTCGGCCTCCCCCCTTCCCTGAGAGAAGCGTACTTAGTGAAATTAGCCCAGCTTTTTAGAGAGGAATCCCGATCACGCTTTGTATCATTGCCTCTATTTCGCAAAAAATCCATTAGAGTATTTCTTAATAGAAACAAAGATTCGTCCAACCTGCCGTGATCTTTTATTACTTGATCAGGATCGTTGATTAGATCGCTCATGTCGGAAGTGTCGTCCGCAATACGGCCGGCGAACTTTGCGGGCACGCCGTTTGGAAGGAAATTATTCGGCTGATGTTTGGATTGATCGTGCATGATCGGTGGATCGCCTTTTAGGAATTGCACTTCAGGCTCGCCTGACAAGTGGACCGGCTTCCGGAAAAGCCTTGGGTTCGGTGGTTCCCAAAGGAATATGTAATACGCGCTCAAAACTATGGCTACGAAACTCACGGAGAACATATAAGCCATCACAGTGATGAGACGCACGAGTTTCTTCGAGCCTTGATTCTCATAAATGTCATCTTTCTTCCCGGCTTCCCCGGCAGGACCTTCCTCGGTGCTCGCCTCCTTGCTCATCTTGCTTCAAGCCTTCTTACAGATTTCACACACAATTCCGATAGATTAAATCGTTGATTCAGTCGCTTCAAGCTGCTCGTTCATTTTTTCAGTCCCTCTTGCCTTTGTTCTCGTCTCCGTTGAGATTCTTCTCTCGTGCTGTCATCGCGTATTAACGGCAAATTACATTTCAGAGTGATTTAGAGAAAAGATTGCACTGGATATATTCGCGCGTAAACTAAGTAGACCTCTACTTTTCAATCCAAGCCATTTGATCGAATCCCTGTTATCGCGCGTCGAAACCGAAACACAAAATACAAGCGAATGATCGAGGTGACGCGTTCCGAGAGCGAAAGCACGCAAGACTGCAAGTTCTCGACAAACGCTCGTTCCTTCACCACGTGTTAGATTAGTGCGCAAGCGTCCCCAAGACATTACGTATCGTTCGCTTTAACATTTAATTCAGAAACACCGTTCTTTCCCAGAGCAACGCGACTCAAGATTTTCAATTCGACTTCCCGCTTGATCAAGCGTACATTCCCATGGAGTCTTCGTTCTCTTGCTCCATCAAAGAACAGTCGCTGCATTGCGAGGACAAGAGCTTCGCGTTGGTACAGGTACACGACTCTAAGGACGTGTTGACGGCGATAGAACTCGTCTCCTGTTGGTTGCTCGAGGAACTGCCAGTGCTGGGTTTGTCGCGAATTCGGTTGGGAAAATTCTGAAAAATAGTAACAAGCGAAGTTAGGCAAGCCGGAAATTCTGAGAATTATGCAAATAGTGTGCAAGCAGAGTAGTTGATGCGTAATTCTATTTTTGTTTGGGGGTGAAATCATCCCTTGAAGAAAATGTAGAAATATCTTCTTCGTGGATTATCTCGAGAACGGTGAGAGATATTGGAAAGAAGTTTAAACAAAAGTTGCAGATTTTGTTTATATCTATAAAACTGTGTAAAAGTAATTATCGAAAAATCTATATTGTCAAGTTACTTTCACCGCCAATCGTTAATTCGATAACTACTTTTACGCAGTTTTGTAGATATAAAAAAAAGACGCAAGTTTTGTTTAAACTTCTTTCCAATATCTCTCATCGTTCTCGAGATATTCCACGTCAAAAGAAATTCTGAATTTTTCAAGGGGTGATTTCACCTCCTGAAACTGCACTATGGAATTTTTTGAATTTCCGGCTTGCTTAACTTCCCTCGTAAGTGAAACTGAGGAATCTAAGTACATCGATCTACTGACAAACTAAAATCGTACCTGGTAATGTGCTTCTGGGCTCGAGAAAGAGTCCCGTAAATTCGGTCCCGTGCGAGATCGCGAATTCTCATCGATTCGAGGGCTCGTTGTGTAAGGCAAATTCGGCACGCATTGTTGACTGTTTAGAATTCGGAAAACTTGAGCCAGCAAATCGTTCGAACCTTCGAAACAGGGTATTGGAATGGACGTTTGGACGTTTTGCCGAGCGATCAAAGAATTCAAAGCGGGCATTAGCGCAGGGGAGTAAAGTAACACCGCGAGTCTGGGGAAGAAGAAAGGAAACGCGAAAATGGGAATAACTTGGTGTTATTAAGAGGACTAGGCAGTCAAATCGCTGGAAGATCGAGTAGTTTTTGCAAAATAATTACAGGGAGATGCATAAAAATTGTGGCTAGTACGTTTGGGCAATGTTTATTAATACTATAAACTGTAACAATTTTTTTTGGATAATATTCATCCAATGTGTAGGCGTTCTTTCTGCGGTTTTACATGTTCAAAATATATTCCTCTCTGCCCCGAACCTCAACATTAAAAGGTAAAAACTCTAGTTTCTGAGATAAAAAATAAACATTTTCTAGGAGAAACAAATTCCAAGAAAATCGTTGTATCAGTTCAAAACCAAAACTCCTTCTAAAACAATATATACTTAATCTCGTGTGGCGCCATTTGTAAAATAGATACAATTTTTTTACACTACGTGATAGTAATAAAAATTATGTAAAATGAAAATTCTGAGCATGCTTTCATCTCCATGTAATTAATTCGCAAAAAATACTTGAACTTCGAGCGATTTGGCTACCTTTAATACTCCTATCATTCCTTTCGTACCTTAACAGCTGAATGGTGAATCCATTGTGGTCCAACATGGGATTCGAGGCAGCAGGTTGCATCATGGGGGTATAAGCTGTGTGAACGTTGCTTCGAGGAGTTGGGGTTCGCTTCTGTCCTCGAAAGTTTCTCTGAACTAGTCGCTCAACATTCCTCGACGGGTTGTTCACCGAACGTGTTCTTTCATAGGGTACCTTTCTGAAATGATTGTTCCAGTGGCTACGATTACCTTGGAACGCTTGATTAACTTGCGAATCTTCTTTGCGGCGCGCGTCCGTGTTCTCGAAAAATTTCAAGCGTTTAACCAAGCATTTCTCTTCCAAGTCGGCAGCCGCTCGTCGAAGCTCGGCTTCCAGTTTCGGCCCAGAAGTATCGCTAGCAAATTCTGGCTCCCTTATTGGTCGAAATTTCGATGTATTTACCGCGGGATTGGCCTGCGTATGATCCTCATGTTTGACATGCAAGTCAATACCGCGTGACGTTTCCGGTTCATGTTTCTTGTCGAACCCTTGGCAGCCTTCCATCAGTGCCTTTTCATCGTTCATTTTCGAACGATTAAAAAATAACGTTATCCGTTAATACCAAATGATTCCGCGCGCTTAAAATGAGGCAGTCAAAGCAACAACGGACCAACCTACATTAAAAAAAATTTCCTATTTTATATGGTTAGTGGAGCCTATAGGAATACGTTATTGCTACTAATTCAATTTCTAAAAAAATGTGGGTTAGTCCGTTGTTGCTCTGACTGCCTACAATATTTCCAGTAGTCGACATACTTCGTTCTTTAAACGGGTCAAACGTTTATTTGAGCTGCTGGAAATTTTATCGTCATCGAATTTATCTGCAGCTTCGTGAATATAGCTGTTTGCCTGTAATACATACATTCGTCACTTTCCATTGTAAAGTACCTACGTGTATTTTGATTCACGTTACTTTAGAATTATTTCGATTATGTCTTGAAGCTTCGGATAATGGAGTTGAGTCCTGTGGAAGGATCACGGCGACATTGTGCGTCGAACATACAGCGGTTAAATTGTTATTCAATGTTCTTGGCCGACACGCGCGTTCACCAGGTCCTTTTATAGGATACAAATCGCCTTGTAGATTCTAAAGATTTTACAAAAATTTCATTAGAGATTTTTTTAAGAAAAATTTTTTTTTTTTTAAACTGAAATAATTTTTTCTTAAAACTTCAATGTCTTCTCTATAAGCACCGTAAACCTCATCTTCATCCGTTTACTACTTCCATAGCAATAATTTACTGAAAAAAGTTAGCACTTACCTTCTAACAGCTGTAAAATCGACACTTTTCAAAATATTGAGAAATCCTCTGAGGTACGTTTAAATATCACTAAAGACTACAACATATTCAAATTTCAGCAACATCCGAAATGTTACTCCGAAAAGTGTCCGATTTCGCGTAGAATGTCCCGAATACATTTACCATGAAACAGAAATGGGCAAAAAATTATTTGAAATAAAAATTTGTATACGAAATTTTTATTTCAAATAATTTTTTACCTATCTCTGCCATGTAACAGCTTAATCGGTAGTGATCGATTACCAGGATTACCTGATAAGGGTTCTCCCGCTCGGTCCAGTCTATATCGTCCAAAGTTCTGCCGATCGAATCTTTACTTCTCCTCGCGGTATTATGTTTTCTTCTCGATGAAACGTTAATCCTTTCCTGATTCCGATTCTCGTAGACGTTAAGACCTTTGCTCCGATTTCCCGACGGGGTTCCGGACGACTGTCCGTACTTCGCCAGCGAACATCCCTCCCAATTTACACCCGTCTGTGACTTTAGGAAAGTCAATTCGCACGTGTACAGAAATAAAGTCATTAATAAAACGCCAATGTTAAAGTACCGTTTCGTGGACGGGGACCGTATTACGCGCTATCACGGGAATCAACATTTTGGTCCTCGTCAGTTCCCGTTCCATAGCCACGTATCTTTCTTCCATCTGTCTTATATAATCGAGGAAATATCTATTGGGTGCATGTCCGTAATTACTAAAAGTGAAGTAGAATATCTGTTAGATGGGAAAGGATTGCACAAGGCGATGATAATTTGGGGGCGCAAGTAGGGGCACTGCCTAGAGCGGCAAAATTGGTAGAGAAAACAAACTGAAATCAATAAAACCAATAAAAAACTAAGATTTTTTAGAAAAACGGTAAACAACTAAATAAGTGATACATGTTTGAATTTAGTATCAAACTCATAAATTTAAATATAATGACCCAACACTAACGTTTGCTGTGTCCTGATATACAAGTCACTCGGTTGGAGACGACCAGTGTCCTCTACAACGATCAAATTTAAATCCACGGTCAATCCGTCGTTCCTCGGAGAAGGGATTCTTGTCAGTTCTGTAATCGGTGTTCCATGCCCATTTCCGACAGGTTGTCGAAGGAGCTCGTTCCGTCTGCTTTGGTCGTGCTGATCGCTTACCGATTCCAAAAAGATCTGTCGCCCGAACATACTTGTGAATTTGATCGTAGACGGTTACGGGGAATTTTGATAGGTGTGAATCGTGGTTGGAGAATATTATGTACGAGCTTCCATTTATTTAGGATAAATTATCCATCATTTGTTTTCTTCCTTTTCCTCCCCGCGAAGGAAGCGTCAAGTTCCCCTCGCGAAGTTCGCGGAGGAATGTTTAAATATTTCTGCCTGCATGCATATGTATGGACAATAAACATCATTCTATAATAGCATCAGTATGAAACGATGTTTGAATAAAACTTTGTGTATACTTTCGGTAGAATGAAATTCTACGCGAAGATTTATTTCGTGCTTGCAAAACAAAGCATTCATGCTTCCCGTGTATATTTATTCAGCTTCTTTTGATTAATGCCAACAGGCCAACACGCATGCCGGAATTTGGTATTTCGGAGCCTAGGTGACCGTTCTCTCGTATTTTAGTTTACATCATTTTTTTCGTAATATTGCGCAGGGCGCTTATTTCTGTTCTTGTACTCAAAATATTTGCTAATATTTAGTTGCCGCGCCGCGCGAAGAAGTATGCACGAGGATGTTTCTTGTGTGAGTGCGGCTGGTGTCCGAGAATGTCCGAGAATAACCGAAGATTGCCGAGAATCAAATGCACTCGGTTTTCGCGAGTTGAGAGCAGAGTTTCTGCTCGCGTCGTTTTAGAATAGATGGATATTTTGGGAACTGGGCAATTTCGATACTAAATGATTGGCGTTGATTAATTGCTTCGAAATTTGACGAATAAGCTCCTCGCGCCTCGTGCAATCATCTCTGTCGTCTGCTGGTAGACATTTTGGTGTTGCGTCAGGTGCGGTAGCGAGTTAGCGACCAGTGGCGATGAGCTCTCCTACGTAAACTAAACATCACAAAGAGTTCGTGTTCTTAGATGTATTGCGCTATGAGTCACTCTACGGATTAAAGAACTCCGAGCATGGTTGCTCGGAAGGGACAGTGTTCGGTAATGAAGGGAAATTATTAAAAGTTTTGCTTCGATTCTCGTGTTATGAAGGGCGTAACTCTGTCAGCTTGTCTGTTGATCCTTTTGTTGTGGAATGGTCAGCCTTGCAAGAAATTTGAACACGTCGGGTAGTGTGAGTAGAATCGAAAAGCAATGTTCTAATTGAGATAATTCTATCGTATCTTTCCATCGTCAGACTCGATCTGATATAAACATAACCTCGCTTCGCTGTCTTCTTCCGTTTCGAACGAAGCGACAGTTTGTAACTGCTGCGTTTATTAGGGAGCCGTATTTTTTGGTGCGTCTCTCAATATGGACGAGGAAGAGTATCTTCAACCAGTGTTGGCTTCGAACGAAGACGAACATTTTCAGACGTTGGATACAGTGCCAATTGTATCTGTTTCACTCGTACTCGGCGTAAGTGTCAATTCCCCGTGAAATCTTTAGAACCTCCTTCTAAGCTTCTTTGCGCGATACATTGTGTGTTTTTTTCAATGTTTCAGGTGTGCTTAGAAATCACAGGAATTATATTCGTCTGCGTCTGGCCAGAGGAGAAAAATAAATGCGACACTTATTTTATATATTTATACCTCCATTGCGTTTACTGGTTAGTAATTATGATAACGGATCATTTCGTGAAAGCGAAGCATCACGAGCTTCGCATTTACGGGTATCTTGACTTTTATCAGTCAACGTATCAACGCATCAGGACACCCCTTTTCATAGCGTCGCTATGGACGATGTGTTATTTACTGTTAGCTGTGATTTTGCATCACACGCATAAAGTTAATTACGAGCAGTACTGTCGAGCATCGGAGTGGTTCACACCTTTGAATTATATAGTTGTCCTAACTACGTTGGAACTGACAATTATCGTGCCAGTTTATGTAAATTATATCAGTAAGTACACGGACAGCTGCAAGTACTATGCGTTCAAAAGTTGCAGGACTGGATAGAACTAACTGTTTTTCACATTGCAGATAGAGTTCTAAGGTTCAATCGATTGCGCCCGCCTCCCGATGTCACTCGAGAGGAGTGGCTGTCGTCGTTCACTCAGGACACGTACGCAGGTAGTTCGGAAGTAGGTTACCACGATAGAGGATCGAACTTGGAGGAGTTACTCGAAAAGCAAGCAGATTTGATAAGATATTTGAGAGATCACAATGTTAAATTAAGTCAGAGACTAATAGTAATGAAGCTTGAACGCACATTAATATTGGATGCTTAAATTGATTGTGATTTATAAATTAGAAGCTTTTAAATTAAATGTGATTTACAAATTAGAAGCTTTTAAATTAATTGTGCGCATTGAAATGAAATAAAACTGTTCACTCTCTTCTAATCATACTCGATTGATTATACACTGTTGATTTGGTATTTGACAAATGTGCAGATTTTAGATGAGGAATGAAGAATCCTCATGTGTAAACTTTAGAATCCTTAGATCGTAAGATGTAGAAATATACATATGTGTTTAACTTGTGTAGCTTCCATATATGTTTTCATTCTTACAATGTTTTCTCATCGAGTAAATATTTTCCTTTCTTATCTATGTGCATTCAATTTACACGCTAATGTATACATTTTCTTGCAATGCATGCTTTGTCCCCATTTGTAGACACGATTGCATTCGATTTAGATTGCAAATACTCGAAATTCACTTCGCTTAAATCATTATACGTGTGGAAAGTTTCCAGCAATACATATGAGAAAATAATTGGGAAAAGGTTTAAAAACATATTAGTTTAATTAATGAAAATGAGAAGGTTCGTTCGTAGAGAAGGTCGGTATCACCACTCCAAAATGAACCAGTTTTTTTACCGAGGTATTCTCATTGTTGAAATGAGATGTATTATAAAGAATCAAAAAGGAATTCTGTGATAAAAAGAATATATGTAATAAAAACTCAATAAAGTATATATTTTTTTGAATGAACGATGCTTGTTTTAACATTACGTAACATAGTTGTTTCGATCGTGTCGAGGGTAAATCGAACGACTATCTATACTAACATATGTATAACATATGTATAACATATGTATAACATATATACTAACAGTGCTGTAGTGATATCCTTTGAGACGCAACATTTATTTTTAATTCTATTATATCGATTAAAATGAATGAAAAATATTATTGCCGTGTTATTTATTTGCAGCGAGACAAATAAATGTTTCATATACGAGAATTACTTTTAAAAAAGGAACGTCAATATTCCGATTCAACGATGTATGTATGAATGTATGTATGTGTATCAAAAGAAAAGTGAAATCGAATTGCGTGCTGGAAATATTCTGGTAATAATTTGATGGAGAAGTTGAGTAGTAATAGGACAAAGAAATAAATATTTAATGTTTTTGTTGTCATAGTTTAATATTAACATAATGACACAAGTCTATTCGAATAGTTTTATACATTTGTATATCTGTATAGTTCTATAAATGCCTAATAATACCTATTTTATGTCGATACAAACCTGGCGCGACATGCACGCAGACAGAAGAAAGATCGTACTTAAAATTTGTTGGTCCGCACGTAACGTGAACCTCCTACATTTCACAAAACACGAGAAAATAAAAGATTCCCGAATGAATGAACGCCTGGTCGATGCGCGCGCGCCACTACGTTGCAACGTTTATTTGCCGGTGAATACTTTAGGTATATGAGTTAGATGGATTACGTTGAAAAAGGAATCTATTTACAAAAGCTCTACGTGCATTCCGACAGGCTTCGAATTCTATGCTATTATACATACGTACGCTTATAGTATATATAAAACTAACTTACATGTATGGAACACTCAAATATACAACGCTATAAAACGTAGAAGCTTGTACTTCGTCGAGATTTTACTATTTATTATCCATGATCGCAACGCTCCGTGCGAAAAGCGAAATGACAACGTCGCATCGACGATCGCGCGTCGACGTTGCCGACACAGTGCTACGACCAAAGCTTCTCATTCTTAGCTAGCACTGAGTTTCTGTTGTTTGTTGTTTAAAAGTTTTGTACTACGCTTAGGCCAGCCATTTATGCTGTGTATAGTATATATATACAGGAAATACATACGTTAGTCCTTTTATCTCGTGATTTTTCATAGTATACATATACGCCGAGTGTTCCTCATTATTGTCGTAACTAGAAGTAGTTCAGACTTCGTGATAAACGCAAATAGGGTTGATACCTCTGCAGGCAAATGAATTACGAACAATTCTCCTAGATTGATGACCGATCAAGCCCCGCTTTCGATCCGCCGCGCGCCATCCTTCTCACTTTTGCTAAAGGAAAGTAGGTACAGTGCGTACTCGTTCAGGCCCGTCGCACTAAGAATTCTACGAACGACGAGAAAAGCAGAGACGCGGAAGCGAAGGTTTCACTCCACGCGCCGGCTCGCGTGAAATTCAAGGAAAGCGTAAAAAAGGAAACATCATTTTACACTTTAGGACTAACCATCGCGCCCCCGTGTTGCCTCCGCGATAACATTTAATCGAGTGCCAAGTTCTCAGTGCGAACGGTCGATGGCCCGGAGATTTGTCTCTGAATTTTATGCTCCTTCATCGGTTCCGTCCAATCGAGCAGCGCCCCGACAGCTTGCTCCGCGTCGAGTACGGCGTGACGTTAGCGAATTCATTTCTACAGAAACTAGAACGTTCGCGGCGATAGGTGCGCGAGGTTATGTCGACATTAGTTCTTTCCGCGCGTCGATGGCGATGGGAATGGCCAATGTCGAGCTGCTGTTTCTCTATTTCGCACAACATTTTCCAACTAGCTGTTTGTGGTTGAGGAATCGGTGCGCATCGCAAAGGCGCGGTGGTCCCAATCCTACGACTGCTCTGCCCGATTAAGGATGGAATCACGCGTGCGTAGCTCCCACAACGTTTCCGGTCGCCGTCGCCGGCGCCGAGAGCTGCTCCTCGGCCTCCATCATCTTTAGCTTCCTCACTACTTGAGCGTGTTCTTCCAGCAGCCTGGCAAACTCTCCCCTTCTCGTCTCGGCCTCCACCTGGATCTGCTTGATCCTCTCTCTGGGGCCACCTGGGCTGTCTAACGGCGTTTGCGAGGACGAGTTCTGGGAGCTACTCTCGTTCGACACACCGTCCAAGTCCGAATTCTCGCTCGATATCGAGTGAGAGTCCACGTCGTCCACGATCAGACTGCAAAATTTAAACAGAACACCGTCAGCATACAAGCACAATAAAAAAATATCTTCCCCGAGTTCCCTAATTCCCTCGGTTCCCGATAACGCCGACGAAATATATTTTCTTCGAAAATTCTCGACCGTCGCGTCGCGTCCTGCCCGTCTCGAAGAAAAACTCGAGGAGGGGCAGATCGATCGTAGAACGTCTGAAAGCCGGGTTTCGAGAACCGAACGGGTTTCTGCCCGCTAATTGTAAGGAGGACGGGATTTTCGTAGTCGGTCCGAACTATCGACGTTCCGCCCTGCAGCATTGTAGTGGCAACAATTGTCGCTTGCGTCAATGTTACGTCATTGGTACTGAAGCACGTTGCCTAGGCCGTGGATAACGGATTGATTTTACGTAAAATCTTCCATTACATTACCGGCGAATGTCCCGTCTGACGATTAAATAAGAGAACGTAACGTTTGTCTACCTTCTCACGAAAATTGTATCGAAAGGGGAAGATGGCTGGGGTGAGGGGGGGGGGGGAGGTAGAGAGGGCAAGAGAGAGAGAGAGATGGAGGGAGACAGAGAGAAGATGTAAAGTTTCAGGGACTTGTTATTTGCGTCACGGTCTATAACCATAATCGTTTGAACCGCTCTCATACGATACAGTGCTCTCTATAGAGCTATGAAAATATTTGTACTTTAAGAGTTATAATCTGCGGAGCGTGTGAAATAGAAGCCGAAAAGATGCGTGTAGATGATTTCTGGAAAGATGCTCGGTACGAGGTGGATGCTGTTGATTTAGCATCGACTCGCTCGATCTCGGCAATACATCGCGAGACCTTCGAAGCCAGAATGGACTAGTATTATTTGTGCACCAAACTGGATTGATAGCGCATCAAGATGATCGTATAATTCGACGATATCGACTACCACCGCCCACGCGGACTTTTCCGCCGAAACGATTACAGAAAGGTCGTATTGGAAATTTACTCCCACGAAAATTCTGGAAATAACATGTTCGCGAGCGCGCGCATGATTTGGCCCCAGGATTCGCGAATCTATTACACGGGTGCGTCATGATCGAGAGCTGGCGAGGCGTCTATTGCTTTAAACTTTATAACATTCGCGCGTGACGTTTGTTTTGTATGAAATCGTCATACTGCTTAGATAGTCGGCGGAGGTGTTCGCGATGAAGTAAAAATTTCACTGCCGCTTACCTGAATGCCCCGTAAATTTCTCTTCCCGATGCCATCGTCACTGCAATGTCAGGCAACGACTCTGCAACAAAAAATACTGTGACGTAAATTCATGCATTCCAACGGAAAGCCTTTTGCGAGTGTTAGTTCCGCGAATCGAACGCATGCACGCGTCGAGATTTACGACACGGTAATTTCACGGATAACGCGGTGACGTTTGATGTTTTTTAATCGCTCGCGTTGCTCCTCTTTCGAAACGATGCGTGGCTTCGTAAGTAGCCTACCGTTGTCAAATATTGCTTAACGAGCGAGCAACGCGTTGCTCCCCTCCTCGGGGCAATAAGACTTCCGCTCGAGTCAGGCGGAAATATTAAGACGAGTATAAATGATTTACGAGCCTTTCGGCAATATCGTTAAGATCGTTACACTGGCTCGATTGTCCGAGTAGACATAATTATGTTACACGCATCTCTGGCGATGACGCGATGCGTAAAGGAAGCCTCATTTATTTCAGGACAAGTAGCCTGTGTGTACAGCAGAAAGTGTCATTGTTCGTGGCTTGCAAGTTACGTTGCATCAGTTCGCGGGAAGTAGCTTTCTTGGTAGTTGGGTGGAGTGGACGATATCAAAGGGTAGAACATTCCCGATCGAAACACGATAAATTCTATTCGAAAAGAAAGATAGGTCGGAAGCACGTTGGCTGACATTAACATTGACGCGCTATCATCTTCGTTTATCATTTATAGGCCAGACGATACACCCCCGAGCCATTTTCTTATGTAAATTGCATCGCTTCGTTTTATTTAACGTGGATCGATTGGCCAGCGGTCCTTGTATCGGGTCATTGATCGTACGGGAAACGATACCCTTAACCACCGAGATCTCCATTTCGATCGTTTCGCCGTAAAACTTGATCGATACATTCGGCAAGCTTTTGCCGATCGATAAAAGTATTGTTTACCAAATAGATGGGAGATTTACGAGGCGGGGGAAAATACCGGGCGCGGTTGCCCGCTGTCATCCGGCAAAACGGCAGCGAGAATTTAAAACTCGGGCCAGATGGCGATCGACTATTTTATGCGGTCGGCACGTGCAAATTTATATGACGGAAGCACACTACGATGGGTGCATTTACACGTGCCCGCCTCACGTCACATCCTCCTACGTCATTAGCGGCACGAACTTCAATTATACTCGGCTGAATATATTTTGCCCTTGCCGTTAATAGCACCGCTTAAAAGTTGCGCGAGATTAGAGCCACCGATTCGACGGAGGTGGTGACTTATTTCTGCCGACTTACAGGCGATGGATCGCGCTTATCGGCCGGCTATTGCGGATCTGTATCGCCCGAACGACCGGCGCGATGCTCGCTCTTTCTAAAATAGGATCGCGAGCGTAGAATCCTTCTGGATCGGGACCTTGGCCCCGTAGAGCAGAGCTTACGTACGTTTCGTTAATAAAATGATTAATTAAAAGCGTCACGTGGCCCCCGAGCGTCTTTCATTTAAGCATCGAGATCTTAATAACCGATCACCTTGGGAATAAATTTCAGCGCCGATGCTACCTCGCCCGTTCGAGATCCGTTAATTGTCATAACGCTGATAACACTACCGCGGGGAGAACGAACGCGACGAACAGAGAGGCACAATCGCCGGGCGCAGTACAAAAGAAATTCTCTTTATTTGTTAGAAGCTGGGAATCGACCTTCGCGACCGCGCCGCGCCGAGAAGAGGATCCGAGCTTGAGCGACGAGTGCTTCGCGACCTTAGACAATGCGACCTGCCCACCAGACGTCCACGGAACCGTGACCACTTCTGCCGGGGCCCGAGAGAACCGACGCGAAACAAAGAAGGTAAGAAAAGTCGTGACAGAGAGAGGAAAGCATCCTCTCGTATTATTACGCCGGATAAACGTCACAGCCGTTTAGAACCAGTTGTAACGTTTCTACTCGAGATTCCTCCGTCGATTTCTAGCTGAACATTTTCATAACCGTTCGTCGAGAGCACTTCGCTCTAATTGCACGTTAGAATCGTCGTTTTGAATGGACGCGCGAGATAAGTCGGAATCTGAAGCACAGCCGTGTGTGCCAAATTCAAATAGTTTCGCCTCGCCTCGTGAATTCTAAGTAGATACACACGGCTTTCGGTCAGTCGCGCTTCCGATCGATTCCACTGGCATTACTGGCAGGCTAACGATGCACGGGATCAACAGCCAAAGAATAAAGAATACAGAAACACGACGGCTTTAGAAGAACAGTGCTCGGACAGAAGAATAGAACCCAGCACTTACGAGATATTTAGACGATTGTCATAAGGCGATCACGGTTAAAGGAAGAAACTTATAAACCAGAATATCCAACGATAACAGGAAGCTCCGTCGGAAAACACACGCAAATACGTTAGCATCTATATATGTACATACCCCTGACCATCTGTGCTCCAAAGTTTCTGCTGTGTCGGCGACTCTTTAAATCGTCTTTCGCCGATCGAACCCACGTCAAGCGACAACTCGAAAAGGCTCCTCTGCTCGGTTTCGATCGGACGTAACGAGGCTCGAACTATGTGAAAGGAAAAGCTCGCTCGAGTTCATAAACCGAATAGAGAGCGTGACGTAGTCTGAAGAGAAACGACGGAGAGTACGACGTTCACCGCTCGAAAGACTCGCGCAGACTGATCAGCTCGGCCTCTATTGCCGCGCGCCACAACCTCAACTGCAGGTTACCGCTCCACCAGAGAAGGGGGATGCAACCGACAAATTTTATTTCGCGTACCACCCTCCGCTGCCCACCTCCGCCTTCTTCTTTTACGTTCACGCTGTTTTCATGCACTCAAAAATCTCTCCTCCCCTCTCCCTCTTCCCCCCCACCTTTCCGCGCTCGCTGTCTTTCGCTCGAATCCAACGTGCACACGTTATCGATCGTATATCAGGATTAATCGCGCCACGCGTCATTCCCCTCTCCACCGAAAAAACGCTGCCAAAACTTTTCAAGTACAAAGGAAGCAGGATTTTTTTGTCAGGGGAAACGCGAACGGCATCGCCGATCGATGAGTAAGTTTTATAAAATTATCCGCCCCCTTTACTACCCCGCCCGTCATTTTTAATCTCGCCGGTCTATTTTTCAACCGGGCGGCTGGCCTTTATTGCCGTTAAATGATCCCGCGAAGGACCGTCGATCATTCCCTCGGAGACAATTAACCGTTCTCGGTAATTGTTTTTCACCGCGGATTCCAGCCGCTCTAACGTCACGGCGTAGCGAAGCGCGACCAAACGAATAAGCAATTTGCCACGGAAAATTGGATTTCGCTCGGAGGGGCCATTCGTCCGGGGAAAACCTTTCGGAGGTGACAGACTTCTCGGAGGGGAGGTGACAATGCTTCCAGTCGACGCTTCTCAGAAACGGATCCGGGTAGCTTATTTAACTGGCAAATGAATCATGGTCGCGATGACGGTTCCGCTGCTGTTTTGAATTTCGACGTACTTGCTTACCTGGCGTGCAATAAAATTGCGTATCGCCTGAATCATCGAACGTCAACGGGATCGGTATATATAGATGCCTGTCATAACTAGTTTCACCAAAAGTATGCTCAAGCATCTTTAACTAATCTACCGTAGAAATAAAATCTCCACGGCTCTATACAAGTGCGTCTCGCGCTAGCTTTATCGCGATGTTTTTTCCGAAATCGAACTGTTGACGTTTCCGCGGTAATAAAGTTTTAAATCGCCAGTTCCCGCGATAACACGAACGACCCCGTCGCGCCGCGTCGTCATGGGTCTCGCGCCGTCATGGGTCTCGCATCTCGGCGCTACGCATTCTCCACGCATCATCGACTACTTAGGTAGTATCGCGGAGATGCATTCCTCCAGCAGCGAAGTCTTTCATTCCCCTGACAAATATTTAGATAACGCGGTGGAAGTTTACTAAATAATAACAAGTATTTCGACGAGGACCCGGTAACGTAGATTAGAATAAATCTGATAAATACTCGAGGGGCGTGTTATTTTTATCTTTCTCGTAAGAACCGGTATACGGAGCTTCGCGCACTTCGCTCTGCCAGCGGGATAGGGGGATTCACGAGTATGCCTACATTGTCGGATAATAGGAAGAGGGAATGCCAAAGTTCCGAGCGGTGGTGTATGTCGGGTTTCAGGGTCACTGCGAGACAGTACGGGAAACACAACAGACGAGGACCATACAGCTCCTCGGGGAGTCTGGTGGTAAATTATTTCGGTTGGTCGCTAATTTTGTCGCGGTATGCCATGCCGCACAGAGAAGAGCGGTGGTTAACCACCGCTGCGTACAGCGGTACAGTGTACAACCAAGCGTACGCCTTAGTACTTACTACTTAAATAGTAGTCTGATTGCGAGCGTCCTTTCCCCCTTCTCGCAACCTCCTTTCCTGCCCCTTTGTCTCGGCTCTTTCGGCAGCACTCGCTCGTCGATTGGCTCCCTATTTTCGCTCGTTAAAGTCAATGTTCAATGTGCCACAGCGAGCAGTCAGGGTCAACATCTTCCTCGAGCCTCTGAAAAGCTTCTGGTGTCAGCGAGCCGTGCGCCACCCTGAAAAACGCCCGAATTCCTCCGCGGAGTTGGGAAAAAAAAGGAGAATTTCACCGGAGAATTCACGTCCCGTCGTCGTTGTACGTAGACGCGTAGAACCATTCTTCTTCCCCCGCTATAATAATAATTCCACCGTCCCGGCCGACCTCCCTTTATCTTTCGCTGCTCGAATTTCGCGCAAACGTTTACTCCGAGCGCAGAAAATATTTCGTCGACCCCGGTCCCCCATCGATCGTGTCGATTTCTGCGCAGGAAGCGTATTTAAAACTCGGTCAAAATCCTCCAGTTTATTTGAATCCTCCCGAGCGTCAGTTACGGAGACGTAGCGCCGTCGCCGTCTTCGAAAATAAAGGGGATACGCCGGTTGTTCACCGGGAATAAATGCCATGAAAAATTCAGCCCGGGAGAGTCGCGGTTCGGTCAATAAAAGGGTTAATTGCGGGCACGTGACGCGGTGGAAAATAAATAGCGGCGGTTATCTGAATCGTAGAACACGGCCGGGGCTCGCGAGGGACTTAATGAACGGGATGTGCGTCAGTGATAATGATCGTCGAATATCTCTGTATCGGCCCGGCCAATCAGAACGGAACCGAGAAGAAGAAGCCGTGATGTCGCGTCTTCGTCCGAGATGAAAACTGTCTCCGAGATAACCGCGTGCGTCAATGCTGATACTGTATCTTATCGAGCTTGTCGCCCAGCTTTTGCATAGACCGTAATCTACGATCGCCGTGAAAAATCGCCGCGGCGAAGATACGCGGACGGTTTTTACATCTCCTGCGCGCGGCCGGCTTTCCCGCGTTAGCCGAACGAAGAAGGGGCTGAGACCTTCGGTTTCTTAAAAGACCTTGGATCTGGAACCTGACTCAACGCAGCAGACATTTGATATCGAGGTCAGATGATTCCCCCGAGTCCACAGAGGGGAGAGAGAAAAAAAGAACAGTTTGTTTCTCTTAGCAAAAATCGCGAAGGCGTCGAGAGATTCCTCGCATACCGGGCCGAGTTCATAAATCCGAATTTCTTCATCCCTCATTCAGCTCCTTCCACGCTCGTCCATTCTAGCCCATTCGATTCGCTTTCGTCCGAATCGAATTCTCCTTGGAGTCTATCCAATGCAATGTTATTCCCCGGTTCGGTTCAGCTTCCGCGAAAAGAACAATTATGAGAGGGCTGCTCGACCGCGGAAAATTTCCTCTCCCACTTATTTAAAGAAAGGAACGCCGGGGGAATGTTTAAAGTGTTTATCGTCTAAAGCCTAAACAACGATTAAGCGTGTAACGCGAGTAGGATTTCCTAGCGGTGGAATAAGAATGTATGAAAAGCTTTTCCGGCAGATTGGAACGTCCGGCCACGCTACGACGCACGCTCAAAGTCTATAAGCCGCCGAAGAGTATTTTTGTCCGTGGATATTATCGATTGCATATACCCCTGATTCGTTCTCTCTTGCTCCCGCACGCACACACACATACAGACACACAGCACGTACATTCTTCTCTCTATTTTCCCTCCTATTACAGGCTTTCTTCCGATCCAAAACTGATCAACGAGCCGCTTCCCCCCGCGTTTACAAATACACAGCCCTGTCCACGTGAACCCGCTCGGGCTTCACCCGCCGATACCGAAATTCCTTCCGTTTTTAGCAACCGCCGCTGTGGCAAGTGGTAAACTTCCGAGCCCGGGGAACGCCGATATCGCGTTAATCTTTCAATCGAGCAGAAACGAACGGGCATCCAGCATTCAAGCGGCGCTTGATCCGCGAACATTTTCGCCCATTTTTGGCGACGCTGAACCGCCGCGCCGAGCCGCTCCGAAGCTCGTCCTGGCAAATAAACGATCGATCCCCCGCCCGGAATTGCCTTGCCGCCCGAGAACCAGGATATTTTCGAACTTGGAGAATCCGAGGGAGTCGGTTTCGCCCGGCCCGCTTCTCCGGCGAAATCGTATTAGAGGCGAAGGGTCTGACGCCACCGAGCACGAGACCTGCTCAGAGTTCGTAAATTCGACGGTGAGTGACGTGTCTCACAATCAATTGTGATTCACTGCAATGCGTCATAGTGAATAGAGAATCTTATTCTTGGCCCATCGCTGCTCATTGTTCGCAGTCACCTACTTTCATTTGCCCAATTGTATCGTTTGCTTCGCGCAACACTCTATGGCTTCTGCGAGCGTACGTACGATACCTACACGAGCGTACTCTAGAATAGGCAATCTCAGCCAATCCGCGCGGTTTCCTGATAATTTTCAGCTTTCCACCCGCCGCGGGTACAGATGCCTACCTTGTAAATCTTCATCCGCTTTGCACCGCGCGCGGTAAACAAGCGTTGCACTCCGCATCGATCTGCTGTTTAATATTTATCTCTAAAAAGGATATTCTTCAAAGGCTATCGTTAAAACGCTACCACCCTGCCGCTTCGATGAAACGTTCCGTCGACATTGTAGGAATTTCATCAGTTTGCTGGTGTTTGACCGCAACACGTAACTATAAATAGTTTAAATAATCACGTGACGCCTGCATACCAGCGCGTACGCGTAACATTGTAGCCAGTGGCGATTTTCAAGTGCTAGGCTCGGAGAGAAGGGAGCTGCTAAGCAAATCTATCGCTTCATTTTATTTATTTACAAGGAAAATAAATAATGTTCGCAAACGCGAGGTGGAAAGGTTTAAATTGCAACCGACATTGACCCGCGGACCTTGAATAAGTTTGAGCACGTTACGGAACAGTGGAGCGGGGCCCACTGTGCACAAGATTAAAGGTGGTCGCCCACTAGACCGAACGGAACCGAAGCGAACCGCGACAGCCACGCATCGCTCATATGATAGAACAGCAGCGACCATGCATCGCCCATATGATAGAAGAGCGCCGACGAACTTCGGTTCGGTTCCGTTCGGCCTAGTGGGCGATAGCCTTAACGGTCCTTTGCATCTGATTCTCCAGCGAGACGTGCAGGCTCGGTAAATCAAGTCTCGTAATCGTGGAAACGACGAATTCTCGCGCATCCCCCGTCAAATTCTTCATTGTTCCGTCGAGGGAGGAAATCGTAAAGCAGCGAGTCGTAAACTTGTCCGGGGTCGATGAAAACTCAGTGATCCCTCGGAGTTCGGCCGGTCCGCCGTTTCGCGAAGCTTTAAAAGCTTTTCGCTTTAAGCATCGATCTTAATAGCCCCGGCCGATGCGAGGTTTCAATGGCACTGGCTGTTTCGGTGTTCTTCTCGGAGAAATTGTAAATCTCCTGAATCGCCCACTCCGTCGAATGAGCTGCTCCTAAAACGAGACAAGGGAACTGTAGGAATCCCTGCCTTGCCCTTTCTCTCCCCTCCCCCGCCGGATTTACGATAGATTTCAAGCGTGTGCTTCTCGGGTTCGCGACCGGCTAGCCATAAAGATAGCTTTTCCACCTCCGAGAAGGTGGAATGAAAAAATATATCGCGGGCGCGGCGCTTCTGCGGGGAATGCTTCTGTTGTTTGTTCAGCCGGGCGACTTCCTGCGCCTTTCAGCTTTCGTTTTTACGATTGTCCTTTACGCGGGCCGCTTACGCCATTGGGCTCGCGCAGAAGAATCGGTAAAATAACATAGACTAAGAGGGCGGTTGGAGTAGTACGAAGTGAGATTACACGGACGAGAGAGGATGAGAGACCCAACTTCAACACCAAAATGGCGGAGGCCTGGAGGGTTGGAGGTGGCACGTGTTTGACAGCCTAACTCAGTGGCGTAACAATGAAATTTATACCGTTTACATTCCCCGACCTCTTATAGCCCCGATTCGCGGCTGCCGCTTAAACGTAATAACAAGGAAGCGGCAAAATGATTAATTCTCCCAAATAATCCTCCCCCGAACATTATTATTTCTTTCCACCGAAACAGCCCAGCGATTCCCGTTATTATCGTTCAAGACAAAGGAAAGCAAATCATAAAACTTTCCATCACGCGGCCTTTCGCATTATGCAATCCAGCCCGTGATTTTGTTTCTCCGCGATAATCGCAATGCAAAGAGACGCTGCTTGGCTCCGATCGATTTCACGCGCACGCTTCGCTTCGTTACTTGAACAAACTCGAGCAAGGAATGCCGAGATTTTTTACAAATATTTAAACTCCGATAACGTCTCCGGCGATCGCTGCGAATAAAAACGTTTCATCTAGATTCGCCGCGGTTGCGGAGAATATTTTTCTCCCTGCTCTCCGAAGCCTACGCCTCTGAAGTCCGACCACCCCCGCGTACCACCCCAAGTACACCCCTAATGACGTCATAGGACAGTGGCGCCAACAACCCCGCACTGACGTCAGCTCTGAACATTGGACTATTGGACAACCAAGTTACCTTTGTGCTAGGAATTCCGCGTTTCTCTGCTCCGTGCTGCAGTAAAAACCGATGTAACGAAGAAATATTTTCCAAAAGGTCACGTCCCTTCCTCCGTCATACATTCCTGTCCCTCGCGTCCGCTTTAATACTCTTTCGCACACCGCTCGCAGAAATCCTCGCAGCGGAGCTTCTGCATATATTGCGCCCTTATCGAGCCGGCGTAAACCAGCACCTCCGTCATCGATTCACCATGCCGACGGCAATGACGATTTCGCTCGTCATTCATTACCTGATGTTCCCTCGCGATTACCGCCCGCTGCTCGCCACGGCTAGACCGGTGTTATTTTTGAAGCTGCTCGATAACGGTATGCCAATAACCCTCGACAAATGAACTTTTCGCATTATTTCGCGGCAATTGCCTGGGGAATTAATCGACGGAGAAAGATAGCACGGGGAAACGACATTGGCGCATCGAATCGGTTGAATGTAGAGATAATCTCCGGGGCTCTAGCTCCGCCGGGGGCGCGCGTCCAATTCCGTGTCACGAAAGATGAATTAACGAACGTTCGGGTTTAATTGGGGTTGAACGTTGTACATTGACAAGAATAGCTTCATTCAAACTACACAGCGCGAAGCTACTCGACGGGATCGACGAGCCTTTTTTTCCTCCACTTTTCGTTGCTCTTTTTCCGCCGCTGGATTTATCGCGTCCATTTAGGTAAGAGAATCTGAATGAAGTTTAACGACGAGGATGGCGTAACTCCGGGTTCCGGGTGTGTGGCACGTGCACCTACTCGTGAGCGTAAAGCCTCGTCGGCGCCAGACAATGTCGCGATCGTCGGGAGATTCGGAAATTCTGGAATCCCGGAAACACCCGGCCGCCCGCTCCTCCCCGATCGCTCTTCACCCCCGTGGCTACAAAGTGTCCCGTCTATTTTCGAAAATCATGCATCACGCCCCGCGATAAAGCTTCCCCGCCGTTTCCTCGCGTTACCGTCCAACCGGCGGCATTCCATCGCGCGCGCACGGCCGAGGGCGAGAAATGCCGCTAAATACGTCAGCGTTGGAGATAAAGCTGCGGGAGAAAATTACCTTCCCAGCGACATTACCGTAGCTGTTTCTGATTCGCGTATCGATTAGATGCCCGTAGGTTTAGGTCGCGGAATAGAGGAAGATCGCGCGATAGATTTCCGTGGCGTTGAGAAATTAACGAGCCTGAAACCAGCCGTTCGTAGCCTCTAGCAATTTTCTCGGTCGAAGGAACGAGGAAGATTAAATTCTAACGTACACGCCTCAAGGTTGAGTGGATCAATATTTTTAGCGCGGCGAACTAAGGAGAAAGCAAATTGTTACCGCGTGTCCCGGGAGGCAGATACGCTGCCGCGGCGAATTCGCTTCTCTAAACTTCCGTTTTGCTTTCACGTTCCTGTCAACCTCGCCGACAATTCATTACCAATGTCGCGGAACAGATAGATATACAGTATCCCCTTTCAATTTCGCATTCCTTCTGCTAACATTTCACTCCTCCCGGATCGGGATCGCCTTCCACGAGACCGTAACGCATATACCTGTCGTTGACGCGCAACGGGCAATTGATCGTCACAATATTATTCAGCCTTATTAAAGCCTGTTCCCCGCCGTATTTCAACCAACATCGCTAAATGGATTGTCATAAAATTGGCAGCCGCCCAGGAATATCATCCGGATTAACTACCATACGAAAGTTCGTTGGAACGAACTGCTACTTAAAGCGTCCGCAAATACCAGCCCAGTGTATCTGAAAATAACACGATCGAATTGTCGAACAAAGTTTAACGAAGGCACGCTATAATTCAACTTCGGCCAAGTCGCGGTGGATAAATAGAGTTACGCTTCTTCAACGAACGAACGATCGATACTCGTAAATGTATGATGGCCTGATGGAGCGGAGAGAGAAAGAAAAAATGAAGAAACGCCGAGATACTTCCGCGCTCGAAAGGCTTTTGTTCGAAATACGAAGCGTTGCCAAGCGTGTCTCTTAATTGAGAAATAATGTGTTCGACCCACGCTCGCGATTTCCTCGCCGTGTTGGTAGGGATTTACGCACGCACACGTTTACGTGTCTCTACGTGCTATACCCGGCTCTGCTTACGTCCGCACATCCCGCTTTCTCGGCGATTCATTGTCAGTGATATGCGCGGCGTCCTCGCAAGCCTACGGCCCGACAAACGAACGCGGATCCCTCCTTTTATTGTCGCGTCTGTGACGTCAATTCTCTCTAATCTTGGCGCTCATTTCCGAAAATTATGATACCTCCGACAGGCCAACGTACGACGGGCCGACGGGCGTTTAGGACGATCGTCGGTTTCCTGATTACGAGACCCCCCCCTGCCTTTTACAAACTGTTTCGCCTTGCCGTTCACGGCTTCTCGTTCTGCAAATCGCACCTCGATTTTCCGGCCGAGCCCCGCGGAAAGGAACCTCGGACGATTAGACAGCGGTAGAGTAATACACTCGTCAGGTTTTTCCAAGTGGATGGAAAATCGAACGCGTCACAAAGTATACAGGCGTTGCAAAAGAGGAAACGATTACCCGCGAATGAATTTTCATGACTCGGCTTGTTTAACGTGATTGTCGGGCCACGCGTAAACATGGTAATCGTCGATCATTACATGTTCTTCTCTCACTCCTCGGCAATCACGACCGATGCCACGAGATGCCAGCGAAACGTACGCGTTCATCGATGCTTTTATTATCGATTTCCACGTTATCGTATTAACCGCCGATGTTACGTAACAGTTGCCAAGGTCGAGGTACGCGAACGTCCCCGCGGAGGAAAAATGGCAAAAGTCAAGCCACCGGTCTTCCTCGGTGGCTGTTTAATTAATTTCATCTATTCGACAAACTGACTTGGCGCAGAACGCCAGGAGAGGAGAAGCGTTGCGTCACGGCGGAATAACGAGTCGATGGGAATATTAAAAGTTACTTTCTTCCAAGGAAGCAATGGTTTCTCGCGTATTTACGGGGCTGCCGAGTAAACCCCAAAGGGAGCATTCGATGGAGTTGTTAACGCGCTTTGTTGGCCCCGCTTTCCATCGGGCTGCCGCAAGAAAACTAATATGCGGCTTGTTTGTTACAGTGACATCGGGCCAGCATATGCTGACCCATATAGAGATACGCATTTAGTATGGTGAGTTATCCAGAGGTAGCTGGCACACATATTTAACCTCATTTTTCCTTCGAAGCAACACTGCTTAGAGCCCCATTCTGAGCCAGTCTATCTCTCGTTTGGCCTACTTCAGGCAATCAGGGGATCACCGCGAAAACAGCTCCGCGAATGTTTACATTCTCTATGCGAAAAGTATCTGAAAGATTCGTCTCGCGGAATATTCCCTGAAATATGTGCTGCACGTGCGTTGGTATCGACGCCGCCGGGCGAATTTGCGAGGCTGATTTACAGCCAGCTGATAGCTCCTCGCGGCTAAAAGAATTTCGCCTTTCTCTGTCCGAGGGTGAACCTATCCAAAGGAATCGGTGCACAGTGGTGTATTTGATGCAAAAAGGCGGCATTGGCGAGGTAAAAAGTGGGGGAATTTTTTTTATTTTACATTAACAACTGCGCCGATAGCAACTCAATGTCACCAAATTTTTAAATCAAAAGTGCAATTTTTAGTGCAAAAGCTGGTTTTTAAAAAAATAAGTGAAAATTTATTTTGTGATTTAAACATTTCAGTTACGGTGAAAAATTGAACGAAGTTGTGGAATCAATTCCTACTGGTAAGTAAATCGTTAGAAGCAAAAAAAAACAATTTGATTCTTGTTTCTCTCTCTTAGTACAGGGGGTCCGAAATAAATTTAAAAAATTGTATAAGGTTCTGTAGAATTCTGCTTAGATTTTTAAATCAGTGTAATACTAAGGGAATATATTATCAGATAAAAAAGAATTAGCTGTTCATAATTGCTCACTTTTGTAGAATCGGTTATCAAATTTTACAATTTTATATTGTGATTACAGGTTCAAAATCAAAGTCAATGACTTTTTTGAGACTGGAAATGTGGCAGATTTTAAAAAATGACAATTCCGAATCAAAAGACTTCGACAAGGTTTACAATGGAATAATAATAATAATAATAAAAACAACTTTGCAAATGTTGCAGCCCCCAACCCCGATAGATGAAGAAGATGAAAATTTATCTCCAGATACTTCGGAAAACGAATTATAAATGTTAAAAGTCAAATAAATGTTTTTGTTGTAATTATTGACCTAACGCCGCATTTTTCTTATAAATACACCACTGTGCGGTGTGCAGTTTATTTCACCGTTCGATCTCGGTGGAAACTATTTCCCGAACGAATTAGAATATTCCCGCGTGAATAAAGTGGATCTCCTTCAAATATTCAAATGCTAGTGTTTATTCTCGTAGAAGTATAGACAAAATAGGCGATGCATGAACATACAGTGCGTGTTAAAGATGCATACGTGCGGTGTGAATTAAATATAGGAACATCGTAATAGTTAAAATATATTAACTCTGTCGTGCACATGTTTCTTGTCCCTCTTCTAGGGAAGAACGCAGAAGACTATTTTATACAAACTTCGCGGATACACTCAGCTGCAACGCATCTGTTACTCGCGGCAGAAAACAAAACGGTCTGACGTTCGTGAGCTTGCAGTTTGAAGTTCAGTTTTCTCGACCTTCCGCTCTTAACGTGACCGCTAGGAAATTAATAATTCCTTGGCATATTCGTCTTCCCTTGCGATATATATCGTACATTATTTATGTATACGGTTACGGTAATACTAAGCAAAGCGTTCTCTGATATGGGTCAAGTAAAACGTCAGAAACGAGCACCAAACGATCCGTGCGTCTAAAAGAGACTGTCTTTTTATTCTTGAAAATTTCTGACGCCTTACTCGCGCGTATTGTCGGCCGAGACACGTTTTGCGATAGAAATAGAATACCTAGATGGCTTAAGGATTAATGCGACGCGGGATACGCAGAATGATACAAAGTTCTTGGAACTCGAAAGATTCGAAAGCATCGCGACGGAGGGGCAGACCGAGGGAAATCGATGTTCAGCCTCGATCAACCGGTTGCCCCCTGATCGATAACGAATCTTCTGGATGCGTAGCGTTGACAATGAGAAATAAATAGATGGGGATGACGGGGGAGTGAATAGAGAAAGATTCGAAGCGATTGAAATTGAACAACATTCAACGGGACTCGTACTTAATTGGCAAGTATTCATCATCCTCTTGCGCGCGGCTTAATGAGATGCGACACTATTAACAGGGGCGTGTTTCTCAACGAGGATTACGCGTCCTCGTCGCCCCACTCGAAACTCTCTTCCCCACCAGAGGTCATTTCTTCGATTTTTGGCGCTTCTTCGACCGCCATTCCACCCGTTGGAGCTTTGTTTTCCGCTCCCTCTGGCTCCTCCACGAACGGATCCGGCATCTCGAACGGTTCCTCTTCGTGCGCGTCTTCCTCCACGATCTGCGCGGTAAGAGAAAGAACAGAGGGTAGGTGATTACAGAGGAGAATTAACCGCGGGGGATATCTCGGTGACGGTTACCCTTGTATCGTCGTCCGCCATCAGCTCGTACGGCTTCTCCTCTCTCTCCTGGTCCGTGATCTCGCTCTCCACTGCGTCGTCGCGAGAATGCTCGAGTTCTTTCACTTCCTCGGTGTCCTCGAACGTAACTTTCGCTAGCCTCTCCTCCGTCTCATCCTGCTGGCAAACTTTTTCGAGGTGCTCCTCCACGATCATCCTCTCCTGCTCCTCCAGCAACGCCGTCACTCGGGCCTCCTCCAGCTGCCTGGACACAGGGAATCGATACTCCCTTCACCACCCGAAAACCTATCGCTCCTTACCCTCCGCCCTAGAGCACCAGCTCGCAAATTACCTTTCCACCTCTAGTACTCTCTCGGTTTCCAACCGATCGGCTTCTATCTTCTCCTCCTCCACTTTCCTCTCAGCTTCGGCGTTCTCCTGCTCGAGTATTTCGTCGAGATGCATCGATCGTTCCTGCGCCGCCTGTAGAGCCTCCCACGCCTTCATCTCCTCCATCTCTAGATTCACCAGCTCCTCTTCGGCCGCCGCCTTCTTCTCTTCGTCGCTCCTGCGGTGAAACGTTGGGTCATGCGATCTAATGATTTCGCTGCGTCGCGCGTAAAATCAGCCGAGTTAGTCGTGTTACAGCAGCCGAGCCTTCGAATCGATCGGGTGCTTTGCCGGAATATTTGTTACTTCGATCCCGAGGTACACAGCGTCCTCTATCGATTATTCTGTACAGTAGCGATCCGAGATCGAGCTCGAGAAGGTTGAAGTTTTGGCGAGCGCATCGAGTTATTAGAAGCCACCAGGTTACCTGGCCGAGTTCAATGTTATGGCGTTAGTGGTTTCCCGAGCATCCGACAGCTATATCTATGTGATTATTTTCATGCGTTCGCTGGTTGTATAACCCTCTACTACGTGTAGCTACGTGCCAACTATAATAAAGCTGCCTACCTGGCCTCCTCGGCAGCCTTAACGAGATACTGCTCTATCTTTTTGATCGCATCCTCCTTGTCCTGTTTCACTGAAATCAAAATACACCCGTTCAATGGTACGCTTCTAGGAAATTTAGCTTGCCTATAGGGTGCACCTTTCTACGGAATCGGGAGACAAACACGTTTCTAACATTCTCGTGCATCGACCATATTCATAACCATTTGTTTTTAGTATTGAACAAGGAATCGCATACGTCACAGGACACGTACGACATTGACAACGTTTACATCTTACAGAATACTCGCCCGATATGCCTGCTCCGAATTTTCAACTCGAGTCCCTTCTTTAAACCTGTTTCGTGCGATAACATATTGTTCTTACCGGCTGCCTTGGTCTCGCCTGTCCCTTCCGGTTCACTTACAGCTTCCGGGGCTTCTGAACTTGCTTCTGGTACCGTTTCTTGCTTAGGTTCTGGTTCGGCTGCCGATTCTTCAGCTGCTGGCTGCTCTTTCACGGGCTCTGGCGCCTGTTCTGGTTCCGGTTTTGCAGGCTCTGGTACCACCTCAGGTTCTGGGACCGGTTCAGGTTCTGGAACCGGTTCGGGTTCCTTAACAGGTTCTGGAACCGGTTCAGGTTCCTTCACAGGTTCTGGTACCGGTTCAGGTTCCTTTACTGGTTCTGGTTCTTTTACTGGTTCAGGTTCCTTTACTGGTTCAGGTTCCTTCACAGGTTCTGGTGTTGGTTCAGGTTTCTTCACAGGTTCAGGCGCAGCTCTCGGTTTCCTCGCGGATTTTAATTTCTTAGCGGGTTCCGGTTGTTTGACCGGTTCCGGCTCTTTCACGGGTTCAGGTTCTTCAACGGGTTCGGGTTCCGGTTCTTTCACGGGTTCTGGCTCCGGTTCCTGGACGGGTTCCAATTCTATCTTCGCGGGTTCGGTTTCCACTCTTTCTTTCTTAACGCTGCGCCTGCTTTCTGCTTGCGGCTCCTGTTCTGTTTCTACTTTCGGCGCTACAAGACAATACGGGACAATCTCTACACCACGATCGTACAGAACACGGACTACATAGGTAGGGTGTTACCGGAAGAGAAACGTACCCTTCTTCAGCGCTGTCTGGTCCGCGTCGGGCTGTAACGCTCGCGCTAGAATGTGTCATACTACGTGAACAGACGCGACAGAACAATATAGGTCTACTTATTAACGGGTGTTAGACAAGATCTACTGACCCTTCCGCATTTCTCTCTCCGTCATCGGCACGTCTGGCACTACAGAATACATGAAACATAAACGTTTAGTTAACGACAAAGCATCGGCATCGCGTCTCTGCATCCGCAACCAACTCGGCAGTGCACACCACACGGAGCCTTCGGGTGAGAAGTTAGTCAGTGAAATGCGTTGAGAAGTGTGTTGTAATAAGGCACGATTGTTAAATCGTTACGCGTGCGAAGGCTGATAGAGGGATCCGTAAAAGAATGGGTCGATTAATATTGAAGCATACGATGGTGTGCGACGAATGAATTAGGATTGACGATGACACTGTTTCTGGAATCGGTAACATATACAGTTACGACGGGCTATCGCACAGTACGACTCGAGGGAACGATGGAACCAACGATGAACCAGATTCATTGTTCTCGTCTTGTTTTGATGACTAGGTTCACGCTTCGACTACAGTCCCGTTGCTCGAATGATGGTCAATTAAAAACACACACGGCAGGTATATACTTAGCATCGTGTTTCCACCACTTCTGTTTCTGCTGCGAAAGTGGAGGTTTATTCTCGCCGGAATAATTAGACAGCGCTGGCTGAACGAGGAGAATTCGTGCGAGGCTCTCTCGCCACTCGCCACCCCGTTTCGCCGAAGGATTTCGCAGCGCCGCGATATCGTCGCCGTCGTTATACTTTCTTTGTTATCGCCGTTAACATTAATGCCTCTTATTAGCAACCGAAAAGCACTCAGCGCCGCTTGGTAAAGAAAACGTCAGACGACCTAATTACTAGAATTATAAAGCACGTAAATAAGCTTACCTCGAGGGTCGGGACAACGCATACGCTCGCGCTAGCCATTCCCTACTAACTTTACCAACTCTCGTGCGAGGGAAATAATTCACGTGATCGGGTACGATTGCTTTATTCTGATAATTTTCTGGCAAGCTTGGACATGTTCAACGACATTTAAACTTAATAATGCGAACGTCGGGTTAGTATCAAGTGCAACGAACGCGTAGAAATTCCATTCGAGTCTTTGGGTTCGTTCGAATTCGTGTTCTCGTTTCGGGATCTCTGTCCAGCGAGACTGGACGTAAATCGCTACTGTGGAGTTACGACTATTTACAGGGGAGTCGACACTAAAAAGAAACAGCTTTCAAGAGAACTCTCAACCACCGATTTCGGGCTTCTCGTCTACACAGAAACGATCTCGGATTAGACGATCTCCCGCGGCGTTAATTCTTTGCAAGTGTTGTTACGCGTGTTTTCGAAAGTGGGCGCTGGATTTTTGCTGATTTTTTTTCAGAATAAACGCATTTATCGCGACGGCAGTCACTCCTCGGCCGGCTCCTCGCTCTCATTCCCTTCCGCCTCCTTCGCTTCGGTTTTTGTCTGATCCTCGTACAGCTCTGGAACACGATCCCTCCATCCCTTGCCTGAAACGTTCAAAAAATCCGAACTGGTTCTTCTGCCATTTGCTAGCCGCGTGTACGTGTCCCAGTCATCTGGTTCTGCCCGACACTGGAGTCTGCCATCGTGTAAAATCTTGCTCTCTTTTTCCGTTTTCGGTTTCACGCCGTATTGTTCGACTGCTCTTTTCTCCGTTCGTGTGCGCGTATCGGGATCGCGGCCGCGCGCAACACGCGATTAAACAAAGAAAAAGAAAGTAATGGAGGAAGAGACGACACGGAAAAAAACCCGACGGTACTGTCTCACACCTTCGTCACTACGTGTTTCATTAGACACAATATGTAACAGAGATGCACAACTACGGACGTACAATAAAGAAACATGAAAATAAAGACTGATAGAGGAGTAGCTGTGTAACGAACGAGGAAAAAAAACACCAAGATATATATATATATAAAGAGCCCAGCACAGCACAACAAAAATCATACAGTGCGAGTCAATGGCAATCCATTCAAAAAAGAGAGGAGAAAAACGTAGAGCAACGAGCGGGGAAGAAAAAAACCAAAAAAAGGTGCACACAACGGCGTCCTATGGCCGCTTTTTATTTTCCAAAATTCGCTTCAAGATATGTTCAGTGGTAACGCGCGAGGAAAGCTGGCGTGGAATAACACCGCGTCAATTTTACTGCCGTATACCGACTACATAGGGCAAATAGAGCGCTGACAATTCGCAAGAATTATTCCCAATTGAACCTTCCTCGCGATTACTCGTTTACTACCATGTGCCTCTAACTACGTGTGTTGTATATTCCGAATTCAGTTGTTCTCCATTAAAAGCACGTGAGTAGGTATGTACGTATCGTTCGTTCGTGTCGTGATCCAGGTGGATTCAACCTGCAGGGGAGACGAGAAATGATCTCGATTCCCCCCTGTGTTCTTCGAAGTCGTTTTCCGTTGTAAAGTGCGTGATCGTCGTTTGTGTCGTCGCGTCGATGTAACCAGATTACTTACAGGCGTTGTCAGCCGCCTGGCGGTTCTTTTTGTAGTAGCTGAGAAAATTAACGTCGTTCTTGATGTCCGATGGGCGGAGATCGGCAAGTTTGAAGTAAGGTCTCCTGACGGACTGTGGATTGCCGGCGACGTATTTCACGCACGCCAGGTTGCCGAAGTTGCCCCTCTCGGGCACCTCGTACCAGGTAATCGGCTCCGGGTCCTTTTTCGCGTTCTGCTTGCCGGATATCAGCCGACGGACGTAATCCCCGCTACGCATACGTTCCGGCACTATTTCTTCCAAGAAGTCGCTAGAAATGAAAAGTCTCGGGTTACACTGGCACTCTGCCCACCGTAGATAGTAATGCTATCTATTAAGCACCGTCCCGTATCGGGTAATTAGGACCGACGGTGGAGTCTTGTTTCTCATAATCGCGCACACGCGTAAGAATATCGGTTCGTTAAGTACCTGGCTACGGCTCGTGGGACGAAGACGTGAACTCGTCGCATAAGGGAGTCCACTCTGGCACGTATTTCCCTCGCCTCGTCGTCGAAGTACTGCGAAGAGAGACACGTAAAATACACATCGTTACGTGACGCGCTCTCTTGCGAGAGGAATTAGTGTTTACTATGGTTCGCCGTTACTCGATTAGTCCTGCTAACTGTGAAACCGAATTCGCCAGATTAGCTACCTAAATGATAGGTGGTGAGAGACGCGACAGTGCTAACGAAACGATCGAGAAGTTGGAGCAGCTGCGTCCGGTGCTCGAGTCAAGTGCGATTCGCCGTTAAACGGTTATTGATATCGAAAAGACGACGCGATTCCGCTGTAAGAGGATGCCAGATGCCGTTGAAATGGTTGGTGATGAGGTGACGGAGAGGTGCGAGCGGCTAAGGTGATCGCACGGTGGACGATGATGCCCGATGATGACACGGGGGTGATGACTCGATCGCTCTTGTGTTAAATGAATATTTCTCCGACGCATTTTCATCCACGATGGACGTGGCAGACTTACGATGTGGTCCCTGGACTGAAGATACTTCTCCAAGTAGGACTCGGACGACGGCCTGACCAGGTTACGTATCCTCCTTAGCTCGGCTGCGATGATGCTGGGTCGTACGCGCGCATGAACTCTTATCGGTATCACGTCACCGCCATGGTACACCGTATGGTACGGCATGTGGATTACAGTGACGAGCCTTTTGTGCGCCACGTATGGCATGCGGGGAATACCCCTCAACTGGAGGCACGAACTCTGCTTTACTAATTCGTCGAGGCTAGTCGTTACGTTCCCAGCAGGCAATCAGCGTAAGAAAAGCGTGCGATAGCGTGGCGAATGCCCTCTTTCTCTCTCCCTCTCACTTTCCTTTCTACGATACCGCCGACGGGATCGATCGTGATCGTGTCCGGTAGCTTGAGTGGTCAGTAGCAGGCGGTCATTCGTTCCGAAGCGTGACGACGATGGTTACGGTTAAGAAGAAGACGATCGAGGCACTTTCACGTTTTTACTCAGCTGTGATAAGAATGAGTAGCGGCGGATGAGTACGGGTTACGAGTGCGCTAGAGTTGTGGCGATCGATGAGGATGATTCGTTTGCTGCGCGAACGTTCTGGAATGATTGCGGATGGAACAAGCCGAAAAGCGTCGTTAAGCAGTGTACACGTAAAGCAGACGTATTATCTGTCGAGCGGGTGCGTGTTGAGAAAAGGAAAGAGAAGAAAGCTGATAGATACGAATGAAAATGCGGCTATTTCCCTCGGAAATTGCAGGGCCGCTATCAAAATCCGCGATCGCACTTGTTGCGGTTAGAGGCAGTGAGCGGCGAGCGTTTCGCGAGCGAGCTACATTCCCGTTTGGCCATCGTAAACTCGGCGATACTTACCTGGAGGATCGTGGAGAGCGGTAAGGTGATCGGTCGATCCTGCGGTCCCGCTTTCGTCGTATTTACAGGGGGGTGGATATTTTTTGTGCGATTCGTTTAATCGATTTTCGGCGATATTCGGCGAAATCCGGCGGCGGCAGGGGACGAGGAGTCACATGGGAAGCAGAATAAATAGAAAGAAGAAGAACAACAGCCGGTTAGTAAATTTGGCGATACAGTATCACGTTTCGGCACTTCTCTTTTTTTTTTCCTTTTTCCTTTCGTTTATTTGTTCGTTGGTATTTTTTTTTTCTTTGCGCACGTGTCTGTCGTGAAATGGCGATTATCGGTCCCGTGCTCTCGACATGTCGGGGTAATCAGAAAACGGGTTTGTACCTCCGACGAATGAATTCTCCGTGTTTCGCGAGCAAAGCATTTGGCCAATTGTCGCGTTGTGTGTCTAACGAGATTACGATGAGTTCGGGTTAGTTACGGTTAGTTTAGTACAGATTGCTCCCCATCGACGGCGAAGATCCAAGTACGAGGCACGAAAGCGAGCGAGTCGCAGGAGAAACTCATAGCTCGGCTTTGGCGACATCAGGTGGTAACGGTTTGTTTGGCTCGTTGAAATGAATTTGTACAGAGATCGTTACGCGTTCCTTTTAATTCACACTTGCACTCTACATTAGAGAAAACGAAACTATGCTTGCACGTATACAAAGTGTTCGCTCCACTATGCGAAAGCAACAAAACACTCCCACACGTATAATCCATAAACGGAAAGAGACGAATTACAAAAGATGTTCTACATCGGGTGCATCGAAGAAACTCGAATGGAAAGCTGTGAGACGCGTCTTCGTTGTGGCAACTGGCGACGGAGAACAAAACATCGCTACGACATTCAGCGCACCATGTACACAGGTATACAGTAAAGTCTCGTTAGCCGCTCGTTGGTCGGGACCGGCGTTGAGCCCTTATCGTGAACGGAGCCTTAATTCCGAGAGTGAGTTTCTCGCTTCTTTCTGGCCGAAGGGGGGAGCGAGATGGAGCGCTTTGCGTGCGCGGCGGGTGTGCGCGATGGTCGCAAGCGGTTAGTGTGAGCATGGGAACCGCTTCACTGTAATAAGCACTAGCGACCATCGCGCAAAGAACGGAGTGTCAGGCGTCCGAAAGACGGAGCGAGACGAAATATCAACGCGTCGTCTGCCTAAGGTCGTGTTCAGATTTATTGGCCGGTGAGTTTCGTGAGGGGTATTCTCCCACCACCCGCTGTTTGCCTCGGTGCTCCTTTTCTCTAGCTTCTCGCCAAGAACCTAAGCAACTTCAACTGACAATCCACGATCGTCAGGTGGTGGTGGCTCATTTCTCCTCGCGCGCTGCTTGCAAAACCGAACTCACCGGCCAATATATCTGAACACGACCTTAGTACTGTCCTCGCTCGCTCTCAGTGCCTTCGCTCGCTCTCGCTCTCGCCTTCGCCGGGCAAGAGTAAGACAGAAGTGGTGGGGGTACCCACAAGCCCGTATCGTGTACACCAAACCGAGCCCGTAACGAGACTTTACTGTAATCACTATCGGTTACGGTTCCGTGCCGTTTAAGTTGTTAAATGTGTTCAGCCATTAATGGTACCCAACGATTAGCGAGACTAACTTCAAAACGACTAAATGCAGCTATAGGCTTCGTCTTCGGTAAGATACGTGTTACGAATAATACGTAGCGACAATTCGGATAACAGATGAGAAAAACCTGAGCCGCCTTCCTGCCCATCGGACATACAATACACACTGGAAGATACAAAGGACGCGACTGACAGAACTCCAATTCTGGTGACGAGCAGCATGAGACAGGAAGGCGGTGCTTTCGTTCCACCGAAATCGACGTCCACGAGAGTAACTGGTTGAAACTGCAGAGATGGGCAAAAAATTATTTGAAATAAAAACTTGTGTACGAAATTTTTATTTAAAATAATCTTTTACCCATCTCTGATTAAAAGTGCGTATCAGGTATTCGCCGATGTGATCGGCGAACGAGAGACTGGGACGTCGAGATCGGTGAAACGAAAGTGTCGGGGGTTAGGGGGTCGGCGGAGTCTTAAACGCGGTAGGAGTAATGGCGGTAGGTGGTGCCGCCAGGTAAACGACCGGAAGTGTGGGAGTCGTAAGAGGAATGATAGCTTCCAGGACCGCCGCCGGTCGATGTCCTAGACGACCTCTCGGTCGAGTACGATCCATACGGTCCACTCTGCCTCTTCACCACGTTCTCTTCGCTGTAGCTAGTCTTCTGCGGACGACGGCTGTACGGATCCGTGGAGGAGGAACTCGACGCGCTGGTGTTGGTGTAGGCATAGCTGTAATGCTCTTGGGCAGCCCTCACCCCGACTTCCGGATAGTCACGGACCACGTAATGCCGAGGCGTCTATAGATTCGGGTTACACAAGGTCAACAATCTGGAGAACAGGCTTTTCCGGAGAACAGAACGCCACTCGCCACTACCCCTCGTTCTCGACTTCTCGTCCCGGCCCTCCCCCTTCGTGCTTCGCCTTCCGACCAACATTGGCCACGTCGACGGAAACGCGAAGAACGAAACTTCCAAGCATACGAGATTTTGCAATTTGCCCCGCCTCGAACCACGCGCGCGCGCGGCCCCGCTATATTCGAAGCTGGTCTTCCGTTTGGCTCTGTTCTCCGTTTCGGAATAACGTGTGCTGGGGAAGAGGACATCGTGTGCCACGAAATAATTGGAACGGGGGAATAATACGGCGCGGCGCTTCGAATCTATCCGCAGGACCGTAGGATGTTGGTTGATACGAGACTCGAGAAGGTGACGCGACGCGACCCTCGTTACCCAAACAACTCTGTAGGTACGTACATGTTAGGTATCTAGACGAAGCGTTGGGGGATCGTTGAAAGGAGGATGAGAAGATTAGGCGGGGTTAAATATGAGAGTACAACGGTGAGTAGTTTATTCGTGTTACAACGCGGAAAAAGAACAGGGTAAGAGGGTCGAGATAAGGCGGTTCGCGATAATATGCGATCTATCTGTAGACACACAACGTGCGGGCCAATTATAAACGTGGAGCGGTACACGTATGCATTAATAATGTCTCCTTGCCGAGATATTCAGGACACTCGGAGTGCAACGTTGAGCAACTGAACTCGCCCTTGCCAAGAAACACATGGATTACGTTACGCGAAAGTGTGTACGTTATGTTCGTGTTCTTTGATCGTATTCTAGACTTCTCGCACTAGTTGGGTGCAGCTCGGTGTCTCGTTTCTACGTCCGTCTCGTTTCCCTCCTAGAACCTTCGTCCGGAGCCTCTTTCGATTACGCTCGATCTACGCTCGATCTACGCTCGATCTACGCTCGATTAATCTTCACCAAGACTCGCCTTCCTACTATCGTTGGCGCATAGATACACATTTCACAGATACCAGTCACGTCACGGTGCAAATAGACTCGACCGAATCTCTTTCTTTTTTTACACCACAGATATAATAGGTTAGCCGATGATCGTTATAGAACCGAGTGTTGTCGGCCACCACTGCCTACCCTAGCCGTTCGCGTGCACGCTTGGGAACGGATCCAGTAAACACGCTCTTCAAAATCGAGGTACTTTATTCGTCTGACGTGCGTACAAAGGTAATTAAAAATAAACCAACGATGCCACCGGTTATGGGTCGAGAGCACTGCTGGCTACATGGAGAACACTGAATCTGTCGTCTGCTAAAAACAGAGCATGCAGATATTAGGTCTGGCACGAGCGGAGGGAACCTAAGGGCTAAAAGCGTCCTGCGCGGCTATTGTCAGCACTATCGATTATGGAATTCCAATTTTACCCGTAACGACGCTGCTTTCAAAAAATTCCCAGACAAAATCCATAGTTCGGCGAGCCGATGTGCACGTAACACGAGATATGCTTATCTAAAGGACCAAGGTACATCTAAAAGCGGCGCAAAACGGCAACCCTAACGTCCGCCTAACGTCAAAGTACATGTATCGTACATTCCCCAACGCGCGAAATGGTACCTCGTTCGGTAACCGACTAATCTCTACGAAGCAAGGTATGAAAATATCTTCCAGTTTCAAAATGATGTTTCCCAGAAAATGAAAAAAAAAAACGGAATCTTCCGGCGGAAGTGTCGTTCGTTTGCGAGACGCCTCTAGAATCGGTACCACGATGGCGTTTGGAGTGCCATTAATATCTTGGTGCGACCGCTGGCTGGAGTGGTGGCGTGTCTTGCAGCGCCTGGTTGCCTGGAGAGTATTCCCTTCTCGAACACGTGACCCTTGGTGGCCAGCTCGGTGGCCGCGTCCAAGCTGACCTTCGATACCGCCCCGCCGTCCACCAGCTGCCGCTTGTGCTGCTCTTTCGCTGGATTCTTGCCGCGCACGACGCCCTCCTTGTCCTTCAAGGTGACGTATTGGTAGAATTCCTTCTTCGGATCCTGTCTCTTACGACCCCAAACGGTGAACGGGTCCGGTACCAGGGATGGCCGCGGAACGAACGGTACCTTGTCCCAGGGGAAGTAGTCCTGCTTCTGTAAATTTCATCCAGCGTTCGCGACGCTGTTAGCTTCCGTCCGGCTAGCTTCCTCCTTCGTACCTCGGGTCCTCTCTCTTTCCCAAGCCCCGACCAGGGAGGGGACTTTGTTCCTTTCGACGTCTTCACTTCCACACCGATCCTCCGCGTTACCGCCGACGCGAACATCGATCGACATGCTATCGAATCATGCGGCCCGTCTCGAACGTTACAAAACCAAGGTTCGCTTATGGCTCGACAAGTCTTATAACTCGCAGCCGTTTCTCTTGAGGTGGTTTACGTGGCCCCGGGAGCCGCGCCGCGTCGCCTTCGAGTATTACTTTCCGCCCCATCTTGCGCGGCGTTTAAGAGACTCTAGAAATACGCCGTTTGGTGGTTCGAATAACTATGCAGAAAAAATCCGTGGATGCTGTCTCTCTTCTCTCCCCCGCGATCAGTGTTGACGCGACGCGAGCCTGCTTCGTGCCAGTCACGGTACGCGTCTCTTATCCTCGCGCAAAAATAGCCCGAAGCAATGTGAATGGTACACGGAGGAACGGAACACCCGCGGCCTTATATTCGCCCCCGTGCATTCCGAATCGCTGCTCGAGATTTCCGCGGCAGGCATGCCTTACGCGATTCCCAAGATTAGCAATTGTATCGGACGATCCGGTGCTGTGAATCATTCGCGTGCAAAATTTCCCTTCCTTCGGCTCCCTCGATTCTTTGCGCAACACCGCGATCGGCACACCCTCGCCGCAACATTTCCGGCTTCGCTGAATAAGCTTTCTGTAAAATTGCCACGGAATGACAGGGGTGGTCCGATGGTCCTTCGCGTGGGTCGACTCGCAGCAGCAGCCAAACATTCAACGGTATATACGTCGGGATCTAATTATAACTCGAAGAATCGAGAACTCTCTTTCTCCGCTTCGTTGGACCAGCGATATTTTAATAAAGGCGACTCGAAGCTTCTCGTTAATCCAGATTATTTCCGACGGAAATTTACGCCCGTCGATGCGACCCCGGGCGAGCGAAAGGGGATGGGGCGCGCGCCCCCGCGGCACGGGGTTGCTAGCGTAAATATGGCTAGCAGAAATCACATATGAATTTCCGTGACGAATTCTAGCGGCCGTGGTGGGAGTCCACGTCGCTGGTACGTCGTGAGTCTAAATTAGGGCAGAGTAACGCAACACCGACGCTCCGATCCCCTCTACCCAAACGGAGAAAGACGAGAAATGTCTTAATAACACCACCAACTACGATCTGGAAGACGCTTCCTCGTGTCCCGATTCGGCCAATCTCTGTCCCTCGAATCGCTCAAGATGCCCGAGGTAGACACTTGGACGAGGATCTTCCTGGCATAGTTAGAATCACTGAGGTGTTAGGTATTTGGGTCAGCTTTTAGCGGCACCATTGATCCACGATCGACATTGGGGCGGCGGGATTATCCGAGCTGTCAAAACACACGTCCCCGAGCAAAATCTCGCCGAGAAGTTCTCCCCCTTTTCCTCGGCAAGCAGGCTAATAAACAATAGCTGCTAGGCGACGAGTCTGTCTTTAAAAACCATCCCTTTCTCTGCTAACCGTGAAAGGACCGCGCCACTTGCTCTCCGCTCTTTGGAACAATCAGATACTTCTTCAAACAGTTCCTCCGCAATTCCTTCGGCTACACTCTACATTCTCAAATACGGCCTGCTAGATCCCGTGGCAGACTCGCCGACCAAATTCATTTTCCTGCTCACAGACCCGAGAGTCGCCGGGTCGTACGGCTATCTAAGTTTAACACAACGGAGTCCCGGAAAATGGCTGCAATGCTATGAATAGTCTTTCCTCCGACTCCCTTGCTCTCATACCACTATTTATAACAATTTCCAATTTTTCGTTCGTCCACAGGGACGAGCGGCGTGACCTAAAGCGCAACTTCCAACCTTCGGATCGCGATCTCGACGGTCTCGAGAATTACAAATAGAGAAATTGATAGTCGCGTTAACTCGCGTCGCAGAGAACAGTATCATAAGCAAAAGTATGTTTACACCCTTTACTTTATCCCATTCTGTTATCCTTCTCTAAAACAGCTACTGCCCATTCAAAACGCTCAACTTAATGTTTACATAATTAACACAAAAAGGGTGAAGAAAAAAAGAAACGTACAGCTGAGAAAACCCCGGGTATTTCAGGGTACGTGTGGCGTGTACATACAAAACAGGTTCAAAGACGGACACAGTGAGGGTGTTTGTTGACAGCAAGTCACGAAACCCCTGCCAGGGTGCCTTCTCGTCCGTCTAATTCGACGGATAACTCGCAATGAGAGCTTGTTTGGTGCAGGTGCAAATGAATTCCGTAAACTGGAGGTTGGTGACTGTGCGATCACACGCATAGGTGCTTCTAATTAAACGTTCGGCTCATACTCGGCTCGCGCTGTTAATTGCGCACGTTAACCGAAATATAGCCGGCATTGAAGTCGCCGGATCTGTCGTGTAATTGTATTCGTAGTGAATTTCCGTTTGGCTACCGGGAGACACCGAGTGCACGTATTCGAGGTCGGGAGAAAGTAGTAAACAGTAAGAATAGTGGCGACAGTAGTAGCAACAAGTAATACAGTGGTCGGAATACAGTGTGGAAGTAGAGACTTCGAAATTGCATCGAACTCGATCCGCCGACAGTAACAACGATCCATTCGTTCAAAGCGGGCGCTTGTTGTTCTGTTTCCGTGGTCCATGTTGTGGCTGTCGTTGATCGATTTCGTGAACGAACGGGGGTGATGAAGGCGTTTCGTTCTTTCGATCGGCCAGAAATCAACGTTTCGCCGTTTCGTCTAAGGTGGGTGGCTATATTTGCATCGAGCGGAGCATGTGGCCTGCCGTTACCAAAGTTATAACGCAGCATAGGCGCAGCCGGATCGTATGCGATCGGCCGCGATCGGTCGAAACGTTGACTCGGGATCGGGTAAAATCACAAGAGGGGTGGCTCAGTGAAAGTGTTTCCGTGTCACACGGGGCTCTTACTCGACGTTAGTGCCATCCAGCAAAACATTATTAAGACATACTTCATCCCGCTTTCTCGGCAATCCCATGTATACTGACCGTGACGCTGTAGGACGAGACGAGGGGCCGTGTATAGGGCCGTCGGGTCGTGTAGAAGTCGCTCTCGTAAACCATTTTGTCGCTCTGACTTGCTTCTTCTTCTTCTCGGCTGAAAGTGTTCGCTCGTTCGTCGGTGCTATTGCTCTCCAGCTATCGTCGGTAATCGACAATGCGAGGATCTGTCGTAACGGTAAACGTGCGCACCAAAGGGTAGGAGATCCGCAACTGCGGCCGCGATGGAGGTTCGTACGGTTCTGCCCGTTCGCCGAAACTCTTCTTCTGCCTCTCGCCGCGGTCACTTCACCCCACCTCGCTCTGTCTTTTTCTTTTCGTCGGCTTACGCGCGGGAAACCGACACGCCTAGCGCGTGTAGTCTCTCCCCCGACAACACTCTCAGCAGTCACCAGTTTAATTGCGCCACTTTCAGCACACGGCCTGATGCATCGAAAGAAATAGATTCGTGTTAAGGTTGCAATCGGCCACCCTCTTTCGTCGCCCTCCCACGCCCTCGTCCTCGCCCTCGCCTGCGATTCACGGCCCCTTCTTTTTTCTTGTATACATACATGTGTTCAGGGACCTTTGCGAATTCGTTGCCCGACACTTCTCCCCGTCGATCGCTAAAACTTGAATAAACTAATAAACCGACGCCCTCGTGATCCATGGATAAAAATGTATCGGCAGCTGTCGACGTAATGTATTCTGCCTTTTCGTTTCATTTTCTTAAGCGGCGCGCCGTAACGCCGTGAGTTTCGTGGAAAAAGAATCGTGTCAAGGTGCTGGAGGATGCCTCGGGCAGATTCTTCAGGGGAGAATTATCACGGGCTGCGATTGGTTCTTATTTTTGTGCCCATTGCTCGAGTTATCGTGACGCACAAAGCAATTTGATGCATCGGAGAAAGATCCCGACAAAAGTATTGCGTTACCGTTAGTATCGACTAGCGCTATGTTTCTCCAATTATAAAATAATAGACGGGATTCTTGATTACAACTATATTACATCAGATGTTACACTGGCAATTCTCCAGTAATTTCCACCAAGTTCTACGATTGGATCTAATTCTAGATCTCTCTTACAAAAGCGTTAACAATCTGGCGCAAATTGTTAAATTCTTTCTCTGCGACAATTACCGCGTATCTTTCCATTGAGATTTCAAGTGTTAGGAGAAATTGATCTAATGCCAGCGCGAATACCTCGACGTCTGCGCAATTCCTCCAAGTTTAATTCCGTTTTTAAATAACTGAACGTTGGTTGTTGCTGTTAATTTTGAAATTCAATATTCACGTCGCACGCGCAACGCCTCAGAAACATTGTCTTCCTTTTACAAAGCAAGCGGCAATAACTTGAACGGACTTTTTGTACTCTGCCAAATAGAGAGCTATAAATCTCTGGGGAAATGGAGCGCAATCTATTCGCGTCGTTCAAAGTAGTAACGAGGAATGGAGAGCTATTAGAAATACATTTGTTCTGTGATATATTAGCCAATCAATTGATTATCACTGTCGCCGTGAACTACGAATGCGAGGATTATTCTAAAGAAGGTCTTCGAGACTGTTACTCTCTGTTAAATGGAAAATTGCGAATATAAATTTTCAACGCACCCCACCTGTTCTTAGAAATCGATGTTTTCAGAAATAATATAAACAGCTCGTTTATGTTTGGACAGTAAATCAACGGTAATATTGCGTGCGACACGGAAACGAAGGATAACATTTGGAATATCAATACTATGGCAAATAATTTTCATTATACATATGCTGACACAGGTGAGGTGTAGGATAGTCTCAACATTTTATGGGAGTCCGTGTTACACGAACTGAAATATCCACTTTACGAGGATTCAATATAGAGTCTACGGTGAACAACTCTGGCAACTATACACAACTGTATTAATAGAAACATTAATTATTACACTCAACTTAATTATAATAGAAAACCCGGTGAAGTCAGTAAAAGTGTTTTCCTCTATCGGATTATTCCCAGAATAGTTCGAGGTACTACTCACGCTCTAATGCACGTACAGCGACCACGTAGTCTCTACGCTATTCCTACGTTATTGCCACGCAAGGCAACTAGTTCTTAATTTGAGAGCTCTTCGCGAGTGTGAATTGTAAACTCCAGAGGGTAGAGTGTGAGGTGTGGATAGTGAAGTATGAATTGCAATCTGTGATATGGGGGTAGCGTGTGATAGAATGCTACGAATGTAGAGCTAAAACGGTGTGGGAATAATGTGGGAACTGCGTGAGTGCAGCGTGGGTGTATTATGCGACTATTCTAGGAATGGTAGAAACGTCCTGTCGATTTAACCCGATTTATTTCAGGGCAGAATTTCCTGGAGAAAGTAGAGCCTACCCACGTATACCTTGAGTCACGATGAGTTATTTCAGAGGACCAACATTTTAACCACATACACCCGGGAAATAAGCCGCATCTTCGTAGACGTCTTAAAATTAGAAAGAAAGTGAAATGTGCCAATAACTTGTAGCAGTGTGGTTGGAAGACCCCTAGATAGGAGCCACCTTCTCAATCGTGTATATACGGTTGCCTGAAACGATTTATCGGGGGTCGCTGAGTGCCACGAGGGAAAGAACACTTTTTACTTTATCGACTTTAATGGCTTTCCAGTTATTACCGACTTCTCGTATTCAGTATAGTTCTCATAATCGCCGTTGTTTGACGTAGAGCGCGCGGAAGGACCATCGAGTTTTTTTTAAATCGATATTTCCTTTCGTGGGGCACGAATTCCCATTAGACGTTAGATCTATCTATCACAGACGAGATGTAGGATCTATCGTCTTATCGAGTCCTATGCCAAATATTTACATTTGTGGCACAGTAACGTTAACCATGTTTGAGATTCAAATTTTGGTACAGATTCGATGGAGAGGGAAGGAAGGGTCTAGCCGTCTGTGGATAATGTAGATTAAGAGGTAGCTCTAAATGCTTCGAGCTGTCATCGTAGATAGTGTAGAAAAATTACGGGTACGGCTGTTGCTTTTCGCTAACAGTTTCACAAACTATTCACGCGTCGGAGGAAAGTTTTCTCATCGTCAGATCGGACGCCGCAGGAGCGAATCAGTCGTTGTATCTGAGAAAGATCGCTGCGACTTTAGAAGCGTGCATCAATCGAAGAGACAAAAGCCACGAGTTGGGACTGTCACTCCCGGGACAGTAAACAGAAAGTGACTTCGTCCTTCGATTGCTCGAACCTTTATAATGTCCGTGACTGATGAAAGAATTCAAGAATTAAATAGATGCTTCTTGGAGTTTATGAGCAAAAGCGAGAATGCAGACACCGCGACGAAAGAGATTTACGACGATCTCCTTGACGAGGTCTTAATGGGATTTGTGTTCGATGTACACCGAACTACAAAGACTGGCAGCTCGGATGTCGAGGAGGGCATACCCGATGACGAATCGTATGCCATCGTAGGTGAGTAGACAGATCATTTTAAAACATCCTGACAAACTGAATTACATTACTCAGGTTATGTTTATTTACTATTTCCTCCGCAAACGGGAGAAGTTATCGCGCGTAAATATGTGCGGATGCATCCCCTTTCACAGAGTTTACCCCAGTGTAACATCTTTCATAGATTCCCCAGGATTGGATGTCTTCGGTCAGCACCCTGTGAAAAAATCTCAAGAATGCAACTGCCCGAATTGCGACAGAGGAGTGGCAGCGTGTCGCTTTGCTACACACTTAGAGAAGTGCATGGGCATGGGAAGAAACAGTTCACGAATCGCATCGAGACGCATAGCCAACAATTCAAAGGATCTGAGCAATTTCACTGGGGTTATAAGCGACGACGACGACGACGTCGACTGGAGCTTAAACAACGATAAGCGTAAACGCAGGAAGGACCGCAACGGTATAAAGAGGACAAAGCAACAGAAGAATAGTCAGAGAAACGGGGATAGCATGAACGAACACATTCACAGCAGCAATGAGAACTCCCCGTCGAATTACGAAAACATGTCCTTGGAAGACAAAAGAATTCTGTTGACTCAAATCTGCGGAGTGATATCGGAACATACTAAAAAATTGTGTACAAGGTCCATGCGCTGTCCGCAACACACAGAGGATCAGAGAAAGGAGATGAGAGCAAACTTGGAGTCCGGTGGCAACGCTCAAACCGGTCAAGATAATCTCCACGTAGACGTAGATACCTACGAAGAGGGGGACGGACAGAATTTGAGAGAAGCTTTGGCACGTTGGGACCGCGAAGGCTCGAGTCACTCGAGCCCGGCGGACTCGACGTCTACGACATCGACGTCTTCGATAAGCAGGAAGCGGGAGACGAAAACAAAAGGCAAAGGGAAAGGCTCGAAACGCGACCGTGGCTCTCCCATTTCGCAGGGCGACTAAGACAGTGTATCTAATTTATTTTCTAGTGATAAAAACTGTTTAACAGGGAAAATTATGTAATAATAATGTTCCTATTCATTGTACAAAGCTTCCAGAATACATTACTCGACACGAAAAGCAGCTGCAACAATTATATATCTTCGAAATTGCTTTTAAGTAGCTGCAAAATAAGGGAAATTGATTGTTCATTTTTCTGAAATATGAGAATTTAAATATGTATAAATTATCATATGTATATCCAGCGTAAACTGTTTCATCTTCGCAAGAGGCGCTCCGCTCGAGCTCAATGGTTCGCTCTACTTCATATACGCGTTTAGTTCGTGGTTAGCCGTTAGAGGGCGCCATTTATTTTCTTTCCTTGTCGGACGACACTTTACCGCTCTTGACGCAACTCCAGGGTATCGTATACGTGTGTGTACAATTGTAAGAAAACAGAGTGAAAGGTGTTTGATGCGAAACTCTACGAAATAAAGATGATAAATGTACAAATCAGCACTGCTTCGGGAGCAAAACCAATCCTTACCATTGACACACCGCTTAAAGTTCAGGAGTTCCACGATCGAATCGAAGAATTAACTGTAAGTACTTAACTCGGTGGATCTAACCTTGGAACGTTGCATTTATTTAAGGTCAATTCAAACGATCTCTCTTGTAGAATATCTCCCAGGAGAACTATTACATTGTGCACAATGGAAAACTCGCGGACGAAAGTGACACTTTCCACGGCGGCTACGTTTCCCTTGTTCCGCGATTACTCGGCGGAAAAGGAGGCTTCGGCTCCATGCTACGAGCAATCGGTGCGCAGATTGAGAAGACAACAAATCGCGAGGCTTGCAGAGACTTGAGCGGACGTAGGCTTCGCGACATCAATGAGGAGAAAAGGTTGAAGGCGTGGATCGAAAGACAAGGGAAACGGGAAGAAGAGGCAGCCGAGCGCAAGAAAAAGAAGTTGGAGAGACTGTGCGCCGAACCCCGACACGAGTTTAAAGATCACAGCTACGAACGCGAGAGGTCGACTCTAACGGAGAAAGTTGGAGATGCAGTGGAGGAGGGCTTCAAAGCGGCTGGAATGTCTGGAGTTAAGAGAAAGCACGTGGACGAAGTTATGCCAAATAGGAAGAAGACATTGTTAGACCTCGATATTGACTCGGATGAACTGGACAGTTCCGAGGACAGCGAAGAAGATGCAATTAAGCCTAAAAAAATTAATATAGATGACGAACAGATATCGCACGATAGTGGACATTCCAGCGATGAAACGGGGAAGGTTAATAAAAATAGTAATGATACGGAGAGCGAATATTCAGAGGCTAGTTCCGACAAGCATATTAGCAATGAAAATTTAGATTGTAAGGACAAGACAAAAGAAGACTGCGTTGTGGCTGATAGTGTAAAATCTATGGATGAATGCATTAAACGTTCTGATTAGAAGAGTTACAACCCATATAATCAGTTTTTATCATTTTACATTTATTATATGTTTGGAGTTTGTACATTACGTTTCGCATCAAGTATTAATTTCATAACATATGTTCAGGTTTTATGTTTTAAAGGTACTGCTGTACCAGTATTCACCGAATAAAATATTAAATAGTCATTGTCTCATCCGAAATTTGAAAATTATTATAAAATATCAAATGCCATTATTTATGCTACATTATTAAAGAATGTAGTTCGATATGATCACTAAATCGATATAGGACAATCTAGTTGGTGTCGTAAAACCTTTATGTAATGCCTCAATATAATCTCCATGCAACTAACTCATTAGTAAGTTTAACACCTATTGTAAATAAGACTAACGACGTAATAATCGATTTCAAAAAGTCTTTTACAAATAACTGCTTGTACTTGCATTGATTTGCCCATGCATAAAGATGTTCCATGTATTTCGAACTAACTGCATGCAGGGGATCATTTTTTGTGTATTTCTTTTGAACTTGCGTATCCACCAAGTGTGTTAAAGCTCCCAGGCATATGTAATAGCAAGTTTTACGGCATTTTTTACGTGACGCGAGCTGAAAAAGTTATATGTATATGTTTATCGAACTGTATAAAAATATAATCAAAGAGACAATGGAATCTGCAACCGAATCTCACATTCTTACAAATTTGGTCCCTTTTAGTAGACGGCGCGGTGGTCAATGCAGATGCCGAAGATGTACAGGTATCGTACTCCACGGCCATTTTTTCTCCGCGGAGTACAAACCGGATAAGTGAAATTTTTCGATTCCTTTTACATGATGACGTTCACAGATTTATGTTCAAACAAAACCGAAGAATATCGAAACTGATATTCTTTTGTTCGATATAAGACACGATTGAGCGGTTTGCTACGTGATTAAAACTTTCATATGTGTTGTCTTTTAGTCTTTTGGAGATTAGATGGAATTATTATTTATTAAAAAATATTTTAATAAATAATAATTGGAGTCTGCAGTATGATCCAAAATGTGCTATTCTTCGTGGCCAAACCGGATAATATATTAGTTTTCGCCGCAAATTCCCAAATGTGCTATTCTTCGCGGCAACCCAAATCTGCTAATATTCGCCAGAAACGATGGAACGTGCTTCTTTTCGTGGCAAACCGAAACGTGCTACATTTCGTAAGAAAATTGAAATGTGCTACTTTTCGTAACGCACGTGGCTATAATGAAGGCAAGTGGAGAAAAGAAAAAAGAGAAGACTCAATTCGGCTGCTGATCAGATCGGAATAACTACAATACCCACTAAGAAAGGGCATTTCACCGCTGCAGCTGGTTGGTATCATCGGTGGAATCGAGATGCTCATCTCCCCCAAGGTCGCACGCAGAAATTCTGTTGCTGACGGCTATTAATGAAAGTGGACAGTTACGTCCTACGAATTCTTCATACCAAATATCTATTAAAAGCTCATTAAGACCCTGAAGAAGTCGAAAGCAATAAAAGCATAAATCATTGCTGATTTCGCATACTGGTTCTTCCATCAACATACATAGTACACACTAAATGTACAAGGAAAACTCGTGTTCTGTTCCTGAGAATCGTGTCTGTTCCCGCGATGTAATCAAGATGAAATACTCATGGGGAACTAGGGGTGTTCCCACTCGATCGTGTAGCACGCAAGCGAAAGAGAGCAGTATGCGTAAAAACGTTTGCGCTGACCTTCCCTTCATCTCGATTACATCGATGACATTTAAATTGATGGGTGCCGAAAAGTCTCGGAACAGTTCAGGCTTTACGATAGAAGGAACATCTTTTACAAGAGGGAAAACTTATTTTTACGAATAATCGCAGGCCGGTCAGTCAATCGAAAGAGAGTTAAATAGTGGGGGAACCAGTTGGTCCTGACTCCGGTCGTTCTATCATCGGCGGTCTCAGATGACCCCCTGATCTTTGACACAGTGGCCATAGTATCCGCCGGCGCGTCAAATTAATATACGCCGCATCCACGTCGATCCGCAGAACTTTAGTGAGAGTCGAGAATTCTTTTCGATTTTCAAAGACAGTTGACGCTTTTCGTGTTAAGTGACGCGTCAAACGGAAGAATGCTTAAATTGTTTATTTTGAGTGTCTTTCTTCAGACGTTGAAATTAATTTCCATCAGTGCCCGTAAGTAAAGTTAATTGCCTGAATTATCCTCATCCTAATGACTGGCGTACATATTTCCTTGGGCGAACACAATTCTATGTAAAGAAATAGCGCATGTCAAAGAGTGCACATTCGAGTAACGAACACAGCTTTATTTGCTAGCTGCATTACGAAACGACGCGACGGGAAGAACCGTCCGCCGTATCAAAGCAGTCACCTGAAAGAATGCGACGGAGATTACTAAGGTCGAAGCCAAATATATTGGCCGATGAATTCAGATTCGGGAACAGCGATCGAGGAGAAATCAGTAGACTGCGGATGTTCATGCAAATGCATATTTTTATAGGCAAAAAATAAAGTAATGGGACTATAGTCGTGTTCAGATTTATTGGCCGGTGAGTTCGGTTTCTCGAGCAGCGCGCGAGGAGAAATCAGCCACTACCACCTGACGATCGTGGATTGGCAGTCGAAGTTGCGGGACCCCGAAGGGTATGGTGGGGTAAGGGGAACGGTGCTCGACTCCGCCTCAACGATGCCGTGTGGCTGTTGTTTATTCATAGCGTAATAGTAGTGTGCGTTACGAATCGTATTGGCTACGCATAGCCAATACGAGACGAAGCTACGGCAGAATCCCGTTAGCCGCTGGCCAACCTTAATTCCGAGTATGAGTTTCTCGCTTCTTTCTGGCCGAAGGGGGGAGCGAGATTGAACGCTTTGCAAACCGGTTTTCCAGTGCTCAGGAAACCGTACGACGGCCAGGCGTAGCCCGAGAGAGAGCGAGAACGTAGATAAAAGGAGCACCGAGGCAGGCAAACGGTGTGGTGGGAGAATACCCCTCACGAAACTCACCGGCCAATAAAGCTGAACACGACTTTAAGTAGTAAAATATGCGAAACTGTTGATTTGTGAGAATCTTGTACATTCAAGGCCACCGCGCCCTATGGGATGCTCAACCGGACAGCAATTAGCATTATTTTTTTATACGGTGGAATATGACTTTTTCTTTTCAGAATACGCATCGAATTGTGTGACACCCAATGGCGCATCTGGCACGTGCATTGGAATACGATTATGTCCACCTTTGCTGAACCTGCTTCAGACTGCATCTGACGATCCACAAGCAGTAGATATTTTGAGAAGATCACATTGTGGTTTCGAGGATACGGACCCGCGAGTCTGTTGCCCAATACAGAATCCTGAACCCAATATCCCATCACGTGACAAACTTCCATTTACAAGCAATCCGAGACCAACTCCAAGCATCGAGGAGCCAACCACCGCAGACCAAAACGATGCAAACTTAGAGTACGATCTGTCCAGTAATCCTTTGCTTCCCACCGATTGCGGTAAAGAGTTGACCCAGAGGATCTTCGGCGGTGAGAAAACGGACCTGGACGAGTTTCCGTGGATGGCGTTGTTGGAATACGCTACACGTTAGTGCCCGAAATTCTCCGAGGAGCTAAGCATCCATTACAAATTGGTGTTTTTCAGCGGATGGAAGAAAGGTTCTACGTTGTGGGGGTGTGCTGATCAGTAGCCGTTACATTGTGACGGCGGCCCACTGTCTGACAGATACGAAATTGCGGCTGAAGAGCGTCCGATTAGGCGAGTATAACACGGCGACCAATCCGGATTGCATCTCTGACGGCGAGAACCACGTAACCTGCGCGAACGATCCGATCTCGGTCGGGATAGACGAGCAGATCGTCCATGAGAGTTATCAGCCAACGGCCATAAACGAGGAGTACGATTTGGCCCTGCTGAGACTGTCCCGCGGCGTCCGCTTCACAAACTACATCAAGGCTATATGCCTTCCAACGCGCACCGTTTTCCGACAAAACCTGTTCGTCGCCGGCTGGGGAAAGACTGAGAACAGATCCTCGTCCGACGTGAAGCTCAAGCTTTCGTTATCTCTCGCCGACAAGGAGGAGTGTCGAACGACTTACGGAAACGCGGGCGTGTCGCTTGGTTACGGGCAAATATGCGCCGGTGGAGAGACGGGCAAAGATTCGTGCACAGGAGATTCGGGTGGCCCTCTGATGTCTCGTGAGAGGGTTCGCGACGGTACCGTAAGATGGTCCGTCGTCGGTGTCGTCTCTTTCGGCCCGCCACTTTGCGGCAGCACTGGATGGCCTGGTGTTTATACTCGAATAATCGATTTCGTGCCCTGGATAGTCAGCAAGATGAGACCATAAGGTGTCTGGCCTTGTTACGAGACGTTTCTTCATTAAAAGAGCAGAGCGATGTATACTTCTGTGAAGTTCTGTGCTCCCTCTTAACCCTTATGCCAATAACATAAGATGAGTCCGTCATCTCAGAGATCAGCGATAGGCAGAACAGAGCCCGCAAACATAATTATTTACGGAATGGCTGAAGATCTGGCTGATTCTCCGGAGCAGAGGAACGTGAAGGACTTGGATAGAACTGGATCCCTACTGAGAGGCGTGTATTGCTCTGACTATAGCACCATTAGAGTTCGTACGATCGTGAAGGCCAACGTATCGACCTCACGGCGGCTGTATGTGATGCTGCCTTCCTCTGATGTTGCTAAGAAGATTCTTGCCAACATAAAAATAAACCAGTCTGCTATGAGCATGCAGTCACGCTTACAATATGTAAAGAATGTATAAATAAGTAAATAATTACGGCTTTTTTGCACATAAATATTTGGATCTATTTACTGAATGAACCCTGCAACGATATCTTATTGTAAATTGTTTCGTTCATTCGGAATTTGTTCATAAATCTTATGTTTCTGTAGGTGGGTACCCGGGTACCCTGGTTATTAAGAACCAGCATGTAAAACTTTGACGAGATAATTCTCCGACTCCAAGACCAAAAAACGAAGTCTGAAAGCATATTCTTCTTTCAAATTGTCGAAATAACGAAGATCCAAACGGTCGTTTCGAAATTTTCACGGGAACATAACATTTTTTCATAAAACATGCCTAGGTGGGCAACCGAGTACCTACCCGGTTATTGACATAAGGGATATAATGAAGGTAAGTGGAGATAAGAAAAAAGAGAACACTCAATTCGGCTGCTGATCAGATCGGAATAACTACAATATCCTCTATATTGAATTCATCCTAAGAAAAATCCTACGCCCAGACCGTTTTGTGTCCGTTCTGCGCAGCCCCCACTACCGCCTATGGGCCCGACGCAGGCGATTGACAGAGAGGTAACAGGCGGTAAGACGGAGAAAATCGTAGGCGGTTCAGTGGGGGTCGGACCAACCAGCGCCTCCTCAGAATCATCCCTGCGCGGAACATGATTTTTCTTAGAATGAATTTAGTAGAACAAAGGGCATCTGACCGCTGCAGCTGGTTTGTATCATCGGTGGAATCTCCCCCAAGGTCGTGCGCAGAAATTCTGTTGCTGATGGCCATTAATGAAAGTGGACAATTACGTCCTACGAATTCTTCATACCAAATATCTATTAAAAACTCATTAAGACCCTGAACAAGTCGACAGCAATAAAAGCATAAGTCATTGCTGATTTCGCATACTGGTTCTTCCATTAACATACATAGTACACACTAAATGTACAAGGAAAACTGGTTCTGTTCCTGAGAATCGTGTCTGTTCCCGCGATGTAACCAAGTTGAAATACTCATGGAGAACTAGGGATGTTCCCACTCGATAGTGTAGCACGCAAGCGAAAGAGAGCAGTATGCGTAAAAACGTTTGCGCTGACCTTCCCTTCATCTCGATTACATCGATGACATTTAAATTGATGGGTGCCAAAAAGTCTCGGAACAGTTCAGGCTTTACGATACAGGGTGATTGGCACGAAACGCCTGATCCGCCTCGCAACCGTGACGAGGTCAACCCAAACCCCAGTGGTGTCTCTCCGAAAGCTTTTGACCCTCGGAAGGGTTGGAGTACCTATTAGGAAGTGAGAAATCTTCGAATTCCTCATTTCTCATCAGATCTGTGCGAAAGTGACGCCAATGAATTCCTGGCGTTCCGTCGATTAAAATCATACCAAACATCATGCAAATCGGACTACTTTGACACAAGCTATTTGTGTTCCTTATGTAAAACTTTTACATAAGGAACACAAATAGCTTGTGTCAAAGAAATCTTCGAATTCCTCATTTCTCATCAGATCTGTGCGAAAGTGACGCCAATGAATTCCTGGCGTTCCGTCGATTAAAATCATACCAAACATCATGCAAATCGGACTACTTTGACACAAGCTATTTGTGTTCCTTATGTAAAAGTTTTACATAAGGAACACAAATAGCTTGTGTCAAAGTAGTCCGATTTGCATGATGTTTGGTATGATTTTAATCGACGGAACGCCAGGAATTCATTGGCGTCACTTTCGCACAGATCTGATGAGAAATGAGGAATTCGAAGATTTCTCACTTCCTAATAGGTACTCCAACCCTTCCGAGGGTCAAAAGCCTTCGGAGAGACACCACGGGGGTTTGGGTTGACCTCGTCACGGTTGCGAGGCGGATCAGGCGTTTCGTGCCAATCACCCTGTAGAAGGAACATCTTTTACATGAGGGAAAAATAACCTTCACGAATAATCGCAGACCGGTTAGTCAATCGAAAAAGAGTTAAATAGTGGGGGAACCAGTTAGCCCTGCAGTGCTGGATTTACCCTATATGCCAACAAGGCTGACGCCTAGGGCCCCGTTTAGCCGGGGGCCCCTTATTCTAAATATTTTCTTAAAAAATTAGCATTTTTTTTATATTATCTTTATTAATTTGTATCATTAATGTTTATTTATGTTAATGTTATGTTTAGTTTTGATATTCAATGTTAATTTTGAAATTAAATTCTTATTTAGATTATACGAGTATTATTATAAAAAAAAATCAAATCAGCGTCATTTTATTTCTTACGTTTAACCGAGGACCTACCAAATATTCAACCTAGGGCCCCTTGAAAGGTAAATCCGGCTCTGCAGCCCTGACTCCGGTCATTCTATCACCGGCAATGTCAGTTGACCACCTGATCTTCGACACAGCGGCCGTAGTATCCGCCAGCGCGTCAAATTAATATACGCCGCATCGACGTCGATCCACAGAACTTTAGTGAGAGTCGAGAATTCTTTTCGAATTTCAACGACAGTTGCCGCTTTTCGTGTTAAGTGACGCGTCAAACGGAAGAATGCTTAAATTGTTTATTTTGAGTGTCTTTCTTCAGACGTTGAAATTAATTTCCGTCAATGCCCGTAAGTAAAGTTAATTGCCTAAATTATCCTCATCCTAATGACTGGCGTACATATTTCCTTCGTCGAACACAATTCTATATAAAGAAATAGCGCATGTCAAAGAGTGCAAATTCGGGTAACGAACACAGCTTTATTTGCTAGCTACATTACGAAACGACGCGACGGGAAGACCCGTCCGCCATAAAAGAGGAATCATCTGAAAGAATACGACGAACATTACTAGTAAAATATGCGAAGCTGTTGGTTTGTGAGAATCTTGTACATTCAAGGCCGCCGCGCCGTACGGGATGCTCAACCGGACAGCAATTAGCATTATTTTTTTATACGGTGGAATATGACTTTTTCTTTTCAGAATACACATCGAATTGTGTGACACCCAATGGCGCATCTGGCACGTGCATTGGAATACAATTATGTCCACCTTTGCTGAACCTGCTTCAGACTGCATCTGACGATCCACAAGCAGTACATATTTTGAGAAGATCACATTGTGGTTTCGAGGATACGAACCCGCGAGTCTGTTGCCTGATACAGAATCCTCGACCCAATATCCCACAAAACGATGCAAACTTACAGTACGATCTGTCCAGTAATCCTTTGCTTCCCACCGATTGCGGTAAAGAGTTGACCCAGAGGATCTTCGGCGGTGAGAAAACGGACCTGGACGAGTTTCCGTGGATGGCGCTGTTGGAATACGATACACGTAAGTGCCCGAAATTGGCCGAGGAGCTAAGCATCCATTACAAATTGGTGTTTTTCAGTGGATGGAAGAAAGGTTCTATCTTGCGGGGCAGCGCTAATCAGTCGCCGTTACGTTCTGACGGCGGCCCACTGTCTGACAGATCCGAAATTGCGGCTGAAGAGCGTCCGATTAGGCGAGTACAACACCGTGACCAATCCGGATTGCATCTCTGACGGCGAGAACGGCGTAATATGCGCGGACGAACCGATCTCGGTCAGGATAGACGAGCAGATCATCCATGAGAGTTATCGGCCGACGTCCAATGAGCGCAACTACGACGTGGCCCTGCTGAGACTGGCTCGGGACGTCCAGTTCACAGACTTCATCAAGGCTATATGCCTTCCAACAAGCGCCATTTTCGGACGAAATCTGATCGTCGCCGGCTGGGGAAGGACTGAGTACGGATCCTCGTCCGACGTGAAGCTCAAGGTTTCGTTATCTCTCGCCGACAAGGAGCATTGTCGAACGATTTACAAAAAGGCGCATTTTTCGCTTGGTTACGGGCAAATATGCGCCGGTGGAGAGACGGGCAAAGATTCGTGCACAGGAGATTCGGGTGGCCCTCTGATGTCTCGTGAGAGGGTTCGCGACGGTACCGGAAGATGGTCCGTCGTCGGTGTCGTCTCTTTGGGCCCGAAACCTTGCGGCCGGCCTGGAGTGCCTGGTGTTTACACTCGAATAATCGATTTCGTGCCCTGGATAGTCAGCAAGATGAGACCATAAGGTGTCTGGCTTTGTCTGATCTTGATAGGTTGGATGAGTGGTGTGCGAGAAATTGTATGGAACTTAATGTTAGTAAGTGTCATGTCTTGTGATTAACGCCTCTACCTATTTCTATGCTCTCTCCGGTGTTCAGCTCTCTATCTTTAAATCTACCAGAGATTTAGGGGTTGTCATCGACTCCTCGTTATCCTTCGCAGAGCACAATCGCCATGTTTCGGCTAGGGCAAATAAAATGCTAGGTTTTATTCGCAGAGTGTGCTCCAATCTCAAAAATCCTGCAGCCCTGCTTTATTTCTGTAACACTTTGGTTCTGCCTCACCTTGAGTATCGGTCCGTTATTTGGTCTCCCCAAATGATTAAATATAAGAAACAATTGGAGAGGGTTCAGCTGAGCTTCTTGCGGTTCTTGGAGTATAAAGTGGGGCAAACCCTTCTTCGCTATGATCATGACTATGGTCCGATTTTGCGTAAATTTGGCATTCAGTCACTGGAGTGTAGACGGATTCCTAATGATCTGACTTTTTCTTCTATATCTAGACACGCAGGAAAACCAAGAAATCTTGCATCGTATGCGATAAACCAGTCTGAGATGAACATGCAGTCACGCTTACAATATGTAAAGAATGCATAAATAAATAAATAATTACGGCTTTTTGCACATACATATTTGATTCTATTTACTGAATGAACCCTGCAACGATATCTTATTGTAAATTGTTTCGTTCATTCGGAATTTGTTCATAAATCTTATGTTTCTGTAGGTGGGTACCCGGGTACCCTGGTTATTAAGAACCAGCATGTAAAACTTTGACGAGATAATTCTCCGACTCCAAGACCAAAAAACGAAGTCTGAAAGCATATTCTTCTTTCAAATTGTCGAAATAACGAAGATCCAAACGGTCGTTTCGAAATTTTCACGGGAACATAACATTTTTTCATAAAACATGCCTAGGTGGGCACCCGAGTACCTACCCGATTATTGACATGAGGGATATAATGAAGGTAAGTGGAGAAAAGAAAAAAGAGAACACTCAATTCGGCTGCTGGTCAGATCGAAATAACTACAATACCTACTAAAAAAAGGCATCTCACCGCTGCAGCTGGTTTGTATCATCGGTGGAATCGAGATGCTCATCTCCCCCCAGGTCGCGCGCAGAAATTCTGTTGCTGACGGCTATTAATGAAAGTGGACAGTTACGTCCTACGAATTCTTCATACCAAATATCTATTAAGAGCTCATTAAGACCCTGAACAAGTCGAAAGCAGTAAAAGCATAAGTCATTGCTGATTTCGCATACTGGTTCTTCCCTTAACATACAGGTAGTGGACAAAACTATGTGAACACTTTTAAAATCGTATAACTTGTTCAAAATTTCGATTTGTTCAAAAATCGCTGAATTCCGGGAATTTTGCGATTTTTTACTTTATTCTGCGATCTTTAAGCATATATAGCTCAGAGCAACGTTAACCGATTTTGATGAAATATTAGGCGTGTAGTAGTACATTTCCATTACAAGCACAGACAAAAAAGTTGAAAAAAATGATCTTCTCTATTTTTTGTTTGCTATTCCGATCAACTGCAACTTTTTTCAAAACGACGAAACACGTCACTTAGCAAACTAATCCTTCTAGCTTCTCAAAAAAAAACTCAAGTTGTTTGGACTAATATTGAACAAGTTATACGATTTTAAAGTATTCACATAGTTTTGTCCACTACCTGTACATAGTACACACAAAATGTACAAGGAAGACTGGTTCTATTCCTGTGAATCGTGTCTGTTCCCGCGATGTAATCAGGGTGAGATACTCATGGGGAACTTGGGGTGTTCCCACTCGATCGTGTAGCACGCAAGCGAAAGAGAGCAGTATTCGTAAAAACGTTTGCGCTGACCTCCCCTTCCTCTCGATTACATCGTTTCGACGACGCAGAGCGCGCGCTGCGACATTTAAATTGAACGGTGCCAAAAAGTCTCGGAACAGTTCAGGCTTTACGATAGAAGGAACATCTTTTATAAAGGGGAAACATTACTTTTACGAATAATCGCAGGCCGGTCAGTCAATCGAAAGAGATTTAAATAGTGGGGGAACCAGTTGGCCCTGACTCCGGTTATTCTATCATCGGCGGTGTCAGTTGACCACCTGATCTTCGACACAGCGGCCGTAGTATCCGCCAGCGCGTCAAATTAATATACGCCGCATCGACGTCGATCCACAGAACTTTAGTGAGAGTCGAGAATTCTTTTCGAATTTCAACGACAGTTGTCGCTTTTCGTGTTAAGTGACGCGTCAAACGGAAGAATGCTTAAATTGTTTATTTTGAGTGTCTTTCTTCAGACGTTGAAATTAATTTCCGTCAATGCCCGTAAGTAAAGTTAATTGACTATATTATCCTCATCCTAATGACTGGCATACATATTTCCTTGGGTGAACACAATTCTATATAAAGAAATAGCGCATGTCAAAGAGTGCACATTCGAGTAACGAACACAGTTTTATTTGCTAGCTGCATTACGAAACGACGCGACGGGAAGACCCGTCCGCCGTATCAAAGCAATCATCTGAAAGAATACGAGGAAGATTACTAGTAAAATATGCGAGGCTGTTGATTTGTGAGAATCTTGTACATTCAAGGCCGCCGCGCCGTACGGGATGCTCAACCGGACAGCAATTAGCATTATTTTTTTATACGCCGGAATATGACTTTTTCTTTTCAGAATACGCATCGAATTGTGTGACACCGAATGGCGCATCTGGCACGTGCATTGGAATACGAGTATGTCCACCTTTGCTGAACCTGCTTCAGACTGCATCTTATGATCCACAAGCAGTAGGTTTTTTGAGAAGATCACAGTGTGGTTTCGAGGGTACAGATCCACGAGTCTGTTGCCCGATACCGAATCCGAGACCGAATCCAAGCATCGAGGAGCCAACCCCCACAGACCAGAATGATGCAAACTTAGAGTACGATCTGTCCAGTAATCCTTTGCTTCCCACCGATTGCGGTAAAGAGTTGACCCAGAGGATCTTCGGCGGCGAAAAAGCGGACCTGGACGAGTTCCCTTGGATGACGCTGTTGGAATACTCTAAACGTAAGTGCCCGAAATTGTCCGAGGAGCTAAGTATCCATTCGAAATTGGTGTTTTTCAGCGAACGGAAAGACTACAGCTTGCGGGGGGGTGCTGATCAGTCGCCGTTATGTTGTGACGGCGGCCCACTGTCTCAAGGGCAGGGACTTGCCGAAAACGTGGCGCCTGGAGAGCGTCCTATTAGGCGAGTACAACACCGCGACCAATCCGGATTGCATCTCGGATGGTGAGAGTGGCGTAATCTGCGCGGACGACCCGATATCGGTCGGTATAGACGAGCAGATCGTCCATGAGAGTTATCGGCCGACGGGCATGGATAACAAGTACGACGTGGCCCTGCTGAGACTGTCCCGCGACGTTCAGTTCACAAACTACATCAAGGCTATATGCCTGCCATCGCGCGCCGCTTTCGCACAAAATCTGTTCGTCGCCGGCTGGGGAAGGACTGAGAACAGATCCTCGTCCGACGTGAAGCTCAAGCTTTCGTTATCTCTCGCCGACAAGGAGCAGTGTCGAACGACTTACCGCAACGCGGGTGTGTCGCTTGGTTACGGGCAAATATGCGCCGGTGGAGAGACGGGCAAAGATTCGTGCAGAGGAGATTCGGGTGGCCCTCTGATGTCTCGTGAGAGGGTTCGCGACGGTACCGGAAGATGGTCCGTCGTCGGTGTCGTCTCTTTCGGCCCCTCACCTTGCGGCATGCCCGGATGGCCTGGTGTTTACACTCGAATAATCGATTTCGTGCCTTGGATAGTCAGCAAGATGAGACCATAAGGTGTCTGGCTTTGTTATGAGACGTTTCCTCGTTAAAAGAGCGGAGCAATGTATACTTCTGTGCTCCCTCTTAACAGCCCGCTTCTCCCGGGCGCACCAATGTAAATAAAAATTTTATCGCATTCGATTACGGAGCAAATAGAATGCTGCTTTTTTTGTAACGATCAAGTTGTTGTATGCAATTGCTCTATCGCTATCGGCTGCGAAGGTTATCGCTTTCGTAGATCATACAGCAAATCATGTACATTTGTTATGTGCGTCGCGACTAGTGACACGAGATGAATAAAATTCCTTTGATCCTAAGAATAATCCGCAGAAATCATTTGTCACTATTTACCGCGAAACCTATTGTCCGACGCGTGACGTAAAACACAGTTGGTGTCGGAATCGGGAATCCCCTGAGTCACTTTAATAGATCGGGTAATTCGTGGGAAGAAAAATTCTATCGCGGTGCAGCGTTCAAGACCGACGAGTTAGGTATAAACGTAAAAGGAAAGCGATGTAAAATATTCTTCTTGGAACAAACTCGCATGCTGTATGTAACCGGTTCGCCGAAAAAATCGAATTGATTGGGAGGAGAGCAAGCATCCGCCATGATTTGAGCAACCCACGTTCTGATTAGTTGAATGAATTTTCCTTATAATCCCTTCTCTTCCTCTACGAGTTCCTCTTCTTTTTACAAGTCAAAGGCCAACAGATGGCAGCAGTTAGTACGCCGAAGACTGTCGCGCGAGTCCGTCCTGGCCTGTCCTCCGCGAAAGCAGCAAATAAACATTTCCGAAACTGGTTTATCCGCTTCGTCAGTGATTTGAAAAGTCACAAGAGTCAAGTTCTGATAAGACTACAGAAAGAAATCGTAACCAAGACTTTAAGATCTTACAGGGGAACATCGCCGACGCACAGTGAAGAAACACGGCTGCACAATAAAACTATTTGTAGAAAAAAGAATACCTACAGCGGCGAAACGATCTCTGCGCTGACCATGATCATCCGTCACGGCCTCGTGTTTGTGTTTGTAACTCTCTACGGAACCTTAGCGCGTGAGTAGAATTTTGTAAATACGTAACTGAAAAGTATATACGATGTTCCTTTGTTTGGCTACTTGTCGTCGCTGAATTTGACGGCAAACGTTTCGAACCATTAATTCGTAGTTGATCAAAACGAATTTCATTTTGCATGAGGTACGAAGCTGGAAAATTAATTAGCGTAGCGCGAAAAATTTATTAATTAATCCGATCAGAACTAATTCGAATGCAATGGTAAGTTCTTAGTTCTTACTTGTTTTCTATGAGACCGTTTTTGACTGATCCTAGCCCGCGCTCCACTCTGAAACATGATTCCTAGAAATAGTTTAATTAATGGTTGCGCAAAATACTTTCACCAGTTACGTAATTATAAATTACCAAAAGCTATCTGATGCGAAACTCGGTCCTCCGGAATTCGAATTTTTCGGTAGGAAAACACATGCTTTGACTCAGACTCGAGCTCACCTCGATAAGATACGCACGATCCATCCTGAGCTTTTTTTTTGTGCGCTGTCTGAAAGCCTGGCTTTCTTTTCGCAGAAGATGGGTGTACCACCCCTCAGAACAGACCCGGAGTTTGCGTAATCATATACAATTGTCCGGCAGTGATGGAGATTCTTCAAAAACAAAAGCCCTTATCTATAACGAATTTGAACTATTTGAATAGCTTGCAGTGCGGCTTCGAAGGGGTGACTCCCAAAGTGTGCTGCGAGCCACAGGTACGATCTCCACGATTTCCACGATTCAGAATACCGAGGAAAGAATTGTCGGTTTTAGATTACAACGACGCCGGTACCCACTACAGAAGAGCCAGCAACCGCAATCCCCGATCCCCCGGACGTCTCGAATCATCCGAACGTGGGATTAGTGAATGCAGATATATGCGGGCCGGCAACGGATGAAAAACTCTTTGGTGGCAACAACACCAACATTTTCGACTTTCCATGGATGGCGTTGATTGGTTACGACACCGGGAAACAGGTCCCAGAATTCCGATGTGGTGGATCGTTGATCAATAAACGATACGTGCTTACCGCTGCGCACTGCGTTACCTCGTTGGAAGGCGGTAAACTTATTCTAACCAGCTGATAAAATTAGAGAAAAATCACGGCAGGTTAATGACCCATGTCGTCATCATCCGTAGGCTTAATTGTGAGAGGTGTACGAATCGGAGAGCACGATTTGAGCAGGGAACGTGACTGTACCATAGACAGGGACGGCGTGGAAATCGCTTGTGCCGAGAGATATCAAGACTTCGGTTTGGAGAGTATACATTTTCATCCAGAGTACTCGAGATCTAAACTGCAGAATGACATTGCTCTGATACGATTAAACGGAGAAGCCGATTATCGACCGAAGAACGTGCGACCCATTTGCTTGCCGATTGGGCCAGCTGCTACCCTGACCCGTAAAAAGGTAAACACGACTGTCAGGGAGAAATGCTCTCTCTCTCTTTCTCTCTGTGCGTCTGCTTCTTTTTATTTCTGTTAAATATCGCCCACTTTGATGATCTATCTGGCCGACAGGTGACGGTGACCGGTTGGGGTGCAACGGAATTTGGGGTGCGCAGTGAGAAGTTGCTGAAAGTTCAATTGGATCTGATTAAGACCGAGGACTGTTCACGGGCGTTTAACGAACGCGTACAAATCTGGTATAAGCAGATATGCGCGGGCGGTAAAAGGGGAATAGACGCTTGTGGCGGAGACAGCGGTGGGCCGCTCCAAGCTCCAACAGTATATAAAAATAACGTAAAATATATTCAGTACGGGCTTGTCAGCTTCGGACTCAAGAACTGCGGTACAGCAGGTGTTCCTGGTGTTTATACCAATGTTGTGTACTACATGGATTGGATTCTAAACACTATTAGACCATAAAGCACATATACATCACGCATCTTACTTTTATTCTCCAAGCTATCATTAAACAAACGATCAGTAGTGTGTGCATTTCTAGAGCCAAGGACTTGACGTGGAAATCTTGCAAACTTAAACAACAAAGTTAGCTAACGGCAGCATTCTTCGCGTTAATATGACTTTGTCTAATTCCTTGCTTAGGTGATATCGTGCTACGAATATTATTATGTGTACATGATCGTATATATTTATGTCATAACTCTACACTTCCTCGTTCTGACTTTTTATGATAATATCACAATAAATCGTCGTACATAAGTTTCCAATTTGAATCTACGTATATCGTGGAATATAATGTTGGAAAATTCCATGGTGTTATATGAAATAATGACTGACAAGTAATATTAAAGTAATATTAGACTTACAAAACGATTAATTCATTACAATTAACAGGAATTAATTTTATATCCACCAGCGTTCATTAAAGTGTATATTCGATGGAACTCTACCTAGTTCTAAACAATATATAAGCTCCCTCTTATTAGATACATTTGGATTTTTCGACATAAACTTTTCGGGCGATTGACACCAAGTTACCTATGCGTGCACTCGATCCTGAGCGTTGCGCTATCTATACAAAACCTTCCGCAGCTCCCAGAATTTTTCGAAATCCACTTTGAAACTGTGCAGGTATAATCTTGAGACCCCAAGCATGAAGAAAATGCAAAAAAAATCGAAGAAAAAACATTTTCACAGTGGCTCTCCAAGGTCGCTCCCGCGGGAGCTTGGAGTTCTCCTACTCTCGTCAGTCTCGTCCGCGATGTCAGGGATACCGCGCGACGCCAGCTGCGAAGATGCTTGCTTGTCACGGCAGGCTTCTTAGCGTCGCGCGGTCTCCCTCACAACCGAAGGCACGCTGTGCGAGAGAAAGATTGGAAGGGGAAGCAGGCGCGTGAGGGGCCCCTACGCTGGACTTCGCTGGAATTTATATACGCCGCATCCACGTCGATCCACAGAACTTTAGTGAGAGTCGGGAATTCTTTTCGATTTTCAAAGACAGTTGCCGCTTTTCGTGTTAAGTGACGCGTCAAACGGAAGAATGCTTAAATTGTTTATTTTGAGTGTCTTTCTTCAGACGTTGAAATTAATTTCCGTCAATGCCCGTAAGTAAAGTTAATTGACTATATTATCCTCATCCTAATGACTGGCGAACATATTTCCTTCGGCGAACACAATTCTATATACAGAAATAGCGCATATCAAAGAGTGCAAATTCGGGTAACGAACACAGCTTTATTTGCTAGCTGCATTACGAAACGACGCGACGGGAAGACCCGTCCGCCGTATCAAAGCCGTCATCTGAAAGAATCCGACGAAGATCACTAAGGTCGGTATCAAATATATTGGCCGGTGAATTCAGTTTCGCGAGCAGCGATCGAGGAGAAATTAGCCACCACCATCTGACGATCACTGATTTGTCAGTTGGAGCTGCGTGGCCTTCGCAAGGTATGGTGGGGTAAAGGGAACGCTGCTCGGTTCCGCCTGAACCTAGACGGTTGGCTGTTATTTATCCTTAACGTAATAGTTGTGTGCGTTGCGAAGCTATGCGTAGATCAATACGAGATTAAGCTATCGAGAACGAATCAATGTTCTAACCAATAAAGTTTCTGAATTTTTTCGTTGCTAACGCACACCTATTCTGATGTGTGTATTTCTACGCTGACAGCTCGGTTTGGCCTACACATCAGAATCTTGGCACTATCCCCACCACTTTTGGCTCACTCTTGTTCTGTGAAGGTGAGAGCGAGATGGAACGAGAGCGAGTCAGAAAACCGTGAGAAAAGGAGCACCGAGGCAAACAAACGGTGTGGTGGGAGAATACCCCTCCCAAACTCACCGGCCAATATATATGATACCGACCTTAGTAAAATATGCGAGGCTGTTGATTTTTGAGAATCTTGTACATTCGAGGCCACCGCCCCTTACGGGATGCTCAAACAAACAGCAATTAGCATTATTTTTTTATACGGCGGAATATGACTTTTTCTTTTCAGAATACGCATCGCATTGTTTGACACCGAATGGCGCACCTGGCACGTGCATTGAAATACGAGCATGTCCGCCTTTGCTGAACCAGCTTCAGACTGTACCCCTCGATCCAGCAACAGTAGGTTTTTTGAAAAGATCACAGTGTGGTTTCGAGGGTACGGAACCGCAAGTCTGTTGCCCGATACAGGAGCCTCAAGTCAATACCACATCACGTGACAATCTTCCATTTACAACCGATCCGAGACCAACGCCAAGCATCGAGGAGCCAACCAACGCAGACAACAACGACGCAATCTTACAGTACGATCTGTCGAGTAATCCTTTGCTCCCCATCAATTGCGGTAAACAGTTGACCCAGAGGATCTTCGGCGGTGAGAAAACGGACCTGGACGAGTTCCCTTGGATGACGCTGTTGGAATACGATACACGTAAGTGCCCGAAATTCTCCGAGGAGCTAAGCATCCATTACAAATTGGTGTTTTTCAGTGGATGGAGGAAAGGTTCTACGTTGCGGAGGAGCGCTGATCAGTCGCCGTTACGTTCTGACGGCAGCCCACTGTCTGAAATCGCAGCTGAAGAGCGTCCGATTAGGCGAGTACAACACGGCGACCCATCCGGATTGCATCGCTGACGGCGAGAACCACGTAACCTGCGCGAACGATCCGATCTCGGTCGAGATAGACGAGCAGATCGGCCATGATGATGAGAGTTATCGGCCGACGGACAGAAACCGGAAGTACGATTTGGCCCTGCTGAGACTGTCTCGCGACGTCCAGTTCACAAACTACATCAAGGCTATATGCCTTCCAACGCGCGCCGTTTTCGGACAAAATCTGTTCGTCGCCGGCTGGGGAGCGACTGAGAACAGCTCCTCGTCCGACGTAAAGCTCAAGGTTTCGTTACCCATCGCCGACAAGGAGCAGTGTCGAACGACTTATAGAAACGCGGGTAGATTGCTTGGTGATGGGCAAATATGCGCCGGTGGAGTGGCGGGCAAAGATTCGTGCAAAAGAGATTCGGGTGGCCCTCTGATGTCTCTTGAGAGGGGTCCCGACGGTACCGGAAGATGGTCCGTCGTCGGTGTCGTCTCTTTCGGCCCGACACCTTGCGGCCAGCCTGGAGTGCCTGGTGTTTACACTCGAATAATCGATTTCGTGCCCTGGATAGTCAGCAAGATGAGACCATAAGATGTGCGGCATTGTTACGAGACGTTTCTTGACTAAAGCCGGGAATCCACCGCGAAGCTAAGCTAAGCTATGCCATGCGATGCTATGCCATGCTACGTTTTAAAAGAATTAGCTTCAATACATTCTTATGGAACCGTTTCCACCGAAAGCTATGCTAAAACATAGAATCGCATGGCATAGCTTAGCTTAGCTTCGCGGTGGATTCCCGGCTTAAAAGAGCATAGCGCTTCTGTGCTCCCTCTTAACAGCCGGCTTCTCGCGAACGTACCAATGTAAATAAAAATTATATCGCATTCGATTACGGAATAAATAGAATGCTGTTTTTGTGTAACGACAAAGTTCTTGTATGCAGTTGCTCTATCGCTATCGGCTCCGAAGGTTATCGGTTTCGTAGGTCATGTGCATTTGTTATGTGCGTCACAACTAGTAACATGAGATGAATACAATTCCTCTGATCCTTAGAATAATCCGTAGAAATCAGTTCCCACTATTTTACCAAGAAACCTATTTTCCGACGCGACGTGCGACGTTAAACACAGTCGGTGTCGGAATCGGGAATCCCCTAAGTCACTTTAGTAGGTCCAGTAATTCGTGGGAAGAAAAATTCTATCGCGGTGGAGAGTCCGAGACCGACGAGTGAGATATAAACGTAAAAGGAAAACGAAGGAAAACATTCTTCTTGAAACAAACTCGCAATGCTGTTTGTAACTGGTTCTGATTTGAGCACCCCACGTTCTGATTAGTTGAAAGAATTTTCCTTATAATCCCTTCTCTTTCTAAACGGGTTCCTCTTCTTCTTGCAACTGAAAGACCAACGGATGGCAGCAGTTAGTACGCCGAAGACTATCGCGCAAGTCTGCCCTGGCCTGTCCTCCGCGAAAGTAGCAAATAAACATTTTCCAAACTGGTTTATCCGCTTCTTCGGTAATTTGAAAAATTGCAAGACTCAAGGCCTGATAGTGGCCTGTCTTGGCCACGCTGGTATGAAAAGGATCAAGGGAAGAAATCCGTGATGAAACACGGTTGCACGATACAATTATTTGAAGAGAAAAGAATCCCTTGAGTTAACTCATTAACAGTTTCATGTTCTTTACGCCATATACCTTTTAATTCGTCCTGCGCAACTAATTGATGCGGAGTTGCGCGATCGCTTAAAAGTAGATAGAGAAATGAATGTAATCGATATATAAAAAAGTAGGAGCGAGATGTGAAAGCGGACATTTGCACATCTCTTGCAAGTGTACCTATGCTTCTCAAGGACACGCGATGCGAGTGGCATGCGCGAGGAAGATTTTTGGCAGAGCTCGAAAGCAGAATGAGAAAACCGATTGGCAGAATCCGAGACGAATTCGAATGTTAAGTTTACGTCACGATTTTCTTGAGATATCCCTGACCCAGAGCTTTGTTAGCTGTTACGAGTGTCGAATCACTCCAACGGGCCATGTTGAGGAAGTCATAGATTATCTCAAGTATTGTTTTCCCAATTCTCTGTAACAGAAGCGCGCATTACCATCACTATCCGAAGATGGAAGGAAAGATGGACGTCAATTCGCGAGGGCGAAAGAACACCCGATGGACAAACTACCGCTTGAATCGGATACAGCCTCCATCTCTGATTGGATTATGGGAGGACCAGGAGGATCTTGCCGTCGACTTTATCGACGAGCTTGGAACTGGCTTTGCATCATTAGTTGTTTTGTCTGTAATCTCTTACGGCTCCCCGAACCTGATCAGTTCTAACTGATGCCGATAATAAACTCTAAACTTTAACCTGAAGCAGTGTCTTTAACTTTACATTATTTGAAAAACCCGCACTCCAACGAGCAGAGCGGTTCAGCGCAGCACGAACACCAACCCGCGTCCGTATTCCCAAAATTCCCGCTAAAATACGTAACTAACTTTGGTACATAACAGCGGTGGAAGAATATTGCGCGACTCGGACCAGGTCTATCCTCTGCGAAGGCAGCAGATAAAGAATCTTCGAAACTGGTTTATCCGCTTCTTCGGTGATTTCAAATATCGCAAGAAGCAAGTCCGCACAGTAGCTCGCCTGGCATTGCTGGTATCAAGCGGATCAGGGGAGAAAATCGGAATCAACACCTAAAGATCTTAGGAGGAAACTTCGTCGACGCACAGTGAGGAAGCACGGCAGCGCAATAAAATTGTTTGAAGAGGAACGAATACTTACATCGGCGATACGGTCACGGACTCACGGCACTCATCATGATTGTTTGTCACGGTTTCGTATTTCTGCTTGTGACTCTGCACGGAATCTTAGCGCGTGAGTAAAACTTTGTAAATACGTATCCAAGAAGTAGATACGACGCTCCTCTGTTTGGCTATTTGTCTTCTAACTTTCCGAACCATTAACTCCTAGTTGAGCAAAAGGAATCTCATTTCACGTAACGAACAAAGCTGGATAATTATTTAGCATTCTTACTTGTTCTCTATGACAGTGTTCTTCAACCGGTGATGCCAGCCCGCGAAAAATTTTGCTCGAATCATGCAGCTGCTGCATTAAATAAAAAATAATTAAATTAAATTGAATTGTGATTTTATATTTTTATAAAATTAGATTTAGTAAATAAAATACTGTTTACATTGGTTTTTATTTCCGTCTTAGCCGTCAGTTGGTCCGCGAAATTTTTCTCCTATTCTCGCCGGTCCGCAGGTGTAAAAAGGTTTATGAACGCTGTTCTATGAGGCCATCTTTGGTAAATGCATACTTTAGGGGTGGCATCTCCGCTGACCTTGAACTTTACATATGTGTCAAGGTCATCATTCTGAACATTTCCCTTTAAACTTTTTGGCGGTCGGCCTTAACTTCGGAGATATTAATAAAAAAACTTTCGGCATAATATATTGAATTCTATTTCACACCGACAGTATTAGCATTGGTTGGGGCTAGATCAGGGCGGGGGGCGCGCACCCGCTTGCGGGCGCGTAAAGCATGGTAGCGAACCGATGCGAGTATGTGTTAAACTCGGTAGTTCTAGTGTTAACTAAAATTTTTGCGACTATCTCGTAAACTAAAGCAAGGGCGTCCGTAAACTTTTTTTGAGGAGGGGACAACTTTGAGGTGACGGTGACGAAAAATATAGTAATGAAAAAACGAGTAGCCCGCTTGCTTTTTTGAACTCATATTGTAGCGCCAATTTAATTAAAAATTTAATCCGAAATTGAGAAATATTCATTTTTTTTGGTATAAACTTAATGAAGATCAGTTTTTAAAAATAAGCGATCTTTTTTTCAAAAGCCAGGGGGTGCAACTGCCCCTTTTGCACCCCCCTCCGGACGCCCATGAACTAAAGGCAACCGAAAAAAGTTTAAAGGGAAATGTGATTCAGAATAATGATCTTGACAACATATGTCAAGGTCATGTCAGCTAAACATTTACCCCATTGTTTACTAATCCCTGTGCGTAGCTCGCGTTCCACTGGAAAACATAGTTCCTATAGATAGTTTAATTAATGGTTGTTAAAAAATATTTTCACCGTTTATGTAATTATAAATTGCTTTATGACTCTACTAAACGTCGTCTTCCGAAATTTGAATTCCTCGATAGGACAAATAATGCTTTGAGTCAGAAAGCGTGTTCTTTTTCGCAGAGAATAGTTGCACCAGCCCTCGGAACAGACCCGGCATTTGCATAAACATATACAATTGTGGCTCACTGATAGACATCCTTCAAAAAGAATCGCCCGTGTCTACGGCGACTCGGAACTATATGAATAGCTTGAAGTGCGGCTACGAGGGTACAAATCCGAAGGTGTGCTGCGAGCAACAGGTACAATCTTACAATTCCGTTAACGATCTTCACGATTCCAACCATTCAGAAACTTCGCACGGTGTCTATCCAACGAAAGAATTGTCGGTTTTAGAGTATACCAACGCCGGTACCTACTACAGAAGAGCCAACAACCGCAATCCCCGATCCCCCGGACGTCTCGAATCATCCGAACTTACGATTAGTGAATTCAAATACGTGCGGGCCGTCAGCGGAAGACAAAATCTTCGGTGGCAATCAAACCGACATTTTCGAATTTCCATGGATGGCGTTGATTGCTTACGACACCGGGAAACAGGTCCCAGAATTCCGATGTGGTGGATCGTTGATCAATAAACGATACGTGCTTACCGCTGCGCACTGCGTTACCTCGTTGGAATACGGTAAACTTATTCTAACCAGCTGATAAAATTAGAGAAAAATCACGGCAGGTTAATGACCCATGTCGTTATCGTTTGTAGGCACAAGTGTGAGGAACGTGCGAATCGGAGAACACGATGTGAGCAAGGAACGTGACTGTAAAATAGGCAGGGACGGCGTGGAAATCGCTTGCGCCTCGAGGTATCAAGACATCGGTATAGAGAGTATACATTATCATCCAGGGTTCTCGGTTACTAACCGGCATGACGACATTGCCCTGCTACGATTAAACGCAGATGCCGATCTTTGGCGGAATAACGTACGACCCATTTGCTTACCGGTTGGACCAGTTGCTAGCCTGACCCGTAAAAAGGTAAATACGATTGTCAGGCATAAATATCTTCTCTTTGTGTATCGACTTCTTTTTGTTTCTGTTGAATACCGCCCTCTTTGACGATCTGTCGATAGGTGACGGTGACCGGTTGGGGTATGACGGAAAGTGGAATAGGCAGTGAGAAGTTGCTGAAAGTTAAATTGAATCTGATTAACAACGGGGATTGTACACGGGCGTATACGAGTATTAAAGAAGAGGTACAACTCTGGCATAAACAGATGTGCGCGGGCGGTGAAATGGGCATAGACGCTTGTGGCGGAGACAGCGGTGGACCGCTTCAAGCTCCAGCAGTATATAAAAATAGCGTCAGGTATATTCAGTACGGGCTTGTCAGCTTCGGACTCAGGAACTGCGGCACAGCAGGTATCCCTGCTGTTTATACCAATGTTGTGTACTACATGAATTGGATTCTAAACACTATTAGACCATAAGACATCACGCATCTTTCTTTTATTCTCAAAGCTATCATTAAACAAACGTGTGCATTTCTAGAGCCAAGAACTTAACGTGGAAACCTTTCATACTTTTACAAGAAAGTAATGTAACAATAACATTCTTCGCGCTAAAGCTCTTGGTCTAATTTCATACCGCGAGTGATATCATACTACGATTACACATGATCGTATATATATATACTGCTTATGTTGTAGAACGCAGTACTTTCCCGTTCACAGTTTTTATAAGAATATTACAATAAATCGTCATGGATAAGTTTCTAGTTTAAATATATGTGTATCGTGGAACATAAAGTTCGAAAATTTAACGGTAGGGGGAGTTGGGACACTTTGGTGCAAGGGGCAGAAAGAAACATTAATATTCTCTTGATATCTAGAAACAGTCGGAAGTCCAAAAAAATAATGACAAAACAGTATACGCTATGATCGTGAAAGATGATATAAGATTATAAGGTGATACCTTATAGATATCAAGATAATTTTAATGTTTCATTCTGCCCCCTACATCAAAGTGCCCCAACTTCCCCTATTATATGAGGCATTGAAAGCAACGACGGACTAACCCGCATTTTTTCGAAATTGAGTTAGTAGGGTAACTGTACCTAATATCGCCACTGTTCCTAATATCGCCATCCCCTGTATCTTGCAAAGTAAGCAGTAAAATTTATCGGTTATGCACTAAATTAGTGCCTAACCATATGTAGGAAGACATGCTGTAATTGCAGCGTCATGTGATCACCGATTACAAAAGGGGAAGGATTTTGGAGAATCTTGATAGTGGAAAAATTTATTGGACTGCCACAATTTTAAATCCTATTCGAAGGAGAAAAGTCTAATTATTCCATGAATATAAGACTATCTACTAGAAATACCTGATTAATAATGTACTTAAGGTATGAAATCGATTCAAATATGTTCCGTGATGAAAATACTGTTTTTCTTTTAGCAGTATGGGTGTTCCGAATACCGCCTACCGGAGAACAATGGTTTCGATGTAATGTTTGTTCCAGGTGGGGTTGCGAAATGTGCCGAGCAACCGAAATAAACTTTATTTGTCCAATATGTACATCGGAATGTGGAAAATAAAATATTTTAAAAATCTATATTTGTAAATTTCTGTTTTTCTAATATAAATAAAATCAAAGATGGATAAAAATACATTTATAGTGCAAGAAATAATAAAATCACCTGTGAAAATGACTTAAAAACTCATATATACATGAATTAATCCATATTTCTTGAGTTGGCGATATTAGGTACACTTTTTTCAGGACCCGATTTTTGCATGTCTTACGTTTCTTGAGTCCTAATTAAAATTTTGTAGGTTTCAACGATTCTAACTTATGCTACATGAAAGATGAATAATTTCTCTTTACTTTGAAACAAACTGCATGCAAAAATATCAATTATTATTCAATCGGCAGCGATTTAATTTTTGCCTGGCGATATTAGGTACAGTTACCCTAGCAATAATGCAATGATAAAGTTTCTTTCAGACTGTAGACTACCATTAGTTACATCCTGTAAGAGAGACGCAAAATCAGTACCACTGGAGTCCGATGAAAGGATAACTCGCATCCTTTAGTTGTCGCATTTTTTTTTGTTGCGCGCCCACATTATCATTGGCTTTCAAGCTCCCCTTCCGTGCGTCTCTGGTAAACATCTGGAGCCCGGGCTCCCAAATGACTCCAACTGGCCTTCGCTGGCTTACGGTTTCCTTGATCAGTTCGAAATGATCTCGAGAATAAACTCTAAACTTTAACTTCAAACGGTGTCTTTTACTTTGCTTCATTTGCAATACCCACACTCCAACGAGCAGAGCGGTTCAGCGCCCCACGGGCACCACCCGCGTCGGTATTCCCAAACTCCCCCTTAAAATAATTAACAAACTTCCCACATAGCATCGACGTCATAAATACGTCAATTGTACGCCCGTTTTAAGTACGAACGGCTTTAGGACGCCTTTTAAGCGTCTTTAGACGTCAGTGTGCTCTCTGGGTTTGGTAACAGCGGTGGAAGAATATTGCGCGGGTCTGCCCCGGTCTATCCTCTGCGAAGGCAGCAAATAAACAATCTTCGAAACCAGTTTATCCGCTTCGCTAGTGATTTGAAAAATCCGAAGAGTGAAGTCCAATCAGTGGCCTGACCTGACATCGCTGGTATCAAGCGGCTCGAGGGAGAAATACGCAATCAACACTTAAACATCACACAGCGAGGAAACATCGTCGGCGCACAGTGAGGAAACACGATAGCGCAATAAAATTGTTTGAAGAAGAACGAATACCTACATCGACGATACGGTTACGGGCACTCATCATGATTGTTAGCCACGGTTTCGTATTTCTGCTTGTGACTCTGCACGGAATCTTAGCGCGTGAGTAAAACTTTGTATATACGTATCCAAAAAGTAGATACGACGCTCCTCTGTTTGGCTATTTGTCTTCTAACTTTCCGAACCATTAACTCGTAGTTGAGCAAAAGGAATCTCATTTCACGTAACGAACAAAGCTGGATAATTATTTAACATTCTTACTTGTTCTCTATGACAGTGTTCTTCAACCGGTGATGCCAGCCCGCGAAAAATTTTGCTCGAACCATGCAGCTGCTGCATTAAATAAAAAATAATTAAATTAAATTGAATTGTGATTTTATATTTTTATAAAATTAGATTTAGTAAATAAAATACTGTTTACATTGGTTTTTATTTCTGTCTTAACCGTCAGCTGGTCCGCGAAATTTTTCTCCTATTCTCGCCGGTCCGCAGGTGTAAAAAGGTTTATGAACGCTGTTCTATGAGGCCATTTTTGGTAAATGCATACTTTAGGGGTGGCATCTCCGCTGACCTTGAACTTGACATATGTGTCAAGGTCATCATTCTGAACATTTCCCTTTAAACTTTTTGGCGGTCGGCCTTAACTTCGGAGATATTAATAAAAAAACATTCGGCATAATATATTGAATTCTATTTCACACCGACAGTATTAGCATTGGTTGGGGCTAGATCAGGGCGGGGGGCGCGCACCCGCTTGCGGGCGCGTAAAGCATGGTAGCGAACCGATGCGAGTATGTGTTAAACTCGGTAGTTCTAGTGTTAACTAAAATTTTTGCGACTATCTCGTAAACTAAAGCAAGGGCGTCCGTAAACTTTTTTTCAGGAGGGGACAACTTTGAGGTGACGGTGACGAAAAATATAGTAATGAAAAAACGAGTAGCCCGCTTGCTTTTTTGAACTCATATTGTAGCACCAATTTAATTAAAAATTTAATCCGAAATTGAGAAATATTCATTTTTTTTTGGTATAAACTTAATGAAGATCAGTTTTTAAAAATAAGCGATCTTTTTTTCAAAAGCCAGGGAGTGCAACTGCCCCTTTTGCACCCCCCTCCGGACGCCCATGAACTAAAGGCAACCGAAAAAAGTTTAAAGGGAAATGTGATTCAGAATAATGAGCTTGACAACATATGTCAAGGTCATGTCAGCTAAACATTTACCCCATTGTTTACTAATCCCTGTGCGTAGCTCGCGTTCCACTGGAAAACATAGTTCCTATAGATAGTTTAATTAATGGTTGTTAAAAAATATTTTCACCGTTTATGTAATTATAAATTGCTTTATGACTCTACTAAACGTCGTCTTCCGAAATTTGAATTCCTCGATAGGACAAATAATGCTTTGAGTCAGAAAGCGTGTTCTTTTTCGCAGAGAATAGTTGCACCAGCCCTCGGAACAGACCCGGCATTTGCATAAACATATACAATTGTGGCTCACTGATAGACATCCTTCAAAAAGAATCGCTCGTGTCTACGGCGACTCGGAACTATATGAATAGCTTGAAGTGCGGCTACGAGGGTACAAATCTGAAGGTGTGCTGCGAGCAACAGGTACAATCTTACAATTCCGTTAACGATCTTCACGATTCCAACCATTCAGAAACTTTGCACGGTGTCTATCCAACGAAAGAATTGTCGGTTTTAGATTATAGCAACGCCGGTACCCACTACAGAAGAGCCAACAACCGCAATCCCCGATCCCCCGAACGTCTCGAATCATCCGCACTTGGGATTAGTGAATTCAGATACGTGCGGGCTGGCGAGGGATGAAAAACTCTTTGATGGCAAGGAAACCAGCGTTTTCCAATTTCCATGGATGGCGTTGATCGCTTACGACACCGGATTCCTGCTCCCAAAATTCTTATGTACAGGATCGTTGATCAATAAACGATACGTGCTTACTGCTGGGCACTGCGTTGCCTCGTTGCCCAACGGTAAAGTCATTCTAACCAGCTGATGAAATTAAAGAAAAATTATGGCAAGTTCATGATCGATGTCGTTATCATTCGTAGACATAGCAGTGACCGGCGTACGAATCGGTGACCACGATTTGAGCAAGGAACGTGACTGTGACATAAACAAGAACGGAGTGGAAATCGCTTGCGCCGAGAAATATCAAGACATCGGTATAGAGAGTATACATTATCATCCAGGGTTCTCGTTTACTAACCGGCACGACGACATTGCCCTGCTACGATTAAACGCAGATGCCGATCTTCGGCGGAATAACGTACGACCCATTTGCTTACCGATTGGACCAGTTGCTAGCCTGACCCGTAAAAAGGTAAATACGATTGTCAGGCATAAATATCTTCTCTTTGTGTATCGACTTCTTTTTGTTTCTGTTGAATACCGCCCTCTTTGACGATCTGTCGATAGGTGACGGTGACCGGTTGGAGTGTAACGGAAAGTGGAATACGCAGTGAGAAGTTGCTGAAAATTAAATTGAATCTGATTAACAACGGGGATTGTACACGGGCGTATACGAGTATTAAAGAAGAGGTACAACTCTGGCATAAACAGATGTGCGCGGGCGGTGAAATGGGCATAGACGTTTGTGGCGGAGACGGCGGTGGACCGCTTCAAGCTCCAGCAGTATATAAAAATAGCGTCAGGTATATTCAGTACGGGCTTGTCAGCTTCGGACTCAAGAAGTGCGGTACAGCAGGTGTTCCTAGTGTTTATACCAATGTTGTATACTACATGGATTGGATTCTAAACACTATTAGACCATAAGACATCACGCATCTTTCTTTTATTCTCAAAGCTATCATTAAACAAACGTGTGCATTTCTAGAGCCAAGAACTTAACGTGGAAACCTTTCATACTTTTACAAGAAAGTTTTTAGATGTGTTTCGACCGTAAATCTTAATTATAATTGATATTGGCGCACTGATTCGGTCATAAAAAACATGTTTTTTATGACCGAATCAGTGCGCCAATATCAATTATAATTTACAAGAAAGTAATGTAACAATAGTATTCTTCGCGCTAAAGCTCTTGGTCTAATTTCATACCGCGAGTGATATCATACTACGATTACACATGATCGTATATATATATACTGCTTATGTTGTAGAACGCAGTACTTTCCCGTTCACAGTTTTTATAAGAATATTACAATAAATCGTCATGGATAAGTTTCTAGTTTAAATATATGTGTATCGTGGAACATAAAGTTCGAAAATTTAACGGTAGGGGGAGTTGGGACACTTTGGTGCAAGGGGCAGAAAGAAACATTAATATTCTCTTGATATCTAGAAACAGTCGGAAGTCCAAAAAAATAATGACAAAACAGTATACGCTATGATCGTGAAAGATGATATAAGATTATAAGGTGATACCTTATAGATATCAAGATAATTTTAATGTTTCATTCTGCCCCCTACATCAAAGTGCCCCAACTTCCCCTATTATATGAGGCATTGAAAGCAACGACGGACTAACCCGCATTTTTTCGAAATTGAGTTAGTAGCAATAATGCAATGATAGAGTTTCTTTCAGACTGTAGACTACCATTAGTTACATCCTGTAAGAGAGACGCAAAATCAGTACCACTGGAGTCCGATGAAAGGATAACTCGCATCCTTTAGTTGCCGCATTTTTTTTTGTTGCGCGCCCACATTATCATTGGCTTTCAAGCTCCCCTTCCGTGCGTCTCTGGTAAACATCTGGAGCCCGGGCTCCCAAATGACTCCAACTGGCCTTCGCTGGCTTACGGTTTCCTTGATCAGTTCGAAATGATCTCGAGAATAAACTCTAAACTTTAACTTCAAACGGCGTCTTTTACTTTGCTTCATTTGCAATACCCACACTCCAACGAGCAGAGCGGTTCAGCGCCCCACGGGCACCACCCGCGTCGGTATTCCCAAACTCCCCCTTAAAATAATTAACAAACTTCCCACATAGCACCGACGTCATAAATACGTCAATTGTACGCCCGTTTTAAGTACGAACGGCTTTAGGACGCCTTTTAAGCGTCTTTAGACGTCAGTGTGCTATCTGGGTTTGGTAACAGCGGTGGAAGAATATTGCGCGGGTCTGCCCCGGTCTATCCTCTGCGAAGGCAGCAAATAAACAATCTTCGAAACCAGTTTATCCGCTTCGCTAGTGATTTGAAAAATCCGAAGAGTGAAGTCCAATCAGTGGCCTGACCTGACATCGCTGGTATCAAGCGGCTCGAGGGAGAAATACGCAATCAACACTTAAACATCACACAGCGAGGAAACATCGTCGGCGCACAGTGAGGAAACACGATAGAACAATAAAATTGTTTGAAGAAGAACGAATACCTACATCGACGATACGGTTACGGGCACTCATCATGATTGTTAGCCACGGTTTCGTATTTCTGCTTGTGACTCTGCATGGAATCTTAGCGCGTGAGTAAAACTTTGTATATACGTATCCAAAAAGTAGATACGACGCTCCTCTGTTTGGCTATTTGTCGTCTAACTTTTCGAACCATTAACTCGTAGTTGAGCAAAAGGAATCTCATTTCACGTAACGAACAAAGCTGGATAATTATTTAGCATTCTTACTTGTTCTCTATGACAGTGTTCTTCAACCGGTGATGCCAGCCCGCAAAAAATTTTGCTCGAATCATGCAGCTGCTGCATTAAATAAAAAATAATTAAATTAAATTGAATTGTGATTTTATATTTTTATAAAATTAGATTTAGTAAATAAAATACTGTTTACATTGGTTTTTATTTCCGTCTTAGCCGTCAGTTGGTCCGCGAAATATTTCTCCTATTCTCGCCGGTCCGCAGGTGTAGAAACGTTGACGAACGCTGTTTTACGAGACCATTTTTGACTGCTCGCTGCGCGTAGCCCGCGCTCCACTGTGAAACATAGTTCTTAGAGATAGTTTAATTAATGCTTGCAATACATATTTTCACCAGTTAAATAATTATAAATTACAATGCTGAACTCAACTGAACTACGTCTTCCGAAATTTGAATTCTTCGGATGTCAAGTAATGCTTTGAGTCAGAAAGCCTGTTTTTTTTCGCAGAGAGTACAAATTCGAAGGCGCGCTGCGAGCAACAGGTACAATCTTACATGTAATTTATATCGCCGATTTCGTTAACGATCTCCACGATTCCCACGATTCAGAAACTTCGCACGGTGTCTAACCAACGAAAGAATTGTCGGTTTTAGATTACAACAACGCCGGTACCCACTACAGAAGAGTCAACAACCGCAATCCCCGATCCCCCGAACGTCTCGAATCATCCGCACTTGGGATTAGTGAATTCAGATACGTGCGGGCTGGCGAGGGATGAAAAACTCTTTGATGGCAAGGAAACCAGCGTTTTCCAATTTCCATGGATGGCGTTGATCGCTTACGACACCGGATTCCTGCTCCCAAAATTCTTAAGTACAGGATCGTTGATCAATAAACGATACGTGCTTACTGCTGGGCACTGCGTTGCCTCGTTGCCCAACGGTAAAGTCATTCTAACCAGCTGATAAAATTAAAGAAAAATTATGGCAAGTTCATGATCGATGTCGTTATCATTCGTAGACATAGCAGTGACCGGCGTACGAATCGGTGACCACGATTTGAGCAAGGAACGTGACTGTGACATAAACAAGAACGGAGTGGAAATCGCTTGCGCCGAGAAATATCAAGACATCGGTATAGAGAGTATACATTTCCATCCAGAGTTCTCAGATGCTAAAAAGCAAGGCGACATTGCCCTGATACGCTTAAACGCAGATGCCGACTTTAGGACGAATAACGTAGGACCCATTTGCTTGCCGATTGGGCCAGCTGCTACTATGATCCCTAAAAAGGTAAGCACGAATGTCAGAAATGAATTATATCTCTCACTATTTTCTCTCGTGTGTGTCTACTTATTTTTGTTTCTGGTAAATATCGCCAATTTTCACGATCTATCCGACCAACAGGTGACAATGCCCGGTTGGGGTTTAATAGACTATATCGTGCGCAGTGATAAGTTGCTGAAAGTTCAATTAGATCTGATTAACACCGAGGACTGTGCGCGAGCGTATAACGGACGCGAACAAATCTGGCGCAAGCAGATATGCGCGGGCGGTAAAAGAGGCATAGGCGCTTGCGGCGGAGACAGCGGAGGGCCGCTCCAAGCTCCAATCGTATATAAAAATAACATAAAATATATTCAGTACGGGATTGTCAGCTACGGAGTCAACTGCGCCACAACAGGTATTCCTGGTGTTTATACCAATGTTGTGTACTACATGGATTGGATTCTAAACACTATTAGGCCATAAAGCACATACACATCACGCAACTTTCTTTTATTCTCCAAGCTATCTTTAAGCAAACGGTAAGTAGTGTGTGCATTTCTAGAGCCAAGGACTTGACGTGAAAACCTTTCATACTTTTACAACAAAGTAATCTAACAGCAGCATTCTTCGTGTTAAAGCACTTCGTCTATTAATTTCTTACTGCAAGTGATATGGTACTACGATTATATATGATATACTGCTTATGTCATATAATCCTGCACTTTCCCGTTCACACTTTTTATAACAATATTGCAATAAATCGTCATAGATATGTTTCTAGTTTAAATATATGTATATCGTGGAACACAGAGTTCGAAAATTTAAAGGTGCTATATGAAATAATGACTGGCAAGTAATATTGAAGTAATATTAGACTTACAGAACGGCTAACTCATTACAGTTAATTAATTTCATATCGACCGGCGTTCATTAAAGTCTGTACTTATATATTCCATGGTTATCTATCTATCGTATCATGCTTGTCCCTCTGCAACGAATTTTCATCGTGATCGCCGATAGAAAACCGTTCGTTGCTAGACAACCAATTATCTTCGATTTCATCATTGATCAATTCCGCCGTCTCGTTTATAGAAACTTTTAATTGGCCACGGTCTCCCTTCTTCTTGGGAAACAAGCTTTGAGATTTGCCTGCCGATTTGTCGGAAGCATGCGATGTAGACGCTTCCGATGACTTTGTCGATTGGCTTACAGACAGTACGGTTCCGGAAGAACTAGTTACCGATCCAGAATCCGGCCTAGCGATGTTCTTGTAATCAATGTATGAATCTATGCTACTCGACTTTTGCCTATGTTGCAACTTTTTCTTTTTCCGCTGCAACGTCTTTGTCCTGTCTTTCTCTTGTGTCTTTATCAACGAATGATAAGTCTGGAGAAAACATTTTGATAAATGACCCGCTTCTCGGTGATTCATCCCGGAGAAAGCGATTTATTCTATGTACTCACCTGAGAATGACGTTCGAAAAGGGTTGGTATTTGCGTGACACGGTCCAACATCATTTCCATGTGGAGTCGATGACGCTCCGCCTGTTCGCGCGCTTCGTCGCGACGAAGCGATGTTCGCAAACAAAGATCTCTCTTGTGTTCATGCCTTACGTTAAACATTCGTACGTGTACAGGGTTGAAATTTACATTCATCCATTGTTACTATGGTTTACACTAAGCCGTACCTTGCTGCAGATCTCAAAGCTCGCCACACTGGATTACGTCCGACGAACGATTCCCTTAGCTTTATTCCTTGCTCTCGTCGCTTCTCTTCCATTCTTTCTCTTATCTCCCGTTCCAATTTTTCTCTACAACAAAAACATAAGAATGCTTGTGTCTCTCCAGTAAAATACCAACGAATCCTACGAGTAGTTTTGTAGTACCGTGAAATTTGGCATCTTAAAATCGCTGCTAAATTATTTCCCCGCAACGGCAAAAGCGACGCTGACTTACACCTTTCTAATGGCATTGGTATACTATCCGACAGTTGCGAGCAGTTTCGGCTCTCGGTACTCTCGTTGCAACTCCTCACCGCATCCTGTAGATCTGTACACGCAGACTTCACGCGTTCCCGCCTCGCCATTGACGGAGGGAGGGAAGAGGACTTCATTAATTCCGCTGCTCTCACCCTTTTCTGTAATTGTCTGGAAATTGCAGCTCGTTCTAGTTCAATTCTATCCTACATCTACCCAATTTCTAAGTAACATTCTATATATTATATTGACCTGTAATATTCGTCTTCAAGCATGCGATCATATATATCAGTACTGAAAAGATTTTTAGGCACCGGTTTAGCCTTGAATTTCGCGCCCGCACTAACGCTTTTGCTACGAATTTCTGGACTAGACCTTGCTAAAGATCTCCAAGCTCGGCGATCGCACTCGAGTCTAAAAGGACGTACCTGAGACATTAAATTTAAGGCACTTTCTTCGCGGATCATACGACTTCTAGAAAATAAACGCATAAGATAACTATATAAATATATAATTCTTAAGAAAAAGAGGCGAACGTGTACGACGTAAATAAGAACAAACCGTTCTTCCTTCTCTGCTAGTAACTTGTTATAAAGTGGAATTTTAGATGTTAGTGGAACTGGTCTTATACGCCGTTTCTTATACGGACTCTTCTTATTACTTCTTAAATTTTCGCGATCTACTTCTTCTGTTTCGACGTGCGCCATGTACTTTTCTGCTTCCTCCCTGAAATATGTGTCGCTATTACCAGACTATCGTAATGGAATTTTTTAATTAGCAACACAAGGTACGCCTTCGCTTTGTTACCGCAGGGTAAAGCTGAAAGGCTTAGGAACAGTGGGATGCCATTCCTTTGAACTACTCGCTGGTAAGCTTCTTGTCTCTATACTATCTGTATCGCTTTCTATGTTATCGTCATTCTTCAATTTATACCACGTCCTCCAATCGTTACTAGCTAAGTGTATCTTCTCATTGCACTCTGTTTTTGCTTCTTTATCTCTTTGTTTGCACCTGAAAGGGGGACAACAGAATTACAATCCGAAACTGGTAAATTACATACGCCTATAGTTCGTTCCAAATACCTATTCGTCAACAGATCTTGATCCTCCACGAGTCCAGCAAATTTTCCAGAAGGGAAAAGCATAGGACTATTCATTCTGGACTCTTCCAAATAACACTTCTTGCCATTTAATTTTAAGTCGTTAATATCGTTCTTAGTTTCAGGTTTCGACCTCTGGCTACACTTTGACGATGAAATTGTAGATACATTCGCACTCTTATGACTAACAAGTGAACTTTGTAAATTCTGTAATAGCAATCTTTGTTTCCTCTTCAAGTAATCTACTTTCTGCTTGAACTGTTCGTTAGATAAATGATGGACTTGATCGTAATCTGGTATACTCTCAAAGAATTCTACGAAGTTGTTCACGATCTCTCTGGGGCTGGATGTCTCCGAGTCATCGACAAATTGATCGTCCGTTGCAAAATTTATTTTACGCTTTTTGTCGGCATCGTCGTCGTTGTTAATGTTTATAAAACCGGGACGCTCGTAAGAAGGTGTTGGTTGCCTGCTGTAAGGGTCCACTGGGACTTTCACGCAAGAATTGTAAAACGATGTGCCCCTGTGCTCTGTCATTGCCTATTTGGCATTTAACTATACTGTTGTCAATTAACGAGTACTTAATTGAAAGAATATTCCGAATCTGTAACAATTCAAAATTCGTTAGAAACCCCGCGCATCCATGTTTGATGTCCGAACAATTGGATCAATAAACTACCTTTCATACAGCAAATTCGCAAAAACTTGACAGGCTTCAAATGTTTTGTTAAACAAATAAATATTGCTATCACTTACCTACGTTTTAAGTACGAAACTTGCGTTACCCGTGTCGTAGTTACCGATGAACTACTGGCGGAAAGATTTAAAATTCATTTACAGGCAAACAATAGAATAATTTCATTACACGTATCACTAGTTTATGGCTACTATATAATGTAATTATCAATTTCCCCGCAAAGTTTGTCTTATACGATCTCTGTTTTACGAAGCCCTGATCACTATGCAAAAGCAACTCCTAGAATAGATCAATGTAACCTCATCGTCGTATTCGTCACCATGGTGAAGAAGGGGCGTGAATAGCAAAGAAATTCCCATCGTAAACAGCGAGAGAGCAACGATACTAAAAGGGGAATATCGCGATTCAAGTCTTCCTACGTTAATAAAGACTATTAACTTTCCAAAGAATAACTCATTATTTGTAACAATAAATTAGGTATAATCAACTTTACGAATGAATGAGCAGTATCTAAGATAAACAATCAGCGTTATTACGATTATTACTCTTAAATGAGATATCATTTAAAGCGGAATCGTCAAGAATTCATTCATAAAAGTTCCACTCTTCATAGGACAGAGATTTGTTTATTTATTTATTCCTGTTAACCCCCGATGCAAGCTCATGAAAAATGGTTGTATGCAAACGTTCAATAATTTGTGTTCTTCTTTACAGTTCTCGGCCACTTATAGCGAGACTGCGGCTCAATATTCAATCGTTTTCAATATTCAAAACTGTTTATTTATTGCTTAAAAAGAGTTTTAAATATTTGTTTAGTTTATGAACACGGAGTTCGGCGCGTAGCGGTGGAAGCTGCGAACTAAAATGGGCGCGAAGGGTCCTAATCTGGAATTGACATGTTTTCACGTCTATTTTTACTGCGCGATAAACAAATAAACAATTTTATATATTCTTGCGTATAACAATTACTGTGAATGAGTTCGACTATTGCGAAGCGTAATTAATTATCGACTTTCCAAGCTCAATTTCTTTACTTTTCAAGTCGCATCTCAAAATATAGACCAACATAAATACTTACGATATTTAGCGGCAGTCAGCGGCCGTCAAAGAATCAACATAAAACAAGAAATGGCGTCGTCTATGAAAGCAGTGACATGTCGCGGCATTTTAATGCCAATTTCGAAGAAATACAAATACGCTGTTCCCGGCGCAGCAACGGTCGCAACAAGACATTGTCACGCGAGTAAACAAAACGACGAAAATTATGATGTTATTATAACCGGCGGAGGAATGATTGGAACCACACTTGCTTGTGCAATAGGTTAGCTATATCTATTATTTACTTCGAATGTCATTGAAAAGCTTCGCGACTAACAATTATTTCTAAACGTCTTCCGAAGCGAACAACCGAAGACTCGAATGCAAAAGCATCCTTTTATTAGAAGGTGGGAAAAAACTCGAGTACAAACCAGAACAGTATTCGAATCGCGTGGTAGCGTTAAATCCGCAAACGCGTATGCTACTTTCAAGTATAGGGGCATGGCAGCACATAGAAGCAGCCCGATATTGCGCCGTACGAAAGATGCAGGTACCAAAAGAACTTCAAACAAACTCTGGTTCGAAAGCTTGTAACGTTACAAATGTTGCAATTAAATATGAAATCATTAGTAGGTATGGGACGCTTCTTCCGACGCTATGATCGAATTCAACGAAGGTAACTTGGCGAATGAGATTGCTTATATAGTCGAAAATGATTTGTTATTACACGCCGTGAACAAGCAATTGGAGGAGAAACAGAATGTGAATGTGATTTATGCATCGAAAGTTGAGAACATTAAATTACCAAAAACGCAAGGAGACGATGCAGAGGTTCAATTGCAAAATGGCAATAAGTATAAAACCAAACTATTGGTAAGTAGATAAAAGGTATAATAATAATCAATTGGTTTGTACATCACTCAATTACCATAGTCTCTAGCGATGCTATCAACTTTGTTAGTTAAATTATCCAAGCGTGTACCGATATTATATAAGCATTTCCTTAATTCAGCGCCTAATTCATTTAGCTGTTGATTGTCGCTCGTGGAGGTCATACTGTAAAGTCTGCTTAATCTGGAATTACTCGCTTCAGTGGTATTCGTATTGCGCCTGAATCCATTTCGAGCAGACATATTACGGTGCTTCCTTTCGCTTACCAAGCGATACACAGCTTTTATCAAATCTCGCGGCAGACGATTATCACGGGGATCGTTGGGACGAATATGAATCGCGCAATGATGCGGCGGCTGTAAGAGAAGCGCGCCTTTCCTGCATGCCTTCATTATTTTATTCGGCGCATAATCTAGCAGCTTGGAAAATAACATACTTTCCAAGTGCGCTACTAATTCTGCTCTGCGTACTAGTCTGTCTAGTCCAGCGCATCGTCGCAGTTCTTGTATATCTGACACTGCGAGTCCCATCATTAAATTGGTTAGTATCACTGTTACTAAAATGACAAAGCTTAGAAGCATCAAGTGTGCTGTACCGGAATATAATATCGATGCGTCTTCGTCGAAAAATACATCCTCGAATTCTAATTCCCCGGACATCATTATAATAGTTTTCAAGAGACCGACCAGGGGATTATTAAACGACTTATAATTCTTATGTAGTACACAGAAACCTAAAGAGAAGCCTATTATAAGGCACATGTAAGCACCAAGGAATTTAAAGAAATTAATCGACACTTGAGTAAACATTTGTATGTAAAGGCCGAACATTGGAAATCTTCCGACCACCATCATTAATTCTATCCAAATCAACAGAATGCCTAGAGCCGCTGCGTGATGCTGCCAGTTTTGAACTGGCGTAATTAGCACTATACTCGATACTAGAACAACGCTCCACTGAAGCCAATTTTCCCATCCCTTGACGTAGCTTGACATACCGTGAGCCATTTGAAAGAATTCTTTACTCGCCAGAGTTACCGTAAATATCAATACCGGCCAGAAGAGTACTTTCCTGAGTTTCTCAATGTTCCAGAAATACGTCACAACGATATACGCTGTAAAGAATGCGACGAAGATGAAATGAAATATTAAACTGCACAAGAAAAATTTGCGAATTCTCAGCCATTTTAAGTACAGGAAGCTTTCGCACAAAGGGTGTTTCAGTAGGTGTCTTTGCCCGACCTCTACGAGGCATAGCATTAAGTCTGCTTCCCCTCTGCCACCTGGCACCAAGGGTCTAAAGTCTAATCTTATTTCGCAATCGACGTCACCCAGTTCGTGATCGTGTAAAGAAATGGCTTGGTCCAGACGCGAAATAAATCGCGGTAGTACATCCGGTGTCCTGCGCACGATGAAACTTAACGCAGAAACACCGCCCTTTGTTCTGGCGGTAACATCTGCTCCTTTTGATAGTAATATCACCACGGTCGATGAACTTTCGTTTAACGCCGCAATATGCAAGGGTGTGTATCCAAATTTGTCCGCTCTGTTTATCAAACCACCAGCCTTTTAGGACAGAAGGAAGAGAAAAGTATATATTGTTAAATTGTTATAAATTCTCAGAGTAATCATTTAATCAGTAAATGAACCTGTATCAGAATCTTCACCAGCTCTATTCCTCTAGTAGCCTTTGCAACTGCAGCGTGCAACGGAGTGCGACCGTCGTTGTCTTCCACGTTGATCTTAGCACCAGTGCTTATAAGTATATCTATAGTTTCTGCCGCTTGGGACAAAGTTGCCAAGTGTATCGGCGTTTGGCCTCTTGAATTTTTTGCTTCGCACATCGCACCAGCATCTATCAATAATCTTGTGCATTCTGCGCTACCTTCTTCGGCTGCTAAATGCAACGGTGTCGATCTCATAGACCCAGATTGAACCCTCACGTCTGCGCCATACCGTAATAATAATTTTGTGCAAGTAACTGAGCCCAAGCTAGCCGCGACGTGCAATGGTGTTTCTGTATAAACCTACGCAGCCGTTGTTTATTCGATGGGAATGAAAGATTGGATTGTAAATAATGCTTGTAATACCTGTGGATTGTTAGGGCAAGCGCCCGCTTGTAGTAAAGCTTCAACGCAATCTTCCGCGTTGCTTAGAACAGCATAGTAAAGAGGACTTTTCCCAGACAGTCCAGCATTCACGTCTGCTCGTGATTTTATTAAGCATTTAACCGAAGCAATGTCTCCAGTAGCGGCAGCACAATGTAACGGTGTGCATGTCTTGTTAAAGTCCCACTCGCACGGATTCGCGCCGTACTTCAATAATTCTTCTATAATTTTTACCGAAGCCGCGCAAGCAGCTAAATGCAACGGGGTCCTAAAAGATCAGTATATCAGTGTGTCGGAAGCCGATCGTTTAGGTATTTAATTTTATACCTGCCGTCGCTATCTCTAGCCGAAACACTCGCATTTTTGCTCAACAAAGCTTTCACTACTTCTACTTGGCCCAGGAAGCATGAAACTAGAAGGCAAGTGCTTGGCCATTTCATAAAAAGTTGCGGAACACTTACATTCGTAGTTAATAATGTATGTTGAACACACCTATTAAACAGGAATCGAATTACACCGGGTATAATTGTTACGATTACAAATGCATAGATCATTGTACCCATTTGCAAACGACTGCGTGGAAGCTTTCCGAACGTCACGCGTCACTTCGTTACAATCGGTACTTAAAAATTCATCTAAAGCTTTGCGCAGCACATCGCCCTGAAGAGTAGAAATCACACCAAGCGCATATTCTCCTGCTGGAAGATTGGACAGCGCAAAAACTATTTCCTCTTTATTCCACGGTTGTTGATTTGTTACTTGCTTTTCCCTTATATGAAAGGCAATAGATTCATTGCTGTCTTCAGAAGTCACACTAATGTTTTCTTCGATATCATTCATCCAGATGTGCTCATTGTTTCCCTGAAATTACATATAGCGAACAAATAGCAGACATATAAAATCTTCTTTCCATACTTACTGTGTCATGAATAACAATAGAGGGTGTTGCTACTGTGTCTTCCGCCTTCGGTTCTTCCTGAGAAATGCGGCTGCTTAGAAATCTTCTTAAAAGAGGCTTTTTCCTTAGTAACGACATATCTCTTTATATTTCGTCTGTTCCAATCAATATTTAATGATCTAAGAAGTTGCATTATATACAGCTGTGGTTTTTCTATTTTTAAACACATGAAAATCTGTAACTCTGTAATACCTGCATGATGTGTTCACTATCTAACTTCACTCTCGAGTGTTGAAAAACTATTTAAGTTGCCTGCATGGCTCAGAAGAGGACCACACATGTTCCTTGGTGTTTATAAAACAGAACTGGCATATATTTAGCACCCACTACTTCCTGGCCTAAGTGTGTAACAAGAGGGAATTTTCTTCTGCTACAATCTTTCCTTTTCAGAATATTCCTGCTGCTATTAACACTTGAGAACAGTGGAGAATATTATGCACTTTACACAATCTCACTTTTAAAACATACTCCTTCGAGTAACTGATAACAACATCCGTTGAGGAAAGAAATGTATCTGTGTGTTATTTCTCTTTCTTGATTCATTAATATGTGTACACGGTATAGTGTAAAACTTAAGGAGTTAAATTACTACACATTTTAAATGGTTTTTGCACAAGTTCTTGGACTATAGGAGTTACATTCTTTTAATAGAACATATGGTTACTGTTTATACAAAATCACGAAGCTTAAATGTTAATAATGAACATTTAAATGTATAAGAAAAGATACTATAGATATGTAAAACGTAATAATTTCTGGCAAGGTCAAGTCTAAAGCAGTTTAAAAGACCATTCACTACTTCCACCGAAATGTGGCACAAAACTGAAGTTATTTCCAGACATATTTGCTGGCCTCTTAGGTCTTCCCCTTCCTACAGCATGATACTGGAATCTCTACCTAACATTACTCTATTAAATCCTTTATTACATTGTTCTTCCTTATCACAATAGAATCAATTTGGTTGCATATCAATGCCCATATCTTATCGAATATTTATTACAGATTGGAGCAGATGGTGTAAATTCATTGGTACGGCAAGCCATGAATACACAATACGTGAAATGGAATTACAATCAATTAGGCGTAGTTGCTACTCTGAAACTATCAGAGGTAATAATGGTATTATTGTAAAATTATTGTTCAACTCCATTTGAAATCGTACTAATTACATTTCTGTGTTACAGCCCACAGAAAATACTGTCGCGTGGCAAAGATTTCTACCAACGGGTCCGATAGCTTTACTACCAGTAATTTTCGCACTTTTATAAATCAAGGAGAATTTATTAAAGCACTACGTTGATGCTTCTGTTTTCATTACAGTTAACAGATTCCCTCAGTTCGCTAGTGTGGTCGTTACCGGTAGAAGAAGCCAGAAGACTTTTAAAAGTCTCAGAAGAAGAGTTTGTCGACAGAATAAACGACGCTTTGTGGAAAGTGTATCCAAAAACTGGTATAGTTGAAACTGGTATGAGAGGACTTCAACAGGTACTCGAAAGTTTGTCGTTGCAAACGGGCGTGATGAGGCAATTACAACCGTCGGTATCGGCTATCGTAGAAGGATCCCGCGCAGCTTTTCCTTTACACTTTGGCCATTCGGTGTCTTATGTTCGTACAGGAACTCTTTTGATAGGGTAAGAAAAGAAGTAATAATATTTTGTTAACGTGGCATTTATCTTGTACAGTACAATAAATAATGATTTCCATGTGACATTTTCAGAGATGCAGCACACAGAGTCCATCCATTAGCTGGTCAAGGTGTGAACTTAGGTTTTGGAGATATAACGATATTAGTCCAGCTTCTTGCAGAAGCTGTTATAAATGGTGCCTTCCTGGGTGATATGATGTATTTAACGAAATATGAAACATTAAGGCAACGATACAATGTTCCAACGATGCTCGCTATCGATGCGTTACATCGGTTGTACCAAGGAACAGCCACTCCTATTGTCCTAGCTAGAAGCTTAGGATTACAATTAACAAATGCGCTTCCAATGATAAAGGTACACCATGGAAGAAGAGATAATACTAAAAGGACAATGTTAAATCGCAGAGGGGATTAATGACCCACGAGCCTACAGCGTATGCTATACGCCGTTGGAAAGTTCTTGTCAAGACGAATCGATTGATACCATTTTTGAACAAAAGAAACCGGTAGTTAAATCCCAACCGGCCCGACGGACCTCGGGTAGGCGGCACCTGAGGGAAAACCGAAGGATGCAAGCGATACTCTAGCAGGTGGGGGCGGCAAATGTGCCTCATGACCCTCATTTCAGGCCGTGTTGGGCCTGCGTTTGCCCTATGGGCCCCTTTCCTAATGCCCAGTACGAAGTCACCAATGGATTAATGGCCCATGAGGCAAACGCAGGCCCATCACGGCTCTGAAATGAAGGTCGTGGGGCACATTTGCCGCCCCAACCTGCTGGAGTATCGCTTGCACCCTTCGGTTTTCCCTCAGGTACTTACCCGAGGTCCCTCGAGTCGGTTGGGCTTTTATTACCGGTTTCTTTTGTTCAAAACCGCAAAATCTCGAAACTTGAAACCATTTTTCGAGGTGATCCCATCTGATATCAAAGTTAAAAATGGTATCAATCGATTCATCTTGGCCAGATCTTTCCAACAGTGTATAGCATACGCTGTAGACTCGTGGGTCACTAATCCCCTCTGCGACTTAACATTGTCCTTAACTAATATACTCCATTGCATATTAATCAAAGTGGTAAAATTTATTTCAGAAAGCGCTGATAGAACATGCGTCTGGTCGAGCGATGCATCCGTAATCTTTGTACAGTTGAAAGAAACGTCTACAATTGTGATATACTCTAATTTATAATACACAATTAAGCACTGTAAATGTAAATATTTCTGTATGTTACTGCGATAGCATAGGTGTACACTGAAAAATCAATATAAAATATATACATACAATTAATTTCAATTAGTACTGTTATATTTATAAATCCACAGAATTATAACCATTACACAAATAAATATTCCACCTCAAAAAAATTACATGTCACAAAATTTTTCTGTAATAGTTTGACAAAAGGCAATAAATTTAATGATTCTCATAGAACGTTCAAGTTCCTTGGCGCGTGCCTTATGTAATGATAATATGAAAAGGTGTCACAATGTAACGGGAAATCGTAGTTTTATGCAAATTTTCCGTCATTCCACGTGGTTAAAGGTTAATAGCGAATGCATGAATACAGGTTAGGTCTGTACATATATTTACATCATGTCACTTTTCCCGAGAAACCAAACGCTTAGAGGAACATTCGATACAATTAGCTGGACGATTTCGAAGAAAATGTTCGGAAATTAAAATAATTCCGACAAATGTAACCTTGGAACAGAGAATTTGGATTATATTTTTATGTACATAATCAACGATCTAATAGGTTACTCTCAATAGATTTCGAAATTTATGAACAATTTCTGAATCAGAAGCTGCAGATACGTTATATAACATCTGTTTCGCATCTCTATTTGCATATTGTAAAAGATTACCAACCCAGGAAGCGTTACAGTTCCGCTCGAAGGTAATTTACTTTTAAGTGACAGCAATGTCACAATCGAGGTATTTTCGTAACTAATGCTTAATTTCAGGATTACTGTGCGAAATTGGACAAGAATATCAGCTTTCGATCATAAAGCGATCAACAATGTTTGTGTCTAGAAGATTATTAAAAGCAGCTGCGCTTGGAGCGATCGGATTAGGCACCCTGGCATCTTGGAGAGCCAACGAGTACGATTTAGGATCTATAGGCATCGTACGGCTGGGACGTGCTGCGGTTACTGTTTTTATAATAGGTAGACATTATAAGAATGAATTGTATGGCAGTGGATTAAATCGAGGTACTCCAGAGTATCTGGATTTAACGTCAAAGGTGCACAAATATGGAGCAGACAGGCTTTTAGAGCTCTGCTGCGCGAACAAAGGCGTTTACATAAAAGTAGGTCAACATATCGGTGCACTAGATTATTTATTACCACTGGAATATGTTAGTACCATGAGAGTATTGCATAGCTCTGCGCCTCAATCATCTTTCCAAGATGTGCTCATTGTTCTTAAAGAAGACCTTAAGAAGGATCCCTATGAAATATTTGAATCTATCGATCCTGAGCCGTTAGGCACCGCCAGTTTAGCACAAGTTCATAAAGCTGTGTTAAAGAACGGCAATGTTGTCGCTGTTAAAATTCAACATCGATCGGTCAAAACTAATTCTTACGTGGATATAAAGACTATGTCGGCTTTGGTAAAATTAACGTCGCTAGTCTTTCCCGACTTCAAATTCCAGTGGCTCGTCGATGAGACTAAAAAGAATATTCCTCGGGAATTAGACTTCACGCAGGAAGGGAAGAATGCTGAGAAAATTAAAGAGTTATTCTCGCATTATCATTGGCTAAAAATACCAAATATATATTGGGAGTTCTCGACGCCGCGGGTTCTGACAATGGAATTCGCAGAAGGAGGTCAAGTTAATGATTTAAAATACATTCAAAACAATCATTTAAATCCATACGAAGTTAGCAGTAAGTTAGGCAGGCTTTACAGTCGCATGATATTTGTCGTCGGTTTTGTACACTCCGATCCACACCCTGGTAACGTTTTAGTTAGGAAAAAAGATAACGAAGCTGAGATTGTACTTCTGGATCATGGGTTGTACGCAAATCTTTCTAACGAATTCCGGTGGGAATATTCTAAGCTTTGGCTAGCGATACTGGATGGTGATAAAGCTGCGATGCAGACACATTGCGCTAAATTGGGCGTCGCGGACTTGTATGGGTTACTGGCTTGTATGATATCGGGGAGATCTTGGAATACAATTATGGCTGGTATACGAAAAACGAAATATAACGTAGAAGAGAAGAAAGAATTTCAAAAGGAAATACCTCATTTGTTAACAGAAATTAGTCATGTATTAGATAGGGTGAATAGACAAATGTTGCTAATTCTGAAAACAAATGATCTTGTGCGCTGCATCGAATGTTCCCTGAATACGGAAGCTAGAATGTCAGGAATGATGGAAATGTCAAAATGTTGTATATATTCTGTATATGGAGAGAAACTGAAATCTTGTACGAGTCCATGGTCGAAATGGAAGTTTTCTATAGCTAAACAATGGGCACTTTTCAAGCTGTCTGTATATTACATATATCTAGGAGCACTAAATTTTGATATAAAAGATTCCTTAGACTCTCTTCTAAACGACGAGTTTTATGCTTTTTAACAAATAAGTGCTTTAGGAGAAATATACTTTTACTTAAATTTAATATGTTACCAAATTCAATGATGTAATTAAATGTTATTTTGGAAAACAGAATGCATCATAATTATTCTTGCGGAATAAAATAATTTCAAGGAAAATTGTACCAAATATTCTTGTACGAAATATGCAAATAAATATGTCTGATTTAAGTTTTGCATGCCAAATGATGAAAGTACGAAAGAATTGTTTATATATTAAGAGGCCTTTATACTTAATAACTGGTGTATGCTTTTCTTATCAATTGTACAAATGTGTTGTGCAATGACAATACTCTAAGAATGCCATGAAATATTGCATGTACATACAGTGGATTTTGTTGTTTATTTATTACTTAATATGTGCAAGAAAGATGTGTATTCTTTGAATACAGACCAAATAGGAACAAAGTATACTTGATTGTTTATTCTATTTAATAAGAAAGATGTATATATAATAAACATGTTACACAAAATTATATTTTCGTTCAACACTTTTTCCCATTTTATTTTACCAAAAACAATAGAATTGTTAATATTAATTGTTCATTCCCGTAATAATTCTAGTAAATTACAAGTGAGGCAATCGGAACAACAATGAACTAACCCACATTTTTTTTCGAAATTGAATTAGTAGCAATAATATATTCCAATAGGCTCTACTAACTATATGAAATAGGAAAAAAATTTTAATGTGGGTTTGTCCGTTGTTGCTGTGTCTCAAATAAACTACGACCTAAATTATAAAATTGCAATGAAAATAGAGTAGATGTAAAAGTTAAATTATAAAAATATCGATGAAACACGCGAGTGTGTATAAGGAAATTCGGCGAAAGACTTCGGAACTTGACGTATTAACTGCGTCATTCGTTAGTCACAGAGCGCGTTTTAATACCTCATTGCATCATGATAAAAATAAAGATACCACGTCATACGCGCGTCTTTCCACGTAGGCCACGATATAGATGAATAAGCTATGGATTCAAGGGCAAACATGAATTTCTGTTTAATATTGTAATAAACTGTATTTATAATAAATAAAATTTTATGCGTCACTACTCCCCGACGTTGCTTCGATCCCTTTATACTCAAATAATGCATGAGAAATTGTTTTCTTTATTAAGTTACATTGTAATCATTCAGTTTTTACGTATTCAAAAACCGTTTCTTGTTTTTGAAATAGTATAATAAGCCGAAAAGAAAGCGTCCTTTCCTTATTGTTGGGTGTATGTATACAACAGTTACTCTGGCCAGCGTTGCCACGTTTCGTGACTTCTACGGCATCATGTATTTTTGCTTCTGTATAAATATATACATATATCTACAATTATATTGCTAATAACCATTTTTCTTCTATACCTGTATTCATAAAAAAAACTACATGCTTTAGATATCATTGAATTATACCCACATGAATATTAAACTTAATTCGACGTCATTCTCTGTGCCCTTGGAACCTTTCTAGAATTTACATTTATTTTCATTTTACGGTCGTAATAAATGCGTTGTTTTGTAAGTCCTTTATCCTACAGAGAACTTATTCCGACCTATGCTTTAAAATTACTGAAACAACGTTTGTTAAACGTTGCGAAAGTTACAGTAGAAACCTTTGATACACAAAGTTTAAATGCATTATTAATAGATTTTCCGCTCGCTCTTTAAAATGTGTTAACGTATGTAATACGTTAGATTCAGAAGCAATTGGGGAATTAGGTGGTTTGTTAAAAATAATGAAAGCTATAATATTGATCGAAACGACACGAAGAAACTTGGCAACGTTGGCATTATCCGCAACGGAAGAACACAGCGTCGCACGAGAAGGCACGCCATTGGTGGGGAGGGCTGACCGCATAGCACCTTCCTACGCCGCAAACTGTTTTATAAAATCACCGAATTTTAACGGGATTCGTAAATAACTACAAAATTCATTGCTAAAACTGAAGCCGCTACCTTTGACATTTGATTAAATAACCGTATTTTTCAAAAGCTTCGCGAAAATCATGTTAACGAACGATTTTCACGGGGACTATTTTCTATTGATCGCGCGTAAGGATACCACATAGTGGTGAGCGTCGGGGTATATAAAGCCTCCCCAAATGGCGCAGCCCTGGCATTTCCTGAGTCATCTTCGAACGGTGGAGGCTGTATCTTGCTCGACGGTCCGAAGTCTTTTTTCCGTTGTTACCGCGGGGTTTTCTTCCGTCGTTCGACAAGGAACACGAGCCAGATACAGGTTGGTTGGTGTCCCCTTACTTATTCAATACTTAGGTGGAAAAGTTTAAAAAAAAAAGCTGTAAGAGAGTGTGACTACTATCAACTTGGTATTAGCCTATTGTTTTCCAAGAAAATCCAAGTCTCAACAGTTTGTGCTATATCTACGTCGAAAATAATCATCCTAAAGAGGCTAAAAATTATGGTGGCTACCACGAGGCCTCGAGAGATCGACATCGATAAACCAAGCCACACCGAACAATTAACAAACTGGATCAGTAGAGTCCGCTGCAAGAAGATCACGTGCCGTCGAAATCGCAAACGCGATCTGCGCGTCGAGGCAGTGCTCACTTATTCGCTGTTCAAGGCCGAGCACGAGCTGCGCAGCAAACAGTTGTCCAGAATCTCAAAATGGCAACAGTTCAAAAAGCAATTTTTGAAGGACGCAGATTTTTCGCATTGCGACTTCTACCACGAGGACATGAAACGCTCGAAGTCTTATCAGCAGAACAATCCATGGCAAGGGCCTCTGTGCGCCGAGTTGAGCAGCCTGGACAATTTTATGTCCAAGTTGAGCGCGATCAAGGCGCCATTACATCGATGAAGAGCCAGAAAACAAGATGGACGACCAGGTCTGAAAAACCTGCGATTGTTTCCGAGATGATCCACTCTTGAAGAAGATATCGTCAGCAGCTTTGTCACTGAGGATTCTTCGGCGTCAACTTTAAGAACAGCTAAATGGAATCCTGCCTCCTCCTTGATGCAGTACCTACTGTACCGTGTCGGTACTGCGGGACCTAGAAGTCGCATCACTATCCTGGTGTATATCTGGGTATTTTTTACTTGCAGTCTCGCCGTTTGAGATGGCAATGGGACGGGCGGAGGGAGGTTGCTGTTCGCAGTGATGCTGGGCGTACCACAGGGGGACGGGGATCCCATGTTCTAGTCTCTACGCCTTCCATCAGTTTGGTTTGTAAACTGTATCGAAAACCGATGTATTTCTCTTTGCAATATTTTTGTGAAGTTACACCAGTATTCGAAGTACAAAGTTCCGTTTAAAGAATGTTTAAAGAGCGTTTGATCGGATATTTTTTCTACTTTTTCAGAAGTACTACAGTTTCGTTGAAACTTTAAAATGCGCATTTGTATATAGCGTATGATTCTAAACAAGTTTGTACAGATTATTTTACATAGTTGATAAATTTAACGACAGTGGTGATTGATTATGTTTGTTATTCAAAGGATCTAGCAACTTCGTATGTAGACTTTTGTACCTTTACGCAGGGCGTTGATATTTTTTTTGTAAATAATTGTGATACACAGCGGAAGAGGAGCAGAACTGAGAGAATAAATGTTGAAAAGAAAAATTGGCAAATTTCTATCTTGTGTGATCTTTTAATTCACCGTTATTAATGCCGAAAATCCTTTTCAGTCTAGCGTACACCTTACAAAATTCTATCGCACGCAAGAGAACTGCACACTCGTCGTCCAGGCTCTGTTGGTCGCGTCAACGGCGACGCCATTGGCCTGTTCCATATAACCATAAGATTGAGATGAGAGGGAGGAGAGTGGTTGGTGAGAGAGGATAATTAGTACGGGATGGAAAAAAGGGGGCAAAGTCTTTGTTTCTAGAGGTTCACGCATCAAGCGTTGCGGCTGAGTTGCACGGCGACCAAGTCACACACAAACACCTTACATTCGCACTATTGTATCTCAACCAAGCATCGGCTAGTCCCAAAGTCATCTGGCGCGTGTGATACGCAGGTCTCACTGCGACAAGCGACAGCAAACAGCAAAAACTCGAGCCCTGTTTGGTGAGCTAATCCCATATGTCCGTTACCACCTGTGCAAACGTGTTTTCTCAGGTCCAGAAAGGTTTCCCCCCGATGCCTTGGGCCACCAAGTAAATGGTATGGGTCGTTCTGCTCATTGACGTACAACGTTGAAGTCATCTATGTTGGCCGTCTAGAGCTCTGCCGTATTATCCCGTTTGAATTAGGATAAGAGCGCCCCCGAGCAAGGTGTGAAGAGAGAGTAACGCGTTGCGTGTCTGTCGAATTGAGACGACCAAGAACAGCCAGAGTTACTCATCGCAAGTAGCACAACTAATAATTATTATACGAGCATGCGACTACACGAACGCTCAAATCGAATAGGAAATTGCAACAAATTTTATACAAACATTTTACAAGTTGCACTGGGTATATTTCTCGGTATTCTGCCGTCGGATAATTATTTCCACAGATATCAGATCGTTCCTGAATTATTCTCCGCTCCTAGAACAAGAGGATTTCCGTAATATGCTCTACACGAAAGAAATAGAATAAGCGCTTAACAAAAGGTATGCAGAAGGTTGTGCGAGCACAGGAATAGAGAGAGGTATCAGTTCACGTTACGGGTTAACCTGACGCAACAAACGATCAGCACATATTTTTGTCGAGGATCGGAGGGAGGGCCGGGGGGGGTGGGCATTTTGAGAAAATTTTTTTCTCTGCAGAAAGACATTTGTTCAAATGGCTGCGTGGAGTTGGCTATCACTTTCAACATCGATAGGAAAGCAGTGGCACAACTGGCAGATACTGGCAGATACGCTTAGACTTCTAAAGTATAACACCTAAATATCTCCGACAATTCCATGGAGCAGAATGATGCAATGTTACTTTGGAATTGCAAGGAAGTATATACATATATATATATTCAACAACGAAAGTCCGACATCTTCGAACACAAGGCGAAAGTTCTTAATCTCGTAATATTATCAGTGACTAAGCTGGGATGCCGTAGAAATTCTGTTCTCACATGCTAAAAGAGTGGTATCAAGTATTACGAATTTATGAATTTTTTTTTTAAAAATGTTTTCTTGGGGAGATTCTGTTCGGTGTGTCTGTTTTATACCGCAGGAGTACCAGAAACATTCGTTATCTGATGCACGCGCTTAAGCGACAACAGGCAGTCATTTCGGTTGCTGGAGCATGTCGTGTTCGTGTTACAGAAGGTACATGGTATGCTTAAGGTAGTAGAAAGAGGAGAGAAGAGAGAGTGGAGGCGTGGGATAGAAGGGGCGGCGGTAAAGATTATGTTTCAGCTAGACTGGCTAAAGAGCTTGCGGGTAAATCAACTGCGTGCACTTCACTATGTTAAACTATGCACTTTAGAATTGTAACCGGACCCTGGTGTGTGCGTTCGTGCTGAAAACTTTCGTAATGAAACAGTTGCATTCTGAAAGAGGTAGAAGAAGCATTGCGGAGGACAGAGGTAATAGCTTAATACGGATGACCAATTGACGTTATAAGTATCAGACGTGTTTGGGGAAGACTCTGGGGGGGGATGGGTACGCAATTTTGTTGTGAGCTACAGGACTGACTGATGCTGCATCCTACCAATCGTCACATTGGACGCGATCTATATTCCGAGGGGAGGATCCGATCCATTCATTTCATACTTAGCAGAAACTGCGCTACGGTTTCGGTAACCTGAAGCAAGCATAAGTGCATTTGTAACTGGCAAGCCCATGGTATCGATGTAAGTCTTTCGAGCCTCATCAAAATCGGTTCTATAGATATTCGGGGACGACTTGGAGATTTGCTCGTTTATCAAGAAAAGGAACGGAGATAAGAGCATGTTATATATACATGTACATATGCATATATTAACTGAATTGAATTTCCGCTGTAATGGCATTTATCTTCGATAAGGTATTTTAGATTAACCAGGTGATGCATTCTGATATGCTTTCTTAATGTATACTTAAACGTAGTTCGGATTGGTTTGTTATTTTGTTTGGTATAGTTGCTCGTGATCGATGTCCGGAGATGTTATGGGATGGGGGAGGGGGTGTAAAACAATCTTGGCTTTTTTCCACAGAGGGAGATTCGCTGATGGCCAGTTGCGTGTGAAGTTGTTTTTTATTGAAAGTCAACCAAAGTACGGTAGCGTTACACTTCCAAATTATACGTTTGTAGTATGAAATGAACCTGGGCTAGGATCGTTTGAGTCTTTAACAGTAACGAGAATGGTCTTTTGGTGTTACCTGTTGGATGGATTTGTGATATTTGCTTCAGAAAATGCAAGATAATTTTCCTGCTGAAGTTATGCGTTCTGTAATCAGCAGCCGTTGCTCTACAGGGAAGGCTGTGCTGTGCAATACCTCTGTTATACATGTATGTATTGCTTCAATGAACACTACTTTTATCACACTGTTAGGAAAGGGAAATCGTAGCTAGCAAATCCTTGAAAAGTACCGATAACGAAATACGAATACGCTCGTGTGGATGAGTTGATTTGAAATGAGTATATAACAAATTGCTAAAAAAAAGAAAAGAGTTAGTGCCTACTTTAAATGAAAAGTAACAATGTATCGAGAGAGAAAAGCAGGAAAACCGAGATCGCCGGGCTTGTATCAGGTAATAGTTGCTATTATTTTCACCCAGATTTATTATTTAACATAAAGATTTGGTTTTCATGAATCTAATGTGATTGGAAATGTTCGACAAATCGTAAGTGTGAGGTATAATTTTTGCAGATTATTGTCGAGGTTGATTTTTCATTTGGCCAGTACAAGTAAATTTAAAAAGAAAGTTTGTGATAAGTGCTAATGTGACAAGATAGTTTTTTCTGTTTTAAAAATGAACATACGTGACTTATGAAATCTATTGAAAGCAAATTATATAATTACGCTGTATAAGAACATGGACCAAATGACTTCGAATCTTTATGTTCATCAACCTGCAGAATTCTTTTTGAAAACTATAGTTACGTGAGAAAGTTCATCGCTTCGAGTTGAATCTATATGGTGTTGTGTATAACAAGTTTTGAGATCCTATCGCAGTGTATTTTTCACTCTCCGCGAATGCGCTTCTATGTTAAGTTTGTGATTATGAATGGACCAACACGTTGATCGAGAATGCCCAGCAGCTCTAGCTTTGAGAGAGTATAAAGTGATGAGATGACGCTTTGGCTTAAGAATCTACAAATAATTGATATGATCTAGGAGTACGTTAGAGAAACGGCTTTTAATTGTAGTAAGACTTTGGTGAGTGAGCAAGCGTGTCCAACGCACATTTTCCTAAAACACTTCTTTAAAACCAGTGATTAGATTTATACATGCCATTAGTTTGTGATTCATGGTAATGCTCGTTGAGTGCTGTGTATTACGCTTTGATGGCTTCTATTGATCTGAATATTTCACATGTGCTCCGTAATTTCTGCTTGTGCAGTTCCATTGTATGCCTATAGAATTGTGTGTAATATCAAATAAATGCGACATACAGGCGGGTTTGGGGAAGGTGGCGGGGGGAGGGTCACGAAAATTTCATTTAAATCAGGCACGTTCCAAAAACTATTCAGCGGCGTTAAGCAAGAAAGAACCGAATTTGCAACTGAAGGGAAAAATATGTGGAAATAGTAATATACTTATCTCTGAAAGAGGCGAAGTTTAAGTCCGAAAGAAATACTTCTTGCGTTTCATACGAATACTTTTAAACAAGTAACTGAGGAAAGGAAGGTAAAATGGCAGCTAAATAGCGCTGGGAGCTGAATCCGAGTATTCACCAAAGGTACATGGAGTTTTAAAAAATTAGTCTATTTCTAGATATTTCAAATTTTGTGATCACCCCTATCTGTTCTACTTAGTCATTCATTGACGCGAGTTGCTTTCGTTTTCCGTGTTCCCCCTTCGGAAAAAGCTAATCAAGTGTTTTAGAAACTGGTTCCCGGTCATGAGTTCGTGCAGATGACGAAGCCGGCGATGTATACACCTTTGGAAGGTCGAGCCGGTCCATAATTCTCTGAAATCCAAAATACATCAATGGCGTGTTTCCGTTTCCAAGAATCTGCTTTATATTGGCGTTCGGTGGTTTGCTGGTGGCTTCTTCGTGGTTTTATCGATCGTTGGATGTCCGGAAAAAATATTGTCGGCGGAACGTTGAAGTGCACGGCTTTTCCCCCTTCTCTTCCGTTGGCGAGGAAAATGCAACCCCTTACCCTGTTCGAAATGGAGGAAGGACTTCGAAGATGATTTCATTCTGTAACTCATGGGAATTTGAGTCGGATATATTTGGATCGTTATTGCGCCCCCTTGACGGGATCACACAAATCGTCGACGCTTGTTGAACAAAAATCGCTTGAACGACTGCGGGTTTTGCTCTTGGGGTTTTCGACAGGCTTCCACGCGACGAGGTCATCGATGCAGAGTTCCAGCAAAACAGCCTTCTTTACTTACTTAAAAAAGTAAGTCATTCATAACGAAGTACCCACGTATTTTCATTATTCGGCCAGGGAAACTAATAAGTTTCTTCTAATTTTCAGATTTTATTGCTAGATTCTGTAATTTTCTAGTATATTTTCTCAAATGCCAGCTGCCAGTATATTTTTAATACGCTCTTAGTTTGGTTGGGAATCGTAAAATGGAATGTCGATATTTTAAATATACATAAATGCGTTACAAGATATAAAAGGAAATAGGAACGCGGAGAATAATGGAACATCACGAGATTATACGAAAAGGTTGGGAGGACTGTGAGAATACTGTAGCAGAGAAATTTATAAAAATGTATAGAACTGGTGATTCGAGATTTACGTTGGGAGGGAATTGGCGCGAAATCATGGATGAAAGTGAAGGGAGAGTGAGTGAGAGGATCGTCAGAGTATCTGTTATCATGATAATGGGAGACGTCGTGGAAAAAGGGATCCATCGCAGAAGAGGACTCTTTACCACTGTTTAGGAGTATGCAGTATTCTAATAGACATCTTTCACATACATACAAGACTCTGTGAAGTAATGCAATTCTTGTGCAGAACTTCATAGGATACAGAGTACTCAGTATGTCAACGCGGGACTTCGTGGGATTCGAAATAGCAGGCTGTCAGCGAGACTTCGCGGGATGCAGAAGAAGAGGACATCGACGCGGGACTTCGCTGAATGCAGAAGAAGAGGACATCGACGCGGGACTTCACTGAATGCAGAAGAAGAGGATATCGACGCGGGACTTCGCTGAATGCAGAAGAAGAGGATATCGACGCGGGACTTCACTGAATGCAGAAGAAGAGGATATCGACGCGGGACTTCGCGGGATGCAGAATAAGAGGATATCGACGCGGAACTTCTTTAATTGCAGAAGAAGATATCGACGCTGCTGGACGTCGTAGAATTCCAAAGAATAGGATTTTAACATTCAACTTTTGAGGGATACAGAAGAGATATTTATTTATTTATTAACAGGGATATAGAATTTTTGTATATAATGTTAGATGAAGTTTTCTGTCATGTGCTTAAAAAAAGGATAACTTAAAATATCGGTACCATGCGAATATTACTTACAATACGTAATATTGGTATGAGTTTTCATTTACAGCTGTTTAAATTTTGTGCGATTTGCAACATTAGACCTTATTTTGTACATTATTTCATATTTCAATGATTAGTCATTTAAAAAACAAAAATTGTTATAAAGTTGGGTTTCTGTAAAAAAAAATACACATTGGATAACTTGGAGGGACATTGGGCCTAAAAGAATCATAGGAGAATACTAGGACATCAAGAGGCGACTTCGCGGGACATCGGGACCAAGAGAAGACACCGCGGGACATCACGATGAAGAGACGACAGCGGGGGACATCCGGACCAAGAGACGACTTCGCGGGACATCATGACAAAGAGACGACTTCGCGGGACATCATGACCAGGAGACGACTTCGCGGGACATCATGACCAGGAGACGACTTCGCGGGACATCATGACCAGGAGACGACTTCGCCGAACATCAGGACTAAGAGAAGAGGGCGCGGAACATCAGGACCAAGAGAAGACAACTCGGGACATCAGGACCAAGGGAAGACGGCGGGGGACATCAGGACCAAGGGAAGACGGCGCGGGACATCAGGACCAAGAGAAGACGGCGCGGGACATCAGGATCAAAAGACGACATCGGGACAGCAGGACCAAGAGACGACTTCGCGGGACATCGGGACTAAAAGACGACATCGAAGGACATTCAAATCAAGAGACCACATCGAGGAGCATCACAGAGCATCGGGGCCAAGAGGCGACTTTAAGGGACATGAGGAACAAGAGGCGACATCGAGGGACATCACTGCAGGACCAGGAGGCTACTTCGAGGGGCATCATCAGGACCAAGAAGCGACATCGAGGGACATCAGGACCAAGAAGCGACATCGAGGGACATCAGGACCAGAAGGCGACATCAAGGGACATCAGGACCAGGAGGCGACATCGAGGGACAGCAGGACCACGAGGCGACATCGAGGGACAGCAGGACCACGAGGCGACATCGAGGGATATCAGGACCAAGAGGCGACCGCGAGGGACACCAAAATTAGGCAGGAGATGACTCCATGGTTATCCAATAAGATGAACTAATAACATTTCTCATATAGGACATTTTTAATGATATAAAACAATTTTAATTTCAGTATCCATTTAATCACGTATAGGTAATATATCACTATTATTGAAAAACATTTCCAAGAATACATATTACACATAAGTATTATGAAACTCAACTGTGATCATGAAAATATAATGTTTAAATTATAAACGGTGTTTAATAAATTTGTATTTTTTTAAATTTCAAGATTTTTAGTCAAACTGGTTTTGAAATACATTAAAAATAAAAATACTACGTTATCGCACTTGTGTTCTTTTCGTCTGTATTTACAAACATCGGTTGTATTATGAGAAAATACAATAAACGAAATTTTGAAGGAATTCTAAATGTAACATAAATTTCATTACCCATCACCTTCGACGCTCACGCGCACGATCGTTCAAAGTTCATAACAAATAATTAAATCTGCGTTAACGCAAGAGACTTGAAAAGTATTTTATGCTAAGATCGGACTTTATTTAAATTATACACATTAAAAATAAGAAATAATTCAATAAATATTAGAGCTTTAATCTTTTTATATCTTCTGGGCGAAAATCAATTCTCAAGGAAGCAATGCGTCGGACTTCAGCAGGTGTCAGTCTCCATGCTATCGCATCTGCACCACAATAATCCGCCAATTCTTCCACTTTTTCTACACTTAATATGGTTGCTATCTGCGTCAAACGTGCAAATGTATCACGCACAGACCACGAAGTAGCGGCAGCTAAGTAGCTTGCCAATGATCTTACTTCTTTATCGAGTATCAGACCTCCTGCCTACATAATTAAAATAAAACGTTACAATAAAATACAAATAAACGAATGAAAATCATACATACCCTATTAAAAGTGGATTTTAATACAACTTTCTCTAAACGAGCTGTAATTTCGGCAGTGAGAAGACCAATTAAAGCATCATAATTAGATGTAGTTAAACTTCCTTTAAAACCTTGAAGCAACCCTTCTAAATTCATCACCAAAGTTTGTACAAAAGGTTCTTCCGTTTCATATCGTAATAAATCATCCTGAAATATCCACGGTGTCATTGCAATTGTACTTTGCCTATTTAGACATTATTTTTTGGTTTACCTCGTTAACGTGATGATCCACGGATAAAAATGCATCGACCCAAGGAGTGACTCTTGGTTTAACAGCACTTACACGCAACTGTTCTAAGCCATAATCCGTAACAGCTCGTAAAATCGACATAACACTTTTTAAACCGGATAAACAACTGTCGATTTTACCCCTCTCTTTGTCTTGCATACTGGGAAATGTTCCGTCTATTTCAGCGCCGAGACTCTTGCAGAGCGTTTCCACATACTCGATGCTTACGTCGGTATTATTCAAGTATGCCTATTTAAATTAATAAAAGAAACTATATATCAATATATCGCATCGATTAAATACTTCGAAATTATCATTTTACCAAAAACATTAGACGCGCTAGTTCTGTATCTGAAGTTTGTAAACGCCCATGCTGTATGCTCGTTTGGAGAGCGCTATAAGCTTGAGCCAAATCCAAGTATCCAGCTGGATAGCCTTGTCTTAATCGATTTCTCAATCTATTTGCGAACTCTCCTTCTAATATACCACAAGCCATATTGACCACCGCGCAGACACCATCTATGCTCCAACTTGACATAGAACGCCTGTGCAAATATCATTTTTACAAAATTAAAACCAGGAGAGTAATATACTTTTACCATTAGCAATGTCCAACAGATATCTTTCGAATACCTTACACATTTCTGCACTATAAAGAAAACATCATCGACCATACTAGATGTTTGTTGATCTTGATCCAAGGTATCCATTCCCAATGCTTTATTCACGCTTTCCTCAAGGAAGTACCTTTCCAATGCAAGATAAGCGCTTAGAAGTTCTTGCATTCCACGCGCTAAATCAGAATTACTGATCGCATCTTCAAACTCGTGCATTAACTCTTTAAACTGTGCATCGTCTGTTGCGCTAATTTCTATATCATTCTATAATGAAAGTGGAACTTGAGTTTTCAGTTCATAAAGTAAGCCGAAAATCGAAATTACGAAAGGTGTATCGTCCTCACTTTAACTCTTCTTCTCAAGAAGCGAATATATAATTCTGCTCGCGAATGCATTATAGTGATTTCTCCTAATAGCAAATCGAATTCTTTAGGGTCTGCCCTTTCGGAACTGGCTCTCCGGAGGTGATCGTTCACTATTTGCACTTTTTTGGATATACATCTGTGCTTCGCAAACTCTGCGATAATCTTTTTAACTTGCCTATTTAGAGAACAAGTAAAAACAATAAGTTTCTATATCATTTTCAAGTCCACGTATTAATAATTTACCTATCGCATTCCTTTTGTAAAATGGAAATTGTCATTAATAGTCTTCCAGGCCCATAATACGTTTCGATTATCGGTTGGTGTATTTCTACGATCCGAGCGATGCCTTCGAATAATAACGTCATAGTGTCGGCAAAAATCACGGATGCTCTTTTATCGCTGCTTTTAATGTCCAGAGCTGCTTTTAAATTCTTTTGTGCTGTCTCGTGTAACTAATATTGAAAGAGTTACATGAAATTTGTAATATTCAATTGAGAGAATACAACGAGGAACATACGATTACCTTTGTGCATAGGTAGCTACAGAATTTTTTAAGTCCTTCGGAATGCATCCCTAATAAGGGGAATATTTTGAAAAATCTTTCAACAGAAGCCAGATCCTCAGACTTTACTGCTTCGTCGAACTTGTGCGTAACCACAGTTCTGAGCTGCAAAGCTGCTTGTTGCAAAGTAATTAGGGAACTACTAATGCTCGTGTGGTCCACCGAGATGTCTTCGGCTGTTCTTTCTAATAACTTTTGGTCCATCGACAAATAACGGTGGACATGCGCGGCACCTTGTTCGTAGTCTTCATTACGCAGAGCCATGGCTACACCTTCGCTGCATAATTGCAAATCTAGAATGTCGTTGACACGTCTTTGGCATTCGCACACTCTGCTCTGTAAAATAAAGGAAGAAACACGGTAATTGAATGACAATTAATGTGTGATATTTAATAACGAGATATAGCAATTTAACGTACCCTTGCTAAATCTAGTTGTCTCACTTTGGCACTTACGTTCTCTGCTAACTCATTAGTGCGCGCAATCATGTTACAAAATTTCTCACCTTCCGTTCGTATCACTACAACATTTGGTAATACCTTGCTTATATTTTGCAGCTTTGTTTCTACGTGACATTGTCTTGAAAGTATATTCTCCAGAGTCTTTTCTATCTTAGTCTAAAATTAAACAGATGCAGGAAACACTTGTCAATATGAAAGTGACAAAGAAACAGTAGCGTTGATTTTAAAAATTCAAAATTACGGAACCTCATCTTCCGATAACTTATCGAGTATTTGTTTCAAATTTTCTTGGTTTAATGGCAAATCCATAATATGCATCGTGTAATTGGGCGCAGGGTTGACAGGAAAAGTTTGTTATGGTTTGTTTAGGTTTGTTAAACACCGCATTATGGTGTTATCCTGGACGAGATATAGGCATTGGCATAACATCGACCCACTGATATATATAAGTACTGTTAATGATATGGAGCCACGAGTCAAAAGTGAAGAAAAGATAACCCTTTGGTTATCTTTATAACGGGCAAAAGATAATTCAAAAAGATTACACCATGTATAAAAGTGAGGTTATATCTTTTTCTATGAATAATTTTTTAATAATTATTAATAATGGTGCAAACATTTTGTATAAAGAATTGCAAAGACAATGATTAAATCGCAATTTCGTAAAGATATATAAATTTCTGGGACTTTTATTATTATTTTGCGTACATGTGACGTCTTGTATGTAGATTCGTTTATCTTGGAGTCGAGGAAATTATCTGGTGTAGTAAAATACAGTAACGAACGGCGAATTCCACTTACGCCCAAATCGCCCATGATTTTCATTAGGGTAGGCTTCCCTATACGCGATTGGACGCATCGTCAAGAATTTCAAAGTCGATTTTCTCGAAAATGAAGCGCAATATCAAAAAATTGTATTCTTTTTTCTCGGCTTATTTACTCGTTATAAGTCGAAAAGAAAGAGTAACTTTTTTTCATATAGCGCTTCATTTTCGAGAAAATCGGCTTTGAAATTCTTGACGTTGCGTCTAGTCGCGTACAGGAAAACATAGCTTAATGAAAGTCACGGGCGATTTGGGCGTAAGTGGAATTCACCCATAGACCTGCGTTATAGCGAATTCGGTACTGACTCTGCACTGATGTAAAAAAATTACTTGGATTGGTTGATTCTTATAGAGCTTCTTCGTTTCTATCAGAAACAACCAATCCAAGTTATTTTCTGGCACCAGTGCAGAGTCAGTGCGAGGTACCGAATTCGCTATTAGTCAATGCAGGCGAGCAGTTCACCAACGCTCTCTGCAGTCAATCATGAAATTCAGAAACGGCGGATCATTTAAGTTTAGCAGTTTAATGGAGATATAAATAAAGAAAAAATGAAATATTTCCAATACATGTTAGTTATTTTAAGCCTTCTTGGTTATACACACGCAAGTCCTTATCTACTCGTGTTCTACTAACAATTAAGACCGAAGTAAGAGAAGAATTTATTATGTAGCCAGAAATCATATATAAAACGTTGCTACGCGGATATTGATAAACTATTCTCGCCCTTTTCCATCGTTTAATTTATACATTCCTTATAAAATGAATCGGAACGATAGAAACAAAAGTTTCGATCAGTAATGTTGATGAATGTCGGTATAAGTGAGAATTCACCAATGACAACGCCTCTAAAGCGTTCCACACATGCATCGCATGATCGCAACGGCCCACGCATCGCGCGTGGTTTCTATAGGAAGTGGAGTTCTTTTCGCGCATCTTACGCGTTTTCCTGAAGGAAAATGGCTACCAGCTGTCATTTAATTGGGAAGTGTGGCTTCTAAAGTGACACAGGATCCTGTAAAAACTCGGTTGGACGCGTTACAAGACTGTCTGGCGCGATGCAATTACATAACGTTGAAATCGTTTGGTAGTTCGACGCCACTTCTCATCTAGATGCGGAACCCGTGAAACCTTCCACAGTGCCATGAAATTCTATTCCGCTCTACTGTTTACAGTTTTTATTTTTCGGGAAACGCATCGGGACTAACGCGTCAACGCTAGCTTTCACGGTCTTCTAACAATTCAACCGTCGAGACGCGACGGTTCCACTAAACAATCGCCGCCGACAATTGTAACCGTGCTACGTATTAAGGGCCAGAAACTTTATTCACTTCACTCGCGTTATTACTCCGGGAGCGCATTAATTGCAAACACGGTAAAATATCGTTCAACGACATTAGCTATTATCTTTCTCTTTAGTTCATGTAAACATTACTCTTGGTTGTCAAATAATTCTGCGAGTCCGGCTTCTGCGCGTACTTTCCTTAGCGTTTCAACGTAAGTTTCTGTATTATTTCAGAGGAGCAGTATGGGTTCCAGTCAACAGTTCTCTCTTAGATGGAATAATTATTTAAAGCACATTACCTGCGCCTTTGACACATTAAGGACAGAAGAAGATCTGGTTGACGTGACGTTGAGTTGCGAAGGGAAGAGAATAAGAGCGCACAAAATGCTCTTATCCGCCTGTAGTACATACTTCAGAGATTTATTTAAGGTAATTTACGAAGACACATCGACAATCTTATTACCACTGTTATTTATCACACACTGTAAACCTTTTCGTTCTTTAAATCATCGCAGGAGAATCCATGTCAGCATCCCGTCATAATATTCCGTAACGTAAAGTTCGACGACTTGGCTGCGTTAGTCGACTTCATGTACCAAGGCGAAGTGAATGTTGTTCAAGAGCAACTGGCTAGCTTCTTAACAACTGCCGAGCTGTTGGCGGTTCAGGGTCTCACCGATGGTACTGGAAAGGACAACGACAGCTTAGTCGAGGTATGTTACCTAAGATCCGGTATACTTTATACATAATTCGACAAATCTGTTTTCATCACCTTTCGAACTGTGTTCCAGGATGACATAGATATTCCCAATGAACCCGAGATCCAACTTCAGAATACTTCTAGTAAAACAACAGCAGAAAATAAGAGAAACAAATCACCTTCGTCACCGATGCCTTACCATGCCAGCGATTTACAACCCGACGCTCCGCCAAGCAAGCGACGAAAATGCAGAGAGAATGCACACACAAACGCGGATAAGGCTGTGAGTAACGCCTTATCCGCAAAAGACTCCGACAACAAAACATCCGAAAATCAGACGACGTCCGGCTCGGATCCCGTGGAAATAATCCCTCTGATGCCGAATTTGAAACTGGAAATGCCTGAATATTTAGTACAAGACGGAAGTAGCTGTAGTTACGAGGAGCAGAGTTTAGGGGACAGTTCGCTAAATAAAATTGGTATAGAAGACACATCATCTAATACTCCCGACCACGACCAAAAGCCAGATATTAGTCAAACGTTTTATTCGAGTAATCAGTCCACTACAGATAATTTGGATCTTAAACATCAGGCGGCGGATGTTGGTAAGAGTTAACGATATCATACCAACATGCTTGTATATAGATACATATAAACAGATAGATTTATCGCATAATTTTCTGTTTTAATCAGGACACTTGCTTTCGAAACCTAGCACATCTGGGGAAAGGTTAACGCAAGAAGCAGTCCAGGGTAAGTGTTTCTCTTCTAACATTTATCTTACTTTTGTATAATACAAGACTCTGTGCATTGCCATATCTTTTAAAGTGCAAAATAATACTGTAGATAAACAGAGCTGTAACAAAGGATATAATTCTTGCAACGAAACGCGCGAAAGATAAGAAAGTTTTTATGAAAAATCTAGCATTTCTCTCCATCAAGGCAAAAGACATGGCATCGCGGATAGCTTTGTAGTTTTGTACTCATGTGTCACGCACACCAGGTGCGCTCTTTATTGATTCGGAAATATCACGTGAATCGTTGCTGAGCGATACAATCTACACGTGTTTCTTCTCGTAAAATTGCCTGAGATATCAATATGCGGTGTTTGAAATACGTTCTCTTAACGTGGGTACAAAACACATTTTACACATATTTTTATATATATCTTTAATTAACGGTCAGATTAATTCTATCGAGGTTTCATGAGAAATTTATGCAGAGTAGGAGGGTAAATGATTTCTTTATTTGGTTCGAGGGGATAGTTGCGTGAATTTCTAATACTACAAATTACGAGAGAATTCAAAAGTAGTAAATACAGCTTTGTACTGTTTTCACACACACAAAATTCTATTAGCGAAACGTTGACAAAGTTAAAGGGTCGACGCTATCGCTTGAGCAAGCTCAAAAGGAGTAAACAGGATTCACTTACAATTTCTAAACTCGATCGATAGAGAAGAGAAAATAGAGAACTTTGCAAAGAAATCCATTCGTTTGAAAGTCTTAGGTTCTACTGAATACCAGGCTTGACTGGACCTTAGGTCCAAGCTGTACAATTCGTCTGTTTAATTTTGGTATTTTTTTTTCAATACTTGTGGAAACATTACGATCGTTTTAATAATACGATCGCGTGGCAAAACATAGACGCAAATGTTTTACGAGTCTTTCGGAGAAATGCATTTCCTCCTGTTATAGAAAATTACTACAATATATTTCTATTAATCGTTTAACTGTACTATAGCATACAGAGTGCATGTTGTTTTTTTTTGGATATAAATGTATGGTATAGGCACTCGGGTGTAGGTTGAACTGTAGTTACTATGTAGTAAGCATTGCCAAGTGCTGTATGTGTGCCGACAATCATCAACATTCCTTTAATAACTCGAACAAAGTCACCACTATATTCCTTATTTATGCGCACTAACTGTAAGCATACCTTTTTGTGTATACACTAAAATACCTTTCAACGCTGGTATGAGGTAACTTCTTTAAATCGTAGGACTGTACAGGACGTTGACGCGCGTGTGTGTAGCAAGTATCATACATGCCAATTTACTTGGATGCAAAGTTAATCTTAAACTCGCCGAGCATTAATTAAATTCTCGTCGGTCGACAAGCATATTTCCAAAGGATTGCCGATCAATTGAAAAAAAAACTATTATCCCTTCGACGCGCCTGATAACAATCGGCCCTTAAGATTAACTTGCAGCTTAGTAATCAGGCTATTGTAAAGAATACTTCGTAGCCTTGTGAAACAACTAATTTGAAGTAGTAACGGTGATGGTGCTGGTGATAGTGGCATGTAAAGGATCTTTTTCCACACTTTAATATCTCACTACTTATCTTTTCTTTCCGTTATACATCGTAAAGTTGATGAATCAATATGGGTGCGTGGGATTCCGATGTTTAGGTCGAATCGATATGCCTTTAGATCTCGAGAGAAATCGAGGCGACGCTTTCTTCTGTACGTTTACGGTATATCCCCCTTCAACAAACTTGCAATTGTCTACGCACGGGCATAGAAGTTACATCGTCGTGACGCAACGTTCGTCGTATCTTCGCGCGATAATCTGAAACGCGACCCGATCCGAAATACGTTTGGTGCCTCTAGTGTGCAATCTCAACAGGTAGGTAAGCAAGCAAGAATATATTTACGTTCACCGTTTAAGCAGGAGCATGAATACACGATAATACGTGACACTTGGTGCGAGCGTTAGTCTATCGAGAAGTGATAGAGCACCGATAGCCAACACCTTAGCGCGCAATGATCAAGATACCGAAACAAGGGCTCCCGAGCACATCTCTGTTTAATTCCCTCGGACTTACAAGCGAGAATAACAAAGACTGTACGCCGAAAAACTCGCGACTGTACGCTATCGAACGCGATTCAAAGGACTGCTCGATAATTGCGAGTGTTATAATTGATAATTGTGTGTGTGTGTGTGGAGCGTGGAATTAGTCTCCTTTGCTCGCTGTACGCGCGGAAACGTAACGCGCCGTGAGACCACGTGAATTGTAATCGCAAGTCGATGGCATCGGCCTCCAGCAGGTCGACGATAACGCGCCGAATCGAGGGATCCTCTGCCAGAGATGCTGCAAATCAGTAGCCGAGGCAGGCACGATCGTTCCTCGGCCGTTCAAAGCTTTAAAGTTGATTTGCACACCGAGACGACAAGGCACGCTTCGGTTCGACACTCGTGAAGATGTCGACGACAAGTGCTGTCTAGCGTCCACGCAAAGAGCAGACTGGAACGTAGACACGTGCCCGGAGAGGACGTAGGAAGAACACTTCCGAGACGGTCCAGCAGAGACATTGCGTCGAAGCGAGAGGAGCGAAGGGCGTTTACCGATGACCGAAGATGCGGAGAACTGTAATTCATCGAGGTTTTAATATCGGATGGAGAAAGATTCGCGATCTAATACACGATAAGTATCGATTGTTGCCAGGCTGCGTGACAGAGTAAAGCGGGAAATGGGGGTGGGAGGGGCGAGAGCGGGTGAGAAGGAGAGCGAAAAAGGCCGGAGGATTAAACGATTAAACGATTCTTTCGTGATTTCGAGGCGGAGCGAAGTGTTCGATCCGTGAAACCGAAGAGAAAACGGAATGAGAGGAAAGAGAAAGGATGAATTCGGCTAGCACCTGGCAATGCTATATTTCCATCTAAAACACACGCATATACGTACGAAAAAGATATATCGTGGGTATAATTGGTGTCGCTGAAATACTTTAGACTGGCTTTCACCTTTCACGGCTACGGGATTGGTTGGTGCTGGGATTGGTGGTTAAAAAAAAAAACAAACATTTGTTTACTAATGGTTGCCTGCATGTGGACATATACTTAAGAATTGACTAACCGAAAGTGTTTGGCCAATGTGTTTTCTCCAGGAGGGATTACGTACGTATCTGGTCAGCCGCATAGCCTCAGCAAAGCAAACGGCCACGGAAAAGTATGTGTACACTGCAAGCAGCGCGGAATGGTCACATCACGTGGAAAGCTCAGGCAGACGCGCTTCAAATGTTGGCCCTGCAATGCCTGTTTGTGCCGCTGGCCATGTTTCGTCGATTTTCACAAAATGCGCGCCATCCCGCACATCCCGCCCCCATAGCACCAACTCGCCCCCTCCGGCCGCCCCGAGTTAATACCGCTACTCGACTAATAACGCCCTGTGCTTCTCGATCTTTCGTGTTTCACGTCTACGACCACAGACGGAAACAAAGAGCAACGCGAACCGAAACACTGTGGATACAGCGGGAGAGAGAGAGAGAGAGAGAAAGTGAGGGGAAGAGAGAAAGAATTGAAGGAGTCAACGAGTCAACGAGTGAGGGAGAAGGTTGGGGAGGAAACTATTTCATGCTATGATATCGCCTGTAACTCATACGGGAAATCACGATTATCTACTTTCCTGTTCTTTCCTTTTCTTACATCTTTTTTTCTTCTTGCGCGATCGTTGGTAATTTTGTAATTCTACCTTCGTTGTCTTTCTGATGGCAAAATCTTTTTGAAGTGCGTCATTGGTGGATCGCACAGTGAGTTATCGTGCGTAACCTATCTTTAGGTTTGAGAAGCTGGAACTTCCAAGAGCAAATTTTTTGTAAAATTGAAACAGTCTTCGTTTGTCCATATTTGTCCAAACATAATTTTTGTTTGTTTGTTCTTCAAGAAAAAGTTAGGACTAAATTGAAAAGTGAGTCAAAAGTCTGGGTTATCGCGAAGTTTTTTCCCATCCAAATCGGTCAAGTATTTAGTTTGAAGGAAATGCGGTAAAGTTTGTTTGTAAAGATCAATGGTCATTAGTTTTAGTTTCTTTATAACTCTCCGTTGCAGGGTGGACAAACGTGGAAAAATCGTGAAGAATCATATCCCACTTAAGGGGTAATGGTCCGAAAAGTAAGGGTGTTTTCGGGATTTTTTTTTAACCAAACAACGCAAGTAAATTAATGTATTGCTTAGTATAGTTAATATGTACATATCGAAGGGTAAGAAATTTTTCTTTCTTCAAATCGTGATATTGCCATATGGTTAATCCGAATTCAAAAAGAGAAAAATATTTAGAAACTAGAAGCCTACCTCTATTACGTGAAGTTCAAAAATATTTAAAAAATTACAAAATAGCGGACCACTGAAAATAAAAATCCTGTTTTCGGGGTACAAATTAGGGAAATGTTGATAAAAAAGATAGAAGCAGGTCGTTAATTGAAAGAAACTGATAGTCACGTAATAGCCACGGGTTTTTCATACAATAAATACCTTTGCTCTTGTCAATTGGATGTATAATTTTCTCTGTAGACTGTCACCGCGGTTGAAAAAACGTAATTCTGAGGAAAACACGTTCAAAGTTCTGCGTGGTTCAGTGGCGCGCTTGACACCGCTTCACAGAAAATACTACATCTCCGTCAATTTTGCGAATTTCTTCATAAAATGTGGAGAGAGCATTCTTGAAACGTATGTCTTTCAAAAAATGTAAAAAAGAAAAAATCTCCCCCCTTAAAACTCAATGAGAAATCTTCATGGGGGTTGCTGATGACAAATTTCTTAATCCGGTCACAATTTTTTTTTCGAAGGGTGGACAAACGAAACTTTGTTTGGACAAATATGAACAAACGAAGGTTGCTTCTATTTTATAAAAATTGCACTTAGGAGTACCAACTTCCCAGACCTCCCGCCTTCTCCTTTAAGGAAACACGATCGGATGTGACGCGAATTATTATTCCTGTTTAAACTAGAGACGTTTAGGCGCCGGAGCATTGGCGCATCTTCCCTGGTTCGTAGAGAAAGCAAGGGCCGGAGTCCCGTTCAAAGCGTATCGTACTTTTATAATTTAACGTTAGTTGCAAATTTAGCGTTTATTTATATCCCGCGTTAATTGTAAATTGTCGGTTAGATTAGATATTAGATGACGCAGAAATTACGGCGAATCGCCCGGTAGGTGACATTCCTCGGGCCAAGTTTCTGTACTTTTGTACTTTTTATTGTCTGGAGCATTTGTCGCTTTCGATAGTCTTATCGATACGTACGCACGCGCTAGGATAATGCCGAAAGATCGTTATTTAACTTAAATCTCGACTCTATACGTAAGACTGCGACGAGGTAAACTCGTTACCCAATTAAATCATTTTACGCTAATATTTTACGCCCCATCGCCAGGAATACTTATATGTTACAAATACTCGGTACCTTTCCCTGTACAGTGATATGTGTTTCGCCCTCCTTTAACAACGCGCGCGTTTCACGCATTCGTTCGCACTGATTTTTCTCGATCGCTCCTTTATCATCGTTATTCATTTCTATTTGTACATCGGTACCTACATATTTCACAGAATACTGACACCATTAATCACTCGTCGCGTGATACTTTACACATTTGTTGCCTTAATTATGCGACGCGAAGTATAAATCGACTACCGAAATAAAAGTATTCCCCTGGTCACGCGTAACGTTACGCGAACGCGAAAATCGCCTTATAAAAATCATGCGTTCTTCATCGTTGTTGTTGTCGTTTAGCGCTCCGAAGATCTCGTAGAATTAAGTTCGCTAATGTTATATCGAGTCGAACGAACGCTTCTTGTACTTGTATGTATCCCATGGACCCTTCGCCGTATGACGAAGGACGGTGCGTATCGTGCTTCCGATACGAACACTCATAGACTGACACCCATGACTGCAAATAATATTTTAAAAGTCGACTGAAACTTTCCAATAGCGTAGTTGTTTCCTTTTATTTTTTTTAAAAATCCAGCTGCTCGCATTTACGGTTCGTTGCGATCCACGAGGACCGAAATATTCGATGGGATTAAACGCCGTCCAGTCTGTTCTCTTTCTAATATTCCCGATAGTTCGGACATTGGGTCGGTCGCGACGGCAGCGCGAAACGTTGTAAGAAACTCGACTCGATGCTCGGCTTCGCAAGCAACTTGTTAAATAAATACGAAGCTTCTAATAAAACGAACCGCACCGATTGTAATTGACGAGAGACCTTACCTTTCTTGACAGCCATGTTGCGAGAGCGATCCTTCAGAAAGCACGTACTAACGAACAAGCGGATAGAGTGGGAAAAAGTAACGCGAGTCTCGACCGCCGAAACGTACGGCCGCGTTGGCGCCCTCGATTGTATTTCAGCAGCCTGGGAACTTAGCGAGCTTGAGCCTCCTTTCAGTGGTGTCGTATGCCCTCTGTCTCTCTGTCTGATCGGACTTATTCTACTAAGCTTGCGCTTTTTACGCACGACACGCAAACGACTACACCAAGAGCCGCGAGAGAAACCATACGATCCACTGCACTCGTATCGTTCAACAGTGAAAGCCGCTTGTCGATCGTTCGATCTGTGAAAATTCCGCGAGCAACGTTTACCAAATTTTCATATCGCGTGGGAGAAATTCAAGATCCCTGATACACGATAGAAAGCAGATGGAGCGTCGATAGTTGCGCTGTCGCTTGGAGAAATGCCTGCTAGCGACATAGAGATTCTAAGAAAAGACTCACGAAAGGTTTTCGACGATCGGGAGTGGGGAATTTGGCGAACGCGAGAGACAAGCGCAAGCTATTGAACGGTATATCGTGCGTCACGGTAGGAAGGCCCGAAAACTATATCCATGCTTCGACATGGACACGTAGTGTTGTGTGGTTAATATAGAGGTGAACTTGTGTGTTTGTGTTTATTTGTAGAGCGAGCAGGAGATACCGCTGGGGGCGGGGGTGGCAGCGGCGGTGCTGCAATCGCGGACCTCGTCTCGGACGATGACTGCGGTCAGTCCACGGACACAGAATTGTTGTTTCGCTGTAGAATTTGTTGGAAGGGTTTCAAGCATCCGATGTCGTTGACACTGCACAAGGACTTGCACACAGGGCAAACCAGGTGTCCGATTTGTCAGCGCATCTTCAGTCGAAGTTACGACATGAAAGCGCACTTGCTGCGCATCCACAAGTGCACGTTCAGTGTCGACGCTAAGTTGAACTTTCAAAAGTAATCGAGCGTGTAGCACAGCAGCAATCGCGGGAACGTTGCGCGGAATTTTATCCGCGATCTAATTCGCTCTCACGATCACGCGTCTGTCTCTAGAGTTCTCCGACTTCTTCGTTTTCTACCCCTATGCGTACTATCTTTTACTTATTAATTAGTAGCACTTACGTTTTACCTATCTAAACCCGTGAACGGATCCGCGAAGGCGTTCACGCTAAACGATTAAGATACTCGCTTGGACGCGTTGTTACTCGATAGGATCGAAGTCAGCATCGTCCCTATACTCGTTCAATAGACTGATGTCAGAAGACTCGAACAAGGTGCCATCGACGAAAGATGACGCGAAAAAAACGTAAAGTTCCTCAGAAAGAAACGTATATAGAAATTAAGCGACTCAAAGAATCGAGATGCCTTTGCCGTGCCCTTATGAGATAAGGTTACGCATCGATCGTTGTTAGTTTCTCGTTTTTCTGCGTATCTTGCATCGAAACGATTATTAGTTTCCCCCGAGAATCCTGTACATATAAGCGAAGGTCAGCGTCGCGTGTAGATGTTGGTAAAGATATAGCGAAGTCGTAAATTCAGTCTTAGATTCAAGCAGAACTACTTTTCCAATACTTCTACCCCGTTCCATTCCCATTATGAAAAATAGAACGAAATGTGAGACGCATGTTTCTTACGATCCCAAACGAGTTTTTTTTTCAATGTCTCTGCCCCGGTGCTCGAAACCAGTTTACTTCAACGCCCGAACGATTCGGCCCACTTCCCTATTTCGGGAAATAGGGAAGGGGGTCAGCCCAGTGAAGCGTTCAAGCGTACACCGTCGAGTGCCGGGAGAAGGACACTGTCAAAAACGTGGGGAAAATAAACACGAGCTTCGGTGGAGTCGCAAGGAGCGTGTATCTCACCTTTCATTTCCTTCCCTCTCCTCTCGATCCCATTGACTAATGCACGGAACTCCGACTGCCGAATTAATCACTTCAAGAGGCCAGCAGTGGCGCCTAAAATACATTTACTACGTCGACACCTGGCTGACTTTACGACTTCTCTGCACGCCTACCTACCGAGTACACGCGTTGACGGAATCGCGACTATTGTCGGTGCGATGCCCTGAATTTGTTCACTTTTACGTTTACACGTTGATACTTCGTATCTATTTATAATTAACGTTTTACATTATTACAGGATGTTTGTATACGATTCGCTAGGCAGAGACCACAGAGTCTCGAAGGATATGTTTGATATTCGTGCTATTGTTAGGAGTTTCTAATAAAACTGTCCGAAAAAATGCATTCTTTTTTTGTTTCACTCGCACTACGCGAAGGTGTTTTAAACCGGGCGTCGGTTCATTGATCGGATCGGCACCTCGCGCAGGTCTCGAATATACGCGAGCTTCTCGTGTCCCGCGAGAGGACTCTTCTCTTTTCCTTTGGCTGAAGGCTTCATTGAACGTGCTTGTGGGAATATCGCTCGCAGTGGTTACACCGTACACGACGACAGCAAAGCATACACACACCCGGACACAAATCACGTTCGCGGAGGTGGCGAGCCCGCGCGGAAAGGTGATTCTTCGCGTACGTTCACGGGCTTTAAGCGAAGAATCGTCTAGCCACCTCGCATCCTGCGATGCAATCCCCCGTCCCTTGATCGGCACTGAGAGACGTTCATGTTTCACGCGTTTCCGAGGCGAAGGCCAAGGCGTGCTCGGCCGTTTAAATTCTACCGAGCCGGTTGCACTTCTCTCTCAATGCGTCACGGTTCGAACTGCGTCACGGCTAAAATCTACACTGAAAGACAGTGGCAAGCAACTAGTAAAAAGCCATAGAATCTCCCGCTCGGGATTCCAGGCGTACGCAAACGACGAAACTGTATCAAATAAGTTTGAAGCTGTCCGCGTGTGTATGGGAACACTTTGGATTGTGTGCGCAGAACCAGAGTACAACCCTGCGCCTATTGGGAATCAACAACAACCTTGTCACGAGCATCGGGTGCAACAAGTTCAGCCGCATCAAGTTCAGCAGCAACAACCGTTACAACCGCTACGACCGCCACGACGGCCACAGCTGCAAGTGGTGGCCTTCGCCGACGTAAAGAGGAGGCGCAGGAGCAACCTGGGCGGGAACGGTCCCTGGGTTTGCGATGTCTGTGGCGAGACGTACAATCGCGGAGACTCCTTAGCTCATCACCGTAGCATACACAGGGGCGACACCATCTGTCCCATCTGTCAGTCGGTTTTCACTCGAAAGTACACGATGCGTTGTCACATGCTGAACATACACGGCGCTGTCGTGAGGTACCGCGGGCCGAGGTCGTCCACGAAAGTCTCGTCACGCGCCCAGAATTGCCCTCGGAAAAGTGGTCCGCCGAGCTCGGACGGCTCGGACTCGAACGACGAGACCGAGACAGCGGAACCGGGGGAGAATTTGGGCACTTGGCGCCCCTAGGCTACCAAGCCTCTGCCACCCTTTCTGTCAAATACATAACGAGTAGGTATAGCATGACATAGAAATTGCGCGCACTTTTCAGCGGTACTTTTGTAATTTTGTAATTTTATCATTATATCATTTCGTCGCAAGGTTTCCTTCATTCACGGACTGAATTTTTTACGTCCTTACGGCTTGCATTGAAAAACTAAAACGGCGGGGGGTGGGTGGGTGGGGGGATCTGTAATCGGGAACAGTTATTGTCAAGTGAAATAGCAGTCAAATAATACTATAGACGGATGACGTATCAGACAGATCATTATTTTGATTAAAGTTCATTCCATTTTTACTCTGCGATGCACAGAGATGTTCGAGGGGGAAAAGAATCGTGAACGACGTTAGATTAATGCCTTTCATGCTCCCGAATTCGGTTAATCGAGATATCGCGTGCAAGGCTCTCCCGCGCTCACGATATTTTTCTCTTCGAAGGCTGGGCTCCGCCAATTTATAGCGATAAGAATAACGACGAGAAAGCGTTTTCTCCCGAAGCATCAGAACTACGTAATTTGTTAACGCAAATACACTTATGTATTTTGTCCCATAATCGACGAATCGCCGCTTTTGCTGTTGTACTTACATAAACTGAAAATAAAGACAACGTAGAAGATGTTTTGTGTTTTTCGTCCATGGACGGCTAGGCGTTACTCGCAACGATTCGCGGTTGTCGCTGAATCTTTTCAACTCTACACGGCGCACCCACGCTCGCATATGAAACTATTACGCGTCCGACCAGGCGTGGACTGGTGAAAAGGAATACATGATTGTCGGTTCACTGCACACGACAGGCGTTTCGACAAACTGTTTTTTTTTTTTGCGATTCGCAGAGAGCACAGTTTCTCGTGCACCGCGCGTAAAGGTAAACGCAAACGGGTAAATGGTCACGTAAGCGCGTGTGTGATCACCGTAATTAGAAGATGCTTGTTTTGTGACTTTCAATTGCATCTCTAACTGCAACCGATCGACACCACAAAAAATAAAATAGGACCTCTGAATTACTCTTGTGCATGAATGTTGAACAGTTTTGTTGTACGTACATACGTTGTTTTGTTGTCGTTCAAACGTTGTCTCCACAGTACACAGTAGCATGATTGCTCCAGCAGTTTACGATTTGCGTGTTCATCACCCTCGTGGTTGCTCTTCTCTGTACAAAACTCATCGTGTGTGCTGCCTTTTATTGCCGCTCGTCTCCTCGTATCGCTGATAGTTAGACGGAGACGCAGTAGTGAGCGATTGTGTGCAAAAGTAGATAGCGCGCGTGAGAGAGGGAGAGAAAGTTAGGAAGAATGGGAGAAAAAGAGAGAGAAAGAGAGAGAGAGGGAGGGAGAGAGGATTGAACGAATTAACGAGGAAACGTTGAGAAAAATTGCGTGCGGTTTTGTTGTAACGTCTGTCGATGGACATAGTTTTCGTTCTCTAACGATCGTTCGATGAAAGCTAGAGAAAGAGAGTACAACGTGTATATAATAGTTGAATACGTAGATGCCTACGTCGCGTTTGGACGGCGACACGCGGTAGAAGGATGACGATATCAGAGAGTAAGATGAGCAAGCTAGAGAGAATGAGAGGCGCACGATACCGATCGATCGGGATCGATTTCGGGGAAACGGGCGCACGCACTACCATGAACGTGTTTATATCTGATTTAGATTCTCGTACGGTGGTCATCGAACAGCCGTCGCATTCGTGCAAAATCTGCGGTAAAACGTTTTGGAATCGGGACTCGATGTACAAACACATGAACATGCACAAAGGAACGACACAGTGTCCGGTGTGCCATAAAGTGCTGAGCCGTACCACCCACATGAAGCGACACTTAAAAAATCGGCACGGCTGGCTGGGCGTCGGGACGACCGCCGCCGCAGCAGCAGCCGCAGTCGCGAACGCCACAGCCGCAGCTGCAGCCGCCGTCGCAACTGCAACCGCAACCGCCACCGCGGCGACCGCCACAACCGTCGTCACCGGCGCAACCGGCGCCACCGGCGGCTCCACCGCCGTGGCCGCGGCCGACGGCTCCGCCTCCGCCACGACCTCCGCCCCGACGCCAATATCCGTCTCCTCCACCGCGATCGCACGGCAGAACGCCGACAGTCCCACCAACGTCCTCGAACCCGCCACCACTTATACCACTATACGTATCAGGGAGAGCAGCGTCGAACGAATCACCTCTAGTCCTATTCCTTAGTGCGAGCATATCTTGTCCAACGTAGAACACCCGTCGACGTAAGAGGGGATAGACCGGCTAACCGATCACCGATAATCATCCCTCCCCACCACCAACGCACGCGACCGTTACGCTTTTACTTTCCGCAACGCGGTGCCCTCCTCGTCTTACCGTTCGTCGCTCCAATTAATTTCCAGCTCGCCGCGCGGGACTGATCATTATCGATTGCTTTTTCCCCTTTCAATTGTATATAATAACTTGTATTTATTTATCGCTCCCGGGAGCTAGAGCGTTCTCCGAACATTGTACCTAACGACGATCCGTGCTACGGTGCTTTATGGTAACGGGCCTCGTGTCTGCTTTCCATCCAGTCCCCAGCGATTGGAATCGCGAAGTCGTTTTTCCAAGCAACGAATCGTAGCCGCGCGTGTAGTCCTCCGACGAGGCGAATGTCGCAGGAGAGATGTCGAGTCATAGAAACGTGCGAAACCAAAGAACCCTATACGTTTCAGACGCGCCGATAATTCGTTACGATACGAATTGTTCGGGCGGCATTTGTCGTAAGATCTATTCCACTCTAGTCGTCGACGGGAAACTTATAATTTAAAGATGCCTGTCTTACACTTTACATCCTAGTCATTTGTACACACGCGTGTATGTGTACGTACATTTATGTATATGTGTATATGCATATAAGAAAGGAGCAAGATGAAGAAGATGGGAGAGAAAGGAAGAGAAAGAGAGAGAGAGAGAGAGAGAGTGAGCGGAGAGAAAGAGAGCGAGAGAGAGAAAAAGAGAGAAAGAAGAGGATGAAGAGGATATCGCGTGCGTAACCACGCGGAACATCTACGTAAACGTTTTTCTAACCAAAGACATACAGAGGAAAAGAAAGAAAAGCTAATTATTTTATCTAGTCAAATGAGTTCGGTACTTAATAGCGTTAAGGAGGAATGTGCATCTTTCTTCGTGCGATCGATCACGAACAACGCCGTGAACGATAGGTCGAAGCTGAGATTGGATGGAAACGTTCGAACCGTTTTCGAGGCTTCCGATGTTCTTCCTATTTAGTTAAATGAATTCCGACTGATTCGATGATTTCTAGACAATTGTACGCCTCATCGAAAGCTTCGAGATCGAGCCAGTGTTTTCAGTCTCAAACGGCCGCGACGTTTCTTTCGCAAGGAATAAACGAGAATAAAGAAAAAGGAATAGAATCGAGGCATCGAACGTGACGCGTCAGCGTGAATCACCGCGCTGCGTGCTAAAACGATTTTTCTTTCCTGCTTCTCACGTTTCAAGTTTCAAATCACGAGAATCTTTGGCATCCTTATCAATCGCTTCGATGTACTTTTCAACACCGCGAACCACGCTTTCTTTTCTATCGAACGTACAGACTCGTACTGATACCTACGTGCCATTTTTCTTTTTTCTGGTCTTTTAAGCGGAGCTCGCCGAAACGCTGCCGCGCGCTTTAAGCTTTAAGCGTGTAGGCAAGCCTCTTTCGGCAGGGCGATTGGCATTTTAAGTTGCTCATTTGTGCGTCTCGGGGATTCGTGTCGCTCTCGGATTAAAATTCGGTCATAGGGTATATGTTTACGATATTAACCATACTCGTGTATTTTAGTTAGAAGCTTGGGGACTTGCCAAACTTGTGTACGTGCTACACATATTCTATATAACTTATAATACATAGAAATCTATTTTCATCTGTAGATCTATCCCGACGCGGATGCGACAGAGTTAACGCCCCCGTTCTATTATATTATTATTACCTTTATGTTTACGTTACCACACATTTTGTTCATTTTGTTGTGCCTATTGTTCATTTGTTTCTTTGATTTTTATTTAGAACCTAATCTAGGTTCACCTTTCGCGCGTTATAGGCTAATTTTTAATCCAAAGAACACTCTAGTCGGGACGAGCTTCGGTTTCATTCCGCGGGCTATCCCGGTTTAAGTTTATCATTTATTTCTTCTCGTGCAATTACAAAAGAGGCTATTGTTTGACTGCAAGACAAACGATCCACCCACGATGTGATCTCTTGTTCGGCTTTTTCCAAGGAAATCCACGCTGTATACCAAAGCCTTAGGGACGTTGTAAATCAAGTTCAGCGACGATAAAACTAAAGAAGTATATTACACGAAACTTGATTGTGACGTGACGAAGTACAAATTGAAGCTAGTTTACAGACGTCATGGAGGGAAGAACTTACAGCGCGTCTTTCGCAAATTAAATTGCCGCGTGCCGCTACCCCGCTGATTTCCGACAGCTTATTCCGCTTTTTCGTGCAGAGTTTAAATGCCAGTTTAAAGTACGCGAGTACCGAGATTCGATCGAGTTCGGGTGTAAATCAGCGTGGTAGCGGTGAACGGGCGTGTACACGGTTTATTAACATTGTTTACTGTGCGCCAGGGCAAAACCTTCCGTTGGCAGATTAACAATGCTTGCGTTAAAAATTTGCGATCGCATGCGAGATGTTTCGTGCTTGTTACACTTTACGTCGCACAACTTGCACGTTTACCTTTTATTATGTAATTTCGACGACTTTTCTCGAAATTAGCAAACATTTTATTAGAGGCACGAATCATTGTTTAGTGCGGTACATATATAGTATATATACATACATATTCCTTTGTACGTTAATTTAATCATATTTTTTTTATTATTTATGTTACCTTACGTTACGATGTACGTTAAGTTCTGTAGGGAACGCGGAATTACATAGATATTTACACAGGTTCATTTATACTTGTGTATAGTAGACGTATATTTAATTTAAAGGAAACGAATGTGCACATTCCTCAGAAGCCACAATACAAATAAGTACAAGATTTGCCAATTATTACTTTAGAAGAATTGATATTTCTTTCTTTGATTATTTATGAAAATAAGAAGCATCTATATATAAAAAATATATAAATATATATATATATACATAAAGATATTATAATATATCAATTACATAATCCTATGTTTGGCTTATGCGAGTTAACGATGTAAGTAAAAACGAAAAAAAAAAAAATATGTGTGAATAAAGTTTCAAAATGTGAATTGAACCGAGTCCTTTACTTAAATACGAACGAGAGGCGTCTTGTCAAAATTTTGCTCTCGTCGTTCTCGAGTTAAATTTTCGTTTCGTAAATTAAAGCTTGATCACGATAAGTAAGTATATGCATAATAACTGAAAGACGATGACTGCGTACTTCTCCTCGTTATCGAGCAATCCCACGCTGACATTTACGAGACCAGCATAGTCGAAGGAATGGGCCGAGAACCTCGTACGATGTTGTGGATGCTTGCGAACTCTGCGCGGTATCTAATCGCTCCTTCTAATCTATTTACAAATACCTACCTCTACCTATAAATACGAGTCGATTAATCGCAAGTAATTGGGCTACTTTCAGCGGGTCTCGTTGCAACGTGTTAATCAAAATACGCTTGAACATTTCTCACGCTTCTCACTGTCACGTTTCTCTTTTCTGTTCGATTATTGTCACACTAATAATAGCATCCAGCGTTGCACCACCGCGCGAGACCGATCGACGCGAGCCGCGACGTCGCGCGGCGGTCGGGTGAACGAACAGAGAAAGACTTTCTCGAGACGGAGTTAGCGTTCTAAAGGGATCGTCGGTTGATGTTGCGAGTGGCGCGACTGGCGGCTTCCTTGGCTCGAAGGAATCGTGTCGGGAGCGCGCGCGACGCCGTAGCTGGGCTTCGCGAGAAGCCGGAGCCGCGAATCAACCGAGGATTCCAGGAGGCGATTGCCGTTAGGAAGTTAGAAGGCGGGCGTGACATCCAGCACAGGTAGAGAGCAAGGATGGTCTGGTCTGTGTTACGTGTTAACGTGCCCCCCTATCTGATTGAATGTAATTCACTAGAAACCAATGAACGAGGAATCGGCGGGTGACGTGGCTGTTAATGTGTTGCAGGGGGGGTGGGACGCAATCGGAAGCATGTTGGCGATACAACTGGTCAAGTGGTGATGCAGGGTCCAGGGCGTTTTTCGTGCAGACTCTGCGGAAGCGTTTACAAGCACCTTGCTTCGCTGACCCAGCACCTTGAAGTGCATCGCAACCAGACAACCTGCATCCTATGTCACACCACTCTCAGTCGTAGAACCGACCTGCGGCGCCACATGCGTCTGAAACATAACATGCAATGGCAAAAAACGATCCAGAAGCAGCGCAGCTCGAAAAACGAATTGGACTCGTAGATTTCATTTTGACGCGCCGGGAAACATTGCTTCTCGTTCCGCCCTGGTTCCCCCACGTTCTTATCTTATCTTATTTCACCCGAGTATCTTACATTCGCGTCCATTTCTTTTCTCCTTCCTTTCCGCGTTCTCTTCATTTCTTCTTCTTCTACTTCTATTAGCTACTCGCCGATGCGAACAGACTTTCTCGCCCGATAAGTCCCCCCTCGCGACTACCCACCATCGTGCACACCGTGGCGAGCCGAGTCGAACGCGTATGTCCTTGCGTACAGTATTAAAAGTCGAGCTAGAATCTAAGAATCTTGCATCGTCTGTGTATAGTTTTTTGTAACTCTTCGACGCCCTCGCGAATTTCTTACAATTAGCGTGAACCGACGTTAAACGTGAAGAAGCAGCCAACAACTTCGAGGACAGTAACATGGGACTTAAAAGTTATTTATCGTTTTCCCGATCTCACTTTCGTAACGTGACTACGTCCGACATCAGTGACCGCTGCTATACTTGTCGTTCGCTCGCTAACACATAACACTCGGAACGTACAATATTTCGTTATCGCAGCGAGGCGATCGCTTATTTCTTTCTCCCCACCCTTTTTCTTTCCCCGTTCAGAAGCGGAGGCAACGTCCACTTCTCTTCTGACTCCGCGTTCCGGTATGCTTGTCTTCGTTATACGCTTTAGGTGTTGTGTGGTGGTAAGGAATCCAATTTAATTAAGAGACACGCGCTTCATTATTAATGTGTAACGCGCTTAATCTATAAAACGTCCTCACACTGTAAGGATTCTAGTCATTATTATACAGTGCTTTTTTAGGCTATCCTTGAAACGTTTATTGCTCTCGTCGTTTCTCGAGACCGGCTGCAAAAATCGATACTCCCAGGATCTCTGTTACGCGTCTAATTATTATCGTTAAGATTACCACGACCGCGGTTCTGTTCTGATAATTAATAACAATTGCAGCGAGCAGACTCGTGTCTGTATTATTAACTGAGAAATAATGGCATTCGAGAGGTACAAGGTATTCGTCATATCAATAGTAAAGGATTCACAGCGCTCCAACGCGAGTCACAGCGATTCGGCGAAATGGAATCGTACAGAACTACTATACGTCGCGTCGGCGCGCAAGCTATAGCGTTTATCGAGATTTCTGGGAGCAGATAGAGAGCAAGAGATTGAACCGTATCGTCGAATAAAGTTACTGGGTAATCGCTATAATTGCGCAACGACGTCCAAGGCTCATTCTGGACGAAACTCGCGACGCGTGTCGCTAATATTCGTCCCAAAGAAACTTCAGGCATTACACTGACTCTGTTTACACGCCCGTTGTTCGCGTGCTCGATTTTCCTTTGCGACCAACACGGACTTAGCTGCTTCGAAGGAGCGCATAGACAGTGCCTTACACACGACTATCTAGTTTTACATATTTTACATATTAACTTTCCAGATGTTTACCACAGTTGACCGCGTATAAGAGACTATAAGAGAACCAGAAGTTTTATTCCTTTCGCCGGTGGCTTCGTGTAAACATTGTCTCTGTAGGGAATTAAAACGAACCAGGATCTTCGTTACTCCGCTAATCCATGCGACCAGAACACACGATTTACGATCGATTGATACGGTATCGGGAAGTTTGACTACGCAACCAAGCTATTCGTCGATCTTTCATTAAACAGAAATCACCGTCGGGGTGTCCAGACCCAATTTTTCTTTTATCGAATCGGAGTGTCACTTGTATCCGCTGATAATCTTCTGTTCCGCGGTTAGTAGAGCCGAGACGTACCACGCTAGATCTCGAATATATGTTATTATCGCTAAGTAATTTATCACGGCCGAGTATAACGAGTAAATCTTGAAACGGAAACTCCTGTGAACAAGAACGATCGATCGATCCTTATATTAAGATGCATTGTATCAGGATTCTTTGAATGTACGTTTGGTGTATTAATTCCAGTAAATGAGTAACATTTAAGAAACGTTTAACGAATAAATTACGATTAAGTGCGATGCAGCGTGATGGATTTTCCAAACATAACACGAACGTTTGCGATGTTCGTTTCTCTGGATTTACGTGCGTGTACGAGTTTGTAGGTGGAGCATATAAAAGGTATCTGCCGTTTAATTTCAGTTAAAGTTAGTTCTCCACTTTCTCGCGAGAAACTCGTGAAGTTACGAATAGCGGGCTGCGCGTGACGAAATTTCGGTTTTCGACTAACAATAAGGGAACGCGTTTCCGTGCACAATGAAGCACTTAGCCGTAGGATTACGTAGCGTTAAATGTAGATGTTCGCCGTTGAGGATCGCACGAAGCTTCGAGGAGGAGAGAGAAATTTTCCGAGGTACTTTGTAAGCAATCGATCAGACTAAACGCGTCTCACCGGTTATTAAACGAAGCGTGTACTTGATTGTTGCGAGGCGTTTTCTTCTCTTAGTCCGTAAGCGTAAGACATGTTAGGGCGACGGTGTGTATTTGTACGGCGTCTCACACACGATAGTTAAAACGTGTTAAGGATAGTTGATTAAGTCGATTTAATGAGCGGCTGCCGTCTCGTCGTCGTACCGATTAAACGATATCTCGATCTGTCGTGTCTAAAGAGCAGTGCATTTACGAGAATGATCAGTTTCGCAATAAACAATTGAATCCCACACAGGCCAGTAGAGTTTCACGAAGGAACGAATCCGCGTAGGTGATATCCCGTATCTCGATATTTTTCTTTATCATTACAAATATATACGGTTGATCGTACGAGACTGTGAAACGCATTCGGGTATGTACCTAGCCACCCAGAGACACAGGGTGACTGTAGATATACATAGATCGTGTTGAATATCGCCGATAGTCGCAAAACTTCTTTCGTTTCGATTCGACAAAAACGTGTTACGTGTATGTACTAATTGTGAGCTTGTAAGTGATTTAAAAGCGATATAAAACCATGCTTTAAAATGTTATTACAGCAATGTAAATAAATCGATTTACAATGGAAGTTCTAGTGTTAATGTATTTACTGAAACGAAGCGACGGAGCTACACGCGCCTCGCCGTTAAACGCTCGTTTTTCTTAAGTGCAGCTCGCTAGGTGGCGCAACATTCGCCGGGTCCTCGTCGCGATATAAGTTCTAAGCGTCTTAACGGCTAAAGTCCTCGTTACTTCGTAGCGCCAGTTTGCGTGCCAGCGATAGGGTCTCCGACGATCTGTTTGCAGTTTGCTTCGCTCCTCGTTATGCAAAAGACGTACAGTAGAATCGTTTATGGTAGCATTTTAATGTGTTTTCTGTTTTGCGGGTAGAGTTTTGCATTGATGAATGGTATTGACGCATTTGGGATTACTGGTGTGCTTTACGTTCGCCAGTCAGAGAACGGTCTCGATTCAAATATATTTCACGCGCCACGATGCCTTTACGGTTGTGAGTTACAAGAGGAAATGAATTTATAGAGCCGCTCGCAAGGATACCACCATGGGGTTTGCATTCACCAGGATCGTTCTGCGATAAATGCGGTGTAACGTTCACCACGCAGCACGCTCTTCTCCGGCACATTACATCGAAACACGAGGAGCCGCGGAGTTCCACCGCGTACTGCAATATTTGCCAGCGATTTTTCAAAACCAAGTGGAGTCTGGCCACTCACAACAGTAAATACCACAGGAACTGAGATTCCCCCCCCGTCCAATTCTCGTTAATATTCGGATCGGGTCTCGCCGTCGCAGAGACTTTGAAAATTCGATGAAATGAAAGTTCGATTCACACCAGGGCTCTACGCTAAATTATTTTATTAAATATTTATTTCAATTCTAAATGTAACCGTTCAATCACATCGAGATACACAGACGATTGTGAGTTCTTACAAGCACAGCGCGCATGTAACGTTGGAAAGCGTTCCATAACATTCACACCCACATTCCAAACCAGGGAATGTCATTATTATAAACCTCCCCTTAATGCGAGTACCAAATGCAACACCGATCCGCCTTGGACTTTATAATCCTGCGCCGTTTTCTCATCGTTCCTAAAAACCAACAAAAAGCTTTCTGTACTCTTACAATTTTAGAACACTCTTTTTAGTGAAATTCAGCAGTTCAACTTAAGAATACAACCATGCCCTTTACTTTAAATATACCGTAAAGATAAGCAAAGAAAAATAACGTTGAATCGTCGTAATTGATGGAACAGGGATGAAGAGAGAGAGACAGCTAACCGAGTCGAACTTGCAAAGGATTGTAGAAAGTCATTTTCCTGAACATATTCCATCAACGCCAAAGAAGATAAACGCGACGAGAAGATGTAAGGTTTGCGCGTCCAAAGGGCTGAGAAGAGAATCTCGATACTATTGCTCTTATTGTAATGTAGGCTTATGCGTTACGCCTTGCTTTAAACAATTTCATGTTCAACCCAATGCCGAATAAAATGTTAAAAACATATTACTTTTTTATACGAAACAATTTCTTTTATGATTTCAAATTATTTCTATTTTAAACTATACCTACATTTGCTTCCCAGAGAATATTAAGCGCTGCTGTTGCGGTGGTATACCTTCCTTTTCCTCCACTCTCTCCTTGATCCTTTCTACCTTATCTGTTGGTTCTATATCTATTTCAATCTATGAGAACAATTACATTCGTGATAACCATAAATCTCGCACGCGCGCATTTACCGTGCAACGAAACGTTCTTATAACGAAAAATATTGTTAAACACGAAAGAATACAAAGTCTCGTGGCGTTTCGTTACACGGAACGGACCGGAACTTCTAACATTAAGTTATTTTACATCAGGTGTCATGTTTTGTATCGTTTGATGACAACGCGATCTACTTTTACGGTCTCGCGTCTTTGGCATAGATCGGTAAATACGATTCGTCGCGTTGCATCTCAGGGTGGAAAAATATATAGCATTATACTTTGGTTACTTGCCTCCTTTCCTGTGAGAGTCTGAAACAAGGTTAGAATACATGCTGAAAACCTGATTACAACCGCCGGTGATTCCAATTTCGCCGGTCGTTGCGCTTACCTTCACTTTGATCAACATTTTTTACAAGTTAAAAAGTAATTTAAATAATTACTGTACGCTTAAAAATTAATAACTACTGACAGACACGGATATAACTTCGCGGCTCTTTGAACTCTGTGGAAAAATTGTTGTCGAGCTGCGTGCGGTTAAAAGTCACCGTGCTTCCATCTAACGGTGAGGAGCTTATCAGCTTACGATATCGACGCTTAAAAGTCCAATAATACATGTGCGTAATTTGTGTTATCTAGCTAAGTTTGAATAAAACAGTTATTCGTGTTTTGCTAAATAGAAAGTATTGTAAATTTCGGAGGTTCGATTGCCCGCTCGAAGCGTCGCAATTTAACCAAAAGCAGGTGTATTTAAAATAAAAAAATGCGAATACTTGTATCTATCTATGTAAATATAATTTATTTGTAACAATAAATGTACCAGCTAATATTATTCGTATTATTGTATATACAGTGATACATGGAGTATTATAAAATGATACGCTGATATTTGTACACAGTCCTTAATAGATACTTTTTTTTATGAAATGGAAGCTTAAAGTTGGAAGCTTTTAGTATGTTACATCTTTAATTTCTCTTCTTGAGCGATGAGCTGGTTCTTTATCTTCTGCAGCAGCTCCTTTTTCACCGAATCTGGTACCAGCGTTCTAGCTCTAGTCGTGACCATAGAGAGCAACTTGTCATAAGTAATATCATGACCGTGCTCTTTTATCAAATCCTTACAGATCAATTTTACTTGATCCCTCCATCCACACTCGACCAATCGACGACGTAATAATTCTTTCAGTCTAAAAGAATGCAAGTTAAGTCAGAAATCACAACTTTCATTTCTGTCTTTTCCTACTGAAACGTAATCGATTTAAAAGGTTTCTCGTAACGAGGAGCACAACGCGCAAAATTTTGCTAGCCGATAGTTCGAAAGTAACACTCGAATTCAATGTTAATAAATATTCATAAATAGGAATGTAAGCAAAGTCGCTTGCCCGTCGCGATCGCCGACCATCACCAGCCTCTGATGCGGAGCAGTCTTCATTTAGAATGCTAATTATCTCCGCTTAGATATTAGTAGAAATTCCCTTTTATAATCTCGTCGGAGGAAATCGCACTGGCTGACGCTGTGACATACAAGAGAGGTTATGTTGTGTTTTGTCTTCGCGGCTTCATAACCTAACTCACTTATCGTTCCGCTTCTTATGCTAGGATCACAGAATAACTGAACGCGATCGAGGATTATGAGAGAGCCGTTTAAATCGAGCTTTCTTTGAAGTGTAATCAACGGCCCCCGCTTACAAACGTTACGCTTTTATTCAAGTAAAGTACTTCTCGCTCGTAAGTAAATGCGCAAGATTGTCACCGTAACAGGCGGTTAATTCTGCGAAGGTATTTTGAGATTATGCCAGCGCAGCTCGCACGACTACGTTTCCAATAAATTTCGAATTCGTTATTGTAATTATTTTAGACACGCAATACACGTTTAAAATCGTCCGTAAAGTAGTAATCGATATATTTATGTACTTTTCAATATGGTTAATTATTTTGTATCCTACTTATCAATAAATTTAATACAAGACTTATCTGCAGATATTTCGAAATCACTATTTGCCTATCGCGTCTCTTTTATTCGAATAAAGAGACTTCTTTGTCTGTATCAGCTGTAATAACTCTCTAGGGAATGGCATCGACAAGGGTAGTCAACTACATTCCTTATAGAAGATTCGCAGCTGTGTCTAGTTTAACAAACGCCCGCATTTTTGCTCCCTTCGATGCAATATACAGCAGCCAGCAGAGCCTGTCTTACTGCACGAAGAAGGCGGTCGCTAAAGCCGACTCTGTAGAATCCCAGAACAAAGTGCAGATTGGATTTGCGGAAGTAGGTAAATTTCTTATGTCTCTGTTAAGATACTAGCGGTAAGAAATCTATATCCGTTTAAATGTCGATTCTTATTTCAGTTAAAGAGAACACAAAATCTGCTGGATACTTGAGCATAATAATTGGTGGTATAGGAATCACTGGTTTCATGTTTTATGTAATTTTCAATGAATTGTTTTCTAGTAAAAGTCCGAACGGCGTTTACGGTAAAGCGTTAAATAAGTGTATCAAAGATCCGAAAGTAATAGACGCTCTTGGGCAGCCGATAAAAGCGTACGGAGAGGAGAATCGACGTGGGCGAAGGAATCATGTGAGGTAAGGTCAACTACGTACCGTAAGGTCAACATCGATTCTCGTCTACGTTCTCTACATACAATATCGTCTTATGTAATCGTGCAGTCACGTGACCTTTGAAAAGGATGGAGTGCGACACATGAGAATGAAGTTCTATATCCAAGGAATAAGAAGACGCGGGACCGTAAACTTAGAAGTGCAAGAAGTAAGCGATTCTCACTGTTAAGAAGATATTCAGTATTAAGCTTAATTACCGACTCCAATTTCATTGCAGGACAAATCCGGTTACTACATATTCAGATACTTATACGTACTTGTAGACGATATAATGAGAACTGTTATAAAGATAGAAGATATTAGGAACGAGAGTCACAGTAACGACACAGAATTCGATTTAATCTAATATTTTAAAGCCTCTTAAGTAGTATATTTGATATATTGTATACAAATGCGCTTGTAATCGGTTATTTGCAACGTTTATTTTGAATAAACTTTTGTAGAGTTTGCGTGAAATGAAATGCAGTATTTAAAAGGAAAGCGAGAACAACGGGTAAAAGGAAAGACGAGAGAAAAACTGCGCGTCGGAATGTTTTTCCGCGAGTTATATGAGTAACGGTGATTCTCTTTCGCGACAGTCCGATTTGTACACAGTGATCGCATTGTAGAATTGCGCGGAAGAAAGATTGATTCGGACAGTTTCTATTTCCCGGTAGTAAGTAAGTATCCGAGTTCAAGCGAAGTAAATGGTTTTGAAACAGCGACACGCCTGTTCGCGGATGCTCTTATCGTCTGTGCATTGTATAAGCGCGACGCTTACGTTCGCGCGCTTATAAAACATGAAAATCGTGAATTATTAATGAAGCAGAGACTCGCTGCTTAGAGCTCGCATTCCGAAAGCCAAGGAGGCACAGGAATAATATGCCTGCGTGAAGAGGCAGGCATATCGTTACTGTTAGCAATCGCCTAAAAATTAACCGAAGGCTGCACGGTGATCCTGACGTTTGCATCATTCCCTGCCAGCTGATCGTCTCTGACAGTCGCTCATCTACTTGCGAGCAGATCGTCACGACGCGCTGCCTCTATCAGATCGCGCTACCGCTCAAAACGCGACGTGATATCATTCGTGTGCCGCCCGTGGAAATCCCTCGACGGGCTGTTCGAATTACCAAAAGCGCGTCTAAAATAATCGCACATCGAGGCGTCCACCCGACAAGTAGATCCAGTTCACTGAAAATTCTCAGCGCTCTAGTTCTTCGAAATACCAAGCAAGCTATACTTAAGAACATTTAACCAGTGTAATAATCGTACGTTCTCGCGATAGGATTACTTTTTGTGTCGGTGAATCGATGGTTTAACTGCGCCAGCTGCCCTTGATCGAATAATTGCTAGGTTCCGATTTTCCTGCGGCTAATCGAAGCAGCGCTTTCTTGCGGAGAATTGAGATTGTTTCCTTGAAACGAATCTAAGCATCAATTAAACCCACCTCGTCCTCGAAAGAAGCATTACCTCCGCGCGGACTACTCTGCGGAAAAACTTGCGAGAAATGGATCGACACTAAAGATCCCGCGACACGTGTCTGTGACAGACGCAGGCTGCCTGAACTCGAGCCACTCACGCCACGAGGAATAGAGGAGCTTTTATCGCAATCACCGCATCATGGGTTTGAAAAAAATAAGCAAGTGCTGCTCGTGCTGCTCGTGCTTCTCGCGGTTCCGAGCAGTGTTCAAACCCGAGACCGTGACCGACAGCCCTCTGAAGCCGGTGTGCACCAAGCCCGAGTGCCTTCCACGTCCACCCACTACGCCTAAACCAGGTAAGTCGTCGCTGAATTCCACTCTCGTTGGAATTCGACGTTACAGTCGAGTCGTTGCTCCCGAAACTGTGCGTCGTTTACATTGGGCGGTAGCAATTACATTGGGACGCGTTACGCGCAACGCCAGTCACATTCCAATACTCGTAAATCACCGTGGATGCAGGCTTTTTATCTTGCCCTCCTAGAAGTTAATTTCTTCGCTCGTCTCTAGCGCGGTTGACCCGTAGCTGAGCGGGGTTAATTGGCTATTTGTTAGGTAAATGATATCGGAAACGGCCTGTGCGTTGGCACGTGTCAGAAAGAAATTACGCGAAGCGGACCTTAGGGTCAACGATACCATTCCCGAGATAATATTATCGAGGTGGATGCTCGTGCCGGCGGGGCCGTAACTCTTTTCAGTGTTCTCAACAAATTTCCAACACCAGATCACCCCCGTGACTCAACGGAGTAGAACCAAATCTCCCGAACACCGAGGCCCTCGGCAGCGATACAAGCGCTAAGTTTTATCGGGCTTCTATTAATACGCCTACGCGGCTGCGATATTGGAAACTCGTGGTAGGAAGCCGCCGAGTAATTTTCAAAATCTCCAGCCCTCGGCGAACGTCTTTGTTCTTCCTTCCTGCGCCAGCGAACATTACAATCTATTTTAAGAGAGCACGTGTTGGCAAGTGCACGCAGTGTCCTTCGATACCCGATATGCTCCAAACGTGTTTTTCTAATCGCCGGTCTTCGAAGCGATAGGTACGAGGCGCACCGAATTGTCGACGACGCGTCCTTCTCGGCGATGATGTCACTATTACCGCGCAAATACACCGTCCCATTGACTCGCTCGCGCATTATCAGTTCCCAGCCCCGGTGCAGGTCTTTGGTAAATAAAAGTCGCAACATCCTCGCGCAAATATGTTAGTTAGGAAGATAGAGACGGCACGGCATTCCGCGTACAGTTTCAAGGTGAGACTGAAAGATTTACGAGAATAATTTTCCAGATTATATTCCCCCATAGTTTGCCCGTTTAACGGGTTCCCCTGAAACCAGCAAACGGAAATCGCGGGAGTAACGCGCGCCTCGCCGATAGTACTTCACCGAAGAAAATAAACTCGGGCTCTCGGCCAGATGGAAAGTCTCAGCTTCCGACTGTTTCGCGAGCGGCGCAAGCACTCGTCCCGAATGACTCGCAGCGGACTCTCTGCCGCCAGCGCTACCAATAGACAGCTAACGATCTTCCGCGTGACATAGAAAGTTCGAATAATTAACGCGACGCTGCAGCCTGCGCTTGCGGCCTCGAGGCGCGAGCATTACCATGAATGAAATCGAACTTACGCAACCGGCGCGGCGCCCTGACCGTGCAAACATCGCGTCACTTTTAATTACGGAGAGTCGTGTCATTATCCGCGCCTTCCCTCAAATACGCGCTGAATTCCATAGCGAGCTTTTTTTACCATTTATGAATCAGTCATCCGCAGACAGTGAGTGCGAGCTTCCTGCGAGATTAGGCGCGTGATTCAGTTCGACGAATTTCGAGAGCGACCAAATGACTTCATCGCAGATTCTCTTGAAGAAGCATTTACCCCCTTCACCCAGTTTTATCCCGACGATGACCATCGATCGTCCAGGCCGCAATAAATGCTACCGCAGGAAATAAACGCGATGCGTCGCGTCCGGATTACGACGCGGGCCGCGTCGCGGCGGGGCGCGATAGCGTCGAGGAAGAGGCAAGGCACGATTAACGCGCGAAGAGCGTAATTTATTACAAGATAAGCATCTTCGAAGTTCCGTGTTTCTTTAAAACGCCCGCCTCTCCATCGTTTCCCGCTTGATACTCCCACAATGGCACGCACCGACAGGAATGCTAATTTTATGCGACTATTGCCGCACGCGTGGCGCGAAAAAACTGCGGCAGAAAGATACTCGGTATTTATCGCCGCGGCTGCCGGGCACTTTGTAAAAGTCGCCGCGCAGGCCTTCGACCAATTGTTTACGTTACAAGTGTTCCTGTCGCGGAAATTCCCCCCGCGCTCCACCGACAAGCGGATTTCACCGTCGCACAGTGTAACGAGTATATAGGAAAAAGAGTAAAATATCGATTTTCCATTGGGATATAATTATTTACATGTAATTGAGATGTTAATCATATTTATACACAAAGAAATTAATTTTTTATATAAAATAATTCATTAAAATATGTTTTTGAATATAATAAAAGTAAAACAAATAAAATATACATTTTTTAAATACATTCAAACACATAGTAATAACAAATGTATGAAGAAATTATAAAAACAATCAAATTAATTTTTTAAATTATTCGTATTTATAATAAATTTTAAATTATTCATTCGTATGATACATATTCATCACTATCAGTTGAATCTGAAGGAATTCAAAGCTCAGTGTCTTTTAAAAATAAATATTCGAGCACAGATTTGTCAAGTTTTTTTGTTTTACTATGTGTATTTTTTCTTATGTGGGAGCACTCGAGGGCAGATAAAATTTATACCAAATTAAAGAGCATAAAAATAACTAATTGTAGTAAAAAAATGAAAGAACCAATACATTTCGTTTTTTTTAATTCTCCAGAATTTAGAAGATGCGACAAAAAATTAATAATTTGAGCCACTGGTACGTATCCATATCTTTAAATGCAAGAATTTTTAATTAATAAAACGAGGAAAGGATATATTTTGCTTATTTTCAAGAAATAAGAAAGAAATGAATTTACAAATGCAACAAAAATACAATGGGTAAATATTTCCTACTTGCAGCTTGCGTTTGGTTATTCGACTTTGAATATAATTACTAATCATAAATCCGTTATTTATGTTAATAAATTATGCTGTTCTTATATCGAAAGACTGTTACTATCAATTCCATACACTAAAATACAAAATTTCAAAACTCTAATTTTTCTTTTTGAAAAATTACCAGGACACTGTGCGTCGCATATAAAAGTCGACTATTTTTACGTATGACCATTCACGCAATTTTACCGCAGCCTCTGTTCTCGATCGAGCAGGTCTGTCTTCGATCCAAGTGCTCTTGGACTTGACAACGCAGTCGTCTAAACGCCATATGGAATATAAATTGCAAATGTCTCGCGCGTTGCGTTAAAAGTAACATCGCGCGTCATCGCGCCGGGCTGTTGCGGATAATCTGGATTCTAGAACACTTGTGTGTACCTGTATATATAGCCGGCCGGTGAACACCGTTATTTTTAATCGAAAACAATGGCTATAGGCGGGCGATTCGCGCTATGAGTTCAGGTCGGCCGACTGACTCACCGAAATAGCTTCGGTTTCGCGCGAAACCGGTTGAAGTAATCGAATGACGGCCGTCACTGTGCCCAGGTACCTACTTACTTTGTTGCGCGACCGTTTGACACGATATTTATTACATAACTGACCGACCATCCCGTCGATTACTACGCGATCGATCAATATTTACTGCTAATTGATCCAACGGGGATATTATAATCGCGTTAATGGATTATTATATCGGTGAGTGGAGACCGGGACGGGGATGTTCGATTAACAAACTTGCCGAGCGCAAAGGCTCCCGGGGACTAAACGGCACGCCGATAAATCTCCTTCCCTCCGCCTCGCTTTTCCAATGCATCGGGAGGAGGATTTACGACGGTATCTTCATCTCGCTCGTCGCTTATCTATCCTACGATCCGCCGTTAACACGTGTTCGCGGAAACACCTTCCGCGGTTTCTCCACTTCATTGTTCTCCGCTAGAATGCATCGCGCATTCCGCTTGATTGTGAACTTTACTCGATGCATAAGACCTTGTTCCGATGCTGGATTATTTGACTTTGCTCGGTGTTTTTCTCAGCGAAAGGTAGTCACGAAAATGGTCGATCGAAGAATTACTCCAGCTGCGTCCAGCTGGAAACAGGTGACGGTCAATGCGAGCGCGGCCCCGTTTCTCCGCCGAGAACTTGAGGATCGCCGCGTTTCCATCGTAAATGGAAGCTGCTCGGGTAGTAGTCACTCTCCCGCGAATTAAGTCACGACCAAATGTCCGACAAATCGATTGCAGTCAATTATGTCTTCGATTCCTGTAAGCGTACAATGTATATGGAAATGAAGCAGGCACCTAATTACCGTTCCCAAAGCCGGCGAACGTAATGACTCTTTCAGCGAACCGATCGCCAGCTTTTCGTCGACCTCGTTAACCGCCTCTGGATGATTTCACTGTCATCCGCGATTTCCCGGCCAGCAGCTGAGACCGAAACGGTCTTTTGCGCGCTTTCGCGGAATCCCAGTGCACAATCGAGTCCACGATTGCGAATAAATAAGTAATTGACAGGATGAAAAGTAGGTGACTCCTACTGGCAAAGGTAGTCATCGATGACACCATGTATGGCTGCGCTCGCCGATGCAGAAAAGTCCTTGAGTGCTCTCCTAGAACGCAGCAACCCACCCGACGCAGCGTGACGAGACGCTAGGCGCCGCGCGTCGCGCTAGAGCTTCCTTCCTCTCGCCGTCGACGAGGAACGGCGAACCAGTGATTTCTCGGAACTGCTAGACAGCGAAAGAGACTTCGACGCGACTGCCGGCGATGGATTCAGTCTTCCGTTCGTTTCCGAGGGACGAGTCCGCAGTCCCGAGTCCTCGAAGGATGTTTTATAGATTCTACGACCGCTACCGGCCCTTCGATGATCGCCGGTTCCGACCGTTCCCCTTTCGATTCTACTGTGAGTAGTTTGTAACGCTTGCCGTCGCTTTCGATTCTATCCAAGCGTTCATTGAAAAAAAGCCGAGAGTTCTCGCTGGAAGAACGCGGGAATTTTAATTATTCCGCGTGGAATAATTCACCGTCGACGGGGCAGCGATCGTACCTGGCGATCTGCCACGCGCACGGATTTAGTAACGTATTTCAGGATGCCCGTTGTTCCGCGGAAATTATCGTTACGCAACGTGTCCGGCATCCTTCGACATCTATTTCAGGCGTGACGGAAATTCTGTGTTCTCCATTCGCAGGGGAGGATTTCGATGTTCCGGTTCTGACCATTTCCGACGTGGACCAGTGCATCGCGGAGAATGGAGACAACCACAGGACGTCGAGATACGAGCTGATGGCTAGGGAGGATGAGAAGAGGAGGCTGATCGTCAGACGGGGCCAGGCGTTTTACTTGCACCTCGTGATGTCCAGGGACTACGACCCGAACATCGATGGCATGTCGCTGGTCTTCACGGTGGACGGGATCGAGAAGCCGCAGTATGGACACGGGACCCTCGTCGCGGCGCCGGTTCTTTACCCGGGGGAAGTCTCCGAGGGGTCCTGGCAAGTTACCGTCGACGCCATTCAACCGAATTTTCTGCGATTAAAGGCAAGCCACGTCGCTTTAGGTTCATACCTACACGGCACCATAACATTGCAGCAATGTCTTTGTAATATTGCGGTGCGAGATTGCAATGTTGCACCGTATCATTGCAGGGAAGTTGCAGGTTCAGTCCTATGGGGTCGTACTTAAATTACGTAAGGCTATTTTGGGGGGAGGGGGTCGCGAATTTCTTACGTTTTCTTACAAGGGAGAGGGAGGAGTCAGGTAGCGTCTTACGTAATATTTTTTAACCTAATTTTTAATAAATACAAATTCTATCATTAATGTTTCAGAAAAGTGTTTTAGTTTAAATTTCCCGAAACTGAGTTAAATGAGTTATATAACCTTCGAAAGAATTTTAATAACTGAAAAAATTCAATGTAAAAAATATTACGTAAGAAGGGGGTGCAATATCAAATCTTACGAATTCTTATACTGGGGGAGGGACGGGATAAGAAATCGCCAAAATTACCCTTACGTAATTTAAGGACGGCTCCTATGTCCGCCTTAGCAATATTGCAGGAGTGTATTTCTGCAACGTTTTGGAAATTTTACAGCAATGCTCCCACCGCAATGTTTCGGGCAGTGAGGGACGCGACGATATGAATGTGTGCAGAATCGGAGTAGTAAGGGAGAGTGGGGGAATTACGAACACCTAAGCGAAAAAGCAAACAAAACGAAAACTATATGAGAAATGAATTTGTTTATTATTTACAAACATAGTTAAACTATTCATCTATAAAGTCCTGTGACGATTTTTTGAAAAATTATAATAAAAATCAACTTTATAGTGAAAAATAAAAACCCTTGGTGTCCGTGATTATTCGACTGCCGTGGGGTAATCACGAACAGAGTGTTAAATATCGCAGAAGTCGCATAGAAAGCGCGGTTGCAATGGTCAACGCATAAACAATGTTGCTACAACCTATTCCAAATGTATTTTTCAAATTAATCTTCTTGTGCGTTAGAAAAAAATTGCAATTGGTCGGAATATCGAAAAAAATAGTAAAGGTCGTTTTTTAAACTTTTTTTGTCTGAGCCTGCAATGAAAATTCAAAAATCAGTTTTGTAGATTTAAGTAAGTTTCATACAAGGTGAAAATTTCATCAAAATCGGTTATCGTTGCTAATCTCAAAGGTTCGAGATTACCCCATCGGAGTTGTTCCTCATTACCCCACGACATCAAAAAATAAAAAAGAATTTATTTCAGAAGTTAGAATCATAATTCAAGCAACCCGTTGGTCACAAAATGTTGGTAAAAAAGTGCTTTATTTCAACTTAAAAAAACCCAATTGTATCATTAATTCAACAGTAATTACATCCAATTGAAATGGACAAAATATTACATGAAACATGATGAAAATAATAAATTGTGTTATATTGAATAGCATAAGCGTTCTGTATTTATTATTTTCTGCCTGGCGTAGGGTACGACCTAAACTATTAGCTAGAGGACAGGGAACATCGTTTTTATTTATTAAAACGCCGTACCATCGAATTCGCGATTACCCCGCGTTCGTAGTTCCCCCACTCTCCCTTATAACGCCCGAGTGTCTTTTTATCATAGATAATATTTTTACTCCTCTTGTATAATTTAAATTCATGTACAAACAACTCTCGCAATAACACTTTTTTCATATCTTCAACGGACAATGAAAAATTCTAGAATATCTAGTTAAATGAAACATGCTGTAGAATCTACTCGACGTCGTATTTCGAATTTCGTCAAAGTCATAGTTGCTTCAGAATATTGCTGTACTGTTTCTATAATATTTCCAGTACAGTATTGCACGGCAATATGTAGGCGATTTTGCTGGGTCGTTGCCACTGAAATATTGCACATCGATTTACGCGCAATATTTATTTATTTATTTATTTACGGGAAAAAAACCCTTTGGTACAAAAGATATAATAGATATGCATGGGGACATATCACATGAAAGACAAAGAATACATTTCAACAGGACAAAATAGAATAAAAGATTAATTATAGAGTATCTTCAAGAGAACGTCTTAACGATTCAAGGGATTGCCCAAATAAGTAAATATTCCCATGGACAGAGTTAGTATGATTAGACATACGATTTACACAGGTATAATAACCTTATAGTGTGCGATGCAGTTCAGTATGTAACAGAGAGTAATCTCTTAGGTCTCTTGAAGGTACATTTAGAGAGAACAGTTGAATTATGACAGGACACGGTATAACTCCTTTTACAATTTTGCTGACAAACATAATACCGTTAAGGAACTAGTTCTTGATCAGGCACTAATTTTTTATCAGTTCATGAAATAAATCGTTCTTTTCAGTTTATGTCCTTAAATAATTGTTTGAAATAATTACTAACATAAAAAAGGATAATTCAAACTAGTTCCTGACCTGATAAAAAATTAGTTCCCATGTATTTTCAGATGATCAAAAACTAGTTCCTAGTCACTTTATTATTCCCCAACGTTATAAATAGTTAAATTATACTTATTTTCAACTTTTTAAAATTTTTCCTTAAAGTGTAAATATTAATTCATCTTTTAGTATAAAAAAAGTCTATGGTTGAAAGTTTTATTAGGTTAAAAATAAATATTAAAGCGGGAAACTCTCTAAACTGATCAAAAACTAGTTCCTTAACGGTATGGAACAATATTCTTCTATTACTTAATGTCTGAAGGTTTAATTCTCTCTGAATTTCATCATAGTTGTGACAATCGAATGGCATGGGTTTCCCATTATACTTGGCGGCGAGTCTTCAAAATTTATGTTGAACACTCTCAATCTTGATATCTGGTTTCCAGTATGGGGACCAGATTATATTGCCGAAATATTGTAGGATCGTTGCCACTGGAACATTGCACGTCGATGTGCGCGCAATATTGCAGAAATATTGTAGGATCGTTGCCACTGGAACATTGCACGGCAACGTTTTTGCAATATTGCTGCAATATTGTAGGATCATTGCCACTCCAATAATGCACGGCAATATTGCAGGAACGTTCCTACAATATTGCAATGCAACCTGCAACAACGCAATATTGCAGCAACGTTCCTGCAATACAGCTGCAAATAAGTGTGCTGTATGGGTACTGGTAACGGCATAACACAGTGTTTTATCATTGCATTCTCCAGATCGTTCCAGCTCCTGACGCGCTGATAGGCAAGTGGAAAATGGACATCGACACCAAGAACAGGAATTTAGAGGGAGCGGTGAGCTACACGATGAAGCAGCCCTTCTACCTCATCTTCAATCCCTGGTGCGAAGGTATGGTTTTCAGCGACGGACCTGGTTGCCCAGGATGAGAGGCAGGAACCGCATGTTTTTCGTGATCTTTCAGAGGACGTGGTGTACCTGGAAGACGAGAGTCAGCGGCAGGAATACGTGCTGGCGGAGGACGGGTTGATATGGCGCGGGAGTTACAATCGGCTGAGGCCAACGGTCTGGAAATATTCGCAGTTCGAGCGAGACATATTGGACTGCGCCCTGCATCTGATGCTGCAAGTTGGGAAAGTTCGAGTCGCCGGCAGGAACGATCCCGTCGTCATATCCCGGATTCTGTCGGCAGCGGTGCGTAGCCCCTAAGTTTTATCGCTGACCTCTGCCTTGGATCCAGGTTACAGGGTTGGCTTCTCTCGCTTCAGGTGAACTCTCCCGACGACAACGGGGCGGTGATGGGCAACTGGTCCGACGATTTCGAGGGTGGCACGCCGCCGACGAAGTGGCTGGGCTCTCAGAAGATTCTGCAGCAGTATTACAAGACCAAGAAGCCAGTAAAATACGGTCAATGCTGGGTGTTTTCAGGCGTACTGGCCACCGTCTGCCGCACCCTGGGACTCCCCTGCCGCGTGGTGACCAACTACTCCAGCGCGCACGACACCCAGAGCAGCTTGACGGTCGACTACTTCGTCGACGCCGAGGGCAAAGTCATGGAAGAGTTGAACAGCGACTCGATATGGTAAGTAGCCTCGACGGAGTGCCAGTCAAGCCCCGCTTTACACGGAGATTCTATCGCAGGAACTTTCACGTGTGGAACGAGGTCTGGATGAAGCGGCTGGACTTGTCGCCGGATTGCTCCGGCTGGCAGGCGATCGATGCTACTCCTCAGGAGCTGAGCGAGGACGCGTACCGCTGCGGCCCGGCTTCCGTCTCCGCGGTGAAGAAGGGCGAGGTCCTTCGCCCCTACGACAACGCCTTCCTCTTCGCCGAGGTGAACGCGGACAAGGTGTTCTGGCGGTACAATGGCCCGACTCAGCCTTTGAAGCTGATACGAAAGGACGTGTACGGGTGAGTTGCTCAGAGCCGTCCATCGGGAATCCCCCGATCCGGAATCTTACGAGCAGAGTCTTTCAGGATTGGCCAATTCATCAGCACGAAAGCGGTGGGTAGGTGGGCGAGGGAAGACATCACTCATACATACAAGTATCCGGAAAGTAAGCGGCCCATCTAATCGCGTAAAAGCTCGTCTCTCTAATTCATTCCCAATACGCTCTTGTTACTTTCTCCCGACAGAATCGGACGAGGAACGGGCTGCCATGCTGAAGGCACTGCGTCAAAGTCAGTCGCTGTTCAGTCGCTACTACCTCAACGAGGAGTTCAACGATATTATGTTCAACTTCGAGCTCCGCGACGATATCGTGATCGGGCAACCGTTCAGGTAACTCTGCTCTTTACATTTAAACGATCCTCTAGACTGTTCTCGTGGACATTAACAAGGGGTATTCTTCTTGCAGCGTTGTTTTGCTGATTAAGAACAGGACCAGCTTCAACGAGTACCGGGTTTCCGTGATCCTGAGAGTGGAAACAGTGCTGTACACGGGCCGCGTCGGTGACCCGGTGAAGAGGCTGCACATTGATAGACTGGTAAGACCCGGGGTCCTCGAGGAGGTGCGTATGGAAGTTTCCTGGGAGGAGTATGGGCCTCGATTGTTGAACCAGTGCGCGTTCAATATTGCCTGCTTGGCCACCGTCAAAGACACCAATTTCGAGTACTTCGCGCAGGATGACTTCCGCGTGAGGAAACCCGACATCAAGATCACGGTAAGTGTTTTGTCGCGTTAAGCTTGTCAGAGGAAACCTCGCCGAGTTTAAACATGACTTCTTTTGCTCTGCTAGCTGGAGAACGACCCGGTAGTCGGCGAGAAGCTAAACGCAAGCGCCAAGTTTAGGAACCCATTGCCCATCCCGTTGAAGAAATGCAGATTCTTGATCGAGGGGCCCGGCATGGACGAGCAACTGAAGCTGAAGATGCCGGACTCGGTGGAAGTGGACGCCGAGGCGGAGTGCTCGTTCTCCATGGTACCAAAGTTCGAGGGCCGCGCTACCATCGCCGCGAAGTTCTACTCCAAGGAGCTCGAGGACGTCGACGGTTTCATCAACTTCATGGTGAAACCGGCGAAAGCAATGGCGAACGGCGAGTGACACCGATGGCCAACCTCCGCGGAACACTTTTGTATCTTAACTTCGCGCGATAACGGAGCGAGCAACCGTTCCCCGCATACGTGTTCGTAGACCGTCCACGAAGCTTTTAATATTTATCCTTGTATTTTGTACGCAATAAACACTGTTCCAAGTATGTGCAGCAGGGTATACCCGCTCGATTTGCTAGGAGACAAACGTGAGAGAACGGCAAAAGGAATATAACTAATGGAATATCGGCTGGAGAACAGGCTGCTGCATTAGGCGCAATAAAAAATTCAATCGACAGGGAACTACCTGAGCGGCGCAGATGGCCGAGACTACCGGCTACGCGCGACAGGCATTATTAACGAGCAGCAATCGAGTGGGTCGCTCTGTCGAGTGCGTGATTATTCGGCGGAGGAGAAGGCTGGTTAAAGTGCGGATCGAACGAAAGAGGCTAAAAAGTAAAAGCACACGGAGGATGACGAGTGCCGGTGAGCGTACGCACGACACTGACGCGAGCGATGTATCACCATCTAGGATATTAATGTTGAAATATAGCGGACGATGAATGAGAACGATAGCTCGGCGAGGAACGTGGGCTTTGTCCGCGCCACCGAGACGGGAGCCATCGAAGAAACGGCCCGAAGAAACGGATCGACGAATTTCGGAGTCGGTATCGATTAAGACCGATCGACGAAAGGTTAATTTAGGGATCCCCCGCGCCCCTTTAGTCTGTTCGTTACCGCGCTGGTTTATTCCGGCGGTACGGGGACGAGGAATGCACGAGCCGTCGCCGGGCATCGGTCAGGGGCAAGGTAATATTTTCGTAGCGGATTCTCGTCCCGATTAAAGGAATAAAGGGGAAGAGGACGGGACGATAAGCTGGTAGCAAGTGAAGACGAATACGGGAATGCTGGAAGGGGGAAGAAAAATGGTAAAGGAAAGGTCAGAGCCTGCGGAGGGAGGGAGAGAGGAGGAGCGAGGAAGAGCGATACGAAGGATAGCGATGAGATATGTCTAAATACATAACCGTGACACGTGATGGACGTGTTGCGGCCCCTGTCTACAGGGGTCTCGAAGAAGCCTACGGGGCCCGGTACCGATCTCCATTTCGATCCACGGGATTCTGGACTCGGCACCCTGCTACGCGCTATGCATCAACACCCAAGATCCATCCCATTATACCTCATCAAAATAACAAACACGCCTTCCATGCTAAACCAACATTCTTTTGTTCCCATCGAATCCCAGGATCCATCAGAATCACCGCGAACAGTGCGTCAGTGACGTATATGTTTTCGTGTAGCCGGCGACCGTAGGGGGTCCCGCAGGCTCGCAACCGCTCGCAACAATCCGAGAGGATACGTACCGTGAAATATTGCTCGGTGCGAGGGGTCGAGAGTGTGACCGAGATTCCCGTTCCTTCAGGATTCACGGCAAACTTCTAGTATGTTAAATACCCGAACAAGTGATAGAGTGTACGGGGTAGGAGAGCCTCTTCATCCCCTAAACGGCCCTCTCGCTTTAGGGGCACGTTTCTAGATGGCAGCACGATCCTCGAATCTTCGGAACATTCGTTCGGCAACGTGAACTCGAAGCTGCTTTCAGCGGAGAGCCTCCCTTCAGGATCTTTCATTCTTCGCTGGATCATAGATGCTCGATAAAGCTTATCTCGAATGGAGGTGGAGATCTAAATCGTGGTGTACGGATAACGAGCGCTAGATTAGTAGACACCAGCGATCTGTGATGGGTAGTTTATTGCCAACCGTATACAATCATAATCGAGATGGTATTGGAAGGGAGCGAGCTCGATAACGCGCGACACCCGAATCGTTGCATCGGGTAGTGTAGGAGAAAGTGGGGCATAACTGGGTACCTAATGTATTTTTCCTGCTAGCATAAAGTCAGATGGCTAAATAAACTTTGAATACCGCTAGAAATTTTAATTGGACGTTACAGAATTATGAGAATTGTTATATGAAAAAATTATTTAGCTCACAGGAAAAGAAGTTTTCTCGAAAGTATGCAAATACCCGGTTTTACCCCATATGCGTGGGTAATACCGGGTACCTATTAAAATATTGATGCTGACGTTCTCATTACTGCTACGAAAAAAACTCATACCACCTTTTTTGTAGAGAATTTCTTAAGCTATAAATTGTATAATAACTATTTTTGTCGCAAAACTGCTATATAATGAGATATTCGCGAAAAACAGTTGCTGTTTTTTCAATCTTCTGTGAAATTTTTAGCGGCGGTCGGATTGATGGGGACTTTTGATATATTGTCTAAAACGACCAAATAATGGCCCATAGCAAAATTTAGATTGATGGGATTTATTCCGAAAACAGATTCTAATGTCACTGGACTAATACAGAACCCGGTTTTGCCCCAAATGAGGTGATTTACTAAACATTTAATATTTACACTTCAACATGCGATAAAGAACCGGGTAAAACGGCAAAATACTGTGAAAAGTCTACAGAATACAATGCAGTACTTACCGTAATCGATTCTTTCAATCCAAGTGGTATAAAAAAGGCAATTCACCAACGCAACACTGGAGCTTTTCAACTCGAAACTTTTAAACTTCTCTAAATGAAAATCTACGACAGTCTTTGCTCTACAATTGATCTCATTCCGTCGCGAGGTCTAAGGTAGTTGACCCAGTCGCCGATCGGTTTAGGCCTAGGGTAGATGTCCCAATTACTGCCACCTTAAGATTATAACTGAACTTCATTTAATCATTTCACGTATTGTTTAACCTAAAAATCGTCTCAGTTTGAAACATAATATTATTTGGCATCTCTTTTATTAAAAAAAAATAGTTTTATGAATTAAATATGAAGAATTTAGTAATAATTAATTAAAATTCGCGAGCGATCCTAGTGTACCTATAACTGTCACCTCATAAATCGTCTTGTCCGTATGATTTCTTCATTTTTTTATTTGTTTTATTTTTATGTAAATCAGAATCTCCGTTTAATAATAACATATTTTTTACACTTTTTTTATACTTTACGTTTTTATTACATCAAATAAATAAAGTGGCAGTAATTGGGACATCTACCCTAGTCGTCGATCACTTAAATATTGAGATTTCATAAGGTTTTTGAATAATATTGTGATGATACATGTAGGTAAAGACTTTTAAATATTAACTTGCAATTTTGTCCTTTACACAATATTGTTCAAAAACCTTATAAAATCTCAATATTAATTCAAATGATCGACGACTGGGTCAACTACCTTACCCGAATGTAACACCATACGTTGGCTGAATATCGCAGCTCTCGTCTTAAAAAAACAGTGATACCCATTCTGACCCGCGTACCCAGTTTTTTACCCCACTTTCCCCCAAAGTCAGAGCTGTTCCTGCGCTCATCGATTCGATCCGACGCGAAAAGTGTCCCCTGTCTGAGCCGCAACCAGCATCGCGTCGTTCGGGATCACCATCGAGGAATTAGAATTCTTGTCGAGGAAAGCCGTAAATTTGAGCCGGGAAAGATGTTCGTGCAATTTGCCGGGCGGCCGAGGAGGGCTTGGTCTTCTGATTCGACAAACCGCTTCCATCCGTTTACGTGGAACGGTTGAACGGTTGAACGCCGACCACGGCGTCGGACTTAATTTCGCGATTCGAAGCGAGGGCCGGAAGCGGTACGCGCATCCAGCCGCATGCACGTGTAAGTAATGCTTCCTGTCATCAGGAAAACTCTCTGCAGTAAAAGTCTCGGAACGGTTACGACCTTCCCTTTTACGTCCCCGGCCCTTTATTTCTCACGATTCATCCGCGCGGCGGAGCGCTCTCTCTAATTCTTGAAATTTATTTGCCAGCCGAACAGAACGAACGACAAGCGGTCGGGACGGTAATTAGGAAACGGCGCGCGGCAAGGTGCGCCCTCGAGGTTCTTTTCCACCGAGCCGAGGTTCGATCGATCCTCGAACTTGCCGCGGAGCTATCGAGCCGCTGCTCGGTCCACTCGTCACGTCCCTTGACAGCTCGACGTTTGCCCTTCTCTGTTTGCCCGAGGATTCCCTTCACGAGCAGCGTGTCGTCCAAACAACGGCTGACCGACCGCGTAACGACGAGAAGAAAGCTAACTTCAGCTCCGGTCATCTGTTTCCCTCGACACAATGCTCCCGCAACTAGAATGAAAAACTCCGTCTTTTGTCACCCCACGTCGCTTAGGAACGTTTCAGAGCGAGGAATCGCGAGGAGCTTCCTGCTCCGGTCGTGACAGAAGACGAGCCAAAGCTGCGGCAGGGGCGCAAACACGCGCGCACATCGCCCTATCGAATTCGAATGTAATTTGCATCGCGAGCGAAAGGTTGTTTACCCACGCGCCAGCGGAACAGTTGCGAGCTGCCGGCTTATTTGCGGGAGGATTTGGTGGACGCCGGTGGAGAGGAGCGGCCGCACAGGCCACTCCGCCCTCCTCTGTATCGTCGAACGAAGGGTGGTATCGAGGGATCGTAGGAGGGATCCCGAAGACGACGCGAGCCAGGGAGGGTCGCGAAAAAAGGGAGCGAGAAATGGCGCGTCTACCTTATTACGCATGCACCCCGTCCAGCAAAAGGACTCCCTGCCTGCCTGCCTCCCAGACTGACGCGTGTACCTCTTCGCCATCGCACAATCAACCTCGCCGGCTAATGCAAACACAAACCTACACGGAGACCACGTTTGCTTATCGACCTACCGTTTCACCGTGAAATTTACACGGCGACGGTCGCAACTCAACGCGTACGTCCGAAACATCCCGACAAGCTATCACCGAAAGGGATAATGGAAAAGGATAATCGGCCGAGGCGAGAGCGTCTGAAAGAAATGGAGGCTGTCGTTGTAAAGGGAAAATGATACTTGTTAGCGATTTTAGCAGCTCGGGCCAGCGAGGAATTAGAAGGGAGTCTGGGATTGGACCGGTTCACGTAATTGACGGAGTTCAAAGGATATATTTATCTCGGGAGGGAACAGAGGACAAAGGGAGGATTGATGGGAAGCGAATGGTGTCTAATGTGCCGCGCGACAGACACGCCCGAGGAATCGCGTGTCGGCGATTAGCGTTTAGCGGAAGGAAGGATGATCGTTTAAGCCGGCTAAGCGTTTGAAAAGGCGAAACGACGCGGCGCGTCGCGGCGGCGCCCGCGGTCATCCCGCGGCCATTGTGCCGGCCATCTTTGATCAGCGACTATTACGTCGAAATGACGGGTTGCAGGGAACATTTGGCCGACGTGGACACGGGTGTCTTTCGGGGCACAATGGGAAGACCGGTAGCCGGGTGAACGACGGAACCGCAGCGCTATTGGATTCGTCCGAGGGACCGATTGCCGCGAACCAGTGACGCTGGCCCGCTTCCTTAGAGTAGCTATCGCGTGCCCCTTGTAATCGCTTGTCACCCAAATTGGCCCAATTCCGCAACAACGTTATACGATTACGCTCGCCACATAATTCCCCTGAAACGGCAGACATCTACTTAGGAAGTAATTTTCTTTTCTAAAAGTCCGCGCTGCACGACATCCTTTGTTGCGCCAACTATCTCGGCAACAACTCCACTCGTGACAGGATCGTGTCCGACTCGCAACGGCCGTTGAAATTATCGGTGGTTCACGGTGTCCAGGTTTGTCACGCTCGTCTGCTCCTTTCACACATGCGATTTGACAACTGTAAACCGGGCGGAGTGTCGTTGGGAGCAGTCTGGTCCAGGAGCAGTTTTGATGATAGCTGTCTTACAGAGTCCAGCGTTGAGGTTTCCGACAAAGGGGGAATTGTTCATTGCGGAGGGTCGGGCAGGTGTTTATCGGACTTATTAGCCGTTAATCTCGGGGAGGAATGGCGCGTTAATGACTGATGTAACTACTTACTTAGCTACGCGCGGAGGAAATGTTTGATAGCGCACAGAGGACGCCAATCGGGAAAAGGCGGTGTACCTATTTTGTGGGAAGGCGGAACGCCTGTCCCCCGGGAGAGATCGCGCTGGCCGGGTTTATATAGCCAGTTGACATCGAAATCCAGTGACGTATCTAATTGGGAGCAGTTTAACGGCGAGGGCGGATCAGCGGGATAAGCCGTAAGCCGGCGAAGCCGCTGCACGAGATCACCCTAGGCTTATAACTGCCGGGGAATCTTCTCCTCGGACCTCTCTTTTCTAACTACCCTCGTACAGCGGTTATATACAATATACCGTAGCTATATACCAAGAGTATTCCGGCCTTTGGCCATGATACGACGCAACCCTCTACCCGCCTGCCCCCAGCTGCTACCCTCGCCTATCTAACAGAGAATCCGGCGTAAATAATGCCGATTATCCCCCCGGCAATTGTTTTATCGACCGAGCTGTCCCGCTCCGAGAGCAATCTCGAAAGAGGGTGGCTCCGTTCCGCGCCTCACCTCCGACCTTTCCCCGTATCCCACTCCACTGACCTTACACAGATTTACGAGTCGCTTCGCAGAGGGTGAAGATTCGCAAAGTAAATTTCTTCCGTCTTCTTCCGAGGAGTACCGGGGATTTGCGGAAAATGGAGCCGCGCGGTTTCGTCGGGGCGACTGAGCCCTGTCACTGACACGGGACAGATGCGAGACCAACTGGTCGGAGAAGAGCCTACCTGCTCCGATTCACTCTCGCGAGCCATCGCCTTTCGACCTAATGAAATCGATAAAAAAATATCGCGTCGGAATTTTTAGCCGCGTTGCTATAGCTCTCGGTTAACGAGCGCGTTTATAATTTTCAGGGGGTTTAGATTTCGCCAACCGGCTCCGCTTCCTCCGCGCCTTAATGGAGCAAGTAACCGCTCGCTTTTTCTCCTCCCCCGCTAACCATACAGCACACTTCGTTGCAGGTTGCATTGCAATATTGCAGAAAAGATGCTACAATATTGCTGTGTAATCTTTGAGTGGCAACGTTCTTGCAATATTGCGTACACGTTGCCACTGCAATGTTCTAGTGGCAACGATCCCACAATATTTCGGCAATGTCGCGCGCACATCGACGTGTAATGTTACAGTGCCAACGATCCTACAATATTTCGGAAATATTGCGCGCACATCGACGTGCAATGTTCCAGTGGCAACGATCCTACAATATTCCTGCAATATTGTCCGCACAATGTGAAAAATACACATGGGCGTTATACTACTAGGATTCTGACTACACACATTCATGTCCTCGTGTGCCTCACTGCTCGAGACGTTGCGGCGGGACTATTGCTATAAAATCTCCGAAACGTTGCAGAAATACACTCCAGCAATATTGTTAAGACGGACATAGGAGTGAACATGCAATCTCGCACCGGAATATTGCCGAAGAGTTGCAGGACCATTGCCACAATTTTGCCTTTTCATGCAGAATCATTACCGGAACGTTGCAGGACTACATATTTGTAATGCTGCCGCAACTTCGCAAAAATACTCTCCTGCAATATTGTTAAGGCGGACATAGGAGTGAACCTGCAACGTCTGTGCAACGATGCGATGCAACATTGCAATCTTGCACCGCATCATTGCAGAGGCATTGCTGCAATGTCATGGTGCTGTGTGGGTAATTATGAAATTACCCCGAAACAGTGACACTCTCTCTCCCTTCTCCTCTGCCCTCTCGGAGCAATATTTGAGCGCGAATTATGCCGGTGCTCTCTTCATCCTCCTCATTATCTCCTCCTCCTCAGGAAGAAACCCTACCGAGCCGGGGCTCCCTCCTTTCGCCCGCTGCCATTCACCATCGCCGTTTCCCTCCGAGGCGACCTCGCCGCTGCTACCGTTCAGAGAAACTTTATTCGGTTAATGGAGCCCGCCTATCCCGACTTAGTACTTACCAGCGTTCGCGACGTTCTCGGTTTATTTCGAGCTCTATCCGCCAGCTCGATTAATATTCCTCCAACGATCCGCCAAGGTTCTGCTGGAATCCCGCGGGAATTAACCCCCCCTCCCACAGCCATGCCACTTGAAACTTGAAACGGAGCTTTCGTTACGTTCGGGTCAATACGTATCCGCGCCCCTCCGCTTCTAATTACGACGATTCCTCGCGGAAGTAAACTAGGTCGCCGGGAACGAGCGAGAGAAACACCCGAAACGATTACTCGTCGGAACCCTGTTCCCGCCCCAACATTCCCTTCGCCCTTGCCCGCCCTTCTTTTTTCCCTCGCGATCCTAATGGCTAAATAAGTCTGCCCAATTAAAAAACTAATTTCGATTAGGGTCCCCGAGCGACCATTCTGTATCGTGTAAGCACAGCCCGCGGGGCGTCGCGTCGAGGGGTGACAAACTGGGGAAAAACGGACGCGATCCCAACTTTCTTCCCGGCTATAACAACGTCGAAGAAAAACTACGAGAAGAAATCGAGTAATTTCTGGCACTTCTCGCGTCGGAATCTTTACGACCGCCGGTTACCGCGAGGAGCAGCGACGATGGAGGAAAAATCTCCTCATCGATTAATCCCACTTTACTTTCTTCGCTCTCCACTTTTCCTTCACTGGGGAGGTCGCTGGAATTCCTGATCGCCGAGCGAACCCTTGGCAAGCTACTCTTTTGTAAAATACGCCCAGCCTCCGCGAGGGTTTGTCGACCGGGAGATCCGCAGAATTTTCCCCGATTCCCCACGGGCCTGCCGAGCGAATCGCTCCGAAGATACATATATATATATATATTTATTTATGCGCGTATTAGTATTTATGTAGGTGCGTAGCTACGGGCCCGTGGCACCCCGCGGCTCTTAGGCGTGGATGCTTCAACCGGTATTTGTTATTCTAATGTTGCATTATATATTTGTTCGGGAGTGGGGTGGGAGCGTGGGCGGGCAGGCCGAAGTGTGAAACACGTTGTAACGCGTAGCTGCTCCTCCTGGAATTCCATCCCGCCCGGTTCCGGCCTGACAACGCCGAGCCGTCGCGCGCCCACCATATCCCGACCCCCGTGAAAACCTCTCCGTCGATCCGGCGAGATTTCTCGATCGACCGGGCACAAAAGATCTCGTGGACGGTTGCAACGCGGCCGTAGTGGCTTCTCGCGGCGCTAGCAATTTATTCCTCTTACAATCCGTCGCTGATCTGTCCGTGTAAAGGGGACGCGAGCCATCGCTTCTCGTTAAACGACCTTTCGTAAAGCCACGAAAACACCGTGAAAATGGACCAGTATACTTCGGGCCCGGGAGATTTCTATCTTAGGGGGCCAGCGCGCGATCGTGCCCCGTCCACGGCGATTTACAACTCCGATGTTTCCTAGACACCCGGTGTTCTTTCCAGGAAAGAAACTTACTACCGGTAGCGGCAATAAAATGCTGACTTCATTATGTCCGTCCGTACGTCCGCCCGAGTGCCGCGGGTCACAATTAATAGTCGTCTCGATATTAATTCCCGGCCGTTCCGGAATCCCGGCAGACTCGTCTCGCGACTCGCGTTTTATTATCTCGTAGAGGCGAGCGCGTATTTTACGAGGCATCCCCCGTTGACCGGGGCCGCGCGTGGCAAATAAAATTATAATTAACAAATTGCCCGCAACACGGGCCCCGCCACGTTGGAATTCGAGAATTAATGCCCGTGGAAACTGGTTTCCTACGTTGCTCCGCGTAACCGCGCTTTGATGGGGCTTCTCGTATCGACGAGGTCCCCTTGCTACCGCGAGGCTCTGTCGCCACGTAGACGCGCCTCCGTCAGCTGAGATAAGCATCCTGTATCTACACTTTAATAGCATGCCGTGTGTAACGCTCATGGACGATTTTGAAAAGACAGAGCGTACTGATACGTCAGAGATGTTCAGGTAAAAGTGGAAGATTTCTTTCCTTGAAAGGAGAAGGGAGCAGCTTGGAAGGGTTTGTTCCGCGGGGAGCAAAGTGGCGAATAATAAAGAGTTTAGTACATCGTTAAATTATACAGTTCTGACCGGCATCGGTTTCCGTAGGGAGGCGGGAGATTTATCTTAGCCCACCGCGGCACGATTCGCGAAATCACGGGAAGAAGGATAAACAAACACGCAGTGAACCGGACTTAACCGCGTTTCCTCCAGAGCCTCGATCTTCCGTCCGCCCCTGAAATCTCCGCCCCCTTTGGATTACGATGCGCATACATTTCCACGCTTTCCATATATTTGCTCGGGCCGAGCGTGAAACGAGCGTCGACGTGCTCGCGTGTCGATAGCTTTCTCGCGATCGTTATCGTGGCGGGGCTTCTCCTTCCTCGGCTTTCCGCGTTAAAACGAACGTCCGTCGGCCGTGTCGGGGGACGATCGGACAGTCGGTTAAAAGCTTAACGATCCCCCCGATCGAACTCGTACGGGGCGAGAGCTCCTGGGTATTTCGAGGCCGTCGCGTTGCCATCAGCAAAATTACTCGCACGGTACGATGGGTCGCGGGTTCGTTACAGACTGTCGCTCGCAGCGCCCGCGATGCAAATTCGTTCACCGACAGACGTTCGATAATTGCCTCCGATCTGTCATTGGATAATTCCTGCTCGCGCATCGGGAACGAGGGGGGAGGCCGGGGGGGGGGACGGTAACGGTAATGGTAACGGCGAAAGAGAGTCGATTTCGGGAGAGCCGCCCGACGGAATCGCGGGCCGATCGTCCGAATTGAAACGCTCCGAGAATTGCCATCGCTTCGAGCCTCGAGCTACCAACAGAGCACACCCGCGAGCATGCTTCTCACCGACATGGGTTATTCATGGAGTAGGTACATAGTTCGGCTCTGCCCCTTTACACGTGTTCTAACGCCACGCACACTTCTCCTCCGCGATCCTCCGAATATCTCTTTCCGCGTCTCCCTTTTCTTCCTCCCGATCCTTTTCCCTCCGCTAGTTTCCAACCCACGCATTGTAATCTGCTTGATGCGCGCTGCGGAGAGAATGAGAAGAGAGAAAAAGAAATAAGAACGCGGAGGAGGAATGTGTCGCGCGCGGCATGTGGCCGCATTATGTACGCTTTGCGTGGCCGCGATCGGAACTTGTGAAGCGCGCCAGCGAGAAATCCTCTTCCTATACGGCCACCGAGGCTTTTCGGCGATTGGTATCTGCTTTAATTTGAATAATCGTCGCCGGTCGCGTCGCCCGCTCTCTTTCGGCTCGCAGCGTTATCTCGCGGCTTTATCCTCGCAGATGCTGGCTGGAGTGCGCGTCGCGCTGCTCGGCCCTCGAGGGAAACGGTTTTAGAGACGGGAGAAACGTCTGCGTAAGCTTACGCGGCTACGCAGACGGTTTACGTTCTCGCGTAGATTCGAGAGATTCGATTCCCCGGTGGAGAGGACGGGAGCTGGCGCCGCGACGCCCTTGACGGCCTGCCGGGCCCTCGACTGCCTCTCGAGTAGCTACAAGCCGATGTCCTTTTACAAAGATGCGGCCAACTCCACCTCCTCCTTTTCGCTCTCTGTGTTTACTACTCGTCTGGTCTTCCCTCGACATCGTCTCCTCGTTATCGCTGCCGCGAACGGCAATTTCGTTGTTATTATTAGGAACACCCAGGGGGGAGGAGGGAGGAGGGTAAGCAACCGTGTGTTTACCCTCTCCAGAAGCCACTCGAGAAGCCGAGAAGCTCGTGCCGCGAGAGATTTTCGTTTATAGTCCGCCCACGGTGGGTACCCACTGCTCTGCCCTGCACGCAAGCCCCCGCCACCTCGGCGACTGCCTTTCTTCTGCTCCGTTTCTGTTGCCAGGCTCGGCGGATCAGAAAAACAATTTGCAAATGGCCCCCGGTTCAACTACCGCTGCCGTTGCGAGACTCTCCGCTACGTGGATGCGCGATAAACCAGCGGCCCGCAATGATATCCCCCCCACGCGATTGACAAGGATCGATCGATACCCACGCAGCGTACTCCGAGGACAAGATGTATTCGGTGCAGTCATCGAAGAGCGAACCTCGCCACCGAATTCGAGCGGACGGCCGCGGCGCGGCGTGGGTGGCCTGCCACCTCTACTGTCTACCTTCTCTCCGGCACCGGTAACCACTACCGGCTGGCCGAGCAGCGAGCTGGCCACAGGCCTCTCTTCCGATGATGAATGACTTTCGTGTACCTCTCCGTAGCACCGTGCCATGCACCGTCGCGGCTCTACCGTCTCTCCGCACCCATCTCGTTCGTCCAGCCCCGTCTTCCCTTTCCATCGCCGCTGTATCTCCTCCCCGTTCACCCTCAGTTCCTCCAGCTCCTCTTCCTTTTTTCGCCCTTCCTGACCGTGTCATCCCTTGCCATCTTCTTTCCACCTTTGTCCTAGGTACTCCGTATCTTCCAGAATCTTTTTTCCGGCGTCAGTTGATGACTGCAATACTCGCCCAGATGAAGACGCCTCGCGTACAGAGGACCGAGGGCACGCAGCAGCCAACCCGTCCCCGTCGGTTCACGGCTCCGACGCTCGCTCTGACGCAGGTAGGGACGCCGAGAGGTGACGCGTATACGCGAGAAAGCCAGTTAAGTGGATACAGTCGTAGCCCGTTAAATGGCGAGTCTCGCCACGGGTGACGAATTTGAAAAGCGACGGTGACACCTCGGAGCATCCGCAACCGCCTTAAAAACATTCGAATGCCGAAGGAAACGGGGGGTCCGGGACAGTTCGTTGCTTGCGGTTCCAAAGGCTCCTCGAGCATGGCTATGTCTTTTCAGCTACCTGAAGCGGAGGAAGAGGAGAGCGAGAGGAGAAGGATGGAACGGAGGAGAGAGAGGACGCGGGTCTTCATATTTTATACGGGATGGGATCCTTTATGCGGTCGACTACGGGGGCACCCAGCGTGTCGAATAGAATTCAGGAGGCCGGTACACGATAGGTATTTTGACATGCCCGAGAAATTAGTATAATAAAGGGGGGCTAGGTAGACCGGCTAAGTGCCTAAACACACGCCGTAAATCTCACCCTCGGTGCTCTCGACGATCCAACCAATGCGGTAAAACGCACTCTCCGCCGCGGTGGCAGGAGCACCTCGTGCTGCTGCTGCTCGGCGAGTCCGCAGCCCTGATCTTGTCACGTTTGATCGATCGAACTCCGTCCCCTGCATGCCTTTATGTTCTACACTTAAGGTGAGTGCGGGTAATAAGGACCACCTGAAGATCTATAATTTTTATAAACAAAACTTGTGTATATTCTTGAAAACTTTTTTTTTATAGAAATCTGTGTGTCTTATAGGTAATCTTATATTAATCGCGCGGAAACTCTTCGAATGATATTTCGTATGTGATAAAAGGAATAAATGATACTATCAGTAGGGGAGAGTAGGGTAAAACGGAACAATAATGTTTCTTTTAGATAAGAGCTGCGAATGAGTTGGTATCGCGTGATATGGGAGTAAAAGGTACTCACAGCATTTTGTGACAGACTATAGACCCGTGCACACGTTATTTTGCTGTTAAGAGTGTTGGAAAAATTTCCGGTATCGACGTTGCAATATTGTGTTGTACTTTCGACCACTTTACGGCACTTGGATTTTGGAAATTAATAACGGTAAGTACATTGTTGGATTCTATAGTCCTTACGCTAGATTTTGACGTATTAAAAAGTTCTTTACCTCACGCTGAAGTGTAGATATTAAATGTTTACTAAATGACTGCATGTGGGGCAAAATGGAACATTTTACGTGGGGTAAAACGGAACACCTATTTAACCCAATTCCACCAATCTAATTGTCTTAAAACTCTGCAGGCTTGCGTAGTTATGATGACAATACAAAATTATGAAAAAAAATATGTCAAATAATTTTTTTATTTTAAACGATTTTGTTAAAAATGCAGTAAAAAGTAAAAAATAATTATTTTCTTGTACTACAATTTCGATGGTGTTTTTTCACTTTAAATAAAATCGTGGAGCAGGATATGTCACAACAAATTCTGTTCGACACTTCATTCTGTATTAAATTGATTCATATTCTGTTATGACATATCCTGCTCCACGGTTTTATTTAAAGTGAAAAAATACCATCAAAATTGTAATTGTAACAAGAAAAGAATTGTTTTTTACTTTTTAGTGCATTTTTTATTAAATCGTTTAACATAAAATTTGTTTGATGTATTTTTTATTTTCTAGTTTTTAGTGTTTGTGAATTTACATTTCACAGCTTAGACTTCTTTACAAATATCTTCTATTGCTGTATAGATCTTAACAGGTTGCTTAAACGCTATAGTGCTAAATAAAATCACTAAAAAATAATTCTTTCCTTGTACTACAATTTCGATAGTGATATACTACGGACGTCTGCAAAGTTTTAGTTTTAATATTCGTACATACGCGACGAATCATTTCTCGATAAATTATGTATTTTTGGCAATCGCGCGGCTTTTTGTCGTTTTTGTAAAGAAGTCGTTTGGATTTGTACTTATGGGTTATATTTATTGATGACTGGGTAATTTTTTCTCCCGCTCGGGTTTAATTTTTTTCAAAATAATGTATTGTCATCCAAACTACGCATGCCTGCAAAGTTTCAAGACAATTGGATAGTTGCAAGTGGGTTAAATTTGAGTTGACAGATTTGAACCATACAAACGCGCAAACAGTGGATCAAAGCTGAATAAAATCGTTTAAAAAGTAAATACTTAATAAAAAACTATGCCAAATTTTTTTTAAATTAAACAATTTTATTTAAAATGCACTAAAAACTACAAAATTCTCTATGCACATGTTGATATTCATTATTCGTGTAAAAATCCATGTGTATTTGATTATTTTCAGTAATTTTTATGTTATTTGGTAAAATATTTTTCTTATGTGTACCTATAATAGATAATTTTGATATATTTTATTTATAATAGTTACACCTAAAACATATATTTATAATTTTTTACATAAACGAATACTTTTTAAATCATAAAAATAAAGATTTTGTACGTTTACATGGTCTTCAAGTGGGTGTTCCATTTTACCCCACCACTTGAGCGAGGCGAATATTTCAATATCTCCGGTAAATTTCATTTTCCGCCGTTCCCAAAGAATTTTCTTAACAATGGCTTTGATTGTCTTATATTCTAAGGTCCACTGAAGACTCCTGTTGAAGTCCCGTGTCTTTTTCTGCTTCCAATTTTATGTTATCACCCTCCAAAGTTAAGCGTTCCGTTTTACCCCACTCATCCCTATTGTAGATTTACTTGCCAAGAAAAATGAGAGGTGGGCCTTACTTGCCGGGCCTTATTACCCGCACTTACCTCATTCCGTTTTCAGTTCTCCTACATTATTTAATTACACTTTTCTACTTTCCTTCCGTACGTCCGTGGTATTTCATACCCCCGAACTACAAGCTTCACGCGTTCCCGTGTCAAGCGATGAATCGCAGAAAGAGCACCACCGCATCAGCATTCACGACAATATTTAAGAAACCGATAGATTCATCCGGTCCCCTGTACAAATGCCCGAAAGGGTGTTGCGTGTCGTCGGACTTGTATTAAAGAAATTCTGAACGCGAGCAATCGCGATGCGAAGTTCCACCTGGAAAGTCGACCCAGCACGGAATACGCCTCTATTAGCAGCCGGTGTGGATACGTATATCGCGACTCCTGGGCTGGCGGCAATGGCGTAATCGCGACCAAAGGACTCCCTCGTCTCGACTGCGGATGCTGCACGCTTACTTGTACAAAATCGCAAGCACCTTCGAGGATGTCAGGATTGTCTTTGTTTTCCTCAATTGTTGCTCTAGGAGAGACGATGCAACTCGTTGCGAAAAGATCGAGGAGCTCTGGATGAGTACAAAACATTGGCGACGGCTGAACTCGTCTTACCAATGCGAAGACGCTTTCCACTGAGTTTATCCAGTTTAATAAAGTGTATTTGAAAAAACGATGGTGACGAAGCTCGCCTCGAATCGCGAGAAACGTTGGTGATGCTGGTTTCGGAGGTGGCGGAAAGGCGGTGCTACGCCAATGCGGGTACAGTCGCGGTACATACGTAGATACGTAGGAACACCGGGCATCCGGTGCGCGAGGGGTCGATCGATCTCTCTTTCGTCGTTGCGCGCGGCCACGCCGCCGCCGCCGCTTCGAGATACCTCCGTTATCGGTGCTGGATACGGCTCGGCAGCGTGGAGGTGGCGGCGGAGGTGGTGGTGCTGGTGATGGTCGTGTCGGTGGTTAAACGAAGGCGTGGCCTGGAGAGAATCCGGCTCCGGAGCGCGCCGCCCTTGTCGCTTGTCCCCGCGTATCGTGGTTTCCCGTGTTTCTGCAGCTCTGCAGGGTCACGTGACCGTGTCCCGAGCCCTCTATCTAGCCGGCACGACCGCCTCGGCGAGTCAGGGTGAGCGAGGAAGGTTCCGCCCAGGAGGGGCGCCGGGCGCCGCGCGCACTGTTCCGTCTCTGTCGTTCGCGCGGCCCTCGGGACAGCTCGGGCGTTGCGTCGTGTCGCGTCGTGTCGCGGCTCGGCTCGTTATCGGGGCTCGGTGAGCGGTCAGGCCCCGAGCGCCGTTGCCGTCGCTGGTGTTGGTGGGGCGAGCGGTGCGCGTGGGAGGAGGAGCGGCGGCCCAGTGGAGTCCGGGAAGTCGAGCAGCGCAGACGCGTTCGTCCTGCGCCGAGCCGCGCCGATCCGATTCTTCCGCCGATACGCTCCTCGACCAGCAGCATCACCTTGCAGCCGACGCGACGCACGTCCGTCCATTCCCCGAACGGTCGTTCGATTCTCGCGGCATAGGTATCCGGGTCGCGCGCGACCGCCCGTTGTCTGGTCAGAGAGCACGTACCGTCTGCCGTTGGGATTCGCGATTCCACGTTCATCGAACGAACAGTCGATGGGAATCGGAGGTGCTCCCCGCCGTGTCTTCCCGTTACGTCGTAGACGGCACGGAGGTGCCGCTGGACAAGCGACACGAAGCCAATCGGCAGACTGACGAACGGGAGCGAGTTACGACCGCGTCTCGTCGCGAGTGACGGTGGTGATACCTTGTAACCTATATCCTAGGCGGAGGGAGCCAAGTGATAAGGGACCTTGAAGGACGTGCGAATCTAACGGGCACGAATAGCGAGAAGAAAGAGGAAGGAACGGAAAAATAGGGATCAAAGTGTCGTGTGGCGCGAGAAGGGATGCCTACGAAGGGGGAAAGGGGAAAAGCTACGGACTTCAGCATCGCGGCCATCATGGCGCCCAGGGGTCCGTCCTTCGGGCATTACCACCTGCAGGGCATCGGCAACACCGCCGCTACCGCTAACACCAACTTGGAATGTCCAACTGCCAGAGGATTCGTCGTCAACTCTGCTCTCGATCACCGTGAGTTTCTTTTTTCGTATTTCCACTAGGTATCCTTCGAAACATATGCGCGATCGGGATTCACGCTCTGTCTACCGTCTGCCTCCTATCAAACTTCCTCCACCAATCGTCGTTCTTTAAATCAGCTAATCATTTATTTATTCTCGAACCACTTGCTACGCCACATCTTACACTCACGATCGCGACGTTCCGATTCGTCACGTTTACGACAGCAAAGCATATGGGGCGAGGTTAGATCCCTAACTCTGCAATACTTTGCATGCGGTAGTGCAGTGGGTCGAAGCTTCGAACTTGAGCATAACGAAGATTGTCGATAAAGCGTTAAAAGTGTCCCAGGTTCGTATCTCCGATCTCCGAAACTCACAAGTTCGATCGGTATCGTGTTTCGCGTGTTCCGGACAAGCCTGCTTCTTTCTCCTGCCCGGCGGCTTACGAGTCGACGCAATTTCTGCACCTGTATACGTAATCGAAAACCTGAAATAACGTTCAACCTGATCACTGTGTCAGATTAATATTGCGAGTGGTAGGAATTCCGAGTGTAGACAGGAAGAGTACTACGCGAGTATCGAGCGTATCAATTACACAATGCGTAAAAAAAGTCGCAGCTCGCTGCTCGCGAGTTTGTAAACAAACACGGTCGTCTGGCGGTCGTGCCTCTTCATTCGCAAGAGCCTCGTGAAGGCACGGTGTTTCGTTCCGTCGGCGCGTCACGCGTCGAAATCCCGTGAGAGCTGTTTACACGCTGTTTCTCGGTAGGACGGCGTTCTCGGAAATCCTCGATCTCTAGAACTTCTGCCCAATACCGTAGCGCGCGTCGTAACACTTTCTGCCCGACGCCGACGGGGTGAGACTCCTCGGGCCTCGCTAGACCGCGATTCTCTCGCCAGATTATCCTCAAACGCGGATGATTTGAACCGTAACACCGAGTCCTTTGCTTCTAGCAACGAATGGTAGAATCACGGTACTCTTTATAGCCTCTCCCATCGTTTTAGAAACGACCTGCCTCTATAGTTAATACCTTGTTCTCGCGCAACAGCCAAGAGCGCGCGTCTGAAATACAGGTTCTCGCTGACAAGGGTCCCTCTCGTCGATCGTCGACTCAACGATATCCTCTAGAAGTTCGTCTAGCCCGGGTACTAAAACTTTCATTCGCGATCCCCTTAAATTTAGTCGGTCAAAGAGTCTGCCGAGATCCATTAGATCAGGCGATGACTGGCTGGCGTTCGTTTAATTAGAAATTCGCGATGTATCAGACGCGTGAAAATAGAATCTCGACAGTCGGGACGAAAAAGACTCGCACCCGGCGGGGGGTCGGATGATAATTAGCCTCGGGAATGGGAGCACTGCCGAGCAGAAAATAAAGCGACTAATTGTTGCCAACGGATCGCGCGTAAATTTTACCTGTTCGCACCGAAATTAACGATCTGGCTATCTTTGAGCTTACGGCGTATATTACAACAGAGTGGGTACCTAAGCGACTGTCGCGCGTTGGCCGAAGCGGGAACGTTTGGCGGGCTGCGATGTGCGAATTGGGCGCGTTGGGTCCAAGCAGAGAACGCAAAGGAAATCTCGTATCGGGGACAAGAGGATTTTCTTCAAAGGAAATCGTAAATCGCTCCCGTTTTTGTCCCCCGGGGTATCTATCCGTCCAGCGCTTTCAGCCGGTAATCACATTAGCGCACTTAACGACGCCATTACAGCTCCCGTGGCTGTAATCTAGAGATTCTTAATCGTTGCCAGGAACAAGTTTTGCCGCTTAGAGGGAAAGAAAGGGAAGGGGTAGGCGGAGAGGTGGAAAAACATTAAATACCAGCCGCAATTAGATTCGCAGGATCTCCCTGTTGCCGCCGTCGCTTGTAATCATTGCCCGCGAGTAGGTGCGTTCTATCTCGCAATGCTACCGGATAATGGTGGAAGGGTGAGCGGCGAGGTGTGGAGAGGGGGGGAAATTTGCATTAATATCGGGGCGCGAGGGAAAGCGCGCGTTGCGAGGCGGTAACTCGAAATCAATTGAAGCTCACGGGAGTGTGGTGGCGTGCAGCGGCGCATGGGCGCACGGGAGCGCGCGCGTTAATAACGACTTAATAACAATAATGAAATTGGCCGGGCGATAACCGTTGAAAACGGGTGCCGCGCCACGGTGGTCGAATCCCTGTCGAAGGCCGTTGGATTCGGTGCTGGGAGTTGTGTCTCGTAGCGGCGGATAATCTTGCCTGTATTTGTCGGTGGAGCCGCGCGCTGCCAGCCAAGAATCGAGGAAAGAAGCGCGCGCTAAGTCGGCTGGTGTAACGCGATCGTTATTTGGCTCGTTCCCGTCGATCCTTTTGAGCAACGTCCTTCGAACGGCCGGGTGGTGACAGGATTCTGGGTGGTCGGCTGTCGGTCGTGGCAAAAGGAAGCTGACGTCAGTAGCTCGGTCATATTTCTTCTTGCCTTAAGATCGTGGAACATGGGACACGGGGACCACCTCTTGGTGCCGCACCACGGACAGAGCTTTAACTCTGTCGCCCGGAAAGCTTCCGGTGAGGCATTCGTTTTCGTCCTACCACTCGCGCGACACTGTTGTCTTGAGCGTCTGGACGAGGGTGGCTATTCCTCCGTGATAGAGTACATTCTCACAGACTGTTTCGATTCTCCTTGCGCCCTGGATAGTTGGTACTCTTGCTACACCTCTCCCCCAAGGTTTGCCTAACGCCTCTTGGTCCAATCTCTTCGAACATTGCCGAGTCATCTTGTGACGCTCGTACAGGGGAGTAACGATAGGGCGTATCGAGTGGAAGGCAGTCGCGTGTTGTTATACAACGTTCTTAGCGCACACACGACATACGTCGTACGTGCAGCAGGTAGTTATTGCGTCCGTGTTTGGTCGCCTATAGTGGCAATTACGACGGTGATCTTGGAGGGCTTCGGAAAGTCCTTCGGCCGGCCTGAAGATTCGTCGCGCGTTAATGACATCCCCATCGACGATCCTCGAGGCGTTCGGCGGATCGAGTTGTGGGCCGGGGGTGAGGGGCGGCAGGAATTCGAGATGAAAACCGCGAATATGCGTGATGTTCGTGAAAGAACGCCGCGCCGCGGTCGGGGCGCACGCAACGTGCACGGTTGAGGTGTTAATTTTAACACCAGGCTTTCCTCGACGGTCGCCGTTGTCGAGCCCACCGTTTCACGAAACCAGGCTCGCTCTCGATGGCTCAATAAGGAAATTGCGTTGAATTTCGTGCCGCGCCCTACACCGCCACCGCTCGCCGCGGCCAATTGTACTTACATACGTAGGATACTCGCGCCACCGCCTTTGTAAACGGCGGCTATTGTTATTTTTAGGCGAGACACAGCTACGAAGGTAAGGCTGGCATCGAAGGGCTCGAGGGACGGGAAGAAGAGGGTACGTGCGTGTGCGTCAAGTGCCGCGGAGTGCGTGTACGTGCACGCAGATGTACGCGAGTGCACGCAACGAGCGGCAGACGCACGCGATGCGCCGCTGACTTGCCTTCGTTTTTAACGCGCATTCGCTCTTCCTTCTGCCCGCTGCTTCCCAAAATTCACCCTATTTTTTTTGTCCCGCGCACTCGATTCCCGAACGACGACCAGGCGCGGCGAAGTTTCAGTTTTTGCGCACCGAGTCTACCTGATCGCACAATCGTTTCTCTTGTCCTGTTTCGATCGCGAAAAGTCCAATCCATTGGTAGTTTAACACGTAGTTGAGGGGCAAAACTGGTCGCACCGATGGGAACGTTAAGAGACACGAAATATCGTCACAGATAGCTAGAGACTCCCGCGAGTTTATAAGCAGAACGTTAGAGGGAAAGGGCGAAAGTAATTGGTGGACGGTATCGCTGTCAAATACGTCGTCGGAAATTTGACAAAACCGGTTTGTCCACGCGCGTCCCGTACAAGGTTCGCGCTTAACGGCTTGAAAGGTTTCTGAAATGGCTCGAGCGACGCGATGCCAAACGCCTTTAAAACGGTAACTGACTTCGAATCAGTGGCTTCTCCGAGCGATTACTGGTTCTCTCTCTCTCGAGGGGCAGAACCGTTCCTCTTCACCGTCCACGTTCTCCGCGACTGCAGTTTCTAGCTCGAGCGATCCTTCAGTTGTATTTCCGCGTTAGGCTTGTAATTGGTGCCTGCGCGAATAAGGAAGGAAGAGGAAGGAAGCTTCCTACAGCGTTGGGTGTTGAAACTCATTCTCTATTTGTTCCCCAACACTCTACCTTAAAATCATTGAATGATTATTTAACTCGCTGCGTTCGCCCGAGGCGACGGCTCGAGATATAGACACCTCCTTACCCGCCCTGCCGAACAAGCTTGTTCGGCCAAAATACTTTCTCGAGAGGAGCAATTTTTTTGCCGATCCGCGACACGCGTGTACGTGTACGCACGCGTAAGTGCACGGGTATCACTGGCGGATCCAATTTGAGATACGGCGCAGGAAGACGCATTGTTCGCGTGGAATAGTACAAATTAACAGATCGGTATCGTGACCGGTGCAATTAACATTGTGTACACTGGCCCGGTGGATTGGCTTTCTTGAAATCTGACGGTTTAATTAGGCGCCACCTTCGTGGCAGATGCGCGCCCGGTTCGATTAATTACCCTAGCCCCCCAGTTCTCGGGCTCCGCGTATCGTTTCGGTACATCTCGCTCATTTAAATCGACACGCCTAATGGTAGTCGCCGCCGATGAAAAACTCGGTTCCGGGCTGATTTCGTTTTGCTCGCAGCAGGTATATTTGTCACCTTCGAAGGTTCTTGCGAGCCTTTCCTCGGTGCCCCGTATCCACTCGATCGACCGCACTTTTTCATTTTAATCGGTGGATGCACGCGTGTGCCCGTGTCGTAAATACGTAAATAACACTGGAGCGTTGTATCAAACCCGCTGATTAAGAAATGAACAACCAAAGACGATGCAGTGGGGGATGTTTCAGGGTCGAGGACGTCTCCAGTGAACATAGTGGCGACCGCGACCGTTGTCACGGACGAGGCTCTTCTGGCGGACGACGAGGTGGAGAATTGCGAGGGCGAGAGCGAGGCGACGGAGAAGTCTGGCAACGAGGAGGACGAGGAAGTGGACGTGGACGTGGAGGAGTGTAGTAGCGTGGACGACGGCCCGGTTCACGGGGTGCCGGACGACCTGAGCAGGACATCGTCCACGAGGAAGGGCCAGGACGGTTACTCCGAGCACGACCGGAAGCACCGGCTCAGGACCAGTTGCAACTCCGACGAGCTTCGGGACGTCGAGTGCCACCTCGAGACCAAGGAGCTGTGGGACAAGTTCAACGACCTTGGCACCGAGATGATCATCACGAAAACTGGCAGGTAAGCGAGCCGCTTAAAGTGTTCTACTTAGGTACAAACCGCCCGAACCGTACGCGTATCGGGTTCGTCGATGTTCGACGAGGAGAGGAGAGGAGAGTCGCGTGGCGCGCGCGCAGGTGCAACGGAAGATGGCCGAGCCGCTGGAGATAGCTAGCCAGCAAAGAGACATTTGTCTCGCTTCGAAGTTAACCGATTTCGGGGGAATCGCGAGGGGACCGCCGGCCGGAAGCCTTCGCCGGAGAAGGAGAGGGGGAGCAGGCCAGTAGGGGGAAAGCCTCGCTTGCCCTCGGAGTCCGAGTAAACGACTTTCCGTTTGTCCGAGTTACGACTCCGTTAATTGACTGAATTTAGTACGTGCGAACAAAACTGGACGAAAAACGCGGGCTTCGCCTGGTAACGGGAAAAATGGTATTATTTTCGAGGCGTAATTAGACGCCGTTACGCCAGCACGATTACGTTCACGGCCATTAATTATCGCGCTCCGCGACAAAGGCACTCTGCTCTGGGCCGCGTAACCCTCCGACGGCCAGCGGGGGCCCGAGGCACCGCGCGACGAGCCACGGGAAATTACGGCAACTCAAACACAACTCGCAACGACGTACTCGAACTAATGGATTTCATTGACTGACGTTTTACGAGATATTTAAGGGAGTTTCGGGTGTAATTTATCGCGGCAATTTATGCCCCTTTGTGGACACACCGCTCCCGCTCGCACGTTCATTTTTATAGGTATGCTAATAAAGACGAGGCCGCAGCTGCGCGCTCTAAGGATGCGTGACCGCCAAGTCCAAGTTACGAGATATTTGTGCAAGGGTGACCCGTCTAGCCCCTGTAGAACGAGGTCCCTCGCAACCTTCGAGAATCGGCCGGCCGCGTTTCGCTTATTTTTATCAGTGGCCGTAGGCCTCGGTCCCATCGAGCATTTCTCCGCTGCGACAACGCTCGATTTGTCGTCCATCGCTCGGGGCATTTAACGGCGGCAGTCACCGAAACGTTTCTCCGATTCCCGAGCCGAACAGACGGACGGGACAAGCTGACGCGTTATCATCGAAGCCGAGCACACGCGATGCGATCGTACGCGAACGAGTGTACACGTATATAGATATGTACATAAGTAGAAAGTAGATGGGAATCGAAAGCCGTTCGAGAAATGCCTCTCCGATAAGAACTGGACGCGTAATTATAAATATAAATTACCCGGGAAGAGTCTCGATCCGAATGACCGATTCGCGTGCGTTTCGACAACCTTGAAACTTATGCGCGAGCCTGCAAGGAAATTTATGCGACGCGGAAATCGACGAGCCACAGAAACGATCTCTTCGGAATTACGTATGCGGGTAAAAGTTGGAAGCTCGGCCGAGCGTCTGAAATCCCCGCGGAAAAATCCAAGTGTGTAAAAGATTTTGAGAACGATTCCGGGGCGTGTCGGTGGCCTGACGTTCTCTTCCTGGCCACGATCGATATATCAAGAACGCCGGCGATGCACGAATAGCGTCGTTAGCGCGAGAAACGTTGCCACGAAATCCCCAGCTGAACGAAAACGTCACTCTCTCGAGTGACAATACGAATTCGGACCAATCAGGTGGAATTGTCTGGCCCTACGGGGTGCCAGGACCATACGCTCCTCTGATTCTTCCTCGAGGACTAGCTCACGGGTCTCCTTTTCCCACGTTGGCACCCGCCACTTTTCACTCTCTCCCTCTCTGCCCCCCTCTCTCTCTCTCTCACCTCCGTCTTCTTCGCCTTCGCGTGCCCGTCCTCCTCGCGACGACCTCGATTCCGATGTCGTGAACAAAGCCAATTTCGTGCGTGCAAACTCCAACTCCGCGTCATTCCGAGAGGAACAAGCGCGGGGTACTACTCTTTTGTTAACGCGATTGACTCGTTCGAGGAAAGCCCCCCTCGCCCCTTCTTTTCCGTAATTGACCAACTCTCGTCGATACACACCGATCCACCTGACTCGATAACGAAACCCCTGCTCCTCCGTTCGTTCGCGACGAGCTACCATACCACCGTGGCCTCGACGGATTCCAAGGCTGCCCAGCGCGGCGGAAGGACGCTCTTTCACGCGCTTTTCCAACGGCTCGCTACGCGACGCCGAAACTCCCGAACGGCTGCCCGCGCTCGGGACTCGCGCCGTGTATTTTTCAAAGTTTAAGTGGGCAAACGTGGCGGAGTGCGAGGCAGCGGGCAGAATAGGAGGTGTGGACGAGCAGGTCAACGGAGAGAGAGACAGGATACCGGCGGATAGAGGGTACTCGTCACGCGAACCCTTCATCAAGGTGCCAGCAACCTACATTATACACTCACACGTGCCTCCGCGAGCGGCGGGGTGAACGTGCACGTTACGCGAGAAGCGAGAACGTGCACGGATCGCGAAACACACGCCGCGCGGAGAACAACCGACCGAGCGAGCAACCGACGCGACGGTGCAGTGAAAAGACGACAGAGCAACCGGGACAAGAGCGGACACCCGGGATGGAACGAGACGGGGCTGGGTAAACGTCTATTTATCCCTGTTACCCTGTCCTCTCGGCCATAACGAAACTCCCGAGCGAATAAGTCGCCCAAGAGTCGGCAGAGTCCTCTGATCTACGGGCGAAATTCTCGAGGCGAGGTAGCGCTCGATATAAACGAGCGGGCCGGAAGGTGGAAGGTTTCGTCGCGTAATTGTCGAATAATTTAGCGGTCTCGGGTAACCGACAGCGTCCTCCGAAATCCTCGAAAATCTATCCGAGGCGAGGAAAGAGCCACGGCATAATAATTATAACGACCGCGGCACCTGCTGCTGCTACTGCTACTGGCTGCTGCTAAGTCATTAGCTCGGCAAAACGTTTTAGTAACTCGGATGACCGTGTTCGGATCGCTATAATATCCACCGCTTCCGTAATCCATTTGTTCAAGCCCTTCCGCTGGCTGCTCCCTCGGGGCTGATGCCCTCTCCGACTCCACTGCCGCCCTAAAACGCCTACAGGCTGGCTCAGCTAGCGCGATCATATTAAACAACAAGCAAATCGTTTATTCCACCAAGTGTTTGCATTTCTGGGAATAGAAGTTTGAACGGTGTAGAGGGCGATTGATTAATTCGTTATAATTTCCTCCAAACAGTTTCCTTTTCATACAACCACCAATCTACTCGAAATTTAAAGCTGTCGGGGCTGGGTGAATCATCCGGTACGCCATGCCCGGCTCCCAGGGAAACAGATGTACCAATACGCGCGCATTTGTACGCGCAGCGCGCGTGGTTCGAGGCTGTTTAGGGTGGTTTGGGGTCGAGGTGTTCCTGCGATTATGGGCTCGTTAGCCACGGCCCATGGAGGGCTTGTTTGTTTCTGCCTAATTTGACAGGGAAACGCGGCGCGCAACGTTCGCGCGCAAGAGGGACGGAGCTGAATGGGAAAACGGTTGTTCGTTTCCTCGACGATCGCGTAGCCTCGTGATCCATCGAGTCGTTTCGTTTTACCGCGTCGGGTCGCGCCTCGTTTCCCTATAACTTTCGTTTAATTCCCCAGCAAGATTTGCTGTAGATAGCGGCCTGCAGGCCGGCGCAGTTACATAAAAACGAGATCGTTCTGTTTGCAAATTCGCCCGCGAGCTGCCGCACGCTTCGAAGAATGTAGGGCTCCGGACAAATTGACTCGTCGCTCGTGATTTTCGATAAAGATAAGGGTGCTTGTACGCTCGGGACACGCGGGGGTTAGGAGCGTAGCGTGGCTAGGGAGAACGTAGCTCTGGGGGAATACTCGATTGACTTGCTATCGATACTTAATAGTCGTTTGAATGTATTCCTACTTATCCTGGATACAGGGGAGGCCACCCTCCACGGCGGGTAATTTTCTCGATGATATATCGCGCCACGTTCCCCGCTTACAACAGACTCTTATCGACGGAAAAACGTGGCGTCCCACTTATTTTACAGAAACGTTGAACACATATTCCCATTTACTTCACTCACTAGGTAAGGTAAAAGACCCAATACGTGGACACATCCCAGTAGCTGGACACTGGTGCAAAATACTGATTAGCACATTTAATATTCGCTTTATCCAAAAAAGAACTATTTTATTAAATTATTCAAATATTTAGTCAAATATATATATGAATATATTTTGCTAAATATTTGAATAATTTAATAAAATAGTTCTTTTGCACCAGTGTCCAGCTACTGGGACGTGTCCACGTATTGGGTCTTTTACCTTAACTGGAAATTCAGCGACGCGGGAGCGTCGCGTCTTCGCGGCAATTTATTTCGTCTCGTTGTTTTTCTCGGCGCGTGTTCACCGCCGAAGACGTGTCCAAGCTGCTCAGAAACCAATCGAACGACTTCAGTGACCGAAACAATGTCTAACGAGATTCCTGTTCCGAGCGGACGAAATAATATGGGTTTCGTGGAACGCTTTTTTATGCGGTGGTCGTCGGCGTCGTTCCACCCGTTACTGGAGTAGAAGTCGAAAGCTCGTTCATCCGTGAATCGATCCTTGCGGTCGGTGACTTTCAAGCGATTGTGGGATCTGCGGTCTGGATGCTCCCGACCCGATTGGCCGTCTTTCAATGAGCGGGCACGATTTGTTGGGTTCGTGTGGCTTTCAACGTGATCGTTGTTAACTCCGAACAGCGGCTCGTCGCGTTCTCGGTGCCCCTTATAATTATCCCGTCGTTGGTCTTGCACTTTTTGGCGCGTCACAGATCCCCTGCGCCTCCGTTCACCGCGAGAAACGGATACGCGAGCTCCGGGAGCCGTGGACGAGGAAAACAGAATCTTTACAATGGGATGTTGCCGGAGATCCTCCAGCAAAGAATAGCAATGATTCCGCAGAGTTGACTGGACAGGAATAGTTGGAAGCCTTCGTTCGGCCACGCGAACACTGCCAGCAGCAGCACAACGCTGGTGTAAATCACCGCGTTGATAATGCGGCAGGAGCATCCCGATGTTCGTAGAGCTCCGAGCAAACGCCCTGCGCGGATCATGCAACCTTTGATCGCGACGGATGCTCTTCTAGCGTGGACACTGATATTAGACATGTCTAATGAATGCGACGGTGGTCTTCTGGGTCTACGTCTCCTCTCTGTCTGGCTTGTTTTGTCTTCGCTCGACCGAGCCGCCTCGACTTCTTCAATTCCCTCTTTCTCTTCTCTCTTCTCTTCTCTCTTCTCTTCTCCCTCCAACTCTTCCCTCTGCTTTCGCTGCAGAGCTTCTGCAGAGACTCTGTCCGTCTCCGCGCGCAAGTCATCAGAGGTGGTCGCTTCATCCTGCAAATTTGAAACAGTCGGGTCGCGGGGTGGTTTGCCAAAAACTGAGAGGAGATCGTCCTGGCAGAGCCTCATTCGAATGCAAGGCGGGAGTTCCTGCAGAATCGACACCATATTCTTCATGCAGCTCGGTCGACACGTTCTGTTCCGCGGGTTGCACGGGCCCTGGCACTCCATGGTTCGATCGATGCACGGCCGTCGAGGCGGATTCATCTTTCCTCCGAGGGGATCTCCGTCGATCGCGCACCGGGAGGCAGAAATTTAGAGGCGCCTGGTCCAAGGTTTATCGTCGTTCTGGCAGTATCTCAAAGGGAACGTGGTGGTCGTTTTCGGGGGATTGGATAGTGAGGGGGCGAGAGTGTGGTTTTCGAGGCCGCAGAGGAGTCGTCGCCGTCGGTCTGCACGGGCGCATCGGCGTCAACGAAGACGCGCATCTGCTGGCGCGTGCGCCCCGACGCTCGAGGTGTTGAAAAGTTGACTGCATATAACGAGGTTCAAGGGTGACTCGCTCGTAACGAAGCTTGAAAGGCCTGCGGGCGCTCCTTTCAATCAAACTGACTAGTTAGACGCGCCTCTACATTGGATTCTAACTGGAGAACTCACCACAGATCCAATGGATCGGTCATTCCAGAAACACTCGGTCTCGTCAGGGATCTACCCGCACTTCTGCCTCTCTAAACCGCGCGTTCGCTATACTCTTGCATTATAGCGTTGATTTCTGTTTTTAATGCAGGTTAAACGTCAAATTTTCCAGCGGCTCGGTAAATACACTATTTGCGGGCAACTTCGGTGCTCTCGTCGCGAAAATTTTATATATATGTACATATCACTTTGTCTACGCATGCGTAAAAAACGCCTCTCCTCGGCTCATTTTATTTTTCTTATGTTTTTTTATGTGTTTTGATAATTTCACTCACACTGCACCTCGCCGAGGCGAGGCGGGACTCTGAGCCATGGATTCTTCCTCGAGAATATTTTGAGGAAGATAGGCGAGCCAAGGTCAGGTTTAGTGTGAGTGGATGCAATGCCACCGCTTTCGGTGATTGCTAAAAGAGGAAGGAAGAGGTTCTCTGAGCAACTGACCAAAGACATGAACCGAGGCAAGCTCAGATAACTTCAGACACGGAAAAACCGAGGCGACGCACAGTGGTTCGAGTATTTTCCGAGAACAGAGTTCGAATTGGGTTTATATGGGGTTCAAATTGTTAGAAAATAAACCTGATTTATAGCACAGTTTATTATGTCACTAAAAATATTAATAGAATAAAAATATAGCTAATTTAATAAAAGAAAAGAAACTAAAACGACAGTATTATAGTTTAACTATAACTATAAGTGTGCTTTATAACTATTAATTTCTTGTTAATTGCAATACACGCTAATCTTATTCACTACTTGAATCATCAGAACAAGATTCAGTAGAATGTGTTATCTCGTCTTCATCAAGCGGAATGGTGCTGGCAACTTCTCTTTGCAGAGCAGTTTCAATGGAATTATTTGTTAACAACTCAATTATTTCTGGGGTTAGTGGAATGGACAAGGGAACATCCTGAACCTGAAAATTTAAAAAATTATGAAACTTTATGAATATGTAGGGAATTTCCTTCTGATTACAACGCAATTTTTGTTTGCTGCTCAAATCCAATCCAATGGGGTATAATTGACCCCTGAAAATCCGGTTATTTTCCGATTTTGAGTTACAACTCGTGAACTGTAAAATTATTTTTTATCAAATGATAGATCTAATTAAAAGAAGTAACTTTTGTCTTGAAACTTTTTTTCTATCTCTTACAATTCGCGAGTTATAACCAGAGATGGGCAAAAAATTATTTGAAATATAAATTCGTGTACGAAATTTTTATTTCAAATAATTTTTTACCCATTTCTGGTTATAACACAAAATCGGAAAATAACCGAATTTTCAAGGGTTAATTTCACCCCCTTCGAGTGAATTTAGACAGCAAAGAAAAATTGCATTGTAATCAGGAGGAAATTCCTTACATATTCACAAAGTTTCAGAATTTTTTAAATTTTCGGGTTCGGGATCTTCCCTTGTGAGCTTTTTTGGGGCATTTACGTATAGACTCTGAAATATAACAACTGTGCTATCTCTCCTGCCGCGTGTCGTACTCGAAAACAATTCGCAAAACATAGTTTTGCAATTTTTTGCAGATTGATCATATGATTAAAAAAAAAAACTAGAAAGTCTTTACTTTTCGTACATTCAAACCTTATTGCGTGTAAGCCGTGGTAATATGTATAGTAAAACACTGTTTTAATAGTGATACAGAGAAAGCTGATTTAAAAAACCGTGTTTTAAACATAAAAACTCAGAAATTACAGGAATAGACATAAAGTTATAAGACATAACTGATAATTACAGTTAAAGTACACTACTGTCGTTTTGTTCTTTTTCCTTTATTGAATTACTTACTCATATTTTTATTCTATTTATATTTTTAGTGAAACTATAAACTGTGATACGAATCAGGTTTGTTTTCCAACAATTTGAACCCCATATAAACCCGCGAAAAAATAATTTTGTCCAGCTAGCAACTAATATACTCGAACCACTAATCGACGCGAACCTAGGTAGACGTAATTGCGAAAAGAAGTTGCGCCTCGCCTCGGCGCAGCGAAAGCCCACCTTACCACGACGCCGTTGCTTTGAAACGTTCCGCAGAGGATGTCCGAGTGAAAGAAACGGGATTTAATGGTTTGCAGGCGGATGTTCCCGACGTGCCGGGTGTCGTTCAGCGGATTAAAGTCGGAGGGCAGGTACGCGGTGCTGATGGACATCGTTCCCGTGGACAACAAGCGATACCGATACGCGTACCACAGAAGCTGTTGGCTGGTCGCGGGCAAAGCGGATCCTCCGGCGCCGGCGCGCCTCTACGTGCACCCGGACTCGCCGTTTACCGGGGACCAGCTACGAAAGCAGGTGGTCTCGTTCGAGAAGGTCAAGCTGACGAACAACGACATGGACAAGCACGGCCAGGTAAGAAACGCCTCGGTGACACGTTGTACCTACCGCCTAATCGGTCGCCCGTGCGCCCTCGCGAACGAGGCATGTGGGTCAAATGTCGATCATTTCAATCTCCTTCTCCGCTCCCACCGAACCGAACGAGTTCGTATTTTTACGACTGCGAGAAACGGCGAAAGAAAGCTCGGTCGAGGACCCGGCCAAAGCCTCACGGATCCACGGTGACGCGATCCGAATGTCACGCGGCTCGGTTACCTACGTCCACGCAGACACGGCTCGAGCGTTGCTTTACAATCCGAGCCAAGAGTAATGAATAATAACGAAGTGGATTCCGCCTCGTGCCTTTTCCGTTCGACACGCGGACTCCCAAAATGTTCGCGCACGGTCTGAAAATGTTTAACTCCTCACGGTACTCCTCGCGTCGCTGCTAAATCCCGACACACTCGGCTCGTTTGCAAAAAAAATTGCCGCGCAAACGACGAAACTCGAGGAGGTCCGCCGCGAGAGACTGCGGAGGTACTAGGGAGACACGACGTATCCCCGTTATTTATTGGTAAATTCACACATCCGCGCGTTTCCCGTCTCGGCCGGTGATTTGGCGACGGCGCGGGCGCGTAAGTTGCTCGAAAATAAGGCGGACGATTTAACGAACGAGCGGTGCCAACGACGTCGACAATGCTCACGGATTACAGTGCCGTTTCTCACCGACAGCATCGCGTCGTTTCGCTCTCCTTCGAGGCACCGGGGACGACGTCGTTGACGAGAATTTCGGACGTTCGCGCGCACCGAAAATGGCCTCGTAAAACGGATACGCGGCGATACAGGGAACACGTAGGCGTGGTTATCATCAACGGCCGCTCGTTAATCGTGGGCGTCGAAGCTGCCAGCCCGTGAAACGTAATATTCCGTCGTCGTGTCGACCGATCGATGACAAACCAATCTTTCCGCCGCGCGTGCTAAGCCTCTCGTACCTCTCCCCACCTCCTTTTCACTTTTCGCAATTTCACTTTTCTGCTTTACCGCTTAATTACATTCCCTCGCGTGCGGATTCGTTAACGGTGTCGCGGCCGCTCCGACTCGCTGCTCCTCTGGCCGTTCCCGCTTTTTTCTCCCTCCACCCCTGACTCTTTCCGCGCACGCGAATCCTACGAGCATCGCAGGATCGCGATAGCACCGCACCTGGAAAGCCACCGAGACTCGGTTAAAAGCTCTCGCGCGGGGAATCCTTGGAAGTTAACGAATTACGAAGGAAAGGCGACGGGGGAATCGAGTCCGTTTCTTTCTTGGCCGCTGAGATATCTCGCCGTGCGGCTGGACCTTGGCACCATAAAAACTGTAACTCTATGGCGAAAAGAGAGTAACGCGGGAAAAAGGGCGTAGAGGCGAGAGGCGAACACAAGGGTCGCGCGAATCGTCCAGCCGCGGACTGGCCATAATGTTGGCAGCATTATAGGCGGTTGGTGGTGGGTTATCGTAGGTGGTGTGCGTGGTGCCCGGTGCGTGGTGTTTGTGTGGCAAGTATAGTAGGCACGACGGCGTGCCTATAAGCTAATAAATTGAATGGATGTTTGCCCGGAGCTTTTGTCATGATGATCACGAGTAGCCCACGCTTGGCCCGTTGAGCACCTTTTGAATCTCTCTCCACAGCCAGTTTCCCGTCTCTCGCGCGCCCTCTCCGCCTCGGGACCCTCGCGGCTCTCCACGGCTCGCGCTGCTCCGTGCGAACGCGCACCGCTCGCTTATTCACCTTTCGTTTCGTTTCGTTTCCTCTCGTTTCCACTGGTTTCCTCCCGTCTCGCTTGGCTCTATTCGTACGCGATGCCGCGGCGTATAGGCGTTTACAAGCTCGACGCGAGCCCAGCCAGAAAGCTGCTCTGGACTATGCGCTTCCTTCTCGCGCCCAAGCAGCCGGGGCCCGTTGCACACCGGACGAACGCGCACGGTTCGACCCGCGAGCGTAATTGGACGCTCATTAGCGCCAGCTTAGCGATCCTAACGGCGATGCTACTATTACGATTCTATCGCGAGGCAGCCATATATAACACATCGTGTCCATCGCCAGGAGAAATCCCCCTTGTACCGTTCCCTCGGCGAAACTGCTCGATGATTTACAGGCTGCGTACGTGTATAATAAGATCTGCCGGCTACATAGTTGGGCTCGTCCCGCGACAATAGGCGGATCGTTAAACGGGCTAGGCGCGCGTTTTTAGCGGGAGCTGGGGATTTTAGACGGCGAGGTGTGCGGGGTATGCATGCGTGTAAAGAACCGGCGAAAGGAAACGCGAGGGGGAGAGGGACGGTGGGTTTGAAGGAAAGGAGGAAGGAAAGAGAAGGAGAGAAAAAAAGCTAGGCAGGCGAGTGCCGAGGAGAACAGACACACCGGTTAAAAGCAGTCGTGGCGAGCTGGGAGAGCCGGGAGAGCCGGGAGAACCACGCAACGCCAGTCAACTCAACTCGACGACTCAAGTGGTAGGGAACATTCCTTCGCTACGGCCACTATTTCATCGTTTCGTATGACGCGATATTATAAGACCCCCGCCTGCGTGCCGGCTACTACACGGTGGTCCAAAAGCAACCATCCACCTGCGACCAACGACGCGACGCGGCCGAGTCCTCCTTCTGCGGGATACCTGCCGGGAGAGAGGAGAGCCCGCGTCGCGTTTCTCGCGCCCGTCCTCGTCCTCTCGCTCCTCTCTCGCCTTGCAATCTCCGATCCACCATTATTCTCTCCCGTTTATATCCAAATTACATTCGAACGTTGTACAGTGTCCGCGACGAGAAACCAACGCGCGCCGTGAGATCCAGTTTAATTCCACGAGCTTCGACTCTGGTCTCGAAAAAGAAAAAAACTAAACGTAGCTGCGATAAAATTCGCTCGCTTCTCGCCGCTACGCTCGCTCCCTCGCGTGTTTACATCTATACCCATTCCTCCCAACCATGGGACGGGAAGAAGCATTCTTTTCTTCGCCCGTGGATTGTAACCGTAATCGGTGTTACGGACAATGTAGCGTGACTGACTCATCGCGAGGGAAAAAACGCTGGCCGGTGGCTGTAGGTATACTGTACAAGCGAGGAGGGAATGCTGGAATCAAGGGGTATTAATAATTTCTTAACGCGACGCACTTGTAGCGCCGGAGATGCCAGCAGGCTTTGCTCAGCCATAATATTGAGATTAAAAATGATTTACGACTCAACCCACCGGTGAGATAGCGAGCATTCAATTGGGATTTACGGTGTAATTGACTAAACGGACGCCGAGGAAGCCGCGACGAATACGGATCGATCCGACGAAACGCAAGCAGCGTTATTATCGATACCACCCCTTTATCGCGAAGAGATTGCTCGAGTCGACTGCGCCGCGGGATTGGCGCGCGTTAAACCGTCCCCTGGGAACCAACAGCCGTGTATTTAAGCGGTTGCGTCCGACCTTCTCAAACGTTTCACCGAGTCTCTAGCTTTTACTTTTAGTCCCCGACTCGTTAACGGACGGACGCGTCGCGATCGGCGAGAGATAGCCGTCGCGAGCAAGAAATACTCAGCGGCGTCTCCATAAATCACTTTTAATCTCCTATCGACGTCGCCGACGTTTCGAAGCCCGCGCGACGCGCGCAATTGTGTCACGGAAATTCGCGGCGGAACCCGTGGACTGGAATAAAAAGGCAGCGGAATCGCAGCCCGTCGCCGGAATCGATCCCTCGGATCCGGAACGGGGACGCCGCTGGAAAATTGCGGTTCTCACGATCTCGCGCGGAGTGTCCTGCTGCCTGACGGCGAGTATTAAGTTTCGTGTCTCGGCTTCCTGTAGGCATACCTGGCCGAGCCGGGGACCGAGCAGGGGTTGATAAATTAAACGAAAAGTTATGCAGATGCGCTATTTTATCTGGCGGTCGCTGCCACGCATTCGTACTCGGGGCGGTGCATTACATCACGCGAGTTAGTCCCGTGTGCTCGAAACGGTTCGTGACGGCGCGTCAGCCCTCGTACACGGGGTGTGTCCGCGGCTCTTAACGTCGCCGCAAATGCCGAGCTGGTGGGTAAAGAGGGTAGATAAAAAAAGACGGGAGTAATCGTGAGCGTAGATCGAGGAATTTCGAGACAGCCTTCTCCGGCCTCGTCTGATATTCCGAGTGGTAGCTGGAAACGGGACGGCTGGGAATAACGATTCGAAATATTCCGAATAGAAAGCACTGGAGAGGCTGTGGTGTGCTTCCACCAGCGCACGCTTATGGGCGGATCAGTGTGTTGCCTCGTCCGTGTGCGTTTGATGGCGTTCACACAAACCAGCCGAACAGAGTAGAGCAAATTGGAGTTCTGACAGGTTGCAGTGGGGGGTGTCCCACCATCCAACGGTGCGGAGGAAACGGATAGGGGCACCCCGGGAACCCAGACACCTATAATCGTGCGGGCATAAAGTTGCCCGCTCGGAAACCCACGATCACGAGGCCACGGGACCACGGAACCACGGGACCGCGTACTCGTTATCCAGACTCGAATTAAATTCCAGACCTCTTCCTTTTTCTCCGTCATCGAGGGAACAATCTCGCAGCCGGGCGACACACACCGCGGTGCAACGGTCAAGATATCATTTCCTTCGGCTCGTCCCCCGCACTACCGTGCCTCGCTGCGGCTCAAATAATTTACGAAGCGTTACGCAACGGGAATCACACACGGACCCGAAGCTCCGCGTCGTTTCCGTAAAGCCCGTGGAAACTTTTACGATCGAGACGGCAAGGATTTCGGTGCCACGCGTTCACCTTGAATAACCACCACGTGGCGAGGAATGCGGTTGATTTTGGAGCAGGCTGTAGACTTCGCGGGAAGCCACCAATTAATAGCCGGTTTAATCGATCAACTGGCCCCGGTACACTTGTAACGCGGAGTCCAATCACGCCTCGCACCGATCAACCACTATCCCTACATTTTTTACGATCTCGCGTTCTGGATAGCCTCAGCGCGAGAACACAGAGGATTGCCTTTTCTCCAGTCAGTTGAAATCTTTTCAAGCAGTTGTTTCAAGCTGTTGCAAAAATAAAGGAGAGCCGCGAGTGGACTTACAGATCGAAACCACGCAGAGACACCGCGAGCGATGATAATTCGGGCCGTGAGAATATATCGATAACAGTAACAGTAAATATTCACGCAAACGAGCGCTACGAAGGAAGAGAGGACACGGGCATCGGATATTAATTTCACGGTATAATCTCGTGTTATAAAAATAAATTACGACGGACCATCGAGCTAGCCAGTCGAAGCGGTCGCTGCTGCCGATTAAGTAACAAAACGTTCCCGGGGACATTTCCATCGGGACCAGACGCGGCCGGGACCGTTCGATCCGGAGCTATCGGTCGTTCACTGCGATCGCGGCCGATGCTACGAGAAAAACGACTATAAATCGCGCGTGTAATACTGCTATCAACGTGTATTACATAGACGCCGCGTTGTTTGATAAATCGCTGGATGCAAATTGCGTGCGTCCGACGCCGACGCGACGATGAGAGAGAGTGGGCACCGGCTTCGATTTCTTCACTGCGCAGGCGGTTCAACCGCCATTTACCGCGATAATTTCGATTTGCGGGAACCCGAGTGCACTGCACATTACCGGGAATCTTGGAAACGTACGACCGCTAGAATCCCCCTCCTAGAATCGATGAAAGATCGTCAGCGATCGCGCGAATAATACCAACGCGGTATTATCGCATCGCGAAACAACAATGCCACGAGTTAAGTCAAGTTAATAACGCTGAATCGCCGAGTCACGCGCTACACAAGCGCGCGTATAGGTATGTACACACACGGTTCGTTTAACGCGGCTGGCGCTGCCTCGGCCGGTGCTCGGCGGTCGAAAAAAAAAATTGAGACGTTTAGTTAATTATCGAACGACGCGATAACGACGCGTTTCGCCTCGCCCGTCCCTTCCCCTCAGCGTTCCCTCGTAATATTCGGACAGGTCGTACGCAGAATTTTCCTTTTTTTCCAACGGCGCGGTAGTATATTCGTGTCGGAGAGTGTCTTGCTGCGTGTTAACGCGCGATCCCGGCCGCAGATATCGGAGATATATTTCCAGCGATAATCTTGTCGCTAATAAAAATCGCATTTAATAACGCTTTACCAAGGATGTACGCACGGTGCGGCGTAAGTTTCGCAACCGATCCTCGGCCTTAATAACATCGCTAAAAGACCGATAACGCTTGTATTTCGATAGGAGCGTGACCGATAAAAATATGATGTCTCCTTTAGCGGTTATGAATTCCGTCCCGCGGTGACGCTGCTAGCGTTTTCGGGTCTGCTCTAAATCTAGGCTTGCTCTTTCAGAGGAATTTATTATATTACCTATTACCGAAGTCCTAGAGGGTTAGTCATTAACGAATTTTTTTCCAAGCGTGTCGTGCCGAAGAATATCGTTGGTTTCCACGTTTGCAGGTTACGGGGCAACGAAATAAGTTATCCGATTGGATACGTTCACGACAGGTTTATCAGGTGGGCATCGGGCTTGATGGTGAGCGTGCCCGTAGCACTCGGTTCCACGCGTGTGCCGGGTTCCCGTTCTCGGGTTCCGAAGCCACGATGGATCCGAGCCGGTGGCCGTCGTGCGAACGAGACCTTAACGCTCGCTTTCAACTCGCTCTTCACGATCGAGCCTCCGAATTGCTCACGAACACTCGACACACTCGTCCCTTGCCACCTGTGCTCGTCGCAGCGGTCGCCACGATTTTTCCTGCCTCGTGAATACTTGAAAAGTCTGCGCGGCGATAACGTTCCGCGGTTCCATGAAAAATGCGAGAAAATAAGGAGCAGCGGCTGAGGAAAGCGTGCGTGCGTACAACAGCTGCTGGGGTTTCGGTTCACGACCGCGAAACTATCGATTAGGTAGGCGAGATGTAGGGAAAGACGACGTAGGTGTACGCGCGTTCTAGTAGCTATATCTACGTACCGCACGCTCGTCAAGTTGAAGAAGTTGACGCGCGGGAACACGTGGAAAACTCGCGGGTGGCTCGTGCGAAATTCGCAATTGTGTCGGGAAATGCCAGCAAGGCGCGCGTAATATTCAGATATTTACATCGAGCGCATTACACCTGCGCGTTATAAGATACCTACGCGAGAAACTTGTTTCACCGTGGTACACTGTTTTAGACAGGAAATCGATACGCGACTTCTCCTTTCGTTCTATCGACTACTTATAGGTATATAGGCACATGTGGCTGACAAGCGTACCCTATGCGACGTTAAACTTGGCTACATGGGAATAATAGAATCGCCGTTTAAAGTTTAAATTATAATGCAGCTGTACAGCTATGGAAATCTGGTCGCGAAACTCCCGTTCGATTATCGTAGCCTCTGTTGATTTATTCCCACAAAACACCTCGGATCATCCATATACCTGTTGCAAAACTGACGAAAACGATTGGAAAATGAAACCGGCGTTCCCAGGACGCGATACAAATCGCGGCATTATTTTCGTTCGCGTTATCGATTGCTAGATAAGTATCTAATGATAACCGGCGAACGTCGCGCGTTCACGTTCACGCCCGCGAAACGAGTGACCGGACGCTCGCGAAACTTATTGCCCGTCGTCGCCTGTTAACGTTCGAAACGCGGAACAGGATTTATACGACGCTCGCAGTTATTTTCGAGACCTTAATCAAGACTTTATAAATCATCCGGCTCTCGGTATCTGGCCTGCAAGCATTCCCGTTTTCTATTTTCAGATCGTGCTGAACTCGATGCACCGATACCAGCCGAGGATACACTTGGTCCGTTGTCGACAGTCCGACGACAACAATCTCCACATCACCGATCTGCAGAAGGAAGAGCACAAAACCTTTATATTCCCGGAGGCTATTTTCACCGCGGTCACCGCTTATCAGAATCAGTTGGTGAGTGAAATCGTGTTTGCAATTTGCTCGGGGAACTCGACTAATTCCGTAATAGGGGGTCTCGATAACGCCGCGCGGCGAGCCAAGCCGATACGTCTTATCGAGCGAAATTAGTCCAGCTCCCTGCTTACAAATGTACTTACAAACCGCGACGCAATTACCTGGACGTTTGCCGATAATATTTGCAGATAACCAAGCTGAAGATCGACAGCAACCCGTTCGCCAAAGGTTTCCGAGACTCGTCCAGGCTCACGGATTTCGATCGGTAGGTGGAAACTTTGTACATACGCACTTCTACTACTTACTTACTTACACGCGCGCAGACAGGAACCTACACGTTCGAGGCTCGGTGCTTTCTCGCTGGCAATCCACCACGGTAGATCGATTTGTTTCGCGCATATTTCGAGCCGCGGCTGAGGAGCTTTCGAGCGGCTCGCCGCGCGGAGTGCAGTGCGCCGAGTGAAGCGATCATTACGCGCCATTATAACGTCGGCACCTTAATCATAGCGCCGGCCGAATTATCGCGCGATCTTTTAGATCTCGTTAAAAGTGGAAATTTATACAACGCTAAATGTCGAAGGAGAGGCACATTTGATCCTGAATAAGCGTGCGCACAGCCGGGCGATTCCAGAGTTATCCGCGATCATCTATCTACATGAATGACGATGCACCTGCTGGCTCGCTCGCTCGCGTACGCTCCTCTGCGTTTATGACTGGGGCGGATACATGCGTGACAGAAAGAATTTTTTTCACCCTTCACTGTGCGCGCGAGCGAGCGGGCAGAGCGCATGAGCGCAACCGCACACCTCGTCGAAGGATTATCGTCAGCAGCGACAAAGTAACGTTCCAATAAGTAGCGTTTCCATTAATCTTGGCAGATGGGCGCTACCTCATTATCAGTCAGTATATTCGCCGAGAAATAATCGGTCTCGATTAATTACAATTTCTCTGGCGGTGTGTCTGCCTTCCCAGGTCGGCGTCTACCTATCGCGCCTCGCATCGATCCTTCCTTCCTCGTCGCGCCTTCGGTCGGCGTACACGCTTGCTCGCTTGCGTAGCACTCGCGGTGCCGAAAAATATTCGGTACCGTTTCGCCGTGGAGCAACAGTTGCGTCCAGACGGTTTGTAATCGATACCGGCACCGATCGCGCAAAGCGACGATTACGCGGCAACAAAATTCTCGCGAAACGATTATCCGGCAGTTTCGCTTCAATTAACGAGTGCGAACGGTGGCTACTTTCGGTGCAAATACGCCCACTAAATCGCTAGCGCCCGATCCCGACGTGCTTCCGATCGCGACTCAAGGTTTTATGCAAATGCTTCGGCGCGGTATAGGTGGCTGTGTGTGTCGGTGCATCGATAACGACCGCTTAACGCACAGTCGTCTTCCGTTGGAGCGCGCAGGGAGAGTTGGTTGAGTTGCTATGTTTCAGATTTTCTACGTAGAAATGCGTTAAAGTGCAGACTGAAAGATTAGAAATGTTTTTGCAATTTTTACTTGGGTAATATTCGTAATCGCGATCTTGAAAGTTCCAGTTTTTTTTACTTACTAAGTAGAGTCTTCGTAACTTTTTTTTGTGGCGTTTCATTTGATATCTGGTGAGCCGGATTCTTAAAAAAATTATTGTGTGGCAAAATCTACGACCACTATCATCTCGCTTTTGCCGTTCAATTAGATTATAATTCATACAAGAAATATCTGAGGTTATTGCTCAAGAGAAACTGTACTTAGAAACACAAATATGTGAATTTCGTTGTTAGTCTTCTTTTTGCAATTTTGACTTAACATTCGTAATTAGCGACCGCGAAAACTTTAAGTAGTAGGGTAAATCTGGGAGATGCGGTCGGGCCGGAGAGTTGGTCGAGTCGTTATATTTCAGACTCTCTACGTAGAAATGCGTTAAAGTGCAGACCAATTACTTCTCTAGAAGCTAAACAGTTGAATGAATAGCAGAGTTTCGCTTTCTTCTGTGTTTTTCTGGATTTATAGGCTTTAAAAGGCAAATTGAGGTTACTTTTAACCTCTTTTGTCAAACAGCGGTGTACAGAATCATATTTAAAATATATTTCTAAGTTTATTTTTGGTTAATATTTGGGATAAGATAGTAGAAATATTGAGGGACAATGCAGACAAAGTATTTGGCTATAGTAACTCTTCCTCTCAAAGCTAACGAGAAGATCATCTCTCGCTGCAGAAAGGAGTGATGGTTGAGTTATGATTTATTTTTTATTATTTGTTTATTATTATTTTTGTTTATTTAGTTTATTTATTCACTTTTGTATTCGTTTGTCTTGCTAATCGCCAGTAGATATTTCACTTTTTCTTTAACGTGGTCTTTATTTGTTTTGCGTAAACAAATTAAATATCAATGAATCTGTAGTTGTATTCATTCATAAATAATTTTGTTCTATCCTTTGTTAATTTTCCACGAATAATTATGTGAGTGTCCTTCGACGAAAACCATTTCTCCCGGCACGGGGGAGATGTCATCAGGAGATGTGGTCAGATGTCATGACTTCAGTTTTCAACCTAATTTACAGTAAATATTGTCTTAACCCTACGTTGACACACCTCTTTTTTTTATCAACTTTGACACACCTGGGTGGCTCACACCCAGAGCAATTTTTGAACGAGTACCATTCTCATCCAAAGAATCCAATTATTATGAAAAAAATCATGGATCAATTTCAAGATCTCTAAAATATATTCCAATAATTTTTTGATTGAAATTTTGTCACAGCTTTTGTAAAATAATTCTAGATTACCACATGTCGAGAAAAATCAAAGAAAATCTTTAACAAATTGTAACTTTTACAAATTTCAATATTAGAAGCTAAAAATCTACAGAGCTGATGTTCGGATATAATATTTTGAGTGAAAAAATAGTTTGTAAGTCGGTTTTGAAAAAAGGTATTAGAAAGTTCAGAGCGTCAAAATCAGCTTATGGACGACTCACACCCAGAGTGTCAACGAAGGGTTAAAACAACTATCAACTAGTTTTTCTGAATCAGCATAAAATTCCGAACATATAGGTTTGTTCTGCTAAAATAAGTAATTTTTACATTAATTTTAATATCCATTTTATACTACCTCGAACGCGTCTCCCGGATTTACCCTACACATATTCGACTCCCGAACGGATTCAGGTACGCAGGCGTGTACCTACGCAGTTTATATTTTCCCTGGCGTCTCGTCGCGCCTCGCCGAGGAATCCCCGCGCCGTCTGCGCAACACCTGCTTCGGGGATCGTGCAAACGAGGCGATTAAATACCTAATTTGTTCGCCCGTAATGGAGTAATAATTAAAAGATTTTAGTGTCACCAATATCGCGCCGTCTAATTTAAAAACCCGTTAGTTATCTACGCCAGATTTCCAATGTCTCTTTCGTCGCGAAGAGGAGTTACAGAAGCCTGAAAGGTGTTCGAGAGTGACCGCGAGCCGTTCGAAAACGGAAAGCAAAGTAGACGCTCGTCTCGCGTGCTGTCCGAACCAAGAGATATACCTGACGGACGATCTTTTTCGCTCCCTCGGGACGAGTGTGTTCGGTCCAGCTTGGCGGTAATCACGCGCGAATCAGAGGCGTGTCGGGAAGGAGGCTCAACCGGGAAGAAGTCCCTTCGTCGACTAATGCGTTCGACGCGATCTCGAATACGTTTCCGAGAATCGGAGGACGGGCCGAAGTTCCCAGCGTTCCTCGTAAAACGTCAAGCCCGAAGGAGCCGAGCGAATGACGTGAGACGCGTCGACGCGTTGACGCGTCCCGGCGGAGAACGCTAGATCGTCCACGGCGAGGAAGCTTCTCCGACTTTCTCGTCGGATAGCGGCCGATAGCGACGGATGGAAGGGAAGGTCGTGACCGTTGTTTGCCGAGTGTAAATTCGACTCTTAAGAGATGGACACGACGTTACGGTCGTCGATCGACCACTTTAATGACACGGCAGTTTGTAGAAGACGATCATCCCGAAATCACTGGCCTGGCCTACCGCGACCCTCCTCAAATCAGCACCTGCCTAACCGAGATCACGAAAAATCTTGCCGCATCATTCGGTCGGTCGGGCCCGTCCACTATCGTTAAAACTTGAGCTTCGAGGACAACCAGAGCGAGAGCTCTCGCGACGCTCCGGCAAAGCAAAAGCATATTTTATGACGTTTCAAGCTGGAGTTGGTCTAGTAGGATTACTGGGCGTAGACGATTCGCAGCGATCGACGAGTGACGAATTACCGCGAGTGTCCTCGTCGGTGTATCGGAAGGAAGAGGAGGGAAGGAGAGGGAGCGAAGGCAGAGGCGAAAGCGAAGGCGCGCGATGCGGTGCGGCGCGGCGCGGCGGTTACAGCAGTCGTCGTATTCGGCTGCACGGATGCGGCTCTGTCGGCGTCCAGAGTTAATGAGAGAGCGGCCGTACGGGGCAATACGGCGCATGCTCCCGCCCACTTCACGCCGCCGCTGATAGATAGATGCCCCTCCGGCCCTTTTGCCCCTCTCTCCTTCTCTCGCCCTCACCCCCTAGCCCTTTCTCTATCTCTCGAACGATCCTCGCCCCCTTTCCGCTTATCCTCTCTACTATCCTCCTCTCTCCCTCTTGCCCTGTCTCCGTCCCCGACCATCATCACGTCCGCGTTCGCATACGTGCCCGCAAAAAGCCCCGAAATCGTTGTTATAAAGATATTACGGTAACTGCGAAAATTTAAGAACCGTTTATAAAAACGTGGCTGCGCTCGGTCTCGTCTCATCTCATCTCGGCTTGCCCCGCCACGCCTCGTCTCCTCTCGCTTCGTCTCACCTCGCGCCGGGCCAAATTTATGGCCAGCTGCCGCGAGAAACTCGAAATTGCCTCAACGCCGTCGATCGTATAGACGTCCCCGAGAACCGTCCAAGTAGGTACCAGCATTGTCGATCGCAAGGAGGGGACACGGGTTTCGCGACAGTGGTCGGCACCCGTGAGCCTCTGGGTGCATAGGAATCGCTCGGGATCACGGCAGAGCTGTCTGTTTCTGGAGAGGAATGGATAGTCGCGACTTAAGGTTTCTGAAGATCGATGGTAATTCGTGGAAGAGGTACGTTACGCAGTGACCGTTGCAAAGTAGTCGTTGCTCTATCGCAGTCGCGATCGCGATGCCTCGTGGAAGCTTGAAAATCGACGAAACGTTTGGTCGTCGATCGCCGAAAGTCATAAGGGCGAGGGATTACGGTGAAGTGGGACGAGGGGGGAAGATGAAGAGGGAAAAGAGAGGGATTCCAGGTTGCTCTGGTGCGCCGGTTCCGGAGGGCAAGGAGGGCAGGGCATTCATCTATATTAGCTTCGAGAGCGGACGGCCTGTCATTACCGCTGCCGCTCTGGCCTTCTTTATCCTCCTTCAACCTCCTTCATCCTCTTCCTCCCCTCGCAAACTCTTTGCCCTCCTCTCCACCCTTCTCTCTCTCTCTCGTTCCTTCCTCGAGCATCCTCGAGCGAGGAAGCGTTCCTCCGTTTCGCGTCCATCGGCAGAACTAGCAGCATCCAAAGCCCGGCAACTGCTCGGACAGCTCTAACCGATACCCAAAGTCCTCCTTCGCTCTGGCCCATTAGCCGACCGCATTACCAAACCACCGCGCCACGTCGGACGGACCGACCAACACAGAGAGATTGCTGGGGACTCTTCCTCGGAAGAGAGACGGTCGGTGGGACGGAATGAAGGGAGAGAAAGGGCTGAGAGGAGCTTCGGTGGCCGAAGAACGCTACGGAGCTAATAACCGCCGTTTAAAACGCAAAAACAAAGGTCCCGCCGTGCATCATCGGGACTTTAGATGCGATGCGGCGTGGGGAATGCGCGAGGTAGCGAGAGAATCGAAGGGAGGGACCGGCGGAGAATAAAGGGTGGTGAAGAAACGTTGGTCGCGTACTATCTTGCTCGTACGTAGCTACACTTACGTACCTATATATCGGCCGGCTATCTCGAACGCGTCAGGGTCATTACCGGATCATTACCTTCCATACCTACCGTGCGACGACGATGATGGCCCCGGCTTGCCAGCTCTGTCCGAGCCTCAGCCTCAACCTCAGCCCCGCTCTCGTTCGCGCGCGGGCGCGCGTACCCGCTGCGAGGCGGGCGGCAGATCGCGCACACTGGCGCACACTCGCGAGCTACTCGCCCTACGCGGCTTCCACGTAATAGAGGGCCGACGCGCGCGTGTGTGCCCCTCTGGCATGTACACACACGCACCAAGAGCCGGCTCGATCGCGCGTCGGACTGCTCGGCGGCAGCCGGGTAAATTACAGGCTCGACCGTATTTTGCGTTGTTTTGTTGTTTTTCAACGCGCCGAAAGGAAATGAGCGAGCAAACGCGTCACGCCACCCCGAACCTGCTAATTTCTATTCATATTTTATGGCTATTAATTTCTTCACTGTTACACTCGCTCTTTCTCTCCTCCTTTCTCCTTCCCTTGCTTTCTTTCTTTCTTTCTTTAGTTCTTTCTTTATCCCGTCCTTCATTCCCACTGCCGCGTGCTTCTTTCTTTCGAATCTTCTTACACGTATTTCAGTGCGATCGCTCGCCCGTTTCTAATTTGCGATTCTTCCCTTTTCTTCTTGTCTGTTCTCCGTGTTTCTTCTCTTTCGTCGAGTTCTCTTTCACTTTCCCGTGGTTCCTTCGAGCTTCTTCTTTATTCGGATATAAAAAATTTCGAAGAGCTTAAAATAGGAGAACGTTGGGAGGGTATGAAATATGAATATTCTCGGTCGAACTTGTCGTCGGTGGTGGATCGCTGGCGGTGTCGGTCGATAAGACGCGATCGATCTTTCTCGCAGCCCCGGCTGTTCGATCGTTTTCGTTCGCAGGATGCGTGCGAGCGAAACCGACGAGAGTCGAACGAAGCCGCATCGCTCGATGAACTACCTTCGGCCATCAGTGGGGTGTAACCTATTATTATCTACCACTTACCTAATGCCCTGTGTCAGCCTCGGGGTAGGCGGAGAATAACAGGCTCCCCGTTCGATGGAATCCCCTCCGCGCTAATATCGCGACCTCCGCTACGTCGATGCCTCTTACGTCTTGCTGCGGCTCCGAAACCACGCTCCCTCTCTCCTGGAAAAACTCTTCCCCGCGGGCCGGGGGAAGCTCTCGGGAGGCGGCGGGAATTATCGCGTGCTCCGATTTGAATGGGACGACGACGAGCGCGTTGCGCGAACAAGCCTCGCGTGAGAAACAACGGAACTGACTGTTTCGAGAGCCGTGCTCATAGCGGACGAGTCGTTCCGCTGGTTCGCCAAGTCGGAACGCGAGACCACGCAAAGACATCGTTCCCGACCGTATCGAGCTTCTTCAGCATCTCGGGGAACGAGGGGAATTACGTAAGAAAAACTGCAGACACGCGAGCGAAATCGACGCTGAGAAGGACTCGCTGCGTACTTATCTACTTGCACGAGAGTGCACCGCGTAGGGTAAACTCGGCTGAGTCCGTGATAGTTTTTGAATTTGTCTAGTAACTGACAATATTTACATATTCGGAGAGTGAGTCTAGATAATAGGTTACTCTAAATAATAGGTTAACAGAAATTTGCTATGTATATTTAGTTGAAAATATACAAAATTAAGTTGTCATGAGATACTCTGGTTACTCCGTGATAGTATTCTAGTAACTGAACTCTGCGATAGTTCTCGCTAGCCCGTGATAGAGCCATCAGCTACTTTTTTTTATATTATTTTACATTAGTTTACATTAGTTTGTAGTATTTTAAATTATTTTAAATTACTTTACATTATTTTTACATTATTCTATATTATTTCACATTATTTTCTATTATTGTTATTTTGTGCATAATTAATCGTTTCATGATCGTTAGATGTGTGAGAAGTAAGGAAACATGTTATCTGGTATTTGCCATCAGAATTTCTCGAACAGCAAAATCAGAAATGCAGGCTCGGGCGCACGAAAAATAAGAATTCAGTTACTTTTCATCAGCAAAAATAACATTGATGCCTCATCGTATGATAATTTCAAGAGTAAGACTTGTTAAAGTGTCATTTTACCATCACTTACCTGCAGTTTGAACTTTCCATTTATCTTCTAAAGCATATATGAGGCAGTCAGAGCAACAACGGACTAACCCACATATTTTTCGAAATTGAATTAGTAGCAATAACGTATTCCAATAGGCTCTACTAACCATATAAAATAGGAAAAAAAATTTTAATGTGAGTTGGTTCGTTGTTGCTCTGACTGCCTCATATAATACATAAACCAGTCATCGTCCACAACTAGCACGAAAAATTCACACGAATAATGCGCTGCTGGAACAAAACACATTCTCACTCTATGACACTAAGTTCAATTGACTACTTAATTATTTTACCACGACATAAACTAGAAGATCAACGCTGTCTGTTAGTTTTTGTTCCATCTAAATTGAGTCAGACAATTTCGAGTTACAGATAAATGAAAAAGTACCACGGGGTAACCTGTACCACGAACTTACCCGAGTTTACCCTTCTCTCTTTCTCTCTCTCTCTCTCCGTGGTTGTTTGGAATGACGAGGATCAGGACGTAATCTGATGGAAAGAAAGGCGGAACCGGGTGGATAGACCGCGAGCGATATCGGAATGTTCGGTGGTCATTTGGCCGTGACCGGTCGCGGACGTCGTGAACGTCGGGGAACGTCGTGAACGGTTGGACGAGTAACGGCGGTTGCCTCTAATTAGAACGTTTGGAGCGTAACCGCGCCATTACTGGGAAAACGCGCAGACTCGACTCGTCGGATCGACAAGGAATATTTATTGGCCGGCGTAACGATCACGGGAGGGCCAGCATAGCGCGAATAGTAATAGGCGCGCGCGGCTGCCTCGGGGCCGGCTACGGCCACGGCTCTCCCGTCCCGTCCAGCCACTGTAATTAGGGCTTTTATTGTCTGTACATAAGGAAGCTTTATGAAAACATTAAGGATATAATTCAAGGCCGGCAGGCCACGGCGCGTCGTGAATTGCAAGCCAGGGTTAATGCATAGAGACTCCGGCGTGCTGCGTCATTTCCGTTTTGCGTATAGCTACAGGTGCAACGCGTGGAGCGCGCGCCTCCGTCCGCTTTGTTCCTCGGCTTCTCGCTTACCACCGCTCCGCCTCCGAATCGCGTAACTCCGTTCCTTCGATTCATTCTCGCTTCGCGATTGAGCAATTTCCACGCTAGCTAGTCTTCTCTTCCCCTTTCGTCGAACGCTCACCCGCTTGTCGTTCGGTCGCAACGGCGGCCAGGTGCTGCCGACGAAGCAAAGATCCACGGATGGGTGTGCTCGATCGATCCATCTAAATCGACACCGGCGCACGGGACGCGTCTACTAATAGAGTTCGAGCGTTTGGACAGCGATATTTCAGAAGCGCGAAAAGAGGAATGGCCGTAGACGCGGCGCGGCGGTGTGTGGTCCGGCACGTTGGAGCGGACGGCGATTAGCCCCAGGCCTCCCTGCCCCCCCTCTCGCCTCCCTAATCCCTCGGCTCTTTGAGCCAGGGCTCGTTTCTTCGGTCCCTTCGCTCTCGAGCTCTTCCTGCCTTCCTTTCCTTTCGCTCTTCGCTTTTTCCTCCGCTTCTACCTCACCGAGCATGCCGCGAAAGTGAGCCGCACTCGTCGCGTCGGGCAGAAATCGTGTAATTGATATTTTCGATTGGAACTCGCACCAATACCCAGCCGACGTCCGCCAATTAACCCACACACCGGCCGGACATTTATCTCTCCTCGCACCCTTCCCGTCTCCCCTCTCGCCTCCCTCCCCAACCGCTCCCCGCTCTTCCGCCGTGGAGGTCCGGAATTCACGCTTCTGCTGGGTCGCATAAACGCGCGCCTCTTCTAGTTTCTCTACACACTCCACGCTTTACGTCCTCCGGTGTCGCGTTACGCGCTAAGCGGCGTACGGCCGGCTGGTAACCGAGACGCGCGAACTGCACACCGGACCCATTGTTCCTCTTTCACTTTTTACTCCCCATCGCCTTCTTCTCTTTCGCCCCTTTTTTCATTCACTTGTCCTTTTTCGCTGTTCCCTCACCCTCCGCCTCGCCACCATGCCCCCCGATCTCGCGCCCCCCTTCCCATTGTTTTCTCGAATCGCGCTGTTTAAAGCCTGTCGTCTCGATTTCCATAGCCACGGTCTCGTCTCGCGTTCGTGCAACCAACGACTTTACGACTCGCGACCCCTCGAGCAAGTGGCGAGCCGTTCTCGCCGGCGAAAGGTCAACTTTCTCGCGGCGGTTCTGTCGGGATTAGCGCGCGTCGGTTAAATGCTGGAGGAAAAGTTTGAAGAGGGGAATCTCCTCGGCGCCTCCGAGGAGACGATTGCCACGAAGCGGGCGTCGAACGGCGAGCGTGAAATTGAGAATCTCTCTGCGTACAGTGGTTCGGGGGTTTCTCGGGTCTTTCGAGGAACCGGATGATCAATAGGAGGTATCATGGTCGGCCAGACCGCGGTGAAATTATCCGGGGAGCCGCTGGTGTCAGGTTTTCTTTCGACCACTTCACTTGCCAGAGACTACCGAACTGCGTGTCGAGCGTGGAGATCGTCTTCTCGGGGGGGCGACGCCGGTGGGATCCGGTCTCGTCGTCGCGACCAACAGAGGAGCTCCTATTTCGAAAACTCTGGTTCCCTCGCTGACGTTCAAGCAGCAGCCGAGCTCGCTCGACCTTAGAGTCGAAAGGGTTCGAGCAGCTCGGCTGGGGGAACGTCCCCGGCCCGTCATCGTTCGCGGTCATAATGAAGTCTTAATGATCGAGATAGTCTCGCCGATAATCGCAGAGTGTTTGCGTACCACTCCCGCGCGTAATCACGAAAGTAGGAAATGACGGTGCAACGTGCGCGCCCCACCGCGCCGCGCTTCTCAGTGATACCGACCAATAATTATCACGAGAATATCTTGCGAACGCCACGAAGCGGATGCGCCGTGCCGCGCCGCCACGCGTTTTCATCCACCACCGTCCAATAATTCGCTCGTTAACGTCCCTGCCAATGGCAGCGAGAGATCCTCTCTTCAGCGTACAATCGTTTGCAATTAACGCTAATTAAACGCGCGTCTAATGCACCAAATCATCCATCGCGTTATTCCGGGACCAACTACTACGCGCACCAAGAAGAGAGAAAACGTCGTCTTAATTAACCGCGGACGCGCGCGCGTCCCTTCTCTCGCCCGCCCTTTCCCTCTCGCTTTATCCGCGCCAAATCTCTTCCATTCATTCTCCCTTAAATGCCACTTAATGCCGATAGCGTGGATCGATTAATCACCGGGACGAGTATGTCTCTGCTGAGGTCGGTATCATCTTTAGGGGAGTAGGGGCAAAACCGGGACGTTAAGGATAGAAGCTTATAAGTTTGACGTAATTAATGTAGAAAAGAAATTGAAATTAGGATTCATTAGAATAAAAACTCTTTATTAAATAATAGTAGGGGAGACCGGGGCAAAGTGAACCTTGGGGTAAAATGAGGTTTCTTAATTTATTCTTTAGCTGTAGAATATATTTACAAATTTTGGTGATGTAATAAATGTGCATAATTATTATTGTGGTATTACACACATTTATTACGTCACCAAAATTTGTAAATATATTCTATTGCTAAAGAATAAATTAAGAAAGCTCATTTTACCCCGAGGTTCACTTTGCCCCGGTCTCCCCTATATACCCATTTTTTTAATAGAATAATAAATATAAAAATATTACGATTTTAAATGTGGTCTGTTTTTACGGTTTTATCCCATGGCCTGGGTAAAACCGGGTAACGTACTAAAAATTGGTCCTAGCACTTAGGGTGACTGTACCTAATATTGACAGGCAAAAGTTAAATCGCTGTCAATTGAATAATAATTTATATTTTTGCATGCTGTTCGTTTCAAAGTAAAGAGAATTTAGTCATCTTTTGTGTAGCATAAGTTAGAATCGTTGAAACCTACAAATTTTTAATTAGAAATTAAAGAAACGTGAGACATGCAAAAATCGGGGCCTGAATAAGTGCACCTAATATCGTCAACTCAAGAAATATTGATTAATTCATGTATACATATATGAGTTTTTTAAGTCATTTTCACATGTGCTTTTATTATTTCTTGCACTATAAATGTATTTTTATCCATCTTTGATTTTATTTTTATTAGGAAAAGATAGAAATTTGAAAATATAGATTTTTAAAATACTTTATTTCTTACGTTCCGATGTACATATTGGACAAATAAAGTTTGTGAATGACCTGGAACAAAAATTACATCGAAACCAGTGTTTTCCGGTAGGCGGTATTAGGAACATCCATACTGCTAAAAGGAAAACACTATTTTCATCACGGAAATATTTGAATCGATTTCATACCTCAAATACATCATTAATTAGCTATTTCTAGTGGATATTCTTGTATTCGCGGAATTATTAGACTTGCCTTCTCCGGATGGGATGTAAAATTGTGGCAGTCCAATAAACTTTTACAGTATTAAGATTCTCTAAAATCCTTCGCTTTCTGTAATTGTTGATCACATGATGCTGCAATTACACTATGTCTGCCTACATATGTTTAGGTACTAATTGAGTGCATAACCGATAAATTTTAGTGGTTACTTTGCAAAATATAGCGGGTGGCAAAATTAGGAACAGTGGCGATATTAGGTACAGTCACCCTATAACAACGAAATTCGTTCAATTCTTCAGTCCCTCAACCAGTGCAGCCTTTGTTGGCTCACTTACAACAATTGTTGTACACTGCACCCAACCTTCGTTCAATTTGGTTGAACCATAGGATATTTGGACATAAATGCAAATGTCTTCATCTCCACTGTTATCATTATCCTTCCGTATTTTGTTTAATTTTGTGTTTTTCTTTCTCTTTAGTTTTACTCCTTTATTAAGATTTAATTTAATAACAATAATAATAAGTAAATAATATTATTTAATAACAATTATAATAATAATAGTTGATAACTTTCTCTTTTTCGGGTACCCTGTTTTACCCCAGCATACAATTTCGTAAATATTACGAATTATCAATAATACCAGGGCGATGTTCCATCAAACTGTTTTAGTTATTTACACTTTAACATGCAACAATTAACACAATTCATACAAAAAACTACTTACCTGAACACTATCAAAAGTGAAGTTTCTTAACTATCGAAAATTAGATCAGAGCCTTCAAAAACACACAAGACGATACAACCTTACTATGCACGATTGTAAGACAATCGCCTTTTGTCGATGAAACAATGCACATCGTGACAATATGCCGCTGCAACGACACGACAAAATTTAAGGCCGTTTTGAAAATAACACCACGTCCCAGTTTTCCCCAGGTACTCGATTTCGTCCTAACCAACCCTACCTCCCAGTGCTACCCACTTAACATGTTTATTCGTAACCAAGTATTTCCACGTAGATCGACGGATTAATTCCCTTTTCCCACGGATAATGCGATCTCGAACGTACCTACTCATTATCGAGTTAAGAGTCTGCTTTTCCGCGATACCTGCTTTCCTGTCGCAACTCTGTCGTTACTCACCAGGTAGCTCTAGCCAGTCTCGTTACAAACCAGTTCTAAACGCCAATAATTAATCTGCATCGAACGCAACCCAGGTGAAATTCGCTCACTTACAAATAAGATCCTTGTAAACTGTCCACAGTGTCTACCAAGTTGTCGCGACTAAAAACACCCTATTTCATTCCCTTGTTGCAGGGATCCGATGGAGCTGATGGAGCAGCAGTTGGTGAGGTGCGGCGTGGCGCCGGTCAGGCTGTACGAGCACCTCGCGATGTCGTCGCCGGCGGCGGCCGCCGCGGCCGCAGCGGCAGCGGCAGCGGCGCTCGGTGCTCAGCAGCAGCAGTCGCAGCAGCAGTCGCAGCACGAGAACTCTCCGCACGCGCTGCCCCCGTGGATCACGCCGTCGACTGCCCTGTTGTACGGGGCTGTGGGGCAGACGCACCCCGGAGCCAGATCCGCCACGGGCTCGACGTCCCCGTACCCAGCGATCGCGGCCACCGCACCATTTCCCTACCCCTCTGCTCTGCCGTGGCCCTGGCAGCCGACACCGGTCGCGATGATCTCTCGAAGATCCTCGCCCCCCACAGCCGCCGCTCACTCCCTCAGGTACACCCCGTACCCACCCCCAGCAAACACACCACCACCACTCAGGGCTCGCCCCGCCACCCCCAATTAGCGCTCCCCCTCGACCGTTCACCGTTGATAACAACAGAGTGTCGTCGCACCACTTTCCCCTCGCCGAAACCGCTGCGAGGGGAAGCACGACGATCCCATCGCCCATCCTTTTAAAAGGTGTCCGACAGCAAGCAGAGGAACATGCGACCCAGCCAAAGAAGAACGCGGGGCGAGGTTTCGTTCGAACGAACAACAGCCCGAGAAGCGCTCGGCTTCTCTGTCGATAGACTCGACAGACGTCTACGTAGCCGTCGCTCTACGAAGTAATCGCGGGTAGAGTCGGAGCTTGTTAACGTGTACAGACCGCCGAGCGAATCAGCAGATTACACGCTCGGCGATAGGTGTCGTGTTATGTCGTCCTTCTTGTGTGGCGAAGAATTCGGCTCGCTCGCACCGCATCGCCGCGCTCCGAATTCGTCGACGCTCCTCGTCACGGTCTCGACACGCCAGCGCTTCGTTCTCGCGGAGGGAAGAAGCCCTCGACAATTCTCGCTGCTCCGTGTCGAGTCTTTACTTAAGTTAGTTTTAGGGAAATGGCCCGTACTTTGTTCGCTCTCTGTGTCCGCGTAATGTAACCGTAGACCTCTCCGGCTCGGGAAGAGGGAGAGAAGAGGGCCGCCAGGTAAGGTAAAAGACCCAATACGTGGACACGTCCCAGTAGCTGGACACTGGTGCAAAAGAACTATTTTATCAAATTATTCAAATATTTAGTCAAATATATATATGAATATATTTTACTAAATATTTGAATAATTTAATAAAATAGTTCTTTTTTGGATAAAGCGGATATTAAATGTACTAATCAGTATTTTGCACCAGTGTCCAGCTACTGGGACGTGTCCACGTATTGGGTCTTTTACCTTATGCAACGCGAAATCGAAGCGTTTCAGAGCGGAGAGAAAACGGCTCCTCAGAGCCACCTCCCCTCTCTCTTGCCTCCCGAGCTCCAGATATTTGTACATAAAAGAGAAAAGCGACGTTCGCGCGAATTAGATTGGTCGAGTCGCCGCAGCGGCGCGAATCGACTACAAGTGAATATGTAATATATATGTTCCAGAAGCGTGAGAGAAGAGCTGCGTGAAAGAAGAAAGGTAAAGAGATTCGACGTAGCTGTAACATATACCACGATAGTATTAACGCGTCTTTCCTCGAGACGGTGGAATTTGTACATAAAATCTTTTATGGTAGCGAGTAGCGTTAATGCCGTATTCTCGATGTAGCACGGATAGAAATAAACGAATTTTCATTAACGCGCGTTTCTTGTCTATCTCGTTGTCCAGGAGTTGGAGTCCCTGCCAGGGGTGGCTAGGAAAATTGAGACTTCGGAGTCCATGGAAAGAAAACTAGAGCCTCCGATAAAGATTGGACCGAGTATCGAAGAAAACCTGCTTCGAGAACGATCACCGTCTCTGCTCAATCCTTTCTCTTCCGTTTCTCTTCCGTTCCCCAGTCGGCGCGACGGCCTCTGCTCATCGAGTGGCTCGTCACGCCAGCCAGGCTTCATCGCGCCTCCAACTGCCGTGTAATTCTGTTACACCTATCTGAAATTAAATAAATTCATTTCACGGCCTGTCAACGAGCAATTATTTTTAGACGCAGCCGCTTTAAGCCCGGTTCGTTCCGTGACCAACACTTCGCGACCCCTCGGGCATACGCAGGAGCGTCAGGCCTGCTTGAAGCGTTCGTGTGTCGCGCTTCTGTTGCTGTGAATACTGTTAGACGTCGCTCGTGATCGAAGAAATCTTATTCTAGGTAAAATAGACGAGTCTTAATGGCGTAGACACCTTCGAACTTCCAAGGTAGGTACAAGTATATTTCTACCAGAAAGATTTCCGCAAGGAGAAAAACACACTGCAAGCGGCGTCCGTGGGAAGGTGAGTTTCCGTCTTCCGTGTGATCGAACGAGTATCCGATAAATTCGTAGCACCGCGGAGATCGAGATCGTCGGAGGACACGGAGTGTATCGTGTATCCGGCCGCGTCCGAATCGGCGCGTCCAAGCGGGAAGATAAGGAGGAGAAGAAAAGAAGGAGAGGAGGAAGGGAAGGAGAAGGAGGAGGAGGAAGGTTTCACCGGGGCGCGAAAGCGATCGTGTGTTACGTCGTGATGGGTGGAGCGAGGTGAGAGAAACAGAGAGGCGGCTCCCGAGCTTGTAATTATGTTGATACGAATGATCTGCGGCTCGCCGCAAACCGACGAAGAGGAGCAGAGGAGCGAAAGGAGGAGGAGGAGGAGGGTGGAGGTGGTGGTGGCAGAGAAAGAAGCAGAAGAAGTAGAAGAAGAAGGAGGAGGAGGAGCAGGAGAAGGGGGAGGAGATGGAGCCTCTAGCGGTGCTCAGTGTGCTCGCACTGCTCACCGGCTGCTCTATACGTGGCCGTTTATCCCGCTCCTTGTCTCTCCGAAGGGAAAGAACCCTCGCTCGGTCGCTGGAGCCGCGCGGTTCCCTTCGTGTACCGACCATACGCGTTGCTCATCCCCACGCAACGAGTAAACGGCTTTAGGACCGTGGCGAAACCAGTTTAAGTGGTTAAGCGTAGATGTAATTGATTTCCATTTTACGAGGCTCTCGGGGAAGACGCTCCACCCGCCACTGCCATCACCACCACCACCGCACCTTCCACCCCCACTATCGCTTCTGCTCGTGAACCGAGTTCGTCTCCGTCTGGTATACTTGCAACGCGTTGATACGCCTTACCACGTCATAGATCCGATCTTGAATAGAATTATTTCCTGGAGCTGTTCCTAATTCGCTGAACAGTCAAAAAGATCCACCACCTCCAACCACCCTCCTCTACAATATTCTTCCTCCCCGTTCAGCGCTATAAGAATTCTTTTCCAAGCCTGCGCCCTGGCTCACGATCCCGATTAAACACTCAACAAAGATTACTCGCATTCTACTCGAATTTTAATTACTAGCTTTCAAATTCCACGGCGAAGCATCGCAAGTGAACGCAACTGGGAGACGATCTTTCGCCTCTGGATCGAAATTGGCCCGCTGTTGGCGTGGCGCGGCCTGCGCCACGATGCTGCCGTGATGAATTGGACGAATGAATAATGAATGAGTCACGGGTGCACGAATCCAGGCGGAGAGGCAGAGCCGGGCCGAGGACCAGCCCGAGGATGTCGCGGCACGCGGAAGGATTTTAATGAAATCCAGTGACAGATGTCCTTCATTCGTAATTCTGCCTCGGATCTTCGAATCTTTAATTTACTCCGGCAAGGCCGCTCAAGCTTCCCTCCCTCCTCTCCCCGCGTTTCTCTCGTGGAAACGCGAGTAGTAGGTACGAAGGTTAAAGTTCCACCCTCCCGAGCGCGCTTCCCAACTTGAACCAGTCCGGCGAAGTTACGATCGATACCTTAATTGCAATTGAACGAGCTCTTCGGAGCGGTGGCAAAGGTTAATGTACCATTAAGAAGCACTTTACGAGGAAGGTGGAGTCGGTGCTCGTGGCCGTCAGCCAATCCTCGGACCGGCTGCGGAATCTTCCCTTTTTGGCGGCCCGAGCAGCCAGGGAAAAACTGCACGATCCCGGATCGTCCATAATTGTTCGCTCGCGGAGCGTTGCAACGCGTTGCCTTGGAACGTTTAAAAAGAACCGTCGTTGCAGCAAAGAGTGTTGAGGGAAAAAATAAAACACGTAGGTAGGTAGACGGTGGAGGAATGTTTTGAATCGTGGGGTTCGGCTTCTCTAGGCGTATCGTTCGGCAGAGGGCAGAGGCAATTGGAGCAAGGGTCGGCAAGCCGCCGAGGCTGGTGGAGCGTCGCGAATGGAAAAGAGAAAATTCGAAGCGACGCGAGGCGAGGCGACGTCTAGGAGAGGAACGGCCGCGTCGCTGAAGAAGGGTCGGAGGAAAAAGAAGAGGGGTGGCCGTGAGGGAGAGAGAGAGAGTCGCTGGAGAATATGTAAATTAGGAACTCCGTGTGAATGCGGAGATTTATGGCGGCCCGTACACATTTCTGGCCGCAATAAATATCAGTAAGTAGCGAGGCGCGGGACCGTCCGGATCGGGTCCGAACCTCTTGCCAACGAGCTCGCGCACTCGCGTACTCGCGCGCGCTCACCCTCCTCGCGGGTACCACCGGCCGGGCTGCTGCGACTGTAGTCGTTCTCTCCCATAGGCCATTAATATCGGTGGAATGCCTGAAAAATAGTGGTACGCGCGATCAACGCGCGGGAGGTCGTTACGTTCGACCCTCTGCTCCCACGAGTTCCTTGGTCGCCAAACCGTTTCGCCCGACATCTGTTTTCCTCGTCAGCCTATCCTTGCCTGCCGCGCCGGAACTAAACGTCTATTGTCACTGGCGCCTGCGGGCGCCCAGCACCTAGAGTCTACTTAGAAGAATGCCTCCTTTCTTCCACTTCAATTTATCACCGACTGTCTGGGACTCTATTTAAATTACAAGATTTGAGGAGCTGGTCGATGGGGTGAATCCGGGAGACGCGGTCGGGCTGGAAGGTTGGTCGAGGCGTTGTGTTTGAGATTGTATGGGGTAGATGTACCGTTTGTGGCCATTGCACTGTTTTTGGACGTGTGCATAATTGTCTTGTTTTTAAATTGCTTGCAGAGAATTATTTTGTGGAGATTTTCATATTTTGTTTAGTATGCCGGCCGAAATATAAGGTTATGTTTATTGCTTACGCGGAAAAGTATTATGTTTTTTAAGAAGTAGTAAAAACTGGTAGAATATCTTAAGGTGGCCACAAATGGTGCATCTACAATACGTAAAAATGAGTTAAAGGGCAGACCATTTACTTCTCTAGAAGTCAAACAGCTGAATGAATAGCGTCATTTTGTTCTGTTCTCTGTTTCTCTGGATTTATAGGCTTTAAAAGGTACATTGAGGTTACATTTAACCTCGTTTGTGAAACAGCGGTGTACAGAATCGTATTTAGAATATATTTATATGTTTATTTTTGGTTAATATTTGGGATAATAAGATAGTAGAGATATTGAGGCAAAGTACAAAGTATTTGGCTATATTAACTCTTCCACTCAAAGCTAACGAGAAAACCATCTCTTACTGCAAAAAGGTGAAATGGTCGAGTTATGATTTTTTTATTATTATTTCTTTATTTTTGAATTTTTATTATTATTTTTATTTATTTTTGAATTTTGACTATTATTTTATTCTTATTTTTTAATTTTTATTATTTTATTATTATATTTGTTTATTTACTTTATATATTCACTTTTCTATTCATTTGCCTCGCTAATCACCAGTAGATATTTCCCTTTTTCTTTGCTGTGTTCTTTACTTGCTTAGCGTAAACAAATTAAAAATCAATAAATCTGTAGTTGTATTCACTCACAAATAATTTTGCTCTATCCTTTGTCAATTTTCCACGAATAATTATGTGAGTGGTTTCTACCAACGACAAAAACCATCTCTCCCAGCACCTCGGAAGAGGTGATCAAATGTCATGACTCCGCTTTTCCACTCGATTTACAGTAAATATTGTCTTAAATCAAATACCGACCAGTTTCTCCGAATCAGCATAAAATTCTAAACACATACATTTCTTCCGATAAAATAAGTATTATCTATATTAATTTTAATAGCCACATTATATTACCTCGACCTCGTCCCCCATATTCACCCCATCCCTTTCCCTGCATTTTCTACTTCGCAGGGGACAAGCATCAGCGTCGCTACTATATACTTCTATGTTCTCAGAATCAGAGGCGGTCCCGATCGCATTAAGCCTTCCGCTACACCGAACGCCTATGCTCTCCATGGACCGCCGCTCCGCGGTTTCTCCACACCAGAAGCTATTATTTATAAAAGCCCGCCGTTAAACGTCCTCCGCGTACCACGACCGCCCATTGTATTCGCGCAACGCAACCTTTTTCCACAGGGAAAGAGCGCTGCGCTCGCCAGCTCGCAGCCGTAATTACCGATAGTTAGATGGTTAGATCGTTAGTGGATAACGCGACGTAATTCACCGTCACCGAAATCCACTGCATCCTTACACAGACTCGGCAGTCCCGAACGCAACAGCTCGAGGTTCCCGAGCTCCTCGAGGCGCAGGGTCCACGATCGTTCCCGCGATTGCGCCATCGATTCGGATCCTTGTTCCAGCGACTCGAGCGATTCAGCGTAATGAAGGATTAGTGGAAAGAAGCGAGGCGTGCATCGCGTAGGAAAGAGACCATGGGAGGAAGCTAGAGGGACGGAAGGGGCGAAGTTGAAAACGGAACGGATGGAAGCGATGGGTCGGTAGAATGCGAGAGAAGAGAGGGCTGCCGGGTCTCCGTGGGTGGCTGCCGATCCCTTTCCTTTTCCTTCCTTTCGCACGCACACTACGCGAGTGTACGACTATACGTAGGTACAGGCATTAACCAACCGCCTTCCCTCTCTTACGCGCTTTCTACCACCGCGATCCTCGCCGACCTGTGCTCACCATCGCTCGCCTACAAGACTAACCACCTTTTAACCAACTACTTACTTCACGATAGCCCCCTTCGACGCTACAAAATCTACAGGAGACCCAAGCGGAAACACCGTCTCGACAAACGCTCTTCCGCTCGATTCTTACACACATCCTCCGCCGCTGATAACAGCGGAAAAGCCGCACGGCGACAGCTTATGCAAATCTCCCGACTCCCCCAGCTCGACGGCCGGCTGTCGATAGAAACGTGAAAACGTTTGATCGCGGCGTGGGCGTTAAAGGATTTCACGACGTTTCGACAGCACTTTATTGCTTCCATATTACTGTAAAGTTTACGAGCCCCGAGGCCGGATGCGTTCTACTCCGAGGATCATCGGGCTGTATATAACGCGGCGCGTCTCGCCGCGCCATAAAAGCAATCGCGCCGCGCGATATGCGATCAATTACAACCCGGTCGCGCATCACCGTACTACCGAAGATCATCGTCGGAGTTGCGTCATCGAGCGGTAAATTCGTCGCGACAGACAACACTCTCGCGAATCGGCGTTGAAGCTTCAACGATCCTCGACGCGTTTCCCAAGACAAGTGCCGTGCTATGTCGTTCCTTCGAGCGATGGTCGAGGAGCTGGCAAAAGAATAGTCTCGATCGTCGACTCCCCGTGAAAACGATAAAAGATCGAAAAAAGACGGCGAGGAAGGAGAAGAAGAAGATGAGGCAGAAGTCAGCCGGGCTGAAAAAGAAGGAGCGAAGAGGGAGCTGGTTTGGTAGGAGAGACGTCGCAATGGTCTCGAGATCGAGAAGCAGGGCGAGAGGGACGGGGTCCACGGGGCGGTTATTATTTACAGCAGTCCGTAAGGCGTGTCACAATGGCATTGCGGGTTTCCTCTTGAAAGTCCGACAATGCGAGCGGGATTTATGGAAGAAACTTTCAACAAAACCGTCAATGGCCCACCCTCGCCTACGAGAGAGATGCTTTAGCTAGCATGGGAATGGGCACAAATATTTTCACCATAAATTCTTCTTTTTATCCGCTGCGCCCCTTATTTACAGTCGCTCTGACCTAATCCATCCCCACCAGCTCTCTGCCAGACACGGATACCTTTTCTACCTGTTACGACCTACGACCTCCTCGACGCTTCGTTAGCCGCGCTAGACTCTATCTCATTACTCCTTTGTCTCCCATTGGGAGCCAGCGATTTCGTCGCATCCCCCTCGACCGGCACCAACTGCGCCCCCGCGGATGCCCCACCGTCTCTCGTTGCACCTCGGGCGAGAAGATGATTTAGGGATCTAGGAATCCTCCGGGGGGCGAGAGCTCTTTTCACAGACTCGCCAGCGAAGAAACAAGACTACACGGACGGCGTACAAGGCTCGTAACGACCAGGTATTTGCGACTAATCCAGCGACAGGATCCAGCCCGGATGGATGGCTCTTCGCGTAATCTCGTCGCGAGTATCTCCGCGGCCGAGGCCGCCGCGCGGAAAAACCGACGGACGCGGTGTTTTGTTAAGTACGTAGACTTAAATGGTCCTCGGTGGAGCGTTTTACCAGCGATTTTTCTGCTGCCCGCGGATCACCGGGTGTCGGGATGGTTGCTGGGAAAGAAAGGAAGCCGCGGCTGGACGGAAGTGCTAGGCGGAACCGACCAGAAACATGTGCGCGGTAAAAGAAACGCGTTTGCGGGACTAATCCGTCCCGGTGTCCCGTCCGGCAGGACGATCTTATTTATGGGATTTCGTTGGTAATCTCCGCTGTATCGTAGACGCTCGGCGAACCTGTGGACCGGCGTCCTTATCGGATCGCGGAGATTGCGCAACGCAATTTAGATCGATGATTTAGATTGACTGGCAGCGATCGATATCTCTCTATCGCGCGATTCTCTCCGCGCGGTCCCTTCTCTCTCTCTTCCGTCACGCTGCGCGCTGTGAGAAAGATATCGAGAGATAGCGGGCGTCGCGGAAGTTGCTCGTTCGTCGGTTCCTTTCAGCCCCGACCTGCCAACATCCCAGCGTCCTCTACGAAGTCTAGCCTGGCTAGGGTAGATGTCCCAATTACTGCCAGTGTCCCAATTACTGCCACTTTATTTATTTTATGTAATAAAAACGTAACGTATAAAAAATGTACAAAATATGTTATATTTAAACGGAGATTCTGATTTACATAAAAATAAAACAAATAAAAAAATCATACGGACAAGACGATTTTTGAGGTGACAGTTATAGGTACACTAGGATTGCTCGGGAATTTTAATTAATTATTAATAAATTCTTCATATTTAATTCATAAAACTATTTTTTTTTTTAATAAAAGAGATGTTAAATAATATTATGTTTCAAACTAAGACGATTTTTAGGTTTAACAACACGTGAAATGATTAAATGAAGTTAAGTTATAATCTTAAGGTGGCAGTAATTGGGACATCTACCCTATGTCTTCTCTGGCTTAGGGTAACTCGGGGTAATATGCCACTTCTCAATAATTTTTTAAATAATGAACAGATTGCGTTATATTTGCACTAGTTCCGTTCAATTTAGTGTACCTGCTGAGACGACAACAGATTTTGGCTTTTGATTTCTTTTATTTTCAGTAAATCCTGGTAAGTTATAAAAGTATCGACTTGATGTAATTTCACACTCTGACTATAATGCAGATTACACATTTGTGTGAACGGTTCTACATAAAATCAATAGATTATGATACAGTATCCTGACAAACGAATTTAATAACCTCTGTTACATCCGTTAAAACTATGTATTTTGTGGAGAGATTTTCTATCTTTCGTTTTATGGCTGTTTGGAGTAATATGCCACATGTTTGTCGGTATAATATGCCACAAACTCTTATCTTTATAATTCCTTCTATTTAAAGCCATCGAGTTGCTTTTTGGATCAGAACCATGCCTAAGAAGTATGTACGAACTTCAAACCGTGCGGCTTGGGCAGAAAAAAGTTTAAAGGAAGCCATTCGAAGGTAAAGGAGACGTAGAGATTGGAGGCTGTTTAGTTTGTAAGAAGAAGCTATTTTTTCAAATAAATTTTACGTTTCATTGATTTAAAATGTTTGTTTTTATTTATTAATAGCTTAAATAGTTTAAAATATTGTTGATTCTCCAAAATTTGAGTGATTAGTTCGCACTTCATAGCTTGTGGCATATTCACCCACCACCTGGGTAATATGCCACTTTCGAGGACTTTTGTATTTGTACGTTTCTGATTGAACTATAAAAGTTACATATCTCTACTTATTAGTCAATACACAGAATTAGTTACACTTTCGTATGGTTTTATCTTTATTCCTGTATCTACTTATACTTGCGAGATATCGCGATTCAAAGTTAACTGTGGCATATTACCCCGAGTTACCCTATCGAAAATGAATTTCCTAAATGCTAGCTGGAGCCTCGAGTGTATATACATTTGCGCGAACTCGTGTATCATCTGGGAAAGTCGATGGAGAGAGGAAGCTGTGCATTGTTGAAAGATCCTCGGGGATCGTTGGGATTGTTGGGATTGTTGGGACAGCGCCTGCTGCGCCGAATGTTGACTCTTGGCTGCGGTCAGCGTGACAAAAACCACCCCTCGATTCGACACGCACCCCTGGGCGCCCCATCGACCCCCCGGGTGCCCTTCGCGACCACTCCAGGCTCGTCTGGTTCTCTCGGTCGCCCTGAACTACCATTTCCCGGCGAAGTCCTGCGATTAGCCTGAGATTCGTTTCACCGGCCTCGCCGAGGGTGCGCGCGGTATTACTGAAGCCGGAATCCCGAAGAGGAGACGTGCTTCGCGGCCCAGTTTCCGGTAAAGACTGCAGGGTGTAAAGGAAAAGTCGTTGGGAAATTTATCGCGCTAGGATCGTGCCTCGATCGAAAGGCAGAAGAAGAGAATCTGGCTCGATAGGTGGGAGAGGAAATATAGTCTGAAAGCTGGGGTCCAGGAACGTGACGCTGCCTAAATTCTGAACAGACGACGACGTCCCTGCGAGTACCCACGATTTCACTGTGCCGAGGCCAAACATCTTTTCATCGCCGGATAAAGCATAGGTCCTCTATTCAGTAACGAACCGTTAACTCGACGTAAATGGTCGGGGACAACCCTGTCACGGGGCGCGTCTCGTTGTTGTCGCACGGCAAGGAGGATCTCTATTTGAGAGTTTACATCTCGAAAATGCTCTTTTCATGGATAACTTCACGCCGCGTTACCGGCGACGACGGGCCTTTTCCCTTCCTGCCCCGCTCGCAAGGACAATGCTCTGCCTTTTGCACGGGGAAAACGTTGCTTTGGGGCGTGTTGCCCAACGGGAGGCACCCGCCCGAGTCACTCGCTCGGGGGAAACGTGTCTCGTGCGGTTTCCTCGAATTCTATTAGCTTCCCTTAAATGGGCCGTCGAATGGGAGGCGTCGCGTTAAACGATTTTCTATTCCTGGTCAGAAAATCAATTTTAAAGCTGAGAAACAACGATTCTCAGATCCTCGCAGTGATTGTATTGTTATAGATACCTATCTATTTATACCTTGAACGAAGAGTGCGGGTTTATCGGCTTTTTACGCGATAGCGAGGACTATTTAAGCAGACGGTGTATCGCTACGCGTCCCTTGTGGTCGGTGCTGGTGGTTAATGGTTGGTCGCGAGGCAGAGATTGTCGGAGGAAGCGAGGAAGATTGGGAGGATCCCCATTGAAGCGGTGCCACCCTGAAAATGGTCTTTTCACGGGCAGCTTCACGGCGCGTTAACGGGATAAGTCGCGTCGGCTGTCAAGCTCCGCACCCCGGTCACCTGACTTTGAAGAATTCCGTGCCAGGGCGTGTTCCCTTTCAAATAAATCCGCACGCGTCACGACGCGTCAAAGCAAAGGCATAGAGAACGACGAATAGCTTAACGAGGGATAAGCGATGGTGTTCTCTCGACGAAGAGGAGCGTTTCGAGCGACTTATCGAGCGTAAACAAGCGACGCTGTAGTCTCCAGACACCGGCAGCCGTTAATCGCAAACTCATCGCCTGCCGATGATACTGTAGACGGAAAATACGAGGGAATGCGAAAAGCTTATCTCTCGCGGAGATAGAGCGGCCCGCGAGATATCTGGGGGAATTTCCGGGGAATACTATCCCGCCGTATTTCGGGAGCAGTCCAATTTCGCGGAAGCGGAACTCGGGAGAGAAGAAGTTCGGTCGAGCGTAAACTGGAAATTCGCAGGCATCTCGGAGAACGTCTAGCCGACTATTCCGGCAAATTTTCTCCCTCTTCGCCCTTCCAGCCGCTCCGCGGACTTTCCCTACGATTCCCTACTACTACAGCGGCAAATGAATTTACAGAAATATTTGATAAAACGCTGCGGTTATACTTTATACTTTCCACGCGTCCTCTGACAACTCCTCGAGGAGGATTTTTTGTCAGAGCAGACGTATTGTTTTAAGAAGACTTTTATTATTGTTATTATTATTTATTATATAAACGGGAAAGCCCTTTAGTTACATAGTCAGAAGTCAATTACAAAGATTACATTAATGTTAAGAATAATTGCAATAAAATAAAATAAGATACAACAAAATAAAATGAAGTAAAATACACTATAACAGTGATGAGCAACCTTTTGTCAGAAGTGGGCCACAAGTGGAAACCTACTTCTTTACGCGGGCCACAATATTAAATACATAAATATAACTAATCCAAGAATTTTAATTTATGGGGTGAATTTGTTATTTCTCACATTGATTTACAATAAAACGTTTTTTTTTTAACTTTGATGTATTGTTTATTAGTAATATATACACATTAATATATACCTACATATTATAATCTAAATTCTAAACAGATATATGTACCTATATTTTTCGAATTAAATGAACGTAAATAACCACTGAAAATTAATTAATGAGATACTTGACTCTGTTTTTCATCAACGAGCTTGACAATATTAGGTTTGATATTTATACCTAAATGAGGTATAAATTACAAATATCGCACCTAATATTATCAAGTTCGTTCGTGAAAAATTCGATATGACGATGTTCAGGTGGGCCACATGTGGCCCGCGGAACGCGGGTTGCTCATCACTGCACTATAATAACATAAACATAAAATAAAATAAAACGAAGAAGAAACAAAACAAAACCGAACAGAATCAGACTTGACTTGCCGAAAGCATTTCCAAGCTCAAGCATCCCCGGACGCTTTCCGCTAGAGACCAAGACAACGGCGGCGCGTCGAGGGTTGCTCAGGAACGTTGAGACGTCTCGGCCAAGTGGCACTGGCGGCGTTATTGAAACGCGAGCCTGAGGACGAGTGGGTTACAATAAACAGCGGGGTTGACGTGGAGCGAAACAGAGGGAAGAGGAGCGGGAAGGAGGAGGACGAGGGTAGGTAACGTCGCGTCGCTTCGGCGACGAAGCGGAGAGGCGGAGAGGCGAAGTGGCGAAGAGGCGGAGAAGATCGGTGGTGGCGGTGGTGCGGCTCGCGGTGGCAAGAACGCGCGCAAGAAGTGTAGTAATGTCTGCCGGCGGCCAAGCGGCCAAGCGGCAGACTATTACCACCGCATGAATATGAATGAGAACAGAAGAAGGAAGAAGGAAGGAGGAAGGGGCGAGGCGAGAGAAAGAGAAGCTCCGTGCGAGCCGCGAGCGGAGGATGGAGTTGCGGGAAACGGGGAGAGAGAAAGAGAGAGAGAGAGAAAGAGAGAACTGGGTTGCTCGAAGGGAAGCCGAAGGAAGCTGGAGCGTGGCAAGACGAAGAAAGCGGCGAGCGAAGGATGCGGAGGAGAAGAAGGAGCGGGATGGGGCGAGAAGGAGGGTGGGGATTGGCGAGGGAGACGGAGGTGGATGGAAGGGGGGAGAGGGCGCGCGAGGAACGGCATTCAATTAGTCTCCTAGTAATTAGCCGGGAAATCTTCGGCTTTGTCGGCAAGATCCTCTTCCGACGCGATAGCTGGACCCGCCCGCCCGGGCGAGCGGACCCAGCGGACCCAGGCAAGAACACGGACCGGTACCTGCGTATCGCAACTTCGCCGTCCACCGAGTTCACCCAACGGGCACCGTGCAACGTGCGTGCCGTGGTCGCGGCTTTTTAACCCAGCAAGAACCCGCGTAATATGCCCCTGCAGTTGGGCATTTGCAAATTTTCGATTCCTCGGCAACGCCAGCTTCCTCCTGTCTCCTTATCCTTCATCCGCAGCTTCATCGCAAGCGCCGCCCTCTCGCGAGGTTTTTACTCCAACCCTTCGTTCCGCGCGATTAATCGGCCGATCGGCCGGTCTCCCTGGTCAGCCGATGGGCAAGAAACGGGAGGATCCTGTTCCAGATGTGACCCAGCCTCACAGATCCTTTGTCCAGATTCACGGCTCGAGGGTGTTCCACTGTTCTCGCACTCCCAGACGACCCTCCACTTTCTCGGCAAGTAGCCTCGCCTGTTTGGCCCGTGTTCCCTCTATCTTTCTAGCGCATCTTCCGCTCCGGCTCCATGTCCAAACATCGTGACGCGCGGTTTACACCTGGAAGCCTGAGAACCGTGGTAACGCTGACAGTAATTTACCGATGGGCAATCGTCTTTAGCAGAGGGATCGTTTATTTTCTGGCAATCCGATCGCCGCGGTTGTGGTCGCGGAGGGAACCGAAGGGGGGAGGTCCGTTTACGCACGAACGTCGCGGGGTTTTTACGATGAGGAACTGGAATGCCTGGGTCCAGGTTGGTGGAACGTGGAATTAGTCGCGTACCTGGGCATTACGGTCGTAAATTGATTTCAGCGGAGCGAAAGGTGAGTAGTTAGGTATCCCTGGAAGGGTTGCGCGCTGTTAATTGTCGCGAGTGATGTGGATCGGCTGAGATCGTGATGGCGTCGATCTACGGGCGTTGTGGGATCGTTAGTTATCTATCTGTAACGTCTCGAGAGTTTTCTGTTGTTTTTAAAATGTAGGTAGGTACATATTACTATTTTGAGCACGGGTTTTTATCCTGGATTGGTATCACAGAAGTCGGGAATAAAATAATCGTAAACGGGGACAGGCTGGAGTGGGAAGAGGTCTGCGTGGTGTTCGGGGGTGGTCTACCCTCGACCATGGGTGGCCCCCTCGGTTTCGTGTATCGCGACAAAGCCAAATAGGTACGCGCACGCACCCACTCGCCCGTCTTGTCCTCTCCTCTAGCCCTCGCGTTACACGGATTCGACAAGCTTCGCTACACAGGCTCGCCCTGCATCCCGTCGCTGCCAGTAAATCACCGCTAAGGGCTGCTAAATAGCAGCGACCTCTCCTCTTCTTTCCCCTCCTTCTCTCTGCCCCCCTCGCCGTCTCTTCATTGAGGCGTGTCCGTGGCTGTGTGTGGCCTCCCTTTTTGGATAATTCGATGTCCTGTTCGAAGTTGTCCCTTTTGCCAGTCGACTATTCCGTCAGGTCAAAATGCGTCGGAACGCCGCGCCGAGCAGCGCCGGCTGGCTGGAAACTCGGCACCGAGTTGCGTTCACCCGCGTTTCCTGTTCGAACCGTGAAACGAGCATCCAATCGACGGAGCACCGTGCGGAATCGCTCTTTCTGCCACGACAGAAGCCTGTAATATGTACTTCACACATCCCAAATGTACCTTTTTCACGTAGGGTAAGTCCGCGAGACGCGGTCGGGCTGGAGAGTTGGTGTATTTCAGATTCTATATGTAAAAATTGCGTTGAAGTGCAGATCAATTACTTCTCTAGAAGTCGAAGAGTTGAATGAATAAGGTTATTTTGCTTCCTTCTATGTTTTTCTGGATTTATAGACTTTAAAAGGTATATTGAGGTTACATCTATACTCTGTTGTTAAACAGCGGTGTACAGAATTGTATTTAAAATATACTTCTATATAAGTTTATTTTCGTTAAATGTTTAAAATAATAAGATTGGAGAAATATTGAGGGACAAAGTATTTGGCCAAAGTATTTGGCCATATTAACTCTTCCTCGCAAAGCTAACGAACAACTAACTAACAAAGAAAGATGGTCGAATTATGACTTTTTTATTTTTTATTTTGCATTATTATTTTATTATTATTTTTGCTTATTTAATTTATTTATTCACTTTTGTATTCATTTGCCTTGTTAATCGCCAGTAGGTAGCTCACTTTTTAAACGATTTTATTCAGCTAACACTAAATATTAAAACTAAAACTTTGCAGGCGTCCGTAGTATGTCACCATGAAAATTGTAGTACAAGGAAAGAATTATTTTTTAGTGACAATAACACTACAGCGTTTAAGCAAACTGTTAAACTCTATACAGCAATAACAGATACTTGTAAAGAAGTCTGAACTGTGAAATGTAAATCCACAAACACTAAAAACTAGAAAATAAAAAATATAAAAAAATCTATGTTAAACGATTTTATTAAGAATGCACTAAAAAGTAAAAAAATAATTCTTCTATTATACTACAATTTCGATGATATTTTTTCATTTTAAATAAAATCGTGAAGCAGGATATGTCATAACAAAATATAAATGAATTTAATACAGAATGAAGTGTCGAAATGAATTTGTTTTGACATACCTATCCTGCTCCACGATTTTCTTTAAAGTGAAAAAATACCATCGAAATTGTAGTATAAGAAAAGAATTATTTTTTACTTTATAGTGCATTTCTAATAAAACCGTTTAACATAAATTTTTTTTATATTTTTTTATTCTTTGATGTGTTCTTTACTTGTGTAGCGTAAACAAATTAAATATCAATGAATCTGTAGTTGTATTCACTCATAAACAATTTTCCTCCATCCTTTGTTAATTATCCATGAATAATTATGTGAGTGGTCTCTGCTAACGACGAAAGCCATTTGTCCCGGCACCTGGGAGAGGTGATCAATATCATGGTTACAGTTTTCCACCCGATTTACAGTAAATATCGTCTTAAAGTAAATTCTGAATCAGCATAAAGTTCTGAACACATAGGTTTGTTCTAACAAAATAAGTAATTTCTATATTACTTTTAAAAGCCATTTTATATTAGGTCCACCTTGTCTCCCGGATTTACTCTACATCACTTCAAGCAGACATCTCCTCGCTTTAGCGTTGGCAAAAACTACATCAGCCGCATGAAAGAGTAAAAACCTTTCCTCCAAAAAATAAAAACAATTTTTCCATGACTCCCATCAGTTGATTTCTCATAATTCATAATTACATGTTGGCACTGTTCCCCCAACCACGTCGTTGCCACAAGGTCCTCACCCTCGCATAGAAACATCGCACCGCCACAAATTTGCAGAAACTACGGCAAGGGGTGGTGGCCGAGTTGGCGGGCTCGTGAGAATCGTCGGCGTTCGAAAAGGAAAGCGCGGCGTTACGCCGAGCCTCCGGAGAGCAGCGCGTTAACGACCGAAACGCGTTACAGATGCGTGGTAATTTCGAATGATTAGCGGCGTAACACGAGTTCGGGCGAATCTGTGGAGAAAGAAGGGCAAAGGGGCGTCAGCCCCGAGTTCCCATGGCTTTGGATTACGCGCAGTATGCCCTTCCAATCCCAGCGAGTTTCCCGATTTCTGTGCAACCTGATACCCATGCGAAGGGTCGTGAAATCAAGATATATCGTTCTCGCAATCGCGATCGAAGTCGGTCGAGGGGGTGGCTCTGGCCTCGCTTCGATCGGTGTCGCGCTGAACCTCGCTGCGGAATAAAGACATAGAATTCGACGGCGTGTCGCGTCGGTGCAGGTTACGGAGAGGTTACGAATTCGTTGACACCGAGTCGCCTCGTGCCCCTCGTTAAACTTGCTCGTGTCACCCTCGCGGCCACCCCCCCGAAGTCGAAGCGCGGGGCTAATAAATATCGGCGGATACACTTGTGCCCCGAGTCGGGTGTGCGTCCGTGCGTGTTGCGCGTAACAGCACGTGCGCACCGTCCCGTCTCATCCCAGATGACACCGTTTTTATTGGCAGCGACGTTGGGTCTCGTTTAGGGGCAATCATGGTAACCGAGCCGCGCCACCGAGCGGCCACCAGCTTTCCGAGAATATTGCTCGGCTCGGGGTCTACCCTCCCCCTCTCCCCCTCGAATCGTCGACACGATTTTTCCCCGCGACTGGGGGGTTTCAGCCCCACTCGCGGAATCCACGCGTCCGCGGATGAATTGCTCCCGCATGCTCGGCGACCGGTCGATCGCGGAGCTAGAAGCTATCAGGAAAGTGGACTTTAACCGACGGCAGCCGGATGACAACGCAACCACCGCGGACCTTAATCCGATACGAAATACGTGACTGTACGGTTTCGCGTCCCTTCCGTAAATTGAATCACCGGCACGATACTCTCTATCGATGTTTACGATCTCGAGAGTGCCGTCCTTGCTTGCCACGCTCTCGCAAAAAAAACCCGGCCGCCCGGAGTCGATGCATTATTTAGCGAGAGCCGAGCGAAACGAGCGGAACGCCGCCGGACGTTTGTCGCGAAATCTTTGGCCGCGGATTGCGTCGCGCGCAATTCTTCCTCCAAGAGATAGATTGCGCCCATCAAAGTTTAATTTGCCGGAAAGGAATGGAGGCACGGTCGGTGCCCGGCTCCCCTTCGAGTTCACCGAGCCGCGAGTAACAACGGCCGAGTGGCTCCGAGCGCCCAAGCAGGTGCGATCCGAATCGATAATCCGATCTGTTCACGGAGAAACGAGATGCCCCGTCAATTCTTTTCATTTTCCTACAGATCGACTCTCTTCTCCCCTCTTTCCCAATCGCTCGTGTAGGGGAGAGTAGGGTAATGGCGAACGCGGGGTAATTACGAATGCGATGATACGGTATTTTGATAAATAAAAACGATGTTCCCTCTCCACTAGGTAATAGTTAAGTCGTATCCAACGCCGCGCAGAAAGTAATAAATACAGAACGCTCGTGCTAGTCAAGATAAACACAATTTATTATTTTCATCATGTTTCAAGTAATATTTTGTACATCTTCAATTGGATGTAATAACTGTTGAATTAATGATGCAATTGGGATTTTTTTAAGTTGAAATAAAGCACTTTTTTACCAACATTTTGTGACCAACGCGTTGCTTGAATTATGATTCTAACTTCTGAAATAAATTCTTTTTTATTTTTTGATGTCGTGGGGTAATGAGGAACAACTCGGATGGGGTAATCTCGAACCTTTGAGATTAGCAACGATAACCGATTTTGATGAAATTTTCAGCATGTATAAAACTTACTTAAATCTACAAAAGGGATTTTTGAATTTTCATTAGTCTCAGACAAAAAAGGTTTAAAAAACGACCTTTACTATTTTTTTCGATATTCCGACCAATTGCAATTTTTTTCTAACGCACAAGAAGAGGAATTTGAAAAATACATTAGGTAGAGGTTTTAGCAACATTTTTTATGGGTTGACCATTGAAATCGCGCTTTCTGTGCGACTTCTGTGATATGTAACTCTGTTCGCGATTACCCCATGCACAATTCGGAATTACCCCACCAGCAGTCGGGTAAATCCGAACAGCAGGGCTTTGGTTTTTTCATTACAAAATTAATTTTTATTAAAACTTTTGCAAAATTCGTTAGAGCAGTTTATAGAGGACTAGGGTAGATGTCCCTATTACTGTCAGTGTCCCCATTACTGCCAGTTTATTTATTTTGATTTATAAAAATGTAACGTATAAAGAATAGTGTACAACAATAATTTTAATAATAATCAGAACAGTCCCAATTTAATAATAATATTATTGTTGTGCATTATTCTATATACGTTACATTTTTATTAAGCAAAATAAATGAAGTGGCAGTAATAGGGACACTGACAGTAATAGGGACATCTACCCTAGTTTGAGTATGTTTATAAATAAAAAACAAATTCGTATCTCACATAGTTTTCGTTCTGTTTGCTTTCTCGCTTAGGTGTTCGCCATTACCCCACTCCCCCTACCCGCGCACACTTAGACACTAGTACAAATGGAAAAGCGACCGATGGAAATTCGTCGGTCGCCTGCCGATTTCCACTGGCTGCGCTTCTAATCCTCGTTGCCGGCACGTGCTGGGGGGTGGCAGGAAAAGAGGAGCGTGTCGACGAACGAGCGACACTTGACTCCGCCGGTCGGGACGTGAGTAGCCCCCTCGGAGAACACCTCGATCGTGCCGATTAACCAGCGACGGCTCGGCGTCTGGTCATCCGACGCCAGTCAGGGAAGCGTGCACGAGGCCCGCTAGAAACTATTCGACAGAGTGGGCCGCTCTGTCGCGTGTGTTAAACGCTCTGCCGAAGAAAAGAGTGGTTCGTGCGAGCACGGTGGCTTTCTAGAGCGCAGCTGCTTCGATCCCTGAACCGGGTAGGTATTTAAGAGCGATGATTTCCTGTCAAAACGCCGAGGTATCTCGGCGAAATCCCACGGCTGAGGAGGCGGCGCGAGGGTGGGATCTCGGGTTCGCCGGAGTTTACACCGTGGGATGTTTTGGATTTCTTAGAGCTGGGATGGTCGTCGAGTATCGATTGCGCGGGAGGCGTTGTCACGCGGTTTCCATTACGGTCTCGCAGCGGTGTACTGTGCACTGTACACCGTACAGGCGTACAGCTACGTGTAAGTAGAGGCTTGGAGGGAGGCCGTCGCTTGCCGGCGGAGTAAGCTTTGCTCGGGCTTATTATTTCGGCCGTTAAGAAAATAAACAGAAGGCAGGAAAACACGCGAGGGCCAAGGGCTGAGGGCCGAGGGCCGAGAGCCGAGGACCGAGCGCGCGGCCACCACGGAAATTATAGGCGGCCGAGCCAAATGGCTTGAAAAATGCTCAACCACAAATCAAGGTGCCGGTTCGTTCGGCGTGGGAGCCATCTGTCGGTTCGTCGCCGCTTCCCTATATCGCCCTGCGTTCCTCCATACACGCACACATTTATATATTTTATTTTCCAGAGGCGTTCTCCAAGTGGCTGCCAGAGGCGCTACTTCCTCCCATTTACTTACCCCACCGCCTAATTATCTACCCCTCCCTTCGGACCTCCCTTCGCGGCTACTTTTACGCGCTCTGCTGTGAAGCAAGCCTTCTTTCCACCCACCCGCTTGCGATTTTCCGCACAGCCTCGGCCGGAAGCCGCGCTTTCCGCGAGCGTCCCGCCAACGGTTTCCAAGCGAAATCCTCGCCCACTTCGCTCTACTCTTTCCCTCCCTGCTTCTCCCTCCGTCTCAGCCCAGAATTAAAAACCACCGCGGCTAAGTATAGTCCCGAGAAGCAATATTCCGTGGCGATGGAGCAGCGGCTGACCGTTCTGCACACTCGACGTTCTCCCATTGATATTGCCTGGAATCATTCACGACGCATAAACATCTCGTATTACACGTACGGAGCTCGGAGAGTAAAGAGAGACGGAGGCAGAGAGAGAGAGAGAGAGAAAAGCCTCCGGCCGTCGAAACGGCAGAGTCATGGTCGCGCGGCAGCGGATTGCCATATAACGACCGTGTTGCACAGTCATCTACACCCCGCGACACCCCCTGTAATCACGCTGAATCCCGAGGAACACCTTGCGTCACTGTCCACACGCAAAATCGTTACGTACTAATTAACGTTTCGATATGGTGCCGCGTCGAAGCCTTGCTGCCTCCAATCAGGCTAATTGTGTTGCGTTTCGTTTCCTTTTCTCTCGTTTTGCTTCGCCGCTCCACCTCCCCCTTTCGTTCCTGTCCTTTTGCAGCCCCACCCTTTTCCTTCTCTTTCTCCTCGCTGCGTCTAAGACGCGTCCTGTTTGCGTAAAAGCGCGCTAACGCGGTCAAGTGTTTGCAAACGTGGGAGGGCAACGGATGGATTATCGTTCCAATCTCCGCGGTTATTGGAAAAGTTGGGACATGGGACAAGGTCTCGAATATGAGTGGACTGAATCGCAAGTCCGAGGGATCGTAGCTCGCATCTGTTCGCCGCTCGTTTGCAAAACTGCCGAGCGGTGTCCGTCTTCAGCGGAAAGTCTGCGTATTTCTTTGGGATCCGAATCACCCCCGGATACGTTTCGCGAGTAGAATTTTAAACGCCACGGAACCTTCCTTCACTATAACCGCAGATATTGCATCGGCAATTTTATTAATAGCTACGGCGATCCATCTCTCCCTTCAGATTTCAGCTAATCGCTCAAGCTATACCTTGCGCGATGATTTAGATCGATTCGGGTGAATCGTTTCCGCGACCCGGCACGTGACTTTCTAAGTAGATTCCCCGACGATTCGCGCTTCGTCGTCGAAAATATCTGCTCTCGATAGCGATCGTTGGTAGGGAGGCACGGTGTTCTCGTCGCCTCTAGCAGCAGAAGGGTTAAAGATCGCGCAAGTCTCTCGAGGGGGTCCGCTGGTTTTCACGGGAGGTAGAGTCTCCCCTTCGCCCGCGATCAGCTGTGGGAGATAAAAGACGCGGAACGCGCATGTACGATGACACGTACACGCCCACGGGGTCCGCAAACAACCCCGTAAAAGAGATCGCTCGGGTCGGGTCGAGCAGGCGGCGAGGGATGACAAGGGGGCGCTCGTCTTGCACGCGCCGACAAATTGTTTGGGCCGAGTCAGTTAGTCGCAGCACAATGGAACGCCACTTGCCAAGATCCCAGCTACGCCTCCTCCCTCGTTACATTACATTACGTTACATTACATTTATCTCCCATCCGTGAGCCTTTATCCCTCGCGCACCCCACGCAGCTCGGACCTATCTAGCGGCGGCCTTTTGTCGCTATGGTAACACCGCGTCCTGACACGTGGCCGCGAGCCCGCGTCCCTCTTCTCCTCTCGAGTATCAATTTCGCAAACAGCATTTCAAACCGAACCAACCAGGCCGGGCAAGAAAAGCGCGGAGAAAGTGAATCGCCGGGGAAAGTGAATTTTCACCGAATCGCGACCACTTTGTTGTTTATATGCTGGCCAGAGGATAAGGTAAAAGACCTAATACGTGGACACGTCCCAGTAGCTGGACACTGGTGCAAAAGAACTATTTTGTTAAATTATTCAAATATTTAGTCATATATATATATGAATATATTTGACTAAATATTTGAATAATTTAATAAAATAGTTCTTTTTTGGTGCAAAAATACTGATTAGTACATTTAATATCCGCTTTATCCAAAAAAGAACTATTTTATTCAATTATTCAAATATTTAGTCAAATATATATATGAATATATTTTACTAAATATTTGAATAATTTAATAAAATAGTTCTTTTTTGGATAAAGCAGATATTAAATGTACTAATCAGTATTTTTGCACCAGTGTCCAGCTACTGGGACGTGTCCACGTATTGGGTCTTTTACCTTATTCGGTGGACGAGTGACATCGCGGCACGTGGCTCGCCTGTACGCAGCGGAAGATTCGCGATTCCCGCGGGGCAGAAGCCACAGCCACGCGACACCGAATTCGTAACGCCGCGGCGTCGTCGACGGCAGGGAGTTGCTGCCCGCCACTGTGCATCGCTGCGATCGATCTCCCACGCACCAGGGCCATCGGGCCTCGCAACGTCCACTGGCTACGTCGTTACGCTGAAATGGACGGGTGACCTGGCAAGGGTTAAATTCGTCTCGCGTGATTTTTTGATCTCGGAGCTGCACCCTCTGTGATTTCATCGTGTGGTTCTCTGAGGAAGTGCAGCATATTTGGAATACTGTTGGTAATTTGGAATATCAAAGTATCTAATAAACTAGTAACGCTATTTAATTTGTAATACCGTAGATTATAGGGGCTAATGACCTGTTCATTAATGACATTAGTGGATGAACCGCCATTTTTATATTTTCGACTTAATTTGCAGAGGAAGAAAGCGTCAATCTGCAAAACTTATTCAGTAACCGTTATCATTTTTATAAATATTCGGTTACACTTTATTTTAACAGAATTTAAAATAAAGTTATTCTGTTAAAATCTTTATTTTAACAGAATTCTGTTATTTCTTTATGTTAGAAATGACAACGGTAAACACATACAAAACAAGGAAGCAGTGGAGTTTGGAGGATTTGTTTAAGTTTATAAAGTGGAGGCAAATTGTAATACCGGTATTCCAAATTACCTACACCTTAACAAAATCGATACTTCTTGTCATTTTTCATTCAAACCAAAGTTTCAGTTACTTTTTGTTTTATATTAATACCGAAACTGTAAAATAAGACAGTTTATTAGTTTCCCTATGATATTATGCAGTTTTATTTGTTCCCATCCTCTGTCATAATTTTTATTCGTCTTAAACAAACTGGTGTTCCAAATATACTGCGCTTCCTCTATAAAGTCGCAAGCTCGGATGAAAAAGAGCGGGAATTAGGCGCCTATCTGGTAGATTAGCAGGTTTTATCAGGGTGTCGAAAATGGTGATGTATGTTTCGGAGCTGATAGCTTTGTTCCATTGAGTTCACAGGTATCTGTGTCGCGATCGGGTAGCGAATCTGCAATTATTTCATAAGAATGGCCCGCTTCTGGGTCGCCCCCTCCTTTCGAGGCCTGCTCTCAGCGAGGGACCACGGCGGACCCTGTAATTCGCGCGGCTTTTAAATTGCCCGCGGCGGCAGCTTTGGTAGACGGTTTGGCAGCTGCCGTGATTCGATCACGAATCGCGCCACGGAAAAGTATCGACGATAAGGCTGCGGCCGAAGTGAATCGACGCGAGTTTCTAGAGTTACATATTTCGGAGGGGGGACCCGGCTTCTCCGCGTGTTTCTACTTCGCGACAGTCTCCTCAGTTTAACGAGCTCAATTATACTTCGCTTAGGGTGATCCGCACTCGATGATTGCTGGGACGGGCACGAATTAGGCCTTCCAGCCGAAGTTTCCTAGGAACCAACGCGACGAGAGGACACCACGGGATCGGAGTCGTTAGCGCGTTTCCAGGTCCCAATTTAACCGTCATTTTCACTCGGGCAATTTAGTGCACCTTCCCGCCCTTCTCTGATATCTTCATAACCAACACCCCACGTGCGATTCTTCACTGTCGCGATTCCGCGACGCGGCCGCCACGCGTCTCGAAAATCACACACTTTTAGCGGTCTGTAGACGTTCAATATAATTGCGCAATTTTCAATATTGCACATTGTTATTGACCGTCTGTGGATCATATTGGAAGGTTGCGCAATAAAATTGAAAAGTTGGGCAATAATATTGAAAGGGATATTCAATATTGCACAATATTATTGACCGTGTGGGGAACATAGCATAATATTGTGCAATATATCGCACAATAATATTGAGCGTCTGCAGACCGCTTTAGGGCAAAGAAACATAGGTGATTTTTTGGAATTAATTAGAGGAAAATTACTATATATAATTTAATGGGACATTTGCAGTGAATTATGGACGTCTTAAATTATAGAAGTAATTTTTTTATTTTATAATTAATCATTGTAGATGACACTGGGGAGTCGTTAAAGTCGTGGCGTCAAAAATGCATTCGTAACGGTGGAATACCAGATTATTAAAGGGCATGAAAGTTGCTAGTGCACTTAACAGAAAAAATTACTAAAGTAACATTTTTTGAGAAAATTATGACACTTGAAGTTTGAAATCACTTTTTCCCTAGGTAGGGTAAAGGACCCAATTACTGGCAGGCAACCCAATTACTGTCACCTTAAGCTATTTTACTTAAACGTTTATTTATTCCTTATTTTAAGTAAAATAGCTTAAGGTGACAGTAATTGGGTTGACTGCCAGTAATTGGGTCCTTTACCCTATATTTCTCGTGTTTTCAAGCCCTTTAAAAATTAGAAATTTGTGTTTTCTTCCCTACCCAGAAGTATATTCTTCAAACTAAAAGTTTCAATCAAATCGGATAACAACTTTTTGACAAATTTGTTCCACCAATTTTAAGAACCCTATTTCCAGAAAAACGCTTTTATGCATTTATCTTTACTCAAATACCTATAACTTCCAGAATCTTACAAATCTCCCAAAATCCCTTCAAACCCTTATTCCCAAAAGACTAAACACTCAAAACCTAAAATAAAAAAAACTCGATTTTTCGACCGGAACCTTCCCTCAAGGTAGTAACGGCCTGACTTGTCGGGGCGATCGGCGTAATTTGCGGGCTGTCAGGTTGCCGGCTCTCACGGCGAGATAAAATGCCGGCGATAAGCATAATTTGGCGCAATTATCCGAGGGATTCTTAATTGAAAGCGGGCGCGTCGATCGATGCGAGTTTGACCGGGCGAAGAGGCGAGCATATCCTACGATACATAATAGCGCGCGTCGTAGAGGCCGCGGTATCTCGGGGATCTCGGATATCGAGCGCCTTTGCCCTTTCACCCCGAGATTCCACGTACTCTCGTTACTCTAACCTCGAGTTTCTCCGAGTGGACGCATTGATCCTTGGTTGCGCCATGGGCGGATCTTGCCGCGGCGCGAGATGCGAGATCACTCGGGATCATTCGAGGATTAGTTTCCGCTGCTAATCCCCTCTCTCTCTCTCTCTCCTCTCTCTCCTCTCCCCGACGCCGGGCGATCAGAGCGTTTCCTTGGCTCTCGGTGCTCGCCGTGTGCAGGCAGGATCGATCGCAACGTTGTTGCACGCGATAACGAACGTCCATTCTAATCGGTGTCATCTAGGCGAGCAATTAACCTTCAACGCGCAGATTTCTCCGAGAAAAAGGGGCAAGAGGCTGCGCTCCTTTCCGAGCGACAGATCCGAATCGTGGGTATCGAGAGGTTCGCGAGGGAACACGGCCCGGTTCGTTCGTTCGTTTACCTACCTCTTTAAGATCTTTATCCGAGGCGATAAAGTTACCTGCGGACACGCGTGGCTACACTCGTCACGAAGGGTGCGCGGTTTTTACGACGACACGGCTACGAACTATTTAGATTCCGAACACTTGTAGATGGAATCGGGATAGCGTTAGGTAGGCCGATAAGGCTCGACTAATTATCGGAATGCTCCGAGTTCCTCGGCCGGTCCCGGGGCTACCACGAATTTACGGGATACAGACGAGATGCTGGCAACTGCCAGCTTTGCTTTACTTTGCTGCTGATTAAGGATGTATTGGACGTACAATATCAGACAAAAGTTGAAATACTTGAATAGCTACGTCTTACGCATAGTAAATCTAGATGTAAGGAATTCGAACGACAGTTGGAGTCTTATTTTTAATCCTGGGAAGGTATTTTTCACTTTACAAATGCTTTCTCAAGCATTATTTGCTAAACTTTTGGCAGTGAAAATGCCCAGAATTCGCAATTTTCTCAAGTTATAATTGATTTCTTTAAAACGGTGTAGAGAAAACAATTGAAACTCGGCAGATATTTTCATCTACCCATATACTGCATGTACAAAAAAATTTAAAACATTGCTACTATTTCTTCAACATTTTTTCAGATGATTTATTCGTCAAGATTAGCTCTTTCCATAAGAGTACGTGTAAAATCAGTGAAAGTTAAAATCGTTATAACTCAGTAACCGTTTAGGGGTCGTCCTTAAATTACGTAAGGCTTTTTGGGGGGGGGAGGGGGTCGCGAATTTCTTACGTTTTCTTACAAGGGGGAGGGAGGAGTCAGATAGCCTGTTACGTAATATTTTTTAACCTAATTTTCAATAAATACAAATTCTATCATTAATGTTCCAGAAAAGTTGTTTTAGTTTAAATTTCCCGAAATCGAGTTAACTGAATTATATAAACCTTTAAAAGAATTTTAATAACTGAAAAAAATTCAATGTAAAAAATATTATGTAAGATGGGGGTTGCAATATTAAATCTTACGAATTCTTATCCTGGGGGAGGGAGGGGGTAAGAAATAGCCAAAATTACTCTTACGTAATTTAAGGACGGCCCCTTAGTGAATTCGTTTAAAATTTGTGGAGCATATCAGGAAGGTTAAAAAGAACAATCTCACGAATTTTCATCAACTTGGAACTATTTTGAAAATAGGTCCAATACATCCTTAAATTCTCGTTAATTGCGTCTGCTAAGTTCGCAAGGTTTGTTCTTCGAGGATTTTGAGTTTGTAAATCTCGATGAGTATCTTTCCCACGCGCGCATCTTTGTGGAAACAGTTTAGCGCAGCGGTATCTCGAAAATTTTAAGATCCGCCTGTCGGCGGGATCGATCCGAGCGTCGATCGATCGCGTTCAGGGGGAACGTTTCGCCTGTTCTGCCGGAGGGAACTGAGCGATTAAACGGCCACGATCGGAGGAGAATTCCTGGATGCAGCCGGGGAACCTGCATTGGTTTCCGTGTTAACGCGGTGTTGAAAATCGTTAGGGTTACTATCTATCTAACGATGGACTGAATTAGAAAATAATTATAATTATTGACAAACAGGGGAGAAATGAAACAGGAAGGGCAGATCGCGAGGTGCTCGCGATTTCGAGTGGCACAGCGTATTGACTCGCGGAGAGTCGAAGACGAGACGAGGAGCGAATAGATTGGCAGTGGTAGGAAAGAAGGAGACTCGGACGGACCGCGGAGAAGACAGGAGGGGCTCGCAAGAGGGCAAGCGGGCGGATGTGTCTGAGGTAATTGAGGCTACGGGTCATCCGGGTCGCAAGAGTCACGAGTCACGAGCGAGCGGCCGCGAACAATGCTGAGAGACCCTTCTTCTCCCTTCTCTCCCACTTTCCTTTCTCCTTCTTCTGTTTCTTCTTCATCTTGATCCGAGTTTCCTCGCTTTGTCCCATCTCGGTCTATCGAGAGGTTCTCTCCTCTTTCCGCGGCGAGGCGCGCCGCTCAGCCGCACCGAGCCGATCGCGGCCAGAGCTGACGGCAATCGGCATCGGTATTGTACCGCGTGGCGTCGCCTCCGTACTTATTAGACTCGATCCGAGCACCAGATTAACATTGAAACGAACGTTATTTATGACGCGGCATCGTTACGGCGCGGCCTAGTGATGACCCACGATACTCGTGTCCCGGCGCAGCGCGGCGTCGAGCTCTCGCTCGATTGGCGGCGATCTCGGCCTAGTCCGGACCTTTGAGCACCGGTCCCCTCCGATTTCCTTGCGAGCACGGAAAGAAATCGGCGAAACCACGTCGATGCAAAGAGGACAGAGGCGAGGATCCCCGCGGAAATGAACCTAGAGGAGACCCGAGGATGTTCGCTAAAAAGGAGACGTGCTAGGAAAAGGAAAGCGGCGGGAGGGGTTGGGAGGGATGGATCGGCCTCTGCCACTCTTGGTCTCCCACGCCACGAAGCCCGGACAGGGCAATCGAAGACAAATTAGCGTTGCGTGATGCGCGTTGATTCTCCTCGATAGCGGAACGAGCGGACACGGTTACGTAGGCCAGGATCGGCGATGCAGAGCCGCGCGGACCAGAAACAACAGCACGCGTACCGATCGACGTTCGCGCCCAACCTCCACGATCGACCGCAATTCCCCGCGACGCCGACGTCGGGTTCCAGCCAACTTGAACCGACTTCAGCCAACTTGGGCCAATAGGGAAACCAGACGGGACTGACACCTCGAACAACGGCTGTCGTGCCGCAACCTCGGCGAGCCTCTGCGTTTAACTTCCACGTCGATCTCTCCTCCCAGCGATCGCTCTTCGCGGACGGCGGACGGCGACCACCTCGCCTTTCCTCCTACGTTTTCCCACACCAATTTACTCTTCGACGATCCACTCTCGGATTTTTCAAAGCCTCGCGACTCGGCTTCCTCTCCGTGATCGCCGCTCGGAGCTTCCAGGCGTAAGCTATCCTCCTTCCTGTCAATCTGACGGCTCACCGACACAGAGATCTGGCTTTTATGTTTGTTAGGTATGTGTGTTATGTACTAGACGCTACGCTATCCATGTCCCGCACCACAGGTCATACTCTAAGTGACACGCATCACGCTCCATATTTTCTACTTCATAATTCACGCCACGCGCATCGTACTTCGCACTACTCACTGCTCCCTGCTTTGTAGGAACTGCGGAGTCGCCCTAGGATGGGGCACAATATGGTAAGTAGTCGGGTAAGTTTTTCAGCGCTTCGTGGAAACGTAATAAACTTGCAAATGGCAAATGTGTTTAACAATATGTTGCAGATAAAAATGGAATGTTTCAGGAATAGAATCCTAGTTTTCAACTTTGTTACATTTTTGTGTAGATGGAAATTGTGGTGTTGCAATATTGTTGCAGGTGCAGCGCGAAATTCTGCTCCTCTTGCAGGTGCGGCAACTGAAAAACGGGGTGCTTCGAAATTGTTTGCAGGATGCCCGCAGCTGCAACAGGGGCAGACGTGTGGATTGTACTTGCAACAAAGTAGCAAACCGAAATTTGGATTCCTGGGGAACGCAAGAAGACTGACTGATGATTGTTCAAAAAATTATCCTTTGCAGATAGTTTTGAAGAAATAGTAGTGGACGATAATTGCTCCTTTTGCAAAGAATTGAGGCATTTGATGGAAAAGGGCTCATATGCCACAATGCCATTTCAAGGAAATGGATTTCAAAGGTTTCATTATAGTATAACTTAATAAAAAGTAGTGTAATTAAATTTAATTTTGATAAGGATGTAGTTACCAATACCATGTCCTTCAAACGTTCTGAGAACAGAAGTAATTATTTCAAAATGATATATGTCATTATTGATAAGTTTCTATATTATTTATAAATTCTTAACAAAATTGCTTCTTTGTTAAGTTATTTAAATATAATTTTGTTTACTTACTTCCTTACACATTTGTTATACATTGCTTAAATAAAAAATACAAAATGAAGCACCAAAATAAACAAAAAATGTAATATTTTAAGTAAGTATTAGTTTCTTAGATTTTTGCAGCATAAGCCTACGTGCCCTTTTTCCATCAAATGCCTCGATTCGAAAGAGAGTGTGAGAGGTGATTGCGGTGCACAGCATATCGTCCATGGGTAGAGGACGAGTATTCAGGATGAGATACCCCTGAAAAATACATTTCTGATTCATGTAGTAATTAATTTTAAAACAAAATCATTATTTTTTAATTAATTTAACAGTTCCCTCGCGTCTTTTATACAAAGAAAAATCACCAGTCAAAGGACCTGCTTTGTATTAACATTTCCAGTTTTCTAACAACGTAAATTTCTGCTTCCTCGACCACACTAATACAAACTAGACACTTGAACCCATCAATTAATCTAAAGAAACTAACAACCGTGTACTTGTTGAAAGCATATCTTGCCTATGTAGACCTAGACGGAATTACCTCACTTCGCCCTAATGTGTGATGTTGTGAAACGTGGGAAATGTACCCTGCGATGGGATGTAGCCGTACCGTAAGAATGATTGGAATACATTACTCACATATATGTAATTATCAGAGCCACCCTTGTGCGAAGAATTTTCTCGACGTTGGTACTATAAGTGGTTTGTTTGACACGAACCCTCATCTATACCTCATCCGCAGTTCTATAAAAAAGTAACACTGTCTACTGTTCCATTCTTCAGCGTGTAGCGCGAATAGTGCGCAAAGGGACGAAGAGGGAAGGGATGAAAGTGCACAGAAAGTGAATCGAATTTAACCCTTAAGTGGCGTCGTGAAGCAGTGTTACATAAATAGAGTTGTGGGTCCAATGGAGCCAGGTTTTACAAAAGAAGGAAAACAGAAAATTTGACAATATAGGGTAATTCCGGGAGACGCGGCCGGGCTGGAGAGTTGGTCGAAACAGTTGATTTCTTGAGAATTAATTGTTCGGAACCTTAACACATTTTTACATATACACAGATGTAGAGCCTGAATATAGCAACTCGACCAACTCTCCAGCTCGGCCGCGTCTCCCGGAATTACCCTAAGTAGAGACACTATAATAAGAGTCTGGACACGAGTGACAGTCCGCCATGTTTGATCGAAATCCCACGAGAGAGAAAGAGATATACACCATTTCACTCTTGACTACTCTTAACAACTCTTACGTTTATGGCGGAAATGCATTGCGCATTTAAATAAGTATAGGGTAATTCCGGGAGACGCGGCCGGGCTGGAGAGTTGGTCGAGTTGCTATATTCAGGCTCTACATCTGTGTATATGTAAAAATGTGTTAAGGTTCCGAACAATTAATTCTCAAGAAATCAACTGTTTCGACCAACTCTCCAGCCCGGCCGCGTCTCCCGGAATTACCCTAATAAAGAAACATATATCAAATCGAACACAAGATTTAGTTTTTTACTTTACATTTTCATTATCTTGGTATAATGGACAGATTTAAAAATCAGCGGGAATAGATGAAAAATGACGGGCCATTCAAAAACCCCGATGCACATTTTCAGATTAATAGATAGTAAAATACCGCCATAAACGTAAGAGTTGTTAAGAGTGGTTGAGAGTGAAATGGCGTAGGTATATCTCTTTCTCTCTCGTGTGATTTCGATCAAACATGGCGGACCAATCAAAAAAATGTGGCCTTCTCGTGTCCAGACTCTTATTATAGTGTCTCTAAATATAAGCATACAATATAAAGCTTACAATTAAATAAAAAAGACCTTTTTATCAATTTATTAAGGTATGTGCGACGTGCGTAACGCTTTTGTATCCGATTTACAAATATTAGGTTGGTCCATTGGACCCCACGACGCCACTTAAGGGTTAAAGAAGCAAGGGACAAAAGTGGAGAAAAAGGTTTGGCGGAAGGAACTGGTGCGTCCTCCCAAGTTAATTGCCGGCAGCGAGCCGAGGCGAAGCAAACCTCTTCCACCTTCCACCTTCCACCTTCTATCCTCCACCTTTACCTGTAATTTACGTAGCAAGCTCTGGACGCGCGTCGTCGTAGCTCCGAGCGGTCCGTCGCGGCTACAACAGCAACGGTTAATTACACTGCGCGCGCGACGTCCGCGGGACAAGAGCGAGCGAAAGATCCTCGCGGTGAAAATCGATCGAGCGGCGTAAGTACGTATAACTACGTAGGTAGAGATACACACACCCCTCCCCGTTCACGCTCCAAGGCTTGTGTTTGCGACGGTTTCGCCCGGTGGAAAAGCGTCCGCAGGATGGAGGAGCGCAAGAAGAAGGGTTGGAGAGAGCGGTGGGCCCGTGAATTATCGGGTTCCTGTTAGTTGCGTGTCGAGTGTTGCGCGCCTCCTCTCGCGACAAGACAATTGCCGCGCTTCCTGATATAGTTTGCGCCTTTCCAACTGTAACGAACGGAAATTCTTTAACAGTCTCGATCTCCGCCGCCGCTGAAACCCTTCGGTTTATCCTCCTCTGGCTGGTTACCTCGACACGCCTCGATTCTCCCCTCGCCTCTCCACCTCTCCCTCTCTTTTCATCCTCGCGAGATTTCGATCGGCCGATGTTTACGTAACGTCCATCACTCTGCGAGAACGTAATTTACGTAATCGATCGCGCATCGACGCGCCTGGCCCCGTCGCTCCGAGCCCGACAAAGGACCCAAGAGATATACCCGGTTTAATTTAATTAAATTTTTTCGAGATTTATGGCCGGATAATTACGGGGCAACGCGTCCTCGATCGTGCGCTGCTCCGGTTCTTATCGAGACGCTTCGCAGCCGCGCTCGAGCAAATAAATTACGTCCGACTAACGTGGTAGCAGCGGCAGGGGTGTGGGAAACCGGCGGGGAATAATATTTCGATTTGAGGAATAACCGAGGTCTAATCTGTTATTCCCCTTGTCCCTATCCGTGGCGCGCTCCCCTCGCGTTTACCAACGATACGTGACAGCTTATTTCCCAAAAGAAACGCCGCGGCCCCCTCCGGAACGGCGCGAGCCGACCGAGCCCACTAATAAACTTACATCCAACTTCATTTGCCTGTTACGTTGCCACTTGGTCGAATTAGATACAAACGAGGAAAGGAGAGCTTCACCCTCGCATGGGGGAAGAGCCACCCTGCTGCTACAGCTAATCTTTTCCCGCCAAGCCGACACACAATTCAGCCCGTTGGGTTATTTAGTTTCACCGGGGCCAATTTTCTATTTACGGGATTTAACCCCCGCTATCGCTCGAGCCTCCCCGCGCATAAATCTAGAGTCACGGAGATAGACGGGCGATAACAGCTTCGTTGCTTCGGAGAAACTTCGCTTACGATGACAAATGGATTTCAATGGACGGCCGGAGAGGAACGTTTCGATGTGCGTCTAGATCGCAAGTAGATTCGCTGCTTCCTGCGGCCCTTGCTGCGCGATTCGACGCGTGAAAGCTTCCTGTATAAATTCACAGGCGGAGGTAGGGGATAGGTGCCATAAAGGGGACACGTCTTAAAAGGGACAAATCGAATTTCTAAAATTCTAAACGCATTACACGTGCAAGTTATTTTCCTGTTTATTGCAACACTAGTGCCTAGTCGTTTGACTTAAATTTCACTACGGTCTCACTTGCAACAGAGTAGTAATCCACGGTTGATGGTTTTCATCAGTAAAAGTGAAATTTTCAGTGGTGTTCTGTGTCGTGTTCTGAGATCAAGGTATACAGTTAGTAAAAAAAGTATTTGGACACTTTTTAAAATCGCATAACTCTTTTAGAATTGGTCTAAACGATTTGATTTTTTTTTTGAGGACCTAGAAGGATTAGTTTTCTAAGTGACGTGTTTCGTCGTTTTGGAAAAAATTGCAATTGGTCGGAATAGCGAAGAAAATAGTAAAGATCGTTTTTTAAACTTTTTTTTTGAGTCTGTAATGAAAATTCAAAAAACTCATTTGTAGATTGAAGTAAGTTATATACATGCCTAAAATTTCATCAAAATCGGTTAACGTTGCTCTGAGTTACAAACGTTTAAAGCTCGTGGAATAAGGTCGAAAATCGCGGAAATTCCCGAAATCAGCGATTTTCGACCTTATTCCACGATCTTTAAGCATTTATAGCTCAGAGCAACGTTAACCGATTTTGATGACATTTTAGGCATGTATATAACTTACTTCAATCTACAAATGAGTTTTTTTGAATTTTCATTACAGGCTCACAAAAAAAAGTTTAAAAAACGACCTTTACTATTTTCTTCGTTATTCCGACCAATTGCAATTTTTTCCAAAACGACGATACACGTCACTTAGAAAACTAATCCTTCTAGGTCCTCAAAAAAAATCAAGTCGTTTAGACCAATTCTAAAAGAGTTATGCGATTTTAAAAAGTGTCCAAATACTTTTTTTACTAACTGTATACAAAGTGTTAAAGTGTTATATCATTAAAATTTGTATTATTAAGATTTAGAATTATAATTATAATACTTAATAAGTTTATTTTTATTAACGTGTCTCTTTCATGACGTATACTGTCCCATTTAAAACCACCTAGTCGTAAAAGGGACATTTCCCCCTTTTTTGTAAATCGAAGATTTTGTTATTTTCCACTACAATTGATGAGTTTGCAATATACTTTTATTGAAGGGAAATAAACACGCTTTCTTGTGATATAGGGTAAACGCACCAGTAAATGAACACTTAAGGCTAGTGAATGGACACTTTTATAAAATTATGTTTGCAGCGCGATTGATTCCACGTGTTGCAAAAATTGTTTGGATTTGAAGCAAGAAATTAGAAGTCTATAATTAATTAGTTGCTTAGTTTAGTAACTTATTTTACTCGTTTTAGTAAAAAATGTCCATTCACTGGTAGTGTCCATTTACTGGTATATTTACCCTAGTTGTTTTTTAAATACCTATAAAGACATTGTTAGAAATGGACGCTAAACAAAAGTGTCCCTTTTATAGCACCTCTCCCCTACGTAGCTGCACCTCGCGTCCCTAGTTATCTGTAAATGAAGAACAACCCAAATAGGTGCACGGGAGTAGATCCGAGTCGGTTGATCTATCGTGTTTACCTCGGCAAGCTTCGCACGCTAGAGCGTATCCGGTGGTCCGCGTTTCGGCTGACCACTTGGTATCTGTAAAAGAGACGATGGCCTCGGAAGACGAAACATGTTTGAGAATTTTCCGGAGGACTAAATCGCGGGGGGTGTGTTGCCGCATCCTCGAGTTCCCCGAGAATCCTGCGGGAAAGCGGACAGGGTGGATGGCGGGACTCTACTCGACTCGACTCCACTCGCTCGGTTCATAGCCAGGGCACAATGGGATCAATATCCCGCTGGGGGATAAACCCCGTAATCCCCTGGCATCTGTAGGCCACCTGCAGTCGAGCGTTTCGTCACGGACTAGTCGCGCGTTTTCCTCGGTGTCACCGGGGCCAAACACGATTCCAAATATTTAGACAAGTCTGCAAGTTTGCAGAGAGGCTCCATTCTCCTGCATCGATCCGCGGGGACTCGCGATCTATTCCATGCAACGATCTCGTCGCATCCTTTCCGTGAATAATCCTTTCACTCGCGAGAGTCACTAGGCGGGGAAAAGCTTCTCGAAACTATCTCCTTCGAGAAGAATAATCGAAAACTGGACTCGGTCGGGGCTGCGGGCTTTTGACGGATGGGAAGATTCTCGGAAGACCAGTCCGTGTCGGGGACGCTTTGAAATCGATCGCGATCGATCATGGGGATGTCTGCGCGGCAGACCAAAATGCCGGAGATTACACGGGAAATCGAGGAGCGCGTCGACTCCGCTTCTTTTCTTCCTCCGACACGTTCGCTGTTCATTTTTTCGTAATCCCATTGAATAGGCGGGAAGAAGGTACCTATGCAGGTCGACCGACTCGTCCCGTCACTTTCAGCGTCCCCCTTGTACGAGTCAAAATATTTTCACAGCCACGCGAGCCTATTGTTGAACTCTCGGATTATTCTCAAAGAACCGGCATCCCCCTCGTCGAAGAGCGCTTCAGGTAGCGTTCGTCGAGCGTGGTGCCCCGGTTCGATAGCTTTTCGGGATAATCTCGCAGTGATTTGAATGCGACACGGAGCGTGAAGGCGAATGGTGGAAATGGAGGAGAAGTCTTTGGATGGAAACTTGGATGCCATTTCGCGTGGCGATTGGTTGTCGAAGGACGCGGGAGTCGGGGGATTCCTTGGGTGTGTTCTGATTTACGCAGTGAGTGCAGAGTTACTGCGGTTTATACGTTTTTTAAATTTGAAAATGCTTTTTTAAATTTGATAATGAAATCAGCGGCTGTGATTCATTTGGTGAAAGCGAAAATGACGATGGTATTAATTTAGATTTACAATCGGAATTAATATACATATCATTAATTGTAAACAAAACAGATGGATGGATTATGTTTGCCTAAGAATTGACAGATTATGGAAAACGTGTTATTCCGTGATGTTAGAGAACAATATTCAAGGAATATTTTCGGTAGATACCGTAAACTGGGGTGACTTTGCCCGCCCGGGGTGACATTGCCCACTTTTCGGAAGAACTTTATCTTATTTTATTGTGAAGTAATTAGAACATATGATATTTTGTAATCGATAACAATAATTTCTCCAAGATCAAACGAAAAAAACAATAACGAATTCAATCATATGGTAATTTTTCAGTCAAAGTAAAAAAGTGGGCAATGTTACTCCGGCGGGCAAAGTCACCCCACTTTACCGGTAATAAGTATGTAATTATACATTTGTATTAAAAAAAAACATCAGATGAAGTTTCTTCAAAATAATAACGTAGAAGAGTGGAATTGTAATCATTAGAGAATTAATTGTTTTTATTACTTTTCATTAAATTGTATCTATTTTCAATATAGAAATTCAAATAATCAAAGATTGCAGAAACAAACACGCATTCGCGCGGGCGAAATTACTGCTTCACCTTTGAAACTTCTGCGTTTGCTGCACGCTGGCTGCACCGGAAGTGGCACCGCATTGGTGGAAAGTGAGAGAAATTCTAGGGAATCATAAGGTAGTTGACCCAGTCGTCGATCATTTGAATTAATATTGAGATTTTATAAGGTTTTTGAACAATATTGTGTATAGGACAAAATTGCAAATTAATATTTAAGAGTCTTTACCTACATATATCATCACAATATTGTTCAAAAACCTTATAAAATCTTAATATTTAAGTGATCGACGACTACGTCTAAACCGATCGACAACTGGGTCAACCACCTTACAATCCCACCAATACGGTGCCACCAATTTCATGCACTCAGTGCGGTAAATCGGAACGCACCCCTCGTCAGATCGGACTTAAGCGACATTCGAGCTACGCGATTCGAGAACCCCGCGCCGTTCAGGGACTGGCGTGCCACCCAACAAACAGAGTCTAGCGAAGAAAAAGAGCCGAGTGTTCGAAGGGCGAAACTTGAGACAGAGCTGCTTCCTTCCTCGCTTTCTCTCCACTCGTGTCTCTCGGCTCGTCCTGCTCGAACAGAGCCAGCGCTTTTCGCTCGCTCGCGTGCAGGACCTACCGCGCGGCGCTAATCTCTCCAACAGATACGCCAGAGAAAAATCAACCCGTCTAGTTATCACACCAAACGCCCGGGTCGAAACACTTGCCGAAACATGTCATCAGATTCCGTAAACTTGGGGAACATTGGCAGGTTTTTGAAACATTTTGTTATATAATGTAAAAATTAACATGTTTACATTTGCTTTAAGTATACTATCGTAACATTACATTTTTTGTGAATGCACTGCAAGTGTCAAAATGCATAAAATTGTTGTCCTTTTCTTTCTTTAATGTATCTTGGAAACCAACCGGTACGGGGTAAGATTAGCACATCATATAAATAGCATAAACAGGCTAGGTTTTACCAATCTGAAGTCTTTAAAATAAATTGACACTTAAATTTGTTTATTTTATTTTATTTTACTTTATTTTAGTTTTTACAGCTTAACTAAAATCTAATTGTAACATTGGCACATCATATAAATAGCATTAACAAGTTAAGTTTTACTAATCTGAAGTCAGTAAGAAAAGTTATTAATAATAGTTATTTATAATAATATATAATGTAACAAAGTTACCTAGGGTAAAGGACCCAATTACTGACACCTAACCAATTACTGTCACCTTAAGCTATTTTAATTAAAATAACGAATAAACAAACTATAGAACTATAATCTATAGTATAGATTATAGGTTGAAATACATAATTCTTTTTTTGCATCACTTTACAACTTTTATTTATTCGTCATCTTAAGTAAAATAGCTTAAGGTGACAGTAATTGTTCAGGTGTCAGTAATTAGCTCCCCAGTTTACGATTTCCAACAAGCCTCGACCATTCCGAAAGAGATGCACGAAATATGACGTTCGAGAAATTCGCAAACAATTGAAACAGGCAGCTAGAGTGCGCCCGTTCCCGTCGCGCTTCAACCCTTAGTATCATGATTGTTTTAATTTACCCAGAAAAATTCTCATCGTTGCATTTTTGCCCACACTTCATGATAAAAATAAGCAAAAAATTCTTAATATAACAGTTTTTTATATAAATGAAAAAATGTGGATATAGCACCCCTGTTGAACCATGCATAAAGGTACCTATGTATTATAATGTTAAGCCAATGCTGGTTTCTGTAGAATATTACACTACTGTTACATACCTACATTATTATGTTCGACATGAAATTTAATCAAAAAGAAAAATCAAAATAATTGAGAGAACAAATTAGTATATACATGTTACTTTCAGTAGTTCTGGCGAAATGAAAACATGTAATCAACAATACGAGACAATGTGTCACAGTAGAATTTCTACGAATGTATTTCTGCCCTAAGGACACTTGTTACACGTGGTAATAGTAAAACAACGCATTAAAGTTGATGAAAAAGTGCCCAAATGGCGATTTTTTCAATTCGTGTAACACGGGTGTTACACTACGACACTAAGGGTTAAACGACAGCTCCACTACGGGAAGGTAAAACATATCCCGCGGATGTTGCTCGGCGACAGCGAATTCTCCGGGCCCCGTATCCCCGGCACGGTCGTTGGTAGCGCGTTGGCAAATTAATTCAATCAATTAATAGGCGCTTAAGCGAGCGCTCGGTGCGGCGTGGCGCGACTCGACGAATAAGCGGTGCTCGGTGGTGCCGGTGGTAGCTCGTGGCGCGGGTGGCACGGGTGCGATCGGAGCCACCCACGCGAAACGATGCCCTGTGGTTCGCACCTACGTGCAGCCGCATAGCCACGCGTACCTACGCTGCCACCGCGTTTCAAGAGCCAATCGATACCGGTGGCATCCTCCGCCACCGCCATTTTATTTCGCGGCAAGCCCTTTTTTACCCCTACCGTCGCCACCACCGCTGCCACCGCCGCGACAAATTTCAGATGGAAACCGAATCTAACGATCGCTTCCACCTTCTCCCTTCCTCCTCCCCACCCTCCTCCCTCCTCCCTCCCCCCCCCCTTCCACCCTTCCTCCTCCTCCTCCACCACTCGTCCACCGGATTACCCATTCAGTCGAATGCAGGGTTTTTGCATTTTCCCTGGGACGCGACGCGCGATACCATCAAGATTTATCGTCCCGTTCATTTGTTTGTCGCGACCTCGTCGCGCCGCATCTACGCTAATCTACAGCTCTATTTCCAGCCGTTTCGTTGCCGGTAATCCTATTACCATTACGAAGGGAGTAGTCGGGGAAATAGGAACGTTTACCCGTCGATTCGTGTGTCGCGAGTTGGATATAGGCTTTCCGCGAGGCGAAAAGAGCCGAGGAAAAGCTGGTCGTGTCGGCGGGGGAGGACGAGGAGGAAGGAGGAAGGAGAAAGAGGAAGAGAGAAACGGTATTTCGCGGCAGGCAGCGTAATCTAAACGAGCGATCGGGATCGGATCGAGATCTGATAATCGAGTTGTTGGCACCTGTGGCAGCGGACATAATTAATGTCGGCTAGGTGCTACCGACTGCCCCTTTCCCCGTGCTCGTCCTGCTCGTTAATTCCCGGCGGGACATTACCGAGCAAATTAGGCGAGCCAGGTATCCCTCTCTCGCTCGTTTCCGCGCCACCTCCGACTCCCTCTCGTCCTTTTTCCACTCTCCTCCCTCTGCAGCCACCTTCCCCCTCCCCTCCGCTCCTCGCTTTTTTCGCCCTCCGAAGCGCGGGATAAAGCGTGGATCGGCCAGGAAGTGGGCGTTTCTGCCTCAGCTTCCAGCGGGCGCGTAGAAGAAGAAGAGGAAGAAGTAAAGCTGCGAGAGAGTCGATGAGAAAGATGCAGAAGAGTGCTCGTCCAGTGTCCTCTACGTTCTCTACCAGTTTCTCCAGGATTCTTCTCCCTTCGCTCCTACGGAGGCAATTAGCGATTTAACGGACTCGCCGAACTTGTTAGGTGATTATCAGGAGTTAGCCGCCTCGAGGAGAAAGGCGAAACCGGGTGGAAAGATGGAAAGCGAAAGGGACGTGGTTCGTTGACGCGGGCCGGAAGAATTCGGTTCGTTGTGCCAGAAAGGGAGGCCAGGACAAGTCGGTGGAGGGTGAGCGACCGTGCAAAGCCGTTAACGTTTTGTGTATTCAAATAAAGAGCGTCGATGCGCGCATTCGCACGCAACCTGCCTCGACCTAGCCGGTCTCGGCGGCGGTGGCCACCCGACTCTGCCACCAGCTAATGACTTTATAATGCCTTCATTTCGCATTAAAACGGCACCGGTGCTGGTGCTCGCGTCCAGTCCACCGATGTCCCGCTCAGACTTACCTCTAACTCCTTACCTACCCTCTTCTCTGCTCCCCCTCTCAAGACAAGTCCAGAGCATTCCACCGAGGCCTTGATTCCTTAATCGCGTGGTTGGCTCGAGGATCCGGCGACGATGCCTCGGAACGCGCTACCCTGTTCTCGGTTAACCGAACAGATCCGGTTAACATTCGGATCCTCGAGGTACAAGGCAACAAGTCCTTGTGTCGAGAGATCTTTCGCTACCCTTTAAGGGGAGGTTCTGGTCTAAACGTCGATTTTTTTTTTATTTTTTTTTCGAATGTTCAAGTTTTTAGGAAAACGTGTTTAAAAGGATTTGTTGAAATTCGTAAAATTCTCTAAGTTATGGGCATTTGAGTAGCAGCAAATGCATTGGTAACACCCGGCTACTCGGTACTCACGTAAAACTTTAAATGCGTTTTTCTCGAAACAGCGTTCTCAAAACGGTGGGACCTGTATCTGCAAAAGTTATTATCCGATTCGACTGAAACTTTTTTTTATTTTGAAGAGTATACTTCTGTCTAGGGGAGGGGGACTAAAAAAAATACAAAAAGTTGAAAATTTATAATTTTCAAAGGCGGTGAAAGGACGAAAAATACAGGGAAAAGTGATTTCAAACTTGAAGTGTCGTTATTTTCTAAGAAAAATGTCATTTTTGTAATTTTTTTAGCTCCCCCCCTAGCCAAAAGAATAACCTTCAAAATAAAAATGGTTTCAGTCGAATCGGATAATAACTTTTGGAGATACAGGTCCCACCGATTTGGATCAATTTTTTGACGCCTTGACTTTAACGACTCCCCACGGCTGTCTGCAATGATTAATTATAAAACAAAAAATATATTTCCATAATTCAAGACATCCTTAATACAATGCAAAAAGTCCCATTAAATTATATATAGTAGTTTTCCTTTAATTAATTCCTAAATGTCACCTACTTTTTTCGGCTCTAGACCAGAACCTCCCCTTAAATACCCTCAACCATGAAGACGTGAGAAGTTCCATTTCCATCGAGAGCTAGAATACCATCGTAGGTACCTAACGCGTTACACATTGCCTTACCTCTGAATCCATGAAGCCATTATCTGGCAACTGGGGACGCATCATCCCAATGGAAGACTCTGTAAGAGCAATCGTTGAAAACTCCTGCTGATCAACGTCCATGGGAAATTTGTGTGGAAATTGGGCTGGTACGAACGAGTGTGTAGGCTCGGTACAAGAGTTTATTACGGTTTATTTACAAGGGAGCAGCTTGCACAGCGGTAGGTATGCATCTTGACAACACAAGCATCAACGATATAACGCTCTACGCTAACGCTAATCGCTGTGGCGACCGTGATCGCCGATTAAACTATTGTGGAAAAGGCGCAAAGCACGTGCGCTCTCTTTGTCACTCTCTCTCTCTCTCTCTCTCTCTCTCTCTCGCTCGCTCATACACACACTCATTCTCTCGCGCGCGTTCTCTCCACTTCGGACACCGGGCAAGGATTCGCAAGTTTCGCGGTGGAAATTTTACTCCCCGACTGCTCGTCGCATTGCGTCTTTTCACGTCGAGTACGGAGTCGAAACATAAATAACGATAACGGTGAGTCGTGATACGAAATATACAACTTATATTACACGAACGTAGCCGATACTTACTAGGGCCTGTAAGTCCATACCTATATATACCTATATACATTAGACACCGCCATACAATACCTATGTATAGCTCAAAAATGCATATACCCGCGGCATTCAGATACGCGTCGCTGTCGTTCAAGGTTCACCCGGTTGATCCTACGTATGTACAGAGCGCGTGCTGTCCTCTTCTCTCCGCTCCCTAACCCCGCGATTCAAGGTAGAAATATACTTGGCAAGATATGGTACAATGATACGGGAAGTGTCTGTAAATCCCGGGAACAACTCGGCAACGGAAGGAAGCTTCTGTTGTCTCTCCGGTCCCTGTATCGCGACTATCCCTCACTGGTGTCTTTCCCGAGAACCGAGAAATGATTGCTAGCAACTCTCTGGCTTCCTTAGTTTCCTTCGTACCGGCAAGGTGTCGGCGCGATCACCGACGCCCGTCGCGAGCCAAGCGTCGCGCGACGACGGTAAGTGGTCCCGAGGCTTTCGAGCGGCGCGGTAACGCGGGCAAGTGGAGTTGGGTGAGTTGGGTGGCCGGTTGGGGTACGCGACGCTGAGGACGCGATGGCGACTACGAGGGCGAGAGGTCCTGCACGTCTCTGCCGAGGCTGTCGGTGGGAGAGGGAGTCGCTCTCCTCGCGGGGGAGAGGGAAGCGCCGACTGGGGTGGAGGACTTTGGAGCGGACGCGGTGTGATAAGGCGAGAACCGATGGTGCGCCAGGGCTAAGGCCGATGGATAGAGGGGTCGCGGCGCGGCTGGGCCTGTTCCTGGATTCTGCGAGCTAGACCCAGCTAGCTGCTGCTGCTGTTGCTGCTGTTGCTGCTGCTGCTGGTGGTGGGCAGCAGCGAACAGAGTGGGCCCGATCGACGAGGCCCACCACAGGTGGCCCAGCTGCTGTTGCTGTTGCTGCTGGTGCTGTTGTTGCTGCTGCTGACTGGTCCCAGCCGGCGAGGCGCCGGGGTAGACCAGCGCCGGGCCAACCAGCTGAGCGTACGGGCTGACGGCCACCGCAGCCGCTGCTCGCAGCAGCATCTGAGACCGCGCCGCCCAGAGCGCCTTCTCCTCCAAGCTGAGGTTGCTCACCGCGCCCGCTTGGAGCTGGTCCATTTCGAACGGAAGTCGATGGGGAAACCTCAGCGACTGCTGTTCCGCCAGCATCGACTCCATTGTCTCCCTGAAAGGGAAGCTGCTCCATTATGCATTTTTCCGCTTTGACGGAGAACGCCTAGAGCTGCCAATGAAACCGTTCGAGTCGCGACCCTCGCCCTCGACATATCGCCGTGCAAAACATTTCAAAGATTTACCTCTCGAAATCGGTGAGCCGCGACGAGTCCCGGAAACCCTTCGCGAACGGATTGCTGTCGATCTTTAGCTTCGTGATCTGCAACAGAAAACAGACGATTCGTCGGGCGTTCGGACGCTTCTTACCAAAAGGGAAATCAGCCGATCGGACTTGGACTCAGGCTTGCTCCTGCGCTCGACTGTCGCAAACACCCTCGGTCTTCTCTCGGAAATTACGTCACCGGATTGCAACGACCGGCTGTTTCGAAACGGTTCGTTCCATCGATCGGGAGTCAACGGCTCGTAAAATTAGAAGAAGGCGGGTCTTGGAATGTTTTATCGGACTGGAATCACTCGCAACAAAGAATTCGCTGTTGGTGGGACGCAAGGAACCACGTTCGTTTGCGCAGGAACGCTGGAACCCCGAAGCGGGAGGGTCCTAACACTCCTAACGGAACGGCACCCTCGCGCAAATCCACCCTAAGTAGTCTGCGCGCCCCAAGATGGGCGTTTCGCGTTACCCAAACGACCAACCGGCCGGCCACCCACGTCGCGGCGGATGCACAGGTGGCCCCGGTCAAAATCTACGCGTTATATTAGCTGGGTGACAAGATCCTTTCCGTCGCTTCCGCAAACCCTCCGGGAGCATCTTCCTTTCCCTATCTCATCTTCCCCAACAGCAGAGGAACAAAAGTCGCGAGAATGAGTGAGAATGACTTGATTCCAAAGGGAAAGTGCTGATGGGAAATGAGAGCACTTTGACTCGCCTAGATCTCTTCGGACCGGGGCAGAGAAACTTTTACCTTCAATTTGCTCATTTCGCTATTTTTTTAGAAGACCGTTGGTCGCGCTCGCATCTACGATAGTCAGTTTATTTACTCGGTAAAAGGAGCCGCTTCTCCTTTTAGGAGAAGGCCGGCCCAGAAGGGAAAGCCGGGATGGAGAGGTTAGAAGAGAGGAAAAAGAGGGACGACCGAGCCAGTGTGAAGTGGGTGGTCCAATTACCCTACGGTTTCGCGCTCACGAGCAGCACGTGCAGCCTGGTAATAAGACTCTTTCCTTCAAAGCCGAGGCTAAGCCGCGTTAAGCCCGGAGCTGCCTCGGTTTTAGTTACGATTCCGCTGACATCATTAGCCAAACATCTGGCCCACCTCCGCCGTCAGCGGCCTCCTCGTCGTCTAGCTACTTTCACGTCCTTCCGCTCCGCTCTCTTCCACTCTCTCCGACCACCACCGCAGCATCCTTTCGCCCTTCAACATCCGCGCCCCGAACCCCGCCACCTTTGCTTCCTCGCTTTACGATCGCTCGTCGCTACCGGCCGCGCTAATATCGCGCTCGCTCGCGTCTTTGAAATCGACCCGCGCGAACCTACTCTGCGCGAAACGCACGCTTTGATATCGTGCAGCTCGTTTTAGGCGGCCGGCGTCACCGACGACGGCGCCGTGTCCTCGGCACCCGCTGTTCCCCACGTTTACGTATCTATCGTCCACAACCACCCATTAATCTGCCGTCTCGACACGCGCGTACGTCTTCCTCCGCCGCGGCTAACGGGCTACGTGCCTGATCCAAAGAAAGTTTCAGAAATCAGCGGTATTTAGGAAGAATTTCGTGGGAACACCCTCGGCTCAAGATCGTTACAGCACTGCTGGGCAGAGTCGCGAGCAGGAACGGCTACCAAGTTATACGATTCCGCTGACACGGGCCGACCAAACGCTTGGACCACTTCCCAAACCGATTTACAGCGCGCTCGGCGGACGCGAAAGCGTTCACGAGCTCACGAGCTCGCGCGCTCCGCGGCGAGTGGTAGGCCGTGATAAATTTCGCAGCGCGCTCCTCTCTCGACCGATGCCAAACTATCGTCGGGGCGAATAAATCGTTCCAGCCAGCGCCGTGTCCCGCCAGATATTTTACTCTATATCGAGCTAGCGGGATACCGGGGGCGCCGGGATACCGGGAACCGCGAAAAAAATACCGGAGATTTTTGTCCTCGACGGCCGCGGCGCGGAGGCGAGCCGGCCGCGAGCCGAGGTCGTTGCACTCTCGCGTTTCGCGAGCGCCCAGAGCGATCGCAGGAACGAGTCGTCCTTCGAAGACAGAAGAAGAAAAGGCGTTTCGAGAAGTCACGCGATGCCGGGGAGCGTAAAATTCATACGGTGACGAGCGGCCGCCGCGGCAACGGGGCACGCGCGTCCAACATGCTTTCGCGCACTTTCGCGCACTTTACGAACAACCGAGTTTGTAATTTGCTGCGGAACCGAACAAAGGCGCGACGCGGCGGAGCGAACGGCGAAAGAATGATAGCGTTCGCCGATCGAAGGACAGCTTGCCAATTACCTTCCAGCTGCGAGTGGCCGATGAAAATTGAGAGAGAATTTGCGAACGCGGCGGGCGCGGGGTCCTCTCTCGGGGCTCAACCGTCCAGGTTCTCATCGGGCTCCGGGCTATTTCTCCAATGTCCCACAGTGCTCGTACATCCAGAAAACCCGGGCAAAACCATCGTTTCTAAAGTCGCCAGTTTTGCTTTCAGACACTATCACTGTTTTCATCACCTATCTGGATACTAATTACTAATTACTGTTAGAGGAAAGTAAGTTTGTCATCATTCGCTACAGATCATTCCAAAGTTGAGTGTTTTCGCATTGAAATTGCTGGGGCTCTTTGGGACTCTTAAAACTCTACTTAAAATTTGGTAGAATAACCATGGAATCATGGATTCGGTAGGTAGTGATAAGTAGACTCGTATAGTATATTTTGATACAGCATTGAAACATGTAGCAATGAAAGGATGAAATTTTAATTAGAAATTGCACCCCCTGTCACGACCACTCGTGAAATTATATTTAGCTAGAGATAAAGTCTACCTATTTGCGGGCTCTTCCGAGCAAAATTTCAAAAAACTTTTCCCCATATTTGCCCCTTTTTAAGAAAATCAAAGGGTACAGCTGACCTTTGATTTGTACAAAAATATGTATAGGTGCTACTTAAGGTTTTCGCGGTCGCTGATTACGAATGTTAAGTCAAAATTGCAAAAAAAAGACGAACGACGAAGTTCATATATTTCTGTTTCTATATAAGTACAGTTTCTCTTGAGCAATAACCTCAGATGTTTCTTATATGAATTGTAATTTAATTGGATGGCAAAATCGAGGTGATGGTAGTCGTGGATTTTGCCACACAATATTTTTTTTGATGAATCAGGCTCACCAGCTATCAATTGAAATGGCACGAAAGATGTAACGAAGACTCTATTTAGTAAATAGAAAAAACTGGAGATTTCGAGGTCGCCATTGCGAATATCACCTAAGTCAAAATTGCAAAAAATATTTGTAATCTTCAAAAAATAACAATTTTAATGTTAAAATAGTTTCAACATGAACTCCACTTACAACTGTCAACTCTACTTACTAAGTAGAGTCTGAGTCGCTATCATATTAAAACTACTTTAATATTAAAATCTTTTTTTTTTTGAAAATTATAAATATTTTTGCAATTTTTACTTAACATTCATAATCACCGACCCCGAAAACTCCAGGATACCAAGCTTGTACCAAATCAGATATTTTTCTCATATTTGCGTCTGCCATATTGTGTCCCCCATTTTATTTTTTGCAACTTTGACCTGGAGATTCATAATCAACGATCTCAAAAACCTTAAGTAGTATACTCATTTCTGTACAAATCAAAAGTCACTTCCATGTTTTCGCCAGGTTTTCCCGATTCTCGACCACTGTGCGTCCAGTCCCCGTTGCGCCCCCTATTAAACTATTCCCCGCGGAATATCAGCTTTTTCAAACATCACCTAAACCGCTCCAACCGCAAAAACCAGCGTTCCTACTACTTCCTACAACCTTTTGCAAGCGACTGAACCATTAAGCCTCCGCGCAGATCGATGGTCCGCGCCCTTCGAATTTCCCGGCTGGCCGGCGAGCAGAGAAAAAACAGCCGGCATTCCGGTCGCCACGAGCCGCTCTCGATCCCTCCGCAGAAGCTCCGTGAGAGCAAAATGAAGCCGTAGGTAATTGAAAGGGATGCTTTCGCACCCGGTTCCCTACTAATAATAGATTTAATAGAGACGCGCGCGCTCATCGAAGAAGGGGTCCCGCGCACCACTATTTAGTGCCGGTTGCGCGCTGTCACGCTTACCCGCCTCTGCTGCCTCCCCCTTCCTCTCTCCCATACACCCCATCCCCCACATCCTCCCCATGTCTTCCTATTTTACTTTTCGCCACCGGTCACCGATGCAATTCAATCTCCTCGAGCCGCGTGGTCGATGAGCTGATAACGAGGAGTCGCGCGACACTCTCGATCGCCGAGGTGTTCAGAGGGTGTGAAGGGGTGCAGCAAGCAAATCCTCGAGGATGTCGAGAAACGTGGAGGGACGGCGTTGGACGTTGTACCAAGCTGAAGCATGGCCGTCGCGATGCTTGTACGAGCGGGTAAAGAGCGTGCAGACGTACGCGCGCGTGTGCGCAAACCGACCAGCCGGCCAGCCGCCAACGCGCGCGCATAGTCGCCGTGTGTGGCTTCCACAGGGGCCTCTTCTCCCCCTCCTCCCTCTCCTCCTCCTCCTCCTCCTGCCCCCACTGTCTCATTTGAACGCGATTATTTATGTTTTCTTTCGTTCGTGCACGCCGACGCCGACGCCTGCAGCCACTAAAACCATCGACTCCTTCTTCCTCTTCCTCCTCTTCTTCTACTTCTTCTTCCACTCTTTCCTCCTCCCTTTCTCCACCTTCCGCTCCTGCTTCTGCTTTCCCTCGCGACCCCTCCGCTTCCCCCGACGATGATCGCCCCGCGTCCTACGTCGTTCCGTCGAGGATCGACGGCTTCTTTCGCTGTCGACGCCGCCCCGCGCACCATCGTTCCCCGAGTTTTCTCCGGAATTCACGAAACGTGAAACGACTTAGCAGGCAGTTGCCCCCGTTTCAGCGGCGAGCAGCTAATTAGCCGATGTAATATAAAGGCACAAAGTATAAAGATAACGGCCGACGATTTATTACCACGGGAATTTTCCGCTGCGCTGATCGCGATTACGATTACCCCGCAATTATTTCGGGGCTCGATAGAACGCGCATACTTTCAGGCACTGTGGAACGATACACCACAGGCTCCTCTGCCTCGAGACTAGCTTCGCGAAACCCTCCAAAACGCGATCCAGCCGCGACGTGACCGAAGTCAGGAAACTTTAAACGTTTCTAACGATCCCCAGAAAGAGGCGTGCCCGTGACGTTTATCGCGCGTCGTTCGACGCCGAGCTACTGAAATTTATGAATCTCTTTCCGTCACGTTGGCACTCTTCCAGGCTTCCCTTCTGCTTCGCCGAGCCGCGTAAACACCGGTTGGAAACAATGTCACGATGATGAATTAATTATCGCCTTGCAAATTTCCCCGCGAAATTTCGATCGATCCTTTCGCAGGGTTTCTCGATCGTGTCTCAAGAGAACTACCGTAAACTGGGGTGACTTTGCCCGCCCGGGGTGACATTGCCCACTTTTCAGAAGAACTTTATCTTATTTTATTGTGAAGTAATTAGAACTTGTCTTGTAATTGATAGCAATAATTTCTCCAAGGTCAAACGAAAAAAACAATAGCGAATTCAATCATATAGTCATATTGGGTTAGGTTGCAAAACGGCATATATGCTGAACCTCGCCTATTTATCACATAAGTTTTTTTTCTCTTTCTTTTTTGTTGTTTGTAAATGTGATAAATAAAGACGAATTATTATTATTATTATTTCAGTCAAAGTAAAAAAGTGGGCAATGTCATCCCGGCGGGTAAAATCACCCCAGTTTATGGTACCCAGAATCCTGCGAAACTGCTACCTAGGGTAAAGGACCCAATTACTGGCACCCAACCCAATTACTGTCACCTTAAGCTATTTTACCTAAAATTACAAATAAACAAACGTTTAAATAAAATAACTTAAGGTGACAGTAATTGGGTTGGCTGCCAGTAATTGGGTCCTTTACCCTATGTCTACCTACTCCGTAGAAACCAATAGAAGACTAAAAAGAATCCACGAGTGTAAAAGTTTAGATCGACGATATCGTGTTCGCGAAGCTTTAATTTCGTCGAGACGTAGCTACCTACGCGTTACGGAAGCTCGTTGGTCGAAGCTGGGGTTAGACTGGTGCGTTCGAACGAGACGTTATCTCTTGGCAGGCGTTATCTGTTTCGGGACAACTAAATTGGATAACCGAGCGATTCTACGTCCAGCGTGTCCCGATAAGTTGAGCGAGACCGTGAAATTGGAAAGCTTTCGAAGAGAGGTGGAACGCGGTGCGACGCGTAGCTTCGATTCTAGGAGCCGTCGAGTTCAGATGACGACTAGCGGGACGATTAGAAGCAGGAGAAATGGACTACGGACTATGGACTACGGCTGGCGATAAGGAGCCGGCAGAACGGATGGAGGAATAGCAGTGGCAAGCGTGGCAAGCGTGGCCAGAGGGAAGAAGGACGGCAGTTAGCTTATGAATTATGACGCGTACGAGCGAGAAAGACGAATCGAGTCGGTCTTAGAGGTCGTTACGAGAGTCCGCAGGAGGAGAGAGAGAGAGAGAGGAGAAGGAGGCAAAAACGGTTCGCAGCGATACGTAGTAGCTCGCGCACGGGAAGTGGCAGTCGAGGAAAAAAACGTCGCTCGCTGCTAAATGAGCGCACCCCTCGACGACAACGACGACGTAGACGACAACGAACACGACCACGACGAAGGACAACGGCGTACACGCGATAACGACGAGCGACGGCGGACGAGAGACGTAGATGAAAGACGCGCGAACCGCGACGAATGAATTTCGGGACGGCTGCTCTGCCGGGCTGGTTCGATGTATCGCGACTCTGCCGCAAATCCTTGTGAAACAGTCAAATCAGCCACAGTAGAAGCTACTCAACGCGCTAAAGTCCGGTAGCTAGATCGGCAGAGACGTCTACGGTGTCTCGCTTCAGGTTTCCATGGATCCGTCAATGGAACATGGATGAGCATCGCGACATGAATGAGAAGCACGATAGACACACCCTCGGACAGGCTCGCGTGTTTAATTTCCCACGTCTTTTTCACGCCAATTGTCCCGCCGCTCGAACATGTTCACTTTAACGCCTGACTGGACTGACCTACATCCCTATTTCACTGGCTATGCATTTAAAGTCGCTGGAAGCGAAATAGGCAAGTGGGTCGAAGCATCGAGGCGCGAAGGTGAACAAGGTTGCAAGGTGGTGGAAAAAAAAACGTGGGAGAACAAGGAGCAAAGGATCAGTGGACCTAATCTCCTCGTCCTCTTCTACTAATCCCGTTGAAGAATATACTAAACTGTGAAATAGGACACCGTAGGCGTTTCGCAATGGTTTTTCCACGCAGAGGGTGTACAAAAGCAGGATTCCGAAGGAGGAGTGGAGGGCCGAGAAAAGAAGAGGAAAGGAGGTGGGCCGGAGGTAATTGCCAGGGCATCTCTTCGCACCTCATCATCGTCATCAACAGCCGCATCGTTCACTCGCGGTGTCGCAGAGGACGAGGCTGGGTCACCGGACCACCCCGTTAGCGCTTTGAACACGCTCGATTGCCTCGCCTCGGCTTTCTCCTCATTCAAACGGCCGCCACGCCGGATCCCGGATTCTTCTCCCTTTATTAAAGAGAAAACCGCCGCGACGCTTAAACGAGCGGGATCGCAAAACGAATGCGGTTGCCTCGCGAGCGCCTTCTATTTTTCTCGCCGCGCGTTGCTCGACGGGCGCGCGTTCAAACGAGCCCAAGAGTCGCAGGAGACCGCGGGCCGCTGTGGTTGCGAGAAGTTGGCGGATTCGAGGAGGATTCCGATCGTGGTTGAGAAAGAGAGGAGGGGAAAGGAAGAAAAGGCGTCGGGAAGGAGGATCGGACGCCGCGTGCTGCTTCGTCGAGTTGCGCGAGTCGACGAGAGGCATCGCGACGCCCGTGGAATGCAAACCAGCCGCGGAGCTGGACCACACATGAGGCGCTCGCCCCTAAACGACTATCGTAAAATACGATAATGCTTGTCGTCCTCGTGGCCCGAACAAGGAATCTGAAGTTACACGCCGGGTAAACAGAATTCGTCTCCGGGCTAAATCTACTTAACGCGTTCAAGCGAAGCAGTTGGCGAAAACCAGGTCCTCGATTAATAGTCGATTAGTTAACTGGAATCGCTGTAAGGTATTTATTAAGAAGCTGAGGAAAACAAGGCGCTGTTATTCCTCAGAGTCTAACGATTTCACGTCGCGTTTCTACAAATTCCCAGTCGCAAATTCCGAAAGCAGACAGAGGGACACCACTTTGTACGTTTCAATCGGTGAAGAGGAAACGATTATCCGAGGCGACGAGCAAACTAGGGAGAAGCAACCAGTCCCGAGGGCGCGCGACATACATCGTCGCGCCAAAAAGAAGAGGAGAAGGTGCAAGAAAGGACGAGCGGAAGAGAACTAAAGAACGGAAGAGTGGAAGAGCGGAAGGGCGAGAGAGTGAAAGGGTAGCGGTAGCGAGAAACAAAGCGAGACACTTACGAGTTGATTCTGATAGGCGGTGACAGCGGTGAATATGGCCTCCGGGAATACGAAGGTCTTGTGAGGTTCCTTCTCGAGGTCCGTTATCGGCTTGGCGGTGCCCGAGTCCGGCCGCTTCACCAGGTGGATCCTCGGCTGGTATTTGTGCATCGAGTTCAACACCAGCTGGAAATCGTTGCGATTTATCAGAGGATTTACAGGCCGGGAGCCTCCTCGAGGATGCGTTGGCAAATAAACGAAACGGGACGCAACGGCCGCTGCGCACCGCAACGACGAATCCCCGCGCCGGGTTAAACGTCTCCAACGACCGCTGGAGATTTCAAACAGACTTGCCCGCGTGTACCGTTTCGCGATGCTATCCTCGTAAAACGTACAAACACGCTGCGCCGAGGGAGACGCTTGACGCGATCGACTCGGTCAAACACCCTCACGGAAAAATCAACGTCACTCCTCCTCGGGTCTCTGCGCGAGGAGGAAGACAAAGGGAAGGATGCGACGCGCTCGCTTTCGTCCTCCTCCGGCACGAATCGTCCCGAGGAACCCGTAGACCCACCATACAACCGGATCCCGATAAAAGAAAAAGCGTAGGAATTAGGAGCACTTGGCTGCTCTCAGGCATTCCCGTTCACCATTCAAAGGAATCACTTTGCCTTCGTCTGGCAGCGTGCAACACCCTGAATACAAAATGAGCACCGTGAAGAACCGCTGCGCGGCCGGCCCGATCGGAGTTCCTATTTACGTCAGTCATCCGATGAATTAAGGACCCTGCCGGAGAGGAACGGATACCCGGCCACGACAGGCCCGCAAACACCACGGACCAACGGAGAAGAGCGGGGTGGGCACGGAATCGAGGAAGCGTATTAGGCGGTGCCGTGAATAATACGATCATCCTCGGGCTAATCTAGAGCAAGGCCGCGCTTTCGGCGTTCGTCCGTTCGTCCGCGATGCGCTCGGTCGAGCTGGCGTCGGAAGCTCGAGTAGACGCGAGTTAGAACGCGGGAATCGACGGAGATGTATACTCACGTGGCCGTGCCTGTCCATGTCGTTGTTGGTGAGCTTGACTTTCTCGAAGGAGACGACCTGCTTCCGAAGCTGCTCGCCCGTGAAAGGCGAGTCTGGGTGGACGTAGAGCCGCGCCGGCGCCGGGGGATCGGCCTTTCCGGCTACCAGCCAGGAACTTCTGTGGTAGGCGTACCGATACCTCTTGTTGTCCACCGGCACGATGTCCATCAGCACCGCGTACCGACTGTCCGCCTTCAACCCGTTGAACGACACTCGGCACGTCGGGAACATTCTTCTGCGAAAGAAAGCGGGCTGAGCAACGAGGGAGGCGAAGAGATTGGCGAGAGGAAGAGTCGGTAAATGAGGAGACGGTGACTCCTCGAGGGGGGCGGCAAAATCACGAAGCTCGTTTCCTTGATAATCGCCGGTGGAACACGGGCCCGTACCAATTTCAGGGTTAACGCGGTGACGCAGTGGGGAAGTGGTGGTGGTGTCGGTGTCCGGACGAGGGGGAGGCAGAGGGGGCGATGGAAGGAGCCAAGGGGGCAGAGGATGAGGCCTGGCGCGAATGTTTTGCCTCGGAGGCCAAACATTAATACCGTGTCGGGCCCCCCGCTGCTCGACCACTAAAACGCGGGGACACCCGCCGATCTTATCTACGTCTTCTCCTCGGTCCTTGTCGACTCGGTATGCATTCATCCCGCCAGCGCCACGAGTGTGAGTAATGCTTTTATTTATCAAGCCGTCCTTTGTTAATGAATTGAACTCGGCTCGCGGGAGAAGGTGCCCTCTTCGATTCCCCCGCCTCGGCTCCCGACATCGGCCCACCAACGCCACCGCGAACCTCACCCTGCCCTGAAAACGGTTTCTTTCGTTTCGCGCAGTTCACCGATTCAGGCATTCTTTTCGTCGGCTCGGTCTCGTTGAAGCTTCTCGAAAGCTTCGCCAATTCCCTCCTTCGGGAACGTTCACGCCCACTTGGCCAAGTTGCGCGCGAGGTCGCGATCCGCCGGCAACGGCGCCGCGAAGGGCGAGCGGGGGAGTAGCTGTGGGAAGGGAGCTTTCCGTGGCTGGAGGAAAGAAGGGTAGTTCGGCCGTTACAGTCTCTGCGAGTGACGAGGAAGAAGGCCAGCGCTAACGAAGGTGGGAGCGCTTCGAGTGGGCGAGGGTGGTGGCGAAGGGTCGCGCGGAGGGTCGAAAGAACGGGGGCTGGTAAGTTGACGGCTGAAGGGAGCGACGAGCAGCGTCGGGACGCAGATCTAATTACTAACGCGCGAGTGTGCGAGGAGCGTGCAGCGGGGGTGGTGGAACCCCTTCGGGAGTCTCCGAGCACCGAGGAGGAGCGTAGATGTTTGCCGCGGCGGCGGTGGCGGGCAATTAGGCGCGCGTCCGCCGCGTCGCTTCTCCGCCCTCCCCCGCCTTTCATCTCCCTTCCTCTCCTTTCTCCCTCGACATCCCCCTTTTAGAAGCTTTCCGACACTCTCGCCCCGTCTAATTTCATCGTCGAGGGTCGCCGCTCGCCCGTTTCCCAAAAACTCGACAATTTTCTCCTTCCAGTCGATTATATTATTCTACCAACGGTCTTGCTGATTAATAACTGCCGTGTATACCTCCGTAGGTATCCACTCGGATCGCGGTGCGGTAATACACCTGGGTAGGGTGAGCTAGGTAAGTTCGTGATAGTTTTAGAATTTGTCTATTAACTGGTAATAGGGTAAAGTCGGGTAAATCCGTGATAGTTTTAGAATTTGTCTGACAACTGCTAATATTTACATGTTCTGGAAGTGAGTCTTGGATATGATGATAGGGCAGATATCAGAGAAATAAATAATAGGTTAACAGAAATTTACTAGGTATATTTAATTGTCATGACATAGGCACTCTGGTTACTCCGTGATAGTACTCGCTGACCCTATATATGTTCACCAGCTACTTGTTTATATTATTTTACATTATTTTATATTATTTCATATTATTTCATATTTCTCAAATAGTGCAATATTATTTTACATTATTTTACATTATTTTAAATGATTTTACATTATTTTATATTATTTTATATTATTTCATATTTTTCAAACAGTGCAATCAGAAACGCAGTATCACGAAAAATAAGAAATTAGTCTTTTCCATAAGTAAAAATAACACTGATGACTAATTATTTTACCACAACATAAACTAGAAGATCAACGCTGTCTCTTACAAGGGAAGATCCCGAACCCGAAAATTCAAAAAATTCTCAAACTTTGTGAATACGTAGAGGATTTCCTCCTGATTACAACGCAATTTTTCTTCGCTGCCAAAATGCACTCGAAGGGGATGTAATTAACCCCTGAAAATTCGGCTATTTTACGATTTTGTGTTATAACTCGCGAGTTGTAAGATATAGAAAAAAGTTTCAACATAAAAGTTACTTCTTTTAATTAGATCTGTCATTTGTTAAAAAAATTATTTTACAGTTCACGAGTTATGACACAAAATCGGGAAATACCCTGATTTTCAGGGATGAATTACACCCACTTAGAGATAAATTTGGGCAGCAAACAAAAATTGCGTTATAATCCAGAGGAAACCCTCTACATATTCAAAAAGTTTCAATTTTTTTTTAAATTTCCGGGCTCGGGATGTTCCCTTGTTTAATTTTTTTTCCATCTAAATTGCGTCAGACAATTTCGACTTACAGATAAATAAAAAAGTCTCACGGAGTAACCAGTACCACGAACTTACCCGAGTTTACCCTACAGCAGAAGCTTCATCGAAGAAGGATGACTGAAGGAGAAAATTCGCGAGGCTCATTCCGCGACAATAACCCAAGAAGCGAACGGCCCCTGAAACACCTTCGACGAGATCCCACCGAAGGTGTGATTCCTCTGGACGCCTCGCACCTTCGCTCGCCATCGCTCGTCTCAAGGACTTTTACAAACTGGCACAAGCTTGCTCGGTTTCCACACCGGTCCGGCTAATTGACCGACGCGAGGCGACGCGGCGCTCGATATAGCAATTTAACCGACCGCTTCCCCTTTTTCTACTCCTTTTAATTCTCGCCTTGTAATTTCATTCGTACCCGACAGCTCTCCGAGATGGAATATTGAATTTCAGTGGCTACTTCCCCCGAGACTAGGATACTTTTATTTCCCCGAGGCGTCGCATCACAGAACTAATGAAACGTCTCGCGAATCCTCCCCACGGAAAGAAACCGTTCTAATTTATCGCGACGATATAAATCCGCCGCGATCGACTGAAACCGGATGCTCACCTTCCAGTTTTCGTGATGATCATCTCGGTGCCCAGCTCGTTGAACTTGTCCCACAAGTCCTTGGTCTCGAGATGGCACACCACGTGCCTCAACTCCTCGCAGTTCGAGCGCTCCTGGAGCAGGGGATTGACAGGGGACGCGGCTTTCCCGCTGGTGCTTCCGGTGTCATCGGTCTCCGGATCGTCCTCCGCGACGATCGATTCCTGAATCGACGATGGCCCGCGGACGACGCCAGAGACGCTCGGTTCCCTCTCTGAAACGCATACAAGAGGAAAATGCAGCGCGACGATGTTGAAGCGGCTGTGATAGTCGTCGCGACCGACACCGGAAGAACGGATGCCACGAGACGAGAGGAAAAGAGAGAAAGAGAGACAGAGAACAAGTCATCAACGATCTACGAAATTACACCGGCTAGGTATCCGGGGACGAAGGAAACGACGATGAAAAACAAGACCTTAAGCTACTTAGCCTGTCGCGATGGCATCGTTCACGCCCTTTTTTCTATCTCACAACCGGTAGTCGCTGAAATAATACCTATTTACCCAGCTCGAGTAACGATAAGTTTAGCGGGAGTAAAGGCAGCGTCTCCTATTCAATGGGCGTACAATCGGAATAAAGAGAAGGAGAATAGTCTACAAGTAGGAGGTCCATCGCTTTGCACAGGCGACTCCGTGAATCGTAAATGAAGACGGTGTTGTCAGGAGGGAAAGAAAACGATGGAAGTTTATGGTATCGGGGTTGAAACGCTGGGAATCGATGTGTGCCGGCGGTAATTAATTGTCGGACGGGGAGTTATCGCGGCGAGAGGAAACCTCGTGTGCGTGCAGATAATCTCACGGGTATCTGGGTATATTGAAAGGCTTCCAGCTGCAAGCGATACAGGTACGCGCAACGTAAATACAGACTTGACCGTCCTAGACTCTCCGCGAATGTTTTACGACTACTTAAGCCCAGCATCGTGAAATAGAATTGCCGTTGATGCAAGTGGTAATTCGTCGCTAATGTCCCGGGACGCCGGCGCGACTCGACGCCGCGCGTCGTGCCGTGCCGCATCCGCGAGCAGCTCTTGCGAAAATCCCTCCGCCGCAACACAATGAAATCGATTCTCCCGCTAATTAGCGGCCGATCCCGAGATCGGCTTGCGCAAAACCGATCACGCGAGGGCACTCGGCGTTCGCTCGCCGTTACCGAGACGCCTTTCGCGAGATGAGCGAAAGGCCCAAAATCGCGAGCGCTCAGAGCCGCAGCACGGATTCCCCGCGGATCGTAATCCACGGCGCTCGCGTAATTAATCGATGCCGCGGCATTTTCTCGGATCGTTTGCCTCGCGTTTCGTGCCGAAGCTGGAGCGTAATGAAACGCGAGCGACTAATTCTCCGTCCCTACCCTCTTCCATCCTCTTTCTCTCTGTTCGCCGGAGCAAGACGCTCGCGTCCACGTCGGCGAGGATAATAACGACGGTAGCGGCCAGGGAAGGCTAATTATCCACTTACGGCGGAGCTTGTTTTAGTTTAGCGTTATTATCCTGATTCTTGTTATTATTTTATTTCACTTTCCTGCGGGCCGCGCCGCTCCCAGCCTCTCCCCGCTTCGATTGTCCGCGTCAGAAGACTAATTTCCCCGAAGCGCGCGAGGGAAGCTCCGAGTGCGCGCGACTGCGATTTAAAAGGCTCACCGCCGCGTTATCTCCGGCCGGCGCGATCGAAATTGAAAGATTACATGCCTCTGTGTTTACGTCACGCTTATCTTTGGTCGTCAATTTCGCTGGCGAGAGTTTATTATCGAGGTGTCAACCGAGCGACAGGTGTTCGTGAAATTCTCATCCCTGGTTTAATCGCGCGAGGCGATCTACTGGATCGTCGTCTTCTATCTCCGATTCCCAGCCGTCCGAACGCCGAGTTTCGGGCAACCACGGTTCCCGTCGAGAACGGACGAATCGATCGTGTTTCGTTGGAGGAAGATAGCTGGGAAGGGGAGGACAAGTCGAAGGCGATCCTACCGACCGCTCGCAGCGATACGTTTCGACGTCGCTGGGCCAGTAGCAGGCGTAAATAGAAACGAGTTTCACTCGACTAATCACTTGTGGAAACGAAACGACTCCTTCGGCGGAGTCGCGCACGCACTCGGCTAGCTTCGTTGCCGCCGCGATGCGGCAGGTGCGCGCAGCCGATCGCACGAAATTAACGCGAATAAATTAATAATAAATTGGGGCGATTTTAGTGATTACTTGGCACGAAATCATGGACGGTAGCCGAACGAGCTACTGTTTCACTTAACGCGGCTTCGTACGCGGAACGCTTAAGAATTACTTTCGCTCGTTAAAACGATTCTGTACGGTTGGAACTCGAGGGGACGGGGAGGAAGAAGGGCGAAGAGCTCCTCCAATTCTTTACGCGATCCTTTATTGCCGTCAGGCGAAGCGATCGGTCGCCTTTGAGGAACGACTGCCGCGTGACTTAAATCCCGACTGCTTCCTTCTTCCGCGTTCGCAGAGTTTACGGAAAACAAAAATCTTGTCTAGTCCTCGCGTGATCGGTTTGAAGGAGGATTAGAAGCTTGCGGGAGGGGGTGCGGCGTGACGAGAATAATTAAATGTTAAAGGGCGAGTTTTGGCGAGATCGTTGGGGCTAATTGGCCGGTGAGGAGAGGTTAGCGCGATGTGTGGTCTGTCATCCGCGTATTTTTATTCGACACGGCGAACGGCGGTGTTAAACGACTGACGAAACGGATGACGAGTCGCCGGAACGGTTGGTGGCTGCGCGTCTGCCGACTGAGCTCGACTTTCCACCGAGTTTACGAGCAGCCTCGTCAAGTGAGTTACGATTCCGAGTGCGCCGCCGGATCAAAGACGCGGGGCCCGGACAGATTGAAACGCGTCCCACCGCTAATGTCTCTCCCGCGATCTACGAGAACGCCGAACCTCGTCCCCTTTCCTTTACTTTCCTGCCCTTTCGCCTCGAGCCTCCGCGATTTCATTGTAAATTTTCGTGCTTGATGATATTTACGCAAACCAGCCGTCTGTTCCTTTGCCAGTCTCCTCTTCTGCGCGCAGACAGCACGGCTGAGACTTGCATCGAGCGTATTTTTAACGGGCCGATGCGATACGATGCAGCGATCGAAGCGATAAAGGTGTAGCAAAACCGCGCGCCGGAAGCCTCGGTCCGGCCACGGAGACAACTTTACGAGCGAGAAATAAGCTCGCGATATGAATTACGGGCATCGCGGCGCGGTCGTTGCGAGATAGAAACGGCTGACTGTGGAGTCCGGCCACTTTCCTTAGAAATGCTAGAGATTCTAAAGCGCAGCTCGGGATGATATTCGCTCGAGAAACAACGAGGATCTCTGCCTAATCGGGCCGGTGATTCTCTGATAAATAATCGGTTACACAGCTTATCGAGTCCCTTCGTATTTACGGGGATTCCTAATTTTTTTCTCATTATCGCAGCTGGAGTAAAGTGCGATGGAACTGTTTTACTCCGTTACCCACGCTCTGATTTTTGATAACTACTTCGTTCGATGACTGATTCTTATCAAACGCATTCTCGTGATCGAACTTTGAATTCTTTTGGGTTATGAAAGATAGTGAAATGGCTCTGGAGTGCGACACAGTTCAAAGACGGCATGCATACACGCGAGCAAAGGAGAAGCATTAAGCTGTTATCTGATTGCGACGTGGAGCTTCTGGTTGATCGATCAATCTGTCGACAAGTAATTAAAGCAGGTACACCTTGTTTGTTTGCGAAACGTAAATTAATCTAGTGACGCGGTACGTTTTTCCCGGATCGCGCACGATAAATTTGCCACGCTGATACTCGAGGTGCCATTTCTTCGAGGGAATCCCGAATGTGCTGGGGGAGGATACGTATCGCGAAAGATTCGGGCGCGCGCTCAATATCGACGCGGAGCGAGCGACCGCGTGACAACGAGACGTTAACAAATGTCGTTCGCGCCTCGTATCTCAAAATATTGTCGTCTGCACGTGGCAACAGCCTCGATGCCAACGAAACCATCGCTTCGTCTTGCACACCTCGCGACGTCCGGCTTCACGCGACAAAAAAAGAAACAAGTAACCTCGTCAAAAAGAAATTGGCCGCCTTTGATAAATCGCTTGTAGAGTCGACTGAGGCGAATGGGATTGCTTTGTGTTTGATGGTAAAAATATAGTAGTCAAATATTAAGACACTAATTTTTTATTAGGTATGTATTCGTGACCAGTACACTTCTGGTTTGAACACTACTAATAAAAAATTAAATTAAACTTGAAAATGTTTCTTCTACAAATAAAAAATCAAAAAGTGAAAAATATCTGATTCACCACTGGAAATTTCTGAAAAAACTGAAATTTTCGTAAGAAAATCTTTAGAACCAACTTAAACAAATCTAATTTAATGGCTGTGAAGTCAAATGACACTACTTATCACACAGATCGGAAGCACTATGCAGTTCTTTGCCGCCTCTATCAGCACAATTCTCGTGGCACCACTCTTCTCAGACAATCTTTTGAAAGTGGATGAATTACTTTTTCACCACAGTAAATACAATGCCATCTTCTGAAGACCATTCATTTATTTATTTTTCTCATTATTCCTTTAGGTTTAATTTTTATCACAGCTTCCTTCATTTTTTTTGACACTATGATCCCTGATTGTTTTTTTTTATGTATGTACGAACCGTCTGCATTTAAAGAATTACCACATTTATAATAATAAAAATACTCAAATGGAAAAAAAGAGTGATCCGATTCACCCGAAATTAAAATTAAAATTGAAGTCGAGTCGGTGCTAGCCTGTTCGAGAAACTCGTCCGATGATCGAGTCACCGACGCGATACAGGCCGGAAAGGAAATCTCCGTAATTTTTCTGTCGTTTCTAGTCGCGGTTCTGACTCGAGCGGCGGCCACCGATCTGTTTTACTCGAGTAGCGGCGCACGATATAATTCCGGTTGAACGAACCATATCGCCTCGTTTCACTCACCGTTTACCCATCTACCCGCATCAAACGGCCTAGGAACAACGGACGATAGATGCCGAATCAGGCTACAACTCTAACGAAAGGACGGAATGATTGTTCAGAAGGGGAGGGAAATCTGCACTGATTTTACGGGGTCGATCCAATTGGACGCTAGCGTCATCAATTGGCGAAATTCGTCAGGGGATGAAAAAAGCGTAATGGCACTTGATGCTCGCAGAATGATTCATAAACGCGCAAACTAGGGTAGAGTACCCAGTTACTGACACCTGACCAATTACTGTCACCTTAAGCTATTTTACTTAAAATAACAAATAAATAAACGTTGTAAAGTGATACACAAAAATAATTATGTACTTCAACCTATAATCTATACTATACATTATATTCTATAGTTTGTTTATTCGTTATTTTATCTAAAATAGTTTAAGGTGACAGTAATTGGTCAGGTGTCAGTAACTGGGTCCTTTACGCTATTGCGAATATCGCGAACGGTGGATCAAGGCGGAAGCACATGTTCGGCATTCGACAAACTGTTGACCAAAGTATTTCCGTGTACAATAATAATAATAATAATAATAATAATTCGTCTTTATTCACCACAAAATTACATAAATAATTAAGTGACAAATGGTCGAGATTCAGCATGCCTGCTGTTTTGCAATTGTATCGCCACTCGTGATCGAGAACTGCAAACATTCGTCGAGAAGCTCGCGAGCATTTTATATTCGGGGAATAGGAAACATTTGCCTGCGTCATTTGATCCGCACGCGTAAGTAGTTGCTCGCCGAATGCCGAATGTGTGGTTCCGCATTTATATAAACAGCAAGAAGGCTGTCGCGTCCGTTGGATTATGAAGTAATCCCGTATGCGATGAACGGCGATAAAATTGTCAGCGTTGCGAACGAATCGAAGATTATTCGTCCCGATTTATCGGCGCCGCTTATCGTGTATCGCCGCTAGAAATCTTGCTGGTTCCGAACGCAATAGGAAGACCACGGATTTTTTTAAAACGCTTCGGGCGAGTTGCTGCATCGCAGTCGCCTCGGACTTGTCAGCGGTCGTTTAAGCGGAAAATTGGTCCAGGTAGGCGGCCACGAAATGCTGCGTAGGGTAAATCCGGGAGACGCGGTCGGGACGGAGAGTTGGTCGAGTCGCTATATTTCAGACTTTATACGTAAAAATGCGTTAAAGTGCAGACCACTTATTTCTCTGAAAGCCAAACTGTTGAATGAATAGCATAATTGCGCTGCCTTCTGTGTTTTTCTGGATTTATAGGCTATAAACGTAAATTGACAAACTGTGGTGTATGGAATTGTATTTAAAATATACTTCTTAATTAATTTTCGTTTAAGGTTTTTATAGTAAGATGGTAGAGGTATTGAGGGACAATGCAGCGAAAGTATTTGGTAATATTAACCCTTCTTTTCGAAGTTAACGAGAAGACCAACTCTCCGTGCAGAAAGGAGAGACGGTCGAGTTATGATTGGGATAGATAGCTGGCTTTAAATTGTGAATGAGAGATGACTCACTTATGAAATTTTGATTCTATCAACTGAAATTTAACTAAATTTACAGTATGTTGCGAGGGAGTATAAATTAAAAATTAATTGAATTCGTAATAAACATGCTAGATGCATTAAATTATTAATTTTGTAGGTTTAATCTATTCCTTTACATATTATTCCTGTATTAATTGTTTTCAAAAATAATAATATTATTATAATTAATTTTTCTTGTCGTCCACAACTATTACATGTATCAAGAGATATTGTACATTTATGCATCCATTAATTATAAACTATTAATAATAACAGCAACAACATTAACAATAATAATTGTATTATTGCATTATTATTTATTATTATTATTATGGATGCATGTATCATGTACAATATATCTTGATAGATGTAATACTTGTGGACCACAAAACAAATTAATTATCCTCAACAAAACAAAAAAAAATGAATATTTGTAAGTATTGTTTTCTCAAATATTAAAATAAGAATTTGTTCATTTATTTTATTTGTTCACTTTTGGATTTATTTGTTTTGCTAATCGCCAGTAGGTAGTTCACTTTTCATTCGATGTGTTCCTTCTAAAACACGACCAACTCTCCTGGCATCTCAGAAGAGGTGGTCAGATACTATGGCTACAATTTTCAACCCAATTTTCAGCAAATATCGACCAGTTTTTCCGAATCAGCATAAAATTCCGAACACATTATGTTCATTCTGATAAAATAAATAACATCAATATTAATTTAATACCCATTTTAAGTTGGATCAACCGCGTCTCCCGGATTTACCCTATGTGGGTCGACGCGACGCGTCGCGTCGCTGGAAAAAGTAACGCGCCAACACACTCGCTCGGGCCGCCTTCCTGTCGCGTTCGAGTTCGCGTTTGCACGTCGTTAATCCACTCGAGACTCGCCGTTATCTTCCTGTTTCAAGATCGATATCGAGCCACTCGATGCACCACCTTCGCTCCAAAATATTTACAGGACGATTGCGAGACGATACGCTTTACATACCTACATACTTACACGCGCAGAGAGCTACAGTTATTGGATTGGAGCAACTGGTCCTCGCCGCGTATCAGTTTCCCCTCGAATCTAATCCACGGACGCGTAAGGGGAGAGGAACAGAAGTCGCTAGTAGATCGAAGAGCGATGAAGGATCGAGGAGGCGATGCCTAAAGGGTCGTTACGGTTTCTGGTTGTTCCGAGGTGATCAGCGTAGGTCGGCCTCCTCCATCTGGCTGCGAGTTAATCGATCCGGAGCCGATTCCAGCCGGTCGTAACTTGTGGCTCGGTCGACGCGGCGTGTCGCAGCTCCCCGCTTAACTAAGTCATTGGCTATTTATTACGGTTGACACTCCGACGAAACCCTACACGCCGGCGTGAAATTTTTTTCGTCGCCGGTGGCCTCGTGAATACGAGCTACCGTTTGTCCCAACCTCTCTCAGTCCAACTTTCGATTACCTCGTTTCGGAGGCAACTTGTTCGCGTCGCGATTTTCATCGAGCCACATCCCGAAAATGAAGGAGCGCCGCTCTCGCCGTCGACTGAGCCAAATACCTCGTTCCGGCCGATATTCATCAATGCCAAGGTGTCGCGAGAGCCGTGCCACCGCCGTCAGCCTTTCCCCTGCGAAACGCGTTATCTCGTTGACGCGTGGTCGCATCCCCCCGCGAGGCAACGGTTTCCGCGTCACACCTACCGCGTCGCGTTCAACTGATAACGCATCATTCGCAAACGCGAGGATGCGATAAAGGTGCGCTCGACCGGTTAAAGGTCTCCGTTGGAGAAAAAGAAAAGGCAGATGTAACGGGTGAAAGATTCACCTCCGAGGGGGAGACGTTGCTGTCGGTTAACGAGTCACGAGTCGAGCGAGGGATTGCCGATTTATTTAACAATTTCCAGTGTGCGGAGGCTGTCATCCCGGCGGACTGCTGCGACGGGGGCAGGTAGAGAGAGACACGGAGTAAGAGAGAGAGTGAGAGAGAGAGAAAGCGAGGGGGTGGGGGGAGTTAGTGATGAAGGGGGCGGGGGATGATGGCTGGGTGGAGAGGGCGGAGAGGAGGAGTAGCGCGTGTCCAACACACGTGCACTTAAAAGGGAGAGAGGGAGAGGGAGAGTCTGTTGGTCGATTCATCGCGCCGTTTACCCAAGTTTATTTGGGAACGACGGTCCGTTTCCGTGGGTGAATTGCACCGTGGCCAACCGTAAATTTCGTCCGCGTAGAATCTTCGTGGGCGATTATTCGCCGCGGGCGTCCAAGATACGCGATGATGAAACCAAACACCGAGCCGAGTCTTGTTCGGACGGACGTCTGGCTGGGCGAAGCGGCCACGGTCGTTTCCAGAATTCCGATGAGACACCTCAGCTGGCCGCGCGAAACGACCGTTTCTCGCCCGAGGAATTAACGCCCGGATTCTCCGCGGGGACACACCGCTTCATTCAGAACCTCGCCCGCTAAATAATTCATTAACAACCGGACCCCCTCCTGCACCTTCGTTCCCCCCCCCCCCCTAACTCCGCCACGTCCCATTGCCTTTTTTTTTTATTCCTTTCCATCGGCCTCCGAACTTCGCGCAAGAAACGTCTCCCTCGTGATTAAGACCAGTCGCCGGTTTTACGTCCGTTCGCGGCTCGAGCGACAGTTTTTTTGCGCACGTAATAAGTTTCGGTGGCGACGCGGGCGATTCTAGGAAGAGGTGTAACGCGATAGCTATCGAGAAAAAAGCGAGAAACACTCGACGACGGGAAATATCGTCCGAGACGAATATCTTTTTTGCTCGTTAGAAGAAACGAAAGGGTGGCGGGGCAGGCCATTATACGGGACCCAGGCAAAAACGATCCCGTTACACGGGCCAGTCGAGGAAAAAAAAATCAAACCTACGACGTTTATCTCGATAATGAGCCTGCGACGAAGGATTCTTTACGTGCTAAGCGCAGCGTCGCTACTGTATTGCTCGGCCGTCAACGGAAAGCGTGTCGACGCGTTCGCCATCTTATCTTTACTAACCGATTCGTACCGTGCTTTCCCATTTCTATATCTCCCTGTCCGTTCTTTTTCCATTCCGAGCCAGTCCGCAGAGGAGGTCTGTAGCGTGGCAAGGAACGTGGCCGTAGTTAGTAACGTTTACCACCCATGGACACGTTCGTTGACAATACTGTTTTGGCAACTTCTCGCTCGAGATAGATACTTCGCGTGGCACGAGTGAAAGGAGGATGCAGCGTTAGAGCGAACGTCGCTAGTGAGCAGAACAGACATTACGTGGATGACCAGCGTACTCGGTGTCCCTGTCGGAAGGACTACGACCGCGACAAAATCTTTCGTCGCTCATCGCTTATCCTAATTTTCGATCGAACGTAGAGTGGATAGTTCGAACTGTAGTTTAAGAGACTTGGTTCGAGCTTCTCGCTTTTCCACGCGGAAAATACAGCCGATGAGGACTTGAATATCGCGAGAGGAATTGAAGAAAGAAAGACACTCACCGTGCTGATGCAGCTTGCCACCGCCGACGGCCTGTTGCTGCAACTGTCGATGAAGGTGCGGCTGTTGAAGCTGTTGCTGCGTTTGTTGGTTCTGCTGCTGCGCCCCTGGCGTCTGCGATTGCTGCGGCTGCTGCGACTGTTGTTGCTGCTGTTGCTGTTGCTGCTGCTGTTGTTGACGGGAATCTCGAGCCATGATGGCCGCGATGCTGAAATCGGTGGCGCACTGGCGGTTCGAGTTGCAACTGTTGTTCAAGTTGTTCAAGAGGCTGCTGTTCGGCGAGGGGCTGGAGCTGTCCTCGCCGTCATCGCGGGTGCAACCGGAGGTTAGACCGGTGGGAACCGCGGAGGCGGCGGTGCCCTCGGCCTGCATTTTTCTTCCAAGAAACAGATGTCGAGATTCCTCGTCGTCCTCCTCGCTGCCGGCTCCTCCGCCTCCACCACCACCTCCTCCTCCTCCTCCCCCGCCTCCTCTTCCGCCACCTTCTCCGACGCCACCGCCACCGCCACTGCCAACCCCGAACGAAGACAGCGTCAATCCGTTTCTCTTCCTACCGGCGAGGCTTCTCGACTCCAGCAACATCACCTGGCGGCTCTTCCCCGCGTATCTCGCGCGTTTACCAATTATTATTATCGAAACACGCAGGAGGTTAGGTTCGCACGGGCCACTGGACCAGGCCTATTCCTCTCGGAGTTAGCGGCGACCTTCCAGGGAGGAAACCTCGACATCCTCCCGCCTTGGGCGGACAATGCTTCCACTTGCGGGCAAACCAGTCGGAAACAACTGTCCCGAAGGAGACGGGCAGACGCGAGAAACTCGTCGTGTTACGTCGAGAGTCGATGTGCGCGACGACGCGCGCGCATCGCGACGACACTTGGATGTACGTATGTCGCGCGTTCAAGCGAGCTCCAGCGGGCAAAGGTGCACGCGCGAGAACATCCAACACGGAAACACTTTATTTTGCCGAGCGCTCGAAGAGAGGCACAGGTCGCGCGGACTATCGACGAGGGGCGAAATGACAGCGGCCGTCCCGGGGGGTTATCGACTCGGTCGTGGCGCGACGATGTCGGGTTTGTATCGGTTCGCGGAGAGCGTGGTAAGCGTGGAGAGGCGTTCGAGTCGAGCGGAGAGCGCGGACAGAGCGAGAAACGAGAGAGCGACCGGTTGCCCGACAGACTGACCCGCGCCACCGGCGGTCGGCTGCTCGTTTCGGTCCCCACCCCTTGCCGCTGCTCTGCTCGGCTCGGCTCACGAGCTCGATCGTCCGCGTCGCGTCCCGTCGCGCCACGCCGCGCCGCGTCGCGCGGGGGACACGATTGTGGCAAGTGCGAGGGGCGCAGAGTGCTCGGCGGGAGAGAGCGCGCGCCTCACCGCCCGACACGGGGCGAGAGACGATCCCCCGAAGAGGGAGGAAAGGCGACGGCGACGGTGGTTCGGTAGGCGGCACCCTTCGGCCAAGCTCCGCCCGAACGATCAGCGGCCGACTCCGCCCGCAGCCTCTCTCCTCCTAGGAATTTGCCCGACGAGCCGAGCGACCACCTTATTACGCCGTTTCCGTCCTTCTCTCTCCCACATCTCTCCTTTCCCTCGGACTCCACTCCACTCCACTCGATCCAACAACGATCGCCAACCGGCAGCCAGCTGTCTCTCTACCAACTCTCGGCTACGCTCTCGCCGAGTTGCATCCTTCGATTTGCTCGATCATTCCACCTTTCCTTTTCTCGCTTTCCGCTCGTTGCCGCGTCGCCGGTACCTTACCGATCCTCCGCTACCAGCCACCACGTCCACGCTAATGGTGGTGGCTGCGGCTGCGGCAGCGGCGGTGGCTGCCACGGGAGCGATGGTAGTAGTGGCGGTGGACGTGGTGGTGGCGGCTGTTGGTGACGAAGGCGGTGGAGGCGGCAGCGGCAACGGGAGTGGTGGTGGTGGTGGTGGTGGTGTGGTAGTAGTCGCGGATCGTACGTGCCTCTCCCTCTTGCGGTTCCCTCTTTCCCGCGAGCTATTCTTTCTCCTCGTCCGACAGCCGGCCCCTTCTATCAGATCCTCCTCTTTTCTCCCGTCCAGCTTGTTTCTTTCGCCACGGACGGCCTCCCGATTCTCCCGTTCCTCCCGTTCCTCCCCGAGCCTCGAGAGCCCTCTCGCGAGCCCATCTGTGCGCGAACGAGTAACCAAGAAGGGTGGTACGACATTATGGTTTGGTACGCGGTATCCAGCCACGGCAGCTGCCATTTTTTCTTCCGAGAGGGGGCAATTGCTGACAGCGACTGCTGTCCTCTCTCTGTCCCCCTCCCTCTCTCACCCATACTACATTTCGAATACTTCCATCTTATAGAGCCATCGCACGCTTTGCGAAATATTGTCCACTCGACGATAGCCTAATGAACATAGGAGCATCCACGGTCGAGGAATCTTTTACTCGCTTCCAGGGGTGGTTGCTTCCTGTCGAGCATCCATGGATGCAGACGCGACTACTCTCCCCGAATACGACGATGCTCGATACTACCACGAGACTCCCGGAAAGCCATCAGCCTCTCGTTCCTCCATTTCCCTCCATCTTCACGCACTCATTCTTCCTCCCCCATTTCCCGATTCGTCGCGCGCGCGAGCGCCCTATCGATTCCCGGATTTTCGCCAAGCGTCCAGCGGAACAGATTCCGCGGAGAGGAACGACGAGGGCGGTTAACGAAGACGCGCCGCGTCTCGAGGAGAAAAAGCTCCTCGAGCCGGCATAGGTACGCGCGGCCAAGTGGGAAGGGGCCAGATTGCTCCGGATATTATTATAATAAAGCAGGAAATTGCCTGTGCGCGCTAAATACGTAGGTAGCGATACGTGGATCGCGCGCGATATCATCGGCAGATTATTGTAATTATACGCTTTAAGATGTATAAAAACTCGGGCACCGACATTATTACGAGTTAGAAATTTCACGCGATTCAATTCCGTGATTATCCGCGAAAGATAAATATTATAATTCACTGGGGAGCCGCGGCAGAAATCAGCCGGAAAACGTGGAACGACGCGGTGCGCTGCGATTGGTACCCTCCTTTCTCTTTGCCACTCTGCAACAAAAACCACACTGATTCCTGCACTTGTGAGCGCAACTTTCGGCTCCGGAAAACTCCGGCAATTAGTATCCAGTAAATGCGCAATAATCACGCGGAACGTCGTCGCATAGTTTTCACGCGGCATTAATCGCCACAGGTTCTAGCAAAGGCATAGAGATTTAAATACGCGAGCCTTTACTAGCACAAGGTCGGTAGCCCGCCTGTTTGTCAGCTGTTTGCCCGAGACAAAGAAGACCCCGTCGCCGAGGCTGTAAATCCGAGCAGTGTGCACCGAGGTAGATATCAAAGAGAAAGCCGTTGCAGCATCGCTTCCGGTCGTTCGGGCCTCTTCCGGGCCGTGGCGTGGCTTTTTCCAGACGAATGTCCCGCGCTCGCATCTAACCATCTGGTTAGAGCCGACGCGAGGCGACGTTACGATCAGGTGAATCCGTTTAAATACTCGCGGTCCGTGGGAAACCACTTCAAAGGATCTTGTCGAAGCAGAAGGCGGCTCTACGTAACTTTATGTATCTTTACAGTCGTTCCACCGGCATCCCTGTATCTTTATTGACGCGGACGTGCCTACGCGGAGATATATTTAGTCGGCAAAAGCGCAGTTACTATCGATGATCCTGCCCCTCCGACTACAGAGCCGCGCAGCTCTATTCAAACGCCGCGCCGTCTGGCCGACAGAGCGGCTGACAATTACACCGTCGTACGCTCTGTCGTAGAGGGACAGTGAACGACACGCGATACCGATGGAGTCGCGTTCCTTTCTTGGTGCAAGAGGCATCGAATCCCATCGAATCGCGTCGCGGGATGCCAGCGACACTTGAAGTCGCCGGGGATGTCTCCGACGCGAAGAGCAAGATTTCTTCGCTGGCCTTTGCATCGATAGGATGGACCTCCCAATGGACCGGGAGGGTACGACTCGATCGCCGCGGCTCGTCCTCGGGGTTGTCGCTTCGTTTGGGGAGAACGCGTAATCTGCTTAGCCTGACGCTGATCCGGACAAATCGCCGCGCGGTTACGCGGCACTTATTCCCGTCTTTCGATGCTCACGACCACCACTCTCTTTCTCCGGCTACGTTTTGTGGTACGAATCTGATCGATGACGTTGCCGATCTTCCGATATCGACTCGGAAGACGGGTCGTCAGGCTCCAACGATTCCCCGCGTTTCCATATTAATCGCGCAGTCGAGGAGGTAGGTACCTGTGTACACTTTCATAGATTCCTCGAGTCAAGACGCAACGAGTCACCATTTTCCCGCAATTACATTTGCCAACGAAGGACGCCGTCGTGAAACGTCGCGGGGAATGGCGAAATATCGCTGGGCGGGAGAGTGATTAAAGTGCCTTTTATGCTTCTAACCCCGCGCGTTTCCTGGACACGCTGCGTCCACTTTGCCCCGAATATTTATGCGCCCGGCGATTTCATTTTCTGCGAGCGCTGGGTTGAGTGACGGCTAACAGGCTCCGCCCGCAAACCTACACGTAGGTACACTCGGGTATCCCCCTATTTTTACACGTTCGATACTCAATGGCTGGGCGATATTTAATAATATCGCGAAGAAAGGTTTTGGTAACGTGAGCTGAAGGGCTCGCGTGTCGCAGCGGGACGTTTGGAAATTCACGCAAAATGCTCTTTGACCAGTGCCGCTGGTGCACCCGCTCGAAAATCTTCAAGTAGGCAGGCAGGTACCTACAGTCTGCAAGCGACTTTATGGCTCTGTCGCGTAGGGGAGACCGGGGTTGGTAGGACGGTTTGACAGTTTTTGATTTTTAATAAATTATGTGGGTGGAATATCGTTAAACCGGTTGGTATATTTGATGGGGCATATATTTGGCTATTTAATTACATTATTAATGTGGACTCAATGTGACAATAATTAAGGTATTTTAATGTTTTTCTAACATCTTCCATGCTGATCAATCAGCAGTGATTGACAGCGAATTGTCAATCAAGGTAGAGTCTCCAGTGTCAAATTATGAAACACTGCTTCGCTTTAAGTATTCGGTAGTATACCGCGGATCTGCAAAAGTAGCAAAATTGAAATTTCGCACTCACGGTTGCCAAGCGCTGTTTCGCCTTTTTTAAAAATCATACCATTGATGTTAGTATTTATTACAAGGAGTGCTAAAACTGTCCCAAAAAAGTTCAGTCAGAGAAATCCCTTAAAATGGCTGCAATATTAAGTTTTTTCTTCCTTCTGTGAAATCCGCGGTATTTACAAACTGCTCATACGCAGTTTTGCACTATCACCGACGATATGTGATATCAGTGCAATACCAAGGATTTTAAGGAAGTCTAAACTTTAAGCGAGCACTCTTGCTCCACAATATTCTACTAATTTTTAAGCTTTCTTTACGCTCCAACTTCACATAAATATAGATATACAATAAAGGTAAAGGTTTAGAATCAAATTTAATATAAATATATTTACTTTATACATGTAATCTTCAATTTTATCAATGAAAACGTGTCGGGCAATGATGGTTGCTTGACCCTTAGTGTCCGCAATGTGATTACCATTATTCCTCAGTGTAGAATAAACGTATATTTCTTCGTTAGAACAATTTTATTCTGTAGCTGATAAAAATGCACCCTAGAACAACTGGAAAAGCCATCTGGACTTCGGAAACTTTTGAAAAAGTTTGGTCATGAAAGACAGAGATGGGCAAAAAATTATTTGAAATAAAAATTTCATACACAAATTTGTATTTCAAATCATTTTTTGCCAAATCTCTGATGAAAGGTAATGAAATCTAGTTTCGATTCATCTCTTGTAGCCTCTGGTCGCATTCCGAATTTTGTAGAAGGAACTCAGCCGATGGTTACACATGCGAAAAATATAGCAGCCTCTAGACCGCGATTGCCCGCAACGTGACCGCTAATACCCGAAGCTGCGGACAATAGCGGTCAAACACATCTTTTGTGTATTTCGTAATTTCACTGAATAAATCAATATAACACTAATCACTCCCGTATCCTCCAAATAGTTTGATAGTTTAAGTTTATAAAAAAATCATTTCCAAAAAATATTTCACCTCATATCTTGGTTTTATCACAATTATAGATTAAGTGTCTTATTCGACGCGCGTCAACAAGAAACGAAAAAAAAAACACTGCCGGACAGGAGTGGCCCGTGTCAAAACGTCCATGATCGATCGATAGTTGAACGAAATCCCCGGAACTCTATACCGTTAAGGAACTAGTTTTTGATCAGTTTAGAGAGTTTCCCGCTTTAATATTTATTTTTAACCTAATAAAACTTTCAACCATAGACTTTTTTCATACTAAAAGATGAATTAATGTTTACACTTTAAGGAAAAATTTTAAAAAGTTGAAAATAAGTATAATTTAATTATTTATAAGGTTGGGGAATAATAAAGTGACTAGGAACTAGTTTTTGATCATCTGAAAATACATGGGAACTAATTTTTTATCAGGTCAGGAACTAGTTTGAATTATCCTTTTTTATGTTAGTAATTATTTCAAACAATTATTTAAGGACATAAACTGAAAATAATGATTTATTTCATGAACTGATAAAAAATTAGTGCCTGATCAAGAACTAGTTCCTTAACGGTAGCGCATAAAAGGTGTCACAGACCCCGAATGTTACGAACGATGATCGAGCAGCGACAGAAAATAAGAAAGTGTCTTAATCTAGAATCCAAATTCAACGAGAAAGAAGACGACCATTACCAGTTTTCCTCCCAACTTGCAAGGCGTTCCCAAATCACATATAATTCGCGAATTCCCTGAAACGCGCGGACTTCGCTGCGCGGGTCTTCCTCCAAAAAGCTTGCGGAAAGACAGACGTTAATTAAAACTCGGCCCGCTCTGCGGCTCGCCAATTTTCTCGGAGGATATCGCTTGAAACCACTTAATCGCTCCACCGCAGAAGTGCCAGCAATTTGCCGGCTATACGAGTAGGTTTAGGGTGGCGCGTCTTTCTTTCCAGCCTGCCTGAAGTGCAACGAAGAGAGTAGGAGGAAGTGGAAGCAGCCGAAAAGAATGGAACGATCGCAGTTGGCAAGCAGAGGTTGGAAAGATAATCCCGAAATCAATCGAGAGGGACGAACGCCTATTAGGCGGTGGTTAGCTAAATCCGGATCCGCCTTGGCTTTTCTCGCGCGTCTTCCCGAGTCTCTCGCCTTTCTCCAACAAAGGGAGTTGGATAAATCGAGGGTGAGTTTCAAGAGCGCCACGCATTCCGCTTTCCATTGTTCGGAGGCTTGTACCCAAAAATTGACTCGTTTTATCGCGGGTACAGGTACTACCTGCGTGTATATATAGTAGTCTAGCAGGAGGAGTGGTCTCGCGAGGAACGGCAACGAACGGCGAGGACGGGGACGGGGACGGGGGCCGTTGCGTTACCCCTCGGGACGAATATGATGTAAATAAATGATGAGCTGCCCTTAAGGGAGTGGATATTAGAGTGGGGGTAAGAAGTGTTATGAAACATAATTAGCGGCCGCCGCCACTGACTCGCGATGATTACAGGGCGGTGAGCAAAAGTCCTGGCGATGGAGAAGGGAGCCGATGCGAGATAGATTTCCTGGCTGGCTACGAGCTACCTTCTTACCTTCCTAACGCGCGCGGTGTGGCGCGGCGGCGCGCATGTGGTCGCCGACCGCACACCGCACACCACACACCGCTCAACGCGTAGCTACCCCACACCGGCGCAGGCCGACGCACACGCTCCCGTTCGACACCGCTATCGAACTACACCCACACGCTCGCCTATGCCCGAGCTTTCCTTCGACGTTCGAGCGAGCAATCCCGCCGCTGCTCTCGCTGCTCACACTCGAGATGCCGCGTGCGAACACACGCCAGCGGGATTTGCACGTGCAACGCTAACCACCTACGTGCCAGCGTACACAGTGGCGTCGAATCCCACAGCACTCCCTTGTCCACCGATTTCCCGCTGCTTCCGCCGTCACGTCGTTTCCTTCCTCCTCTCGATGCCGTTCTCCACCGACTCGCGGAACTTTGGATCGTTTGCGATTTCCCTTATCGCCGTCAGCCATCCAACAACCTCCCGTGCCAATGGCCGGTCGCCTTCTAACGAGCAGAGACGTCTCCACCATCCCTGCTACATCTATTAAGTTATATTCTTGTTAGAAGCCGAGGAAAACGGAAGCTTCTCCTCGCCGAGCGACAGGCAAAAATCGAGCCGCTTGGATACGCCAGTGCGGTGTATACGTACGTACGTAAACTTAATGACCGCCGGGTATAGTAATTGGTAGCGGTGCTCCGCGAGCGAGCCACTATCGGCCGCCGGGTAGGCGGAACCCAGCTTTTTTCCAATTTAATGATCGACCGCTGAAAACGTACAATACCTACGCCAACTCCTTCGTTCCACTGCTGTCGCCAGAGATCAATTTACTTCAAAGAACCGCGTCGTCTAATTTCATCCAGCTCCTACGCCAGCATCGACAACGCGACAGGCCTGCAAGCTTCTCCCGCCGATAAAATTTACTATTCCCGCCGCTTCTTCAGTAAAAGTACTCCGCGAAGAAACGCCGGGTCCACTCGTATAATTCACGAGCGGGAGTCGCTTGGAAAAAGTGCGCGGGGAATCGATTAAAAGGGGGCGGAAAAAAGGTCAAAGATGTTGGCGATGTGACTAATTTATTAGCGAACATTCGCCGTTACGTTTACGGACCAGTAACGTTTCACGGAATCGTCTTTGCCCCTCGTGCCGCCCTCGAGAAAAGTATGCTCGCAAATTTTTATGGTAGTCGGGTTGTTTAAGGACCCCTTATCCGGGGTAAAAGTGCGTTACGGCCGGCGGAGGATCGCGACCGAGTGCCTCGCGTCCCAGAAACTTTCCCTCCGAAACTGCCGGCTTGCCTCGCCGCGTTGTAGAAAAAGACGTAGGTACGCGAGTTTTACACCGTTCATGCCTCGTTGCTGTTCACCATGCGCGCGTTCGGAGGTTCGAGGCCTGGAGCGCGCGATTGTCGCGCCGTTGCAAAAAACGCCGGCTGGCGTGGATCGATTAATCTGAGAGTTTTCGGTGGGAAGTTTTACCTGCTACGTGCACCTAGCGATTTAATCGGCGAGGCCGCGCCGACACAGAACTCGGCTTCGGTAATCGAAGGGGAGTCGAGGGTTTTTGCGCGATGCAACCGTCCGGCGGACAATTTCCGGGGAGCAAAGAAGATACCAGGAGCAGAACGAAAACGGGAGGGAGTGAAAAGAGAAGGAGGGAAAGTCGGCGGCGTCTTTCGCGTAAAGGGAACCGCGAGCGTTTGGTATGCCGGGCGGCGCGACAACATGCTGCGTTATCAGAATTATTGCTGAAGCCCGCGTTTCTAACCAATACGAAGTTAATGCGGCGCGTTAACATTCGTGGGGTGCGCTCGATGGCTCGCATCCCCGCAAGCTGTGGCCGGACTATCCCGTTTCAGAAGCTGCCCTCTTACTCTCTTCCACGTGCCTTCCGTTTTCCTCCATCTTCTCCTTCTGCTTCTCCGTCTCCTCTCGCACCCCCGCGATCCCCCTTTTGCCCCGGCATATTGCTTTCGCGCACGTACGCATATGTCGCCGAATATCCTCCGCAAGGGGTAGACTCGCAGGGGTGGACCAGAGCCGGTGGTTTCGCTGGCGAACCACCGTGCCTCTCAAGTAGCTGTATCACGTGCTTTATATAGCCGAATAAACCTTTTGAAACTATCGAAATTGTTCGGCGGTGGTGTCCGGTGGAAAAAGTTGCGGCGGCGACCGCCGAACCGGGGACCGAAGAATGGGGGAGGAGGATAACCGGCGGAGCGGTGCGGTCTAAAGTCTAAACGTTCGACCCGACCCACTTTCTTGCGTTTAGCCTGAGAAAGTTCGCGGCACAGCCTGTGCTTCCTCCAGTCGCGGGGCCTAAGCAGTAACGAATAGAATTTTTCTGCCGGCAATATCGGGCCCGATATCGCGGCAATAAATGGCAAGGATATTATGCATCGGCCTAATAACGATCGTAATAAACTTACGAGCTACTTTATGGGGCAACCGCTACTGGATGCTTTCGGCTGCTTCCACAGATGACGCGGATCGTAAAAATTTCGTCCATTTCATTCTACACGCCTTCCGCGCCCGGTCCCCGCCGCCCCGAACCTTTGCCAAATCGATCGAAACGTCCCTCCGCAGACAAATGTCCTCCACGCTGCTCCTCCGAGTCCAATTACACGCGGCAAGTCCGCCTGTTAACAGAAAACTTTCGGTGTTCTTTGAGGGGCAGGTCGAAACAATATGGTTATTTGGGAATTTTTTTGGGGAAGGCTGATAAACTTTTGTTAGTAAATATTGGTCTATTAGAAGGAGTACTTCTTACGGGTATTTGAGTATTTTTTGCGGTGAAAAGTGTTGAAGGGTTTGTGAGTTATAAGCGATACCAGGGGCGTTATTTTTTTAGGGGGTTTGCGGTGACAACCATAGTTTGGTGCAAGATCATCCAAGATTCAAAATGCGAAATTTTTTAGATAATATATGAAGTTATCTAAGTGGGCCCTGTCGGGTCCCATTTTGGGAAAATTATGTATATATATTTGTCAAAAATCCCTCGTTTTTCGAGTGTAAAAAAATCTAGGTAAAAAGAAAGGAATAGGTTCCAGTAGCGCTTAGATTTTTAACTCTAAATAAGCCTGCAAAACTTCGAGTAAATCGGTTCATTAATTTTTTAGTTATGCGTGTCACCGACTTTGGAAACATGATTTTGAAGAAAACGCGTTTACAGTTTTGAGTCTGAGCGCTACACCTATGAACACCTATGTACTTACACGCTTATAACTTTGTCGATTTTGGTTGGATTAACTTGACACTTTCAGAGAATATTTTCAAGATGTACTTCAAGAAAATATAAAAATCGAAAAATCGATTTTTCAACAATTTTTAGGCAGGCCTCCCCGCTTAACGGAACTTGGCAATCTTTTCCGTGAAAAAGACACTTTCTTTGTAACACATTTGTAAAAAAATCAGAGCAAATCCAAGTGTATTTTACCCAATGTTTATTATTATCATAGAGATTGAAAAACAAGTTAATATGAAATATACACGTGCTTTAGAAAGGACGGTGCTGACTGGTAAATATTTTAACGTTCTTCTGAGGTTTTTAAGTATCTAATATTGGTGTTAAAAAGTGATGTAATCGAATTTCAACAGAATGATTAACTTGGTGGCCGGAAAACGGCGATTATTTCAAGAAAAATTCGATCGTGTCTGTGCGCTACTAAATATCCGAAACTTTTTAATTTTTTTATGAAAATCTCGAATTTTTACGGACCATACCAGAGGTTTGGCGCGAAATGGTACATGTCTAACACATCCTGTAATTATTTCAAGTCGATTTGAACCTCCGTTCATTCGCAAGTAACCGAAAACAAAAAGAAAAGAAAATTCGAGAAAAATGCGTTTAAAGCTTCTGGCCAAAGGACGCTATAAGTTCCCACTCAACCTTTTTACCTGCCAAATCAACAATTTTGCGAATTTTAATATAAACCAAACGGCATTCTATTCAGAAAAGACAAAACTTTCGGAAAATGCAATAAAAAATGCAATAAAATCTACTTTTCGACTGCCTACTCCCCTCAACACCTGAAATTGCACAGAAATAATAGAAAAGCCCTTTAAATCGTCGCCCGCTCTCAAACCACAGCTAACAGAGCGAAGAAAAGACTGCGCTTCTCCCGCTTCTCTATTTTAAACGCTGTATTATACAGTTCCGCTTATTATCCAACATTTTTCCCTCAACTCGTCCAGCCCTTCCTGCAGTACCTATATATCGCGTAGCGCGCCGTGAAGAATCTCTTGTTTTGACGTGGCCGATTTCGACCCGCGACTGAGATTAAACTGTTTACGGTTAAAACTGCTGCGAATTACACGCATCCGATTTAATCCCTGATTTACGAGCTCGAGAGAAGGACGGAGAGCGCGGGGCTACTGGCTGATCCCGATCCCCGTGGAGAATCGAACTGTGAACGGAGGGCGAGTCGAATGCAGCACCCTTGACTCGTGCCACCGTCCATCCGTGAATCTCCGCGTCCTTTCAGCCAACGCGACGCACTCGTGCGAACCTCACGCCCTATCTCCGCGATTAATTCCCCATACAAACGGTCTTTCATTCCTCGCGAGCCATCGGCAGTTGCCGCTCGACAGTACGTGGCTGTGCAAATTTTCAAAAAATTCCTACCCGCGTAAAACACCAGCAACCGATCAGGTACGCGTGTCGGGCGAACAAGCGAGCGAACGCGATAAGTCGCCGGCCGCGATAGAGACCCGATTCGACGCCAATAAATCCCTCGATAGCGAGATTTACGATTCGGAAGGAGCGAGGGTGGGAACGGCGGGAGCGATGGGAGAAGCGTGAAGAATTTAATGAAATCGGTGTCGCGATTTTTTTCTCCAGCGCGCCACCTCTAAGCCTCGGATTAGAGATCGGATCGAGGTCCGTGGAGAATCGAGACTTTACGATTCTCCCCTGTCGCCATCGGCTGAAATGTTTAGCTTGCTCCGCGCGGCAAAGGGATCGACAGATCGAGGAGCGATTGAAAAACGCTAGGGATAAAAAAGAAAGGAGGAAAGTTTGCAGGTCGATAACGCGCAGCTATCCGTTGAATATCTGCTGCGGCCCGGTGTCGGCATCACGTGCGCGCTAAACGCGAGGCCGAGTTAAGAAAGTGCGCGCGCTGAGAGGCCACCTAAAGTAAATTGATTCAAATTAGTTCCCAATAGCATGTAATAAGCCGCGTTCCCGCGGCGTCTCTGTACCCTCCTATTTCGCCTTAGATACGTCATTATATCGGCCGCCGCCTAATACTTAGGTCGATAGGTGATATAACGTCAGAATTATTGCCTGCATACCGGGTGAACCATCACGTACGCAGTGCCACGTAACGTTTCGGAAATTGCGAGCCGTGGACAGGGTAGACAAACGTCGAATTAACCGCGACCCACACTTACGCCGAGCGGAGATCTATCGACCTCCGCTCGATTCAATCTAAGATCGAAAGCCACGGGAACAACCCCTAATTCCGCGCCACTTCTCTCGCGACTCGACAAACAGCGCAACCACGGAAGAACGATACCTAGTTTTCCAAGAGGAAACGCGCTGACGCTGATGCGTCCTGTTTTTATTCCTCTCGAGCTTCCTCGAAACGTGACTCACGTTTCAATGGATCCTTCGATGAATCCAACTTGGCATGCAAGCGAGACTTCAACGAGCACTTCGGCTTCGGAGAAACGAGCTTGAAAGCTTCGATGGGAAAGCCTTGGAATTATTCCTTCTTTCGAGGAATAGATAATAGATACAAGGATTATTGTAATATTAGTATCGAAGCGGTGTCAAGAAAGGGAAATTAGTGTTTTCGTTAGGGTGGAAATGTGGAGTGTTTTGCTGGCTGGGTCGCCACGAGTGTTTCAGAGCCACTCGACCCACCCTCCTCGTAAGCCTCTTCAAATATCAGAATATACCCTCGACGCTGTGGCTTGAAAAAGGTTTTCCGTCGCGACGATTACACACGGTAGCGGTGGAAACAACGTTAGCGCGCTGCCACTTGAGCAAAACCGAACGCTGACAAACGATGACGCGATGATTCTTTTCTTCCGCCGCGAGGAGAAAGGATATCGCTCCGCTGCTCGACACCACCCCGAGCTTGATTAATCACCGTCTAATTAAGGCTCCTACAAAACTGCCTCGGCTGTTTAAACCCTCAGATATTAAGCTACCGTTAACATTTACAAATTATTAGTCGTAGAAGCAGGAAAAAGGAAAACAGAAGACTCCGTTGGAATACGAAAATGTTGTATTAATGGTATGCAGAGTTTCGAGTTGGGTCGCTCGTCAAACCGGAGAGGTGAAATGTGGCTTCGAGACCTCCAAAGCGTATCTGATCCCGTGGCGGCACGGCGATCCGTGAAACATCTTGTTAGCTCAGTATAAACGGATAAAAGCCGGGCCTATGGAGAGTCGCTGGCACGAAAGGAAACACTGAGCCCCTTTTCTTCAACGCCCGTACATTTCGTCAAACTCGGCGATTACGAAGCGACGAAAGTCGTTGAATAGAAGATTTCCAGGAAAAAACTCCGCCTGTTTAACCGGTGTTAACAGTGCTGGGAAGAAAGAGCGTTTCGCGGCGGGAATCGCGAGGCTCTCGTCTTCACGCTAACCCTCGAGGGCATTCTTCGCAGCTGCCTACAGTAGTCATCGGAGCACGGTAAGCCCAGTGGCGTTACACCGTTAACTCGGCTCGATCGGCGCGTTCTATCGGACTGCATCGGTTTCTCGCGGTAAGTATTTCTGCTTCTTAACGTTATCTACATCTCGCGTGGCTGGCGGTTCTTCCTCAGCGATGCTACACGGTTGCAGCCTACACACATAGCTGCACGAGGAAGCGTTAAAGCGCAGAAAACCGCCCAGCGAATTCTAATCGCCGTTACCTCGAGCGCTCGAGCTTGCGCAAAAAGACGTTGACGCGCGACTGTTCTCGTGAAAGGTGTCTGTCGAGAGCGGTGAAGAGGGCCGAGCTAGTTGGAGGAACGGTGGAAAAAGTCGGGAGGGCGCTCGCGCGCTCCCGTGTGTGGCATATGCGAGCGTGTCGGCGCGAGATCTCAGCCCTATTAGAATACGTCAAGTTCCTTCGAACGATGCATCCGGCTATGCGCGATGGTTTTTTATTGGTGCGCCCTGTCGGCTATCGGGTCGGTGGATCGCGCATTCTGTTTGCTCGCTTCACCGATCGTCCCCGGTATATCTCCGCGGGGCAAGGAGGGCAGTGAGTCCGAAGCCGAGACTGGTAGCGAAAGAGTTTGGTGGTGTAGACGAATCTGGTGGTTTGTAGGGTTCGCGGTCGAGCGAATTCTGCGCGGGACCTCTGTCGCGTACAGGTAGAGGTGAACGGTAGAGGGTACGGATGTGTGGCGGTGTTGCGGGTGTGCGCGAGGACGGTGATAGGTGATGGAAGGTGATAGAGGGTAAGGGGAGAGAGAGAGAGAAGAAGGGAGCAGCTCGCGCGCTAAGGAGGGTGGGCTGACGAGTGGCAGGTTGTACCCGGAATACCCACCGCGGTGCTTCGCTCAGTGGGGTCTCCTCTCTTATTCTAAATGCTGGCGAGCCGAGAAGAGGACCGAGCCGATGTTATCTTCGCCGCTGGAGAGGGATAAAAGCTTAAAGGCTGCAGCCAACTACGATGATACCACCGGTATACCAGAGTGTCAGAAGGCTTGAAGCCTCGAAGAAGGCCTGCAACGTATTGCCCCGCTACGAATGGACACGCGGTGGGGGAGAGGGTGGGGGGCAGAGGGAGGGTGGAGAAGGCTGGGTGATTCGGATGAGGGAGCCCAAAGCGAGGAGGAAGAGGATGGGCAGATTGGAATGCGGTGACCGGCAGGCTGCGAAGCCTTCCACGCCACGCCGCGCGCCCGACAGGGACGAACGAAAGAAAGAGAGGAGAAAATAAAGAAAAGCGAAGGAAACGATAGGAACGAATGGCCTAACCTTACGTTGCCCGGCTAACACTGGGGGACACTGACGTACCCCCCGCAGAGGAACGCGCCGGGCTGACGCACACACCTACCGCCCCTTGCACCTACACGTTCCACCGATCATAGCCTAACGTTTCCGAGGCAAACACTCGACAGAGCCTACTTTTTCTCTCACGATATCGTCCCAGGCTCGGCTCCCCTCGCCCACCTTCCCTCGCCTCGGGTATCGACAACCGCGAGCCACAATTTCGCGGGCGACTGCGAACACCACTATGTCCTCGAGACTATCGCCAACGGATTCCTTACGTTCCTACCTAATTGGCGCGCGCGGAGGTAACTAATTGATTCGACCGGCGAGCGGATCCGGAGGTCGGAGAGATTTATTGGCAGATCTCTCGATCGATCTAGATATCGACAGCGCGAAATAGAGGGTCACGATATACCCACGGGTTGAATCGGCCCCGGTGAGAGAAACCAACGGCTACAAATAGATGGTGGTAAGAATCGGCGGAGGCGGTAGATAACGAGGATGATGACAGCAACGATGATTTAATGCTGTGCGCAACTTAATGACCGAGTTGGGCCCTCGGGCCTCGGCGTTATTCTTCAGGACCATTCACAACACTCGACGACCCTGCGCTCATCATGCGACCCCCCGCGGATTCCATGCGCAGCTTAACCCCAACGTGCCAATTCATTTCCTCTCCTGCCGGCATTAGCCTTGGTTTATGGTAGCATTTACAATTATAATCGGCCGGCTCGCTGACGAGGAGCAAAAAAACACCCGAAACCCGAAGGAACCACGAACGACCGCTCGTTCCCTCGCACCATCTTCCCACCTTCCACGTCGCCCCTGACCCCCTCGTCTTCTCCTCAGCAACCAGCAACGTTTCATCGGCCGGTCTATCGTCATGGAAATTATCGGCCGAGGATTTGTTCGAACAATAGGTGTAACTGTTCCTTGAAGCGAGCACCGGATTCGTACACCGGTCCTGCGATCAGTCGCCTTGGATTCTTATCTCGATCGTCGATCTAATGGGACGAACTACCGTGACGATTCCGAAGAGATCGAGCCCCTATGTCTCGGAACGCGGGGGGGAGAGGGTGCTCCTCGGAGATTCGACGGATCAGGGCCGGCGTGTGAAAAGATCTCAGGCAGCAGGTGTCTTCGAGCCCCGGGCAGATGAAAATCTCCGCGTAGGTATTTATCGCTCGAAAAGCCAAGCCACGCCTACACTTCGCTGGCCACAAATCAATCGACGAACGACAGGCTATAGAAACGCTTCGGGCTCGCTGGAGGAAAACGACGTCCTCCCGCTTCTAGACGCGGGCACAAAAGGGTGAAGGGGCAGAGGGAAAAAAAAGAAGTCGATTTGTCAAGCTTCGAAACACGCCAGTCGATTACACCGGCACCGATAACGCTAACGAGAATGACGCGCGATCGATGTGCCGACGAAGGCCAGCCGCGTCACCAGCGACAGCCACGGGAAAGCTGCTTCCGGAGACACGGGGAACGCGTATCGAGACATTTTCTTCCCGATTTTTGTATAGCTATGTAGTCGTACAGCGGGATATTGCGGCCGGCGCGCAGTGGTCTGTTCGATAATAATATAGCGGGGCAAAAGTCGCGGGGGGGACATAAATTGTTAGTTAGGTGGAAATGTTTAGGTATTGTTTGTTTGGAAAATAATATTCACGTTGTTTTACCACACTTTTAATTTTCACCTCAGCCTCCATGGGTTTCTTAAAAACAAAATTCGTATTCTGGGGTTTCTTACAGAGTTGGGCAAATTTTAATCTAATTACAACTTACAAATTATGATTAAAATGTAATTGTGTAGTTGGTTAGACATTATTTTATTTTCTGTAATCGTTAATTTAGGTAGTTGACCATTTGGTTTCGTCAACTACCTAAATGAACGATTACAGAAAATAAAATAATATGTGATCAACTAAGTACACAATTACATTTTAATCGTAATTTGTAAGGTGTAATTAGATTACAATTTGCCCAATTTTCTGTAATCATTCATTTAGGTAGTTGACGAAACCAAATGGTGAACTACCTAAATTAACGATTACAGGAAATAATGTGTAATCAACTACATAATTACATTTTAATCGTAATTTGGAAGTTGTAATTAGATTACATTTAGCCCAACTGTGGTTTCTTAGAATGTAGAAAGCGAGTATGAACTGTTTTGTAGAGAAAAATTTCTTGCAACCATGTTATTTAGAATAAATTACACATTTTAGCTCCTAACATCGTCATTTTTGAAGATAGAATTATTTTAATTAGGTGTGAAAATTACGTAGAGCAAATAGAACAAAGCAGCAGAAAAATTATCCTAGATATGCAGAGCTTTTCCAACGAAAGCTATTAAAAAATTCCATCATGTTTACGATTTTATTTTGATTCTGTTCGTTGGAAGCTAAAATACTCATGGCTCAAGCTCGATTTACTAGTTACTTGTACCTCTGCAATCCATTATTCAAAACACTAACAATTTAAGCATGAATTTCAGTGACAATCTTAGCCAAAAGCTAATCAATTTCGAAGATATTAATCAGTTCTCTGAACTCCTTGCGACAATTTAGTTCGGTGCTTGATATTTCTGTACACAAGATTTCAAAAACTTTGGCATATTCACATTTAATTAAGTAATTATATATCTCAATATTGCATTTTCCCATAAAAATACATGTTAAATTAAAAATTAAACAATTTAAAAACTACCTAACCAATTTTTCTAAAATATTGCAGGGGATTTACTGTTGCAGAAAAATTGATCCCTCAATTTTTAAAGATTTTCGCTTATTTTTAATTTTACTGAAATTCATCCTTAAATCGCGATACAATTGAGCATTTCGTTACTTTTATGAAACACGTATAAAATTGCACACCATATCATTCCAAAATCTCTGACTCAGTACCTTGTGCTACGACCAAGATTCATTAATTTCGTATGGTCATGATTTTGAACTATTGTCCCATCAGTACCGACCACTGTGCGTCACGGAGGACAGAACAGATAGAATTTGCTAACGGTCAGACGATCAAACGAATCGAATCGCCGTACCCAATCTCGCGTTGTATACGAGCTACAGGACCGGCTCATTTGTCGCGTTAATAATTATAAGAAGGTGTGACCCTCCCTCGCTCGCTACACCTACGGACAAGCATATTTATGAATCTCAGCCTGCGAGCGCGATCTCGCCCATGACAGACGTTCTCAACCGTAGCCTCGCGATCCCACCCAATCATTGGCCCTTGAACATTTCTCCAACAAGATCCAGATTCCCGTCGTCTCTTTACCTACTCAATTCAAGGGATACTAATATTGTAACATGCCCTTTCGTGTTTAGTAATTACCAAGCATAGAAGCGGAGGATCCCAGAGCTGCTCTTAGTCCTAACAGACCCAGATTACCTACACTATTGAGTCAACAGCATGCGTTTAGAATACTCGGACAATTACCTACACCTAGAAAGCCGAGGTGTGAAAACGGGCGTCGGAGGTGTAAGGTAGAAAAGGGCGGGTTGGGAACCTCTAGGTCGCGTAGGTACGCGCGTATAGGGGCCTGAAACCACGGGGGGCGACGTAAACTAACCGCCGGTTAATTATTGTCCTCTCGCACGGCGGGCCCCGAGAGGCATCCCCCCTCCGCGCGACAGAGAGCGGAGAGAATGGAAAGGAGAGCGGCGAAGACGCCGCGGCAACCCCTTCCCCGAATGGGAATGGGCCTCTCGAATGGGCCTGACGCGGGGACCTGCGCGACGGTGAATCGGTGCCACCGAATGAACTCGAGTGGGGGGGACGGTGAGCAGGAAGAGCTGCGCCGTGTGGGAGAGCGAGCGAAAGGGAACCGACGCGTAGAGGGGAAGGCACGAGAACTCCCGAGGGCCTGCTAAGGACCAGAACTACCGTGGTAGCATTCAATTAGCCTCGCGGCATGTGAAATATTATTGTCTGGCTGGCTTCATACACTCGATTTTTAAAAGGGGAGAAAGAAAGGCATTACGCCGACCTCCTAACATATTTCACCACTGAATCATTCTCCCTTTCCTCCTCCGCGGCTCTGCGTTCCACCAGTGGAACCCCCTCTCACCTCTCCCTCAGTTTCACCTCTTATACACACCGGGCCAAGTGGACCGCTCGCCTTTTGCCCACCGATACCGAGATTTCTCGCGACTCGGCGATCGAATATCGCTGCTCTCGCGGACCCACCTCCGGTATCCTCTCAGCTCCGTCTGCGCCGCCAGTCGATACGTTTCAATTCTTTAAAACGAATCGATCGTCGGCTATAGTAGCCGAGGCTAACGAATCGTCGAGGGAATTCGAAACGGCATCGGTCACGACCGTTCCATCCACGATAATTGAAACGATCCATTCCGAACTAAATGAGACTAAGGAGCCCTCGGTCACGAACCGTTAAATTATTCGACCAGTCATAAATGTCTGAAACCTGCATATGCTATTAGCCAACACTGTAACCGATGGCGCGTTTCCCAATCGACTGTACCCCGGGCAATTCGATAGTTAGCCGAGGAGGCACTCGGCGCACCGACCGGCAACGCAACCAATTTAGACACCGCGTCTTCATTAAAGAACGAGTATTCGGATCTTGACCTCCGGAGTTAGATAACCCTGCTGCCATCTGGTTGCCCTTTACCTCGGCAATTCGCCCATCGCCACGCGTCTCGAGGAACGAGCAGGCGCACAAGCCACCCCTCCGAGGGAGGCTCGGTTATCCCGGACCGCAAATCTCGCGACTGAGAGCCTGCCGAAGTGGTAGGACACCGTTTCGTCAGCAATCGCGAGGAAAGTCGGGGGACTAGGAATCAGAATGGTGAGGAGCGGAGCAACTCTTGTTGCCGGAAACCAAGAGATTTCCTGACGAAGATAGTTCTCACAGCTCCGTAGCTACTCAGCAACCATTCACTCTTTCCCCCAAAATGAATTAGCAATTATGTAACCCGACGTTAGCAAAGGTCACCATTGATCGGTTGGAAAGAAAGGACTCCCGCGGAACAGATAAGATTCTCCAACTGCTATTGATGCGAGCGCGCCCCGTGGAAGGGATAACTAAAGCAGAGGCGGTAGCCAGCGAATAGAGAAAATGCGATAGAAGGGAGAGAAAGCGATTTCGATCCGATATCGTTTCGTTGGGAAACGATAGCAGAGGGTGAGAGGTGGGATTGGCGGAGGCAGGGGGGGGGGGGGGGGAGACGGGGAGCTCGCGACAGGAACAGCGTTGCCGTCGAGTTGTCTGGCTGATTTCCTGCTTCGAGTGGAGCGTAGTCGTCCCTTTAGCGATTCCCAGGGGATAGCGGGAGGTTAGGGGTGAGCCGGTTGAACGGTGCCTGGAAAACCAGAGCGTGGAAGGGGTTCGCTATGGGGGCGGGAGTGCTGATGGCGGTCGAGCGAGAAGAGAAGGGGTGCCGGGGACGGCGGAGGAAAAGGGATCAGCGGCAGAGAGAGAGAGAGAGAGAGAGAGAGGAGAGCCGCGCCGCGCCGGAGCGTGTAATTGAGTCCCGTGCGCGATCGCTACTTTATCGACCCCCTTACGCCTACACCCCCGGCCCCACCGCCCCTTCCTTTCCAACCCCTTATCTCCTCTTTCTCTCTGTCGGCTCTGTATCTCCCTCGCAACCAACCCGCCGCCTTCCAACTCCATCTTCCGCCTCCACCCTATCCTCTCCTCTACGCCGCGATGAATCTGCTATCCTTCTCCCGCGGCGTACCCCTCCGTCACCGATCAACGCACCAAGCACGTCGACTACGAGGACAACGACGACGACGCTCGAGGAGCAGAGGGTGGAAGTCGAGCAAGCTTCAGCGTCCCGAAAATTGATGAAAACGAGCTGCCGTTCTTTCGCGCGATTTCACTCACCGTTGCCGAAACGGTTTTTTCGCGGATAGACGCGCTAGATCGGATTTTTCTCTCTCTTACACAATGCAGACGCGAATTGCAATTGCAATCTTCAAGAAACACGAGCGAGGCCCCTTCCAGCGTAGGTACATACCTAGGTCGTGAGAGAAAGAAAGTCTTTCGATACCTAAAATATTTAATGCGACTTGTTACAGGAAACTATTATTTCAATTGCGTTATCGCAGACTATCTGACAGCCGAGATTCGCGTGTAGCCTGACGGCTCGCATCAACGAGTCGCATATATCTTTGATACGATTCCGAGCTCGGTAAATTATCTATGAAGACCAAGTATATCGAACCGAGGCGAGGGTCCCGCTGAGACTCATCGGGCCAGCTTTATTTAGCCCTGGCCAATTCACACCAAAGATGAATCTGCTTCCACGGCCGCCATCAAGCATCCGTGGCAGACAGCTACGCGCCGTAAAATCCATACATACCAACGTCACGGTTAGACATATATCAATCCGTGGCTAGACGCGTATCGGTAAAAAGGCCGGACGCGCACCCGCCTCTGCCCGGCGCCCGCTGCCCGTGCGTCCAGTCCGCGCAGACAGACGCTAAACGACCAGCGGTCGTCCTTCCCAGCCTTTTCCAATCTCCTCTTTTCCGGGATGAACCTACACCTAAGTAGCTTTTCACGGACGCTTGCTATCTCGAAAAGAAAGTTGCCTTTACCAGTCCACCGCAATTATCGGAGCGCCGATTCGTCCTGGATAGAAATTTATTATTGTTATCATTATCGGATTCGCGTTACGGAAAAGTTTAATTACTCTGACGATCGTGCTTTCTATGGGAGGCCGAGTAGTCCGTCTACCTTTAAGCTATACCTACTCGCGAACAATTAACTAATTTTTGCGTAATTGCGACTTGCCGGCCGCCGAAGCTATTTCTCATTTCCCGCGGAGCAATTACGGTGAAACCATGATGATTATTTCGAGGCTTTCGCCCGGCGAACGATCGATCCTCGAAACAGTCATTAACCGATTGGAAGCGTACGTGCCCGCCACGGGAGTCGGCAACCAAAGGGTTGTAGCTATTTGTAACAAAATTAAATTGATCCCTGCGAGGCTGGAGATGGACGCGTTACGGATCGCCTCTCGTCGCCTCCCTCCACCACCCGCTCTCGCCCCTCTCCCTCCGCGCAGCCTCGCGGAAAACCCTCTCATCTGTCCTACGAGCAAACGAACGAAGCGAGGAGAAAGCGAGAGAAACGACGGGGGAATGAGCGAGGAGGGGGGAAGGAGGAAAAGAAGGAGACGAGGTAAAAGAAATTAAACCCTTCGGTCCCGCGAGATCCTTTTAGGTGGCCGATCCGCGTAATAGAGAAATGATTTGATTAAAATGTAAAGGAGGTCCGGACCTTCTGTTTGCGCATTTCACGGTTCGCCTGTAAAAAGCACGGAGCTACCCGTTAGACAGATGGCAGCCGCCGCACTCAATGGCCTGAGAAATTGGATCGCGTTTTAACTCCCTTACGTTTTCAGCCCCGAGCCACAGATACCGAGGTCGCAACCGGCAACCACCCGAACCTTCTACGTGCCGGCCGTGCGATCTCAATTCCGCGTTAGAACAAACTACGAAAACTCCGCGGGGGAAAGTCGCCAACGCCATTCCCACCGTCGCTGGTATCGCCACCCCTTTTCCGCGTCCCTCGCGTAGGTACACGACAGTTTTCTCGTTAGGCAAAGAACGGCAAGTGGATTTCAGCGCAGCATCTGGGCGAATTGCTGACGACGGGAACGCGAATGGGCGCGATTGACCAACAACGCGGGCCAAGCACGCACGGTTTAATCGCACGCAAAGCGAGCCGGAGCAATCTTCTTTATGACGACGATCGAACATCCCCTGGGAACGGTAATTTCTCCCGAAGAAACGTATTGCGCGGTTACGCGTGCGTGCTTCTGCCAGTCATACGACTATCCGAACATTGTGCTTCGAGCTGGATGGCAACAGTCGTTTCAACGCGTAAGGTAAACCGTGGCGAATCGGGGCATTTTGGGTTTGATGGTAAAAAGAGAATAGTTGAACATTAAAATACTAATTTTTTAGTATATATTCGTGATCTGTACACACCTTTGGCTTGAACGTTAAGAGGGTAGATCGGGGCGAATCGGATTACTTTGTGTTTGACGGTAAAAAGAGAATAGGCAGATATTAAAACACTAATTTTTTATTATATATTCGTGACTAGTAACACACTTTTGGCTTGAACATGAATATATAAAAATTGAAACTAGTTAAACATAGAAATCTTTCTTTTATAAATAAGAAACGAAAAATGAGATATATTCAATTCGTCTCAAAACTTGGTGCGAATCGGATAATCCAGAAATTTAAAAAAAAAAAACTGAATTTATCATAGGAAAATCTTTAGAATCAACTTAAACAAATCTAATTTAATGACAGTGAAATTAAGTGTCGCACTACTTTGCACACAGATCGACAAAATATTGCCGTTTTTTGCCGCCTCGGCACAATTCTCGTGTCTTCTTAGACAATCTTCTGAAAGTGGATACCTTAATTTTTCACCACAATAAATACAGTGTAATCTTCTTAAAATTATTAATTTATTTTTCTTTTATCGTCATTTCTTTAGTTTTAATTTTTCTCACAGCTCCTTTATTTTTATTTTTTTTTTTTTGACACCATGATCCCTGATTGTTCTTTTTGTACAAATACTCAAACGAAAAAGTAGAGTGATCCGATTCGCCCCAAATGACGTAATCCGATTAGCCGCGTACATAAGGATTTCAAAGCTTGTAGATTACATAAACATATTCCGCTATAACAGTCTAAAATATATAAAATACTAAATTTGGACCCCGTGCAAACTAATAATAATAAACACATTTAAAGTTTCAAGCTTACTTGTTATTTTAAACACGAATACGTCTTTACGTATTCGTGTTTAAAATCTAACAATGACTTAACCCCTTAATGCACCAATTACCAAGTCAAAAGCGGTCTATTTTCCACCAATTTTTTCATTCTCCATGTAATTCTCAGGAGTTAACTCGGGCGCGCAGAAAAAAATCGTTTTCTTAAACCCGACTTAACCCGGGGACTGCGTTAACAGGTTAAAACAATTGACGGGTTAGTGCGGTAGGTGCGGAGGAAAGGGATGAGGTATCACGAACCTACCTACATTTTTCAGCAACCTTGAATAAAAGTGAACAAGAGCAAAGAACGAGCAGGATGCACCTATAGCATCCAAAGCGTGGCAAGACGTGGAAAATTTGTTGGAGAAAATTTAGCGACGAATGAAAATGGCGGTGGCGTGTTCATCGGTAATACAGGGTGGTTGCCGTGGAGCTCGCGAACTCGAGTCCGCGTATAGCCGTACGGTCAATTGTCGTAAAGCCTGACGGCGTATGCCCCACGGGAGTTCAATGGGTAAAACCAAAGTACTGTACGAGCATACTAAACTCTCGGCCCTCTGGACGCCCTCGCCCGGTAGGAACGGCGGTGGTTAACAGTGACATCGATATCCCCTGCCAATGCCGGTCCTACCACCGATCTAATGCCCTGCCGTGTCAGTACGCTGTCGACTTTAGTGGTTTTAGTCTCGATTGCGAGGATGCTCTAAATAGTGGCTCCTCGTATTGCGCTCTAATCGAATGGAACGTCCCGTCTCTCTCGCTCCCCCGCGTCTCCTCTCCGCGTGCAGCCACACCACACATGTATCTCCCTCCCCCCCCCCCCCCTCCCGCCACCCCCTCCCGCCAGTTTCCCTCCGTCTCTATCTGCTTGCCTCTATCTCTGCCTCTGCCCTCGCGGAAAGTAAAGCCGAGAAAAGACGGGAATGGGCGTGAAAGGAGAGAGAGGGGCGAGACCGAGGTGGAAAGAAAGAGGAAGACGGCGAGCAGCGTGGGTGGACAATCCGGGTTTCTCGCGAGCAGAAGGTGATACGGAGGCACGGTCGAACGGTCGTGCTCGTGAATGGTAGGGATGAACCGGGCTCGTGGTGGGGGCGCGGATCCATCGGGAGCGGGGATAGCGGGAGCGGTGGGGGATGCCGATGAACACGCCGAGCGACGACGCCGACGACGACGACGACGACGACGACGGCGGTGGCGTCGGCGGTGGCGAGAGGGACGAGCAGGGGGGCCTAGAGGGGTGCTAGAGGGGTCGAGGAACAAACCTGGTGGCAGCAATCACCGTGAGTGGGCGACACGCGCTTCTCTTCTCCTGGGTTATCAGCCTGATGAGCCACTCTCCGACCTCCTCCCTTCAGCCCCTTCCGTCGCCTTCCTTTTTCCTCTTCCTCCTCATCCTCCTCCCGATGATCTCTCCTCGTGTTCTCTTCCCCCGCCCGTTCGTGTCCGTGTCCGTGTCTCGCGCTACCACTTCGCCGGGACCTGCACCAAGGGATGAGAGTTTATCACCAGGCCATTCCTCTTTCCACTCGCTACACGTACACGGTATGTAGATACTAACATACGCCGCCTAGCAATGCCGGTACTTACTGCCTCGAAAGTGCCACGACATCGCTGCGCACTTTTTCCGAACTCTATTCCTATGACTCTTGAGTCAACGTTCATTCCATCGCTGATCTTTAATAGTCGTTGGAAATAAAGAAGCCGAGGGGGAGCCGGAAAAGAGGAGGACGAGTTTGCGGGAGGTCCACGCGTTACCCCCACGCGCGGAGAGTAACTACGCTAACCACGCTACTTACGCTAAACTGTTCGTCTGCTCGGACTTTTGCCATATGACGCTACCGATCGACTCGGCTCACTTACCGAGGGGCTGGTAATGATGGCGAGGGACGTCATGTCGCAGAGGCGACATGCGGTAACATCGTATAGACAGACGCCAAACGATTTGTATTAAAATGAGCACTGCCCCCGCGCCGAAAAGCAATTCGGTGGAAATGAGGAAGGACTGCTAGGCAGCAGGAGGGTAAAGAAAAACAAGCGAGGTCCTTTACCCTCTTTCAAAACGCCGAACCGAACGTCTGCTTCGAAACGCGATTACGCTCGTCAACATTGGTCGTTGTGGTGCAATTCAACGCTAAAATAGCGGTTGTGCGTCGACGGTAATGAGTAGGGGAGAGTTGCCAATATCGTACTGGTCACCTAAATCGTACCTCATCAATTTCTCAGTAATTAATGAATGCAAACGACATCTGACAATAAAAATATTAAGTAAATGCGAAATAAGAAATAGGGTAAAGGACCCAATTACTGGCAGCCAACCCAATTACTGTCACAAGCTATTTTACTTAAAATAACGAATAAATAAACGTTTAAGTAAAATAGCTTAAGGTGACAGTAATTGGGTTGGCTGCCAGTAATTGGGTCCTTTACCCTAGAAACAAAACCTTTTGAGCTTACACCGTATTTTGTGCGTGCTTAAACATTTAAAAAAATGGGGTATGATTGATGTAACTTTTTAACAGTTTATTTTACCTGATAATAACCAAACAATGCAATTTTGTCCTGTATTTTTGTATTTTTGTAAAAGCGGGTTTAATGTAAAATATTTTACATTCATTTTAAGCACATATTACATTCATTATAAAGTTTAAATTGATATTTATAAATAAATCCATCATGTTTCCTAAATCGTACCACTTCAATCGTACCAGTAGAATTTGACAACTCGTATATTATACAGGTTATGTACATATATCATATAAATATGTTATTGCGACCTATAACTAGGTATATAATAATCATAACTTTATGTTGAATATTTTCTTCTCTATTTGTAATTTATACTATTTTTAGTGGAAGTACGATTTAGGAGACCGAGAGGTACGATTTAGAAGACCGGTTGCCTAAATCGTACCTTTTACAGTATGCGACAAAAAGATTAATAACAAATTAATTTGTTCTGATCAAAAGATTAAGCATATAGTAGTAGATTCTTAAAAGATCAAGCTATAATATCCAATAGTCATTTGCGTTCAAATTAGTACCAAATGTGAAATATAACGTAAAATGTCTAAAGTGGTACGATATAGGCAACTCTCCCCTAATTTACGCCAAACAACAAGAGAAGCGTTCGAAGTTTTCACGGTTGCGAATTTCTGTCCTCGCGGGGGCGAAATGGAACGCACCAAGAAACCATTCGTCCGGCTCTAGTTCGTTAGCCTTTATTCGTCGATCGGTCAAGATCAGATGCATCGAGGCACGCTTGCCCCCCGCGGCTTGCGTCCATCGGAAATCCAGATCTGGTTGGCGACGACTACAAAGACGACGACGACGATGACCAGTTCGTTGTCAGGCAGGCATGTTAAACGAGTATGCGTTCCTTGTAAAATATAGAAGAGGGAGAGTCCTGACGCGACGCGACGCACGCGTGTACGCGCGATCACCGGCGGTGATCAATCACCTTCAACCGCGGTCGTACAATGCATGTCGTGCCACCAGAATCTGCCCGCTCCAGAGAACTATTGTTGCCACCCACGTTGCCTCTCCACTCCTGCTTAACCCCTAACCGCCGCGCTCTAGATTCCCGAAAATCAAAACGGCAACGCAGCCAACAAATCTTCCTCCTCTCCGATCGCCTATCGATAATTCCAGCCCCGCGCCGGTGTACCTAATCCATACGTGGCAACCACGTTTCCCGGGCAGAGCTTATAAACGATTTCAAAATAATATCGGGCAATCCGTGCGCGTACGGGGCCACGATTCCCGTAAATCCCGTTCCCCGATCCGAAATCTAAAGTTCGGATAAGCCGGTATAAATATGTGGAAAACGTTCCCGCGAGAGATACCCTTCGCTGCTGTGCGATCCACTGGATGGGTATCCCTTCGAGAAACGAGGATCAGGAGACGAATTTTAAAGCTTTCGGTCAGTCCCGAGCGGAAAGAATGGGCGTCGTAAAACCAGAAACGAACGTAGCTACCGTACGCGTTATCGGATCGACTATTTCCATCTTTAAGGAGATCCCGCAGGACTTCTTATTGGACTTCCACCGGAGCGGAAATTCGGTCGGTTTTAATCCAAGCCAGTTAGGAAGTAGAGAGAAGATGACAGATGGAGGGATCTAAGAATAGATACTACCACAGCGCTAGATTACGCGTAATCTCGCCAGGACTGCACTATAAACGCGTGCTGCGGCCGTGGAAAAATCGTCCGGGGCTCTGCATAATTTCTCGCGACAACGTGACAGGCTAAGAGCTGCGTCGCGCCGAGCGAATCGGCCTAACGTCTGGTTAAGTTTAAGTAGAATCTAGATCTTAAACGCTGGTTCCTTTAAGAGCAACATTGTCGGTAGGGCAGAAAGAAAGGTGGGCGACACGTGCCACTTATCCATCGCGTTATCGCTGAAACCATGGCTGGATACCAGGAGCTGAGCACTCGAGTGGCTCGAGTTCGTCCAGACAGCTTTGAGCGGTGCAGGCTCTTGTAAGTCACGATCCTCGCATGCGCCTCTTGAGCCGATAGCTCTCCGTTCCTTTCTATGCATAAACCATACCGTTGTCTCCCCTTTCATAAACACCGTTACGAGACTAAGTCGGAGAGGCTAGAAGCGCGCGTCCGCTGCTAGCAAATGCGAGAAAAAAAGAGTGGCAATTTAGCGAAAAAGATCGATGAAAGATTTTATAAGACTCGACCGAGAGAATCGCCTAAGTAATATCGAAGTGGGAATGATTCTCTACAGGCAAGCGAAGCACGCGATGCCACGGCGCATTTGTAAAGAGCGACGAGCGTGGAGTTTTAAACGGAAGAGCTGCGTTTCCGCAGACCGCAAGCGTCGGTATGGTTTCGCGGCTCGACAGAATTCCAGGCAGCCGAGCATTCGCGTGTGGACGAGTAATTACAGCGAACGCAAACGCCGTTTACCGTCGCGAGAGTAGCGCCTCCCCTCCACAGCGGCTTGATGCGGACGCATCGGTACCTGCGGCAACGTGTTCGCCCGAACGAGATGGATGGTTACGCTGAAGAAACTTCGTCGAAACGGCGAGCAGGAGGTCTGAAAAAGATCTCGCGGTGGAATCTGGAAGAATCGATGGTATCTCGGGAGGGCCGGCGGGCCGATTCGCCCGGTGTTGATGCTGGTGGCAGAGGAGCACCCCCTCGATGAGGCTGCGACACAGATCTCGCGCCATTAGTCAGCCGAGGGGTGGTACCGGAGCCGAGCGCGAAGGCAGCACAAGGCAGCGTAGGACAGCATAAACGCAGAGAGGAGACTGTGCTCGGTGTTAGCGTGGACGAGACCGGCCGCCCATCGTGCGTGGGACACCGCGTAAAAATGAGTTGTGTCAACGTGCGGCTCGAGGCCCCCCGCGCGGCTGCCACCAGGTGGTCAACTTGTTTTATAATACGTGCCTGCTCGTCTACGGGCTTCTTTCTACGTGCTCGTCTTTTTCCACGCGCTTCGTTATTACACGTACGCGAGCAACCATCCACCTCCGGTCGTTGCACCCGATCGACAGTCAAAACGCCTCGCTCGCCGAGCTGCCCTCCAACGGCAGATTATTCGCGACCGATCTCTTTCAGTAATTCGTAACCTCGCGCCCCCCTAAATCTCAGCCGCACGAGGAATACGAAAGGTTTCATTAAAATCGGCGTCGGACACTCGCTCGGTGGTCGCCCATTCTCGTTTCTTAAGTTAATTGCTGCGGGTAATTGGCCTGGGGTCGGGATCCCTTGTACCCCGCGTTCGAATCGAGACGAAAGCGCACGTCTGGCGCATACCTGAGCTCTCTTTCCCGTGGATGCAAGAATCGATTCGAGATGATTAGCGATAATGTCAAGGGAGTCGGGAGGCACGTCCGTGATGAGTCCGTGACTGGCGTACCTTCTGTGTCGGCGTGGTTAAGTCGCTCCAGTACGCCGATACATAACCACGAATCCACCTAATTGAAGTAACCACAAGGCGCAACGCGCTACGTTATACTACGCCGGTGCGATCGCTGGATACCAAACGGTCGCTGAACAGAGGGAGGTGGCAGTAGTTTTGTGTGTCAGACAGAGAGCGCGCGGAAGGGAAGGCGGGGGGGGGGGGGGCACGCCGAGCACACGCGGATGAAAAAGGACAAGACAAGAAACGGACAACAGCGCAACGTCAGCAACAGAAAGGAGAGAGGAACGCCGAACGCACGAACCACAGTGGGCAAACTACATACGTCGACGATTCCTCCTGATACCTCCACTGGATCGTCAAATGACTACCTCCTGTTTCGGTCTCTCGGCAGCCTGCATTTCCGTTCGCACGTGCCGATTCCAGGGGATTGTGCATTGTGCTTCGGACGTTGTATTGCTTCCTAAATGCAACCAGCGATTGGCAGCTGAATTGGGATTAGCTTGAGACGCGAAAGCGAACGGCGAAATAACGAGATGAAAGTCCGTTATGCATAGTATAAATATATTTATGTGAATATTTCGTTACACGATTGTGTCTACATATCGTGACACGTACAATGCTAATAAATGCCACCTCTTTTAACTGGATACAAGGTGTACAAGTCGATCGTTGATTTCTCCGCGCGGTACTCCCTCCCCTCTTCTATCCTACGCCGATCGGGTCGAACCGATTTTGCTCGATCGCGCGAATAAACGTTGCCCGTATCCAGTTCTCGTAACGTTAAAATAAATTCGTGAAAATACATTAGGCATTCAAAATTTCGTTTACCAAATTATACGATGGTCGTTCAATAAATAATACGTAATCATCCGAGTACTGGAGAACAAGCTCGTCGCTCGTTGCCAACCGTCTGTCGTTTCCGCTTTCTCTAACCATCACGCGTATTAGCCTTAAAACAAATCCTCTCTGTCGCGTATAACGCGGCCTATACCGCTAACGAATCCGTTAATTAAGGAAATCTTACAAAGTATAAATGCATGTTATCCTCACCTGCTTCTCTATCGCTTCGATTCATCGTGTCGGTGTGTCTGTGTATTGCCCGCGACAAACGTTGATATGTACAAAATCAGATGTGCAAACTGTTCGAAATCAATGCGGTTCTATGGAACACTTTCTGCATGACATAGCTGCCATCTAAAAATATTTGTAACTTTGCCCGATGAACAGAGACGCCGGTAGTGTATTTTCAATTCTCTCGTTATATGCAATCAGAAATATAAGTATCTAAATAATGTGTCTATTATATAATCGTATGCCTACACGTTTAACGTTAATCGAGAAATCTCCAATAATCTCCCTAGAAACAAGTAATTTCACCCAGTATGTTGGAAAACGAATATTTTGATTTCTTTTTCCTGACAAGCTTTGATTACTTCATAGATACAACGAATACCTCCTTATATCGCGACCCGTTTCAACGATAAATGAAGCACGAAAACTGGTATTGATCGGTAGCACCAATTACTCTAACGGAAATATCAAAGGCATTTCGGACGATGCAGATCTCTTGGATAAGATTTGTAAAAGTAACGACACTTTTAAACTGTGTATCTTCAGTTTCAACGCAAATTTTAAAAGACATTAGGTAACTTTTGTGCAGTACGCTTCGGGAAATACGTTCGGCCGTGAAGATCTCGCGAAGCTGATGAAAATTTCAAGCCAGAATTTTACGTTCAGTGGAATGTGGTCACGGTTGTAAACATGATAATACAGAAATAAATCGATCGAAATTGTCGCGCTCGTACTAGCGGCTTTTAACGTTTCCTCGACGATAATAAACATTTCTTTTTTTTTTCAAAAAGGAACCATGTAAGCACAGTTTCGAATTTTCTAACAGTGCTTTATACTACGTGTTAAACTCGCCGCTCGCTATTGTTACGCGTAACTTTCCTTCCCTTCCGGACATGTATAACTGCTCGCTCTTCTTACAAGAGAATACACTTCCTTCTCTTTACCGGTTCTGGTGGTTCTAGCGCAGCTAAGATAGCTTCGTCGAATACATTTTTCAAGCCCTTCTGCAACGTTAAATACCCCGTATTGTTAGCAACAAACTCTACCAACACGAATACACAATTTAACTCTTAAAGTATTACCTGTGTTAGAGCGCTACATTCCACGTATTTCACCGCTTTCAGCTCCTTTGCGAGCTTCTCTCCTTGTTCCGCTGATATCGGTTTCTGCTTGTTCTTCGCCAATTTCTCGATCGTGGCAACGTCGTCTCTCAAATCGATTTGAGTGCCGACGAGGAGAAACGGAGTCCTCTGGCAATGATGTGTTATTTCAGGCACCCACTGGAATAAAGTGTACATGAAATTCCTTTCCTACTTTTCTGCGTGTTAAATTTTCTATGCTTTTAATTAACCTTTTCTTTGACGTTTTCAAAGGAAGATGGTGACACCACGGAAAAACAAACCAGAAAGACATCTGTTTGTGGATAGCTCAAGGGTCTCAATCTGTCGTAATCTTCTTGACCTATAATACACCAAGATATTAGCTTTTCTCTTGCCACAAAAATTCAATATTAACACATTCGCGACCGACAGAGTTTTTACATTTTTAATACTCAGTACCGACGAAAATCATGAAATTCTAAAGCTGGTTACCGCAAACTTGTATCGTTAGTTTTTAGCGTTATGTTCTGAAATATCAATGTGGTAAATATGTGTAGTTGTTTAACACATATGCGTGAATTCACGTCAGCGGCAACCAGAAATAGAATTGGAAATAACGTGAATTCTCATCAGCGGTCACGAATGAGTTAAGACAAATCCAAATTAAGTCTTACCAGCGGTATCGAATAATCCTAATGTGTACGGATCTCCGCCTATCATTACCGTCACAGCGTAATTGTCAAAAACCGTAGGTACATATTCGGATGGAAATTTGTTTGTAGTGTACGAAATCAAGAGACACGTTTTACCCACGGCCCCATCCCCTACGACGACACATTTTATTGTCTGCATGTTGCTGTTTACTGTATTACCTAAAACAACTGTATGAAATATGTACAATTCTGGCGTCTAAACACAAGTAAATTGGAGACGTTTCGCGTAAAAGTTTTCGATAATGATGCATGCAATATGTCAATATGGCATTCCAAGAAGAAATAAGACGAAAAGTAATTGGGAAAATACTCGGATAGTTTGCACGCGATCGAAATATTAATTAATGCCCTCGAAGCTTTTTCTTTACGCTAGATATGTAAAGATATGTTGGATATAACTTTTCTCGTGAATCATATGCGAGCTTGCTCCGCCCTTAACCTACAAGTATGTAACCAAATGTCGAGTATTGGAAGATCAACTATTTAAGAGCGTGTTATTTTTGCCGAGAAAATCAAGTAGTTTCTGTTATTTTTCATATTTGTTTGAAACTCGCTGCGCGGAATTACTGTTCGTAAAAGGAAAGCGTATAAACTTCCTCGACGTGAAAACAATTACCTACAACTGTACGTCTGTCATTAAAGGTTAAAATCGTAGCTCATAATCTTAAAAAGCAGCGAATTAATGGCTTGAGATATTTCGAGAGGATATGAAAAAGAGAGTATAAACAACATTTAACACTCCGGCACTATTAGTCCCGATGTATTCTACGGCACTTCGAGCACTTCACATTTATCTCGAAATACACATTTCCCTCACGGATACTGATTCACTGATGCACACTAATGCTTGTGTACACGCCTAAAATCCAATACACACGATAGCGGATGCTACGGAAGTAACTAGTGCTAGAGGAAATTTAGGAACAAGGAGTGAAACACTGAAGGAAAAAAAATTGTATAGTTATTCTTTTGAACTTTCTCGTCGAATCATTTAGATGTGCTTGTTATTTAACGTAGAAAAGCATTTAAATTACAAATTTACGTGTTTCTAGGACCGCTTTATTAGTCTGTTATGCCCTCTTAACTCTGCCTCACAGGAATGAATGCTAGTGACGAGAGTCCCCATTCGTCCTTTGGCAATGGCGTCCTTTCACACCGTTGCAATAGGAAAGTATTAACTTAGATGGTTCAACTAGAAACTATTGTTAGTTTAGGGGAGGTTCCGGTCTAGAAGTCGATTCTTTTATTTCATTTTTCGAATGTTCAACCTTTTAGGAATACGTGTTTAAAAGGATTTGTTGAAATTCGGCAACGACCGGCCACTCTGCGTTCACGTAAAACTTTAAACACGTTTTTCTGGAAACAGTGTTCTCAAAACGGTAGGACCTGTATCTCCAAAAGTTATTATCCGATTCGACTGAAACTTTTTTTATTTTGAAGAATATACTTCTGGCTAGCGGGAAACCAGAAAAATTACAAAAAATTGAAAATTTATAACTTTCAAAGGCGTTGAAAGGACGAAAAATATAGGGGAAAAGCGTCATTTTCTTAAAAAATGTAATTTTGTAATTTTTCTGGTTTCCCCCTCGTATATTCTTCAAAATAAAAAAGTTTCAATCGAATCGGATAATAACTTTTGAAGATACAAGTCCCACCGATTTGGATGATTTTTTTTTTCACGCGTCCACTTTAACGACTCCCCAGTGCCGTCTGCAATGATTAATTATAAAACAAAAAATATATTTCTATAATTTAAGACATCCTTAATACAATCCAAAAAGTTCCATTAAATTATATGCAGTAGTTTTTCTTTAATTAATTCCTAGAGATCGCCTATGTTTTGGGCTCTAGATCGAAACCTCATAGATCTTTACAATACACACATGCATCTCTATATTTACAAATACAACTTTAACACGCGTAGACTTAAGACGGTATTTTGATTGCCTGACGCGAGTCCAAGCGTCAGTTTTTATTTAAAATCATGTATAAACTATTTATAACAACTAATAAATAAATGATTATATTTTCACCTTAGTTAAATACAAGAGTATTATAGTTAATGTCGCATATTCTAATACAAAAATACATTATAATTTATCCCCTGCACTGTTGAAATGTACAGCTGGTTTATCTTATTAGGACGTATGTAGTTTCATTATTGCATTCGCTTGTATGGTAATTACTTATTATCTTGGTTCGGGTTTCGAAAATGGTTGAAGTGACCCTGGTTGAACCCAGGATAAACCCAGTGCTTTGTTCTCATCTTCTTCCTGTATCGCATAGAATTATAAGTACGCGATAAAGCGAGAAGATTTTCATTCATTTAAAATGTACCTTGGGTTCATAAATCTCTTGTTTAACGGAATCATGAAGCTCGCTGATGTATGGATCAAACGCTATATAATGAGGATCGTCTATCGTGGGCGGATTATAGACATTGTCTAAGCTTTCTCTTACACATTTCGTTACGCGCTCCCGGAATGCTTCAAAATTATTCTCCAATCTGTAACATACGATTAAAATGAATCAAGTTCGTACTTATAAATTAGGGCTGGGACTATTTGCCGAATTTTTTGGTATTTGAATACTTCAGTTACTTAATTATTTGGCGAATATAATTTCAATATCCAAATATTCGAGTACTATTCGAATTATCCCAGTATTCAAATACTATTCGAATATTTAAGTACTCGAATACTGATGTATTTAAATAGTATGGTGTGAATTATAAAGCAAGTTCTTTAGGTTTGTTTGTCAATACATCAGTATTTGAATAGTAATTGAATAATAACATTCGAATACTCAAATATTCGAAATTTATTCATAACATTCGAATACTCAAATATTCGAAATTTATTCATAACATTCGAATACTTGTAAAACATTCGAATATTAAATTATTCAAATAATCCCAGCCCTATTATAACTACAACATACAATTTATATACTTACAACATAGACGCTTCCCGATTTATGGGATTCATTTTAACATCCACTTTAGCAAGGATTTTCGTTATAAATTGTATTAATTGCCAAATCCTATTGCTTTTCCTCCACTCAGAAAATCCCCACGACGTACACAAATCTCCAGATTCAGGATCAATCAAAGGATGAAAAACCGGAGTTTGAAACGTGACTTTCTAAAATTTGAAACATAATTAAAACCACTTCTACGATCAAAATACTGTAATCCGAAAAGTAACATCTTACAGGACATTCTCCATCTGGAAAATTCTGCGGCAAAGTAATAGTAAATCTAAAGATTCCTCCTTGATAGATTCCTTGTCGAACAAATTGCACCCCAAACCACACTATCGCAAAACAAACTTGTTATAATTAAGTCTCCATTGCAATCAAATAGATAAGAAAATTGTGGCAAACAATAAGTCATGCACATATTTACATGGAAACCGTTATATAAGACGTAGTCAGGATAAGCAAGACCTAAGAATCAATTGATATTTGTCTTAAATAATTTAAATGCATATTCTTTTCGCGCATGAAGTGCATTTAGAAGAAAAATTCATTACCAAATATATATAATATTACTTACACAAGGAATTCTGTGCAGATGGTATGACATAAATGCCTTTCAAATCTTGCGAACACAACATATTGCTACAAAGAAAATGGTAACAAATTATATTTTATACGAGTAATTAAACAACACTGTACTCATTTAAACAACTTACTATTCCGATAAGACATTGTATTCCTGTAAATACACTGCATATTCTTTGTTAGTTTGCAGCATGATCGGCCTGTCGATCATTTTCACGGACATACTCAGCTGGGAATCCCCATTGGCATTTAACGGCAACAATTTCCTAAACGAACCTTGCCTCTTTAGATTATCATCTTTACTACCATCAGCCTGGGACAGATAACAATCACTCGTTACATCGAAAGCTAGTCATTTGTTCTCGAAACTGAAAGAAAGTACGCGACCACTATCTTCGATCTATTACCTTGACTCCAGCCATCATAATAAGAATAGAAAAGTTTATCAACAGTCGACGATTTCAGCGATCTTAAATAAAGAAAATGTAATCCATGCTTTCACAATTTTTGACGGATACCTGCTGTCATAAACCAACAAATAAAGAGACGCGTCATTCGTCGCTCTGGGCGTGTGTAGTGCGTATCATTGGCCATCTCAACGGTAGATGAATAACATTCACCAGTAAATAGGGTCGATAAAAATCAATATGAACTTCGACACGCGACTATATTTCCTTTAGATAATTATTTACTGCGTAATAATCCTCGGACGCAATTATATTAAGAAAACTCTCTACGATCTAATTCGAGAAATTCAATAACAGTGTATTTATTACACACACCAATGAAGATAAAGATACTAACGTTCAGATTAATTGCAAACCACTTCTCATTTATATCTACTTACGTGGCGCGCACACGAGTGTGCGTGTATACATATTTCTATTTATCGGAGAATCGACGAAGAAGGTGTAGCCGTCGATAAAGAGGGACTGGAAAAGGAAGGCAAGGAAGATTTGCGACGAATAACGCCGACAGGTTCTCTACAGTCTCTTAAAAAATCAGACATTCCGCCTCTGTCGCGCACGTAAACTTTGATTAACATCGAAGTCCGACAACTGTCAAATGACAAGTCCACTTGGAAGATTGCATTCGGAACAGTGAAATGGCAGCAGAGATAAAACCAGCCCCGGGTGTAAATCATGACAAATTCAGCACGAGCCGTAAACCGATACTTCTGTCGAAATTGGAAGGGTGCAACGATGATGTCAATGCGGCTGTCATTATACCGCGGGAAGAAGGCGTAATTAGCGTTTGCGATGACAGGTACATAGGAAACGCTGTGCTTCGAAGATCTGCTCGAGTGACAAGTTCAGATTCACTTGCTTAAATCGCTCGTATTCTTCGATATGTGCGGCAACTCAGCGCTTTTTTTTATATATATATTCATTCATTTTGTCACACTTCTTTGCAGAACTGTTAGAGTTTGGCTGAAACGCGATTCCGGCCAGTATTGGCCCAGCGTCTGCCAGTATATGGCAGCTGGCGCCACATCGATGCACTATTCCGTAGAGACTAGGCAACTGTTCGTCGGTTTGGAAAATGGAACTATAAATGTATGTAGCGTAAAGGTGTCCGACGGGATTATTAATACCTCCTCCATGTCAGAATAGATATGTTAGTTATCGCTTGCAGGAATTTATTTTGGAGCAAGATTATAATCGAATGATCGCCATGCGCGAATACGCGGCGCATCAGGCGAGAGTCACAGGCGTTATCTTCGCACCGAATTCAGAATGGGTTTTAAGTATAGGTCGAGATAAAATGTTCCAATTGCATTGCTCGGAAAGTGGGCAAAGACTGGGATCGTACCAAACAGATGCATGGTATACTGCATTGCAGTATCCTTTTCTATAATACACTTTTCTTATCGCAGGATCGGTCAGCGTTATTTCTGTTTAATATCTATGCAGCACCTTAACTCGCACAGATTCGACGCACAATCCAAGCACGCTTTTGTCGGCGATTATTCCGGACAAATAGCGATGTTGAAATTAGACGCCAATGGCGTTACATTAATCACTACATTAAAAGCACATACAGGGAGCATTCATACATTGGCGTGGGATTCCGAGAAGCAGCTTCTGTTTTCTGGGAGCTTCGATCAGAGCATTATTGTATGGGATATTGGAGGGCGCCAGGGAACGGCGTATGAACTTCAGGGGCATCAGTAAGAAAATTTGTGTGGCTTGAAACTATTTTTATATGGCATGAGATTATAATATTTTTGTTTGTTAATTTTACAGCAATAAAGTAACAGCGCTGTGCTACGCGAGCGCCGAGCGTGTGCTTTTGTCTGGAGGGGAAGATGGAGTGATTGTGTGTTGGGATATGGCTACGAATAGAAAAGAAACTGCAGCTTGGGTTGAGTCCGATACCTGTCAAGTATGTAGTTACAAGTATATGATTGAATGGGATTGTTTGAAGTTCTAATAACGTGTATTAATACTGTTATAAATTCAGGCTTGCGGACGGCCATTCTTCTGGAACATCAAGGCAATGATGGATCAACGACAATTAGGTTTAAGGCAGCATCATTGCCGTCACTGTGGCCGTGCATTGTGCGCGCGCTGCACATCCCAGAGAGTACCGATACCGACGATGGGCTTTGAATTCGAAGTTAGAGTCTGCGACGCGTGTCATATTCAACTTAAGTCCGCAAAGTGAGTAGATTCTACTTGGCTAACGAGGGAAGATCCCGAAGCCGGAGGTTCTAAAAATTCTGAGACTTTGTGAATATGTAGGGGATTTAGGGGATTACAACGCAATTTTTGTTTGTTGCACGAATTTACTCTAAAAGGATGGAATGGAGCCCTAAAAATTCGATTATTTTCCGATTTTGTGCTATAGCACAAAACTCGTAAACTGTAAAATAATTTATTTTACCAAATGATAGATCTAATTAAAAGAAGTAACTTTTGTCTTGAAACTTTTTTTCTATCTCTTACAGTTCGCGAGTTACGAAATAAAATCGGAAAATAGCCGAATTTTCAAGGGTTAATTTCACCCCCTTAGAGTTAATTTGGGCAATAAGTAAAAATTGCGTGATAGTCAGGAGGAAATCCCCTCAATATTCACAAAGTTTCAATTTTTTTTTAAATTTTCGGGTTCAGGATCTTTCCTTGTAAGTAACAGGTAAGGCGCATCGGAGGAACATTTCAATAATCTCATCTATCTGTTATTTAGCCAAACGTCTTTAGCATCATTTCATGACGCAAAGCATAGCGTTGTCGGCATGGATCTCGATGCACCCCGCCGAAGATTACTGACCATTGGTCAAGATCGTCTCATTAAAATTTGGGACATTGCTGCTCTTTTTCAGTGAACTTCCAAATATGTTTGTTTATAAATAATGAAACTAATCAAAGCGTAAGATATAAGGGAATATATTGTCATATTTCAATGTAAAAGTGTACTATCCAGAGCCTATTTTTATGACCATGGAATCAGTTCATTTTGATTACAACCAAATAGGTTTTTATATATCACAATTTGCTTATTATAAGACATTCTATAATGGTAGAGTAATCTAAGAAACCGAAATAGCGTATTTATGAGATTACAAAAGCAGATTCTAATTCCCAAGCATTTTGTTTTGGTAAATAAAAAGATACCACATGTATACTTGTTAAGCAAGTAGTAAACGTTAGTATATTTTTTATCACTTCATATTTAGTGCAATCGTATTTTTTTACTATGCTCATTTCAATTGAATCGTCTACGTTGTCAGTTCGTGCTTTATGTGTCTCAATTACTGATTTCTTCAAGTTAATACGGATAGCAATATGATTAAATATTAGCATGGCATTTGAAATAATTTCCATGTTGGCCCACAGAAATTGAACGAAAGTATATTTTCTCTGGCCTATAGAAAGACATTGATCGCCTTCCTGTAATACTCACGCGAAACATGACAAATTCTTCATTCACGGATGATATTAATCTGTTTAAATATTTAAACTGCAATAATTTATTAAAGCAATGAGCAGTTAAACGTAACAGAGGTTGCTGTAGCTCCTAGACGATCTATTTGCTATATTTCCAATCGTTTAATAATACAATTTGTCACCAGCGAGCGAGAGAAACATCCATCTTACAGGTTGTTCAACGTCTCATTGTCCATCGACTCGTTCCAAACGTTTAGAGATAGGTACAGGTTGCGCAAAACTTAGAAGCATGATTGAAAAAACGCAGAAGTATTAGTAGAATAAAATAATTACGGCAGAAAAAAGTTTTTACACATATCGCAATGAGATAACTCAACGTATATAGTAAATCTTTTGGTTCTTATTTTAATTTTGCATCGATTCTATTTAACGCCAATGGTAAAAGTTGCGCCAAAGTAAATAGCATTTGTTATTGGTATGCACTAAAAGTTACGAAGAGTAGGATTCCGCATTTAAATTAAATCGATGCGAGAAAATATAATTTATGTAATTGCACACAGTAATATCCGTCTTCATTTTTAGAATTATTTATTAAGTCCTTGCATATAATTTATATAATAATATGCTGCGTAACGAATATATCTTGCATGATCAATGTTACTACACTAACTATGTGCGAAGTATTGACCACGAAATAGCTAATCTGAATGAAACAAAAAAAAACGCGCTTGCATATGTATAATATAAAAATGATTCTCCGCAACTATTGAATCGAAATAGCTATAAAATTGTTAACATTGGGGTGTTCACCACTTCGCGTGTGAATGCGTATATTATAAATTGCGGAAATAGTAATACGCGCATGTATAACGTTAATGTGAAATTCATATAAAATGGAAATATATTTTCACTGTAAACGACTCGGTTGCCTGTCTCACTCAATTCGTGAATTAATGCTACGAATATCATAATATTCATGTCGCGGTGTTGTTATTTAGAGAGCGGGAATAATTTCGTTTCGAAATGAACGAAAACGTATTCGATTCGTTTGAATTGGTTTTGGCGCCATTGGCTCAGTCGGTACAGTCGAAGCAACATAATATCCCGATCGGTAAAACGAACACCGTTGATGACGGCTCAAGGGGGGGAAAGGTAGCGGCGCGGAGTCGCAACAGGTTGCAGGTAGCCGGTAGGTGCGTTGCGGCTCGCGGCGAATGACGTCAGAAAAGATCGAGAGACGAAGATAAGGGTCGAGGAGGAAGATTTCACGATCTTCCGATCGACAAGCGGCAGAGTGTCGTGGAAAAGTGAAGACGGGTACGGTTGTGCGGGCATGTACGGGTATGGTGAGGGAATAATCGCGTTGGTAAGGTATCTCGTTGCGCTGGTGGGGTGTCGAGAAGTCGCCGGAGTCGAAGTCGAAGCCGGTCGGTCGTGGTGTCGTGGTCTAGGCCATTCGCAGCTCGCAGCAGTGGTTATTCCACCTCTTCTCCGTTCGGAGCGGCTTCGCTTCCACCTGGCACGCCCGATTCGAACCGAAGCTCCCCGAGTGGACGCGTTAATGTGCCGGTCACCGTGGCCCATCCTCCGGAACGACTACTGTTGCTTTTCGTGTCCCATTTCCTATCATCGTAGTTGGTCGTAGTTGATCGTACTTGGTCGTAGTCGGTCGTAGTGGGCCCGCCGCCGCCGCGATCTTTCCTTTTTCCACGTTTGTCGCTTCTCCGAGCGCCAACATCCACCGACGATTCTCTAGTCACGTCGGACATGAAAAGCGCGCCTTACGTCGCCTTCCAAGTGCAGTGCAGTGCCTCTTAATGGAGTGTGCCGACATATAGCCGTTTTCGTCGTCTTTCTCGTTACTCGCACAAGGTACGTTCCAAACCGTTCACCCCCTCGAATGGGAGTACGTATCGTTTGCTGGTGAATCGCGATCCACCGCATTCCTCTGCTGCAACCTGCGTACGCGTAGCTGCTTCGGAAACGCGTGTGTACCTTTGTACCTGTAGATCGAACGGAATTCTTACCACGGTACACGTCATTTTATAATCGCGTTGCATCGGTACTTTTGACGGGCGATCTGATCGGCACCGGCCCCCACGACGATATCTTACCTCGTGCTTCTTTTAATTCTGCGCGCAACGCTCGATCGCTATTCGGCAGGATATTTGTCACGCGCGACGATATATGTACCAGCGATAAGAGCAGAGTCGAAGCATGCTAACGTAATTACTCGGAATGCACGCGTAACCACGGACTTTAACGCATAACAATAAGTACACGAGATAAGCATACGGTTCCGATAAAGCTAATTATATCTCGCGCACATAAAATCTCGGGAATGTTTACCAAACCATCTGATATGCGTGTACATACCCGAGCATTGGGATATTTGTTGGTCGACGAGTCTAATCCGTTCTCCTCGACCAAAATTCAAACTCAAGGATATCCTCTCGCGGGAATTGAATCGATAGATAAGCCAAGATTACAACTAGGACGTTGCCCTCCCGTCTCGAGCAAATGAGTCGCGGTTTGCCGTTCAAACGAGAACGAAAATGCACACGTGGAAAGCGATTATGACGTAAGGGGCAAAGGCACGGACGAACCTAAGTGGAAGGCAGCGGTCTCGAAGCTGCTTCGACGATCGTATCGAACTTTAGCCAGTGAAGCGAAATTCAGAGGAAATATGTAATGGTGCATCGTACGCTCGAACGCACGCGTCTAGGTTCTATATTACTGTATAGATGTAGGAAGCAAAGTTCGAGAAAGGAAGCGTCTAACCGTTTCCTTTAACTAGCAAAATAATACTCAGCCCGACGGTTTTCCTGTTTCGTGCAGAGACGGCTCAGTCGAAGCGCATTCACTGGACTCGACGACTCGTCGCGATCACGCGTTGTTGTTCAATCACCCGTTAAAGTCTCCAGCGCGTGGTACTATGCCGTTCACCGTTCCCCGGATATTTTCAAAGTCAATGACTGCGACACCTTTTTACGTTCGGCCTATCAAGTTCAAGGGAAAACGTTCGGATCGAGCGACCAATATTTCGTTTCATTCTATCCCAGGATCTTCGTTTCAAAGTCGAACAGTTCCAGTAACCCATACGCCTCAGGGAAAACCGCTTCAAGTCGATTGGTTCGTCGACCCAAGAATTACTCGTGCGAATATAATTTCGAGCGGATCCGTCGTTCTGCTTCTTCGAACGAAATTGACGCCAGATTGATTGCCAGCGACGCGTAACCGCACTTTCGTCCCGTTCAATCGATATTCCTCTGTTTAGATTGCTTAGATTGCTTAGAAGCTCGCGTTCAACTTTCCTCGATCCGGTTCAGGTGGATTTCCTCGACAAATCGTTCCGTCACGAAGCTTCCTTCGGGGACGGAACAGAGGGAAGAAGAGACGAGGAGAGATGGATCTCGTGGAGAGAATCCTCGATGGATGGTCTTGAAGCCGGGCGGCTCAGTGGCAGCAGAAACTGTCTAACCCACTTTTGCGAACAGGTTTATGCTTGTGCTGCTTCCACTGTAACGGTGATCGGCCAGACATCATCGTCGCATGCTGGAATGATTTTTCTCCGAACAGATAGATCGCGTGCTTCGCGTCCAATACTCGTAAGAGAGTTCAGAGACGACCGCTAGCTCTGCCACACCGCGATTCATTTGCTCGTTACGAACCGGCTGCGGGGAGCCTCGCGAACCTTTCGCACCGTCGCAATTTCTGTTCCTGCCGAACAAACACGTCGACCCCTCCCCCTATTATTCCTCGTTGCAAAGTCAAACAAGACAGAGGCGAGAATGAAAAACCGTTGCTTCTCTTTCAGGCGGAGTGCCGACAACCACGACTTAAGAGATGGTCATCGTCACGCGGGTAAGTGTCATCACCGTCGGCCACGTTCATCCATAAAATTTCCCTCCTTATTATCGTCTAGCCTCCACGCATTCCACCGCGGTAATCGATCGAAACTCGTGGGAATTTTAATTCGGCGGTAGCGCTTTCCTTGGCGTCTCCTCGAAAGACGGTCAGTAGGAATCTGTGGCAAGTGAAAATGACGGAGCCAAAGCGAGGCGACGCGACGGCAGATTCTTTCTCCGCATGAAAAGTCATGCTCGGGGGACACGTGCGCGAGCGCACGGTTTCTCTCCGAAGGTTGAAGGAACGCTCGAGATTCCAGGCTTTGTATCGGATTATCCTCCGTAGATCGGCGGATAGCCGCTCGAACGAAAACAAGAGTCGGAGAAATCATCGGGCGGATGATATTTAACGATCGCGCTGGCTATTATCGTTGCGATAAGTCTGGAGATAAAGTGACATTCGTGCGGTGCAGGTTCAGGGGCAATTACCGAGCGGGATCGGTTTCATTTCGTATCGTAAGTTCCAGCTGAAATCCACGCTTTACCCGGTGTATTTCATTTACACCGCGAGCATAAGACCGACTGGTTTACCTTCGCTTTATCGCCACTCTCAAGGCAGCTCTCGCCTATCTCGGCAACAATATCTTAACGTTCTCGACTTATTTCACCGGGAGCAATCACCTCTTTTCCTCGCTGCATCGCGTACTTTACGGACACCCTGCACGGCTTCGCACACATGCACCTCGTAGTTAACGCGGGGCGTAAGGTATATCGAGACGAATGGTCAGTTAATTAGGCATAGTTAACGGTCCTTCATCACTTCGCGAATGCCCTGTACGGCTCGGCGTCGTAGGATTTCGCGCGAGCGAACCAGCCGTCGTATAACGGGACGTGAATCGTTTTACCGGACACGCGTTTGTACCCTCCTAGCCTAAGCTGTTCTCTCCCTATGCGTGCAGCGTGCACACGTAGGTATTAACGGCCGGCACGCGCGCGCGTCCACACGGCGCGCACACACCCCGCTCCCTTCTGGGAACAAGAGGGGGCCGCGCTAACGACGTATCATAATCGCGATCGGTCACTGTCCATTGTAATTGTCTCCTGGAAAAATCGACGCGCCGCACCGCGACCGTTTGCGAATTCCAACGAAGCTACGAAACGCGAGGGAGTTTTTTATTCGCGTGTAGCAATCGCGGCGGTGACTGAAAGTAAAACTGCGTGGCAAAAGAAGGGCCAAATCGGACGGTGGTTCGTTTCGAGGCAGCGAGCGGATGAGCTCTTCCGATGTTCCGGTGAGCTGAACAATCGGAACGTATACGAATATCAGGCGCAGGCTGTGCAGTCGTATAGATGTGTTCGTATAGCATAGGAGAGGCTAGAGGTTCTCAAACTTTCTTTCGGTTGGAGAGAGGAGTCTATCGCTCACGTTCGATCTCCCGCAGGCTCGTTTATCTCTCTATCGAATCGACGAATACACGTCGTTCACACGTGGTCGCGCAAAGAGAAGAGTCTAGCTGCGTCTCGCCTCGCCTCGTCTCGCCGTTCTCCTTGCGCCGTCCTTCATTAAAGCCACGATGCTTTTTCTAAGGGGAACGGTGTTTTTTTTTTCTTTTTGCGTAACATTGAACGAACCGGGAGCACCAACAACAACAGCAGTTTGAGAATACCTGTTTAACGCGCATACGAGCACGCGAAGACGGATGCCTAGAGGGAGGAGGAGGGTTGCCTTGGACGCTAGGAGGAGAGAAAGAGAGCGCGGCGCGGCAATGCATACGGTTACACGCGGAACCCGGTGCGCAGCGCGTTTCGTGGGAGTTCGGCGCACCTTAACGAACTTGCTTCGATATATTTAACAGAGCCGCGAAAGGGAAGTTCGGGAAAAGGTTTGGCAGCCGACACGCTCGGTGATTCTGTTCACCGGAAGCTCCCGTCCCCGTCGCGTAACTCGTGAAAAGTCTCGCCGCGGTAAATAGTCGAATCGAAAGCGTTTCCTATGGCTGTCTACTATTTTCGATTGGAGCGAGCGCAAAGTCACGCAAAGCCGCGATGGAAGCCGGAGCAGTACTCGCCCGTTTAGACTCGCTAACTCGATTATCGTCGGCGGGGCGAGCGGAGGCTCTCGCCGAGTAGAAATTAGCCGATCGGGGACGATGGAACTCGATACCTTCGTGCGGGACAACCGATGCTGCTACGAGCGAATGACACTGAACGCCTACGCGACACGACGCCACGGTATCGCTCGAGCAGATTCGTTTTCCTTTCCTTTTCGCCTAAGCGAATCGATCAGCGGACGCGGAAAATGAAACCGCGAAACGACCGGCCGCTCGGTTTATCTAACAACCGGCCAACAACTACCTGTTATCTAATTGAACCGTTTAAGGTGTCGTGTTTACAGTCCGAGCGCCCGCTAATGCGCTCTCCAGCTCTAGGATTAATTCGTGTCAAGCTCATATGCGTGAATCGAGCCGGTCGAGGAAAGGTCCGCGCAAACCTTGACTTTATCCGCTCGCCGCGTTCCCACACGGACCTTTTTTTTCCCTCACCCCTTCTAAACGGCAAAGTAGCTTTGATCGCTCGTATGTTTAATCGATCTCTGGTCCCCACTGCCGCGCGTAATTCGCAAGAGAAGACGAATGCGCCCGAGGCGCGCGGCGGTGTTTCTCTCCATTGTCAACTGGATGGCAAAAAATTCTAGCTACGAAAGCGTCGTCGTTGCCGAAAGTGGGACGAAGCGAAAGAAAGGTGATTACGCGGAAGAAATTGCTTTGCAGGGGGATTACATATGGATCGAACCAATCTCAGGAAGAGAGTTTGACGTTGCAATCGGAGCACGAGTAATTTCCGCGGAGGGCAGACGCATTCAAGTGAAAGACGACGATAACAAGGTAATCCTTACCTACTTTCCGTGTCTCTCGAGGAATCGAGCTCGGTGCGGCTCAAAGTATGGCGCGAGAAAGTGGTGTGCGCGCGGGCCGCGATTTCGACGGGCTCTCGAGGTTCGGTTATGCGAGAACTCAAACTTCCAGGAACAATGGCTGACACCGGAGAGGCGAATAAAGGCGATGCATGCCACTTCTGTGCAAGGTGTAGAGGATATGATCAGCTTAGGAGACCTCCATGAAGCGGGCATCCTACGGAATCTATTGATTCGATACAACGAGAATCTCATATACGTGAGTAACTGACAAGGAGAGGTTGTCAGGTGCACGCCTGCAATTGCTGTGGTTTTTGGATCTGTTTTAGAGGACAAATAAGAAATATTTGTCTTTCTATTTTGGACTGTTTTTATGTTTCGGGGGTTAAACCACCCCTCGAAGTTATAAGATTTTCAAGTGTTTCACCCCGATTGCTTTGGTTTTTGGGTATTTTTTAGAGGACCGAAAAATGAGAAATATGTGTTTTTCTATTTTGGACTGTGTTTATGTTTCGGGGGTTAAACCACCCCTCGAAGTTACGAGATTTTTAAGTGTTTCTCCCCGATTGCTTTGGTTTTTGAGTATTTTTTAGAGGACCGAAAAATGAGAAATATGTGTTTTTCTATTTTGGACCGTGTTTATGTTTCGGGGGTTAAACCACCCCTCGAAGTTACGAGATTTTTAAGTGTTTCTCCCCGATTACTTTGGTTTTTGAGTATTTTTTAGAGGACCGAAAAATGAGAAATATGTGTTTTTCTATTTTGGACCGTGTTTATGTTTCGGGGGTTAAACCACCCCTTTAGTTTAAGTTACAATATTTTCAAGTGTTTCTCCCTGATTGATTTTGGTTTTTGAATATTTTTTACAGGGCCGAAAAGTAAGAAATGCTTGTCTTTCTATTTTTACCCAACTGCATGTTTAGGGGTGAAACCACCCCTCATATTTCATAATCCGTACAAAGTTGTGTTGAATAAAACTTGATATAAATATCATTTTGCATTGTAACTTGCTCTATGAATGATGTTCTTGTTGTCAGTCGCCGTTATTAGGGGGTAAACTACCCCAGGAATGGGACACTTCTCATTGTATTTAGCGATGGAAGATCATAAAACCACTGATGTGTCAGCCAAAAATAAATTATGTCTAAGGTTTTTTTAAAGAATTTTATGAATTTTTTCCACGTTTCAAGTCTCGCAAATGCGCACGTCATGACGCAAATTAAATTTATGTCAAGTTTTATTCAACACAATTTTGTACCCCTTATGAACTTTGAGTGGTTGTTTCACCCCTATACATGCAAACAAACCAAAATAAAAAAAAATAAAAATTAAAACTGACTTCAAAAAATTAACTGCCCTAAAAAGTAAAAAATAATTTTTTCCCTTATTTAATCTACTACTCATATTTTTTAAGTCCGCGCCAGATTTACACAGCGCAAATGATGAGGCACCGACTTAAAAAATATGAGAGTCGTAGATCAAATAAGGGAAAAAATTATTTCTTACTTTTTAGTGCCATTTTATTTTATTTTATAAAATAATAATTAGATGACAATAGTCTTTATTATTAACCAGAACTGGCAAAATATTGGGCCATTTTTAATTTAGTGTAGAATGGGACCACCGGGGCATCCCCTCTTTCGAATAAAAAAAGATCATCAAAATTGGCCCAGATACTAAGGAGTTATAAGTTATAACAAACATAAAAAAAAACATAATATACGGGTCGAATCTACAATCTCCTCCTTTTTGAAGTCAGTTAATAAAAGGACACGTGCTTCTTACTTTTCGATCCTCTAAAAGATATCCAAAGACCAAAGCAATCAGAAGTAGAAACCTGGGAACCTCTCCTTGTGAATGTCGTACACGCGACCACCTCCGATCAAAACGGACAATGGTTTCTACCGGTAAGTTTCTATTCTTCTGCCCGCAGACCTACACAGGCTCCATTCTAGTCGCCGTGAACCCGTACCAGATACTACCGATCTACACCGCCGAGCAAATAAAGCTGTACAAGGACCGGAAGATCGGGGAGCTGCCGCCTCACATATTCGCTATCGGCGACAACAGTTACGCGCACATGAATCGATACGGTCAAGACCAATGCATAGTGATCAGGTATCGGCCGCTTCGTTCCCCTTACTGTACTTTGAACGGCTCTTTCCAGTCTATTCCATTCGCAATAGAACGGTTTGTCAAATTCACGAATATTTGTGTCTTAGCGGCGAAAGCGGAGCCGGCAAAACGGAAAGTACGAAATTAATTTTGCAATATTTGGCAGCGATTAGCGGCAAGCATTCTTGGATCGAACAGCAAATATTGGAAGCGAATCCGATCCTGGAAGGTAAAGTATGAAGGTGGCACGCGAGTAAAGAGAGAGATGAGTGACGAGGCAGCGGGGACAATGTTGAAAATCGCTGACTCGGTGTTGTTGTCGCGTTGTAGCGTTCGGCAATGCCAAGACGGTACGAAACGACAACTCGTCCCGCTTCGGGAAGTACATCGACATTCACTTCAACGACCAGGGCGTGATAGAAGGGGCGAAAATAGAGCAATACCTGTTGGAAAAGTCGCGAATAGTGTCGCAGAGTTTGGACGAGAGGAACTACCATATATTTTACTGCATGCTGGCTGGCCTCTCGAGGGAGGAGAAGCAGAAGCTGGAGCTGGAGGACGCGTCGTCGTACAAATATCTGACGGGGGTATGGTTTCTGTAGATCTTACCCAGGCCAGTGTGATAACCACTGTTTTCCTGGCTCACCGAAATATCCTCGACTGTTTTCTAGGGTGGTAGCTTCACCTGCGAGGGCCGAGACGATGCCGCGGAGTTTGCGGACATTCGATCGGCGATGAAGGTGCTGTTATTTTCCGACGCGGAGATCTGGGAAGTCCTGAAGCTTCTCGCTGCCCTGTTGCACATGGGAAACGTTAAGTACAGAGCCACCGTTGTAGGTAAGCGTTCACTGTTCAACGGCCACGCCGCAGTGTCGCCAGATTTCACCTGGAATCTCTTCTAATTCCCGATAATTTCACAGACAACCTGGACGCCACGGAGATTCCGGAGCAAACGAACGTGCAGAGGGTGGCGCACCTGCTCGGCGTGCCGGTGCAATCGTTGATAGACGCTCTGACTCGCAGGACGATATTTGCTCACGGTGAGACGGTTGTAAGTAACAAGTGATTACCGTTCAGCCAAGCCGCGTAAAAGCAATTTCTACTCGCGAATCGTAACGCGTGTTTCCACGCAGGTTTCCACCTTGTCCAGGGAACAATCGGTGGACATCAGAGACGCGTTCGTTAAAGGGATATACGGGCGACTGTTCGTGCACATCGTGAAGAAGATCAACGAGGCTATCTACAGGCCGAAGAACACGTCCCGGAGCGCGATAGGCGTGCTGGACATATTCGGCTTCGAGAATTTCAATCACAATAGTTTCGAGCAGTTCTGCATCAACTACGCGAACGAGAATCTCCAGCAGTTCTTCGTGCAGCACATCTTCAAGCTGGAGCAGGAGGAGTACAACCACGAGGGTATCAATTGGCAGCATATAGAGTTCGTCGACAACCAGGACGCCCTGGATCTGATAGCCATAAAGCAGCTGAACATCATGGCCCTGATCGACGAGGAGTCCAAGTTCCCGAAGGGCACGGATCAAACGATGCTGGCCAAGATACACAAAACCCACGGGAGCCATCGCAATTATTTGAAACCAAAGTCGGACATCAACACGTCCTTCGGGCTGAACCATTTCGCGGGCGTGGTGTTCTACGACACCAGAAGCTTTCTGGAGAAGAACAGGGACACGTTCAGCGCCGATTTGCTCCAGCTCATTCACATATCCTCCAACAAGTTTCTGCAGGCCTGCTTCGCCGAGGACATAGGCATGGGCTCCGAGACCAGGAAGAGAGCGCCCACGCTCTCCACGCAGTTCAAAAAGTCTCTGGACTCTCTGATGAAGACGTTGTGCAGCTGTCAGCCTTTCTTCATCAGGTGCATCAAGCCGAACGAGTACAAGAAGCCGATGATGTTCGACAGGGGGCTCTGTTGCCGGCAACTCAGGTACTCCGGCATGATGGAGACGATTCGAATACGCAGAGCCGGTTATCCGATCAGGCATTCCTTCCCGGAGTTTGTCGAGAGGTACCGATTCCTGATCCCCGGGATAGCGCCGTCGCACAAGGTCGACTGCCACGCGGCCACCTCGAAGATCTGCCACATCGTGCTGGGCAGGTCGGACTATCAGCTCGGCCACACAAAAGTGTTCCTCAAGGACGCCCACGATCTCTTCTTGGAGCAGGAACGCGACCGCGTTCTGACGCGAAAGATCCTGATACTGCAGCGCAACATACGCGGCTGGGTTTACAGGCGGAGGTTCCTCCGCATGCGAGCGGCCGCGACGATCGTTCAAAAGTACTGGAGAGGCTACGCGCAGCGGCAGAGATACAAGCGCATGCGGATCGGTTACATGAGACTCCAAGCGCTGATCAGATCGCGGGTGTTGTCGCACCGATTCAGGCACCTCAGGGGGCACATCGTCGCGCTGCAGGCACGCGCCAGGGGCCACCTGGTGCGGAAGATGTATCAGAAGAAACTGTGGGCGATCGTGAAGATCCAGGCTCATGTGAGAAGATTGATCGCCCAGAGGCGGTACAAGAAAGTGAAATACGAGTATCGGTTGCACGTGGAAGCGCTGAGGCTTCGGAAGAAGGAGGAGCGTGAATTGAAGGACCAGGGGAACAAGAGGGCGAAGGAAATCGCCGAGCAGAACTACAGGGATCGAATGCAGGAGCTGGAGAGGAAGGAGATCGAGATGGAGCTGGAAGACAGACGCAGAATGGAGATCAAGAAGAATCTGATAAACGACGCGGCTAAGAAGCAAGACGAGCCGGTGGACGACAGCAAATTAGTCGAGGCGATGTTCGACTTCCTGCCCGATTCCAGCAGCGAGGCTCCGACTCCCGCCAGGGAGACGTCCGTGTTCAACGATCTGCCCGCTCCGAAGGCGGACCAGCAGGAAATCATCAGCCCCGTTCAGACCGCCTCGGAGGACGAGGAAGACTTGTCCGAGTTCAAGTTCCAGAAGTTCGCGGCCACTTATTTCCAAGGGAACATCACCCATCAGTATTCCAGGAAACCGCTGAAACACCCGCTGCTGCCTTTGCACACTCAAGGGGACCAACTAGCCGCGCAAGCCCTCTGGATCACCATACTTCGTTTCACCGGGGACCTGCCGGAGCCCAGATTCCACACCATGGACAGGGACACGACGTCGGTGATGTCGAAGGTGACGGCAACGCTCGGCCGGAACTTCATACGCAGCAAAGAGTTCCAGGAGGCTCAGATGATGGGGATGGACCCGGACACGTTCCTCAGACAAAAGCCGCGGTCCATCAGGCACAAGCTGGTCTCCCTCACCTTGAAACGAAAGAACAAGCTCGGGGAGGATGTGAGACGGAAGCTGCAGGAGGACGAGTACACGGCGGACAGTTATCAATCTTGGCTGGAAGCGAGGCCGACCTCCAATCTCGAGAAGCTGCATTTCATCATCGGCCATGGGATACTGCGCGCCGAGCTCAGGGACGAGATCTACTGCCAGATATGCAAGCAACTGACGAACAATCTCTCCAAATCCTCGCACGCTCGCGGCTGGATCCTCCTGTCGCTCTGCGTCGGGTGCTTCGCCCCGTCGGAGAAGTTCGTCAATTATCTGCGCGCGTTCATCAGGGAGGGACCGCCGGGTTACGCGCCCTACTGCGAGGACCGTTTGAAGAGGACGTTCAACAACGGAACGCGGAACCAACCGCCCAGCTGGCTGGAGCTTCAGGCGACTAAATCGAAGAAGCCGATCATGCTGCCGATCACCTTCATGGACGGGAACACCAAGACGCTCCTCGCCGACTCGGCCACCACCGCGAGGGAGCTGTGCAATCAGCTGTCCGATAAGATATCCTTGCGGGATCAGTTCGGCTTCTCCCTTTACATCGCTCTGTTCGACAAGGTCTCCTCTCTAGGCAGCGGCGGCGATCACGTGATGGACGCTATCTCCCAGTGCGAGCAATACGCCAAGGAGCAAGGTGCTCAGGAACGAAACGCTCCGTGGAGGCTGTTCTTCAGGAAGGAGATATTCGCGCCGTGGCACGAGCCCACCGAGGATCAGGTCGCCACCAATTTGATCTACCAGCAGGTGGTCAGGGGGGTGAAATTCGGCGAGTATCGCTGCGACAAGGAGGAAGATCTGGCGATGATCGCCGCACAGCAATATTACATAGAGTACCACACGGAGATGAACGTGGAGAGGCTCTACACTCTTCTGCCCAATTACATCCCGGATTACTGTCTGACGGGTATCGACAAGGCGATCGATAGATGGGGCCATCTCGTTCTTCAGGCATACAAAAAGGTATTCCGCAACCCTTTCCTTCGTAGCGCACTCTTATTTATACGAAACCTTTCCGTTTACAGAGCTACTACTTAAAAGAGAAAGTACCTGCTTTGCGCGTCAAGGAGGATATAGTCGGCTACGCGAAGTTCAAGTGGCCCCTGCTTTTCTCTCGCTTCTACGAGGCGTACAGAAACTCCGGCCCGAATCTGCCGAAGAACGACGTTATCATAGCCGTCAACTGGACCGGGGTGTACGTTGTAGACGATCAGGAACAAGTGCTTCTGGAATTGTCCTTTCCCGAGATCACCACCGTATCTAGTCAGAAGTATGTAGATCTCGTTGCTCTCCGTGCTCGACTGACTCTCGCGTTCTATCATCCCTCTGCAATTCGCTTACAGAACGAACAAGATGTTCACGCAGACGTTCAATTTATCGACGGTGCGGGGAGAAGAGTTCACATTCCAAAGCCCTAACGCAGAAGACATTCGCGACCTGGTGGTATACTTTTTAGAGGGCCTGAAGAAGCGTAGCAAATACGTGATCGCGTTGCAAGATTACAAGGCGCCGGGGGAAAGCTCGTCGTTCTTAAGCTTCCAGAAAGGCGATCTTATTGTGTTGGAAGACGAGAGCACAGGGGAGACTGTTTTAAACTCGGGATGGTGCATCGGCACGTGCGAAAGGACCACAGAGAAAGGCGATTTCCCAGCCGAGACGGTCTACGTGTTGCCCTCGCTGTCGAAGCCTCCCAATGATATATTGGTAAAGCCATCGATAGTATAAACCTCGCGGAATGCTTCTACTGCTACAGAATAATCGATAAACTTTACTTTTAGTCGTTGTTCAGCATCGAAGGGACGGAAAACGGTCGGAAACTCTATCCCCAGCAAGTGAACGGAGTAGAACCTCGTGATAAGCCTCATACTCTCGTAGAATACGCCATCGATCATTTCAGGTAAGTAGTTTTTCGTTGTTCGAATATCTCTGGGAACCTAAGGACGAAGAACGACCTGTCTTCTCGCCGTAGAACACCGCCGAAGAGGACAATGTCGAAAGCGTTGACTTTGACGACGGCGCGGCGCGGGCACAACGACGAACTGTGGCATCACTCCAGGGATCCGATAAAGCAGCCTCTTCTGAAGAAGTTAATATCCAAAGAGGAGCTGGCTGAAGAGGCCTGCTTCGCTTTCAACGCGATCTTGAAGTACATGGGGGATCTGCCGACGAAGAGACCACGCGTCGGCAACGAGTACACCGATCTGATCTTCGACGGGCCGCTGAAGAACGAGATCCTGCGGGACGAAATTTATTGTCAAATCATGAAACAGCTCACCGACAATCGGAACAGATTGAGCGAGGAGCGAGGTTGGGAGCTAATGTGGCTCGCCACCGGTCTCTTCACTTGCAGCCAAAGTCTTTTAAAGGTATAATAATTCCGCTCGTACACGTGTGCTCGCTGCGGAATACGTGTTCGTTGAAAAACACGCTGGTTTAATCGTTCCAGGAACTGACTCTGTTTTTGCGCACGAGGCGGCATCCTATATCCCAGGATTCATTACAAAGACTGCAAAAAACTTTACGTAATGGTCAACGGAAGTATCCCCCGCATCAAGTCGAGGTAGAAGCTATACAGCACAAAACCACGCAGATATTTCACAAAGTGTATTTCCCAGACGATACAGACGAGGTGCGTACTTTTACCGCTTTTCTTGCTCCATTTCCGTTTGAAACCGATTCCTCACGGTATTTGTACCATTTCGCAGGCATTCGAGGTGGATTCGTCGACCAGAGCGAAAGACTTTTGCCAAAACATCGCCCAGAGACTGAACCTGCGGTCCGCGGAAGGGTTCAGCCTGTTTGTAAAAATTGCCGACAAGGTCATCTCGGTCCCGGAGGGTGATTTCTTCTTTGACTTCGTGCGACATTTGACGGACTGGATCAGAAAAGCCCGGCCGTCGCGCGACGGTACGTTCTTAATTACCTTCCGGTAAAGTAAACAGAGAATTTTACAGTTTCTTGTTAATCGTGAACCGAACGTTTAACGCAGGTGTTTCACCTCAATTTACGTACCAAGTGTTCTTCATGAAAAAGCTGTGGACCAACACCGTTCCTGGTAAAGACAGAAACGCCGATCTCATCTTCCATTTCCATCAAGAGCTTCCTAAATTGTTAAGGGGTAACAATCACTTTCTATTCCGTCGGTTCGTTGCTTCGCGTCTCGCTATTATTCCGCTAATCGTTTATCGTTCTACCCGTTGTTAGGATACCACAAATGTACTAAAGAAGAAGCATCGAGACTGGCAGCGCTGGTTTACAGGGTTCGCTTCGGCGAGAGCAAACAAGAACTTCAAGCGATCCCGTAAGTGAAATATATGTACATATATTACGTGTCGCAATAACTTAGCTAGCAAGAAAAAATATAAAAACAATAATTTAATGTGCACATTTGTAGGCAAATGTTGAGAGAACTCATACCAGGCGATCTGGTAAAGATACAAAGCTCGAACGATTGGAAGAGATCGATAATAGCGGCGTACAATCAGGATGCTGGTGAGATATTACACGAATGAATTGATTATGAATCCATTCTACGTCTATACGTGATTAACACAAGTATTTATACACAGGAATGAGTCCAGAAGACGCGAAGATAACGTTCCTGAAGATCGTTTACCGGTGGCCAACATTTGGTTCGGCATTTTTCGAAGTTAAACAAAGCACAGAACCAAATTATCCAGAATTGCTGTTAATCGCAATTAATAAACACGGAGTGAGCCTCATACATCCGCAAACGAAGGTAGGTGAACTCGGGGAAACTCGACTCGCCCGAGTAAATCCTACTCTATTAGTTACATTACGACAAACTTGTATGTTGCAGGATATACTAGTAACGCATCCTTTCACTAGAATCTCAAATTGGTCGTCGGGTAATACCTATTTCCACATGACGATCGGAAATTTAGTACGGGGCTCGAAATTACTGTGCGAAACCTCGCTCGGATATAAGATGGACGATCTTTTGACGTCGTACATTTCCCTAATGCTCACTAATATGAATAAACAGCGTACGATACGGATAAAATGAAGGCGATTGTGTCTCGCTAAAGCATCAAGATCTCTTTCCGTGGAAATTAAACAGAGGCGAAAGAAGAAATCATTTTGCTGCCGATAGAAAGTGATTTCGCACTTGTCGCTATCGCAGACTTATATAACTATTAATGTTTACCATCGCCAGCAAAGCACTCGGAGAATCTCTAAAAGTTTCTCTATAAATATGCAGACAGGAAATAATACGAAGCAACTTCTCCCCCCATTTACAATAACGAATTCCAAGTAGTAACAGATATTTTATACGTAAACGTTCGCCTTACAAATTTTTATAACTTATATATACATATGTACATACATACATACACATAGGCACACATGTATGTACGTATACGTTACTAATTACAGAGAGCGTGGTCCTCGCGTTGTCGCAATCATATTCATCCACTAATTTATAACTGACAATGAGCTGTTACGATTAATCAAGAAGATATAAGGGGAACCGTCACTCACGTGTACACAAATAATTAGCTGAAAAAATTGTATATGATTTATTTACAAATAAGATTTTCATATAGTTTTGTAAAATATTATTTTAATATATTAGAATGAGATGTAATCGAAGAATTTCACGTTCGAACATAATCTGTCGTTTCGAGGCAAGGACAAAACTATTGTGTGCAACTAAAGCTACGCGATCGAGAACTCGAGAAACTTCAAACTACATACATAGGACGTAAATCTGTTCGAAGCTGCTTTCCGGTGGAGCGAATAACAATGGTTATTCGTTGATTATCCGTCCAATGATACATGTAAGGATGTAATTATTATTAACTCGCAATTTATTACTGTGAATAAAGATAATCGTGTTCTTCAGGTACTCGGTGCAAATTTTAATCGTGGGTAAATTCCCATGGCATACGTATACCGACATTCTTCTGTTACAATGGATCTCTTTGGGAAGACAATTCCCAAAGCGATCTTATCTCGCTTCCTGCTGTAGATAATTATATTCGATGGTATCTAGAAAAAAGACTGTACTCTACTGAGCCGATCAAGTCGAGGACTCGAGAAACGCACCACTTCCACCCAGCAGTTTCGCACCTTCCGACTCGACAAACCCGGCCCTCTTGAAACGAGAATTCCACCTGTCGTGCTCTCGTCCGAGCATACCTATCTTACAAAGCTAAGGACTCTTCTAAGAAGACTCCCTCGCAGCTTAATCCTAACGCGAAAGTCGAATCGTGGGAACTGGACGTAACAGAGAGGTCGTAAAGCAAAGACTTCGTTATATAAATCTGTCTAATTTATTGTAAAACATAGAGAGACATAGAAACGTATATGCGTAGACTCGTCTTTCGTCTTCGCGCCCATTTCAATATGCACCGATGCATACGTGCTTCTCAAAACCAGCACACTTCTGTCTCCGCGAATCGTATAAATTACAAGGAACCGATATATCGTCGACAGGTAGCGAGATTAATGGAAAGCGTGCACGCTATTTTCATACGTTAAAGAAGCAAACAAAGGTTTCACCAGCGAAACGACGCGAATTCTGCAAATAAATAATGATGGTAAAGTGAAACCGTGGTACCCGCCGAATACCACGCGAAATCTATTCGATTGGTGCTGATTAGTTCGACAGGATCTCAAAGACTCGCCTTACTTTCCGCCGCGTTAAAACTACAATTATTCCTATGTCATGTAAATAATTTTTGCGAAACTAATCAAGATTTACCTCTGACATTACAAGTAACCATAGTAAAATGTAATCACATCCACCGTGTGAATCGTACGTCGGTATATACATGAAATAATAACGTGCGTTATTAGGAGTCGCAGACAAGCCCAGAGTGGAAAGTCGAGGACAGCTTCCGACGCTGGGAGGGGAAAAACGAGGGGAAGTCACGCGAATTCGATCGAATCGGTGAATTCTAGTTTCCAACGAACCCGCGACACTTCACATCAACATTCGCAAGGCTAGTGTTTCCGGTGTTACAGTCGAGTTCAACCCAAATAAGCATTTATCCTCTGGGAACGAGTGTACTTAAAGTCGAGTGCACAACCACCTTTAGCGATTGATATGCAATTGCACGGACCAAGCCGTAAGTTTTGCCGGCTGGTCGTATACGATATAGGAGCCTAGATCTCGAATCCGTGCCACGAAATCTTCTCCCGTGCCACGCGATTAGCTAAGTATTCACATTCGTACAAAGCTTTTAATCCTAGAACCGTTATAAATTATTATCTTCTCTGTGTAAATTTGTATCTCAACGCTTAAAGCTACGAACGTACAGGTTGTATGAACAAAGGGAAACGATACACGACACGTTGTACATATGTATCCGGGCTGGGCATGTTCCTGAATGGGAAAAGAGGACGGCGCGCGATGCTTCAGCTGTCTAGCTCTTCAGCTGCTACGTCGCCTTCGTATTGTCTAATTTCGTCGGCGCGCCATCGACTCGGGGCAACAGGTCTTTCGGCGCGTAGGTCGTCGAGACGCCCTGCTCACTGGCTGGATCGTTATCGACGGTCTCCTCTCGATCGCCTCGAGAATGAATAACGTTCGAAAGAGTGTTCGTCTGGCTGCGTCGTGAACTTTGGTGATGCGCACTATGATTGCCCGTGGGGCATCAGAGACCCGGCTGTGGCGGTTGATGCGTGTTCCACGGTACGTCCGCGATCGCGGGCGGCATGCTAGCCTGATTGTGCATGGAGCGCGGGGCTCTCATGATTTCGTCCGCCGGTGGACAGTGGGGCCGTGGTCCGGGCTCCGGGGTGTATGTGAACGTTAAGCCCGTCGCGTAGATGATACCGTCGTTGCGTACCAACGAGACGGGGACCTGGGTCGGCTGCCTGACCCACAGCCACTCGCCCCTGAATTGCGATATGTCGGGGACCACGCACAGCATGCTCTCCTGGCATCTGTACATGGTCTCGGCCTCCACGTCGCCGAACCACACCTGAAGATTCGGCGTAAAGTTGTCTCCCGTCAGCTCAAGCATAGCTACGTCGCCGCCGCCGTTCAAGTGCAAACTGTGAACGAGCGGGACCGGCGTGACCGGCGATCTCACCGGACCCATGCCCTCGAAGAATTGATACTCCGCTTTGTCGGTGCTGATTATCGTCCAGCAGGCGCCGTCGTTGATCATCTCTTTGTTCGCCTCCTTCGGGCACGGGGTCGCCTGGAATTGTATTATGCGCTCTTGAGACAAACAGAGGTACATGTGATCGGTGTCCTTCATGTAGAAGGCGCACTTGTGGAGCTGCGACACTGGATCGTCAGCTTCTAAACTGGCCATCTGTTTGTCCACCTTACGAATTACTAAACGCGGCAGTGCCATCCCAGTTACAGAGCACACCAACTTCACCGTGCTCCCGTAGTGCACGTACCCGTCCCGCACTTGAAACTCCTCCGACTCGCTCTCGTTATCGTCCAGCAGGTGTATCGTGAACGCACCCCATTGCGTAGAACTCGCGTGAAAGTTGCCGTTCTCCACGTGAAGATACCGCGTGCTCACCGTCTGGGATCGCAGTCGGTTGAACAGCGCCACTTTCGTTCCGCTGGCGATGCAGAGATCGGCGTTCTTCAACGACTGCTTCTTCTTCGACGGCTTCGAGATCACCTTGATCCTCTTACTGTGGAACACCCCGATGTCGTGACCGCTACCGTAAAACATCTTCACCGAGAGCATGAAGTGTTTCCTCTTGTCCGAGTCGGATATGTACAGTGTCTTCGCCGCGCAATACTGCTTGCCGTTATTCAGGTCCAGTTGCTGCATGTCCTGGTCGGAGTTGCCGATGCCGATGAACGCGCAGAGCTGCGCCGATTGCTCGCTCTCTCCCTCGCGGAGCATCTGCTCCTGCCGCATTCTCCACCCGTCGCCGAACAGGTAGATACACGGCGGCGGGCAGAAGAACCGTTTCTCGTTACCGTACGACTTTTGCGCGACCTTCGCGTGAAGAATCACGATAACCATGTCGCTTCTGTCGCGCAAATAACGCTCCATTGCCTCGCGCGTCAACCTTTGATCCTGGTGATCCGGTCTGTAGACGCCGGAGCCGAATCGCGGGTAAACCGACATCACCGACGTTGGCGAAGGGGGAGACTGCATTCCGTGCGCCATCGTAGGCAACCCAAACTGGTGTGGCATATTTAACTTCCACTTTGCTTCCTTCTACCACAGAATTCCACCGAATCGCTAGGTTGGCTGCGGGCTATCCTTGTCATCTGTGCATCTCATAATTCCCTGCGCCGCTCTACCTGAAATAAATTCATTCAGGCACAATTACGATGCTCAGCCTTCCCTGTTACCGGACAATATCCGTTTCTCGAATATAGCCATTGCTATTAATCGCCAAAGATTATAGAAACAAATGTGCCGACTCGTAGAAAGTTAACACTAATTTCAGGAATATCTTCCAGCGTCATGTAGCACAATGCGAAACAACGCCGTGTTATTAGACGCACGCATTTGAATAAATGCAGAAACATACTAGCCGTACTAGTTTCAAGCTTCAGCGTGAGAAAGATTTTTGTTTTTCATGGCAGAAGATGTAATTAACTCTAGGTATCTTTTAAATAAGCTGCACAAGAATTGCTAGTCTTAGTACAGGAAAGAGGAAACACGCGTATATACTGTGGGAACCAAGCTGAGCTCATTTTTCCTGCATGAATTAAATCAACCTTATACGTCGTGGCTCTACAACCGTGGCTACGTTTCTATAAGCGCGAAGGTATCTTTTTACTGTTTTCTATTAAAATAATTGTAACTTTTACTCATTGCATCCGTATTAACGTTGTTGCGGGCTAAAAGGAAGCTACAATTACTTGAAAAAAGCTTGCACAGTTCTCTCTACTTTGCTGAATAATAGTTAAGCGTACGTATGTGGGTGATATTCCAGAAAAATAGAGGAACTCGTATTTCCTGGTGAAACTTGCGAATCCAATTGCCCGGCTGCGGTTACACGCGTAGACTGTTAGCTGTTAATTGAATGCACCGAGAATAGAAATGCAAAAGCATTGTACCATGGAAAACAGATAGAGCAAAGTGGCAACTGCTTTGGATTGCAAAAGCTTGCATTGATATGTGAATGACAAATCTATTTAAATTATGAAGCTTTTACAGTAATAATATTACGAAAAATGTCCACTGCTAATTGCAAGTGATGTAAAAATAAAAGTAATTAAAAGCCGAGTGTTGTATACCAAGAGAATCTACTAAAAATAAAGACTTGTCTAGTTATTTTGATAACAGAAATTCAAGCTTACATTCGCTCCCCGCGCGAGTTGTCGGTCTAAGCAGCGAGCCGAGAATATTTGACACGTAAAAAGTTGACGCGATACCCTCCGCGAGTAATTATTAACACACTAACGCAGTCGTTTATTTACCTTTTCGGCACAGGGAAGGTTACAGTGAAGAGGAACAGGTTACGTTCTTTGCACTCACCTCATTTTCTATAAAAGCTTGAATCTAAACATAAATCCCAATGCATTTTCTAAGCCGTGGTTGAATCACAAATATCCCAGCGACCGTCGATCCGTCACCATTCCCAAATCCTTTTGCGTCCTCGTCGACTATTCTCCCTAATCCATTCAAAAAACACCTGTTCACTTTCCGAATTTTCCGAACAGTACTGCCAACCCTTAGGAACAATTGCGCCGCGCGCGCGCGCCACTTTAAATCCGAGAACCGAGCACAGCGTCTCGGGGCACTGCCTAAAATTTCCTATAATCACGCTCGCGATGACAATGTGCTGGTGGAGTTCAAAACATTCTTGCGAGCCCCTCGACGTCCGATTGTCTAGCTACGAACGAAGAACACCCGCTGGAACGAGCCCGCGAACCAACGCAGAACCTTTCCCGACGGTACTCGCCGAGTAACTAAGTCCGCACCGACAACGTAGAGTTATTACTACCGCGCGTAAGTGGCTACATCAGGAACGTATCTATAGAGCGCAGCGGAGTCCTTGAGATAGAAATGCCTCGCGCACGTCGCGTTAAAACGTTTCGAATCCCCTTTCCTGTGACTAACATTAATCGTCGAAGAGAATTCGCGTCTAAACTTCGGGGATAGACCGTAATTATTAGGAAATAGAAGGCAGTTACTCGAGCTCGTTCCCTTTGCTCCGATTGCCTCGAGTTTTCTCGCGAAGTTACACTTTGTGTTTCTCTAGGAGAAAAGTAACCCCGCGACTTTTAATTGATATAGAAAGTTTTAACGACGATGCTCGATTCGTTGAAGGTCTAATTACTTTAATTGAAAGCACATCGACAGTTGCTACGGGACTTAAATGGTTAGTTACGTCAGTGAGCTGCAGATTCTATTGTTTCACTGTTGTAGTACAATGGCCTGGTCGACCCAAGCGCCTCCAGTTTCCCCTCTTGTTCCCCACCTGACGTGAGCTACTCCCCTCTGCCCCGTAGGTACCGTGGAATTGCTGCCGCAAAAGGATGTTGGGGTTACCCTGGGGGGCGTGGGAAAAACCTGCTGTGGGAAAGAGTGGGTGGCCTCTACCTCACTTCACTTCTCTGATGATGACGATACGATATATAACATCATGGACGGCTGTGAGTGTGTACACGCGCGTGCAGTACACGAGGTACGTACACAAGTAGACTTCATGCATTATGTTACGTATTTGTAGACAGGCGAGTCACACAATTGACCAAAAGCCTGATACTGCGTAATATAGGACGAATGCGTGATAGGCAAATTAACGTTCCAGGTACTCGTGTACTTTTCATTGCATACCCATCGGAAATCGTACTTCAATTTTCTAACAATTAAAGTTGTTTTGGAAAATCTATTGACATTTTTTAATCACCTATTCGCGGGCTTTATGCGATATATCGTTCGATTTTTTGCATGCGAATTTTTTTCCTACGCTCTAAGATTTTTTTATGTAAATTATGTATCGATAAAAAAAATATATGTCATTCGTTCTCGAACCACTATATATATGTATAAGAATCGAATATAAAACTATCGATTTTTTATTAATATATTCAGATATATCGATTTTTGCACGAAATCTGGGTAAACAAGTTTCATATTTTTAATATATAATATTGAAGAAAAGTTACTACTTCAACCTCTAATGTGTAAATAACTCGGTGAAGTTACGTATTAATCAGTATTCTAACCGTGGACATGTCATTTTACGAAAGCGTCTACGATGAAAGTAGGGCATCATTAATAACATGCAAAAGACCTAGTGAAGCGAATTGCAAATTCGCACGACTCCGGCATCTGCTTAGCAATATATGTTATTTAATAATCCTCGTGTTTTCAGTCAGTGAATACGTGAAGGCTGAATTGTTTGAAAAGTCGCACTGCCGTACTCTGCGAGTGCGAGTCGTGCAAATGTCGCGAGCGCGCTTAACGTCGCGTCCGACTATTCGAACCTATTGTTTTTGTAATCAGCTGATCGGCACAGTGTGATGTCGATTCCGATTCATGCGAGAGTTCGCAAGAGGAGACGCTTGTTAATGCAACGTAAAGCAGGCGAGTTAGTGGCTTGCGCGGAAACACTGGGATATGAAACAGCCGTGAGTAAAATTATTTGTCTGAGCATTAGGTATTTAATAAGTTATTGCGCTCAAGTGTTTACACTGTAGTTAGGTTATGAATAATTGAAGACAACTTTCGAAAAGTTTGTTTTCTTTGAAAATTTAAGCAGGTTTATGGTTTTTTAAATCTTGAGCTTCCATTTTTTTGTGTTACCAGTATACTATTTTGTTTGTGCATACTTGTTTCATTAAATATGTTTTTTTGTAGGTTTCTCAAAGTACATAATGGGTGTTTATGGTCTCTGGCGTCTACTTGACGCAACAGGAAAGCAAGTTCCGTTGGAGACGCTTGAAGGAAAAGTCTTAGCCATTGGTAATTCTTACATTTACGATTATATAAATATTCGTTTTGGTTTCAATTAACACAATTTTTAATCGCATAGATATATCTATCTGGATCCACCAAGTATTACAAGGATATCAAGATCGCTTTGGCAACCCCAAACCCAACGCGCATCTTATCGGATTGTTCAGCAGGATATGCAAGCTTCTGTATTATAAAATCAAACCCGTGTTTGTTTTTGATGGAGGCGTGCCGTTGCTTAAGAAGGACACGATTGTAAATATTTATCCCAGAAAAATCTAGCCCGTAGTTTATAGATCTCTATCGTAGATTTCTCAGAAGATAGAAAATATGAAAATATCTTTTCCTTATAACACAGGCTAATGAATTCTATTTAATTTAACTTTCTAAACAGCCACTGTGTGTATGTTCGTACGAACAAAACTGTACTTTTATCTCGGCTTTAATATTGTCTGTACATAATTAGTTCGCTGTGGGAACCAGGTAGTGAGAAACGAGGCTCTCATTCTTTTCCATTCACAGGCCTTGCGCAGGAAGCAGAAGTGTATGGCCAAGAATAAGGCCCAGCAGATGAGGACGGAATTAATCAATAACTTATTAAAGCATTCTACCGTGAAAACAGTTCTTAATCCAGAGGACCAAAATGATGCAAATAACCCAGCCGAAATAGTTTTAAAGTTGCAAGGGAAGACTGTGGACGACATGTTTAAGTTGCCGGACATGCCGAGCACGAGCAAAGCCGAATTAAGTATTAACGAAGACTACGAATCTGATTCGTCTTCGGAGTCCAGTCCGCGGAAACAAACGAAATGGATTGGAAACATTCATAATGTAAATGTGGCTAGCGCCGAGTTTAAAAGTTTGCCGGCCGATGTGCGCTATGATATTCTTACGGATCTGAAGGAAACAAGGAAGCAAAATTCGTGGGGCCGTTTGCACGAAATGCCCGACGAGACGCATGAGTTTTCTGGCTTCCAAATGAAACGTTTGCTGAAGCGTAGATTAGTCCAACAGAGTTTAGAGTCCGCGGAGAAAGAAATGGGAGGAAAAACGTTAACGTTGGATGAATTAGATAAATTATTAACCGAGCAAGGTGTATCTACGAGCGACCGTGATTGCGATTATCGGATTGCCGGAGACAGTACAACTAGATTAATTTATATCAGCGGTGCGTCATAGTTTCACTCATTTCCTAAACTGATACTCTACTATCTCCTCATTGTTATGCATTCTATTTTGCAGATAAAAATGCCTACTTTAAAAACAGCAGCAACGATGTTAATTCGAAGAATAAAAATCCTATGGAAACTATAAACGAAACGGACGAGCCTGTAGCTGAGTCCAGCAAGGCCGTACCAATTTGCGAGGATATAAATGAATACGAGTTCGATGATGATTGGGGCAGCGATGTTGAAATACCTACTACGAGTAGTTCCCAACTATACATGGACACGAGTAGCGATTCAGAAGCGGAAATAGAATTGAAGGAATCGCAAGCTTTACCTAAAAAGAATTTCGGCAAAAACAATATGAATCCCGCGTTAGCGTATATGCTCGAGTATAGCGGATTAACGGAGAAACAGATTATTACGCTTCTCGAACAAAATAAAAAGGAAGCTTTTAAAGATACTAAAAACATCTTGAAGCCGTTATTACCAAAGACGTCTTTTAAAACACCAAATTGCGAGAATATGGATAACGGACTGAATATTCAACAGTCTGCTTCAACGTCCAAGGATGAGAAAGTCTTTGAGATAGTTGACTCTACGGACGTGATAAAATCAAAGCCTGAATCGGCCGAGTCAAGCACAGAATCGAACGTCAACCCGCCACTTGCTGCAGCTTCGAATATTTTAAATAAGAAGCTAGAGGAATTGCCGGAAGTAACAGTAGTGAGTTCAACAGATTCGGACTCCGATGATTTCATAGAAATAGAAGACGTGCCGATTCCAGTTATAGACGCTGCTGTTAATAAAAGCGCTTTGCCACAAGCTATTCAAATAACAGTTATGTCTAATCAGGACCTGGAAAACGACATGTTCGCCGACGTGTTTGAGGTGTCGGACAGTGAGTCGAATGTGGAAACATCTCAGAATCTATCGTCGTCCAGCGAGAATCCTGAAAAATTTGTGAAAATCTTTCCCGATCGTCGAGAGACGCAACATAAAGAGATTTCAGAAAAACCGATGGTAGAATTAGTGGCAGACAAAGTTAAGAATAAGGAATCGCTCGATGCAACGGGAATGGATAATGCTGAACCACAGTCTATAGATAACGATGCAGGTATTAAAGATCCGAGTGCGCAGCAGGAGAAAAATGAACCAGTAGAGATAAAAAACGTAGAGATTGGAATTGATTCTGGAACGAGTAGTGCAGAGGTTGCGCGTGTGAACATTCCTATCGATACCAGGAGAATAAGTCCTATACCAGTGACCGACGACGAACTGTTAACTTTAAAAGTACATACGTAAATTCTATATAAGGTCTATCTTTAAGTTTAAGTTAGATACATAATAGATTTTGCTTGCAGGCGCGACTGGAGGACGAACAAACAGAGCTAATGGCAAACATTGGCAAGTTAGAGCGTCAAGGTATTAATATTTCTCATCGTATACGCGTCGAAGCTCAGGTACAGAGTCATGTTAACGTTAGATAGGACAACGTCACGTTTCTCATAAAATATAGACGGTGTAATTTATCTACAGGAGCTGTTACGATTATTTGGTATACCGTACGTTGTTGCGCCGATGGAAGCAGAGGCACAATGCGCATATTTGGAGCAAGTTCACCTCACCGATGGTACGATTACAGATGATTCGGACATTTGGCTGTTTGGAGGGCAATGCGTTTATAAAAACTTCTTCGATAACAACAAGAAAGTTCTTCAGTACCGTCTTTGCGACATACAACATCATTTCAGTAAGTTTGTAATTTAAATAGCCTTCTGTTGGACGAGGAAGAAGGACGAATCAAAAGTTCGGAATAATGCATACAATTATTTTCCAGAATTAACGCGAAACGAAATGATACGACTCGCACTTTTAGTTGGTAGCGATTATACCGTGGGTTTAACAGGCATTGGGCCTGTGACTGCCTTAGAAATATTAGCAGCCTTTCCCTCGCAAGGAGACGATTTACTGCAGGGTTTGACGAACTTCTGTTGGTGGATGAAGAGCGGGAGAGTCGCGGGGCCTGGAAGAACCACGCTGCGAAATAAAGTGCAAAACTTAGAAGTTCACAAAGGTAATATGAGATTAATCCTTATTTTTATAGAGACTATACACGATTTATTTGCTGATTTCTTTTTGTACATAGGATTCCCAAGCCAAGCCGTTGTACAAGCATATCTTTTCCCCGAGGTGGACGAATCGAAAGAGGCTTTCACTTGGGGCAAACCTAACACGATGATGCTAGCGAATTACGCGAAACAGAAGTTCGGTTGGACCAAACTCAAGTTCGATGAAGTTATGGCGCCGGTTTTGAAGAGATTAGAAGAAAAACAAAATCAGAAATTGATAGACACATACTTCAAATTGCAGGCTGTTCCAAAACCGATCGAAATGACTATGAGCAAGCGAGTTCAGAAAGCTGTGCAGAGATTGAACAATAAGAATCCGGATGACTCTGAAATTGCGGAAAGTACGCAACAGCAGAGTAAGAGAACGAAATCGAAGCCTGCGAATGAAAACCGGAAGAAGAAAAGGGAATTGTCGAGCCAGCAGAAAAAGGAATCGACGGTGCAGCAGAGTGTAATTGAATCTGATAAGTCTAGCACGTTTAATGTTACTCTCGCGAGCGATCCAAATATCGAGGAACACATACCGCAGAGAGAAAAGGACAAGGCGAACTCTCTGAAGAAAAAATTGCATGCCATCGAAGTACTGAGGAAATCGAAGAAGGGGTTGAACAAAACAAAAAAAGTGAAACGCTGCGTAAGAAAAGTGAAGGATAAAGCTGGACTTTCCGAAAGCGATAGTGCGAGTTCGTAGTGTTAGTTGATCGTGATGTTATTTAATTGGAACTGAAAAACGGATGCTGCAAATACTGAAGGTAATTATAAACGAAGTAAAATTGAGCTCATACAGAGTATTGTATTATTTGTACTTTTATGGTTTTTCCAAACTTTATAAATATCTCGTTAGAAATAAACTATTTTTATATAATATGGTTAACAGCAGAGGAAACATTAGGTACACGTGATACTTAGACTAGCACTCTCACGATAGAACGATCACACTTAATGCTACGTTAATGTATAAATAATTCCCGCGGCTAAAAATTTTTTCTTGCTATATAAGTTATCGCAAAAATCATTCAAGACTTTTTGTACATCGTAAACACGTTTCAGTTTCGTCGTAAAACTTATCTGGTCTATTCTACTAATACTTTTCGTAATACTAATTCGACGGATGCGGAAAGGATACTTTGCAATTTGTAATCACGTGTTCGGAAGCATATCGGCATATTTATCGAACTCCGACCGATTAACGTTGCTGGCCTATTGTACAGTTTTTGTGAACCGAATTGGACGGTCGAGATGATCCATCTGATGTTCCTATACTCATTTTCGTTACACGTTAGCCTGCCAGAGGATAACAAGAGCAAACAGGACGTGATCGCTTAAAATCCAGCGGTTCTTCCTTCTCTACGAAAGTCCGAGCAGGCAAATATTTTGCCCTGTTCTTTGGTCACAGCTGTAATGGCACTGCCGATTCCCGAGAATGTAGTAACGTTATGTCCAATGCTCGATAAATAACTTAACACATCCGGAGAAAATCCCTTCTCGTTCTGTACGGTCATTGGAAATAGCTGGAATTTTTTATAGATTCCCTCTGTACTGCGTCCTTAACGACAAAATCATCGTGTCTAGCAATCATACCTCAACTCACCTGGTGATGAATTCTAGGTGCATCCAATGCTCGTTTTATATTATATCCTGACCAAAGGTTCAATACCATTCCGATAGCGACGCCTGTTGTAATTTTAGTTCCCCCCGCGGCACCGATCACCAAACGAACAGTTCTCTTTTCGTCTACCTGTAGAAATTACGTAAAAAGACGCTGTAATGTTTTATCGCTGTAGATAGGCGATGTTTCTTTAATAGTTGTGTTGCGCGGAAGGTGAACGGTTTTAATGGATTTCAAAACGCCCACTCGTGTAGGAGTTTCGTAACACTGTCCAACAGTCATTTTGGCCTGTAATATTCAATAGCTGTTTGTTATGGATTTTTGTGCGCTGAAAACGAATCCGAAAACCGTTTGTCGCCGTCACCCTCAGTTTTTGGCAAATTCGGTTTTAAAAAGAATGCAAATTTTCAAGTTTGAACATTTTTTGCGTTCAAACCACTGTCAGCATGTTGTGTCAATACATATAAAACGAAAAAATTAAAAAAAATTAAAAAATTTAAAACCGACTTAAAAAAAATTGCACTAACAAATAAAAAATATTTTTTCCCTTATTTAATCTTCGACTCTCATATTTTTTAAGTCAGTGCCTCATCATTTGCACTGTGTAAATCATATGTAAATATGAGAGTCGTAGATTAAATAAGAGAAAAATTTTTTTTTTTACTTTTTAGTGCAATATTATTTTTTGCACTCGATTTTAAACTTTTTTTTTAATTTTGGTCAAAATCGAATTTCTCAAAAACAGAGGGTGATGGCGACAAACGGTTTGCGGATTCGTTTTCAGTACACAAAAATCTATAAGACACGGTTATTGAATGTTACAAAACAGAAAAAACCTAAATTTTGTTGAACAGTGTAAATAAAATAGTAAAAAGAGGCGTTAAAATAAACGCAATACGTGTATCTTCCGCGTAAAGTTACGCTGACGACACTTACGACTATCGTCGGACTCATGGAGCTCATAGGTCTCTTTCCAGGACGGATGAAATTCGCTGGCGAAGCAGGTAAATCGAATCCGTTAGTTATATTCGGTGAGCTGAAGTCGTCCATTTCGTCGTTGAATATTATCCCGGTCGATCTCGAGCGTATCATCGCGCCGAAACTATAAAATATAAAAAAAACATTAGGAGGAAAGTGTTTCCCTTATTCCCGCCAATCTGAAAGTCCACGCCTAAAACGTACACCTGATTTATGGTCGAGGTTACCGACACGGCCGATCCATCGGGAGCGAGGACAGACACGTGCGAGGTTCCTGAATCCTCCGGCGTGACCGTAACGGCACCATAATACTTTGGATCGTTGTGCGTTTCGTCGTCTCTGATTCGGTTTCGTATCGTGCTCGCGTACTCCGGAGACGTCAAGTTATTCACTATCGCATCTACACAGATAGATGGTTGGAAATTGATTTTACGGTCAAGCTCAGGAGGCCAAGCTACGGTCGTGGCCAGCATTTTACTCTCGTTCCGTTAATTGCTCGTGCACTCGTCGTCGAACCCGCAACGTAACAAACGTCGGCGCTTTTTACAAGAAGCAGAGTTAAGCAGAATGAACGCTGATCGCGCGAACCGCTTAATCGACCGTGACGATAGTGTTTAGTAATTTTTCATTGCGTTAGCGTAATAACGATCGTTTATCGCGAGTCTCCCGTCATTCCGTCCAACGCGCGTTACTATTGAGACAATTAAGTTCATTATTAATCTACGGTTATCGCAGAGTTTTATCTGAAATGTGGTTACACAAGACGACAATACAATGTTTAGATTTGTAAGGTACTTATCGCAACGTTCCAGAGACTTCACACTTGTTGCGTACTATTATGTTACACGGATGATTGTACGATAAGGCGAATCGTCGACTCACCGACATGCGGCGCATAATCAGGATCGGCAAGTTCGGTCCTCCTGGCGTATCCCCATTTGAACGTTTCGACGAAACGTTGCCACATGACGTGCTTATCGCTGATCGGTACCAGTCCGTTTAGAATATTCATAATGAAAGTGAGAATTGCTCCGGAACCCGGTGGCGGCGCGGTGTACATGGTTAGGTTCCCAATTTTTGCCTCGATCGGTTTGTCCCATTTCACTCTACGACCAATCCCCCCCTTTCATTATTCCGTTTCTCTCTCGCGTGTATCGGTAACACGAACGTTTCGCGCGTATCAACCAGTGGTGTTCCAGCTAACCTGTAATTTCGTAGATCATCCTTGTTGATGATACCATTGAAGGCTTTAATCTCGTCCACCAGCTGATCGCCCATGCTGCCATTGTAAAATATGTCAGGCCCATACTTCGCGATCAATTTCAACGTCTTGGCTAACTGTGGTCTCTTTATCCTATCGTCTACCTAACAGTCAATCATTTCATCTCGTCGTTATCAGCATTCTTAATGCTCCGTGTACGCGCGAACAGATAGCGCATAGTGGTATAAATATAAATATTAGCACGTTCACCTTCCACGTGGAGTTGGTGGCCGGGTTTATCAGGATTTCGGCTAACGAGCCCTCCTTCTTTATCATCAGCTCTTTGTTGGCCAAATATGCGGCCAGGTAATTGCTGACGCGGGACCCAGTGGCGCAGAGGGAAATGGTTGGCACGAATAAATCGGACCATGGCAGTTTACCGTACTTTTGGTGCGCTTCCCAGTAGCCGCGGAGTTCGCCCGGCACAGCCACCGCCAATCCACCTGTCGAACGTTCGTGGATAGTTGATTATTTGTCTGGATATAGCAGGCATATTAAAATTTGGCAATTATATAGAAGAGGGCACACCTTCATGGGCGTCCGCAGGGGGAGGCACAAGGGGCCAGTTGCCACCCCCCTGGATTTTGAGAAAAAATCGCTTGTTTTCAAAACTGATCTTTATTAAGTTTATACTAAAAAAGGGAATATTTTTAAATTTCGGTTTTCAATTTTTAATTAAATTGACACTATATAATGGATTGAAAAAAATATATTTGATGAGCTTCAAATATGTTGTCGGGGGCATGATTCTGAACAATTTTTTCCTATACATGTTACCGCCACTCAGTGGCGGGTTTAAGAAAAAGTGCGAACATTCTGAGGGGCCCATTTTTTCGGGAGAATGAAGAGGTAGTTTACTAAAAGCGGGCTAAGGGTATAGTCGTACTGAAAAAATATAATTTGGATAAAATCATAATTCTTTTTAAGGATGGGGCCTTCTGGGCCACTGCCGCCGCTCGACCTTTGTTTCCGAGATATTTAGCGAAAAACTTCTGGTGATTTATTCCGAGGCAAGGCATTCCACTTTCCAATTTGTCCCGGGTATTAGTATTGGTTGAGGCTAGATTAGTGCGGGAGGTGCGCGCCCGCTCGCGCGTGGTAGCGAACCGATGTGAGTTTTGAGATCTGAACCTGAAACTTGCGGATGCTCCTCAACACCCCGACTCTATTCAGCGGAGCACTTGTCGTGTGTGGGGGGACTCCTGTCAACACCCCGACTCACAATTACTCGAGACAAGTTGGAAAGTGGAATGCGTCGTGTCGGAAGAAGCCAAAAGAAGTTTTTCGCAAATATCTCCGAAACTAAGGTCGAGCGGCGGTAACAGGTAGGGTAAGTCCGGGAGAGTTCGATGACCGGGAGAGTCCGGCCAATGCTGATATTTCAAGACTGACACAAGATAGGGCACTGTGTGTCATTGACACGAAAGAAATGAAGGCGCTTGTTCTTTATCTCACATTGACCATTGTCACAAATCCATATTTGAATTATAAGATACAGTTAAGACTTTATGCAAGGCTGAAAGTTTTTAGACCAACTTACAGTGAAGGTGATATTTGAAAAACAGGTAAGTTTATTTACGCTCTTTCGATATTGAGGATATAATACGCATATAACTACAGTGTAACACCAACAATACATATGTATTCGTTTTTAATTTTTTTTTATTAGGCGGTCGATCACTACCTTGATTACTCGTAGTGGGTGGACGGTCTAACCCCGACATACGAGTGAGACCGACCAGTTGCAGTGCCAATGTTTTTGATTGAAAATGAAAATAAATATTTGAAATTATCGCAGACTATAATTTATATATACCCTAAATTCCTTGGGCTTTGCTTTAATGTCCATAAAACGACAAAAATGTGAAAAACAACGATGCTACAATTTCTTTTCCAAAAAGTGGTCGAACTCTCCCGGATTTACAATATAGGAAAAAGCTGTCCAGGATGACGACCTTTACAACATATTTCAATAATCGGTGAGATGTGTCCTCTTCTACATAATTACCTAAAATTCTTCCAAAAATATAACCACATACCGTACATAGCCAGTTTGGCGTCACCTCCGAACATATTCTCGTGTGCGCCGGACGGGGCTGTCTCTCGTGCGTCCAGGTAATCCGCAGTTTTTGTTCGCGCGTCCCAAATAGTCATTAGGAATCCACCGCCTAGACCCATACTTCGATTCGAAGGAGAACAGTTTGCGATTATAAACTGTCTATTGTGTAAAAAATCGTGGGATAGCGTGGAGACCAAAACAGCTCGCAAAGCTTACCTGTGCAAAGACGCAACCCCCTCGCACAAAAGCGCAGCTATCGCTGCGTCCACCGCCGACCCATCTCTGGCAAGGATGTCGGCACCGATCTGTGCGCACTCCTGCCCGTTCGTGGACACCGCACCCTGGCAAACAGACCGCCGGTCCAGCCATCAGCAAATCGTTCTCAATCCACAATTACTCAAACCACAGCAAATATATAACACACGACATGTACACATGTGTATATACGCATTAGTAGCGATGTTGCTCGAGCGGAAATAGACGAACTTTATTCAACTATCTATGCCGTATGCGCTATCGACCATTTATCTACTTTCTAATAGATTACCTTCGTGTACTCTCCGAAATTTCGGGAACTGCTCGCGTCGCCGCCATTCTCTGAGTGATTTGTGACGAAAACGATTATTATCGCTACGATCAGAGCTAAGATTACAACGAGGCTCACCCCAAATATTAGGAGTATCTTCTTGTTTAGTCTGCATAAGGAGAAAGCATCGAGTTAATCGTCGACGTCCATTCGGTAGGATGGGTTTCCATAATTTTCGGCGGTGGAAACTGATCGTGTTTGTTTGTAAAGTCGCGAGGCTGGTAAAAGAGATGCCCAGTAACTTCAAGCGTATCTACTACCTATACTCGATTGTTTCGATCCTACGCTTTACCGATTCGATCGATCGCGTCTAAATACTAGAAGGGTAAATCAACTAGTAATTGACCGCATACCAGTGAATGACCATTAGGCAAAGAAATGTAAATTATAAATTTAAAAATATTAGGGTAAAGGACCCAATTACTGGCAGCCAACCCAATTACTGTCACCTTAAGCTATTTTACTTAAAATAACGAATAAATAAACGTTTAAGTAAAATAGCTTAAGGTGACAGTAATTGGGTTGGCTGCCAGTAATTGGGTTCTTTACCCTATACGTTTATAAATGAAGTGTAGTTGCACCTTTAATATCCCATATTTTTAGTTACGCGTATTAAGCAAACATTAATAAGTACAATTCTTATTAAAAGTATCCGGTCATTTACTGGGCTTCTACATGTTTTGCATTTTATAATCGGTTTTTTAAAAATTACGATAAGAATAAGTAATTATTTTTATAGAAATTTCAAGAAAAATAAATTTAAATGCAATTTCAACAGTTGTTTTGTTGTTATACATAAATATATTCAAGTATTAATCTCAAAGGTTCATAAGTTCAACAATTCGGTCATTCACTGGATGGTTTACCCTACCTATATATGTATATTGTAGATATGACAAAACATATATAATCTGATACAAAAGAAAGGCTAATCGAAGACCGGAAATTTTTATCCGTATAACAATGAAGCAACTTTATCGATCTGGATCGTTATTAGCACGCGTCTGCGCGACTGTAACTTCTGCCTTTATCGATAAGAATTTAGAAGATCTAAAATAAGAATGACATTGCAATTGTACTTGTATTTGCAGCCAGTACGGAGTACGCGTGTCCGTAGCAATGATATCACTATTATCCGATTTACACAAATATCTTGGATATGATTTATTGCTTCGCGCCTTCAATCGCGCCCGGCGCGTTAGTGTTAGTATGCTGTAAATTTGCAAGACGGCGTTATCACGCGACAATCATTTAACGACATAGATTGTAAATTACTAAGAGTCAATTAAATCGCGAACATTCCGCTCTAACGTTTTTCCTCTACGATCCCTGAGTACATATCTATATACATATGCTTGGGCACAGCAACGCGGCGCGGAGCAAAGAAACTCCACAGACTATGGAATTAAAATAATGACACTTCTCGGGATGGTATCGCTTCTCAATTACCTCGTTTCGCAATTATAAGAAAGATAGGTACACTCAAAGGCGTCACTCCCGAAGTCCACTGGTCTGATATGTCAGCGAAATCTTCGTATGTCACGAATACTTACCTGCGACTGGACGTCCGACTCCGCCGAGAATCATCCAATAACTTAGCTTTAACACTTGCACGCTAGAAATTACTTAACGATTATCCGAATAACCGCGATTGTATAAAACCGGGTGAGTTCGCCGCGTTTCGATGACGGCAATCTCGAAGAAAAGTTGAAGGGAAGGTGTTGGCCGAAACGTAAGAGTAACAAAGTCTTTACAAACCTGATCATGTTGCGCGAAGAGAACGCGGTTGCACGGAGCGCCCAACCTTGACTAAACGTTTCACCAAGCCGATCGTTGCCTCTTATACTAGGTACAATACTGATTCTATCTATTCATCCCCACTACTCCCCCACATTTGCAATGTCAAATTGCTCTCCCGATTTCCCCCGTCTTTTTCCAACTACAGGTCTCGAATCGTACTTCCCTCTAAACTCTATTAATTACTTTCTTCGCGGTCCACCGAAATATCAGAAATTTTCATTTACATACTTTGCAAATTTTTATAGAATGCTCTACAAGATCTGTACGCATCTTTCAAGGTGCTGTTGAAAATCTGTACATTCATCGTATTTCATCCGATATCACAATACACTCTCAGCCTTAAATACATATTTACTGCGATACGAGAAGCATTTATACCTACCTTATTCTGCTTACGCGCGCGTTACAGTTTCGCTTTTAAAATTCTGTCGTAAAAACTTGTCGGGAAATAGTAATTCCGAGGTATACACAGGCATATATTTTCGTAAATTTACTTTACAACCTTAGATATACCTCATTACGCATAAAGTGCATAAAAATCCTAATTGTGCAATACCTATTATAGGTATTATAGTTTACACGCGGTAGAAATTTCGAATCGTAAGGATACAAGCATATGATAATTGTCTCGTGCGAAAAATATTCCCCACGATCTATTTCACCCAGCCGCTCTTATTCTCTAAAACAGAAAGGCATTTCCGATGCATTCTGGTAAATATTGATACATATGGTGGCAAATGAATTAACGAATACTCATTCCGGGAAACGCGTCGCATTGCGTTGCGACTTGCGTTACCCTCTACCGGCGAGAGATTCAATCAAGCTCGCAAATGAGTAGAGCAGTCGCTTTGAAAAACGGCGAAGTCATTTTGTGAATTTACCAAGTTCGACGTTCTTCTTAGAAAGTTAAAGCTATGACAGCGAGATACGACAGGGCTATCACGGTATTTTCACCGGACGGGCATTTGCTTCAAGTGGAGTATGCCCAAGAAGCTGTGAAAAAAGGTTCTACAGCGGTACGGTCACTAATCTCACTTAACCTCCTTTACCTTCGCGGCGAATTTAATGCGGCACTTTACGCGTTCCTCGCTTTAAATACACCTTCTCTAGAATATTTTATAATACACCACACTTTATCAGTGATTCTTCGTCATATTTTCAATCGATTCTCCAAATACATTAAAAATACGACATCTGCATATTCGGATGACTTTTACATCTTAACATAAACACTCACTCGACTCTCAACAGAGAATTTGCTAGTAAAAAATTTAATTTCATCCTAGGTCGGCGTTCGTGGCAACGATGTAGTCGTTTTAGGTGTCGAGAAGAAATCTATCGCCAAACTGCAAGAAGAACGCACTGTGCGGAAAATATGTCTTCTCGATGAACACGTTGTAATGGCATTCGCAGGTTCGATTTCAACTTGAAATCTATGAAAAATTAGCAGTTATAGAGTAGTAATGAATATCATTCTTCCTTGAAGGTTTAACCGCGGACGCGAGAGTACTAATTAATCGTGCGCAGATAGAATGCCAGAGTCACAGATTAACTGTAGAAGACCCTGTTACTTTGGAATACATAACCAGGTATATCGCTGGTAAGGATCCATCGCTATTCGTGGTATAAATCAATGATCTCGGAATGAATATATTAATTATCTTCAGGTTTAAAACAGAAGTATACGCAGAGTAACGGGAGAAGGCCCTTCGGAATATCGTGTCTCATAGGTGGATTCGACTACGACGGCATTCCACACTTGTATCAAACAGAGCCTTCGGGCATTTATTACGAATGGAAGGTATATCTCGTATAGAGTATTTTTTAATTATGAAATGGGAAAAAGAAAATTATTTATTCCTTGTTTTAAAGGCAAACGCGACTGGTAGAAGCGCTAAAACGGTGCATGAATTTCTACAAAAATATTACACGCCGGAGGAAGTAGCGACAGAGAAAGGTTCTATAAAATTAGCTATTAAAGCTCTGCTGGAAGTAGTACAATCCGGGCAGAAGAACTTGGAAATCGCTGTGATGCGACGTGGCCAACCCTTGCAGGTATAAATTCTCTAAGTTTCTATAGATTTCTGTGAGAAAATGAAATATTGTTTTGTGCTACTCATTCCCACTTTCCAACATTGTAGATGTTAGATTCCGATACTATCGACAAATACGTCACGGAAATTGAGAAGGAGAAGGAAGCAGAAGCCGAGAAGAAGAAGCAAAAAAAGTGATGTCTTTATACGAACTTGCACTTTAATTATTCGTTCATTAATGTTTCGCATAAAATAAATATACAACACATAGGTAAAAAGAATGAAACAAATCTGACAACTTTTTTTTTATTTATATTTTACTGCCATCTCCATAGAAAATATATGTACATTTAAGTATATTTTTAAATACATGATTTAAAATTCAAGCTATTATTGTGGTAAATCAGCTTCTTTATTCCCCATTCGTATTTTGTAACACGTAGTGCCTGGATCACGGAATTGTACATGTGAGGAACGTCGATACTCTACTCCGGTGTTCGGTCTGAAATCTTTGGTAGCATCAAAAATGTATTACGTCTTAGAAAGTTTAAAATCAGTTCGATGCGAGTGCAAATTTTATTCCGTATACTGCGGAGACAGAAATCTTCCGCGGTGATTGAACAGGTGAAACGATGGGAGATTTCGCAAAGTTTCCCAGGATTTATTTTCTAAATCAACTACTGCTCGAATTTCTTTGAAATCACCAGCAATGTACATTACTCCGTACATAACCATGAATAAGCTAACGATGCCTTGTATCAAGATCTGTAATAAATAAGTGTACTTCTTATTCGTTTATAATTATGCGTCAGATATTAAATTTAAATACCATCCAATACATACATCAATTGGTAAAGTGGTGAATTCTTGCTCCGTTATTCGTAAGTATGAACGATCTGCGAGAATAATAGAAATCATGGAGGAGGTTAATCTAACCTAAGGCATTATGAATTAAAGTCGAAATAATGTTAGATACGAATTGGATACTTACGTTGCGCAGCCGAATACGCTGCATGTAGTATTGACATCAATCCTATGAGTGTTATAAATCTATGCAAAGTTGTAGCGGGCATTGTAATTGATATGACAAGGTACAAATTATTCACAGTAATTTAACTTGTGCGACTGATTTCTAATTTCCAAGTCGCCTGGACCGAGGAAGATAGAAAATATAAAGCTCCTTTTTAAATGCTGAAAGGTGACAGTGCATCCATGAGCACGTGTTAAATTATGTCCAATTATTTCTGGCCAGCAGTGATGACTTTCAACGTCAAAAGTTTTTCTCCGCTTCCTGACACTGACGTGTTTTCACGCCGATGCAACAGGAAATATATTGATCCAGATATTTGGTCTAGGGACATTAGGGAGGACTTTTAGATCGTCCATTATTGAGCTAGCGCAATATTTAAATCGCTTTTTAAAGCAATAAATCTATAAAATAGTATCACAAAGACAAAGTTTAGAAGTTAGTGGTGACGATCTTTTGTTGGATCGATTTAAAATCGATCTTTTTAGCGCACATAAGATCGATCTTTCACTGATCTTTTTTATTCCGATCTATCAAGAATCGATCCTTTTTTCTTTAAGATCGATTAAAAAAATTGAATTTTATGCTTAGTAAGCATTCAATAGAATACAATAGTGCTCTAACATTACCACCACTCCTGTGGGTGTACCCCCACCCGAAAAAAGTGGCAACGGAAAATGTTTCATCGCATCTTGAGCGTAGGTCTCGAACTAGGGATGAATCGATACCACCGAGGTATCGATACTTTTACGCATTACTTGTATCGAAAGGAAAGTATCGATACCTACTTGTATCGAAACGAAAGTATCGATACCTACTTGTATCGAAACGAAAGTATCGATACCTACTTGTATCGAAACGAAAGTATGGATACTTTACTTGTATCACTGATCTGTATATACTACTGGATAGTGAACGAGGATAGGCGGCTTGTGCCAAATAGAAGCCATTTTAATCTGAGTACGATTCTCAAGTGTGACGTCACACAGCGACGCGAAGTCAGCTGGCCATAGCTGGCCAAAGCAAACAAGCGATAAGTACATAGTTGGTGCCTGATTACGAGAGAATAAAAATGGTAAGAACATGCATGTTTTGCGGTGCAAAAAAATTAGGGGACAATATAACATATCACGGGTAAGTAAAAATTGGCGTTGAGACGCTACCGCGTCTCTAGATAACATTTATATGCTACTTGTAGGTTAAGTGGAACTTCTTACAAATATTTTTGTTTGTTTCATATAGTTTTCCGTTAATAGCCACAGAATGGCTAAACAACATGGGTTTGGGCTCCAATTTTGTGCTACCAAAAAACGCCGTGTTATGTTCCAGTCATTTCGAAACAAAATGTTTCCAAGAAGGCAGTAGCAAAGGTTGTCTTGTCCCTGGAAGCATTCCTACAATTTTTGGCCCATACAAAGCTGGTTGTGTCTTCTGTCATGCTAAAAAAGGACAGGATAAAAACATATCATTTCGCAAGTAAGCAGTTTATTTTTAAGTTAAAGTGACTAAAATAAAATTTATTATAAAATAACCAAATGCAATTGTTTAATTATTTATAGTACAATGAAGAATGATATCACTCTAATTTAAGAAGTTTCTCCATAAATTATTTTACATAAGTTCATTAATATTGTTTCAGTGTTTGACATTAATTTGAAACATGACTTCCTTATTTTGCAGATTTCCATTAAATAATGCAGAACTGCTTCAGAAGTGGACTGCAGCAATGGCTGTAAAGGACTTTATTCCCAATGAAAGAAGTGTGCTTTGTAGTGAGCATTTTGAAAAAGATTGTTTTCGTAAAACAGGTCGAAATGCCTGTACGTTAACTCTAAAGAGCAATGCGGTTCCTACGATATTTAAGTTGCCGCTAATTGACAGTAAGATTGTTTGTGTTTTTTTATATATTCTTTATTTTACTTTTGGAATATAATGCACATTATAGTAAAATACTATTTTTAGAAACACCTGCTGCAGAACTCAGCAGCAATTCTCAACCCTCTGCATCACATATGGAAACAGGTCCCTCATTGTCGCCAGAAATATTAGCAGCGTATGAAGGGCGTGAAAAGCGCCGTTTATCACTCGATTTACCTCCTCCAAAAATGTCAAAAACTGACACTAACTACAGTATGGTAAATCCAATTGAAGCAAGTACCAATGATTCAGGTGAATTCAAATAAATTGTTCTAAAATTTAAGCGTCATATAAATTATATCATTGTTCAAAAGTTTAGCAATTAATTTCATATCTTTATTGCAATGAAGAAAATATCATATTTATAACTTTAAAATTAATACTTTTGTTACAAATCAGTTATGTGAATATGAAATTCGATTCAAATAATAGTGTATAAATAACTAATAATATATTATGCGTAGATAAGCAATGCCAGGTGAATGAAGTACCTTCTACGAGTACAGCAAGCGAAGCAGCAAATACTTGTATGCAAAGAAATGGACAAACACCAACTACCTCACGTCGCATTCGTTATGTCGCCCATGATCATCGATATCAAACAAGTCCGAGGTCGATGATGAAAAAAATGTTATTGCAGGAAAAGCAAATACAAGCGTTGAAGCTGGAAAAACATACTCAAAAGCAGCACATTTCTCGGTTGAAGCGGCAAGTAACTTCTTTAAAACAAATTGTGAGTGCGTTACGCAAAAATCCATCTCTTCCAGACTCGGCATTGGAATGCTTGGAATCCATTGCAGATACTGACGTTTCCCAATTTTTAAAACGATTCATTAAAAATCAAAATAATGTAAAAGAGCAACAAGTACAAGATCAGAAGAAACTGTCAGGTATATCGAGCGCAAAATATCCAGCAGCACTTAGAGCATTTGCTATGACACTACATTTCTACTCTCCTAGAGCGTACGGCTTTGTGAGGCGCAAATTTTGCAAAGCTTTGCCAGATCCGAGTACCATTCGTTCATGGTATTCTGCGGTCGACGGTGAACCGGGGTTTACCCTCGAAAGCTTCCAAGCTTTGAAGTTTAAAGCAGCAGAAGCAAAAAAATGCAACAAAAAAGTTCTGGTTAGTTTCATGTTAGATGAAATTTCAATTAAAAAATCGATTCAACGCCTTCCCAACGGCTGCGTTAGAGGGTACGTGAATATGGGTACGGAAGTCGAATCGAACGATACCATTCCCCTCGCAAAGGAAGCTTTAGTTATGATGGTCGTAGCATTAGATGGGAATTGGAAGCTTCCTATTGGATATTTTTTAGTCAATGGAATTAATTCAGATACCAAGTCGGGTCTCGTATCTGAAGCTTTGATTCGTCTTCACGATGTAGACATTGAAGTTGTGTCCGTGACATTAGATGGACCAGCGCAAAATTTTGCAACAATGCGAGCTCTTGGTGCAAATTTTAGTATGTCCAATACCAAACCTTTTTTTCTGCATCCTTCTACCCAAAAAGAGGTGTATGTTATATTCGATGCTTGCCACATGTTAAAGCTTGCGAGAAATTGTTTAGGCGACGTAAAGGTTTTTAAAGACGGCCAGGGAAAGTTAATTCGATGGGACTTTATAGAATCTTTAGCCAGAATTCAAGATGAAGAAGGTTTACGCGCTGGAAATAGACTTAGAACAGCACATATTAGATATTGGAAAATGAAAATGAAGGTATCTTTAGCTGCTCAAACACTAAGTAGTAGTGTTGCCGATTCTATCGAATATTGTTGTAATGTCTTACAATTAAGAGAATTTCAGGGCAGTGAAGCAACTGTCAGATTCATACGGTGTCTCGATAGAGTCTTTGATTTTTTGAATTCTCGAAACCCCTTTGCGAAAGGCTATAAAGCTCCTTTACGAGCATCTAATGAGGAGTACTGGCGTGAAGCTATTTTGGCAGAAGTGGCATACTTGAAAGACCTCACTGACGTCACAGGTGTTCCAATGTGGCAAACTAGAAGGCATGTAACCTTTGTGGGCCTTATTACAGCAGTCACTTCCATGATTGAAATTTTTGACTGTTATGTCAAGCCAGAAACTAGTCAGCTGAAATATCTTTTAACTTATAAATTCAGTCAAGACCATTTAGAATTATTTTTTTGTGCTGTTAGAAGTTGCGGCGGGTGGTGCCCAAATCCCACCAGTTCGCAATTTGTATCAGCGTATAAAAGACTGTTGATTCGTCATGAAGTACATGCTACTAATGGCAATTCCGAAGCAATGGATTCCACAACGGTTCTAAGCGTCCCTTCTACGCGAAAGAGTAAAATAGATCGTTATGATTCATCTGTTTACGATGAAATGGTAAACGTGAGGGTAGCCAAAAAATATGGCTTGGAAGATAATGAACCAAATTTCCAATATGGTGAATTTTATGAGGAATTTGATATATCTAGAAGGAAGCTTCCTAAGATTCTTACCCACTTTTCGAAGGCTTGTGTAGCCAACATAGCCGGTTGGGTTGTAAAGAAGTTAGTTGATGAAAGAAGGCCAATTGTTCGTTGTATAGAATGTCGGGAAGCTCTCTTCCAGGAATCGCAAAAAATTGCAAAATTTCACGATAATCTCCTTATACAAGCTAAAACTCGTGGCGGTTTAATATTTCCGTCAAAATCTGTCGTTGTAATATGTCAACGAACAGAAGAGTTTTTGAGAAGTGCGTTGAATCGAATAGATAATATGATACCTCCAGAAAAAAATTTTACAGCGGTTCTTTGTGCGAAAGTCTTGCAAGATTTGTTTATCCCGCCATCTACGTTGTTTTCTGATTTAGAAGAACACGTGTTTTCGGAAGCCATAGAAGACGCGAATCATTTGTATTTGCTTTCAAAGCACGTGTGTCAGACTTACATAGAAGTGAGGATGTACGCTGCAACTAATTTAGCTTCCCAAGTAGTTACTGGGGATAAAATGCGTCATCACTTGACTCGGCAAATCATTTGGCAACACCAATGACAGCTCCTTTAATACTTATCAGCTGCTATAATAGCTTTTTAATGAAACGTTTTGTATATTTTAATAATGCATGTATATACGGAATGATTAATATTTTTAAGTTTAGATACTGGTTTCAATGCCTAAAACCTGTTTTAATGTCTAATAGCTGCTTCAATGCCTATCAGCTGCTATAATAGCTTTTTAATGATACGTTTATGGAATAGCATGTATTTTATTTGTTGGGATTGTATGCAATTTGGTGGAAAGAGCTTACTTTGTTGTGGAAAAAGTGCTGTTTTACTGTTTTGTATATTTTAATAATGCATGTATATACGGAATGATTAATATTTTTAAGTTTAGATACTGGTTTAAATGCCTAAAACCTGTTTTAATGTCTAATAGCTGCTTCAATGCCTATCAGCTGCTATAATAGCTTTTTAATGATACGTTTATGGAATAGCATGTATTTTATTTGTTGGGATTGTATGCAATTTGGTGGAAAGAGCTTACTTTGTTGTGGAAAAAGTGCTGTTTTACTGTTTTGTATATTTTAATAATGCATGTATATACGGAATGATTAATATTTTTAAGTTTAGATACTGGTTTAAATGCCTAAAACCTGTTTTAATGTCTAATAGCTGCTTCAATGCCTATCAGCTGCTATAATAGCTTTTTAATGATACGTTTATGGAATAGCATGTATTTTATTTGTTGGGATTGTATGCAATGTGGTGGAAAGAGCTTACTTTGTTGTGGAAAAAGTGTTGTTTTACTGTTTTGTATATTTTATTAAAGCATGGATATACGAAATAAATAATATTTCTAAGTTTGGATACTATCAAAAACTTCAATGGTGTTTTTTTAACGATACTGTGTTGCATATTTATGTATTTTCTACACTTCTTACAGATTAAAGAAATTGGATCATCTGTTCAATGACATCATATTAGTAAGTATAACAATTTCTAATTCTAATTTTCAAATTGTACGTATATAATGTATATGATGTAAAATTTTAATCTAATCTTACACCACTTCTTTTAAAAATAAGTAAAATTTATTTGTATTTTATTGCATAATGTATACTTTCACATTTATATTGTATATATTTTTATAGTCTGAATTTATTGTATGTATTGTATATTATTCTTAAGTATTAAATATGAATTGCACAGTTTTACACGTTATATATTTTAAATTTACGTCAATTTTTATATCTGTCATATAATTTTATATCTTATATATGTGTACTTTTATTGCATTTAATAAAAAAAACTTCATATTTATATTTAATGGGCTTTTGTCTTAACCTTAATCAGTTCATTATCTATTTTCTTATTTTGAGCCAGCTATACATTTCCTTTGTTTTATGTACGTTTGTTTTTTATTACATCTTTTATTTAAAATAATAATTTTTTACATGCACTTATTCGTTATGTATATCTCCCTTTATTACCGTTCAAATTTACCGCTGGAAAGTGAGAATCTTACTCAGATTAAAATGGCGCCGGGATCTTCAAGTTGGCACACGGTTTTAACACGGGATACGCTATCCAGTAGTATATACATATCAGTGACTTGTATATACTCGTATCGATTCATCCCTATCTCGAACACTCCGAGCTGAACCGTCGTAGCGCACAGATGCAACGCAGAACAAGGAATTCAAAGTGATTGTACCACGTGTTTATACGAAGAAGTCCAACATCTTCTAAACAACAAGAAGAGATATATGTAATTATGAACAATTATAATTTCAAATTATCTCCTTCGCGGAAATCGGTATATATAAAACATGTCTTGCATGCTGCAGACGAGCAACTTTTGTCGCGTCGGGAATTTCTGTCGTGTAAGACTAATAAAATAATAAAACGCAGGAGCTAACGTTTAAAATGGTATATTCCTCCGATAAAGTATAACGATGCATCGTCGTCGTTAACGCGATATATTCACGAATGTTTCTCGGTATCGTAGTTGTCCGAAGCCTGTCTTGTTCACGATGCAGTTCTGAGAAAGACTTGATTTATAACACCGCTAAGTGTCGATTTTTCAATGCCTAAGTTGACGACCGCTAAATGACCGTTTGGGAACTCGCTTGTCTGTCTCGGGCCTAAGGTTGTCCCGTAATTTCTATCCTATTTTGCTGAAAATTCCACCCATGGATTGGTGAAGTTTGCCCAACGGAAATAACCCGACATACATCGCACTATTTAGTTTTAATAGTAACCAATTTGGATATATATTATTCTGAATAATGATCGGGAAAAAAGTACGAATTAAGATATTGTTAAAACTAGCCCCATTTGCCGTATAAAAATACAATATCTTAATTAATATTTTAACAATATCTAATGAGCGAAAACTTGGCATTATTGGCACTCTTTCCAAAAAGATGGAACGAAAATCATAGAAATTGAAATTTTCATGATTGGATGATATTAAATACATCTCGCGACCCAATACCTACCGGCCGTTCGATCATGTAAACAAAATATATTTTGCGTCGTGTCCCTTGTCGTCCGAGATGTTTCTTCATAATGTATTTCTATACGTTCTTCAGTCGGGTACACCATGTTGTAAGCCGTATGTTGATAAATATTGAAGTCGTAATCATTGGTAGATTTAAGGAAAGTGGCACAAGTGGCAAACGTTATGAGAGGCAAAATTTTGATTTGAATAAACATTTCGAATAACGAATAAAAGTTAACATAATTATTCGTCAATGTTTCATAAAGATTACCCTGATTCCCGAAACGCGTTTCTTTTAGCGGACTAACAGTTTTACGGTCCCAGGTTTAACATGAGAAAGATCGTGATCATATCTATAATGTGGCATACGGATTTGAAACGAAAAAAATTTATTGTACAAATGTAAGTAATGTGAAAGTAAAAATGTAGTAAGGTGAATATCACTATTAATTTTTTACCTAACAAGGCGAACTTAAAACATTTATTATATACGAATGGGTTATCACATAGAATAAAATGATATGCTACATTTTAGATAATACCATTAAGAATATGTGTACCAAGTTTCAAATAAATCGGACAAGTAGTTTTCGATATGCTCGAAGTTCATTCGCCCGCACGCTTTTTTTCAAGTCGCCTGGTTTCATTCGGGCCGCTTGGAAAAATTCAATCCGCTTGGTTCTGTCCATTCCGCCCGGTTTCTTTCGGGCCGTTTGGAAAAATTCAAGTACTTGGTTCTATACGAGCCGCTCGATTCTTTCCGGTTCCTGGCTCGGCTTGGAAACCGAGTCCCGGATTGGTTCGGATTTCAAGCTACCCGAATATTCAAGTATCAGCTCTAATTAATGTGGATAACTCACCTCCTAAACTTTAGCCGGATGTTTCGCGGAGGGGGAACACCTACAGAAGTCGGTGGTAATGTGTGTGTGAAACTTTACGACGGAATTCAAACCGACGCCACGGTCAATCAGCGTCGCCGGGAAATATATCGTCGACGCTGGTTGGCTAATCTCGGTTCGTCTCCAATCATGGCGTCTCACGCCCACATTACCACCACTCCTGTAGGTGTTCCCTCTCCGCGAAACATCCGGCTCTGCAAAATGTTGTCCGGAAACCCTGGTTGCAGTTGGCTTCTGTAGGCTGCATTTTTGAGGAAGTGAGCGCGTGTGTGAGACGTTTCCTTAAAGTTTACAAATAATACTCATACGTTTAATTCTTATGCTTTTATTTACTGGTTATTCTGTTCATTGCTCGCCATTTTTTCGCGCGATAACGAGGTAATTTCTTCTACATCAATTCGGTATAAAGTACAAACTTATTCAAATTTTGCGTTCGCTTAAACAAGTAGGAAATTCTTTAACACGTAATATAATCTACCTCTGCTACGTTGTAGGGATGAAACGGCATACATCGAGGAATTCGCATCGTGACGAGAAACCTAAGCCCTCGCGCAATGAAGATAGTGACGCGGTTCTGCGTGCAAGAACGGAAGAGGAGAGGCGACAACGTAGACGGGAATGGATGATCGAACAAGAAAAAATGGACAGGCATAATAGACTGAAAAGAAAAATGGCTATGGAGTATGAGGTAAGACGCGCTCGTAATATGAGCTTAGCACTTCCCGAAGGAAGATGCAACAGACCTCGTAGGAGCAGAAGCGAATCTCCACCTAGTGGATTTAGAAGAACTTCTGCACATCATACACCCGAAGATACTGTACTTTCTAAAAAGTAAGTATAAAGTGTCTTTAATTATTAACTGTTGAAGTAGACACAGTGTCCCATTCTGGAGGATTTCATAGACAAAGACGAATTTTAACATTTCATCTTTGGGTCGTGGAATTTTCTGTCTTATCTTTTGACGAATATATTTAAATTTAATATGTTTTAATATATTTTAACTTGTATTTGTATAAAATATCAAATTTAGTTGATATCATTTTTCAATACAGTTGCATACTATAAGACAATATGCTTCAAGAAGCAATCAAAATATTAAATTGTAAATTTTAAGTACAAATCTATTAAATCATATATACAAATAATATTATTCTGCACTTTAGGTTTGAAACATCAAGTGGTAAAACGCCCTTATTTAAACGATCTGAAGGCATCAAAATTAATCCAATAGAACTTCGCAAAATCAAAGTAGATATTCATAGAAACATTCCTGGAAAAGTAGCTACCAATGAAGTCAAGCGGGATATACCCAACAAGGAAAATGTGGTGCTTAAAAGAAGAGCAGGTAACGTGTTGTTTCTTTACCCCAATTTCTTAAGAATTTTCAGTGATTTAGTGAACAAGTACTATAAAGGAAAATGAGCTCAGCGCGGAAGATGATTCTGAGGTTTTTTAGAAATCACTGTTAACAAATTAATGTTTCAGAACATTGTATGCTTTCTAATGTAAAAATGTCTCTTCTCTGTGAGACATTACTCTCCACTTTTTACAATCCGTTCAGTTTCTGTTTAAATGCGTTATCGAAGTCTAGATAAATATTTCCACGTTCTCACTTTACCAAGTGCTACATTCGAAGTATGGAATCTTTGTCACTGATTTCTACAATCATGAAGGATATTGGACTTTAGGGTCATACTGTGTCCCCTGGAATATTCAAGAATTTTCTCAACTTTATTCATCAAATTAATAATGTGTTTTTCATTCGCCCAGGATATAGCAAATTTGGAATGCAACGTTGGATCACGGTATTGATCACAAAATGTGCAATATGTAAGCACAATTTTTTTACATTGATTTAAGATTGCTATGCTTAACGTATCCCTTGCTTGTTGCTTTATGTACAGTATTTTTTTTCTTACGAGCTTGCACAAAGAATTATGCTTCAGTTATATTAACTGCTATAATGAATATAATATATTTTACTAGAAATTAATTTTTTCCCCAAAAACGTAGTTTAAACACGTTTTGTGCATTCTCCTTGTGTTCTGGTTTTGGGAATGTGTGCATGTCCAAATATGTATAAGAGCATACCAACTCAAAGATTTTCGCATCTTGGAAGATGTTTTAAATATTGACATTCAACAATGTGAACATACATGGTGAAACATTAAACATTAGGTTCCAACACTGGAAGAAACGAAATAAAAATTTTGGAATTCTTCAAAAATTTTGCATAGTGGTATTTCTTATTCTTATGCATCTTTTATTTTATTGCATGAAATAAATAACTACAATTGGGAAATAGGTACTTTCTTTTATAGCTGGTAGTATTGCTAAAATGCTTTCCCGATTTTTACGTACGATTGGTTTTCTATTATTAAGTTTACTGAACTTAATTACAGGAGAGGGATCCAAGCCGATATTTGATAGAGAAGAAATAAAGAGAGTAATAAGTGAAACAGAGGAACTTGAAGAACACCGTTCTGTCGTAACTGTGAATTTGGAAAATTTAGGTATGTTTATTATTTAAAATTGCTAAGATTTATTACAACTTCTGTTTCGCAAATATGGACATGGATACTTTAATTTTTAGAAAACAAGTTGAGAAGGAATTCGGCGTCTCTGAGTCCTACAAGAACCCGAAATCACAGTCGTAGGAGCACGTCGTCCCATCAGCCCAGGTTCGTGCCTGGATTTTACACAGAATATTGCAATATAAACATAAGTGTAAATCATGTACAAAGAACTTACTGTTTTAAATGTGTTAATGTATAATCTGAAATTGTTTAGGAAATTAATTCTTTTGCTAATTTGTTTACCCTCTTTCAGGTATGACGATTCCAAGCATGAAAATAAAGGAAGTTACAAAAGTGATAAGTAAAAGCTATTATTACACTTTCATGTGTCTGCGTTCATTACATTTCTTTAAATTGTATTTCACCAGACTCTTACATTATTCAAATAGGGAGAAAGATCACAGTAGAGAGTGGAAAGATGGTGAAAGATCTTACCGAGACCATCGAGAGCGGCTCAGAGATCATTCTCGAGACAGAAGGCAAACAGATAGATCCAGAGAAAGAAATAAGCCTAGAGAACAAAGGGTTCCCCGAGAGCATTATATTCAACCAATTGTTATTCCTATTTATTATGGAGTAGGTATTTATTTACATAAAAACGCGATAATTTAGCCATGATATAAAACTCATGCATTTCTTTCCTCAGAATTTTCCACCGAGACCATTAATGGTTCAACCGTGGGGCCCAATTCGACGACCTCCTGGATAAAGTAACCAGACCGCACTGAAAAGTTTCTCGCATTGGGCAACCTTTTACATTTTCGAAGTGGCTCAAAGTTACTGTTTCCTCTACTGTTTCAATGTATCGTTTCATTGTATTTATGTATTAAGTATGCTTTAATAAACTGCAGAAACGATCTCCTCAAGGATCTATGAACCCTTTTCTTTTGCTTGCTAGCTTGCTTCCTCGCTCGTCCCGCATTGGAGCAGAAAATATCTGGTCCTTTACTCTTGGAGGTAATATGAGCCAGTCGGAGCAAGAACGGACTAACCCACCCCTGATAACCAGAACTGGCAGCAGAATCTGACGTCAGATCCGTAGTCGTCTGTGTCCGCATTTGGCTGCGTTCTGAGGTACAGAATCTGATGTCAGATTCTGATGTCAGATCGGCAGCAGATGGACAGCAGATTCTGCCGTCTGCTAGGCACAGCCAACAGCGCCATCTGTGGGCCAGAATTTTCAAACAATTCCCTACCCGTGACGTCACATGCCCGTCCCTACCCTTACATAACCATCAAGCGGATTCTACAGTATATTAAATAATTCATTCTAGTTATTTAAAAAAGTATTTATTTGTTAATAATATACAGGATCGGAGATTACAATTGTTACAAAATAAGTTGCACATATAAATAGGAAGAGCGACTTTCCACATTTAAATTTACAAATCCACGTCCCGTAACCACTGGTACCTAGTAGGGGCGATATCAGAAAATTTCATTCCATATTTTGGACTCCTTTTTTGTGGAAAAGCATCATATTTCCTGTTGTGTTAGCGCTGAAAACAAACACAAAATTAGTATAAAATTAAACGTAACGTATGAATAAACAGGATACATGCGATACTTACATCAGCTCCATCTCCGCACAGTACACATCCTAGGCGATCATGCATGCTCCTGCGAACATTAACATTTATAAGAAAACATGTGTTAAATTATTATCTACTAAACAAGTCGCTAAACATTCGCACTTCGCGCATAACCATACTTTTCTGTCTTGCAGATGATGTGAATGTCGATTTCCGCGACGTAGATAATTGGAAATTATTCAATTTCATGATTACCTTTGCCTTCTGGATAAGTCGAGATGATTTGTCTGGATATTGATGTTTGAAATTACTTGGAATATTCTTCGAACGTACGTCTTCAAGCAGAACGGATACCAGTTTGAACAAAGGGTATGTAAGTAGGTAGATGTACCACGGTAGAGGATAACTAAATGTGGTATAATGGGCTACGCTCGGATTGGCTGCGCCATAGTGCCGAAACTCGTGATTGGTCAAGACTCTACGACCAGTTTGCGTTCCTTTTCGACGTCTGAGATGGCAGTCACTGGTAGTGGCAATCAGTGACAGCAAAATCAAATAATATTCCACGCGATTCTATGCATCAATATCCAGACAAATCATCTCGACTTATCCAGAAGGAAAAGGTAATCATGAAATTGAATAATTTCCAATTATCTACGTCGCGGAAATCGATATTCACATCATCTGCAAGATAGAAAAGTATGGTTATGCACGAAGTGCGAATGTTTAGCGACTTGTTTAGTAGATAATAATTTAACACATGTTTTCTTATAAATGTTAATGTTCGCAGGAGCATGCATGATCGCCTAGAATGTGTACTGTGCGGAGATGGAGCTGATGTAAGTATCGCATGAATCCTGTTTATTCATACGTTACGTTTAATTTTATACTAATTTTGTGTTTGTTTTCAGCGCTAACACAACAGGAAATATGATGCTTTTCTACAAAAAAGGAGTCCAAAATATGGAATGAAATTTTCTGATATCGCCCCTACTAGGTACCAGTGGTTACGGGACGTGGATTTGTAAATTTAAATGTGGAAAGTCGCTCTTCCTATTTATATGTGCAACTTATTTTGTAACAATTGTAATCTCCGATCCTGTATATTATTAACAAATAAATACTTTTTTAAATAACTAGAATGAATTATTTAATATACTGTAGAATCCGCTTGATGGTTATGTAAGGGTAGGGACGGGCATGTGACGTCACGGGTAGGGAATTGTTTGAAAATTCTGGCCCACAGATGGCGCTGTTGGCTGTGCCTAGCAGACGGCAGAATCTGCTGTCCATCTGCTGCCGATCTGACATCAGAATCTGACATCAGATTCTGTACCTCAGAACGCAGCCAAATGCGGACACAGACGACTACGGATCTGACGTCAGATTCTGCGCTCTCATGCCAGACTCTGCTACCAATCTGATGTCAGATTGGCGTCAGATGGTTATCAGGGACTTTTTTTTCGAAATTGAATTAGTAGCAATAACGTATTCCAATAGGCTCTACTAACCATATAAAATAGGAAAACAAATTTTTTTTAATGTGGGTTGGTCCGTTCTTGCTCTGACTGCCTCATATAAATCCTATGATGAGACCTTCAAGAACATTTCCATCACAATCAAATGAAATGCGTCTCTCTGCCCCTTTGCATAGTCTAATTATGAGCATTGTTAATGAACTTATGTCCTTTATATAATTTGTATAAAAAGTTTGCAGCTAATCCATATGAAATAATGACTTTCGTCAAACGTTACTGTAGGCGTTATTTTGAATTCTGTACACAATTCCCGGGAATTGATGGCAATGCGGCGCCAGCGCCAAGTCAAGCCAAGCGACGTCACCGCAAAGCCAACCAGCGTCGCCCAGAAATATATTGTCGTCGGCAATCGCCCTCGCCAAGCCTGTAGTTCATGCTTTCGAGCAATTACGTTCTTGAACAAAGTTTGAAAGGGAATAAAGTTGGCGCGCTGTGCGGCACGCGAGACACACTCCTCCAGATTCCTGAGTTCTTTCAGCGTACCATTCTTGTAGATTTACAGAAAAACCGGCTAAGGAGCAACGTGCGCTTCTGGGGTTATGCATTTAGTTTTCAAATAATATAGCGAGTTAACAAGCAAGACAGGTCGAGCGAATTCAAAAATGGATTTTTTGGAATATAACGATATAATCGCAGAAGTCAAAGGAGTTATGGTAAACACTATATCATGTATAATATTCTACAATTAATACTGTACACCTTTCTAACTTCCCTATACGCCACTTTTAATTCCATATTATCGCTATTGTTGTTTGTATAATTGGTCTTTTCAAATGTGTGAGGTTAGAGTCTCTTTCATCTTCAATTGCAAAGTACGTATACTATTTTTCGTGAACAGAATTCTCTCTCGTAACTCATCATTTATTTTTATTATAGTTTCAATTATCGATGTAACTTCGCTTTCTATGTATAAACACAATCTGAATTTTCTTCACCTTATCTAAATAATATTTCCCTTTATACAGACTCCCGGGAGATTAAAATTAACGGACCAGCACCTGATTTTTAAGAATCAGAAGACGGGCAAAGTAGAACAGATTTCGGCGTCCGATATGGAAATGGTAAACTATCAGAAGTTCATCAGTACCTGGGGTCTGAGGATATTTCTGAAAAATGGTACCTTGCATAGGTTTCGTGGCTTTAAAGATGCGGTAAGCGAGAAACTTAAAAACAGAGATATTCCGAAAGTTCAGCAACCGTCGATGGAATATTTATGTTAAGCGATTGATAGCACTAAAACATTTTTTATATTAAAAAAGCTAGGAATAAACGCTGTGCCACTCAGATTATAATTACATGGTAATGTTTGTATAGGATCAGGAAAAAATTGCAAAGTTCTTTGCGCAAAACTATAAGAAAGATATGCTGGAAAAGGAGCTCAGTTTGAAAGGCTGGAATTGGGGAACGGCCAGGTTTAACGGCTCTGTTTTGAGCTTCGATGTTGGCCATCACACTGCATTCGAAATTCCACTTTACGATGTTTCTCAATGCAACACGGGAAAGAACGAAGTTACATTGGAATTTCATCAGGTAAATTGACGAATGTTAAGTTTTTGATATATGTATAAATTGTGGAAGCTTTAAGCACAACAGGGCTTTTCTAACATTAATAACGATGATTTTTCAGAACGACGACGCCCCTGTAAGTTTAATGGAAATGAGATTTCACATTCCGGTTAATGACAGTATGGATCAGGATCCTGTTGAAGCTTTCCACCAACAGGTCATGGAGAAAGCTTCTGTCATCAGCGTCAGCGGAGATGCAATCGCCATATTCAGAGAGATTCAGTGCCTTACACCTCGGTATGCATTTATATTTCACACGTAACGCGAATACCAGCCTGGATATTATTAATTCACATCGTTTTTATCTTTTCAGTGGTCGCTACGACATCAAAATATTTCAGTCGTTTTTCCAATTGCACGGTAAAACTTTTGATTACAAAATCCCAATGTCAACAGTTCTGAGGCTCTTCCTTTTGCCACACAAAGACAACAGGCAAATGTATTTTGTGGTAAATCTGTTATTCACAAATCTAAATACCCTTGATTTTCACGATGTTTCTTAGCTCGAAATAACGATTACTGTTTTTATTTTATAGGTCAGTTTAGATCCACCGATTAAACAAGGTCAAACTCGTTACCACTATTTGGTATTGCTGTTCAATCAAGAAGAAGAAACTTCTATCGAGCTGCCTTTCTCCGAGTACGTGAGATCTATTGTTAATAATGAGATTGAGATAACGATTTGTACGTGGATATTTTCTTTAGAATGTGTCTTTAAATACTTCGTGACTTTTACAGAAAAGAGTTGAAAGAGAAGTACGACGATAAATTACCAAAAGAGCTGTCAGGACCAACTTACGAGGTGTTGGGGAAAGTAATGAAAGTTATAATCAACAGAAAGCTCACTGGACCCGGCAATTTCCTTAGGTATAATAATTCATCAAATATGAATCAAGAATATTTCGCTGTGCTGTGTTCTTACCGCTCTCAATTTTCAGTCATTCCGGGACTCTCGCGATCAGCTGCTCCTTCAAAGCAGCAGCAGGCTACTTGTACCCCCTGGAAAGAGGTTTCATCTACGTTCACAAACCACCGATTCATATACGCTTCGAAGAAATAGCATCGGTTAATTTCGCTCGCGGCGGTGGCTCGACGAGGTCCTTTGACTTTGAAATCGAATTAACCAGCGGAGTCGTGCATACATTCAGCAGTATCGAGAAGGAAGAATACGGGAAGCTCTTCGATTTCATCACTTCAAAGAAGCTCCGCGTTAAGAACAGAGGCAAGAGCGTAAGTAACTCGCGCTCGCCTACATTTCGAAACAATTTTCTACTCGATTCTTTGCTTCATCCCTTATTCTCTGTAACAGGACAAGCTGAATTACGACAACGACTTCGGGAACAGCGATCAAGAAGATGAGCCAGATGCTTATCTGGCGAGAGTCAAAGCCGAGGCGCAAGAAAGGGATGCAGGGGACAATCAGGATTCGGAGGACGAGTCTACCGATGAAGATTTTAATCCTAACCAGGTGCGGTTCTATCAGAATCAATGCTTCCATATTCCCCGAATAATTAATTCCACGTATTCGTTTCGGTGTAGGATGAGAGCGACGTGGCCGAAGAGTACGACAGTAATCTCAACAGTTCGGACAGCGAAAATGATTCTGATGCTTCTGGAAAGAGTCAGAAGAAAGAGAAGAAGGAGAAGAAAGAGAGGAAATCGAAATCTGCGAAGACCGTGGTGTGTATCGTAATTTATAAAAACAAAATACAGTTGTAGACGGAACAGGGAGATTGATTAATTGAGATAATGTATGATTCTAGTCGGAGAAACCAAGAAAACCCAGAAAGCAGAAGAAAGAAAGAGACGCGAACAAACCCAAGAGGCCACCGACCGGTTTCATGATATGGTTGAACAGCACGCGAGAGAAAATTAAAGCAGATAATCCCGGAATTGCGGTCACAGAAATTGCGAAGAAGGGAGGGGAAATGTGGAGGGAGCTTAAAGACAAAACTGTAAGTGCATTAGTCGCTCCTAAGTTATTACTGTTACACGTCGTGTATTTATTTCTTCCTTGTTTCTCTAGTTTAAATGTATTTATATATTTATCTGTTAGGAATGGGAGGAGAAAGCAGCGAAAGCGAAGAAGGACTACATGGCGGCGATGAAAGAATACGAAGCCAGCGGAGGTGGACAGGCTAAAGAAAAGGCAGAGAAGACGGAGAAGGGGGAGAAGAAAAAGAAAGAAGCGAAGAAAGAATCTCCTAGCAAGAAAGAATCACCTAGCAAGCTTATGACTGGGGCCAGTTTCAAGAGTAAAGAATACATTAGCGACGTCGACAGCAGTAGCGATGAAGACGTTAAGGTACAGTAATAAAGAATGTAGACATTAATCTATTAACATCAGAATTTGCTACTTTGTGGAATCAACTTTGCTCGTGAAATTCATGTAGAAATCGGAGAAGAAACTCTCGGATGACGACAGTGGGGAGGACAAAGGAAAGAAGAGAGGAGACAAACGTAGCGCGGTAATGATTTTTCATTATAGTGATGCAATTTATTAATGTCTTTTCGATTAGAAATATTCCTCTTTAAATATATGTTGATCAACGATCGATTGTAAATTTTCTCGATTACTGTGCAGGACGCTGATGACAAGAAGGTGAAGAAAGGAAAGAAAGATGAGTCTGACGAAGGCAGCGACGAGGAACCTATCGAAAGCACTCCACCTTCCAGCGATGCGGAGTCTAAAGATAGCGAATAATTACGGATGAACATTTATAATTACTTTATTGTACATGTACTATTAGGATTTCTTAAGATATTAAATCAGATTTAGAATTTAAAGCTCCTCTTTGAGGCCCGAAGCTATATTACATTAAATATCTGTATTCGGTTGATTCCGATTTATTTAAGACAGTTTTCAAAAATGTTCGATCTGTTGAGAATTTATATTCAAAAGAGAGTCTCACTTTTTCTACTGGTCATGCTTATAGTATCAATTCAAAGTATTGTTTTAAACTTTAATCTACCTTTTTATCTATAAATTAATTTATAAATAAATGGATACACACAAACTTTGTATTACTTGTTTAAACCTTCGTAGTCACATGGGGTGTATTGTAAGAGCAATTTTCGATTTGAAATGTCGCACCTTTACGTTTTCCAAAGGGGATTCACCGCAATAAAAATAAAAAAATTTTAAAAAATGATTTTTGCCCACAATCGTGGAAAATCGATAATTTTTAACTATAAATTTTATTATATTAAAATTTACATTTGTAGCAAAAGACTATTAGACCATGACGGTATAAGTATTACGAATGTACAATTATCACTGAAAAGTTAAAACATTCAAAAATACGAAAATGGTAACTCAAAAAACGTTGAGGTACAGTGAACCCCGTGTGACCAATTTTTGATTATAAGGTGTGATCACAAAGAATTAAACCTTCAAACACTACCTATCCTTTTGCAAAATAAAAGTAGAAGATAATTGTTATCTCCAATATTATTTATGATACTGCGTAATATTAATAAAAGCCTAGTGACTTCTTCAAAATAAATTCCTTTATTTGTATCTTTATTAATAAAAAAATAAAAAATTAATTAACAGTTCAGAACTCGTATGCCTCACATACATCGTCCTAATACATGTATCTGGCATTTACTAACACCTGTTTACCAGTTTTGGTAATTATAGGTTAGAATATATTTTCTGACGATGAATATAACGTAAATACAAAAATATTAAAAAAGCAATTAAATTATAAGCCAATCTTTTTATCGAAAAGGCCATTCACTTTGAATGAACTTGAAATCAACACATTCTTGTTTAACCTATTTCCAATGTCTACTCAATATCCCTCAATAATGGATATTCGACAGAGCGTAGGATTTTACGATCTATGCGTAAACGTGCCAGCGAACGAAACGAAAAATGTATATCCCCTTTTACTGAGGTTACACGAATTCGGATTTAAAACAGTAGCAATAAACACTGATATAGACGAGAGTGTTCTAGGCACGGATAAGAAGAAGAAAAAGAAACGCAACGAAGGGGAGCCGCAGCAGAGTATTATTCCTGAAGCTATCGACACAGAATCAATAAAAAAAGATTTCGCCGGGAAGTTGAAAATCTTCAATCGAATTACGTTCCTGTGCTCCGATCCAGCTAAGACTCACGCGCTAAATCATTGCTCCAGTTTAAAGAAGTATGATCTGTATGCCATTGCTCCGAAAACACAGAACGCGTTACAATTTGCGTGTACTCAGCTAAACGCAGACATAATTACTTTGAAATCGCAGTCCGTTACTTTTAAACTGAACAAGAAATTGTATGACCAAGCCGTCGAGAGGGGAATGCATTTCGAGATTCAGTACACAGATCTGCTGGATGTAGAATCTAGGAAACTCACTATTCATTATTCGCATCTGTTTCACACCTATGGAAAAAGTAAGGTATAAAGATATCGACGTTGAAAGTTTAGTTTTTGAGAATTATGTAATACTGTAAAGGAGCGATCTTAATTCAATACTGCTTTTGTATTTTAGAATGTTATATTATCCAGTGGTTCTAACAATGTCGGAACAATTAGGAACCCATACGATCTGATCAACTTATCGCACCTGCTTGGTTTGAATGGGATTAAAGCGAAGGCCTCTATACTACACCAGTGCAAGAAGCTTCTTTTGAAAGCAGGTAATGTATATCTAGAAATGAAATATAAGTATGTATAATAGAAATAACACGTTATGTTCTTAAAGCTTTTTCTTTTATTATTATAAACTTGTATCTGATATAGAAGCGCATTTGTAAAAAATATGATTATTTACGTGTTTCTTTTTAGAAAGAAGACGTAGAGGGAAGGCTGCCTTCGTTATCGAAGAAGAAACAAAAGGAATTAATAACGTTAATGAAGATGAGACAGTTTCGAAACGAGTGAAGTTGTAAACAAAGTTTCTGAGGAAAGCACGAAACAGCAGTGAAGGAAATATTACGTATTCCCTTCGATTTTTAATATTAATATTATAAATACGTTGAACTTGGAGGATTTTTCCTTTCAGTAAACAAATTCCATTTAATTACAATTACGAAATATTTCAACAGTTTTTTTCATATTAAATAATCGGTACTATAATAAAGACACGTAACAAACGAATAAATATTCATAAAGACGAAGTGACTACTTAGACATTTCAAAATATTTCAACAAATTCTTCTGCGTTAAAAGTTCTATATGAAATAACAGCTCTGATTTTTCAAAGATATTAAACACGACCCTTAGAAATATAATCAAATATATATTTTATTTAGAATACTTGGAAAGAAAGTAAATTATCTCGTCTGAAAATCGATTACCTTTTATAAATGAAGATATCTAGAGAAAAGCACGAGATATCTTGTCATTTTGAGGAGAGTAAGAAAAATACAAGTATGAAAAGAATTGCTCAAAAAGATCCTTTTTATACTCTTACCATTTCGCTTGAATTAATATTTACGTCAAGATTCTTCTCCTCTTGCATACTTCCTCTTCAAAGAACAATTGTTTCTAAAGAAAACTCATTTCTTTCCCATCGATCATTTACAAATTGAAATCGTTATAATCTTTGTCTTATATACAATTATATTCTACAAATCGTTCCGATTAAAAATCCTATATCCTATAGCAAAAATGTGGGATACGCTCGCATATCCTTTATACTGTGAGTAATTTTCCAGAGCACCAGGGGCACGGATGGAAATTCGGCTCGAACAGGCAGGAGTCCTTGCAATCTTTTATTTCCGTCAAAATGTCTAAGAGTTCCGAGACACTTTTGTTCTCCATTTCCAATTCTACCTCTTCTTTCTTCTTTCTCGCGACCACAACATCGTTCGCGTCCGTTTCTGAAAACAGTTTATTATTTGGCTGTTGAATACGACCCATTAACATAAAATGTAACAGTATTTATATTTCAATTCAGCTTAGATTAATATTGTTAGGTATTATTAAAAGATTAATATTGCAAATTAAAAATAAACGCAGCAATTCTACCTGTTTCAGACAGACGTTCAGTTCCATTGGAATGGATGTATTCCTTCTTGAGGAAATCGCTCAGCAGAATTTTCAATTTATGTAGCTGCTCTTGTTGTTGATTTCTTTGATCCAGCAATTGCCGAAACACTTGTTCCTTTTCTCTCGCCCTACTGTGAAGGACTGCTCTTTGCTTCTGGTATAATGTTATATACTCCCCTAAAAAGCGTTTATTTAATACTTATATCTCAATATATAAATTGTACTCGGAGCATTCGTACCTATCGTCTCTGTTTCGCTTTGAAGTTGCAGCACAAGATGCTCAAGTTTCTGTTTCTCTTCCGTAAGTTCCGCGACTCGTTCCATCGTGTGCTTGAATCTCTGTTCGAGCTGCTTCACTGGTTCCGGTATCGCAGCATTACCTTCCTCAGACGTTTCCGGATGCACTTTGTCTTCTTCGCTTGGCACATTATTAACACTTGTGGCGCACAAACCGTTCTCGGAGATGCTGTCTTGTTGTTTTTCTTTCAATTTATCTATAAGCCCCTGCTTTTCTTTCTCTAGTTTCCCTATAGTAATCTAATACAGACAGGAAACTTTTTAATTGAGATATATCACAGTGATTTCATAATCATAATTACCAAGGCATTTTGAAGTTCCCTTTGGAAAGTATCAGCGTGATATGATTGCGCTTGGTAATGTTGCATTTGATCGGCTATCTGAGCATTTTGCAGCCTTTCCTTTTCAAGCTCGTCCAGAACGACCTCTTTCTCTTTCAGCTTCTCTTTCAATTCTTCTACTTCGGTTTCGACGTTATTTAACCGAGCATTTAATTTACGCCCGATAGAACGCTCCGCTTGAAGTTGTTCCGTCAAGTCCAATTTTGCGTTGCTCTTAAAAATCACGTTGACTCCTTATGTAGTCGATTTTAAAAGCTTACAAACTCCTGTGTATGCCTGATTTTAAATATACACTTACCAGAGAAACAAAGGCGTTTTCCATGTCAGTTAATTGTTCTTTTAATTGACGATTTTGATGAATTGCTCTGGACGCTCCCAGCTGCTCGCTTTCAAGAGCAGTGGCTAGTTTCGTTACTTCAGCTTCCTGATTGCCCGCTTCGCGTAAATCGCTTATGTCTTTCGTTAACATTTCGATTTGCGAATCCTGTAAAAGACGTAAAATATATTATCTAACGCACGAGATTAATTAATCGAATTAATCGAAATCGTTATAAAAACCTGACCTTCTCAGAGAGTATAATATGAAACCTCTCTTGCTCTAATGTAAGTTCGTCTATATTTCTCAGCAAACTATCTATTTTATCCGTACTATCTTGCAAAGGCAACAAGCTCTCTAACTTCTCTCTTTCTTGTTGCAATTGCTGCTCAAGCTCGGATAATCTTTGCACGTAACTTTGCTCCCGAGACTTTAAGTCTTCTATAGTCTTTTTCTGTACTTCCACCTGTAAAAGATATGAGAAATTCATTAATACAATTTTCCTGACTTTCCCCAAATCCTTTTTTGTAAGAAATACACAACACACCTCGTTTAATAATTTAGCCTGTTGCATGTCCAACTGTTTCACGTAATTCTGATACTGTTTATTGGTCTCGTCTTTTTCAGTGCTAACAGCTTTCAGAGATTCCCTAGTTTGTGTCAATTCCTGTTCCAAAAGAATCGCCGCGTGCCTTTCCTCCTCTGTTGGCTTGGTGCCCTTCATCTGTGGTAACGAAAGAATTAAAGAACGCACAGTTTTTTCATTGAAAATATCTACGTCTATATTTATTACCTGTTGTATTCTGAGTTCGCTTAACGAAAGCAGCGCTGTCTTTTCATGTAGCTCTTGCTGAACAGCGATTAATTCCGTTTTCTTTAAATTCAACTTCTGCTTCAATTCTGATACCTCCAAATTCAAATCTTCCTTCTCCTTCTTCATTTCGAAGAAGTTCTTTTTAAGAGAGTCGTGTTGATTTTGCAACTGCTGAAAATTTCTCCGTAATTCTTCACTGCCACTTTTCAAACCAGCTGTTTCCTTTTCTAATTCGATTATTCGAATTTGTGCGTTCTTAAACTTTCCCGTTATTTCCTCCATCTCTTCTAAAGAATAATTTATTTTTCATTAATTAATTGTTTCTATATAATACAAAGATTAACTGTTTTCGAACACTGAAACAAACCTGAACTTTTCCTAACACTTTGCTGAGCCTGACTAAGAGCAGCGGTAAGCTCCGCCTTCTCTGCTATGAGGATCCCAGTTGTCTGAGTATGAATTAGCAGCTGTTCTTTCAGAGGATTTACCTCGCGCGCTAGTTGCGTCTGGAATTCTGCCTCCCTCGTTCCCAATTTAGCTTCCAATTCTTTGACCCTGCTATGCTGGTCGATTCATTATAAAACATTTCTAAATAAGTTGCATTTGGAAAGCACACCAGTGTTACAATCAACGTTATGTATTTACTTACAGACTCGCTAAGTTCTATATGCAATTCATTCACAATCTTCTTCTGCTCCTCCAAATAGGAACTCAAAAACTGATTACGACACACTAAATCACAGTCCAAATTGTTCTCCACGTGTTCCGAATCGTTAGTTAAAACGTTCGCAACCGCAGAAGCCATTTCCAAAAGGTGCTCTTTCTGCACCTTTGGGAAATCACTTAATTCCATCGTCTTCTCGATTTCTGGTCTTGAATTAATCTCTTTATGTTCTTGTATGGATTTAGCAGTCTCTTCCATAGAATTCTGCAGTACTTCATGATTTATCGCACTGCTCGCATCGACCGCGAAATCTGCAGATATCGTTACGTTCGTTTGGAAATTTTGATCAGACATTTGCGTGTTATTTTCAGTGGTAGGCTCCAATGTGGGTGTACTATTTACAGCTTCGGAATCTGGTTTATTATTATCTGTATTTTGACACTACAAATTAAACACAAACATTAACATTTACACATTGATCTTTTTAAAATACTTCTTTTTACAAAATCGCAATTATGAAATATGAATTACCTGAGAAGATAAAGGATCCCCCGAGTCGTGTTTCTGTTTCGCGGAGCCATCCTGTATCATTTTGTTCATTTGAAATTCCCTTAGCTAAAAAAGAAACGTGGAGCTCGGTAAGATACAAATAACGCTAATGCTTTAAGAAATTACAGCTTGAAATTGCTTTTAAAATATATTTACTAAGAGACGCAAGCTCTACTTCTACAATTGGACAATCATCGTCCTTAACAAATAAACGAAACAAATAAACATTTGACAGTTGACATAACCCAAGTGTTGACAAATCGGAAAACTCGAGAACTTGGAATGGCAAAGCGAAAGGAGCTTTCTCGTCCTGCGATTAATGCAGAGGAAGCTTATCAAGCAATACATTTAAATGCTAGAAGCTTTTCATAAGAATTAAACGGTGCAAGAGATATCTACGTAGCTGTCAACATTTTAATAAGGCGATACCTTTTTCTTAGCAGCCAACAGCTTTTCGCTTTTACTTAAATTCATTTCGAAGTATGACACGAAGACTAGCAAATGAAGCTATTGTTTAGTTTCTAGTGCAATTATTTACATCATCGTAATTAAAAATATTGTATTATGTAGAAGCGAGGTTATCTCATGCCTAATCACTTTTCCTGTCCATCGATTAAAGTTAATTCGTACAGAGAATCACGACACGCATACAAATTGAGGAAAATACGAATCGCGCCATCTACAGAGGTTTTCGGTTTCTTAAAATATGTTTAGGTTAGGTTAGGTTTATTTTCCTTTATTAAAATATGAACGATACATAAATGGAAACAGAATAGCGTATGTTTACTTAGGAAACAGGCTTAGAAGCTAATTTTAATGAAATACAGCAACGCTGTCTATAAAATATTGAAATACAAATATTTTCGCTTAAGCCTCGTTCACATTGGTCAAGTTTACTGGATTCAACTCGCTTGAAATCAGTAAACTAACCTGTTCTGTTACTCACTTCACTTGAAAATTTCAGTAAACTAACCTATTCTGTTATTCACTTCACTTGAAATAACAGGTTAGTTTACTGATTTCAAGCGACTTCATTTTATTCATTTAAAAATTTCAAAACAGGTTAGTTTACTGATTTCAAGCAACTTCATTTTGTTCATTTGAAAATTTCAAGTGAAGTGAATAACAGGTTAGTTTACTGATTTCAAGCGACTTGAAGCCACTAAACTTAACTAATGTGAATGAGACTTTACGCCTTCGAAAACTGAATACCCTATTGGCAATATAGGAATTTATCAGCCCTTTCTGTTGACTTTAGTCAGTTTAGCATAACCTGGCCCAACTGTGAATTGGTTCGATGAAACGTAGAATTGTAGATATTCAGAGAACATTCTATTTGTATAAAAAAGTTTAAAACAAAGGTAAATGTTAAAGATTATTATAAGCTATTGCTATTATTATGTTCATATATCGCGAATTTTATATTCCACCCGATAAAATATTAAAGTTTTATATAAGCCGAAGGATGCATCGTCAAATTGACAGAAGCTTGTAGTTCAATCGTGCATTTAATTAATATATATTTTCAATAAAATTTAGTTTCGCTGTCGATCGCCGATGTGTGCTCGTTCCGCCAACTTTTGTAGCAAATATTAAATCGTTTACCAAGTACGAAAGAATATTTTAAGTACCACAGACACACATGCAAATTAAAATGTTTATGTTAATTAATATAACATTGCATATTATTCATTGAAATTCTTATACTTTTTTTCTAACGTATGCCTGTGTCCGTCAGAATCAGAATTTCTCGTTTATAGAGGAGCCAAGATGGGTGTGCCTTCAGCGAAAAACCCTGAAGCTATGGACGTCGAGATTATTTCCCCGGAGAGTCAAAACGGCGACGGGGATGTCTGCGACAAGAAGGACACCGACCTCCAAGCGATTCAGGATATTCGCGAGCACGCTCGACAGATAGAGAAAGCTGTACAGAGCAAGGAACCCCGTTTCATCTTAAGAGCGCTGCGAACGTTGCCCAACACGCGTCGCAGATTAAACTCCAATGTGTTGCGAGGAATAATTCTGAGCTTCTACTCGAAACCATGCACCGAGCGCGATGCATTGTTATCGTGGCTTGAAGAACCAACCGAATCAGAAGAGACCCAGAAGCTTCGCATTTCCGCTATGAGCCCGTTACCAGAAATCGATGCTTATATCCATTTATTGGTCCTCGTCCGTTTAATTGATACTGGAAGACACGAGGATGCCGTTCAATGTTCAGAGGCATTGCTGCAGAAAATCATTGCACAGAACAGGCGCACCATCGATTTGGTTGCCGCAAAGTGCTACTTCTATTATTCGAGAGCTTACGAATTAGTCGGAAGATTGGATAAAATCCGCGGATTATTGCATTTAAGATTAAGAACGGCGACACTAAGGAACGACTTTGAAGGACAGGCAGTATTGATTAATTGCTTACTAAGGAATTATTTGCATTACAATTTATACGATCAAGCAGATAAGCTTGTACTCAAATCGACGTTCCCAGAATCGGCTAGTAACAATGAATGGGCTAGATTCTTGTATTATTTGGGACGTATTAAGGCTGCCAGACTAGAATACTCAGCTGCGCACAAGTATCTGGTGCAAGTAAGTAAAAGTTCTTATTCCTCCTTCGATTGTTATTGCTAAGCCTTCTTTTCTTCTCATTTTTTAATACTTCCATTTTTACAGGCTCTCAGAAAGGCTCCGCAGAGTACCGCAGTAGGCTTTCGCCAGACAGTGCAGAAGCTAGCCGTAGCGGTGGAGCTTCTGCTTGGAGATATTCCTGAACGTCAGATCTTTCGGCAAGCAGCTCTGCGTCGTGCTCTAGCGCCGTATTTCCAATTGACGCAAGCTGTGCGTTTAGGGAATCTCCAGCGTTTCGGAGAAGTTCTAGAGAACTTCGGGCCACAGTTCAGGGCAGACTACACGTTCACTTTAATCCTCAGACTGAGACATAACGTTATCAAAACTGCGATCAGATCGATCGGGCTATCCTATTCCAGAATTTCGCCTACAGATATCGCAAAGAAGCTGGGCCTAGACTCAAGCGTCGATGCAGAGTTTATCGTAGCTAAAGCTATTAGAGACGGTGTTATCGAGGCTACTTTGGAACCAGAAAATGGATACATGCGCAGCAAAGAGACCACAGATATTTATTGCACTAAGGAGCCACTGCTTGCGTTCCATCAGAGAATTACTTTCTGTCTAGATTTACATAATCAAAGCGTTAAAGCCATGAGATACCCTCCGAAATCGTATGGGAAAGATCTAGAGTCGGCGGAAGAGCGCAGAGAAAGGGAGCAACAGGATTTGGAGCTTGCCAAGGAAATGGCAGAAGAAGATGACGATGGATTTCCTTAAGTTGTTCAACCTTTCGATGTGTTTGCTTAATAAAGCGGTTTATTACGGAGAGATGTTTATGTTAAATTTTCTTATATACAGTAAACACTTTTGTCTCAGCATTACGAAATTTTGTAATATTCAATGTGGAGTAATTTTTTAAAAAGTTGCTTTTTATAAAAAAGAATTCAACCATCTTTTGTAAATATGTTCTTTAAAATTTCCGATCTGTTTCTGAAATAGGATTATTATTTATGATATTGAGCGGCATTCATTTTTATCACTGCATTTATTTATAACGTACACGCGACTTCACGTTTCATTAATCCATTAATTAATTCATTCATTATTATTAATTAATAATAATGAAGAGAGTCCCAACTTTGAAACGCGTAGCAGAAGTGAAAGTTATAAATACACGAGTGACACTTTGATTTGTCACTTTTTTTCATTGCGTAAAATACTTTAGCAGATACTTAAGAAAAGCATTTATGCCTCTTACACCTGAATTTCAGGAATCAGGCGAGCAGAGATTTTTAATGGGAAACATGCAAAGTTGTAATGGCACAAATTTTAAAAATAATAAAATCGCAGACATTTTATATTCAGTGAAAAGTTCATAGTATATTTCACATTTTATAAAAACGAAATCTTACCCACTAATTCGGTAACTATTCATTGAATTACGATGTTTAAAGGCTTCGTTATACTTGAAGCATTTATAAGTTTTTGCGTTAAAAAAGTGTTAACAATTAGTGAGTTGAAACATACTCTCAAGAAACTTTATTCCTCTCCGAAAGAAAGTTTTTTCTAATAATGACTTTCGAAAATTCTCCAAAAGAGAATGAACTTAAAAGACGGACGATCCTTAATTCTTAGTGATCTTAAAACAATTTTACAATAACGAATTCAACTTTTCTGCGAGATATAAATCTGTATAAAAAAAGAAAGAAGAATAACAATTACCATCTTCCGCTATATGGATTTTTACACGGTTACACGTTCATAAATAAAATCCGTTTATGACTGAATACTTGAAACAAATTATTCAGTTGCGTTTACTATAATACAATTAATATACAATACTGTCACTGTACAATAGTCCTTCCCCCGTTCCTTTCCATTTGTACAACTTTAACAAGGAACTCGTAAAAAATTCAGTAGAAAATGCAGCCTCTCGATGATTTAATTAAGCTGCCGAATTATTTGTAGACTGAAAAACTAATTATTACCGGTATAGAACAGTTCAAACTTTAACTTGAACTTCGATCGATGATTAGGAAGATTGATAAAGATCTTTGGTCATGGGTTTCGTGGAATACTGCTGTCTTTTGGAGTTCTCTACATGTTCTTATCGATCGTCAGTCTGAAACGAAATTTCTGGATAGAATTAAGAGGACCTCGTTTAAAATAAATAATCCTCGATAACTTCGCTAACTGATTTTACCTTGCCTCGCTTTAAGTATGTAATAAATTATCAGAGAAAGTAAAAGTAGTCTTCTATCGATTGATGTTCGAACAGCGTCTCCTTTAAGAGTCACGTTTGGCCTGAGAAACTCATTGACTTCACGATAGCCATGGTGTATCTTTCCAAAACAGAGGACATTCATATTCCTGTGAATCCCCCTGCAATCGTAATCTTCATAGCCATCGCACTGGCACGTATTCAATTTTGCAGCTTTCTCCTGCCTCGTTAAAATGCTTATTGAATTGCTGCACCTAAAATAATTTCCACATTTTTACTGTTTAATAATTTCCACGCTTCCACTGTTTTACGAGTGATATTTTGTAACATTTCCAAATAAAAGCGTAACAAACCAAGAGGTAAAGAACGATCAAAACAAAAGGAGCTATTCACCTTTTAGTACATTTCCGTCCTTGGAACATGCTCTTGCAGAACCTGTTATAGTATGTGAGGGCAGTTTGGCACAGGGCGTCCGCGTTACAAATCCAAGTCGCTATTCTACAAGACACCCTCGTCTTATTCATCGCCATCGTCACAGAAGATCTACAGATTTCTACCCTCTGCTTCGATTGCACGCACAGGTCGTCCTCGCATTCGCACTGAATAATAATGAACTTTTATTATACTGTGATACTTGTAAAAATTTTGAGGCAAACTTTGCTCCAGGAGTGTATATACATCTTTCATTCTGTTAACTATGATTTCTCTGTTTGCGAGAAAAGAAGTGGGGGTACCGATGATAAATAGACGTGGCAGTAAGAAGATAAATAAGTGATACGTACCGTCATAAGTTCCTTGCCCTCGTCAGTACTGGTGAGAGCGATGAGGGCATGTTGGCAAGTCTCGGAACAATCGTTGCCTTGGAGAAGGGGTGCGCAGCCCGTAAGATAGTGTTGCAGAGCACTGCCGCAGCCTGTCCTGTAAGCGCACTTCAGTTTCGCTTCCTCGCATCTCATTATCGAACTTTTGGCCATATCCCACATTATCGTATTAATTACCACCACACCCATTAGGATTATGGCCGATCGATCGCACCAGCGTGACATCCTTCTAAAACATTCCGCCAAAAGAATTTTTGGCCACGTGAATCTTCGTATATATCGAAAGCTTTGGTGAATAAATTGAAATTTTAAATTAATTAGATAAGATAAATTATCCTCGTATTTCTACCTCGAGCTTTCGTAGGATTAACATCTCTAACGGCGATAAAAGGTCCGCGCTTGTACGCTTTTTTTAATCTTCAAAATGGGACACGAATTATTCAAAGTCGTGTTTTAAATTAGAAAAATATTTTACTATTTATTGAATTAAATCTGGTCATTTGCAGGGGAATGACTTTCTTGGGAGTTCGAAATCTTTAATTAGAATTTTAGTTAAATACTTCGGAAGATTTTCTCATCATTTTTCATCCACATATGATTGCATTTGTAATAGGGACTAATCGAGTGTTTATTTTCTTTCCACCTGCATTAACTGTTTACAGTCGTTACTCGTATCAATCGACTACAAGTACGATGTAAGCTGTATGTAATTCGAGCACGGTGTTAGGTGTTAGTCGCGGAGAAAAGTGCTTGCGGAGTCGTGTAACGGATGTGTGGCATGAGGGACATTCCACGACATTCTTAAAATAAATCGGATCTCTGTTTGTCATTGGAGTTAATACCTAGAAAGGATCTTGCGTTTAAATATAAGAGGCGCGAACGGCATTGGAAATTGTTAGTCATCGTGCCTCTGAGAAATACGAAAAATCTTTTTTTACAAGCATTCTTTTAGCAGAATATCTGTATTTTCATTCGGCTCAATTATTTCGTAAAGATTCATAAACCGTCCGAGATTTCATTTCCGTCAGAATCTTAACGACTTCCGTTCTCAGCAAAGTCCCCTAATTGTTTCAACGAACAGCATTCGTTGCTCCCGATCGGAGAGCTGCATATGGCCCAACGACACGGGTAATAGTAACGAGTCGAAGGCAAAAGTGTTCCGGTTGTTGCTAGAATTTCTACCAGGACGACGCCGTTCACCGTTCCCCAAGTGCACTCCCTTTACCTCTCACCCTCTCTCTCTCTCTCCCTCCCTCCCTCTCTGTCTCTGCTGATACCAGTAAAAACGCTGGCAAGAGGACGGGAAGAGGAAGAGAAGAGGGGTGAAAGAGAGCACGTGCGCCAGCGCGCACACGGGATAGTGAGAGAAAGAGGGGGGCAGATTCTACCTGAGAGCGCTTCATTGCCAGCGCTAGGGCCGATGCTGTTGCGCACCAGCCCCAAAATGGACCACCAAGACGTCGCAGACGTGGCAACGAGGGACAGATGGCCCAGCCCTATAGACCCTCAGTGGTCATCAACTTCGCTTTGCTCCCGAGTTCAAATCGCACTTTGTGCAAACGCAAGAGGGAAACATTGAAACAACAGCAACGGGACTGACTTAGCTGCCGTTTGGAAACTCTTCCATCACAGCCAGCATTAACCAGAGCGTTCGAGGGGAGTGACTTTGGTATCGAAATAAGAAAGAGCACGTTCGTTGCGAGAAAAAGATACCCAAACAAAAACATCGATTACGAGGTACAAATTATTTTCCAAAATTGCAAATATATTTGAGATGTGGATCTAGAGAAGGACATTGAAATTAATCATAAACTCGATATATCGAATATATATCGGGATCGATATATCAAAGTCAATGAGTGCACTGGAAGGAAGTTTGAAATAGTATCACTATTTTCACATAGATGTGAATTGGTTTTGGTTATTTGAAAGAATAATTTTTTTAGGAACATGTGGAGTAAGAATTGAGTATTTTTATTAAATGATAAATATATAATATGTGTTTTTGATATATTTTTCTAAATATCGATCAAGGATCGAAGTTCTTTGATATAAACGCATTCGCAACTGCGTTTGCGCAAAACAACACTCTCGAAACAATGCGATTATTGAAATTATGATTGCGTGATACTTTCCTGTTTTATATTGGAAATGTTTCAAGAAAGTCTTTCAAACGTGTAGGCGGAACTTGTTTAAATTCCACCTTTTTCAAAAATATTTTCCAATAAGTATTTACATTTCGTTATTACGCGCGCTTCGACATGGTTGAAACATGTGTCGCTCCTTTCACGCATGCCTCTTTTATCGTTGAAATTCAATAAAAACTAAATGGAGAATGCGTACTGTATACAATTGTACAATCTGTTGCATCAATATACACATTAAGGCTGCCCGTGATTCGCATACTTAACGTCGCTTGAAAACAACAGATACGAACCGACGAGTTAGTACTCAATTAAAGCTGTATCACTGGCTCAACTCAATTCATCTTGGCAACGCTTTCTTTTTCTTCAGAGTCTAACAAGCTGTTTAAGTGAAGCGCACAGCATCATAATAAGCATCGAACGTTTCTACGAATCTGCTTCGCGCTATTGAATAAGTAGCATTTAACGAACATAACGAACATACTATAACGCGTAATTCAAAATAAATCATCCGTGATCAACTGATGCTATACACTTGTTCAAATTTTTTATCGAAATATCAATACTTTTTCTTTAACATCCCGTAACTTATAAAACAAAACATATCATTTACGATGTTACAGATAAATGAAAGATTCAATATATCGTAAGTTTACGCGTATTTATGCATATCGTCGACTTTGCGTTCATTCAGTAACTACTAAAATTTCGAGTTTAACAAACTTTCAACGAGCAAAAATAATTGTTCGCCTGTTAAGTAGATAGAATGCTTTGGTACTAACCTTGCAAACAATCACATTGTTCTAATAGCCGAGAGGGATGGAATTTAGGATCCCAGGTGCAAGCTAATCCGCCAATGAAAACTGCGATTTCGTGTCAAGAATTATAATACACTATGCGGGAACAGAGAGGGGAAGAAAAGAAGAACTTCCTCAGTGGCGCACGGTCACCGAGACACTAGATTGAGTTGTGACGGCCTGCCCCGCTCTATCGAGAAACTGCGCGCGCCGCTCTGCTTCCCCCACCATTGGCCACTGGCCCGGGACCGACCCAACTACTGATGGACTTAAATCGGCGACGAAAGCTAGAACTGTCAAAGCTCTTTACGCTTCTCATTCATTCTAATACCACAATATAGACACAACAATTTAATAAATTTAATCGACACCATAGAATCCCCTTTTATTAAAGTATTTTTAAAACACAGATTTAGCATAATCCTTCAAAATAGACAATAAAAGACGTGAAAATATATATTTACCATAAAAAAATACTTTCGCACGGTCTATCACTTTAAATGGATATCGAATTCATGTCACACGCAAAGTAATCGTTCATAATTACAAGCAGATTTAAATATCTGATATTAATATTCTGTAGTTTCTTTGAAGTTATAAGTGATTTGTAAGGCGATTTGTTCGTTGGGTCCGTCGCCGTTTCATTCCCATCGCTAGCTCTATCCTCCACCCACAGGGGTCCAAGGTGCCCCAACCTGCTTCGCTGATTGAGACACCAGCCTGGTTCCAACACTATCCCCCTCGCCCCCGTCCACACCCGTACCCTACCAGAGCGACGTCGAACAGTCCGGGCATTTAGATGCGTTCCGTTCTTTCTTACGTTTCTCCTTCTTCCCGTGCTCGGTCTTCCATCGGGCTCGCTTTCAGGCCCCTTACTACTTCTATGCCCTACCACCAAGCGTTCACCGGGCTCCTGTGACTCTCAACTCAATCTCGCTCGTTGGGACGAGAAACAGAGGACAGCGCGGAGGAGATTAGCTGCTCGGGTACAAATTGAACCGGTTAATCGGTTCTGCCGAGGAAAGCCAACAGCAACGAAGGAAACGAAATTGCGACGCGCATTCCTTTCCCGTCTATCACTTTATCCGACCTGTTACTACCGAGTATCAGTTTCTAGCTTCTCCCATCTTACCGTGCAGACCAATTAGGAGGAATATTGTAGATATCATTGACCGCAGATTCGGGAGCTCTCGCTCGGGCGCTGTTTTATTGTGCTTTCTTCCGAGCAAACGAGGGAGAAGGGAAGGGGGGGGGGGGATATTTGTTTCAGGATTAACGAGTCGACGAGAGCGCGTGTCTCGGTTTACTTAGGGCATCCTACATAAATGCCTCCGGGATTCGTTTGCTCGGGACTGATGTCCTATTGAAGAGCCTACGAGCTTCGCTGAAACGAGGTAGGTGCCTCTCGACGGTTCTCAATCTGTTTACCAATCTGCTTGCTAATTCCTTTGGCACTTCGTGCACGCGTGAAAAATAAGGGGAACCGGCACGACCGCGCCTCTCCTCGTGTGAATCGCGAGGATTAAAATTTCGCACCGATCGGATCGGGATATGCTTTAAGCTGGCTTCCTGTAATACAGGAAATGCGACGGGAGATTCAGATCAGTGAAATTACGATGACGCACGAACGATCCACGGAGGAATAAAGGAAAGAGATCGTCGGATAAGAAGCCAAGATGAAAGAGCGATATCTCACGTTCACGAATTTTTAAGGGCATCCCTTTTCAACGAAATAATACTGGAATATCTTTTAACAGTATAATTGAACAGCATCGCGAACATTTCTTTGTCTATTCCAGACAGATGCAACTCGGGTCCAATCGAAGAAAATTTTATCGAGTTTACATGTTTTCTGCTGAAGTATATCTAATGCGGATCGAATATTTTGTTGAAACGTTACGAACACCTAACTCGGCCCAGTATCTCCAGTTTGTGTAGCAGCGTACGAAGGGTCAGCATGGCGGTTTTCGTTTTCTCTCTCTCTCTCCCCCCTCCCTCTCTTCTTCTCGCTCCCTCTCCTGCTCTCTCGCTGTCAGTTTCTCTCGATGGTCTTTTTGATCTTCCCGAAGCAATTGTCCCAAGCGAGAACCCGGTTGAGGCAATAACGACCGCAGGCCCCAGCCTATCCTGTACCTTCTGACGTCTTAATAAAGCAATCGTCCGATTTCTTGAAACCCTCCTTTCGCTCCGAGCCACGCTTTCAAGCCTCCTGCGGAAAGGCACCACGCTCCATTGTTCGTCTCTCTCCAACATTCCGAATTACACCGCGTTTCTGACCATTAAATAATCAAAATTCGCAACAAATAATAGAGCAAATAATAAGGCGATCGCGCCAAGGTATTATACATAAAAATGTAACGGTATCTACTCTTTTTAAAAGACACACGGATTTTACGAAATTGTTTATAATTCGATTTTGTGAATTCCCTTTCACTAATGCAATTGAAATTTATATATTCTGTAGTTTCGAATGTAGAAAATTTGTTTCGTCTTCTATTGTACGAGTTTAGGTTTAGGGAAACTGGTGGACGTTTGCAGCAGTGCATTCTGTTTCCAGAATTTCGAGGAAACGAGCGCACGGGTTCTGGAAAGGCAGGCTTTGTGGAGATGTGATGATATTGCTCGCTCGGTCCTCGCAGCGGAAGCTATCAAATCTCGTATCTCCACAAAAGTACACGAGATCTGGGCAACCCTCGTCCCGATCTATGTGATCCTTCCAGGTAGTCCACTGTACTATTTGGCTACTGCGGCAGTTAGGAGAGAAGGAAAAAAAGCCCTCGCAATGTTATCATATTGATTGAAATTTGTAAATCGCAGCGGCGAGCAGGGAGTACACTTTTCTCGTTATAAAATTTTTCTCTGCAATAAGCCTTTGATGCAACCAGGATCAGTCGTGAGCCCGCGAGGAACTCTTCAATGTACTATAACGGCGGTCGAGATCTTATGGACTTTTGCGGAGATATGAAGATCCCCACAAAATTACCTTTTTTAAGAAAAGGTACAAAAAGGAGCGCCAAGTATATATGCGCAAAAATAGTAAATTAATAATCCCATAAAAAAGAATCCTATTTAAAAATATTGTCGTAAATTAATATCTTTACGAAACTAACGGGATACAAAAATGGCGCCAATTATAACAATGGCTATTTGTACTAACAATCGGATTTAAATTGAATAAAAGATTCATTATTAGGAGAAACAAAGAAGGTAATAATATTAAGCAGATATATTTTTATAGAAATAAATATTTTATTCAAAATACTTGGCGCTGCGTAACTAAACTGCGTTAATAAATAAAACAAGACGAGACACCACTGAGACAAGAAAAGAAAGAAAAATATTTTAATGTAATTTATATATATTTATTCAGTTTAGCAACACCAATTCGGAGCGCAGCACCAAGTATTTTGAATAAAATATTTATTTCTATAAAAATATATATGCTTAATATTATTATCTTCTTTGTGGGAAGTTACGCATGTCGACGCATACGCGTGATGACGCCGCCACGTCCAACCAATCAACGCAAAGATGGAAAACGATGGAAAACGAAACGGCACCACCGTTAAGCCAAAGAATGATGCTTAGACCATATATACTCATAGACGCGGCTCCAGATAACTGCCTTGACGCAAAGATAAAATCATCTACGTGACGTCACATGTGGGCAAAATAATGGAAGCTCTTATATTCAAAGCAATTTAAAAATATTTCCGGAAATGCTCATGTGGTTAAATGTAGTAGTAAGAAAAAATAGGTATAGTGTTGGGATATAATCATAATTATTTTATTTGAAGATGGGTCGATCTAACCTTAGACCTGATGCAATGTGCAGTAACCACCATTTTGAATTATCTTTTGCCCACAAGTGACGTCACTTTTGCCCGTTATCTTGGCTTCACTTCGGCTCGTGGATGCATATAGAGCGGGCCGTGTCTATGAGTATATATGGTCTAAGGAATGATGGGAAACGATACGACGCCAGCGCCAAGCCAAGCCAACTAGCCAAGCTATGTGAGGCCGCGGCCAATCAGCATCGCCAGGGAATCGGTTGACGACGCTGGTTGGCCGCGGCCTCACTTGACTTGGCTAGTTGATTAGTGTTACGGGGCCGGCTGAGGATTCTGGTACTTCAAAGGGACTTCTATGTGGTTCGGCGTCCTTGGAGCCCTGAAGAGCTCTGCTCGCGAACGCGTGAAGTTAAATCAACAAAATAACGAAATGTTTGTAAACAAATAACTTAGAACTCAATAAAACTTATAGAACTAAACTGAATTAATTTGTTAAACGATTTAAAACTGTTAATCAAGAGCGAGAAACAAGACAAGGATATTTTTAGTGAACAAGAATGGATTGATTTAATCAGATACGTCTGGAGCGTTACAACGTCGAAAACCAAATGCGAGGAGAAGAAACAGGCTTCTTCGAATGTTCGTTCCTCTTTTTTATTAATAAATTATTTTTGTGAGTGATAATTTGCCATACTAAAAAAAGCACTTTGACCGTAACATATATGTACAAGTTCAAAATTTTTTAAACAAGCGCGCACTTTCGCGCCGATCAGTTCCTACTAAATCCTCCCACCTCCGTCGAGTGGCAGCACCGTCCGTCGGTGTTCCGTTCTAATAAGCCGGATAGAAGAATGGCGGCCGATCCGTCACGGCTCGCTGTTAAATGTTAGTCGAGAGGGAAAACATTTGTTAACAGTGGCAGGTCAGAAGCGTTTGGTTTATAGAAATGGCTACGACAGAGCCTGCTACCATCGACGATGGGATCCCCGAGCCTGGTATCGAGCCGGGCGCCTCTGCGGAAACGATGCTGGTCACGACCGACAGTTTCGAGGAGTACGAGCAGGAGATGAGTAGTAGCATTGACGATAGACAGATGAAGGATAGCACGACTAGTACTATCTCGGAGATACAGGAGGACACGCAAAACATTCCAACAACGCCCACTGCGGCGATCCCGCGGGAAATCGAGAAAGCCGCTTCCCTGGACGATCCCGAATTAGTATGTTTTATAACCTCTTGCACGAGAAGACGCTGTAAATGTAATCAATTCGCTAGAAACTGTGTTAAACGAAACCGGCGATCACTGTTTTAGACAATCGTACTATTTAAGGGAACTGACGCTTCTCGGGAACGATAGGGTAAAGATCCCTGGGCGGGGTAACTAGATCGCCTTGTCTAACAGAGATTTTACGTTTCAGGAGGATGTTACGCATCGATTAGGTCAAAGTAATCTAGACTCGGATCCCCTGCGCTGCAAGACGTGGCTGGCGCAGAGAAAGCATATATTTATTTTAAGCCAAGCGGGGAAACCAATATATTCTAGATACAGTTCCGAAGATAAGCTAGTCACGGTCATGGGCGTCATGCAGGCACTAGTTTCGTTCGTCCAAGCCGGCAGCGATATGATCAGATCCGTACACGCCGGAGATACTAATTTTGTATTCGTCGTCAAAGGTCCATTGATATTAGTCGCAGTTTCAAAGACGCTCGAGAGCGTGCCTCAACTCACATTGCAGTTAACGTAAGCGTAGTTTGTGGGATTAGGTGGTTTAGATAAGCTTGGGTGTGAAAGTCATGAACCTTTTCGTTGCAGATATGTATATAATCAAATAGTGTCTGTATTAACGCAGTCCCAGTTGACCAGAGTGTACGATCAACGTAGGAACTTTGATTTACGGAGATTACTAACCGGCAGCGAAAGACTGATAGACCACCTATTAAATTTTATGGACAGAGAGCCGGCATTCTTTCTCGGAGCCATCAAGTGTCTGCCTTTGCTCCCTTCGATGAGGAGCTCCATCACGCAAACTATCATTCAAACTTGCGGGAAAATCAAGGTAGCGTATTCGCGGGACGCGTCGATATTTAAGCATCTAGCTTTTACGCCCGGGTGAAGAGTCTCCGTTACTAACGAAATGAATGAAACACTTTTCAGAATTTAGTGTTCGCGATACTTCTAGCTAATAACCAATTGGTAACGTTAGTCAGAATGAACAAATTTTTTTTACATCCAGCGGATTTGCACATAATACAAAATTTGGTCGACAGTTCAGAGTCACTTAAGACTGCTGAGAGCTGGACGCCGATATGTCTGCCAAAGTTTGACGCCAATGGTTATATGCACGGGCATGTGTCGTACTTGGCCGAGGATTGCCAAGCGTGCTTGCTGTTGCTCACGGTCGACAGAAATGTGTTCTTCACCCTCTCCGAGGCGAAGCAAGTAGGTGGCTCCGCGGAGGTCTACGGAACCGGGGATGTTGAGGATCCTAAACGATTCGCATTTTCAGAAAATCGTAGAGAAACTGAGGCGCACCAATTGCTTGGAGGCGATCAATGAATCCATGAACAAACCGGCAGTCACGACTGCTGACATCGGGCTGCCTGAAATGCGGCACGTTTTGTATAAATGCAGAAGCACGGCGCAGTTTTGGAGCCCCGGACTTCAACCTCCGTACACTACGGACGAGGAAATCGAAAGGTGAGTGTGTTGGGAGATGCGTCATTGAGAGAATATGCGGGAACGAAATTGAGACGCAGCAACGAAGGACACATTGATAGGTGTGTTTTTTTCCTGCAGATTACTTGGACTTTATCAGTGTTTACACCACAGGCTGCATGCTCCCAATCGACCACTGAAACTTATATTCCAGCAACTGGATAAGGAGACAATGTTAGCGTGGGTAAGTTGAAGTGGATATAAATATTAGTCTGTATGGAAACAGAGACCAGGATTCAGTATAGAAAGGGTATTAGAGGGGACAGTAAATGGAAGCATAATAAAGTGGCTGGGAGAGATAGAAAGGAAGTTTTAAAAAAAAGAAAAAATGGATAGATGAATGTCGGAGTGGATGGATGGACGAATGAAAAACTGTAAATAAAAGTTCCTTTTCAAGGCCGTAGAGACTGAACATAAATCTTGTATATAAACTAGTTTTAGTACTCGGCTTCGCCCGAAATTTAGATTCTGTTTTTTTTTTATTTTATTATTATTATTATTTTAAATAGTCACATTCGTCTGGATTAGTCAGGCATAATAATCTGAGGCACATTTCGTGATCCCAGAGTTTATCGTTCAAAAGTTTTTAGGCGACAGACAAACACACAAACATATAGAAGCTTTTTGCTTTATATATAAATATTAATCTGTTATTTATACTGTGTATGTTTTTAGGTGACAGTAGGTTTCGAGCTATACGTTACGTTCGAACCGCTCGTAACGAAGCCTGACGCCATTGAGGCGGTGGGTAAATTGTTGAAATGGATAAAGAAGGAGGAAGAGAGATTATTTATTTTAAATTCGCCGACATTTTAACTAACGATACGACCGATAACGTTTTAAGAAATTGAGGAGGCGTGAGACATAGATAGTCCGAGAAAGGAGCAATGCGATGTTTCCGACCGATTTCTATCGATCTGGTGAAGTATTTTGTTAATAGTAAAGGAAAAGCTGCGCGGAGGACGCGGCACGCGTTCGTGTTTCTTCTTGTGCATTGATGTTATACTTTGCTCACTATTTTTAATTACGAAAAGATACTGTGAAATAAGGTACATATGTGAAAAATGTATATATTCAAAGACATTGCGCGTGTAATCGTACGGATTACGTTTATGTAGACAGGCTATGACATTCTCAACTTATTTTATTACATGGTGCTCGAGCAGATTTATCACCGCATCGTCGAAAGGGAAGCGATCTCGAGAACATCTTTTATACACCGTTCGAAGAAAAAACAATATACCCTACCCTCGAGACGATCGCGGTGATAAATGTTCTCCAATTTCTTGTACATAATGCTAAAAGCAAACGGCCATCGTTTCGTAATCTCGTTAAGCCGAGAGAGATGATTCCAAAACGAACGGATAGTGTGATCTTGCGGGAGAGAAAATATTGTCACTTGGAACACATGATGTACGGGTATTATGAGCTACTATGTAGCGTTTCTATCTATAAATAACTGTAATTTTAGTATGAAACTATTCCCTGTAAATGTTAACGCTGTTAATCACGACCGGAGTTCAGTATACACGATAAAGCGATTTAACACCTGTATCATTTTAAACTTTTTAATCGCCCGGTAATTATAAACGTTTATTATCAAGTCCTGTACAAAATTCATTGAGCCGCGGTGGATGGATTCAGTGCCTTGCTCTGTCGCGTTCCCGTCTTCGGTCGCGATCCCTTTCCCTCTCTCTGTCTCTATCTCTGTCCCTGTCGTCTCTCCTGTGTCGGTCCTTATCCCTGTCCTTCTCCTTGTGCGACGAGGAGTGAGTTTTCGGCGACTTGCTACGTTTGCGCTCTCGCCTCTCCCTCTCCCTGTCTCTGCTCCTCGATCTCTGTTTCTCCCTCTCAGCCTTTTTATCAGACCGCGAATGCCTTTTGTCCCTGTCCCTGTGGCGATCCCTGTCTCTCTCGTGGTCGTCCGTCCTTTTACGAGTGTCTTCTTTAACGGGAGGTATATCCTCGTCTTCCGACGTTTCTATTCCTTCGTCCATGTCGTCCTCTAACGCCGACACCTTCCCTTCTGTTACAGACATCGCAATGTTTATAAGCAAGTGAGAGATTGAAGTATTATAAGCAAGGACTTACCTAATTCGTTATTCTCCTCCAGAACGTGCCTCTTTTGAATCCTTGGTAGAATAACATCGCAGCATCTTTCTTCCCTTAAGAGGTCGTCTATGAACTCATCCATGTGAACCAATTCAAATTTCCCCTGCTTGTTTTGTCTCCGAAGCTTTCTGTTGTCATTGAACAACGGCTCCAGGTATTTGTAACAGTCTAATGATGAGCCTGTTAGTCTCATATACAAAGCTCCCAAAGCGCGGACGTATTTAAACTCCTCGTTTTTTATGAACTCTACTATGATGTCTTTCTCAGGCTGTATTTGGAGCATTTTCAGTATCAGACAGAGGAACGGCGTTGGTTTCACGTTTCCACCGTACACACCGCCTATGAACCTGGATACGACGATTTGTGCTTTGGTTAGATTAACGGGTAATTAAATTTAACGCGCTGTACGTTCGAAATGAATTTATTTAGGAAGAAAGGTACGATGTAGGGAATGTTTACTAACCTCAATTCCATAGCTTTGTCGACTAGGAGCTCCGCGGTTAACGCGAAACATTCTTCCTTCCAGTATTTCGAATCGTAAACTCGAGATCTGATTATTTTCTCTACTAAATACTGGGGGTTCGTGCCGCGAATAGATTTCGCGTCTTTTACGGTACGGTTAGCCATTTTTAAGGTGCATCGAGGTTAGGAACCCAGTGTTTTTCAAATCTATATTCTGCGGCGGGTGTAGGTTTTGACGCTCAGAACGAGCGTCGAGCGTCAACATGAAATTGCGCCTTTATGGTGAAAGGGTGAATTAATATGATTAGGCGTTGAATTTAAATTTGAATTAGACTATAAAGTCTAAAAAACAAATTTTAGACTCGTAATAACGAGCGCACGAGCTCAAGTGCATTTTCAAATTCAAAGTAGACTTACTTTATTTTCTTCTTTATCTTTTTTTTACATATATAAAGCGAAAAGTATTATTGTGTTTGCAACGAGTAAACTCGGAAACTATATAACCAATTCTCCTGCGGTTTTCACAGATGTGTAGACGTAATATTTGGGGAGGTTTTAGGCTATCTATCATCTCGATATTAATAAATGGGACAGAGTAATAAGCGAAATAGCGAAGCGAGGCAGATAAATCTTATCTTACGCGGCGTCCACTGCGATGCGCGTACCGTTACCCGCACAATGGTGGGGATCACGATTACCAATTGGGATTGGCTAAGCTGCGATACGCTAACTGGTGGCGACCTACTCTCTTCGGCCATCTTTGTTTGGTGACGTCTCGACTACCAATCCCAATACAGACACGTGGCGCGGCGCGAGCAGCGGGGGGAGGGGAGAGTCGGATTAGTATGTATAGCTCTATAAATATATATTATACCATAATTTAATACATATGTACCATAAAAAACTTCAAAAAAATTACGACAAGTACATGAAAAAATCGAGGACGAAAAAAAGTTTTATCAAATAAATCACAAGAAATAAAAAAGAATAATATAAATATATACTTATATACCTAAGACCCTCGACTCATGTATTTTGCTCAGCAGTTGTAACAATTTCACCGATAAATGAAGCCGTATTCTTACCAACGACCATACTGCGTCGGACACAACACCAGTTCCCGTCTGATCACTGAAGTTAAGCGACGCTAGGCGCGGTTAGTACTTGGATGGGTGACCGCTTGGGAATACCGCGTGTTGTTGGTAATTTTTTTTGTTTACAGTCTGTTTTGTATTCATCAAAGTTCCAAACTTTTTGGAGCGAGTGAAAAAACCTTGGTATCATCGCCTATGGATATATGTATATCTTAATATATAAAGCAGGAAGCTTCTTTATGCTTGTGTGTTTGTCTGTCACCTAAAAACTTCGGGACGATAAACTCTGGAATGACGAAATGTGCCTCAGCGTTATGCCTGACTATCGGATGAATGTGACCATTTTCATAAGAAAAACTAAAAAAATTTTTTTATAAAAACAGATTCTAAATTTCGAGCGAAGCCGAGTAATAAAGCTAGTATAATATATTTTAAATATTTTATTACAATAAAAAAAGTTATAAAAGTTAACCGTATTTTGCAGATAATACTGTATTGGTAACAATAATATTATTGTTATACGTTAAGCATAAAGATCGATTTATATTATCCGTATCAGACACGGAACGGTTCCGGCGTGCCAGTGGTAAGAAGAAGAAACCCTCTACGTCCCTCTTCTTCTTACTACTGGCACGCCGTTCCGTGTCGGATGCGGATAATATAAATCGACTGACTTAACGCGTTACGCAAAGCAAGGCGCAAGTTAGCGGTCTATTTAAAAAAATATATGTTTTTCGTACCGATAAAATAAAAAATTGATAAAAACTATGACTCTCCTCGCTCGTTTGAACATTCCTCCTTAACTTAAGCATAAAGCTTGCCAACCTCTATTAAAGCTCTAAAATCATCATCATTTAAGTAACCAAGTATTCTTTCGGTACAGCCACGTGGAAACTCAGAGAAATCGTTAAAGAGAACATCGAGAATTTTGTTTCCTTGCTCCAGAAACTCTTTCCTTTTTTCCCCCTTTCTAAAATTGTTATTTATCATATTAGCATATATCGGAAATTTTTCTTTATAATCGCTTGATCCGAAGGCCCCTACTATACTTTCATTTCTTGCGTACATTGCCAATTGATTTACGTCTTTTGTCAACATATCATAAAATGTGATATAAGTATTAATAAACTTCTCACTCCTCATGCTTGCTACTTCTCTCTTGCATTTGTCCTGAAAATCATTTCTGGCCAACTTTCTTTCCTCACGAGACTGCCGAGACAATATGCGTGCCATTTCTTCGTCAAATTCATCTAGGAAATCATTGTGTTCTTCATCAGTAATAATACTTGATAGTACATATTTGTTACCTTCATATAAGTTTGCAGCTTTCATCTTAACCACGTGACGCTCAAGCATCCCAGCGATGTTCATAGAAGTAACGGGTTCGCGATCATCAATAGAATTATAATTAATAAAAAAATCACGGCCGTCACCGTCACGAATATCGAATGGTTTCAAACCACAGACAACTAAATCATACGCCGTGTAACCGTCTTTACTCTTCAAAGTAATATCACAACCATGTTCTAGGAGAGCTGTTACAATTTCTTCATGACCTCCCGTGGCAGCAACGTGAAGCGCTGTTGCACCATCTTCATCAGTAGAATCAACGCTAGCACCAAATTTCAAGAGGAGCTCGACAATTTCTGTGTGACCATTTTTAACAGCACGGTGGAGTACTGTTGATGCATTGTGATTATGCGTAGAAGCAACTTTGGCACCAAATTCCAAAAGACGCTTGGCAATTTCTAGGTAACCAAATTCAGCAGCAAGGTGGAGTGGAGTTTTAAAGTCGAATTTCGTTGTAGCATTAACATCGGCACCGCTTTTTAGCAAGAATTCTACAACCTCTTCATGGCCACTTTCAGTCGCAAAATGAAGAGCAGTCATTCCAGTGCAACCCTCAGCATTTATATCAGCTCCATAGTTTATCAATAATTTGGCTACTCCCACACGGTTCCTTATGCTTGCAACATGTAAAGGTATATATCCAAGCCCGGATGATGGGTCGCGTAACATATTAACATCAGTAACGTGTTTCAAGAGTTCTTCGACGAGTTCCAAATGCCCATTCTTAACAGCAGCATGCATAAAATTCTTTGCATCTTCAGGGTTCACTGTAAAACCATATCGAAGTAGGTACTTGACGATCTTCTCGCACTCTATTCCACAGCCCTGCACCGCAACATTAAGAATGCTGCTGTTGCTTCGGTTATTCAGATCAGGACGATGCTTTAAAATATTCTCGACAAATATTGAACTTCCTTTTTCAACAGCAAGGCGTAGCATAGTTTTGTTGTCCTTATCTTCAGCATCAACGTTAGCTCCGTGTTCCAAAAGTAGCTTAACAATTCTTTCATGTCCATTTCTAATCGCAAAGTACAGCGGTGTTTGACCGTTCCGAAATCGGGAAGGAATGCGAGCTCCATGTTTTAAAATATGCTTAACAATTTTTATAGATCTTTCCATACCAAGAGGAGTTATATCGTCAATCGTACGAGCATTTATGTTAGCATCTTTGCTTAAAAGTAATCTGGTAATTTCTTCGTTACCGTTACCAACAGCAAGGTGCAATGGTGTAGTACCATCCCTAAATATACAGGCACAAACAGAATTAATGCGAGCTCTGTATTTTAAAAGATGCTAAACAATTTATAAATACCCTGTGTCCGCTGCATTTCCTCCTTTACCGTCGACATTGACCCCTCTACTTAACAGAAGGTTTGTAATTTCTTTGCTATTATTTCCAACGGCAAGGTGCAGAGGAGTTATGCCGTTTTTGTCAGCAGCGTCAACATTCGCTCCCCGATTTAAAAGCATGCCGATAATTTCCGTTTTTATACTTTCGACTGCATTGTGAAGCGGAGTTTTACCATTTGTATTTTCAGCATCGATATTAGCACCTCTGTCCAGAAGCATCTGAACAATTTCAATGTCATCATTTCGAGCAGCAAAATGCAGTGGAGTATTAGAGGAATTTAGGTATCTGTTGTTAACTTTGGAACCACTTGTTAAAAGTAGTTTAGCAACCTCTGTACGTTTTTTCTCAAGAGCAGTACAAAGTAAGAAATATCCATCATTCCATTCTTCTGCGTAACATGGACCGCGAGAAATAATTATCTCTCTTACTTTGTCTATTCTTCCTTTACGAACTGCATGCATGAAAGGGTTATGTTTATATGGTAAATATCGAACGTCTCCCATTTTTTTCGATATATTATTCTTGATCTCGTGAAATAAATTTGAACTCGTGTTATGACACACGCAGAGACGTGGGACGCAACACGGGCACTACGCAGTTCATTGATGAGATACCGGGCGGGTTTCCTCACGCATGCACGGCGATTTTATCTTCAGTATAGTACTAGTTTCGATAAAATGGGGCAACTTGAACACCCTGCTGCTTTTTCGCCAATAAGACTACACATATTAGTTGCGCCCCAACATAGATACGGTACTGCGAACGCCGCGCATGCGCGAGAAAATTCATCTCTGCTACGCAGTAAAGTATGTAGGTAAACTATTGTTACAAAATATTTTATAATACTTATGTAGCGTATGTATATATATATATATATAGATATCCTCTATCTATAAAAAGAGAGAGCGAGAGATAGAGATGCGGGATGGGACCTATTCCACCCGCGACAAAAATCCTAGTTACACCAATGGCCTTGAAGCAGGTTGAAATAAGGTAGTTGACCCAATGCTCGATAACTTAGTAACAAACACGGATTCTTTTCAATAAATTACGCTCAAAACTGAAAAGAAAAGAAAAAAAATTGTTTCTCGTAGTCAATTTATGTATTCATTTAATAATTAAAATCTGTAATAACACGTTTAGAGATTTATTGCTCCTTAAAAATTGAATTTGAAAAAAAATATCGAAGGGCCTAATGACCGATAACCATTTTGACGTCGGAGCAGTTGTCGATTCCTCCATGCACGGAGTGGTCGATAATTAAAACACTAAGAAAAGGGTGGTTATGTGTAAAAAGTATACAGCTGTTAAGTCAATTTTTAAGGAGTTAATTATTAAACAATTTGTGACATTACATAAGGTAGTTGAGTCAACTAAGTTGACCCAATCACCGATAGATGCTTAGTCGTCGATAATTTGAATTAATATTGAGATTTTATAAAGTTTTTGAACAATATTGTGTAAAAAATAAATATTTTTAATTGACCGAACAAATGTATCGATATCACTTGTGTTTTTTGGATATTTACCTATATATATCATGAATTTCAAAGTGCTTTAGAAATAAAAAAAAATGAAAGGTGGCTTATTATTAAATCACTTTGAAATTCATGATACATATATGCAAATAAAGACTTAAATATTAATATGCAATTTTATTTTTGTACAATATTGTTTAAAAACCTTATTAAATCTCTATTAATTCAAATTATCGCAGACTAGCCGGTCGGCACCTATCGGTGACTGAGTCAACTACCTTAGATGAAGCAAAATCTGTAGATACTACATAATCAAGTTCAACAAGGGGCTCAAAAATCGTAACAAAACGTTCACTTACGATGGCGTAATCATTGCATTTATCCCCCTGGCAGCAATCGGAACATTTCCAATCTTGGTACCATATATACGTACAATCATTCATATTATTCTGCTTTATTCTTTCACATTCTTCCTTAGTAGAACACTTTTTAGAGACGTATAACTGTCTTTTCGCACCTCGCGACCAAAAGGGCGTGCCTGAAAAGAGAAATAACGATGAAGGGTATCGGAGGCAGAGCATGTAAATTTACGATTTCTGCTCCGTCGAACGATGTAAACATAACCTCAATCGTGAGTTTCGAAAGAATACGGACAATTAAAAAGCACTTTAAACTTACCACTCCATTTGATTTCCGTGAAACACGTGTCTTGACCTTGCTCGAAAGTTTTGGTGCTTTTCAAACACTTCTCGCTCTTACCCTCCTGATTGGTGCACACGTAACAATCCAGGGCGTGGCCTAAAAACATTAGTAAACAAACAAGAGCGCTCGACAATAGGATTTTTAAACAACGTACTGAACGAGAAGAAACATGCGACGAGCAGCACCCAATAAAATCCTGAGAGCTCCATTCCGAAATACTGTTGGACTGACGAAAAACGAATAAAAAGAAAAATAAAAATACACGCCAAACAATGGAATATCTCATTGGATTATGGTATTCTTATTGTTGGCATTAATATTGTGATATTGTCCCATCTGTTCCAAAACTTTACCGAAACATATTTCAAGTCCCACTTATTTTATTGAAATATTTCAAACTCCCACTTATTCCATTGAAATATTCGAATCCCCATCAGGTTTTATACTTTAATAAAATTCTATATAGACTTCCACTTATTCTGATATCAGAAATGTGTTTATTTGCAATCGGGTGTATTAGGTTCTAAGGCCCTTGTAGAGAGATTGAAGCTTCTTGTGCACTCATAATTAATAACAAACTTCTTTATCCGTTGCTCCTAAAAACGCGCTACCAAAGTTAGTGCACAGTTGTTTCACTTACCAACAGCAAACAGACAACAAGTTCGTTCTGATCAGAAAATTCGCTCAAATTAATAGGAACATAGAATGATGCAAAAGGTCACAGGTAGACTACCTGAGGTAGTTCACTGCTAGAGAGAGAGGGCGAAATTGTGCGCGACAAGGAGAAAGATACCTGCCATTAGGAACACTGAACAAGTTAAAGAAATGAACAAATTTCTCATTCTCTGCCACTAATTTATGCACCTTTCCAGTTGGATTTTAAAATAAATTACCAACAGTTCAATATGCTCAATAAATTATACATTTTCTAGGAATAATTTATATACCTTTATATATAATTACTGTATAAATCTTGAATTATTAATAAATATCCGATACTCCAATCGTCTGTGCCGTGTTTACTCACATTCAAGCTCCTATTATTTATTATATAAGTTCCCGTCGCTAATTTATGCACACCTGCAACGGCATTCGCAAATAAAAACCCTTAACAATTTTCAGTAAATTTCGTGTAACGGTAAGTTGTTATTAAAACGGTTTCTCAAAATGGTAATCTTTCTGCCACGTCCAAACATCCTACGGACCTACGGTGTGGTCAAATCGGGGCTGAAATTCTGCAAACTGAATAAGAACACATGATGTTGATGGAGGTAGCAGGAGCTGAGCCAAGAGCGAGAGAAAGAGGAAGCGTGTGCGACGAGGATCGACATAGGGGACGTGCCACTAACTTTGGTTATGCGAGCCTGGTATTTCGATAGGGGCGCATGACGCGAGGAGGTGGCAGGCATTAATTGTGTAAGAGAGAGGCAGATAGCGTGAGCTACAAAGCTAAACAGGCACTTCTCTACCTCCACTTACATCGTGTGTTCCTATCAACTTTGCAGAATTTCCTGGTCGGAACGGACAAGTTCGTACGCATCGTCGCCATCTGGAACCATACGTGCCGGGGATTACGAAAGTGGTTTGCGTTCGTAAGTCGAAAATCGAAATGATTGAGTTTAGGTATTGTTTATTTTGCAGTGCATTGATTTCAATAAGCAATAAATTCAATTCTCTCGATTTTTTAACTTTTTTCGTGTTCCTTTCCCCGCGAACTGATGAAACGTTGAAAATGCTTTTTAGAGGAACGAGGGGCTTTATTTTTAGCAGCAATTCGACTTTTAAAATCGTAGAAATCGGAGCAGGGAAAGTTTCGTACTTTTACTTGAACCCTGAAGCTGTGCCATTTGAAGCATGTGTTCGCATCTAAATCGCAGGAATTATTCGTTCCACGAATTTCTACGATACGAGACAATGTCTTGTGGAGTTGAACGTCCGTTTCTATTTCTCCGATGTGATTGTCAGGCTTCGATTGAAACGGGTATTTAATTCAGAGGGAAATGGATAGGGTGTTGATAAGGGGATTGGATTGGCTACACGCGATACTGATAGATGAAGCTTTATTATGTGAACTTTATGCAGTATTGTACACATTGGAATGACGTAACTGTTATCATTGAAACGAACGTTTTGTAGAAACGCAAGCCGCGGTGATTACGATAGAATTGTGCAGTCAGCGTTGTTGTCGCGTCATCCTGAAAGTATGCCGAACACTGCACCGCTTAAAGAACAATATTCTTGTATAATCTAACTTAAAGAGGGACCCACAACTCAAATACAACACGCGATGCTTAAAATTGCTATGTGGTCAACCATTTATCCGTCTGAGATTCTACGACCATCAATCTTTCAAAAATGACACATTACAATCAAATACTCCTACAATAAAAAATTAAAAATAAATTATTTTTACTATTTTTTCGACCCCAAAAATATTGATTTTTTCCTTAAACTGCAGACTGATTCATGCAAAATTGGCGGAGAAAATCGTTCGACCAGTTTGGAAAACATAGTTTCGAGAAAAACGCGTTTAAAGTTACAAGTTCGTTTATTTTGTCACAAAAAATTCTAAAATACTGTCCACTACATGCACATTTAAACCCCATATCAATGACTTTCCTACGAAGTATGTATATCTAACACAAAATTAAAAAAAATTGCACTTCTTTCCGTCTTCAAGGTGTTGTTCCCCCTTAACCCCTCGTATCAAACTACATATTTAGAGTCTAAATTTTAGACATCTCTTCCCTGTACCTACTCCCACGCCCAGATTCCATACATCCAAAATACCATCGGCTTTTTCTCCGCTGATCGGCCACGACATCCTTCAACTATTCCCCCAAGTCGCATTTAAAGATTCCAGTCTTGCGAGCCGAAGAAAGGCCGACAAAGCGATACCTACCTGCACCGTACGTGCCCACTGCACGGCTCGAGTCGATCCACTCCCCGCTCCTTCGCGATGTCGCCTTTCTCTTCGGTGCCCGGGGTCCGTAAGAGGCCCCATTCACAGTCCCCGTCTACCTCCACTCGCCCCTCCCATCCACCTGGCAACCTCGGCTCACCTGAACCAGCCATCTTGGGCTGTAAGCCGAGCTGTCGTAGCTTTGTCCTCCTTTCAGACGTATTCTCCGCTCGCCGAGGCGATCATCCGCGTCGACTCGCGCCAACCAGCTCGGCAATGCACGTCCGCGCAACGAGCTGATCCCACGTTGTTCCACGTTGTTACAGTGATTCCTCCTCGCGTTGGCGTAGGACACGTTCGTATCCGCGAGTTCCTCGTCCAGCTGTCTGGAACAGGTATTACATCGTGTGCTCGGCATCCTACTTTCTATGGTGACTCTGTGAGAAAGTAATTCTACGGTGGTTGGTCTCTGTGCTCGTGCGCCTGGGTGAACTTCGGAACCGATGCTCCGCGTAGTGGCTTGAGGAAAGTCGGCGGAGAGAGGGAAGGAAGGTACGTAGCACGGATCCTCTGTAGATTCTTAAAGGATTCCGGGCGTCTGGACGTCGATGGAGTGTTATTTTCTTAAACCTTTGCAAAGTTCCCTGGGACAACAGATCTCCCGAATGTCCATTCGCGTAGACTCGCAGATCGTGAAAGATAAAAGAGTGATCGTGAGTTAAATGTAAGCTGGCTTTCTAATCGAACGAGATCGTTCCGTCTCTCCCAGTATACTTCTGCGTAGTGATTAGGAAACGAGTTAGGTTTTGAGACCGTGCGTGACCCAAAATTACGGGAGTGGAACGCGTGCGTAGATCGCCGGGCGCTGTTTACAAACCGCGGTGCAACGATCAGCGATTTTTACGATATCGGTGGTTGCGAAACGAGGCTTTACGCAACGAAGCTTCTTTCGTGTAACGTGGAGACGATTTAGAACGTATGCGTTGGGTGTTTTTCGACTGTCTTTCTTTGACGAGTCAAAGGCTGAAGGGGCTACGGTGAAGGTCAGAGATGTATTGGCCGGTCCGAGCGGTTTCGGGAGCAGCGATCGAGGGGAAATCTGCCCTCTCCAGGGGGCATTACGCGTGCTCGCGGCGTAGCGTGAGAGAGCGAGAAGGTTGAGAGAAGGAGCGTCGAGGTTGGCAGACGGCATGGTCCGAGTTACCACTCACTCGCTCTGACCGGCCAATATTATATTCGACCTCCACCATAATAAGAGGATCGCGAGTAACGTTCCATTGCATTCTTGTCGGTAGATCGGTGGATCGGGCCACGGGGAGAAAAGCTGCGCCTTCTGAAACGACCGGTGAACGTTCCGACGTAAATGTCACGGGCGGTGGCAGGAATCTAACGTGAGAACCAGCGAGAAAGAAAGGCTCCGACGTTGGTGATGCGGAGACGTTGAAAGCGACCGACGTCTTAAAGGAAGTAAGTTCTTCCTGTACTAATTACCAACGCGAGAAGAATCTCGGTTCGAGTGACCTTTGAGCGTCAACCTCTACCCTTCCGTCTAGACAATTTTATTTGTAGAAAGCTAGTAGCATATCTTCAACACCCACGTCTCGAGACTTCCATTTACAGTCGATCCAAAGATTCTAGGTTTAAGGAATTCTAATCTCGGAAGCTTCCAGCCACCTAAGAATCCTAATTGCATAAGTTTCTACACACCTAGATCCTAAGAATCCTAATTGCATAAGACCCAACCCACCTAGATCCTACGAACCCTAATTGCATAAGATTCTACCCACCGGATTCTAAATAAGAATACTAATTGGATAAGATTCTAGACCCTAAAAATCCTAATTACAAAAGATTCTACTCACCTAGATCCTACAATCCCTCATTGCATAAGACCAAACCCACCTAGATCCTAAGAATCCTAATTGCACAACATCCAACCCACCCAGATCCCAAACAATTCATTCCTCCTAAATCCCAAGCTCCCTGCCTTTTAACAATCCCGAGTGCTTAAGATTCTGTACCCACTTGGCTCCCAAGAAATTCCCCTGCCCCAAGGAAAGCCAAAAAACAGCCGACTAACCAAACAACGTGTGTAATCCCATCAGCAAAATGGGATCGAAGATAGAGTACGTGGAGTCCTCGCACATGTACGCGACGAATTACATTCGCAATTCGAAGGCCATCGGCGTTCTGTGGGGTATCTTCACCATATGCTACGCCATTATCGGCGTCGTGGCGTTCGTCACGCCTGAATGGCTCGGCGACCTGGAACACGAGAACCCCGGAAAATTCGGCCTGTGGATCAGGTGCTACTATGGTGGATTCGGTGAGTATCGTTCTCGGAGATACCTTTCTCCCTCATCCTCAACGTTCGTTAACAAGAACGATCTTCTTCTTTCATTTACCAGGCGAGCTCGCGGACGAGTGCATCGGCAGGCTGGACGACTTGTCGACGATCGCCAACGTCCCTTTCAAGGCCAGCACGATCCTGGTCGGTGTCGCAGTGATAATCGCTCTGTTCACCATCTGCGCGATGCTACTCTTCTTCTTCTGCCAGAGCACCACCGTCTTCTACCTGTGCGCTTGGATGCAAGTGGTCTCAGGTAATCGCTGCGCTTCCCTCGTTCGCGATTCACTCGAGTCGATCGGGTGCAGGGATGCCAGGCGGAGCGGGGCATATGACGCAGTGAGGAGTAGTGGAGGGGAGATATATAGCTCTATACACGCGAGTTTCCCCTCCACCACTCCTTACTACGTCATATGCCCCGCTACGCCTGGCAACCCTGATTATTCGGGTGCACTTGCGTTCCTTTCTTCTCGAAATCAGCATGTTCAATCATTCTTTGGGAATTGTACTATCCTCTTCTAGAAAGAACAGTGGCGGATTTAAGAAAAAAAGGCCCAGGTGGCAAACGATCTTTGGGGCCCATTTCTTCGGGAAAGTGAAGAGATAGTTTACTAAAAACGGGTCAAGTAATACGAAAAAAAAAATGTAGTGTTTGGAGACCTATACCTAATCATAATTTTTTGGAGATGGGGTCCTTCTGGGCAGGGCAACTGCTCATCAGCTCCCCTCTTAAATCCGCCACTGGGAAAGAAATAGGCATTGTCTAGTAACATTGTAGATTGATCATGGAATTGATATCCTCATAAACAAACAAGTCCAACGCAGGTATACGTTGTTACGCGACCTCGCACAGCGCTTCAGTAATTACATAATGTTGATCTAGGCCAGTATCAACTCGTAGGTCCCGATGACCTGAAAATGTATGCAAAATTACCGCGGCTAATCTTCTGGTAAACTCTCATCTGTTTGCCTAACGAGGGACATCGCGCGTTGAAGTGGGAGTTAATTACGTACCACGTTGCGCAAGCAATTTAGCTGAAAGGCAGAAAGGAGAATTCGCCGTGATGCGGAGGATCTATATAGAGAGTATAATTCTGCCAGTCGTTCTCGCGAGGTATTGCCGCAATCGTCGCGTAATGCCTTATCAGCGCTACACGAACTGAATATTACAACGACGTGCTGGGGCCATCCGGTCGGAAAGTGACGCGTCCGTTACGCTCGTCGTTAATACGCTCCTGCTGCGATAGAGTTTTCTTGCCGGCTTATAGAGAAAATGAATCGGAACCATTTGACTACTGAATTCATAAATTGGGTCTCTCAACACATTTAAGGCCGTCGCGCATTTTGTCGAAAGTAATAATTGTTGACTCGCTAGATCACGGAAGTTAAGCATCACGGGGCGGGTACTGGGGAAAGATGGGTGACCACTTTTCTCCCGGTGCGCCGCTGCTGCTGGGACCCGAAGGAGAGAGTAGGGAAAAGAATATAGGACTATGAGACTTTATAGTTCGTTGGGCAATATAAGCGAAATGCTTGAAACGCCCATCCTGTTTAACAGGAAAACAATAAAACACATAATAATTGTTAATTAATTGTGACTGCTCCATGAGAATCAATTGTTTATAAAAACTCTTCTCTTCGCAGCGTCGCGCTTCGCCAAAATGCGCGTCGGCCTTAACTCGATTAAATTCGATTAGTTCTCTAACTATGATGGAAGTCAGATATATCAGCCGGTCCCAGCGGTTTCGCGAACAGCGATCGAGGGGAAACCGGCCTCTCCAGTGAGCCTCGCGCGTGCTCGTCAGTGCTCGTGACGTAGCGCGCTAGATAGAGTGAGAACGTTCAGACGAGAAGCGCCGAAGCAGGCAGACGACGTGGTGGGAGTTACCCCTCACTCACTCTGCCCGGCCAATGCGTATATCTGACCTCCGCCGTAGTTAAATTGCCTCTAAATAACATCCCTAATGATTGCAAGCACTTCAAACTGCGTCTTAAACTATAAACAGCGTACAAGGTGTTCGGCAACGGAAAATGAAGATGCAATGGGTGACTCCACACGACAAATTAAGACGAGGCTTCGTTCTTTATTAATTAAACTCTAAAAACTCGGGTGAGGGACGCCCAAAGTATGGCAACTCGGCGCTCACTAGGCAACATCAGAACCTGAAAATTCAAAAAATTCAAAAAATTCTGGAACTTTGTGAATATGTAGAGGATTTCCTTCTGATTACAACGCAATTTTTTTTGCTGCCCAAAATCACTCTAAGGGGGTGAAATTAACCCCTGAAGATTCGGCTATTTTTCGATTTTGTGTTATAACTCACGAACTGTAAGAGATAGAAAAAAAGTTTCGAGACAAAAGTTACTTCTTTCAATGAGATCTATCATTTGATGAAAAAAAGTATTTTACAATTCACGATTTATAACACAAAATCGGAAATAGCTGAATTTACAGGGATTAATTTCACCCCCTTAGAGTGATTTTGGGCAGCAAAATAAATTGCGTTGTAATCAGAAAGAAATCCCCTACATATACACAAAGTTTCAGAATTTTTTTAATTTTCTCTGGATATTCCCTTATCAGTGGCTCACGTTGCATAAATCTGCAGGGGTTGGTACTCCACGATCTTTTATCCTCTTATTCTGTAACACACAATCATCCGTATCACTTCCTGCTATTACCAAACACCATGACACAGTTTATCGACCTATTACCACGGTTCCCTCCGCAACAGACTGTAGGTATTTACAATTGCACAAAGTTTCGCGCAGTTAACTGCCAGGAATCAATCAGCCACGACGCTCCAAAAGAACAGCGTAGATCGCTTTACGTTTCCCCTCCACTGGTCGAGGGTTGAAACGCGTTTTTCTCGCGACCAGCGTTTTTTCTACGAGTAGAAAGCGTTTCCTGGGCCGGCGCTTGCGAAACGCGTAACAGAACAATACGGTAATGAATAGGTCGCGGCGATGATCGAATCGCGGATTGTCTCTCCGCGGACAGTTGATTGCCGGTTATTATAAAGAACCGGGATTAAGGAGAAACCCCGCTTTCTCGCGAATTAAGTACCACCGTGGGGGCTTTTCGCGGGTGATCGTTTCGAAAGAAATGTGGAATAGACCGTTATAAGACGTAAGTCAGCCGGTTTACCGGTTGGCCAACGCCTTCGCGATTAACATAGTCGGCTGCGGTCAACTCCGCGTCGAGTAACACCATTTCCCGAGTTTTTCGGGTAAGAGAAATTACTGCGTGCGCTGCGAACAATTTTTCGACGCTATGATCGGTTGTAGGGGAAAATTTTAAAACAGCATAAACCAGAAAAGGGAAATATATGTACCTAAAATTGAATTAACTGTATATTAATGTGTCATTAATTATTGTAATGGATGTAGGACGTGATGGGATTTAATTTTTGGGTACACACATTGATCCCTTCAGACGGTTAAGAGCAACGCCTTGTAATGATGAAAGGGGGGTATACCGGTTGAGGGAACCGTGCGTGACTATGCCTATAAAATGACTTGTCTGTACTGTTGATCCACTTAACGAACATTGACATGCTTGATTTGTCCCGCAATAAGTTACGCGGCTTGTAATGTTCACGATTGGTTGGTCAGTGTCGAAGTTGGCCAAGCGCTCCGTTAGTTCCTGGGGAATAGGAAATGAGTGATTCATCCGTGGAGCAGAGTTGAGTGGATTATAAGATAACAGAAGGTGGAATTTTGTTTGGGGGAAGATGGGTTTCTGGATTTTCGGAAGTCTACTTGTGTGCGGGGTTCTGGGTTTTTTAATCCTAAGAATTCTACTAATATAGGATCAAAGCTCCTAAATCCTAAGAATTCCAAGCTCCTAAATATTAAGAATTCTAAGCTCCTAAACCCTTAGAATTCCAAGCTCTTAAATTCTAAGAATTCTAAGCTCCTAAACCCCAAAAATTCCAAGCCTCTAAATGCCAAGAATTCCAAGCACCTAAATTCTAAGAATCCTAAGTTCCTAAACCCCAGGAATTCCAAGCCCCTAAATGCTAAGAATTCCAAGTTCCTAAATGCTAAGAATTCCAAGCTCCTAAAAATCTAAGAATTCCAAGCTCCTAAATCCTAATAATTTCAAGCTGTCAAATCCTAAGAATTCCCAGTTCCTAAATTCTACAAATTCTACTCACACAGTATCCCAATCTCGCAAACCCCAAGACTTCTACTCCTACAGAATCCCAAGCTCCTAAATCCAAAGAATTCCATTCGCAAAGTGGACGTTTCCTCTGCCACAGCCGAACGGAACCCCAGCCTCTCCACTTATCTCAACGCTTCATCTAAACTGCTTCTAACAGTACGTGCATGCACCCAACGGGATCACCATAACGAAAGTAAAGAGCAAAAGTTAAGGGGCAATAACGTTTTACGTAAGAACGAACGATCACCCAATGACGGATGAAAGTTGGAAGGCCATCATCGTTGATCGACAGCATTACCGTGCGATCGTGGCTCGTTCTGTACCGCCGACAGTGAAAGTCGATGGCTGAAATGTGAATCAGCTCTGCGAAGAGGAAAACGTTTCACCCAGAAACCAGCGGAAACGAGAACTTCCCGTTTCCACGCAATACTACAACCGCAACTTCCGATGTACAACTTCATCTCTTCTTTTTTATTCATCATTCCAAAACTAATTAAATATTCAACTCCACGATCATTTAAAATCCCCATCATCATCTACAACTTTATTAACATCTAATGGTACCGCTGTGAAAATTTCTCCAACCTTTGCGCGTGCACAAAGTAATTCCTGCTTTAAACAACAGAAACAACGAGTGTTAATTACACTTCCCTCGCCAGCAGAGAGTTTGCAGTGGAAAAGCCGACGATTATTCCACGGTACCTTTCACTGCTGACCTCTCGCACAATATCCGTGAAGAGAGACAAGTTTCACTGAAAATGCCAGCCACTTTGCGCGCCTGCTCGCGTTCGGGGATAGAGAGCAGCAGCCTTGAGAAGAAAACGAACTTAGGAGCGCTCTAAGTATTCCAGAACCACCTAGCAACTCCTCGTGCATATTACCCACGATCTATGCGCGCGATTAAACGAAGGTTCCCTTGGGAGGGTAGACATTAAAAGGCCTCTAATCAAACAGCGATCATTATTAACAATTTACGTTAACGTGTACGCGGAAGATAATGCAGAAGAAAAGCGATATTAATGAATAAATTCTATTCTTTCCAGCGATATTCATGGCCATTGGAGTCTGCGTTTATCCTCTGGGCTGGGACTCGCCGTTGATAAGAGCCGTGTGCGGCGCATCTGCGTCCAGGTACTAATTCTATATAAATTCTCGATTATCCAACCGAACAGTGAATAACTCTTGTTCGCCAGGTACAACCCAGGAGCCTGCGCCGTTAGATGGGCGATACCGTTAGTGGGGATCGCAGCTTTAGACGCGGCTACGTTAGCCGCGCTTGCTTTCATCCTGGCCTCCAGGCACGTTAGACTGCAACCGGAGCCTTTCAACAATGGTTCCTTGTACAAAGGTACGGAATATTATTCGCAGGAAGATGTAGAATATTTAAGCACTGATGATCTGAGAAAGGAAAACGAGATGAGTCGGATGAAAAATGGGGGAAGTTATTAAAAATGAAACTGTTAGTTCCTGAGTGTTATAAACCAAAGATTAGAATTTTTAGAACTTGTAGATTAAAAAATGGGGTCTTTGAGTGAGCTAGGAATCGAAGTCTTCTGCCCAGAACCATCTTCTGTTCACCTTCTTAGGATCGTTGGTCGATATATCGTCGGTGATAGTGCAAAACCGCGTATGAGCAGTTTGTAAATACCGCGGATCTGCAATTTACCGATTTTACAGGAGGAAGAAAAAAATTAATATTTTAGCCATTTTAAGGGATTTCTTTGACTGATCTTTTTTGGGACAGTTTTAGTACTTCTTGTAATAAATACTAACATCAATGGTGTGACTTATAAAAAAAGCGGAGCAGCGTTTGGCAACCATGGGCGCGAAATTTCAATTTTGCTACTTTTGCAGATCCGCGGTATTTACAAACTGCTCATACGCGGTTTTGCACTATCGCCGACGATATCTCTCCTTAAAGCCCCGCAACCCTCGCAATTATACTGTTCCTAGATAAAATTCCCAATTACAATTTATAGTGCCTCAGAACCAATTTCCCAACCCAAGCAAATATTATTATCCCAGAGACTCCTCAAATCGACCTACCAGTGCCCCGAGACAACAAATTCTCTCCTGTTCCAGGCGAGGTAAACCCTGGCTACGTGAACGAGGCGCAGAGCGTGGCAGGGTCACGGAAGTCGTTGTCCCTGAGACCGGTCCTCCTGGTGGCTCCGCCCGAGCAGGACCGTTACAGCGAGCTCTCCCGGGGGAAGTCTCACTCTCGCAGCCTGTACACACCGGCCCCGTCGCATCCGGCCCACACGATGTCGACGAACACCTTGAATCATTCCCAGCACAACTTCCAATTGTAAAGGAGCCGCCGATCGAGATTACATTGTACATAGGCCAGCTTATTCCCTCGATCCATTCTCAGAGTTACCGACCGCTGCTTCAGCGCTGTACATAACGCTCGCCGGGACCTTGTTCCGCCGTCCCTCGCAATCGATACACTTTAATTAATCGCCCCCGATCGTCCGGCCGCAGGGTGAAGGAGCGTCGAGGATGGGAGAGAGCTGTGGAACAAATTAGCACTTCGCAAACGATTTTGTATCTTGTATATATGTTGACTTGTAAACTAGCATGTATGTAACTAGAGTTTAATTATGTACTTCGAACGTTATGCATACAGGGTGCCCATTTTACCGCCCCCACCCGGGAAGGTCCCGCTATCTCGGTTCCCAAAATCACCGCTCCCCCTCCAGTTTTTTTATTATTTTTTTTTCATGAAAAGTACGTGTATTTTCATTAACGTGAACATAAGCGACGCGACCTTCGGGTGACCCTCGACCACCCTATAACGCGTGTTATATCATATATAGATTATATGTATCTAAAGTTTCCATAGGACTCACGATTAATACATTTCTTTTTATTACAAATCATGTGACATAAAGTAGTACTTTACAGAACGAAGACTCTTACATAGTAGAAGAAGAATCGTGTCCGAGTATCGCCGAACAAAGACGCGTAATTATTACCGCGCCGAGCGACACCTTGTCCGTCGGACAGCTGTGTAAAACGGTCAAGATCGCTAGCGAATAAAGAAACTTAAAAGTCAAGCCGCACCGCTTCCGTCCGGCTCGCGCAAGCCTGGCCGTGTGTTTTGCCCGTCGTCACTATGGCTACACGGTTAAGGAGACGCCGCACGCTGTACGCGATAGGATTCCACAGAGAGCAGCGGAATTCCGGAAGAACAGGATCGACCCGTGCAGAAGGAACAACGGGAATCGCGCGGAAATGAACGACAAGGACGACAGCGCCTGGGTGTTCGACTCCCTGATCGGTTTCCTTCAGGGTCCCATCTGGTCCGCGCCGCTCGTCACCTTCATAGAGGAGAAATCGCTCAGTACGTTCTCGCGGCTTGCCGACACTCATTCGCAACCGTGCATACCAATCCTTACACCCTATCACTCGTCAAAAAATAGTGTTCCACGAAGGAGGTTCGGAAACAGGGGTGCGCCCCGGAGTCGCCCTTTACTTTGTTTCCTTTAAAACGGGGTGTGCTCGAGGCTCTTGGAAGCTTTCCAGGGGCATTACTCGCTCAATTCTTTCGCAGTATTCGAGGCGGACGTCGAGGACAACGACGAATATCAAAAGACGTATCAAGAGTACAAAAATCTAGTGGACTTATTGCTCGGCTGCTTCATGGAGGACATGGGCATCACCCCGGAGCAATTCGAGTACGCCTGCACCGTGAACAAGTACACGAAAATGCCTATACAGTTCCAGCAGGTAATCTCAGATTGCTGGGGGCTAATTAGGGGCTTGCGTCCACCTCCTCACCTCCTTGTTTTCCAGAATTTGTTCGAGCAGATCTGGGCGGCGAACGAGTACGAGATATTCAAGAGGATGATGATACAGAAGAACCTGGAGCTGCAGCTGCAGGCTCTGAACATGATCGAGCAGAAGTACGGCCTCACGCCGGCGTCCCTGATGTACGAGACGGATAGCCTGCAGGATGACGCTCTGGTCATGGAGGAGATAATTCAGTAAGCGTTCGGTGACTCCCTCGGGGACTTGTTGGGTCAGAGTGCTTCACCTTCTCGCGAGAAATCATTCGTTTAGACTTTAGACCGAAGCTTCTGGTGCTGAAAGCGAGGATTAAGGTTTATCGAGTAGTTAATACTGAGTTTGGGAGAGATACTATGCTTGGTAGTTATGTAGACCCCTGAGGAGACTCCAAGGTTGAATTAGAATTGAAGAGAGATTGCACGTCTTGCAGGAAACACGCGCTGGTTGATGACCCAGAAGAGGAACAGGGTATCTCGTCGGAGACTTCGCTCATCAAGGAACACGAACGGTTGGCCGCTAAGTATAACAGCGAAAGAGCTCTGTTGGAGGAAGCTCTAAAAGCGTCTCAGGATAAGACCCCAGAAACGGAATCTTTGTCATCGCTGGAAGAAGAGGAGGAGGGAAGGAAAGACGAGGCGGGGAAGTCTCAGAAGGTTGAAAGAACTGTTCCAGTTAAATCTGTAGCCTCCAAAGAGACAAGACCAGAGGAGCAGAATGTATTGATTGTTATAATAATCGTTTGGAATTGTTGATTTGTGTTGAAAAGGACTGTTGAAGATTTTGACTCGCTGATGTTTCAGGTATCGGAGGAAGACATGAAGAAGAGGCAGGCCTATCTGAAGGCCAGGCGCGACAAGCTGGTGGCCTTGAAGAAAGAGGCGAGAAGTCAGCGACTGGAGATGAACCCATCGAGACCAAGCTCTGCTAGAACAGTCGCGGAAGCAACCATCAAGGGGGAACAAGAACTGAAGTTGCCAGAACCTCTGGAACCATCTATCCTCCAAGTGCGCAAAGCACTTGCTGCCCGCCTTCAGACTGAGGTCGTGCGCAAGCAAATGAACTAGCAGTGAGGATTCTGGAATTTGGCTGCTAATCTTATCAAACTTCTCCTACATTTAACGAGCGATCGAATTTAGATCAGAACTCCAACAGGGTGAACTCATGAAACTTTTGTAGACATCGTATAAGATCAGAATACAGAAAGGCTAGGATTGAAGCGTTAGATACTCCGACGAACTAAGACCCTGAGGAGATTAATGAAACAGCAGTGACTTTCTTTATCATTCATTTTGATTGATCTGCATTGGCAACGAGTGCTCCTCGAGCGATCACTAAAGCTTCGGTCCGAAAGCTCAGCGATCTGACTCTGCTTGAGAATTCTGACGGGACTGTAGAAAAGTTTTAAGGTCACTTGCACTATTTTTCTCTCTTAGTCGCTCGACGCGTCTCACACGGCGTACTTTGGATCGAAGTGTTGCAGAAATTAGAATAAACCATAGAACTCTTTTTATAACAACCATTTGTATAGCCGTCGGAAGAATGCAAACTATATAAATAAAAGTGAGAACAGTTGCCCCCTGTCGTTTGAGTATATCGTTCATACTTTGTACATCTCCTCCAGCTCTCCGACTTGTGTACATAATTACATACAACCGCGCCACTTAACGCAAACGACACACGAGTCGCGTAGCGCGGCGTTCGAAATGCTCTGGAAAAAAAAAAGATAAGTGTCCGTACGTTGGGGAATCCATTTTTCACATATAATCATCTACTAGCACAAATTTCTATAAATCGCAACGACGGTGGAACGAAAACGCGGCGACAATTACATTCCGTACAAAAGCGACGCTTGCGATTGAACATTGAGGTAAGTTATAACTCTGGTTCGTTAACAAATTCTTCTAATTTTAGGTTTTATTTAATTAAATATTCTCCGCACTTCTACAACACACTTCTATTCCGTGATAACACACATTTATCATTCTTACCCTCCCTTAGCTGTCCAATTACAAAGAACGAGACGAATTCCTGATAGAACACGAGTGCCAATTCGCTTCGAATGCCGGCGAACACTGACGCTTCGTGCCCGAGCTACTATACGATCAATGTACAGCGAAATCGAACAGAATTACCGAGCTACGGTTCCTCGGGTTCAAGGAGCACGATAGCCGTCCTCTACAGCGATAAAAATCATCGAAGCGTTTCGGTAACTGCAAATGAACGAGCAAGCTTTGCAAAGGAAACATCCCTGCCGCTCGTGTTCCACCACCAATCCCACATTTAATTCTCATACATGGCTCGTCCGATCAAACCGTTCACACTGTTACTAGAATAAAATGCAAAATATTCATTTTCCACTTGCTCTCCATTCGACTATTTACCATACTACACACAGAACATTTCATTATTTTCCTCCTTATGCTTGCTCTTAATTCACACGTTTTTATGAATAGCATCTCATATAAAAAGGTGTCTTTTTCTATGTGTATATATATATGTGTGTGTGTATGTATGTATATATATATACATATATATGCAAGCATTAGAGAAAAAGCGTCTCGTTCCGTCGCCACATATATATATGTATATATACACGAATATATATATAATATATATATATATAATTAAAACGCATTAATATTATTAACACGTGGTATTGTACAATGTGTGCAATGTTTTCTTTTACCATGTAATTAACATTACATCGATGTGACGGCTGTAATAAAATTCTTTCTATCCGCGACCTCGGGGCACCGATTTTGCACAAGAATGTTTTATACCTCTTCTCCGTCGGCACGGAGACACCGAACGAAAGAACGCATTAATTACCCTTAACAACATTAAACGGGACTCGGTTACGTATTACCAAAAAACGCACTTGCCACCGAGCAATCGTGGCCAGAACGACGCGGCTCGTCAAAGCTCAGCTTCGATCCCGATCGACGAAAAAACCAGAGAATCGGGGCCCGCGAATTCATTGAAAGTACAAAGGCGCGTTACGTTGTTAGCTCGCGCGTCCCCCACCACTCGGAACCGGAGATAAACCGAGCGTCTGGTGGATCACTATCCCCTCCCCCCTCCCCTCTTGGGTGCCCGAGTACTCGAGTAACATGTTCCCATTCAGAAACGCAGGAAGCTCGACTAAAAAGTTTCCGGCTGGCACGGCCGCGAAAAGGAATATCGAAGGATCACGCTAAATGCGCGAGTTCGAGGCGACGGACGCATGACAGTTAATCGTGAAATTAAAGTCGAAATGAAGAAGAAACGAAAAAGACGACAGCGATGAAAGCGACGCGAACAACGAACAAGTCTGAAACACTCCATATATGTATTAAATCCAGGTTAAACAGCGTACACGATCGCGCCTTTTTTCTTTTTCTCTTTTCTGTTAATCTAGTATCACTTAGATATCGATTCCCCCTCTCTTTCACTTTGCATCTCCGATCACGCACGACGCACCCGTTTCCTCATCCCCCCACTCTTCCCCAGCTCGACGAATAAATTGCGAATATATGTAAAACACATGAAGAACAACATTACTCGATATCCTCTTAATTAATTAATATTAGCCTAGCTTTCTTACATCCCCTCTCTCTCTCTCTCTCTCTCGCTCGCTCGCTTCGTGGTCAGTCCAAGCCGCGCTCTCTCTTCTCTTTCTCACTCTCCCCTCTCTCTCTCTCTTTCTTCCTCTTATGTACATTATATCGCATTCAGCTCCAGCGAATTTGCCTACTTTGATATTCACAGGTTTCGCTCGTTTCGTGACTGGATTAACTTCCAAGATTTACCTATCTGTATCATAAGTTAATGGACAGGCTGATGCGCCTAACTCGAGGACCTTAAAGAACTCGCAAACCGTTCCGCTCGGTTGGGAATCGTTTTGATTAGAGACAGATTGGTACTGAATACAAATAACGCGCCGATTAATTTGTTGCTAGCTTGCTCCTTCGGTGCGATACAAACGGTATCCTCTGTGTCTCGAGTGGCGCGCTCGACGCCTTATTCCGAAGTTCAGAAGAGCGTTGGACACGTTTCAGGAGACAGTGTTGATACAAAGAAGCAAGATAGCAAACGGATTAATTGTTCCAATACCACGCAGCTCTTCCTCGAAATATTCTGATTTTGTGGTAAACGATTTACCAGTTATTTAAGGCCATCAAGCTACATGAACCATCCTGTGCATGTATGCTCTCGTACACAGACGTACGTATACTATTTACGAAATGTCCAATATACATACGGTTCTAAAGCAGTCTTAGAAAGTCTCTGTTGGGTGTCAGGTGTTGTGAAAAATCTATACATTAGCCTTATAATACTCTTCCCTCGTCTGTTCGAGCAAACTCAATTAGTTCGGGCACTCGAAAGGATAATATCCAGTGTAGAAACAATGTTACATGGAAACGACATCGATGTAAATTAAAAGGAGAATAGACTCTTAATACCAGCTTTCTCGGTTGTATCTGTAGTTTAAAATTAAGTAGACAGTTTTATCTGGGGCTGACGTAGATCAGTGAACTTCTCTCTGTATATATACGAATCTGAGTATCTGTTAGAGCTCGTCACGATTTTCCGAAACGAAAGAGAATCGCGTTGTTTCGTTGAGAAATAATTCAGATGAGACTATGCAACGATACAAATGCACGTTTAACGAATCCTCAAGTTCTGGTAATCTTTCTCTTTACAAAGCACAATGATGCCAGGCTCTCTATTCTTGCCCATATAGTTGCGAATAAATTACGCGAACAGAACAGCTATGTTTAACGCTCAAAAGATTCCAAGACACTTTCACGTCACGTCGCCTTTCTTTCTCTATTCTGCGTGCTCGTTTCTTATCTTTTCGACATCGAGGAATTAAATATCGGGCATGAAGTGCAAACTGGTAAATATACACAAATCAAATGTTTATTATTGTACAATTTCTACTACTTACATCGACAACCGAAAAGCTCGTTCAAAGAACCTTAAAGGAAACTGAATTTGTAAAGGAATCGCATATTCTCTCTGCTTAACCCGCGAATGGTTGTTTTACAATCGTTACAAATATACATATATGTACAAACTAAATACTATTTTCTGTTTTGAATTGGATTAAAGTTTCATGATGCCTGACCCCCTTTTTCTCTGAGGACGGGTCCCAATTGCCCATCGCACGAATAAGAAATTTATGGATGGCAAAACAAAACACTCAAGTTGTTTTTGTGCGGTACACACATCATGTACTTTTACATGTGATATTTTTTTTTCTTTTTCTTTACATAATAAGTTTCTTCTTAATAGATGCATATATGACGTACAGTCACAATTTAATTATTACACGAATCCAAGCACGCGCTTAGAACTCTCTGTACTCGTTAAGAACCACTAGGCCTGGCTAGAGTTTCTTAGCCTATGTTCATGAAATCAATTTCTCCTAGAGTACGTGGGGGGTATTTCTTTTTTTCCAGACAACGTGGAATGGACTATTTTTTTCATTTAAAATCTTTTTTACTGTTAACACTTACGTGGTCATACAATATTATGCCACAACGTTGTTGCTTTTATTATTATTAATTTTTTTTTCCTGCCGTTTACCATCGTGCCATCTCGTTAAGGAAAGTTCTGTCTTCCTTCCGCGCTCGCGATCGGCTCGCCCGTTCCCTTTGCTCCTTTCAACTACATACATCCCATTTCATAGATCCTTTATCCTCATTCCTCACCCACCTGCGTTCGGTAACCGATGCTTTCGTATAATTTATACACAACCCGACACAAAAAGGTATGTCAATTATCCACCACAATTACAAACACGTGTGTTATCCCCCGTGTCCACTCACTCAAGAAGAACGGTCCTTCTTTCTGTTATAAAAGGGTTGATTGTACGATCTCCTGATCGAGTCCTTTGTGCACGTGTAGGAGGGGTCAGAAATGGTAGCAGTGATCGAAAATCACAAATCCCTCGTTCGCTTCCAGTCTGCCTACTATGACAATCTTTGCCGCTTCGGGGAAGGCGTTACCTCCGTGTCCTCGTCCTCCTCGTCCGAGTCCCCCTCGTAATCGACCAAGCCCTGCGAAACGATTTCATTAAAGGCCTTTATTATGGAGCACCGCCGTTAATATGTAAGTGGAGCGCGGCGCGGTCAGAGAAATATAGATATATACCTTTTTAAATAATGTAGTACCAGTTTTCTCCACCGTGCCGATAGCTGGGTTTGGATTAACGTCCGAGGCGATCGGAGATTCGTTCGTTGCCGTTGTACTATTATTGATTTGCGATTGCTGCGAGGTAATGTTATTATTAGCGGTGTTGTTGTTCAGCACCGACTGCTGTTGCTGCTGCTGCTGATGGTGGCTTTTAGAATCGGCAATAGCAGGATTCAGCGCAGAGTTCGAAGTTGACGACTGCTTCTTGGCGGAGGCCGGAGGCACGAGATCCGCCGCCGCCGCTGGCACGACCGCCTCGCCCTCGTCGAAGTCTTCCTCCTCGTTGAACCACATCTCCTCCTCTTCGTCTAATTGTCTCTGGTCCCTTCTGTATCGACTATTTCTCAATATGGATGGAACACTGACGGGACACGCAATCACAGAGAAGATATTATTTCGAAAACCCCCGATAGATAAGAAATTTACTCGAGAAACAACCGTGTACCTGTCAAGAGCTGCTCTGTCTCGATCCTTCAACTTGTCTTGATGCTGTTCGTACCTCAATTTCAAAGCTTTGAACGTTTGCACATAATCGATTGCTTCCAGTTCTTTCGAGAAATTTTCCACAACGTGCGAACACAAGGATTTAATGTCCTCCTAAAATAGAACGATTTGCGTTAGAAAGATACGATTAGCTTCCGGAGAACCAGCCTCTGATAATAACACATTAACTCACCAATTTAATGAACTCAAACATTTCAAGAATAGCGGAATCCAGCAGATTGTATCTGCCGTTGTTTCTTACAAATGCATCGAACACAGGCGCGAACAAGTTCCCCTTGATTATGTATCTATTGTAAAACTCGTCCTTCAGGGCCACGATCTTTCTCATAAACCTTAAAGCGCACAGCACTAAGAACGTGTGCGTGGATTTCATTAACACCAGTATCCGTTTCAGCAGATCTTTGTTCAATATGCAATTCTTGATGTGGTACGTGTGATGCTCTACGCAGAATGAGAGTAACTCTAAGATCAATCCTAAAAGCTGCACCGTTCTGTAATCCTCCCTTGCCGGCCGCTCCCCGATCGTGTTCGCTAGGAGCGGTGCTATCAACGTTCCAATACTATTCTTGTAGAAGTAGTTCAAGAAATCAGTCTTCTCCGATTTGTTAGCGGAGGCCAGCATGTTCTCCGGATCGAGGAGCAGACGCAACACGCCGGCCAGCTGCACCGCTCCGCCCAGCTCCGGGTCACTGTCGCCGACCAGCTGGGCAACTATTACGTTTATTAACATTTGGTCCTGTTCCGTATTGTTTATCTGCTGCAGCGTGTAATCCCGAACGACGCTCGGCGAATACTCCACTATGTACGTCAATATGTCTATACTGGCCGTTTTCGTTTGGGCGTCGTTCATCGCTAGAGTGATCTCTAGCGCCGGTAAAATACCGAGAGCTGTTAAGGTTTTATAAAAGGCCTCTTTCCCTTGCGGCTGAAGATTCTGAGAAAAGTTACAAAATTCTTTTAAGAAAAGAACGAGATCACGTCGCTTGCTATCCGATGCCGCCTCGTCCGTTAACTGACGGAACAGTTCGGTAAGGAATTTCTCGTCGTCCTGTATCTGCGTTACTATCTCGACCTTATTAAAAAATATAAAGCTACTCAATGTATTCAACATATTATCCTCGAATACGCTGGGCGTCGGTAGAACTACATCCTGAATGTATTGAACCCGGTACGTCTGGTGTATTTTCGCCAGCAGCTCGGCGTTTGTGATAGGGATCGCCTGCTTGAATCTGGCTAACTGTCGAAGATACTCTCTATGCCTTTTCGGCTGAGGTAACGACGGCTCGTACTCCAAACACCCGACGACATCGAAAATCGTATCGTCGCTAAACATAACTTCGAACAACGTGTTCTTATTAAGTAAGAAAATATTTTTAAATATGTCGTAAAGATGATGCAATCCTTCGATGTTCTCTAGATCTTCGCACGTTTGAAATAGATTTAATAGTTTCTTGATGTAGCCCTCCGATTCTATAGCCAGCGCCAGTTTGTCTTTCCTCATTTGGGAGGACAGGCAGTTTCCTATTAGCTCGTTAATGTCCTCCAATCTGCTAAGCTCGCAAGGTGGCAATTCTATGGGCGGCGCAGCGTCCGACATGTCGTCGAACCGCTCATCTTCCGACTCCTCCACGATATCTTGCGTAATCTCGACAGACGGATCCTTGCCCTGGACTTGGCATATCTTCTCCCAAATCTCATCACAGCCAGCCTTTTCTTGAAAACTTAGGGCTAAATCATAATTATCTCCTTCCGACCAAACTATTAAAGTATCCTGAAACGCAATAGAAATCGATTAAGCCTAACTCTTCTGTTTTCCATCTACCGTATTAATCACCATTTATTTAACCAGAATTATGTAAAATCTATTCGCAAGCTCCACATTCTAACTAGCTACTCGATAATAAACCAACTACCATCGACGGATTCTTTACCTGTTGCTTTTGATATGCAGTGTCAGGCTGTATTCTACTTTCCAACAGAATGGAACCGTCGCTCTCCGCTCTGACCAAAAGCGAAATTCCTTTCAGTCTATCTACATAAGACGATGAGACGTGACCGGTACCACGATCGTCCCATTGCCTGTCGAGGTTGAGCGCGTACAACTTAACTCTTCTACGTGTATCCGTCATATTGCGAGAGTGAACTTATGCACGCTGTTCTATATTATCACCAGCAACCTCGCATCCCTTTCGTGTTCCACCGGCCGCTCGCCTCGCCGAAGATACTCTCACAGGTAATTTCTGGGCGCTCCGATAGACCAACGAACTCTCTCGCAACCCATCAAGCTTCCCTACCAAAGATATCTAGCTTCCAAATCAGCCTTCCTTTAGGACTCGGACCCTTGCGTACAGTTACACCGATCGAACGTCTCAGGTGGGCCAGCGATACGAGCGAAAGGTAACGCCATAAGGAATCTCTGCCGGGCGCCCTAACGGAGATTTACCAACAGACCCCGCCAAGCCTGTGCCGTTGAACCACGGTGTTCCTCCCCTACTAATCGTACAATACCTCCTCGTAACGGGCCTCGCGGGCACGGTACGGAGCCTCGCCAGCTAGCAGTCCTCGGGATACGATACGGTCTGGAGACGTCGGCCCGTCGCTCAGCTCACATGCTTCGGGGGGGGCTAGTTTTGACGGGAGCGAGATTGTTTACCGTGATGGATGTTTATGCGCTGCTCGTTGCATAAGCCCTTGATTCGTTGCGCCAAAGAAAAAGGTTTCGGGACGCGCGGGAAAACAGTCCGCGTAGCACACGTTTCCGCTTTCACGTGTAGCTGGCACGCGACGCGGCGTGATCACGGTCGCGCGTTCAGACCGCCCGATGGGAGCAGGCCGTCGCCGTGGAAGGTCGGGGGACGATTCTGTCGCTGGGAAGACGGCACTCTGCGTGCTCTCTAGCCGCTCTGTTACGGTTCCCGCGGCAAACCAAGCCCGAATCAAACGCCGACCCCGCAAGATACGAGCGATCATCAACACGCGACTATTTTCCTCGATCCCTCGCGGCACCGTGATCGCCGACCATCGCACTACCTTCCTTCTTATTAAGCGAAATCACTTTAAAATTGACATAGACACTGAACAGCCACAACACTACACTCCGCCATGTTAGATCACAACAACGCGCTACGGGGTTCGCCTCGTGTATCTCAAGGATTCCAGCGCGCAATACGATATCCCGTGGCCCGCTCCGTGTTCGCGTTTCTCGCTGGAACATCCATGGGAATTGTCAACGATTGATGAGGTAAATTAATATCGGATCCTCGCCGCGGCAACAGAGGTATTTCAATCGGAAGGTTTGATAACGCGACGTAGTAACGCAAGCCACTTGCGTATATAGAAACCTTTTCGACGGATAATGTTCAACAGTTATTGAATTAGAAGTCTCTAGACGCGGCGTATGGGTAACGCGTAACGTGGACGAAAATCAGTTTTCGCGTGCACTGTTTTATTCGATTATGCGACGAATGTGGATGATAGGTACCTTGGCTCGTGTTGGTTACGGAGGCGGGGAACAGGGTGTCGGGGAGTATGTATAGCTAAGGAAATGTTGACTTACAATGTTTGCACGCGTTAACCGTTCGTCGGTCACCGAATAAATTGAGTAACATCGATCAAACAAGAACCGAGCACGAACGACGTGTTATCGAGACAAAGTTGATAATGACTGGTAGAAAGTCAATGAATTAAAATTATGTAGAATGGTGTTGAATGCCAGAATGTGTAACGATGCAAAAACTGCACGTCAACGACTTTCGTGTGGCGTTCCGTAAAGGCATTGCGTAAACGTGAAACTGTTTTCAGGGGATTAGAGGGCATTTAACGTTGTGTAGGTCTGAATGCATGTCTTTAATTTCGCAAGGGCAACGTTTTCATAAATTGTAAGATTGTGGAAAATGATGATGATCCGTCCGCGAGATCTGATCTACTTTCCGTAGCCACGTCGAGCTTGCGCATCTTCGGTTTAGAAAAATGAGGTTATAATTATCTCTCCGCTGATCAATAAAAGTAGATGATGGCGATTATTCTTTTATATTTCTGTTCCACTTTTTACGCACTTTTCAAACGCGGCAACGTAACTTCCGATCGCTGTCTTAAATGGTTATTCGCGAAGTAATTATTTATCGTTGCTACTATACTGAAAAAAATCGCTGACGATAATTGGCGATAAATAAATATATGTCTTATTTAATTCGAAAAGTTTCTAGGTAATTAGCATACGAATTTCTAAAGCCTTATTAAGAAGTTAAATGCTTCTAAAATTTGAAATACAAAATCTTGTCAAATTTTTGCTGTTGCTTTCTAATTTCCCGAAATAATCTCGTAGTTATTTCAGAATAAACGTGCTAATTCAGTTTCTTAGATAATATAATTTATTTTGTACTCATTACATTCCATAGCCTCGCCCGAATGTATTGTCCAAAATTATTACAAATAACTTTGCGCACAATAAATTATATAAATTGCATATAAATCTAAGTAATGAAAACGAGAGCACTATTAAATAGAGAAATAAATTTATTATGTATAACGATAGTTGTCTAAAACAATTATATTATAGTCGTCTTATACCGATTGATATTACCACTCCCAAGTACAGACACTATATACTCCCTGCATAATCCAATAGCCCCCTATAATCTGTACACCGATATGAATGCAGAGCAAAGAAAAGTCTATGAAACGGCTTCAGTCGTGCGTGTCGCTATAAAAGTTAAGGGATTAAAAATGGTAAATTAGAATAACAATTAGACAAAGTATACAGAAACAATTTAATGGATACAAAAGTTATTTCGGGGAAACACTTTGGAGAAGCCTGTCCGTGCCGCGAAGGTATATACCCACACGCAAACTAGTCCGATCGACTTCGCGATAATTTGCGTGCGTTTATATCCTTCCTAGAACAGTCTGTATTAAAAAAAAAAGAAGATAAATCCGTCGCATCGTTTGCTTTCAAATCATCCAAATACACTTGCGATCATCGATATCGTAATTGTCAACTTCGAATTTCAACTTCAAGCTCTTAACCGTAATCGTTACACATCCCTCAAATATTAATTATATCTGTAAACCAGGCCAGTCATTAATCAAGATAGAAACTATTATATATTACAGAAAATTATCACATAAGTTTTACAAACGTTTACTCTGCGGAGTTAACTCTACTGAGCTGAGATGAAAATTTTTGTAGCCTACGTCTCCGCAACGTCTCCTGCTCGCTAGAAGATTCCGTTTCGTCCCTAAGCGACGACTCTGCGGTCAGCTCGTTGCTGTTTGTGCCTGTTAGCGTACTCGCGCTCTCGCTGGAAGTGTTTGCAGCAGGGACGTCCGCCTCGGCCGCGACGTCCGCATGCTCGTTCTCCGTTTCAGCGTCCTTCGACGTCCCCGGCTTCGCCATTGAAGAAACGTCCGATGGGACGTTCGGGTTTGATGCAGCAGTTGGCACTGGAATGCTGTGGACCGAAAATTATAATAATTCTAAGCCAAGCTACTCGAGGACTGCATGAAGAAACGTGAGATTTCAACGAACTTGGCGGTAGCAGCTGCCGTTTGATATTGGTTCATCATTGCGCTGGCAGCATCCAGCAAAAGCTGGACTCTCTGCAGCGTTTGTATTCTAGCTTCAACGGCTTGCCGCAGGTTCCCCTCCATTGCTCTGAGCTCCTCTTCGCTCAGCTCTGTTAAATTAGGTGGCGGCGTAGGGATCGGAGGCAGCGGTACCATAGTAGGGAACGGCGGTGGGAATAATGGTACACCGCCGGACGCTAAGTTCTGGAATGACGTGGATGGTGTATTCGCACCATTGCTTTGACCCTGCTGCTGTGCCGTTGACCCTGGTGCCTGTTGCTGTTGCTGTTGTTGCTGCTGCTGTTGCTGTTGCGGCGCCGCTCCGGGAGCTTGCAAGCCGGCCCAAAATGCTGGTAACACCTGGACTGTATTTAACAAGGTACCAACGCTATAACGTTAGTTTTTCTTCACGTTATTATAGAAACAGAAACCAGCATTGTTATCCTTACCAATTGGATTAAATCCCGGTGCTTGGGGGGCCTGAGGCGGCTGCGGTCCCGCTGCCTGCGGCTGATTCTGCTGCCTATTCCCCTGGTTATTGGTAACGGGTCTTAAAATGTTCAAGCGGCAAGTAGGACATGTTTGTTGACGTTGAAACCAAGAGCGAAGGCAGGCAGTGTGAAAGATATGATTGCACGGTAATTTCTTGCTCGCTGCTACCATTTCTTCCCTACGACAGTGATACAAACGAATAGATATTCAATCTGTGGGTAATGTTCGCTTTTATAAGGCAGAAACATGCCCAGCTTACCTGCATATTATGCACACGTTGTCAGCGGCGGCCAATTCCTCTGCCGTCGCGTCCGGATATAAAGTGTTCATGTTTCTAATAGCTCGCCGAGACATCACGATATCCCGGAAAGCTTTCTTAAAGTCTCGCATTGTATAATACATCGGGCGAAGTGCAAACAAAGGTAAAGTATACAATTTTATCATCAAAGTGACAAAAGCAACATACAAAATTACCTGAGGGAATAGAAGCACGTTCGTTTCAATAGTTTCACGCACAACGTAGACGTTACTCACAGCTTTCCTACCTTCAATAGTCCAATTATCAGTTCTATGTATAATAGAAACACTGGCTTATTGTCCCACGGGTTTTCACTTTGTAGGTCTACCGTGTGCAGTATGTACTTTACGCTAATGTTGAATACAACCGTTAAAAGAATAGCGTATTCGAAACCAAATACGAGCTGCACGGAGGGACCCTTCGACGCCGTCGTGTTGTATGCGTAACGAATCATGCTTAAATTCGTCGCGAACAGCAGACCGAGGAGAGTACAGACACGGAGGTGGAACAGCCACGTTATCACTGGGCTCCTTTCCATCTGGAGATCAATGAAACAAGAATTATACACATCGAAATCGTGATTTCTTATTTTTGGGGAAATTATTTTCTTCTAATTTTTTGTTATTCATAATCTTTTTCTTATATTTATACTATATTCTCCTATCTTTTCGCGATTTATTTGATAATACTCTTCCTCATCCTTAACTTTTTCATGTACTTGCTATACTTTTTTTACTTTTCGAAGTTTCTTATGGGAATCAGTTCCACTTACATAATCCACCCGATCTTCCGCCAACCAATGGAACGACTTCAGGAATAAAAGAAATGTAAATAGCGCTATAAATTTAGGGCTGAAGTCGTCTCTGAACACTGTAAACGCTAGACAAGTCTCAGTCACTGCATACCACACTTTCTCTAATAAATGCTGCGAACAAACAACACCGAACATAAACATACACACTTCGATCTCAACAATAATCCTCGCAAACCTTAAATATGCTCACCTCTAACTCCGCAGCACGTAGAGTACCAAAAAATATCTTCCGGAGAAAAGCATTTATCATAAACACTAGAATTAAACCTTGTGCATAGATTACCTAAATTCAACACAGGAGAAAAGTAAAGTAACTGTTACAAAGTGTAAAAATCGTCCTCTACCAACTCCTCAAGCACAAGTGCCCCGAAACAGTTTCCAAACATAACGCGCAGAGATTTCCAAGTGAAAAATCAACGATCCATCTCTTTTTCTATATTTAACAGAGCAAGCGACGCTTGCGTTCCAAAACTGTGGTCCACTCAATGGTTACAACAATTTACACAGCGAACTCCATCGCAGAAGCTGAACCTCCAAATAACTACCAGCCGCGCACGATGGGAAACTGAATCCTGCATTGTGCTTGCGAGTTGAGGAGGAAATCGGGAATAAATCTGGGAAAGGAGAGCGTCCAAGCTTACCGTCATACTAGGGTTGGATTTGGTTATGTGGACCACTGTCGGATAAAACTGTTTCCTTTGATAATAAGCATTGCCTATTACAGCGCACGTTAGCGCTGTGCTTATCAGTATTATTCCAGCCTCCCTCATCTTTGTGCCGGTCGACTTTCCAGCCCCAGAGGCTGTTGTTCTCGGGTGAAATATTCACTGACACTTATCGTACCAATAATTTACGTGCATCAACAGCTGTAGATCCGACTGGAATCAACGAGGCGCTGCTATCATAACGACGGTATCTGAAACTATCAGCGAACGCGATAGAACGACGTTTCGTGCCTTCGCGCAAAAAGAAGCAGGCTTGTGTATCTATTGAATGTCCCGTTAGGCCCACACCTTTGTTACCTCGACACTGGAAACAGATCCCCCCGGCGGGCGATATACAATTCCTCTGTCATAGTTGTGCGTTTTGTTTGCACGGCAATCGAACGTGTATTGCTTCTACTTGACAACTCCAGGCAGGACAGACGGTGCAACCTGATTGGCTGGGCCCATGCGACAGTGTTGCTATTACGTTAAGTTTCAACCACGTGGAATACAATGACAGACATATTTGCAACGTGCGCTTGCGAATTCTATGCTTTTAAATAAGTTAAGCGCTGGGATTTAAAACGTGTATTTGTGATATCTGAGGATCTCGTTACAAGCTATTATTTATATTCTATAGGATAGTGTACGCTAGTTTAATTTGTTTATGCTATGTTAATCTAGGAATTTTTTGGAATCTTTAATTCTCTTGTATTAATATACATCGTACAAAAATTATTCGGTGGATATATACTTTTTGTTCACTCGCTTATGTTCTCGTTTAACATACTCGGAATAGTAGTCTTCTTTTATGTATTTGTATGAGAAGTTATTCATACTTAAGAACACTGTGGTTATTATACAACTAATTATACAAGCACTTGAAGCGTGAAGTCGGGAATCCACCGGGAAGCTGAGAAGGGAAGATCCTGAACAGTGGCGGATTTAAGAAAAAGGCCCAGGTAGCAAATGTTCCGAGGGGCCCATTTCTTCAGGAAAATAAAGCGGTAGTTTACTAAAAAACGGCTCAGTATAATAATACAGAAAAAAATACCATGGATAAATTCATAATTTTTTTTAAAAGTGGGGCTCTGGAGGGGAGGGAGTGGCCTTCTCAACAGGGGCCCAGGTGGCAATTGCTCATCGGCTGCCTTGTTAAATCCGCCATTGATCCTGAAAGCGAAAGTTCAAAAAATTCTGAAGCTTTGTGAGTATGTAGGGGGTTTCCTTCTGATTATAATGCAGTTTTTGTTTCCCAAATTCACTTGAAGGGGTGGAATTGACTCCTGAAAATCCGGTTATTTTCCGCTTTTGCGTTATAACTCGTGAACTGTAAAATAATTTTGTTTACCATTTGATAGATGTAATTAAAAGAAGTAACTTTTATCTTGAAACATTCTTTCTATGTTTTACAGTTCGCGAGTTATAACACAAAATCGGGAAATTGGCGAATTTTCAGGTGTTGATTTCAACCCCTCCGAGTGAATTTTGGCGGCAAATAAAAATTGCGTGAACTGTAAAATAATTTTTTTTTGCCAAATGATGAATCTAATTAAAAGAAGTTTTGTCTTGAAACTTTCTTTCTTTCTCTTACAGTTCGCGAGTTATAAGTATAACACAAAGTCAGAAAAGCTAAATTTTCAGGAGTTAATTTACACCCTTTCTAGTGAATTTGGGCAGCAAACAAAAATTGCATTATAATCAGAAGGAAATCCCCTGCATATTCACAAAGTTTCGGATTTTTTTTGAATTTTTTGATTAGGGATCTTCCCTTGTAAGCTAAGTTCTGCTATGCGATGCTATGTTTAGCTTAGCTTTTGGTAGAAACGGTTCCATAAGAATGAAGCTAATGTTAAATTAATTACTGAAGCTAATTTTTTTAAAACGTAGCATAGCATCGCATCGCATAGCATAGCTTCCCGGCGGATTCCCGGCTTAACTAAAGTAAAAGCAATCTATTTGTATCGGGCTAAACTGTAATCGACACTTTTCTATTTATACTAATGTCACGGTTCGCTACGAATTCTTTAAACGTTTACGAGCTCGGATGCTTAAATTAAATGTTTGAACACATTTCTAACAGATCTGTACATTAACTGATTAGGCATGTCTACTAACGTTTCTCGTAGTTTTCAATATACTTTTAGGGCTCTGGTACTTCGGGGTTCCCAATTGCGTGACGGCTTTCAAAGGCGTTCTACGAGAGTCTACTATCGACCTTCTCACTAAAGCCTTGGCGCTCTTGGGCGTCTTCACGGTCAACGGCTTTTTAATGTGCGGAGTTTTGCACAACGCGTTAGCGTCGGGTTTATACGTACTTAACCTTGAGTCTTGTAATACTGTATTGATAGGCACTTTCTTCACCGAAGGCGGAGTGCTCGCGTTCGCGTTCTCCTTTCGGTGAAGCGCTACATCGGACAAGACGTTAAGTTGCCTGTTCGCGGTCACTCGCGACGTGTTCGAGCTCTTCGTATCAGAATCCCGAGAGAGATAATAGCACGTGCTCTCTGTTTCCACGGTAATTTGGGATGGAGAGTTCTTAGACATCGACTTTCCGTTCCTGTTCTTCATATTCTTGCTCGACTTTCGACACAGCTCGGTCCTCTCGCAGCTCTGCTTTAAAGTATTCGTAAATTGATTGTTGTTCGCGCTCAGCCAATTGTTCTTTTTATTCGAAACAACGTTCTGCGCGTACACTTTGGTCGTGCACTCGTCGAACAATTTAGCTTTAGCTAATACCATCCCTGCGTTCTGAGTTCTTAATTTCGCTATCGACGCGCGACCGGTCTGAGGAACCGGGGTGTTCGTCTGACTCGTCGACTTAAAGTATCGCTCGGCATCTTTCCAGGGCATAGGTGACTTTTTCCAATCAGACTTTGGAGTCAACGTAGACACCGGCGTATTTAGAATATTCTGCTGACTGTTCGACTTTTTCAGCTTCTCAAGCTTCTCGTCGGAGAACATAGTGGTGCTCGTCAGTTCATTCCCGTGGAAAGAGGACACTCGACGCACCGTCGTGTGCGTTCGATTGTTTATCGGTTGCAGAACTCCGCTTCCGATGGAACTACGCTTCGCTGTGTACATGTTTGAGGTATTGAATTCGTTGCGTATATTATTCAGCAGGGCGTTATTCTTCTCTTCCTCCCAGCGGGATGTAGACACAGGTCGTAAGTAAGCGTCGTCCTTCGTGCAGCCCGACGAAAACGCTCGTTCGGCACGCGGGTGGTAAGAGTTATTTAATTCCTGCCCAGATTGTACTTGCGACTGTAAATCCGATCCACGGGAAATGTGCCACGAAGCTGTTCGTTTAACGCGCTTGCTGCAAATTCAAGATAAATTAAGATAGGAGGATTCTGAAATTCACGCGAATAAGAATCTTGCAATTGCGATTTACCTCATAATCCTCTCTTGCGACCTTCTTCTCATAGTGCCTATTTTTCTAGCGCTCGGGGATCTTATAATTTTATGCTCACTGGATCGCCGAATCTTGAGCTCCTTTCCAAGCTTCCTAGCCAAGTAATCTGTCGTCGCTGTGCTTTCGATGCTAGCCTCCTCCAAAGTCTTTTCGTACGCAGTCTGTACTTTGTTGACGGAGCGCGGCGACAAGCCGTCGTTTTCTTCGCTGCTCACGCAACCGAACTCTTGAGAGAGGCGAGACTCGATTGCCGAGACTCTGTTTTTGATCTCCTCGTATTCGCTTTTAGGTATCGTAACGTATTCGTCGGACTGGTTGTCCACGGATGTGACTTGGAGGTGCGAGTACGCCTCGAAGTTATTCAAAGTCAGTCTTCTTTTCGGCTGGTACAAACGCATCTTATCGAAGTTATCTAGAATCTTTAGCTCCTCTGAACTCGAGCTCAATTGGGCATGGCACTTATCACCGCTAACGTCATTTTCCTTCGTTGACAAGACCTGCTCGTCACTATCGTCCGATAAATTAACATCTGCGTCGATGAACACGTTGTTGTACTCCCTCTCGAGCTCGTTCGATACTTCGCTGTCTTTTAAAATTACTTTCAGCTCCGAGGAACCGTCGCTGTATCTTCTATACTTTCTTTCCGAGTCGCAGGTATTGGAAACAGAACTCCAACGTCGTTCTGTACACTCGTCAACGGTGTTTGCGAACGGCTCCGGCTCTCCGTCGATAGTTTTCTGGAAATATTAGAAGAGTCAGAGAAAACGCAGACGAGACATTAAACAAATTGTATGAATATGCTCACTGGCTTTCTGGGCACGAAACGATCCAAGCTAAGTCTGATTTTCTTAGATTTATCTGTTTTGTCTGCGACTCTCCTGGAATATAGATTAAATAACAGGCGATTAGTTCATATTTACATGGATATGCTAGTTAGAAACAGTTGAGACACAAGACACATACTTCTTTTTTGTATTCAAGGGATCTACGCGCTCGACAACTTTTCTCTTTTTGGTGCACTTAGCGTTCGACGCGTGGACCGAATCACAGTTCTCGGGAATCTGCTGATGGTCACATATGTTAGGTTCGTCAGGTGCCGGAGCTTTGCCAACAATCTTCTTCAAACCGTTAAACATTCCTAAAGAAAGGAGCCATTCGAATGTGAAAGTTATACGTACACGCGTCGTGATTTATGAGATTAATAGTCCTTGAGTTAGTTAAATTATGCAAGCATTATTAAAACTAACAAGGGGAGGACAGGGTGTGATACACATCGATTTTGATGAGCCTTGGCACGATGGATCTATGTCGAAAATAAATAAATAGGTGTCTGAGCGTTTAAGCCAATGGACCTTAATAATGGAGATATTTACATGTAAATTATTAAACATTTCATAGTGGTCGTGGAATTTTTAACAGACTTCAAAAAGGAGGAGGTTGTAGATTAGACCCGTTTGTATTATTATTTTTATGTTTGTCCCCGCATAATTTTAAAAAAATATAAAATTGCACTAAAAAGTAAAAAAAATTTTTCCCTTATTTGATCTACGACTCTCATATCTTTTAAATCGGCGCCAGATTCACACAGTGCAAATGATGAGGCACCGACTTAAAAAATATGAGAGTCATAGATTATTATTTTAGAAAATGATTTTTTACTTTTCACTCCAATTTTATTTTTTCGAAGTCGGTTTTAATTTTTTTTTTAAATTGTGTTAGAGTGAGTAAAAATCTTGCAGTACTCCGGCGCCCCCGGAGGATTCTCCTCCGCCTATTTCCTTCTGGAGGCGTCGGGGTGTCTTTTAAAGATTTCTCCACGTTAAAAAAAAATATAAATTATTTTTTTATAAATTTTTTTTATAAATTTTTTTAACGTCTGGAAATCTTCAAAAGGTATCCCGACGCCTCCAGAAGAAAATTCCCTGGAAGCGCCAAGTAGAATATTTACCCACTGAAATCCCAAAATCACTATAATATCTTTAATAATTTACATTTAAATTATTAAACAGCTATTTACTTATTTTCCACATAGATCCATTATCCCAAGACTCATCAAAATCGATGTCTGTCACACCCTGTCCTCCCCTTCTAATTTCTATTCAAAACATGAATCTTTTACAACATGCTATTATCAATTCCATCGAAAGTTAACATAAATTACTATGAACAGATTCACGGACATACTTAGATTGAGGTTGGAGGCACTTAGATGTGGCTTACGTGTAAGACTTCCACTGCGGTGTTTCTTTTTCCTCGGTTTCGAGCGCGAATGACTATCAGAAACATCCAACTCATTATCCGTGCTGCCGATCGTTTCCATAGAAATCGCTCGCGTTATATGATCCGGCAAAATACCAATATGCTCTGCGTTCTCAATTAAAATCTACAACACAACATAACAAACACAATTACTCTTCCCCCTTAACGTAAAACATTCACCAAAAGCAATTCCTCACCTTGACAATAAGAAAATGCAACTCAAGGCGCATCTGCACAGCAGATATAGTTACTTCTTGCAGAGGCATGATATTCGGCCCAACAACTTTCGCCAGATTATCAATCCCCATTTTATTTTGTTTCTCGTACAACGATACTCTCCTCAAGAACTCCATGAGAAACGCCAAGGTATTAAGATGGTGCGGCGGCAAAAGTATACAAGCCAACAGTAACGCTTGTACACGATAAGCTTTGAGCATGGCGCAGTGGACGAATAAGTCGTGATACGTGTACGGTATCAGCGGCTCCGGCAAGTCCCTAAAGAAGGTCTTCAAGCAATTAGCTACATCGATGGCGTGGTTCTTTTCGCCTAACGTTCCGCCATTGTCTAAGCGGGCGATCAGTTCCTTCTGCCTGACTTGCGAGCCCGCTTTCCTGAACAGCCCTTCTTGGGTGAAATGCTTCTCTAAGAACGCGGACGCCTGGCCGACGAACACTGGCACATGAACGATACCGCCAGAGGACAGATTTACGACGTCCAGCGGTTGATACGACAGAGGAGTTTTGAATACTTTCTTCGAGATATGCTTGGCTCCCTCGAGCCTCTCGATTTTGAACATACTCTTTTTAAACCGGTACTTAACCCCATAATTGCGGAGATCGCTGACAACGGAATGATATACCGTCTCTTTGTGCAGAACATCGTAAATCAACATGTTTGTACTTGAAAGGCATAGATCGTTCCGACATAAATTACGATAACATTCTTTGTTAATTATAAACGTATATATCACAATATAAATACATCTCGCCTCGCGCTTTAAGGTGGTCGCTCACTAGACAGAACGGAAGCGAAGCGAAGCGCGACAGCCACGCATCGCTCATATGATAGAACAGCAGTGACCATGCATCGCCCATATGATAGAAGAGCGCCGACGAACTTCGGTTCGGTTCCGTTCGGCCTAGTGGGCGATAGCCTTTAATCAACTGTAATCAAACATGACTGCAATGAAACTTGAGAGTCTCCTGTAACTGACACGCAGTGCCGCCAACATTGTTAATCAAGACACTTTTAAAATACAAAATTCTAATACGAATAAAAAGCTGGGCGACGTAAATACAAAAGCAGAAATTATATTTATGTTATATAACGTGGAAGGAAGCTTCAAATTTTTTTTAAAATTTCTGTACGAATCAATTTACTCGTTTTTATTTTCGTTATTGGAAATGAACGATTCAGATTTCATTCGCAGCGGTTGCAAGCATGCAACTACACCGTTCATCCTGTAGAAATAGTCGACGGAAATATCGATAAAGATTATCTCGACGCGGGAAGTTAATTCTGCGTACTTTCTCATCCTACATTCCTTCTTATCTAGAAATGATAAGAGGCGTTCATTTAATATCAACGTCTGTCTCGTAAAAACTTAAGGACTCGCAATGTTTTCGAGAAACGTATTCAAATTCCGAAGACGCCTACTGCTTGGATCATCGTTTCGCTTCGCGAAAGATACCAAACAATCCACGCATCAACTTATCAATGATTGCTATGCAACAGATCAATCACGATGCTCAACTCATTCGTCACGTACGTTAATTAACGTTTCGCTTTTTTAAAATCTCCGAACCGAGTATCTCCTTCGCGATCCTGCGTATATTTAGGATTGAGAGACACGTCGGGATTTAAACGTTCTGTGCTTGAGCCCACGGTGCTTGATAACCGGGTAATTTAAATCCCCTTTAGCGTGGCTACGTGCACGAAATATTTTACTCGTGAAAATTCAAAGGCTCGTTGCCGCGCGAGGCGACGAGCTCGCGGAGCATCGAGGGCCGACGTTACCGGTAAAACTCGCTACAGATCAATACGCGTCTGTGCGAGATATATGTAACAGCCTCTGTTTCTCTGCAAACGTGGACTTATGTATTCAGAACAGTACAGGGCTGATCTAACTTTAGAAATTGATTTTCTATCTAAGTAGCACTGCTGGGAAGTACTAGATTCTTGTATATTTCAGAGTAATTAGTTTCTAGTAATCTTCAGAAGCGCTTGCACTGATATGACAATTAGCAGTGAGTTTATTAAAAATTGTTCAAAGGATTTTCAGAGCAATCGTTCGCAGCAGTAGGTCAATCGAAGGAAGGGATTATGCGTGCGGTACGGCTGCTGTCTGGGTACGATATGCCCACTGTTGGCTTGGGCACGTGGCAGGTGAAATATTTGAAGCTATCCGATATTCAATTTTGTCGAAGACGTAGGAAAGAGCGCAGTTAAATTGTATCGAGTTAATGATATTGAATATTCCAATCTGTTGCAGGCTAAACCTGAAGAAATTGAGACTGTCGTGACTGCTGCTTTAGAGATCGGTTACAGGCACATTGATACAGCATTTAATTACAATAACGAAGAGGCGATTGGGACTGTTTTGAGGAAATGGTTCGCTAACGGTGGGAAACGCGAGGATCTTTTCATCACGTCGAAGGTAATACTCGTTTACATATTAAAAGAGTAATCTTTCTATGTATTTGGAGTTTTAGAAAAGCTCGATTGTCTTTCCAGTTACCTCATTACGGTAACCGACCATCCGATGTCGAAAAGTTTATTAAGTTATCGTTGGAGCACCTCGGTTTAGATTATCTGGACATGTACTTAATTCATATGCCGTTCGCTTTCAAACTGGATGAAAACGCGTATACTCCGGCGGTCCGTGAAGATGGGAGTTACGTGTTGGATACTGATACAGACCCTGTTTCAGTGTGGAAGGTTTTAATATTTGTTAATATTGCTCGATACCGCGTTGGTACATCGCGACGCATTATTTTTTTGAATATTCTTTCAGGAAATGGAGGAACAAGTGAGGAAAGGTCGTACGAAATCCATAGGCTTAAGTAACTTTAACGAGGAGCAAGTATCAACTATATGGGAAAATGCACAAATAAAGCCAAGCAATTTACAAGTGAGTGTTGAGGAATTTTTTGTAGAAAATCTAATGTATATTTTTTACAACTATTTGCTTGTTTTAGAAGTACATATATTCAGCAACTCTCAGTAATTTTGTTATAGAAAAATATTCAAAAATGAACGAATAACAGCCACTCTCCCGGAAGTTGTTTCTTTTTGCGGTGAGCACGATTTCTCAGAGCTGGATCGTCTGAAATCGAAAAGTGAAGAAGATTCTATTAGTATACGAGTTTATCTAGTTCGTGAACGAATGATTTTTGTTTTTGATGAAAACTCTATTTTTAATTCACGAAAAACAAATTCAGACATCAAAAAATCATGATTCTGCGTTAAACGGCCGCTATTTTGTGCGAAATCATTTTTTTTAAAAATCCTTCATTCACGAACTAGATAAATTCATATACCAACAGAATCTTCTTCACTTTTCGATTTCAGACGATCCAGCTCTGAGAAATCGTGCTCACCGCAAAAGAAATAGCTTCCGGGAGAGTCGCTGTTATTCGATCATTTTTTAATGCTTTTCTATAACAAAATTACTGAGAGTTGCTGAATATATGTACTGTTAAAATAATCAAACAGTTGTAAGAAATATACATTAGATTTTCCACAAAAAATTCCCGAAAATCACGCCTGCCAACTAGGCACGACCCCTTAAGCGAATAGAATCTTTTATATACCGAGAAACTCAAGTTACCATGTTACTTTAATGAACTAGGTAGAGCTGCACGCCTATCAACAGCAAAACTCTCTCCGCCAACTGTGCCGAGCGCACAACATTGCTATAACAGCCTACAGCCCCTTGGGATCGCCAGGAGCCAAAGTGCACTTCCAAACGAAATACAACGTTAACGTCGAAGAGTTTCCCGATCTCTTAGGTCACCCCATAGTGCAGAAGATAAGCGCGGAATACAAACGGACACCCGCACAGATCTTGTTGCGTCACTTGCTACAACTGGGCGTCGTCGTAATTCCAAAGAGTGCATCCCCGGAAAGGATCAGAGCAAACATGGATTTGTATGATTTTACATTGAAGGAGACCGAAATGGAGCTTTTGAACAGTTTAGACAAAGGTGCGCGCGGAAGAATCTTCAACTTCCTGTTCTTCAAAGGGTAAGCTGGTTCATTAAACGCATCCAACTCTTCCACGAAAGTTAGAAGCTTCTCTCACACGAATTTCAGGGTCGAGAAGCATCCGCATTACCCGTTCAAGGACGAATTAGAATCGTAACCGAGAAGCTGCCGACTTGTAGTTTTGTATTCGTGTACATTTATACATTGGAACTGGACGACGTACAGTACAAAATGGAAATATATATGCTAACGAATAAATGCACAATATCATTGCAATGAAACGAGAACGGTACATGGCACGGTTAAATTAAAAGGCGAAAGTGAGTCTTACTAAGTCTCAATGAAGTCTGTACAACATTTTACGTTGCATGCGATGCTGAAGCTCCCCGCGGCGTATCATTGTGTGTATAACTTTGTAAATGGAGCGCTCTGGATACGCCTGCTTCACGAAGTCCTTGACAATATTTTGCTCGGACACCTGATTCCCGATCGGGAATCGCCGTTTCAGTTGTTTCTCGATGCGCGACAGCATCTCGTGATCTTCGTCCGAGGTAAATCCCTCCGCGCCTGTTGAGTTATTTAAGCACAGTTACATACTGGGAATGTAAGCGCGTACATGTTAGTTACTTGATTCTAGATTACCAGCTAATGATCCGGACATCGCAGCGTCTAGCGTAGAGACTTGAAACAGCCTGAGCGCCTCGTTCACATGGATTTCTATAGCAAAGGACTGCAGTCGCATTTTCGCTAGAGATTCCGAGATTCTTATAACAGCCTCCAACTGGCGAACAGTTATGGGGATAGATAGCCTCTTCTCTGTGTCCTTCTCGTGTTCCTTCGTGCTAGCTCGCATTACTACGTAACGATTCTTCAATTTGTCTCCCGCCTCTTTACTGAGCCGCGGGCCGCAGCGTCTGTAAAAGGTACGTGAATGAACCGGAAAATAGATGAATGGTACACACTTCGCTCGTGGTGCAGTATGCTAAATCTTACGTTCTGCAATATTGGATATATTTCTTCAAAACGTGCAGCGGTAGCTCTCCTTCGGGAGCCTGTTCCGTCACTTGACCAGCATTGCTGTGGATACTCATCACGTGTTTGGCCAGCGTTATATCTTTGTTCTGGTCGTGCACGTCTTTAACGATAAATATCATGTCGAAACGCGATAAAATAGTTGGCATGAAATCTATGTTCTCCTCTCCCTTTATATCGTCCCAACGGCCGAATATAGAATTCGCCGCTGCTAACACGGAACACCGAGTGTTCAGCGTTGTAGTTATCCCAGCTTTCGCGATGGATATAGTCTGTTGCTCCATGGCTTCGTGTATCGCCACTCTGTCGTCCTCTTTCATTTTGTCGAACTCGTCTATGCAGACGACGCCACCGTCTGCGAGAACCATAGCACCTCCTTCCATGACGAAATTTCTCTGTGAATCAAGCCATAATCTCTTTAGGAGAACAGGACAGATAATAGGGTAGCACTCACCGTTGCTGGATCTCTTAAGACCGATGCTGTTAGACCAGCGGCTGAGCTTCCTTTCCCAGACGTGTAAACTGCAACCGGCGCGACTCTCTCCACAAATTTCAGTAGCTGCGATTTAGCTGTACCGGGATCACCCAGCATCAGAATATTAATGTCTCCTCTTCTGCTCAGACCATCGGGCATCTTTTTCCTGGATCCTCCGAACAACAGGCACGCTATGGCTTTCTTCATATCCAGCGCACCAAAAATGCTCGGAGCTATGCTCTTCGCGATCCTCTCGTATAAATTAGGATCTGCTGCTAGGCGTCTAAATAAATCTTCTTCTTCGTTCGTGATGCAAGCTTGGGTACCTTGAAATCAAAGAGCAAAGTGAAAGAATTTTTTAATAGAAGCTTCCTCCACGCTGTGATATCCTTTTACAATATAAGTACCGCTGCCTGTATTCTCTCCGTCTACAGAGATACCGATGACTCTTATATACGGAGCTCGAACACCGATTAATGCTTTGTCTCGTGGTCCACCTCTACCGCCACTTTTAGCAATCTTTTTGATAGAATATATTCCCAGGATAAGGACTCTATTGCCTGGTACGACTCTGTCGCATAAATAACGATCGCAGTATAACTGCAAGTGACGTGGCATTTCACCCTGCGGGATGTGATCCGGTAGTTCTTGTAATTTAAGAACTTGGAAGTCGACGCACTCGCATTTGTCTGGCATTATGAAGAACGGATCCAATGGACACTTCGGTCGGCCCGCCTGTTCTCTGTTATGGAATGTTTGCGTTTTTAGAATAGCTTTAAATATCTCCAATAAGATATATTACATATTTAAAATACAGTATGAATAAAAGTTGACATACGTTGTACATTTTCTGGGTAAAACATATCCCTCTAAACCAGGGTTAATAGAAATATTCGCCTGCATGCTTTTACAAGAGCGGCATTGTATAGCGATCTTCGTCGCTTTGGCTCTAATTCCAGACGCAGAAATAACGATACCGGGTATTTTGATCAGCTTAGAAACTGCGTCAGGCTAAAATAGCAGGGATATTAATAAAAAAGGCTTTTTATATTCTTCTGCGAGCACAGAAAAGTTTCACAGATGCGCCTTACTTTCATGCCCCTTAAGGAACTCGCGTGCGCGTCCGAAGACAGTAATACTTGTACATCTTCAACATTCTCCTCGCCTTCTGGCCTCGGAGCAGTGAGCTCGTCTGCCAAATCCTTCGCGGCTTCCTCCAAAATTGGTAAATATTCCGTCGGGTGTTTGTAAACTTTCTCGGCAAGCGACTCGTCGAAAGCAGCCAAATCTTCCAAATTGATTTCCACCCAATATTGACCGAGATTATAATTACTCTTCAAATTATCTCTAAAAAGCAATTGCAGTTACGAAATATTGTATTTAAGTAGTTCGCGGTGAAATGTAGATTATTTGCAATACCTGTATTTATAATTAAAGTTTCCTTCGTGAAACTGCCGCATAAACTCCATAAATTTCTTTTTCGAGAATTGAAGAGTTGTTTGAGCTTCATTGCTGTCTCCTACCGGAAAATTGTTGGAAAAGAATAAGCCCGGATCGTCGAATCCTTCCATCGTTTTGAATTAATTTTCAACGACTTTCAATGCGTATCTTGAACAAAGTTCGCCGCGGAAAATTTGGCGGGAAATGCTCTGAGGTTTTCCTCAAACTGGTTTACCATAGAATATGAAATTGGAGAAAGGATATTTTACATATTTCCTTCGGCTTGCGTTCGAAAATTAGCTGAAATTACTAGTATCGAATGCTTCGACAAACGTTTCACAATTTAATAATTAATTAATAATTCTTCAAATTAAAGAAAACTTATTTAGAAGATTAAACATTACGATATTATAAAATAGAGAATTTAAAAGTATTTACTTTGGCGGGTTTGATGCGATAATGCCTTAATACTTCAATATCCCTAAACGTCCAATAAAATTTTCGGAAGTATCCGCCATCTTTACAAGATTTTGTTTGACCCTATTTTGTGATGTTATGAAACTCTCCGATCTATATAATCTGTATGCAACTACGCGTTTTAAATCAGTTTTATTTGCGTCGTTAGCTATATACTGTTGTTTTTTATTACGATGCCTTTTCGGTGTTACGTTTCGTCTGCGCAAAACGGTGCATTGAACGTTCATTGTCGAATCGGTCGCGATTCCACGCGATTCGTATGGAAGAAGAGAGTGTGAGATACATGACGCATTACACTAAATGCATGCATAAACATTTACACAATTGTGTTTTGATATTTTGATGGAGGTAAGTTGCCACGTAGTTTTCTGCTAACAGACAATTAAATTACTTCAGAAATTTTTGAATATCGAGAAAACAAATTGTGCTTAGAAAGTGTACGTTGGAGTGTCAATTGTCATTCACTTGTTTGGAAGGAACCGAATGATGTATTGAAACTTTTTGTTTCTTTGCATCTGTCGAGCATCATTGTAGATATTCTGCACTTAATAGGTTAAAAAATATTCTTGAAAATCGAACGACTATCTTTGTTGTTTCGAAATTAAATTTATGATCGCGACATAAGTATGAATGATTGAGGTTAGGTTAAAGGGGAACGCGGGAGTTGCGAGTTGTCAATTATTTATGGAAGATTTGACAGGAACTTGTTATTTGTATGATACGCTTACGTTTATGTATGCCGTACCGTGCAAATTTTATTTATCGGGAATATATGCGCTTCTGGCGAAAGCTTGAACAGTCTCCGAAGTGAAAGGCGGTAATGTGACAGCATTGGATATTAGCTCGTATTTTTTAGGCACTCCCGAACTCTTTCTGGCGTATTTTAAGTATTAAAAATTCATCGATGTTTTTCGTATAACCTCCAATGTCAATATTCGTAAATTATATTCAGTAATATAAAGTTTTATTTTTATGATTCTTAACATATGTATAACAATATCGAATGTCGAGTAACATTAAATTCTCTTTCAGGTTTAAGCACGACTCGTGGAGAAATGTCTCCTTATTTAACGAGGAAACGTACTTCGTCACAGACAAACCCTGCAGAATCACAGTTGGCAAGTAAAGTGTCAAGTAAAGAAGTAAAGTCAGGCACTAGGTCCGTTGTTAGCAAAGCGTCGAAAGTAAAAGATATCATCGGAGTAACAAGTAGGTTACGAAATGCAGCGGCGAAAAAGAAAGTCGATACGTCAATGGGATCGAGCAAAGATGTCTCTCGAGAGGAAGAGCAGAAGGTTACGAGACGTAGAGTGTTAAAAAGGAGTATCGACAAGAAAGTATCTACACGGTCTAAAAAAGTTGTGACGCGTAATAATGCTGAAACGAAGAAGCAGGAACTCGAAGATACTAAGAGAAAGAGGATAAGGAATAAGATCAATAACAATTCTCCTAGTTTGCGGCAATTATCATTACAAGAGTCCTTTTCAAACCATTCGAGGGTGAGAAGGCTTCGTTCTCATCGGATTGCTAAAAACTACAAGGAGGACAGCACATCGATATGTGAGAATATTTCACCTGCGCATCAGAACAGTGCTGTGGTGGTGAAAAAGCTAAGCAGCCAGAAAGGAAAGAAACTACCAGTCTACAGATGTGTTTCACCCGAAAATCCTACAAAGAATCCAATGGAGGTGTACGACTTCGAGTGTGACGTTAATGACTCTAGAGAAAGATTGCCCAAGAAACGAAAGAAAAGAGTCATTAAGAAGACGATAGTACGCAAGAAGAAAAAGATCGTACCTGAAAAACAGAATGTGCAAAAGCCAGAGGTTCGCGAGGAAGAACCGATTAATGTTGAGTCTAAAGGAGCTGTGGAGGAAAGTCGTTCTGAGCCTTTACGAGACAAAGTTTCTGTGGAACCTGTGGTTGAAAGTCGATTAGAAAAGGAACCCGCGGAGTATTTAGAAAAGGAAGTAAAAGGGAAGAAAGAACCAGTTGCGCAGTCAGATTTGCCAGGAGATAGAAGCGAAGGACAAATTAAAGCTGCGTATTCGAAGCCAACGATTATGTCGGTACAAGATTTAAGTAATAAAAGATTGCAGATAATGGATAATTTTCCAAAGTCGAAATCAGAAGATTTCAGGCCGTTCAGGCCGACAAATATTTTCGGCAACAAACTTACGGTGCCGCAGAAAAGTGCGATGAATCACTCCTTATTTGAGAAATCTTTATCTCCGATCACGAAACCGTTAGAAAGTTTCAACTTAGATAGCCCCTGGAGAGCGCCCCAATTATTTACGTTCTCTCAGGTAAAGAATGCATTTCAAAGTACGCCGCAAAATAAAAGGTTTGAAGTTGCTGGTAGAAAACTTGTACGCTCTGTACTTAACGAGTCGAAGAACTATGGGAATATTGCAAATATAAGGGACACGGCGCAAAAGAATAACGAGAATGTAAGCGCAGAAGGATACACAAACGCCAGCAGTTCAAAGAAGAAGAATCTGTCGAGTTCAAGAAAATTTGGTACAGTGATTACGAATATAGAACATTCTCTGCAGTCTAATGTACCGGAAGAAACGAGCGAACGAGTGGTAATTGAAGCAGAAAATGTGCCACCAAACGTACATCTGACCAGCGAAATTAACTCCAGCATGATTAACGCTTCCAAATTCGATGATACTGAGATCAAAGAAAATCCTGTGTTATCTTCTCCGAGTCCGAAAAAGGTTTATAAGAGAGGGTTGAAAAATCTCAAAGCTCTTAGCCCTCGAAAAATCACAAGCACAAGGATTGACGAGCAGAAAGAAAATTTTGATCCTCAGCCTGGGCCATCGGGTTTGCAGGGTAATCGGATTTTTAACGAGCAAAGGATACTGAGACAGTCGAATCTGAATAATTTCTTGAACATTATGGAAATGCCGCAGAGTACTACGATCCAAACGTCTCATGGATTGTTTGACGATGGACATTCGGCGCCGATCAGCAGCAAACCGGTAATACAACTTCACGATGTCGATACGGAATTGAAACATGCGTTTGGTTTTGACGATGATTCTAATCAAGACGTATCTCCGATTGAGCACGACGTTACGAGAGATGAACAGAAAGCTGTGGAAAGAAGCGTAGAGACGCGGGGTGCAAAGCCTTTCGCGAGAATATCAGTCGGTGAGATAAAGAATAACTTATTACCCAGGAAACCATTGGAGACTGCGAGAAATGAGAGAAGTATAAAAAGTAAGAAAGTAGAAACGAAAAGGTCGCCTGTGAAATCGAAGCAAAAGGTTCAATTCGACATTGCACACTTCTCCGATACATTCGACGTTCTGTCGGATATCAGTGAAACTCCAGCAATGAGCGTAAGTGAGGCTCCACTGTTCGCTGATTGCGAACCGTCTCACTTTACACAGGTATTTCTTTGAGTTATTTTTTTAATGCTAGATTGGATGACTTAACGCGACTTAACTCCTATTAACGCGAGTCTCGTGTTTCAGCCTCCGCGACGTTTGTACAAACGTAAGCGCGATGTGAGCTTCAGTCACCAAGAAGAGAGTGAAGAAGAGGAGGAGGAAGCGTTTGAGCATCACGAGTTGAAGCGGAAGAAGATCGATAAAATGAAAGTGGACCAGAAGAAAAGGTTAATGGAATGGGTTCAGGATATTAACAGAACTTTTGAGGAGATAGATCAGCATGAACTAATGGTTGAATGAATCGTTGTTTACGATTAATGAAAGGAAGAATGGTGATATATATATATATATTTTTAACGCTAGCGTAGGTATTCTCGACCGAAATTTTCTAAAAGTAGCCTTGAATATTTCTAGATATCTGTAAGTACTCTATTTAGATACATAAGTATTTTTTTTTAATAGCGATATATAGATTGGTATAGCAATAACCGATTAACAATTAATATTTCACTTTCTTGCATGTTTTATGCAAAAAGAGATAGCTTTATATTTTCTGACAATGTACAAACTTACAAAGGATTCTAAAATATTTTACATATATAACTTATTATAGACTTAGTGTACCAATAGCGTGATATTTGTTATAACTAACATTTACAGTTCCCTATACAAATATCAGATCGATAAGACGTCGAGTATTTTACAGAACACGTATACTTAACAGCTCGACTAAGCATGTATTAATACAATAATAAAACTTTATCGGTGAGGTATTGGTACAGGTAAATGGTTTTGATTCCTTTAATAAACAACGCGGTATATATTTTAAATATCTAGTACTTTATTGACTCGCAAGGGGAGATCCCGAACCCGGAAATTCAAAAAATTCTGAAACTTCGTGAATATGTAGGGGATTTTCTCCTGATTACAATCGGGAGCATCCGCAGACTTTTCCAGGGGGGAGGGGGTAACTTAGGGATGATGGTAAAGAAAAATATACCTCTCTTGCTTTTTTAACCCATTTTATAGTGCCAATTTAATTAAAAATTTAAAAATATTCCCTTTTTTAGTATAAACTTAATAAAGATCAGTTTTTAAAAATGTAAGTGATTTCTTCTCAAAAGCCGGGGGGGGGGGGGGGAACTGCCCAATTTTTGTTTGCTGCCCAAATACACTCTAAGGGGGTGTAATTGACCCGTAAACATCCGGTAATTTTCCGATTTTGTGTTATAACTCGTAAAATGTAAAATATTTTTTTTACCAAATGATAGATCTAATTAAAAGAAGTAACTTTTGTCTTGAAACTTTATTCCTATCTCAAACAGTTCGCAAATTATTACACAAAATCGAAAAATAGCCGAATTCTCAAGGGTTAATTCCACCCCCTTCGACCAAATTTGGGCATCAAACAAAAATTGCGTTGTAATTAGGAGGAAATCCTCTGTATATTCACAAAGTTTCAGAATTTTTTGAATTTCCGGATTCGGAATCTTCCCTTGTCAGTATGTTTCCAATTCTGGCCTACAGATAGCAACACACATCACGTTCGCATCTTCGTAAAAAAAGGAAAAACTGTGTTTCTTGGTCGCTGTCGTTAGGTATCATTCAGCGATACAGATCCACATCCAAATATCTCATCCGTTTCTAAATATTCTTTATTTCGCGTACACACGTTATCTCTAATCATGTGTGCATCACACGTATACGCACGATGTATAGTACACAAACCGCGCGCGCGCGCACCAACACACCTGTAGTTACTGATCTCTTGCGAAAGCTAACTCGCACACACGTAAGTACATGTGCGCGAGACGTATGCATCATAAATACAATACCACGTGCGCGTATGAGCGTGTAAATGGCTACTATTGAGCTCCTGATTCCCATTATCATTCCTTATCTAGATGCAACATTTAAGACCAATATTTAGGGGAAGTCACCGTACATTTTTACGTACAAGCCCACTCGAAAAAACATTGCGCGAAGCAACCTCGCGATGACTATATACATCGCGGTGTGCAACACTGTGCAGCGGGTTTCGGTAAAGTTGATACGCTTGTCCTAGGTTACGAACTGCATTTGGGTCATGAACTTAAGTTGTACAGGCTTATTCTGGCTGTTAATAATACCCTTGGAATTCTTCAATGGGAGCTGCTTTCCATCGAAACTGTGTGTTATTACATCGCGCGACATTTACGATCGCGCGTTACATATGTTACAGATTAGGCAACTCTTGCCACAGAATATTGCGGCTTGCTCGTTAATCGCGACTGTATGCCGTGCAAGAAGAGTCGAGGGTATAAGATAAAAGGCTTTATTATAGTTCCCCGAAGAAACTCGCTCCCTGAGAACCGTACAATAGAGGAGCTAGCCGCGATCTGAGAATGTTTACGGTACACGCGATGCATGGTGACCTTACGATATCGATTACGCCGTTTTCAATTCACCAATTTCGCGATCACAGAATTATTTGGGTCACAGTGTGCAATGCGAAAAAAACACGGAAATATTGTCCCAGCGCGTAACGCGTTCGCCCGAGGAACGTCGATTTCGTAACGCTCGTATTACATGCTTAATTGTAATTCATTATCGTTGCTCGACTAACTGGTTGTTGACCTTATACCTGTTATAACTTAACACGCTATAGGTGAGTGTCTTACGTAAGAAACAAATGTTCCTTTTATAGATCGGCATATTTCAGCAAAAACGGAAAGCAAAGATTCGCGTAAGCTGGTGGGAGAGCGAGGGGTTTTTCACCGTTGCGAGATGAGACGCGTTGGTGCGTACAAAGGTCGTGCGTAGAAAATACGCTGCGACAGGTGGATGAAGAAAATGAATTGATAGTTGTCCAGCAATTACTTTCCTTTTTCCTTAACTTTATGACCGGACACCAGCGGTTCGTATCGAATGCATCGTCCATTGCGTGGCAATAAAACGTTATGCGCTTCGGGATGATCCTGTCCAATCGAGTTACGCGCAAGGTAGAGAATTCGCCTCGCCGGGGTCTCCTCGCAATTACAATTACGTAAGCTGAAATTATGTTACGAAATGACGGGAGGGGGGTGATTTCGGCGCGGTCAAGGAATATAATAGTTATGTCCCCGTGGTTTTCGTTCGGCTGGGGACACGCGACTCGCGGCGATTAGACCGCGTCGCGTCTCTCGAATGCATTTATGTACATCGAGAGAGTTGGACGGAAAGTAGGTTCGTAACGAAGATAGCGCGTGGACGAAGCGCATTTATGTATGTCCAATACACTTCTGTGGAAGCGTTACTACGCAGATCGCGTCGTGCAAGACGACGACGGGGCTTGGGAGTCTCTCGCGTTTTACTGCTTCACCTTGTCTGTCACCATCGATCATGATCTCTCGGTTGCTCGTACGCCTCTCAGCCATGGCTAAATTTACAGGCAGGAGTATTCGCAGAAGTTTAAACTCGTTAACGCTCGCCTGATTATAAATAACTGTAATTATGATTCAATGAATTTCTGTATGGATTCAAAAGTCAATATTGCTTCTGTTCTTAATAACGGTGATACGATCCGCGCGACATATCGGCTTGTCAATTGTGTACACACGGTAACTTAATATCCCCGATTTGGGTATACATTTGCAGGAGCGTGCGCGTGCACTTGTGTAGCCTACGTGCGCCACCACTCCGACCGCGAAATGCGTGTGTATTTACGGGCTTGGTGTTCGTGACCAATTCGAGGCACAAAGAATTTACGTTCGAAGAAAAAAGTCCTGGGGAAGGTGGCACAGGAGTCTCCTACGTAGAGGACGTATTTATAGTTGCGCTAGTCACGTATGTTTGTTCCCTTCTTGAATAGGTGGTGCACGCTATTGTATTACGTGCACAATGCGTATAATTTATTGCTGTTGTCGGAATTAATAAATCAATAATCCGTGATTATCCATCCGTCGCACGAGATCCTTCTTTGCAGGAGGAAGGAGGAAGTACGTACGTGAATATTCACAAAAATATTCGGATACTCTTTAACCTTTAGAGAACCGGCTTTAAAACAAAGTCGTTTTCAGTTTCTATTTTTTTTCATATATATAAAGTATATTTTGTACAGAATTAGGGGACTTGCACAGAGCCCCAAAAGAGGCTTTGCTGGTCCGGAACGGGAATAAAATTTTTAATGATTTTTAATTTCAAAAACACGGTATGTTTGGGGGTTTTGATACTGCTGATTACGAATCTGTAGTCGGATCGTAAAATTTTTTGAGATATTTATTCAAAATTCAGAGAACTTTCTTTTAGCGTTATCCAGAGCGAACAACGTTGGCATAGAATGTTTTTTGTATCATCTTTTCTTTTTTTTGTTTTTATTACTATTTTTGGTATTTTTGTGTTGTTTCAGGAATTATTTTATTTTGTCGTATTATTTGTTTTTGTTTGAACAGAACGAATTTGTAGTCGAACATACACAAAAACACAGTCAAATACTAACACACACATACGTATTTATACGTTATATCATTTTTAAGTAGTGTGTTTTTCTAAAGCCCCGAAAAGGGATTTGCCTGTCCCCTAAAGGTTAAAACAGAGTAACCTTTTTAAAATTAGTCCAAAGGAATTGACTTTTTTTGAGAAGCTAGAAGAATTAGTTTGGCAGCTGACGTGTTTCGTTGTTTTTTAAAAAAATGGTAAGTGGTCGGAATAGCGAAGAAAATAGTGAAATAACATGAAAAGATGAAAAAAGTTGAAAAAGCGATCTTCGCTATTTTTTTCGCTATTCCGACCAATTTCAATTTTCTTCAAAACGACAGACACGTCGCCTAGTAAACTAATTCTCCTGTCTTCTCAAAAGAACTCAAGTCGTTCGAACTAATAAATACTACCTTCCTTAGTTAAAATATCCTATCTAGTATTTCGAAATATCCGATAAAACTGAAGTTCTATCATTTTCTATATGCCCTCCTCGTAAAAAAAAAATAAATTAGGCTATTTCTAGATCTCTACGAATCACATAGGGCTTTCTAACTTTACTTAAAAGATAAAAGACGTCTGGAACTTCAACTATTTCAAAATAAACATCAAACTTGCAGAAGATTTTCTCTTAATCGTATTATTGTATTCGAACATGAAATATCAAAAGCGTATACATGTAACTACAGGTGTGACAGGGTCGCTACCTTGAAAACTACAAACAGTCCCGATAGCGTGCACAGAAAATAAAACTCGCGCTGTGTTGTTGATACGGCAAGCTAAACAGTGGAGGAAGTTATCGCAGTATTGTGTTCCCAAAGAACAGGCGGGTACTCTTCGATACAGTAGTCGTAACTGTAATGGAAATCAACCGGCGGGTTTAACTAGCTCTAACAAACCCTAGGCACAAATAAACACCACAAAGCTTATTTTAAGTCAAGCTACTTTGCTTCGTACATAAGGGTTTACCGCCATAAAATATCGATAAGCGATGCTGAAGTATCACTCGCTCAATGAAAATATCGATGATGCTCGAAAACGGCATGATTAATGCTGGCGTCGAAGGATAAAGTGATGTGGGTGAAGCCAGTAATACAGATCGAATGGATGACTATGAAGTCATTACTAGGGATCAATATTTACAGTGAAAAGGATATATGAAACGAATTGTCGGCCGCTAACCACGCGTTATTCCCAATTACGCAATGGACGTGATCGATATTCCCAGCCGAGACAATTAAATTGCTCATAAACAGCTTCCACTCGGCTCTGCCCTCACGACATAGAAGTTCGTTATTCGAAATCCCACGACGACAAATACGTCCATACGCGGCCACGATCGATAACCATACATCGAACGGGACAAGGGAAAATCGTTTACGAGCTGTAATATACCTACTCCGTATGTTTTCGTTCTCGAGGCGCCTGAGCTTTCATTATTTCTTGTTGCAACCGTGTCAAGTATGCAATCAGCATAGCACCACTTGGCTGCAGCGGATATCTCGTCAAATTAAAATCGCTAAATATATTTTCAAGCTGGAAGAACAGCTACCAGTTGCTTCCACGTTGTTGTCACGCATTCGTTCGTAGCTAGTGGCAATATTGTAAAGCGCAGTATCTTCTACTTACCTACGTATAGAAATACAACTACGTAAGAAATACTTTCGATCGTGAACGAGATTTTCAACGAATTAAATAGGATGATAAATAGACACCATTCAGGAGCACGCGCGAAAGGAAATCTGCGTGTAACTATCGTATTGCGGGTATGAAATTGAGCGCGTATAATAAGGCATAATACAATTATATGTAACTACGGTGCGAAGTAGGTCGGCACGTATATGTATATGTATGTCCGCAGCCAGCGCAGCGTTTCGATTTAGCAAACAATTTAGCAGCAGAGTTTTATTATCTTAACTTTTACCTAACCCGTTCCCACGGGAAGTTTCATATTTCTTGGCTGCAACGAAAGTTCTACTTGAACGTCAGCTGACTGCGACCACCGATCGCTGTCCCTTTCATTTTTAACGATCGATTTGGCAATGCTCGAAAATCCCAGCAGCTCCGGCAACGGGCTAATAATCCCATAAGTATACGCGCGCTCTACTTTGTTATCTTATGTAAGCTACAAAATCGAGGAAACCCGTCGTAAAACTATTTATAGCCCCGTGGAATAAGTTTAATACGCAGGTTAATATCGATCCCCCCACCTCCCCTCCCGCCCAAGGATATACGTTCGAGAAAAGTTTCGAGCTTCGGGAACGGTCCGCCATTTATCGCCGGTTCGTAAATGGTGATCGAAGCTGCGTCGCATTAGAAAAATATGTTTATCGTTCTGGACCCGTTACCGTAGGTGTGCGCGTTCACGCACGAACACAAGCCGCGACGATGCGGAGACTCGGCTGGACACGGTTCGCGCAATGCCACTCAGAAACGTTACTTTTAATTAAATACCAGCGGCCCCGGTGGAAAGACAAACCACTTTCTATTTACGATTTACAGGCCGAGTTTACCCGATTCGATCGAAGCCACTGACACAGCCGAAGGTTTCTATTTAGCGAATCTGCAGCCGTCGAGCCCGTGTATAGGAGAGCCCGTGTTGTGCACGGATTCGGGGTGACGCGAGTATTGTATGAACTTGGAGCACCGGCAACAAAGTCACGCCGCGGGATTAACCTGGGTGGAAACAGCTGTCGCCGCGTTGGTCGGGAGCCGCGATTTCTCTCGGATTCGCGCGATGTCAACCGATCGATTCGGGAAAACTCGATCGCTAATCGCATCTGCTTTCCATTCTACTTTACTGCGACTCGATGGGATCGATAATGAATCTTGCCGTGCGTGTGCGAGCCGTGCGTACAGATGTCAGCCGACGTCGCTGCGTAACGTTCAAACGTATCGAACACTCGCACGCTTATCGTTCCCTTCGCCTCTACGCGTCCTGCGCAATTAAACTTGGAATTAACGGTGTAGGGTGCAGTATGGAAGAGAGACAGAGTCGCCATAGTTTCTTAGGGAGCACAGCCGCGCGCCGGAAGGATGAGCTGCCGGGCTAGTGGGGATAGAAATACGCTCGCCCCACCCCTCCTTGCGAACCTCCTCTCCTCTTCCTCCCCCCACCGCTCCTTGCCCCCTCTAAAACGTTAGCACGTCGCGCTTCGCTATCGCACGGAATCACGGACAAATCAAACATGGCGATTCAGTCGCTGTTTGCGGTGAAGGTGTACGGTTCGTAGAGCGAGAGCGGACGGTTTTCAGTGGACGAGGCTGTGTTTTTAACGGTAATGAGTGCTTGTACCGTGGCGAATCCTCGGATCGTGCTGAATATTACGAATATGGAGACCCGTGACGGCGATACGGCGATGGAGAAAGTGTCGGGCGGCGTCGATGGAGTACGTGACGTGAAGGGCGTAAAAGCGGAGCCGACGCCTGTGGCGTCATCGTTGCTAGCTTCGGAGCAAGTATCGCTCTCTGCCGGCGAGAACATCAACAACGCCAACCACACCAACGGGACAGCTGTAAGGATACCAGTATCGGTATTTAAAACTGTATTTAGATAGCATGGCGCGTAAAAATTTGAATTTCGAATTTCAAATTTCAAATATTCTTCGAGCGTTGTTAAACGATATTTTATCACCGCGTTGGTTTTTCTTGGATATTGTTTTAAAATTGTAGCGAATAATCGTCGATCGAAATATTTAGTCAGGTAAATTAATTAATAATTTCTTTGTATTTCCGTTATTTTCGGTAGAATAACATATATGTGCAATTTAGATCGATTTAGTAATTAAATATTAATTCCTCTCGTTTCTATTTCAGTGTACAAAATCGTTAGGAAAGAGCTCGGGGAAATTTGAGAGTGGGAGCGGCAGCGGTGACCAAGAGGGTGGTCAGCAGGAGGATGGAATTGATATCGCTGCGAAAAAAAGAAAGACACGTAGAGGTAAACCTAAGCATAGAAAATTAAAGCCGTATTTGAAGCAACAGTTAACGTACCAGCAACAGTTGAGATTTAGATCTAGAGGTCGGTTAGCAAAGACTGGTAGGCAACCGCCAGCGCCGTATAACACTACGCAGTTTCTAATGAACGATCACAGCGACCTCCCAGATCTCGATCAGAAGCTATCCGAGGCCGTATCATCAGAAATACCCGCTACATTTCAGAAACCGTCAGCCCCGTCTCGTACGCGGGATTCTAGTTTCAGCGTCGACTCAGACGAGGATTATTTCTACTCGTCTCCAGAGGACGAGGAGGAGTTCTTGACAAAAGAATTCTCGAGCGCTTACGAGGATCTCCATGCCGAGAGGCTGGGTACTTTGAGCAAATCAGAACTGATACAGGAGTATCTGCAGTTAGAAGCCAAAGTAGATTTGCTGACGAAACGGCTGCGCGGCAAGAACTTCCACCAGACGGAAGAGCGAGATATAGAGAGCAAGAGCAGCAGCAGCACGGACTCGGAGTCGGCGAAGAAGCTAAAGATCTGCCAGCAGCGGATCGACGATCTGACGCAGCAGAATGAACAGCTGAGGCAAGAGAACGAGTCGCTGAGGGCTCAGAGGCACGGCAGCCCGGTCTCGAGCGTCGACAGCGAGAGCGACAGCGACAGCACGAGCAACGAGAACAGAAGCAGATGCAACTGCCCTCTCTCGAATTCCAGTTCGTCTCCGGAGCACGTGGGATACGCTTCCAGGCACGGAAGTAGTCAGAGCGAAAAGAACTCGGCGTCGAATACCGACAGTACAAGCGATAGTTGTGATACTAGCTCGAGTTAGAGAATCTAAGGAACCCCGTGGTCCTCTTTACTCTTTCCACTGGCCGTGTAATTATTCAAGAAATTGATGGCCCCCCTCCCCCTGCATAAATTATAAAGAGCTGTTTTTATATTGAAAGTCTATTCAATGTTTCAAAAGTCAACGTACAAGTCATGTTAAATATGTTATTGGCCCCTGCGTGTTTGCTTTAATCCTACCGATCTAATAAGCCCGAGACTGGTTCGAATCTACTCCATTGCGCTTCAGCAACAAAGAATCCTCTTCCTGATGTCGGATACACAGCCCCCGGACTATTCTCGAGTACGCTCTTACGATTTACTTCCCATGTTTCTTTTAAGACTGTTTTTCGTGTAAGAAATTTCAGCGTGTAAACGAAGTAAGAAATATATACCCACTCTTACGAAAGAGACAGGCTATATTGTTACTTGTTTCGGTGAAATGCTGCGATAAGCCCATTTGCACCTGCGGTAATACATTCTATAATTTATTTCCTTTTTCTTTGATATTACAACGCGGTCGAGCTAATCTCTTCTTTTCGATCAACTGCCATTTAAGGATGCGACGTGTATGAATTTGCGTTCCACAGACCATCAGCTAATGAATTTTGAAATGCCCATCTAGACGCGACGAAAAGCTACCACTCTAATGTTAAACATTTATCTAATTTATATCCTACGAGTTTAAACGTTATTATTGTACAATTGTATAGATCTACGGTGTAAGATTAGATGTTAGTTTATGGTCTGAATATATAATGTACTAAAGTATTTCGCACTTTAAATTTTTAATAAACTTCAAGTTCTTCTTTCATTCATTACGATCATTCTCCTGGAAAGCGAATGCGCGAGAGAGAAGCTGCATTTAGAGATCTTATACCGCGCGAATTGGATGTATGATCGTGCGACTGTTCTAGTAGAACCCCTTTAGACTGAAAATATCTCTCTGAAATTGAATAAAAAAGCGTCTCTGATGTCGTCAGTTGTGTTGTTAAGCTTGTATAGTATTGATTTCTTTATTTAAAGGATGCGATGAGAAGAAAGTGTGTTTCCTTTCTACGTTAATTACGAGCAACATGAATGTATAATAGCATAGAATTTCACGTATCTTGTAAATTTCTTGAATATCATTTTTTATCTACTTTAAATATTAAACGATAATGTTCGTCCGATTTATTAATTTCCACCGTTGAATCGTTTATTCGCGCTCGTCGTGAACCGGGCTTAAGCCTCGGCCAGCCTCTGCGAAACGCTGCCAACTTCGTGGCGCGTGAAATTGAAAAGCACGCAAGGCCAGCGTTTGGTCGTATTGCACTTGGGTTGTTTAACAAATATATAAAAGCTACCCGGGTAAAATAGTATGAAAGCAATGTCTCATCATTACGTAGTGACGGCACATAAGCCCACGGCTGTCACCGCGTGCGTAACAGGTAGGGAAACAGAGTTCCTCGCGGGGGGCAATATTACGACGATAAACAATCATTTTCGTTTTATCAATCAAGGTAATTTCACCTCGCCGACGGACCTGAACCTGATTCTAGCGAAGAATGTTCGATTGGAGATTTATCTTGTTACGCCGGAAGGCTTAAGGCCGCTCAAGGAAGTTGGAATCTACGGGAAGATCGCAGTGGTGAAATTTTTTCGACCGCCGGTAAGGTTATGCCAGTACCCTTGCTCCGTAATTTTTATGGTGTCTCTTACAATTTCGTATTCGTTTCTGTTACCTCGAATCCTTATTTCCAATACCTCTGAAAAGAGTAATGGAACCCTATTAACTGTATTAAGTTCGTTGGTATTAGTTTCATGGATGAAGAGACCTTGGGGCTCGAAAGTAACGCTTGACAGTGTGGTAGCGCCTTTAAGATTGTAATTTAGCGAGCGATTATCAAACCGTAATCTTTCCACAGCACGAGAAGAAGGATCTTCTGTTTCTATTGACCACACGTTACAATGCTATGATCTTGGAATGCATCGGGGAAGGAGAAGATATAGAAGTTATAACGAAGGCGCACGGGAACGTGGCGGACCGGATCGGGAAGGCTTCCGAGACGGGGATCAAAGCTGTGATCGATCCCAAGGCACGTGTGATTGGCCTTCGATTGTACGATGGCCTTTTCAAGATCATACCCCTCGACAAGGACAACCCAGAACTGAAAGCATCTTCGATACGCATGGACGAGCAGCAAGTTCAAGATGTGAATTTCCTTCATGGATGCGCTAATCCTACGTTGATCCTGATCCATCAGGATATCAATGGCAGGCACGTTAAAACTCACGAGATCTCCCTGCGGGAGAAGGAATTCGTGAAAATACCTTGGAGGCAGGACAACGTGGAGCGCGAGGCTATGATGGTCATTCCTGTGCCTTCGCCGATCTGTGGGGCGATAATAATAGGACAGGAGAGTATATTGTACCATGACGGTACCACGTATGTCGCTGTCATGCCTCCGATTATTAAACAGAGCACGATTACGTGCTACGCCAAGGTCGATAACCAAGGGCTGAGGTATTTGTTAGGCGATATGGCTGGGCATTTGTTTATGCTGTTCTTAGAGCAAGAAAAGAAGTCAGATGGTACGCAAGTGGTGAAAGACTTGAAGGTGGAACTTTTAGGAGAAATCAGTATACCGGAATGCATTACCTACTTGGATAATGGAGTAATATTCGTCGGCAGTCGTCTCGGTGATTCGCAGTTGATTAAATTAATCACTAAAGCCGATGAGAACGGTTCCTACTGCGTTCCGATGGAAACTTTCACCAATCTGGCGCCGATAGTCGACATGGCTGTGGTCGACCTCGAAAGACAGGGTCAGGGGCAAATGGTTACATGCTCCGGAGCTTTCAAAGAAGGCTCGCTCAGAATTATTAGAAACGGGATTGGTATCGAGGAACACGCGAGCATAGATTTGCCTGGCATCAAAGGCATGTGGGCACTGAGAGTTGGCGGCGGGAACTTTGATAACACTTTAGTCTTATCTTTCGTCGGACAGACCCGAATTTTAACACTGAACGGGGAAGAAGTCGAAGAAACAGACATCCCAGGCTTCGTCGCAGACGAGCAAACTTTCCACACTGGGAACGTCACGAACGATTTATTTATTCAAATAACACCGACGTCCGCGAGGCTGATATCGCACGAAACGAAGACGGTCGTTTCCGAATGGGAACCGGAGAATAAGAGAACCATCAGCGTGGTTGCTTGCAACGGCACGCAAGTACTCTGCGCTACTGGGAACGATCTGTTCTATATGGAAATCTCAGGTGGACAGATCGTAGCCAAAGGATTCGCCACCTTGCAGTACGAAGTAGCTTGCTTAGACATATCCCCATTGGACGGCAACACCGAGGCGAAACTTACTGCCGTGGGCTTGTGGACGGACATATCCGTTCGCATATTAACTCTACCCGCTCTAGAAGAAATTAACAAAGAGCTACTTGGAGGCGAGATCATACCTAGATCCATCTTAATGACCTGCTTCGAAGGTAACACATACCTCCTCTGTGCCCTCGGAGATGGAAGTATGTATTACTTCACTCTGCACAAGCAGAACGGCATACTTTCCGATAAGAAGAAAGTCACCTTAGGCACGCAACCGACGGTTCTAAGGACTTTCAGGTCATTATCTACTACCAATGTCTTTGCATGCTCCGACAGGCCCACTGTGATCTACTCGTCGAATCACAAGCTGGTGTTCAGTAACGTTAACTTGAAGGAGGTGAATCATATGTGCTCTCTGAACGCTGAGTCCTACCCGGACAGTTTAGCGTTGGCGACTGACAGTACCGTAACAATCGGGACGATCGATGAGATACAGAAGCTGCACATCCGCACCGTTCCTCTTGGGGAGTCGCCGAGGCGAATCGCTTACCAAGAGACCTCCCAAACATTCGGAGTGATAACGATGCGCGTCGATATCCAAGACAGTAGCGGCGTCAGCATTGTCAGGCATTCGGCATCCACACAGGCAGCTTCTACGTCCAGCAGCAGTCACATAGCGTCGCATAATAAACCTACAGGGCACACAGCTAGCGATATCGGTCAAGAAATTGAAGTACACAATTTACTTATCATAGATCAACATACTTTCGAAGTGTTGCACGCGCATATGTTAATGCCTACTGAATATGCCTTGTCCTTGGTATCGACAAAGCTGGGCGAAGATCCTACTTCGTATTACATAGTTGGGACGGCGCTGATTAATCCCGATGAAACTGAGCCAAAGATGGGTAGAATTCTTTTGTATCATTGGAACGATGGGAAACTCACGCAAGTCGCCGAGAAGGAGATCAAAGGATCGTGTTACTCTTTAGTAGAATTTAATGGGAAGCTTCTTGCCAGTATTAACAGTACTGTTCGTCTGTTCCACTGGACCCCGGAGAAAGAGCTCAGGCTGGAGTGCAGTCACTTCAATAATATTATCGCTCTTTACTTGAAGACGAAAGGAGATTTTGTTTTGGTCGGGGACCTCATGAGGTCCCTTACACTCCTGCAGTACAAAACAATAGAGGGTAGCTTCGAGGAGATAGCTAGGGATTACAATCCGAACTGGATGACTGCCGTAGAAATTTTAGATGATGACACTTTCTTAGGTGCTGAGAATTGCTTTAATCTGTTTGTCTGTCAGAAAGACAGGTAAGCATGGCATTTGATCTACCCTCTCTCTTTGCGCTTACACGGCGACAAATTAAAGCTCGTCTTTTTTTCAGTGCTGCAACCTCGGAGGACGAGAGGCAACAGATGCAGGAAGTCGGACAGTTCCATTTGGGCGATATGGTGAATGTTTTCCGGCATGGCTCCTTGGTGATGCAAAATTTAGGGGAATCCAGCACACCTACGCAGGGCTGCGTGCTGTTTGGGACGGTCAGTGGCGCGATTGGCTTGGTCACGCAGATTCCATTCACGTTCTACGAGTTCCTGCAGAATCTTGAGGACAGATTAACGAGCGTGATAAAGAGCGTTGGGAAAATAGAGCACAACTTCTGGCGGAGTTTCAATACCGAATTGAAAATCGAACAGTGCGAGGGTTTTATAGATGGAGATTTGATCGAAAGTTTCCTTGACTTGAGTCCTGATAAAATGGCAGAGGTTTCGTTGGGTCTTATGGTAAATACATTTCTGTTATTTGAATTCTCTGTGTTATTTATCTGTTGTCATTCTTTTGTTTCCGTTTTCATAGATCGATGATGGTAGCGGCATGAAAAAAGAGGCAACGGTAGACGATCTTGTAAAAATAGTGGAAGACCTTACAAGAATACATTAAACATGCATATTTCGCTGATTTGTATAGTTTATTACATTTTGGGGAGCTGGCGGATGGGTTGATAGGAAAGGTCGTAAATAATTGGGAAAAGAAACTTAAGAAATGTACATACAGTTACCTATTTATCAATAACGGTGCAAGAAAGCAGGAAGGTGTATCTTCTCATTTCTTTCTTTCTTTGTTTTTGTGAAAATTCTTTCCATTCACGTACACCTGTACTCTTGTACTTCGATTCATGTTACATTATTATAATAGTTCGCTTCAATTGTACATGTCAAAGTGAAAGTTGGTCAAAATGTTTCTGAACTTGTCTTAAGCGGGGAGCTCTATGTAGGACGCTAGGAATAAGGCGATCTTGGGAATTTTTTTTCTAAGAAACTGTTAAGCGGATTTTTTCCAAACTTTCAGGGTATTTTAGTTCACATTCAAACGATAAAAATTGATTTTTACGTTACAAAGTGTTCGGTGGAAATGGAGATATGTGAATATGTTCGTTGGGACTCGCGCGCCGGAGTTGCAAATTGGCGATTGTAATGGTAGCCCCATTTCTTCTCTGAAATAAAAAAACCAAGGATTTTCTTATTTCTAGTATAATTACATTGTCGATGAACCTAACAAACAAAAAAAAAGTTAAAAGTTGGCAAATTGGTGGGACTTTAAAGAAAAAGTTACGATTCTGCCCCCAAGATATTTTGTACTATTTATGGAAAAAGAGTTGTTCAATTCAATTTATTTATTAATATCTTAGGTTCATCGACAATGTAATTATACTAAGAATAAGAAAATCCTTGGTTTTTTATTTCAGGGAAAAAATGAGGCCACCGTAACAATCGCCAATTTGCAATTCCGGCGCGCGAGTCCTAACGAACATGTTCACATATCTTCATTTCTACCGAACACTTTGCAACGTAAAATTTAATTTTTATTGGTTGAATGTGAACTAAAATATCCCGAAAGTTTGGAAAAGACCCGTTTAACAGTTTCTTAGAAAAAAATTCCCAAGAATCACCTTATTCCTAGCCGTCCTAAATAAAACTCCTCCTTAAGAGCACGTCTCCTTTTCGATCAGTCTACTTCTAATGTGTATATCTATTATCTATCCTAGCATTCTGCTATTCGTGAATTCGGATTGATATGAATATTTAACGACCATGAATCATAATCGCCACAAGCTATTTATTTCGCAGGAGTTCAGAAACCGTTCGATCAACGATCGTACAGATTATCGTGACAGCTGCTTCTCCCGAAATCTCTCAAAAGCATGTTAAAGCCTGCGTAAATTAGTGATATCGGATCACATGGAAATTAAGAAACGTGTACGGCTCAGTGTTAACCACCGAGTTTCACGTCTGACGCTATTTCTACACTAGAGCATAATGCGCATAAATCACCCGATAAAAGCTGATAATTAATTATTTTAAGGGAATGTCAATGTTAGCTATTAAACGAAGTCATCCGTAGAACCTTTATATCTTTGTGAGATTGAGTGTAAATAATAAAAGGAAATGTCCATTTTCAGGTAGAATTATTTCATGTCGTGTACTAATTCTGTTTGTTTGCACTGATTGCAGATTTTAATGTGGCTGGGTCGAACAGCCAGTTCCTTAATTCTTCGACACCTTGACCGGTCATTCCGCTAGTTTCGAATATAGCCAGTTCCTGCGTAACTTCCTTTTGCAAACGCGAGTATTGAAGCATCAGCAGCGCTTCGTTGCGCATCTGGCGATAAGAAATGTCCATTTTGTTCAGCGTCAGTGCGACTTTAATGTTTCGCAATCTAGGATCGACCAGCAGGGAGTACAGTAGCACCGCAGCCGCGCTTATTTGGCAAAGATTGCTGGTGTCCACTACGTAAATGATCTTCCCGATCTAAATATCACACCCAAGAATCGTTAGAAATATAAGATATAAATATATTTATTATCGGAGTGCGCTTCGATAAGACTCACCTTGTCGAAATAATGTTTCCATATTGGCGCCATACTGCCACCAATTTCCTTGACAATCGTGTCGAACTCGCCGGCGCCGTTTTTTACCAGGAAAATATTTACACCGTTGGTGGAGACGGTTTGAGTGGCATCGTCTATCTCATCGCCTTGCAACCGCTTCATCAGAAAGGTTTTGCCGGATTTAGCTGGGCCCAGGCAAAGGCACATCCTCGGGCGATTTATTATGCGCTAGGAATGTTCTTTAACTCTAATGCGCTTTATTTATTATACTCAGATTGATAATGAATTTTACGTTTATGGGTACAAAGGTTTATTGATTTAACAGATACGTTTCTCTAGCGAATACATACAATTTATCTGATACATCAATATCGATCGGTTACTTCGTTATAACAAGATTGAAATAAACTTTTAAATAACAATAAAACAACGTTCAGAGATGAAATTTATATATTGAAAAATAATAAAATAAAAACCGTAGAGTATAATTTCATCGTGCTTAACTTAGTTAGAGGGTAAAGCGTATAACAATCTGTTTACGGCCCTCGGCTCTTCCATTAAACCGTTCGCAATGCTCTCGTACAATTCGATATATAAATTCTTTTCCTCTCTCTCTCTCTCTCTCTTTTTTCAAACTCTGTGTACACCGCTATCGCTAATTTACATAGAAAATCGTGTTCCGAAGAAACAAATGCTAACAAACGTTGTCACAGACGTGGGAACAATGTTTTATTGTTACACGCAACAAATACTAGATACACAGTGAACTTATACACAATATGTAACGTAGCATGATCATTGGTTGTTTTTGTTGTATGTGAATGATTGCATAATTCTATAAGTACAATGTGTATTGGATGTAATGGTACATGTCAGAGACAAACTACACAGCAAAATACGGAATTGCACACAATTCCTTTATATTTCTCACTTCTTCTTATTTTTTTGTTTCTCGTTAAAAAATTGTACATTTCCCTACAATGTATAATATAGACACGTTGCCTTAACATATACATTGCATCACAATCACATTTTAAGGTCTTTTGTTCACAATATCGGCAGAAACACATCTCTTTCGCTTAACAATTGAGAAAAAGTAGTATCAACATTTAACACGCATCTTTCCCTGAACAATCGGTCAAGTGAGAATTATGATACAATACAGAGAAAATAACGTAGGCGAATTCAACGCAACACATGTAAAGTTAACGATTTTAAAAGAAAAGGAACTGAAAGAAACGGGAAATTAATTGTTCGTCGTGGCTGAAAGAAAAACAACGTAGAAATAAGCTTTATAAATTTCTGACTTTTCAACAGTTTACTACTTGGAAAGACGCACACTTCGAGTTGGAGAGATATGCATTCTATCGGCCGGGCAGAAAAACGCTATGCTTATGTATGTTATCGAAACAGTATTCCCATAATTGGCTGGCATTAAACGCATCAATCCTTTGCACTCTCCAAATGAAACTATGAAAACTTGTCACACGCCTACGCGAATTTAATAGAAAACAACGGGCTCGATTAATTAATCCTAGCGCTTATGGTTTACCGTGTCATTATTTGAGAAGTATAAAGTAGTTACGTTAAAAAGAAACATGTTGGGATACCCTCCGAATGTACATGCAGGTACGAAATAACAACATAACAAGTGCAAAGGCTCAGAAATATCTCGAACGACGGAGGGTGCATTTCTGTAGCGGAGTTTTCGTTAAAGGGTACCAAAACGGAAACATTCTGCAACGCGCACAAGGCACAGGAGGTTTGCCCTCGGTAGCGCGAGTCGATAAAATGGAATAAAGATCTTTCTATCGTTCTTTTATAGATAAGAATCTAGCACGATCCTCGTGGCGTATTTGTGTAAATATTTCGATCTTATCGCGATACCAATAATTTAATTTATCTAATTCTCTGTACAAACGTATTTATATTGTTTATGTGCATTTCATCCGTAAATAAGATTATGTATACGTATATTACAAATCAAGTCCTCTGAATCTGTACAGTCGTTTCGTTAGAAGTTCATTGTAGACAGGGTGCACTCCGAAGCGATTACGACAACCTCTCTTGGGAGCACGACTAGACTAGGATGTGTTGAGGTTGAGCCTGGTTCGCCAACTCCTAGAGTAAAGCTCGCACTTGACCAGACATTTGCCACGACTGCAAACGTTTATCTTTACTGCCAGCAATGATCTAGGAAAGAGAAGACAATTCATGTTTTATCGAACATTATTACACTGCTCAAGGAGATGCTAGCTCACGTACCTTATTCTCTATTACTTCCATGCTTAGTAACATATTCCCAGGTCCAGGTATGCTACAGACAAGTCGACGATCCTACGAAAATATTTCAACATTACCACCTATTCCCACAAACATCTCTTAAGCTAAGCGAATTTGGTATCAACCTTTGTATTAAATACGTAAATATTCCCATCGTAGCAACCAGCGAATAATAGTTTCTTGAACAGTCGCATGCATACAATTCCCACGCCAGCATCGTACTGCATCATTTGTTCTCCATTCTGCGAGAGAGAAATGCAACGGAGAATGATTATTTTATATAATATAATAGTGTGTATCGTGTATGACTCTACGAACCGTGAAGTCAAAGACAAGTATGGACGTGCTGCTCGTGCCGCAGTAAATCAGATTATGATCGCGCATCAGACTGTAAACTGTGTGGCTTTTTTGGCCGCAAATCGTACGAAGGAATAGGCCGCTCTGAGCATCTCGTATAGTTATCGGTTGGCTGCGCGATGCTACGATAAGAACTCTTCGTGGACCCTCATTAGTTGCTTTTAAAGCCAGCACAGATTTGTCGGAGAACTGTATGCTGTTCGTTTTAATTGCACCAGTCTGAAATATATTAATCGGGTGATATAGAAGCTCATACAAGGTGAGAGTAAATGATTATATAATTTTCTAACAAACCTTAACATGGTAGCGTGACACGTGGCCTGACTTGGTACCGATGAATATTGTTCCCCAGGCTTCATCCATGCACTGTATTGGGCTGCCTACGTCTGCTGTGTCCCTTATTTGCAGTCCGGTCTAATGACATCCGTTTGTAATGCACAATGATACACAGATCGATCTCGTGTACAATGTAGAATACTATGTTTTACTTACCGTCACGTTGTAACAGCGTAGAGTCCCATCCAACGAACCGGAGAACATCCACTCTTTGTTAATATCCGTGCCACTTGTATTGAACACGTATAAACAAGTTACCGCCGCCTTATGGCCCTTATAGATGTTTAATATTCCATTAGAAGCTTGACTGTATCTATATATTCTGCCATCTTCGCTCGCAGCTAGAAACGTATTTTCAAAAACCTAAAAGACAGATTTGTTCTTGTAATTAATCTATCGAGCGTGAAGCAATCTCTCAAAACGTTGCAGTCAGAAACTATTATCTCTTTAACGTTATTCTATCCTGCATGTGCAAATGCCCGCGCAATGAGATGCAAAACAGCAAAGAAGTTCTCTGTCGAGGAGCGAAGAGAACTGTAGGTAGCAGCTAGAGGTAGAGGAGGATAATGAGTAAAGCTCTGAAACTAGAAATTTTGGTGATTTTATTAGTACTATTCCTACGTGTTTGTACACTTATGACAGTTGCTGAAACGTCTTGTAAAGTATAAAACTTAAAATAAACAGTAGTAGGGAGGAAAATTAGTACATACTGAAGTACCATATATATGTCACAGACAAAAGTACATTCTATAGGAATCAAAAGTTTTCATGTTTTCCTCTTTCCTTTAATAGCGTAACAATCTCTAGCTTCGTGTTATACTATTTAAATAAAAAAAAAAATAAAAAAAGAGAAGACAGTGCATTGCGAGATTTGCCCAGTCAAGAAAGGAACAGCGTTAATGATGCATCCCTTTAACACTTTCATTTCTTTCTTCTGCTACAACGCTGTCGGCCCTTTACCTTAATATCTAAAATAGGACCTTTGTGGACTGTGTACTGCGTCCTCGGTTGTTCCTTGTCGTCCTTTGTCTCTATCACAGTCAATGTTGATCCAGAATCATTGTGATGTTGATTCTTGGTAACTATCGCCTTCTCCTCCACGATCTCAACGTCCGGCTTCTCGGACTCCTGCGAGATATCTACAAGAACTTGCTCCTTTGTTAGAACTGGCATAACTTCTCTATCGGGCTCGGTACACTTCTCTCCAGACTTCTCTCCATCACTGGCAGGTGTATTAATCTTCGCGGGTTTCGGTGCTCCCCCAATTTTGGCGGAGCTGACTTCCTCGCTAATCGATTGCGCCGGATCCTCGGCCTTTTTCACCACCTTCTGACTTTGCGAGGCTTCGGTTGTCGGCGTTGCTCGCTTCGCACTGGCGGACGACGAGTCTTTGGCTGGCGTTGATTGCACGGGGTTTGTGACGGGCAGATGCTCCAGATGGCCAGAGTTAGGGTAGACGTACGGATTTATCGTGGAAATTCCGTATTTCTTTAACTCGTTAGGATTCACGTTCGGTTTCAAGATCGTGTGCTTACTGTCCACCAATCTCACTTGGCAATTCATAATTGTTGGCACCGTTTGCTGCTTGCACCTCTTCGCCTCTCTCGGCAAATCGTCGCCCGCGTGCGACTGACTTGGATGAATATCTAGCTCCGGGGGCATGCACCGTTTCCTGCTGCTTGTTTTCTGGACACTACGATGCTTCTTAGAATTTGTCGTAGTCTCAGCCTCTTCGTTAGCCGACGACGGAAGCGCAGGCGATACATTCGGTAAATGTATCTGCGCATTCTTCTCCTGAGGTTCCTGCTCGGTACTCTGAACACTCGCGTCGACTTCGACTTTTATTCGCTTTGTAGTTTCTTCCGTGTATCTGGAACTTCGCCTAAGGGGCGTTCTACTGCTCCCTCTCTTGCGCTTAGCCGTTCTTTTCACCCCTGCTTCTTCGCTCTTCAACGACGATGTGTTCTCGGAAAGGGAAGAAGAAGTGGACGTGCGATGGCGACTGCTTTCTTCGCTTGAAGATTTGTTGGATCGCTCGGATTCTCTTCTCCTCTGAGAGCCTCTATGCTCCTTGGCGCGTAAGAGGCACTCCTCTTTCAGAACGTCGTAGAACTTCTCGGAATTATCAACCGCGTTGTCTTTTTCGCATTGGGCCTGCTGTTTCGGCAAAGTATCTTTTGAAGATTCTTCGTTCACGTCTCCGGTCTCAATATTAGAATTCTCATTCGAGTTACACATAGTGATCTCACTTGCGGTTCCTACACTTTTAGAGCTGTGAGGTTCGTTCGAATTGTCCTGATCCTTTTCGAAATTCCCAGATACTATCGCGTCGGGTGATACACTTTTCTCCACTTTAACAGCTTCCTCTTGTTGATCAGGCTCTTTGTTCTTCTCGTCGGCGGCTTCTTCTCCGACTTTCTCTGAGTCTACATTTGTTTCTGGAATGTCTAAAATATTTTGATCATTGTATACGCTACATATACTTGATTCCACGATACATATCTCTGAACTTTCTACTGGGGTCACCGCTCGACTAGTCTCTGCATTGTTATTCTCCGCGACTTCTTGCGCGAAAGGTTCCAACACACTCTCATCGATATTCACAGACGTTCCAAGTAAATCCTCTATGCTCTGCGGCTCATTGATCGCGCCATCTTTCGGCGCTTGTTCTTCGCTACCTGATAAATCTTGAGAAGCATTAGGACACGGCGTTGTTAACTGTAAATCATTACTCGCGTCGTCTTTACCATCACTGGAAGTTGTACCTTTAGAATCGATAGGCGGCTCGTTGCAAACTTCTTCAATATTCTGCGATGCAGAAGATACTGTTCGCTCCTCTTCTTCTATCGGCTTCTGTTCAGAGTTTGAATCTGGATCGTTCGCTTGCTCCTGCTTCGCTGATGTAGTCTGATCGACGTTAGGCACTTTACTCTGACTCTCTCCGCTTGGTGATTGTCTCTTCGATCGCTTCACGTAAAGGTCTGCTGTTCTGTTCTCCGCCACAGCGTTTATTACCTCGTCCACGTTCGTCCAAAGCTGTTGATCGTCTTTCGATTTCTCCACTGGTTGGTCCCCGGGACTCTGGGACTTCTTCTTCGCGTGTACCTTTTTAGAATATAACGTGGATAACGGTAGCTCTTCCTCCTCGGGAGTTAAAGTCTTCACGGGTGACAATGCATTCAGCATTTTCTTCCTTCTCCTCCTTCGCGAATCGCTTCTCACTCTACGTGTTTTTTCTAGCTCTTTTCTGTACGTTTCTTCTAAAAGCGCGAGGCCAGTGGTAGGTTTCTTTTGATCATCTATGCTTGTATTCTGATGAAGGGAATCCCAAGTACTGTCATCTGAATATATAGATGATCTTTCCGGGGTTCTGTTCTCCGGTACTTTTATCGTTGAACTACCTGTGTCCGTATCGTTCAATGCTTCTATTGTACTTTCATTCTCTTTTGGCGAAACGTTGTCATCTCTGTTATGTGGTGTCTTCGGTTTAACGGGCTCGTCTGATGGAACTTGAGGTTCTGGTAGTTTGATAGCTTTTTCATTTACTTCATTGCTACGTGTCTCTCTCTTATCGGTAGACGTTGAGTCTTTTTTATCGATCTGAGGAGGTGTCTCGCTAGATCCCACTGGAAGTTTAACTTCGCTAGTCGAAGCTTGCTCCGTTGCCTTTTGCTTCGTGCTAGCTTTCTTCAATATTGACTTCACCGCGTCGCTAGTCTGTTTCTCTTCCGTAACTGCCTCCGAGGATGTATCATTAATAGAATCGTGCGGCTCTTTCCATTTAATTGCCCATTTCGGTTTCTTTTTCTTTCTAGAACTTGAAGATTTGGCGTCCCCTGTGTGATACGCGGCTTCCTCGTTATCGGAACTACGAGTATGAGTAGAATTTGCTTTCTTCTCAGCGTGATGCTCATGTTTAGACGCCTTGGACTTACTCGGCTGTGCGGGGATCGCAGCGCTGTCTTTTGAAGACGCACTTTCTGCGGTCGTTTTGGCACATTGATTGGTTACAACATTGGTTACTTCAATGTTTTGGATTAACTGTGACATTAATACAGACGGAGTTCGCGGTCTCATCACCACTGTCTCCACCTCTTTGCTCTCGTTTACTGTATTCTTTTGAGGCAGATCCTTGTCGACCGGCAGAGCGTTGTTTGTCAGCATATCGTACAGAGTCATCTTCTCTGTCATCAGTTGGTGGATCTCAACGTCGATCGCTACCATTCTGGCTATGATAGCTTCCTTCGTGTTTGGATATGTGACTTTCACAGTGTCGGATTGCACTGCTTCCTCTACCAGATTCTTGGGGACGCTGTGCTTCTTATGCTCCTTGTGCTTCATTTTCGATTTACTCTTTATCTTGTGTAATGCTTCGTCCTCCCGCTTCTGATGCGATTTGCTAGCACTCTTGTGTCTTTTCTCAGAGTGATGATGGTGCGACTTCTTCTTCTCATCGGTGGAACTAGAAGAAGCATGTTTATCAATGGATGTTGACGCTTCTGCACTTTTAGCAATGGGTGTTGGCGCATCTGTGGTTTTATCCATTGATGTTGACGCTGCTGTGGTTTTATCAATGGATGTTGACGCTGCTGTGGTTTTATCAATGGGTGTTGACGCTCTTGTGGTTTTATCAATAGATGTTGATGCTTCTGTGGTTTTATCAATGGATGTTGACGCTTTTGTCGTTTTACCAATGGATGTTGACGCTTCTGTCGTTTTAGCAATAGGTGTTGAGACTTCTGTGGTTTTAGCAATGGCTGCTGACGCTTCTGTTGTTTTGGCAATGAATGTTGACGCTTTTGTGGTTTTATCAATGGATGTTGACGCTTTTGTCGTTTTACCAATGGATGTTGACGCTTCTGTTGTTTTAGCAATGGGTGTTGAGGCTTCTGTGGTTTTATCAATGGCCGTTGACGCTCTTGTGGTTTTATCAATGAATGTTAATACTTCTGTGGGTTTATCAATGAATATTGGCGCTTCTGTTGTTTTAGCAACGAATGTTGACGCTTCTGTCGTTTTAGCAATGGATGTTGACACTGCTGTGGTTTTATCAATAGATATTGACGCTTTTGGGGTTTTACCAATGGATGTTGACGCTTCTGTCGTTTTAGCAATGGATGTTGACGCTGCTGTGGTTTTATCAATGGATGATGACGCTTTTGTCGTTTTACCAATGGATGTTGACGCTTCTGTCGTTTTAGCAATGGGTGTTGAGACTTCTGTGGTTTTAGCAATGACTGCTGACGCTTCTGTTGTTTTGGCAATGAATGTTGACGCTTTTGTGATTTTATCAATGGATGTTGACGCTTTTGTCGTTTTACCAATGGATGTTGACGCTTCTGTCGTTTTAGCAATGGGTGTTGAGACTTCTGTGGTTTTAGCAATGGCTGCTGACGCTTCTGTTGTTTTGGCAATGAATGTTGACGCTTTTGTGATTTTATCAATAGATGTTGACACTTTTGTCGTTTTACCAATGGATGTTGACGCTTCTGTCGTTTTAGCAATGGGCGTTGAGGCTTCCGTGGTTTTATCAATGGATGTTGACGCTTTTGTCGTTTTACCAAAGGATGTTGACGGTTCTGTCGTTTTAGCAATGGGTGTTGAGGCTTCTGTGATTTTAGCAATGAATGTTGACGCTTCTGTGGTTTTATCAATGGATGTTGACGCTTTTGTCGTTTTACCAATGGATGTTGACGCTTCTGTCGTTTTAGCAATGGGTGTTGAGGCTTCTGTGGTTTTAGCAATGGATGTTGACGCTTCTGTCGTTTTTGCAATTGGTGTTGACGCTTCTGTGGTTTTATCAATGGAAGTTGACGCTTCTGTCGTTTTAGCAATGGATGTTGACGCTTCTGTGGTTTCATCAAAGGATATTGACGGTTCTGTGGTTAAAATTAGTTTACTTCTACCAAAGCTATCATCCACATTCTTCTCACTTCCCTTTTCACAGTTGTCTGCTTCTTTATTTGGCTCTACCAATTCGGCTTTTGTCTCAGGTAATGGCGCAGCATCTGGAGACAAGCTATCTGATGACTTTCCGAAGGCAGTTTCCATGGCAACAGTTGGCTTTGTTGGTGTTTCGGGACGCACAGTCTCTGAAGCTTTGGGACGCACAATCTCTGAAGCTTCGAGAAACACAGTCTCTGAAGCTTCGAGACACACAATCTCTGAAGCTTCGGGACGCACAATCTCTGAAGCTTCGGGACGCACAATCTCTGAAGCTTCGGGACGCACAGTCTCCGAAGTTTCAGAACGCACAGTCTCTGAATCTTCGGGACGCACAGTCTCTGCTGCTTCGGGATGCACAGTTTCTAGAGTTTCAGGACTATGCAGTAAAGGAAGGCTCCCTTGTTCTTGTTCAGTCTCTACAATGTCCATAGGCGATGCTTGGGACACTGGTTCCTGAGGAACATCCTCGACGAATGGTACATCTGTTGGCGAAGATTCTGTGGAAACTTTCAGCGCTGTATCTTTCGGCGTTGTATCTGTTGATTTAGAATTCTCCGATGCCTCCGAACTTGGCTCGATATTTGGTTCGGAAGAAATTATGTTCGTTTCCTCTTTATCTGAATGCGTAACTAATTCTGTTGAAAGCATGATGTTTGCTGCGTCATAATTTGTCTCCTCTTCTTTCGCAGGTGTTATGTTATCTTTGTCAAATGCTTCTGACAGCTCCTTGAAGTCTATTGCATTGAAGTTGGACGAGTGGATATTATCCATCAAATCCTCCTCTCCCTGCATGTGTTTGCTCGAAAATATATCCGCGTCCCTCGCAATGCAATCATCCAGATCCAACCCGAAAGCGCTCAATTTCTCCAATGCTTTTCCATCTGGGTCGTCGATATACTCGTCCAAAACAATGAACGGTTCACCGTCCTCGCCAAACGTGTCCTGACTGTCTAGATTAATTATAGGTGAAACGTTCTGCTCCGTATCACTGTTATAAGCTTCAGACTCTTTTGCCGTGTCTGTATTTTCTGTCTCCATTAGTTCTGCGTCAGCTTCAACGTTACACACAGGGTCAAAACTATCAGGCATTGTTTTGTCAACATCATTTTCAGTGCTACTTCCTTCCTCCTCACGTAACTTGCTGGCCGACTCTGCTTCATCGGTTTCTTTCATTTCCACGGAGATGTTCTTATCATCTTTATCACTCTCTACTGCCTTTATACTCGATTCGTCATAGCTACACGTTTCTAACTGCTGCTTGCAGTTCTCTGTTACACCCTCTTCGGTATCTACGATACTCATGTCTACATCTGCTAACTTGGATACCTGATTAACTTCATCTTCGATGGATTCTGCAACGAAACCTATGAATGGGCTTCCGACGCTGTCAGGAGATCTTAGTTCAGATTCTTCTTTCTCCTTTGCTTCTGCTTCGGTATTCGTACTGTCCTTATCGACAAATTCTGTGCCCATTTCTGTATCTGGAGTAGGGGTAGTATCGGCAACAGTATCTTCCAGATTTTCTTTGTCGTCCAAGTGAATATCTTCGTCCACGGAATATGGTTCTTGGTGCACTTGAGGAAGATCTTCGGTAAAGACTGGTGTGTCTTCCACAGGTTTATCCTCTGTAAATTCATCCTCCAGAGATTTTTCTTCCACAAATTTATCCTCCGCAGGTTTATCCTCCACAGGTTTATCCTCCACAGATTTATCTTCCACAGGTTTATCCTCTACAGGTTCATCCTCCACAGGTTTATCCTCCATAAATTTATCTTCCACAAAGTTATCCTCCATAAATTTATCTTCCACAAATTTATCTTCCACAAATTTATCCTCCATAAATTTATCTTCCACAAATTTATCCTCCATAAATTTATCTTCCACAAATTTATCCTCCACAGGTTCATCCTCCATAGGTTCATTCTCCACAAATTTATCCTCCACAGGTTCATCCTCCACAGGTTCATCCTCCACAGGTTCATTCTCCACAGGTTCATCCTCCACAGGTTTATCCTCCATAAATTTATCTTCCACAAATTTATCCTCGACAACAGGCTCTTCAATGGGAACTGGTGAAGTTTGATTAAAGGGTGCCATATCTCTCTCGATATCCTCCTCTTTGCCTAACTTTTCAGTAGATACAGACTCAGCTCGTGCTGTACTTTCTTCAGGACTGTTAGATATACTTTCCTCAACCTCTTTAGCGCTACTTTCTTCAGTTATGCAATTGAGTGAAGTCTGGTCACCTTCTGCCTCTATTCTTCCTTGCTCTTCTACCAGTTGATATCCTACAATTTCTTTGATCTCTTGATCCATAGCTTGCTCCGTCTCTAGTATATTCGCCTTTTCATTATCGTCTACAATCTTCTCATTATCGTCTACAATCTTCTCATTATCGTCTACAATCTTCTCATTATCATCTACAATCTTATCATTGCTTTCTTCGACTGCAGGATGAGTATCAACTTGCTCCTTGTTAATTTCCTTACCAATACTATCCTCTGCTGCAACATTTTCAGGATGAGTATCAACTTCCTCCTTGTTAATTTCCTTACCGATATTATCCTCTGCTACAACATTTTCAGGACACGTAGCCAATTCTACACAACTTTCTTCCGTCTTTTCGCTTAGCTGGGATTCAGGGACGTTAGAACTACTTGCTTTCTCAACGTCAGCACCAATAACACTGTCTATATTCGCAGTCAGTGGCTTCTGCGCTTCCTCAGTGACTCGTTCCTGCGAAAGCTTCGACTGTTTCTCTGCTGCCATAGCTTTAGCCTTCAATTTCTTCTTCCTCTCCGCTGACTTCGCAATTTTCTCTTTCTTCAGCTTCAATTCCTTACTTCCTTCCGATCGAATGTTTTTAAACTTATTGGACTCCACCGCACCTGGCAGTTTCTTCGATTTCTTCTCTTCCGTTTCTGCTTTCTCTCCCACCTCATCTCTTTTAACCACTTTGTCCTGCGAAAAAGCTTTAGCCTCTTTGTTATGCTCTTTAGATTTAGCGGGATCTTTAGGAGAACTCGAATCAGAATCAATCGCGCGAGTTGCACTTTTCTCCTTAACTTTACATCCTGACAATTCACCAGCACTCTTTGAGTGCACTGGAAGCTCTTTATTACTTTGGGCAAGATCCGTGCACTTGTGTTCTTTTTCTAAACTGGCTGCTTCTTTACTGGAATCTTCACAGACAGAGACATTCACTGACTTCAGCTTAGCTAATCGTGGATCCTTTATCTTCCCCGGACTCAAATCTATGTCTGTCACCTTCGTTTCATTCCCTTTAGGTGATCCTCCAGTTTCATTGTCTGTTTTATTTACTGGTAAAACAGGCTGTGACACTTGAGGCAACTTAACAGAACTCTTCTCTCTCAATTTAGCCTCTTCTCTCAAGCGTCTCTGTAATGCACGCTCCTTATATGCCTTTATATCTATCTTTTTGTAGCTGCTTTTAGTCTCCGCTGAAGAAGTGCCTGCGGCGAATACTTTCTGAATGGTGGATTGATTGCTGTTGCTAGCTTCAGTATCAGGATTTGTAGGAGTACTCGTAAGCGATGTTGCATTCGCTGTAGTATTATCACTAACTTCAGTCTGTGGTGGCTCCGTAATGTTAGAAGACAGATTAATTTGAGGCAAAGAGGTATTGGTGGATAGATTGGTTTGAGGCAAAGCGGCGTTGGCGGATAGATCGATTTCAGGCATAGAATTGTTAGCGGATACAGCGGCTGGAAGGGAACTGTTGTTCCCGGATGGACTGGTTTGTGGGAAAGAGTTGCTCGGCGATACAGTGACTTGAGGCGAAGAGTCGTTTGTAGATACATTGGCCTGAGGTAAAAGGTTGTTTGTAAACAGATTAGTTTGAGGCGAAGAGTTGATTGTGGACACATTGGCTTGAGGTAAAGCGTTGTTCACAAGCAGAGCAGTAACAGTACCCTTGTTGTTACCTTCCTCTACTTGACTACCTTTATTCTTCTCAGCGTGCTCTTTCTTCATTCTACCATCTGTATTTGTACTGCTGCCTGCGCCACTGTTATCGACTTCAGACAACTTCTCCGTAACCTGTTTCTGTGCTAAGTTAGTGGACTCTGGCATTTGCTTGAGTTGCGCCTTGGTCTTTGGCTGTATTGTCATGGAAATGATGGTCGGCTTCTTTCTCGCCGGAGGAGGTACTTTATCAGAGGTATCCACAGGATTCGGCTGTCTCCCTAGCAGCGGAATCGTCGAATCTGCTTGCGGAGTTTGCTCAGTTGCTTTATTCGACGAAGTAGGAGGAACGGAAGTGTTGCCATCTCCGCTGTGAAAGGGCGTGTTGTCCTCAAACGTACCTAATGGCTCCTCCTTCACAACTACCTCCTTCTTTATCTCATCCTCTGTTAGCATCCGGTATTCTTCAGATTGCTCGCTGGACTTAGACATTTCCGAATGGGAGTTCCTTTTTCTCCGCTTCTTCTTCTCCTTCTTCCGCTTCTCCCTCTTGTCCCTTTTCCTCCTTTCCCGTTTGCGAGACTTTCGCTCTTTATGCTTGCTCTTCTCTTTCCATTTCTTCTCTATCTCAGCAGCTACTTCGTCCCTGATCGTTTCATTCAGCGACTTCTTCTTCGCGATCTTCTCTTTCTCCTTGATCACCTTCAGCAGCTTCGTCACGTCCGGAGCGACGGTCTCTTCGTCACTGTCGCTGTCGCTGGTGGTAGTGGTGTTGTCAGTGCTGCTCCCCGAATGCTCTGCTCTTCGCGCCTCCACGAACTCGTTGTAAGGATCCATAGATCTCTCAGGATTATGTGCAGGCGGCTCGCGCAGCAGAGGGCTCATGCTCAAGTGTCTCATTGGCGAATCCGACGAGCAATACCTCTGAGAATGATAATTCCTGCTGTCCCTGCTTAAATTCTCAGCGCTGTTGGAGGAAGTCTTTCGCATATAAGCCTGAGGACCATACTTAGCTTCCCATTCCTCTTTCGTTAGATTCCTAAACGAATCTGGGTCTTCTTGCTCCTTTTTCTCCCATCTCTCGTATCTCTCCGCCCTGAACGTATTGCGATCTTCCGAGCTGGATTTACGTGATCTTGAATGCTCGGAATCTGCGCTTTTGTGCAGCGATTTGGCCCGCGCGATTCCAGCGGAAAATATGTCGTCGAGATCGGCTGCTGTTTTCGTGGGGATCTGCGGGTAAGCGTTACATTTGAAAGCTTCAGTCACTCGTTGCGGCACCGAAGAATCTTTATACATCTCGAGGGACCTTTTTCTTGGTAAAATCTTGATCGGTGGAACCTTTGTTCTCTCCGTGACTTGTAGCAATATATCGTCCAGATCAGCTTCGTTGAATAATGGCTGTTGCTTTTTGTACACACACTCGGCTTCGGGATTCGTTTTGTTCATCAGTGATTTCCTCGACGAAGTAGTGTTCTCTCTTGAAATATTTAAATTCATCTCTGGGTTTATAGGGAAAGGAAGAGATTCCTCCTTGTTGTACACAGGCTGCTCTTCTATCTGTTCGATATATACGTTCTCACATTCTGGATATTCAGGATAGGACGGGGCTTCTTTAATCTCTTCCTGTAAATACTCAGAAGCATATGTTTGTGGCATATCGGTCTGATCTACAGTCTTCACTTCATTAATCTCTGCGCTTTCCCTCTCAGACGACTCAGCCTCGAATGGCATAGGATCAAGCTGTAAAACTTCGCTCAAATGATGAATAAATTCTGTAGGTAAATCCGTGATGCCCACAACAGCGCCTGGATCCAGCATCGCATTCAACTGGTTCATGAATTCTTCCCTGTCGTATTCTTTCATCTTCTCGTCTTCGGTATTCCTCATTTCTAAGGACAGTGAAGACCTCCTTTCTTTCACTAGATGTTTCATCGCGATATCGAACTTGCGAAGGCTAGAATTGTTTACCATGTTGCAGATATCATTTTTACTCATCTTCAGGAAACGGCTGATCACCCTATTCTTCCACGTAGATTCCGAAGTAGGGGCCGTCTTCTTAGCTTCTTTCCTCGACCGTTGACTCTTGTGGACCGCTGAAGAGTGAGAATGCAATTTTGCTACATCTCTGGTATACTCTTGGTGGCGAGAGGAATCGCTGGGCTTCTCAAGTATGAAAGGTCTCGGGACCTCTGCGCTTCGTGTTAAGCTCATTTTAGAATGGTGCTCCCTTTGCTGCTTTTTATTTGGATTCACATTGTTTCTTTTACTTTCCGAAGAATGCCGTTTGGAGTGAGTCTTCTCTTTCTGAGAATTCTGAGGCTCCCTACTGACTTGCTGAGTCTCCCTAGTAACTTGCTGAGTCTCCCGAGTAACTTGCGGAATCTCCCGACTAACTTGCGGAATCTCCCGAGTAACTTGCGGAATCTCTCTAGTAACTTGCTGAGTCTCCCGAGTAACTTGCGGAGTCTCCCGAGTAACTGGCGGAGTCTCTTTAGTAACTGGCTGAGTCTCCTTAGTTTCAACAGCACGGGCAGTAGATCTGTGCCACTCATCCTGCTTCGGTATGACTTTCGTTTTAGAGTTTAAGTTGAACACAACTTTGGGCCGTATCTGATCACCCGCCAGTAATACATCTTCACTAGTTCTATCGCGATTTTGTACATCCTGTTCATCGTCCGCTACTTCCAGCTCCACCTGCTTCTCAAGTACAGGGCCGCTAACTAAAGTCTGTTTGATCTTTTTAATTTTACTCTCCTTTTTCTTCTGTTTCTTCGCTGCATTCCCGCTTACATCTTCCACGGACGACGAGCACGGCGTGTCCTGCATTGGCACAGGAATCTCCAACGGACCGATCGGTAGTTCAATTAATTCCGAGGATGCGCTTTGATTACTTTTCAAGTCCTCCGTCATGTTCATGATTTGCTTGGCAAACTCCATCGCTTCTTGCATGTCTTCTAATCCATCGTCATCCATATTTACACCTTGGCTGTGATTAGAATCCTTCTCCAATGGAACCTCCTGCGGCAAAGGTGGAGGAACGCTCGCGATAGTCATAGGTGGCGGAGGTAATGCGAATTCCTGTACTATTACCGGGCCGGGGTTTACTTGCGGCAGAACAGGCGGGAAGTTAACTGGTATAGTAGGCATGAAAGCTTGGTGCGAAGGCATATTCATTGGCGGTGGCTGTGCGAAATTCGGTGTAACGGGCGTCAAACTGAACCCTGGCATCATGTGCGTCGCAGGAGGGTTTATCGGCGCAAGTAGCTTAGAGCGTTCTTGGGAAGAGAGTCGTGGATCGAAGATCGGTGGCGGTTGAAGAGTCTCGTCTCGCTTATGGATTTTCGGTGGCGGTTGTTGTGGATTAAATTCGGGCAAGTTCTCGTTAGCGTTCACCAGTACGTTGGAAATCCTGGGAGGCGGCTCTCTGGGATCGAAAGTAGGAGGTGGCTGCATAATTTCCATATTATTAGAAGGAACATTTGTCGGTTGCTGTCTCGTGTCTAACGGAGACATGGTCTGCGCGATGTCTTGTCTATTAGACGACTCGGTACTTGGTACTGGTCTTATATTTGGCGGAGGTTCTGTGGGGTCAAACGAAGGAGGAAGATCGTTCGAAGAGAATGGCACTAATGAGTGGTGTTGCGGATCATGGCTTGGGGCAGGTACGTTATGCGTAAATGGTGGCGGTGCGCGCGGATCAAATGGAACTGGAACTAAGTTATTCGGTTGAAACGGTACGATGTGTCTTGGCGGAGGCATTCGATTACCGTGGAAGGGTAATCTTTGTGGTCCCCTGAAGAATGCATTATTCCCATTCTGTTGAAATCCCCACCTGGGCCCGGGACATCTAGGCCCAGGAATTCTTGGACCGAACCTTGGAGGTACATTGAAGCCTCGTGGTTGGAAATGCGGTGGGTTATTCAGCTGCGTATCATTGTTTACATTGTGCATTTCATTGTAGCTCGAACATGTCGGAGATACGGTGTCCCCGATAATATTCGACTGATTATCTTCGATAAGTGGCGGAGAGATAAGCGAATTATTCTCCGGGGTTTCGGATGCACTCGCCGAAATCGGACAAGCTTCTTCCTGAAACACATTTTCTGGTAAATTGTCTGTCTGATGTAAATCCGTTTCCACTCCATCGTCTTGGTGTACGTCTAAATTAATATCTTGTATAGTATCTCCCTCTATATCCTGTATTGCTACCTGCAACAGATTTGGATTTTCTGTAAAATCTACTTGCGATACGTCCTGATCGTTTAAAGCTGGCAGCGATAAAGGAGCCGCCTCTATGTCGATTAAGTCTAAAGGGGGATTTTCATTCACTACATCCTCGATCGGCTGTATGTACGTCGAATCTGGTATACCCTCGTCGACATTTAAAACTGTTAAGCTCCCGTCGGCATCATCTGGGTTCAAAGAGATTCCACCTTCCGGGATGATGTCGCATTGCAACTGCAGTCCGTCCAAATTACATTCAGGGTCTAACAACTCCTGAAACGCCTCCTGTTGACAAGCATCGCTCTCGAGCAGTACGTCCGGCTGATCCAAGACATCGTCCTGTACAGAATCTAAGATGATCAGGCAATCCTCCGCACTCTCGTTCACCACAGTAATTTCATCGTTTGTACTTAAAAGTCTATCAGTAACCTCGTTCGCAAAAGGAATCGAGACACAGTCGTTATTAGCGCTATCGTCTATGTCATCGAATCTTGAATTATTGCAATCGACCCTGCCTATGTCCCTAAAGTCTGTAAAAGTTAAATCAAGCTCGGGCGGCTCGTGTCTAAGTTCAGGAATACCCTTGTTCCTGATGCCTTCTTCTTCGATGATGCTATTCGGTAGAATAGAGAAATCGTCCTCCCAGAAGTTCGTAAGATCTTCTTCCGTTATAGAAGACAACTTCTGCTTCAGTTTGTCAGCCGTTTCAGTGATTTTCTGTTGACGCTCCTCTTCCGAGCCCAGCAGAGGAGTCTGCGGCGGTAGCACGCATTTATCTTCTTCGACGACTTGATCAGCGTGCGGCAAGAGCGCTCTGGGTCCCTGATTCCTATTGAAACCTACGGAGAACTGCGGCGCTGGCGGTCTACCGGGGCCGGAGAATCTTACTCCTCCGCGGCCGTTGGACGATCTACCCCTTCCGTTCGGCCGATACTGCGAGTTACCTCTGTAGTGCTGCCTGTGGCCGTAACCTTTGTTTTGCTGCCATGGTGGATAGTTCGGCCCGTCTAACCATTTGTCCGGGCCCTGCAGCCTGTGCGGCGGCCGCGAGTGATTGAAATTGGGGTGTGGAAAGCGCGGCCCGCTGTTAAACCCATTGGATGGACCGTTCGAACGAGCACCCCGTGGTCCATAGCCTCTTCCTCGGAATCCACTGCCGCTCATCACACTGTCGATTAGGATGCTTCAATTATCGTAGCGCATTTGAGCTTACAGTTCTTTTAACAGTCGTGCGACTCCTAAAACGCACTGGCGTTGTTTTAAGGACGTTTACATGCAGCATAATTTTATCCTGCTAATATCTCATTACACTCTCTCAATGAACACTTCCCGGGGATTCGTGGATCTAAAGTGACGGACATTCTAGCTATCTCCGCGGTAATTATCACGATTAGTTCGGGAGCTATTAACGTATCTGCGGGCTATTAGTTCGGGGATCGAGCAACAGATATCAAGCACAGGGGAGAATGTTCCATTCGATATCCTTAACCTTCTCCGAGCAGATTATTTACTTATTGCGGATTTCTCGGCCAGGCGGCTGTGTATTACGGTCGATGCTCCTACGCGCACCGTGCAATGTCATATGTAGGAACGTGTAATCGCCCCGAACCGAGTGAAATAATAACAAAACGACGTGCACTTATCATTTAAATATAATCGCCATGTTGCACAATAAATCTCGCCAGCCCTCGATAAACAACACACACACACGTCCCGCTGTCAAATGGTTGCGCGGAACAGAGGTGTCCCTTTGGAATTTCAACCGCTCCCGGGATAGTTAACGATCAAACATTATCGCGTGTCGCGCTGGTAAAAAATATGCTCCGCTGCACAACCACCGCACCGCGTACTCGATTCCCATTCAATTGGATCTTTGCTGTTCACGTTTAAAAACCCAAACTCGGCCATGAACGCACCGGCGCATCGAAGATCGTGCCCAACGTGATAGAACGTAGCATCGGCTCTGTAATATCGTTGTAGACCATGAAACCGCACGGGCGAGATAACGCGAGCTGGCCTGACCGTAATTTCCAGAGATTCCCACGAAACTGAGGGTCTAATAATATTAATTCGATCGGTGGAAGACTGATAATCTATTTCGGGGCGGATTAAGATTTTTTCATCATCGTATGTAGCATGAGTTGGGAATCTGTTTACGCGTAATCTCGGAGGTAACCTATTTTGCGATAATGATCGTCGTCTTTATTGGTTGTTGTAATTCGTAATTTTTTATTTATTTGGTTCTAATGAGAACGATTTTTCTCCCAGCATTTTGTTGTAGTTGTTGTTAAGTTTTGAATGGACAGAGGGTGTTCATGGAAATGCGCATTGTTGTGGAGTATATTTAAACGGGATGTGAATAAAAGTTTCTTTCGCTTGATCGGAGTTTTAGGAATGTTGACTCTGCATATTTTAACGTCGTTCCACTTCGTCCCACATCGTTCTTTTGTGTTTATAATGAGCGGTGGAGTGGGAAAGTACTCCACCCTACGGAAGTTAATCTGCGCGATCTGATTGGTGGGTATTTTAAGGAGGCTTTGCAAGAACATGGTTCGTTTTTAATTTACGATTTTTTTTGCGATGGTTTGAAAGAAAGTAAACACCTTAACCTTAAGCTTTTCGCGACGGTGCTAATTAGTGATATTTGTTTAGTTGAATTAAACTCAATTATGGGCGAATTCCACTTACCTCTAAATCGCCCATGATTTTCATTAAGCTAGGTTTTCCTGTACGTGACTAGACGCAACGTCAAGAATTTCAAAGTTGATTATCTCGAAAATGAAGCGCGATATGAAAAAAAGTTACTGTTTCTTTTCGATTTATAACAAGTAAAGAAGTCGAGAAAAAGGAATAACATTTCTTGTTATTGCGCTTCATTTTCGAAAAAATCGACTTTGAACTTCTTGACGATGCGTCCAGTCGCGTACGGGAGAACCTAGCTTAATGAAAATCACGGACGATTTGGGCGTAAGTGGAATTCGCCCTATATTTTATAGTGTCAATACACTATTTATTAAATAAAGAACCAATATGGAACTGAACTTGCAACTATTGATTTATAAAAAGAGTAACGTCGCTTAACAACAATCTAATCTAGGAACTATTAATCTAGGAACTATTAGAACGAAACCCTGCATCGTTTTAAGTTTTTTTTAATTTTTTTAAGTAGAATATTTGAGGATGAAAAAATACTGTTGTCTTGAATATTAATCGTGTCTTTAAATTACTAATACATATTGCAACTCTTATTCCAAAGTTATAATTAAAATTATCAGTATTTCGCTCCACCCTTTTGGTCAAGTCCTCAGCCAACAAAATTTGCAGATTTCGAAATCCATTCGCGGCAGATTTCGGAACACGCGTTTGGCGACAGGCAACCCAACCCCACCACTGAATGTGCAAACAGCCCTGCGCAGCCTGCGCCGCTGCTTCCTCACCTAGCGTCACGAGAGTTGTGAACCAACTCCTGGGAGCAGAATTTTCGGAGGATGGCCGCGATGCTGTCCAACTGTTCGCGGTTCGTGCCTCGTGCGATAACGCGAATTAGTATATCGCGAACGAAGGTAAGTCTTTCTCATAATCGCGTCACCTGACCTCGGATTAAGTTTGCAACATCTGTGACACGCATGCATTAGATAAGAGAAGATCCTAACGCCCTTCCGAGCAGAATCTGCCATCAAGGTTGTCGGAGCACTACCCTTACCTTTCGCATCGATTATATAATAGCATCGTAAAACTTATCGCGCGCGGCCCGATCCAATCGTCGTAATCCGTCAACGAGAAATTAGTCGTTTATCGGGGGCCGTGAAATTCGAAGCGGTGCCTTTTAATTGACCGAGCAGGCCCCGACCGATTTTACGGCACCAGGGTCTCGGAAGTCAGAACCAACTTGCTATCCCTGATAGAAACAACACCTATTTTTATCTTGCCTCTTGTACACATGCCACATTTCAATATCATGCCGCTATATAACGATGCTTCTATATTAATTCTCTTCCTTTCAGGTTGTGAGGTCGTTAAGTAGTCAAGGTAAGACTAATTGCTATAGAAGATAACTCAATAAGAAAGTGGTGAGATATGCTGAGAATCTAAATATTATCTTTATAGAGAGGCATATCGACGTTGGGGATAACCATGAACATAAACTACTAATTGTATCAAATCATTTTTGTAGGGCGCATACTATTTATCCACACCGAACATGTGGTCAGCAAGAACTCTCGAGTGTAAGTTCATAAACACTTAAGAAAGTAGATTTAATATAGTCGAGGTTCGACGATTTCTAAATGCATATTATAATACGCAAAGAAGTGCAATGTATTTAAATAGATGCTTGATATTTCCTGAGATGATTCTAACTTAGATTGATGAAAACCTTTAGGTGTACAAAATATAAGAAATTTCACTGTTGGATAGACCAGGCGAAGCATATTCATTCGACATCGGCGTTATGTAAGTCTCGAGTGTTCGATGGTTATAGCGAAGGCTGCGCCGTACATTGTGATTTATATTTATACTCCGCAGGGCAATTAACAGAAGTCGTAGTGCCAGCGTTCGCGGAGAGCATAACCGAGGGGGATGTGAGATGGGACAAGAAAGTTGGCGATCAAGTGAAGGCGGATGAAGTACTATGCGAAATTGAGACAGACAAGGTGAACTAATCAGAAGCTACTATGGTTGTTTCGCAATTGCGGAATTTAATTGACGATCCTCCGCGTAGACTTCAATTCCTGTACCAGCACCTGGCGCTGGTGTCCTAAGAGAAGTTTTCGTGAAAGACGGCGACGTCGTGAAGCCAGGGCAGAAAATATGTACCATTGAGATTGGTGCGACCGGTGGAGCCGCGCCAGCCGCAGCGCCGGCAGCGAAACCAGCCGCACCGGCACCGACACCAGCCGCGCCGGCACCAACACCAGCTGCCCCTAGTGCAGCAGCACCTCCGCCGCCGCCGCCAACGCCTGCGGCACCTGCTCCGCCTGTGCCACCTCCAGCAGCCCGACCTCCACCTCCGCAGGCTCCTGCGGCGTCCATGCCGGTCGCTGCGATTAAGCACGCCCAGGTGAGAATTGTTACATAATCGAGAACAATCTGCTCTCTATCATCCGCTATTATCCCTTCTTCTCAAAAAACATTGTGAAATCTTCAGTCCTTAGAAGACGCGAAAATCCAGCTGCCTCCAACTGATTACACGCGTGAAATAACTGGGACGAGAACAGAGCAGCGAGTTAAAATGAACAGAATGCGTTTGCGTATCGCAGACAGATTAAAAGACGCTCAGAACACGAATGCCATGCTGACAACGTTCAATGAAATCGATATGCGGTTAATATTGCGTTCATTATAAATCCATCCTCCACTTTCTTCGTGCTTCTTAATACATTCTTTCATTTTACAGCCCAATTATGCAATTCCGCAAAGTACACCAAGAGAACTTCACGAAGAAATACGGTATAAAGCTTGGATTTATGAGCCCGTTTATCGCAGCAAGTGCCTACGCTCTGAACGATCAGCCAGTCGTGAACGCTGTGATCGACGGCAATGAAATAGTTTATAGAGATTACGTTGACATCAGCATCGCAGTTGCAACGCCGAAAGGGCTTGTTGTCCCGGTTCTTCGTAATGTACAGAACAAGACCTTCGCGGATATCGAGATAGCTTTAGCGGCTATGGGCAACAAAGCAAGGAAAGGCAACATATCTGTGGAGGAAATGGACGGTGGCACGTTCACCATAAGCAACGGCGGTGTTTTCGGTTCCCTCATGGGAACCCCCATCATCAATCCACCTCAAAGTGCGATTCTTGGAATGCACGGAGTGTTCGATCGGCCTGTGGCAGTAAAGGGCGAGGTAATCGAGGAATCTTGCTCGAACTTTGAACTTGGAATTTTGATCGATCGCTCTCCTTCATAACGTTGATTATTTCTCAGGTCGTGATCCGCCCGATGATGTACATAGCCTTGACATACGATCATCGGCTAATCGACGGGCGCGAGGCTGTGTTGTTCTTGAAGAAGATCAAAGAAGCTGTGGAAGAACCGGGAATTATCTTAGCTGGCCTTTAAAGCATCGTAAATATTTTCATTGAATCGCTTCAGACACGCCTCTTCATCACTTCCAAAGCGTTTTGTACACACTGTTGTATTATATTCTGTTTACCGAGGCTTCTAACTACTCAAGATGCTCTCAACTATACTTATTGATTATTGTGATAAACGAAAGTAAGGAATGCGTACTGCACCAACGAGATAACGTAAAGCGTGTCTACTCGGGAACTTAATCTTATCCTTCAAGTATTATTTCGATCCATTCGTATTTCAGTATTCAAGGATACGCGAACTCATTTTTTCTACAACCGTTAGTTACGATTAAACCGTTCTCTCCTTTCACGCGGTACTTATAAAAGCGAACCGAGGCTCAATGTAAGAGGATCTTATTGGCACGAAGAAGCGAACGTATATTTTAATATTCTTACGGTTCAAATTTAGAATACGCTGCAGACAGACGAAATTGAATGCTACGCGATACGAAGTATCCTTGAATCGAAAAAGGATATGTATATAATAGAGAAAAATCTCCAGCTCTCAGCTCGTGTTCGACATTCTCACGGGAACGTTCGAGGTTTCGTTGTTTCTCGCTTGCAATTATTGTGGGAAGGTATTTGTTGGTAAACGAAAAAGAGATTGTAAATTCCTTTATGAGTATGCGAAGTCATTTATTTTATACATCGATTGTATTGCTGGGCAACACTTCGTTTTTTTGATATTTCAGTTTTACAAATGTGTGATGCAAAAGTAACGCAAGGGCGCGTGTTTACAATATCCAAGAGTGAAGTCAACAGCCACACATGTTTGTAACGATCGTTTTATTGTTTTTAATTGTATTTATTTTTATTCGGATGGCATTGATCAGCGAGACGTCAGAAAGAAGCGATAGTCACGAAGCTAGAAGATACTTTATTGCGAAGATAAATGTATCTGGATAATTGAAATAAAAGATCACCAACCTAAATGTTGTCGACGTTGTTGAATTATATTCGCGAACTTTTCATCGAGCGCTTTAGAGACCGATAATATCGTCATTCCTACATTTTCATCGCTCAATAGAAATAAATGAAAGTGTTCTCACAATTTTCTTCTATAAGGATAACAAGTTTTCAATGAATCGTAATTATTGTCGAGCACGAACGTGTAAATTATTGTTCTTAAATAAAAAGCAATATTAAATCATTCCTCTATCGATCTATCACTCGCTATTATTAAAAGCTTTACGATATTTTAAAAACTTCAGATATATACATATAGAATATATAATAAAATACAGATATCCCATTGTTTATAATGTTCGTTTTACGTCTAGTGTCATAACTATTTAAAAGCGTAGTTCCAATTAATCAGCGAGTGTTAGAATAATCTCGTAAATTTAAAAAATCGCTGGATCACCGCACTTTGAATATATCGCACTATATTTCGATATTCCTCGAAGAAAGGTATCGAAGTCGTAATCGATTCTCCATGCAACGGGGATGACTTCGCCGTTTCATTTCGTGATCAAACACTGAGCGTGAAATGGTAATTTTTAGAAAATCTAGTTCATTAAATGCAGATAAAGAATATATGCTATCGTAAATAATTTGCAGTGAAGCGTTCGATTATAATTTCGATACTTTGCGTTTAGTACTTCTGGTTAAAGAGATCTTTTTTTCATTTGACATTTTAGGTTAAGTGTCTTTTTACCATTATTATTTTGTTTGTCAAGTTACGCATGCACTATCCAAATCAAATTTTTCGTAAACAATTCAGGCTTTTAAATGAGCATGTACCGTGCTCGCTTGAATCGCGGTGCTTTATGTTTAATAATTAGTCACCTTTGTGTGTCGCGATAATTGTTATGAAATATCCTGCTCCGCGATTTTATGTAAAAAACACCATCGAAACTTGTAGTACAAGAACATAAATAAATATTTTTTAGGATTTAGTGCATTTTAAATAAAATCGTTCGACTTAAATTTTTTTTATATATTTTTTTATTATTTACGTCTTAAGTAGTGTAGTAAATAGATTTATTTTTATCTGCTTCCTAGTATTCTGTCGTATTGCCATTGAACCTGTTCTGCCCTGTTTCTTTGTACCAGTTCCTCAGCAAACTCTCTTCCTCTCCTTCCTTCCATTTCCATTTATTGGATATCCATCATTTTTTGCCTGTAGTACGAGTCTCTCATTTCCTCCCATTTCGACTTTTTCTCTGCTTGCTTCGCGTCTATTTCCCTCCAGCATTCTTCTACTATTTTATTCTCATTCAGCTGTTTTGGTTTCCCCACTCCTATCCTTGCTTTGTCCGTTTTTGTTTTTTCCAAAATTAGATATACTGGTGTATCGAAGTCCAGACCTAAAGTCCACCTTATGTATTTCACCTGTATTTTCTCTACCTTTTCACTGTGCTTCAGAATATCCTCATTCTTCTCTCAAAATTGTTCTTGGACATTCTTTGTCCTATTCCCCATATCTGCGCCATTAATATTGCTTTCTTTATGACTTCCCTTATATGCATCTCTCTGCCCCCATTTCTCTGGAAATTATACCTAAAGTATTTGAACTCCTTTACTTCTTGCAATAATTGTTATAACAGGGACAGAATCAGTCTGGCACTGGTGGCACTGGGGGCGACAAGAAGGACGACAAAGATAAGAAGAAGAAATATGAGCCGCCGATTCCGACTAGGGTGGGCAAGAAGAAGAGGCGCACCAAAGGACCCGACGCTGCGCTGAAATTACCACAAGTTACGCCGCACACGCGTTGCAGATTGAAGCTCTTGAAATTGGAGCGTATAAAGGATTATTTGTTAATGGAGGAGGAGTTCATTAGGAATCAGGAGCGACTGAAGCCACAGGAGGAGAAGAACGAAGAGGAGAGATCCAAGGTCGACGATCTGCGGGGAACTCCAATGTCCGTCGGGACATTAGAAGAAATAATCGACGATAATCATGCTATAGTTTCTACGTCCGTGGGTTCTGAACATTATGTGTCGATTCTATCGTTCGTAGATAAAGACCAGTTGGAGCCTGGTTGCTCTGTCCTATTAAATCATAAAGTTCACGCTGTCGTTGGAGTTTTGGGCGACGATACGGATCCTATGGTTACAGTCATGAAATTAGAGAAAGCCCCGCAAGAAACGTACGCCGATATTGGTGGTATGTGTCCACATATGCATTAGGCTGAGACTATCTGTCGAATTTTTTGGTATTTGAATTTTCGGATACTTCAGTTGCTCAATTATTTGGCGAATATCTGAGTATTCGAATATTTTAGATATTCGAATTATATTCGCCAAATAATTGAGCAACTGAAGTATCAAGTTCTTTAGGTTCATTTTTTTTTCAAGCTTTTATTTAGTTTCAGTTGTGAATTCGTTAGTTTGTCAGGGTGACATCTTGTAAGCTAATAACACGATTTATAATTCACACCATACTGAAATATTGGAGTAGTATTCGACTTAAATATTCGAATACTCAAATATTCGAAGTTTATTCGTAGCATTCGAATACTCATAAAATAACGAATATTCAATTATTCAAATAGTCCCAGCCCTAATATACCTTACCATCAGGTACTTTTATGCTTTTCCAAAGTCACAAGCTTAACATTCCTCATTCTTCAGGGCTCGACACGCAAATCCAGGAAATTAAGGAGTCCGTAGAATTGCCCTTAACGCATCCTGAATATTACGAAGAAATGGGTATTAAACCACCAAAGGGAGTTATACTCTACGGTCCTCCAGGGACTGGTAAAACGTTACTGGCGAAAGCCGTGGCGAATCAGACCTCTGCAACCTTCCTCCGAGTCGTCGGTTCCGAACTCATACAGAAATATCTAGGCGATGGTCCGAAACTCGTGAGAGAGTTATTCAGAGTTGCCGAAGAACACGCTCCGTCGATTGTATTCATAGACGAAATTGATGCCGTAGGCACAAAGCGGTACGACAGTAACAGTGGCGGAGAACGCGAGATTCAAAGAACCATGTTAGAGCTTCTCAATCAGCTTGATGGTACGATTAACATTTGAAGTTCTATCGCGAAGTAGAGATTCTAAATAATTAAATATCGCTTCTATCCATTCAGGTTTCGACAGTCGAGGAGACGTTAAAGTCGTAATGGCCACGAATAGAATTGAAACTTTAGATCCGGCATTGATCAGACCAGGTCGTATCGACAGGAAAATAGAATTTCCATTACCCGACGAGAAGACGAAAAGAAGAATTTTCAGCATCCACACTAGCAGGATGACGTTAGCGCCTGACGTAAATTTGGCAGAATTGATAATGGCTAAAGATGATCTTTCGGGTGCAGATATCAAGGTGAAACACAATCGAAACAAATTCTTTATTAGATACTAACCGATGCTTTTCATTCGCAGGCTATATGCACCGAAGCCGGTCTAATGGCACTGCGCGAACGCCGCATGAAAGTCACCAGCGACGATTTCAAAAAGTCTAAAGAAAGCGTTCTCTATCGGAAAAAAGAGGGCTCTCCCGAAGGACTATATTTATAAAGATACTACGGTTAATATTCTTTATTTACAGTTCGAGCGTAAAGTGCTAATAAAAACATACAAAACATTATGTTCTCCTTACTGAACTAATCTGTTGAACTTTGTATTTCTAATACATTCGTTTGGTCGATGTTTAACTCTTTTAAATATGATTGAAAATATTGACGCAGGGCTTGAATGTGTTCCGCGGAATGTTCTCTTTGCTCGCTAACAATTTGCGACAGCGGCTTCTGTATATTTTCGTCCGTATTCTGAGATTCCGTCGCACATATGTAACATGCGCCTCTTCTAGTTTTATCGAGGACGTCGCGAATGCGTTGCGGATGCTCAGTATTCTGTGGCATAGCAGTTATTAAACTTTTCAACTTTCCTAGAACGAAAGCAGTCTTGAAACCTTCTTCGTATCCTTTGTCGAAACCTTCTTGGAAGACATCGTTGGATCCATTCTCAACTCCTTCTCTGTAACCGGTCTAGGGGAAATGATAAAATATTTAGCGATTAAAATATTTAAGTCCTAGCGAAAGAATATTACACTTTAATAAAATTCAATGATAGCACGAATTATTAACATTAACTCTACGGAAGCAGTACCGTCTTCGCAGCATTTATAATTCGATTCCAACTCTTAGCAGCAATATCCAAGGAATCCTCAGTTTCTGACGAATTCTTCGAATCATCCATACTATTCAACGCTATTTTTTCCCTCAAATCATCCATAATATTCAAAGATATTTTACAAATTACTTATTCCTATTTACGAACGGTAAAGAAAACTGCGAATCCATAACCTAGAAAACATTAAGAAGCAATTGATCAGGCTACATCATTTTTGACGTTTAAAAAACTCAATGGAAACGGAGGCGAATACTTCGAAGGAGCAAGATGGAAATACAGCAGACAGCAATTTACTCGAAATTCTTGAGCAGAAGTAAATATTTCGTTTTTATTAAACGTTACTCGCGTACGTTATATACATGTCTTATAGGTTATGTTTATCACTATTTACGCACAGTATGAGTCAATTAAAATCCAAGTATTTCGTTACATAATGAAGAATAAATTTTATTCAATGCTTAAAAACGTTACTTAAAATTCCAGGATTATCGCCGTAGCACAGTCGAGGCCTAAAGGCATATCCGACAAGGATTTAACAGCCGAAATGCCAGAGCTGCAGCCCGCTCAAAGGGCTCAGATTATAAATAAACTTTTATCGCAGGGTCACTTCGATTTATTCAAGCAAGGGGGTACCCTGTTGTATCGCTTGAAAGATCCCGCCAAAGCGAAGATTGCCAAAGGCGCGGACAACGAGGAGAAAATTGTATACTCGATAATCGAAGAGGCGGGGAACAAGGGGATCTGGATTCGCGACATAAGATTTAAATCCAATCTAATGCCGACTCAGTTGAACAAGATTTTGAAAAGCTTGGAAACGAAGAAGTTTATTAAAGCGGTGAAATCCGTGGCGGCGAGTAAAAAGAAAGTATACATGCTGTATAACTTAGAGCCGGACACATCCGTGACCGGCGGAGCTTGGTACCAAGATCAGGACTTCGAAGCAGAATTCGTCGACGTTCTGAATCAACAGTGTTACAGATTCTTGGAGAAGAAGCGAGAGCAGATGAACGCTTGTAAAGGCGGACCGATCGCAGCTAGAAACGTTACGTTCGCTTCGTCGAAAGAAGTGTGGAAGTTCATTTCCGATCTGGGAATAAGCAAGGTTCGGATACTACTATAGTTTGCTTTAAATTATATAGGCGACATAGGGAAAATACTATTACATAATAATAGGGAAAGTTATTTGCAGGTGAAATTGTCGGTGGAAGATTTGGAGATGATATTGAACACTCTGGTCTACGATGGCAAAGTAGAACGCACGCTTTCGGGAGACGGGAGCAACTTGTATAGAGCGATAGAGCCTTTGTTAAGTTCACCTGGGCTAATTAAATCTACTTGCGGCGTTTGTCCCGTAAGTTCCTTTCCGTTCTCAATTTCTCGAACGTAAATCGCTGAAATCGTCGATGTTTTAATGATAATGTAAAATTATTGAAATACAGGTGCGGAAAAACTGTTGCGACATCGGCGACGTTACACCCACAAAGTGCCAATACATTACAGAATGGTTGGAGTGAGAATTTTAAATAAACACGCAGTCTTCCGAAATGTTTATTCGCCTATCGTTCGAAATATACTTTCGATCGCTCACGTTTCCATTCTATCTTATGTACATACTTTTTCCACATTGTATATATTTAATTTATTCGCATACAACCGCTTGCGAGACCAAGAGTTTTTATAAAATACAGTTTTACAAAAAGAACTTAGATTATTCTTAATTCTCGCTAAGTAAACAATTCCTAAAAGATCGTGCATAAAAGCCTGACATCGTTTCACCTAATTACATAATTCTATTGCATTTTGGGCAGTTACATAAGGATTACAGCAGAATTTCCTTAAAAAGAAGGTCAAACTTTCGTCGGACGAATCGGCGATGCTGGTTCCCGCCAAATTTGTACGCGTTTCAACCGGATACGTGTTGCCAACCCTAGAATCCTTCGTCGTAGAATCATTCGCATTGTTTCTCGAGAGAAATTCGAACCGTATCGCTTAATTCCAGCGAAATATAGAAACCTAGCAAGAAGAAGCATCCGATGAACCGATTACGCTCGGCAAATCGGATTAACGGCGATTCTCCCAGCGTCCTCTTCGTTTCCCGCGTTTCGTACCGTGGCTGCGCTTAAGTTGGCGGCGCGGCCCGTTTGTTGGCTTCCGGCATCGAGGTGCCAGATGTGAATGCGCGCTTCCACGAGCACCGTTAAATCGTGCATTGTCATGAGACTTGTGATGTTTCGCGAGGCGACGACGGTGTTTCACGTTTGATCAGGCGCTCGAATGGAAAGGATCGCGCGTAGTGCAGCCAGCAACGGTTACAAAGGAAGGCCGAGGACGTGTGGACGTTGAAGCGTCGTGAGAGCGCGCGCTTCGTTAGTTGGCGTGCGTCGCATGTGCCCGCGGTGTTCCGGAAAGAGCATAGTTCTGCCTTGGACGACGCAGAATTGATTTCCTCGGGCCGATAGAAACGTCTGCGGGAACTGCGTCAGAGCGTCGACGGGCCCGTTAAAAGTGTTGACATGCCGTTACTCCGCAAGCAACCGTTCCAACGGCTCCACGTCTCATCGGACTTCAAAGACGACGACGAAGTTTTCCACTGCGAGGTTACCAACGAGATCTTCAAGGACTACAAGTAAGACCATGACAGCCGAGGCCGCTTCGGGGCACGCACCGCGATCATTTCCCCGTAATTCGTTCGACGCAAAAGCTCTATATTCTTTTCGTTTCGCCCGCGCCCCGTCGCTCTCGCCTCCTTCTGACTAGCCAAGTCGATCCGACCGATGTATTCGGCCAATGTTTTCGTTCGCGCGTACTCCACGCAACTTTGTAACGAGTAGACTCGATTGGGAACAGTTGCACCGAACGGCAGCATCAGTTTCTGCCCGTTGCCGATGCTCGAGCGCGCAATGGTTACGCGTGGGACGGTTTGTTTATCAATGAAATCTTTCCGTGTTGACACTTTCATGGGCATTCTACGCTTTCGGGAATTTTTATTGCGTTTCTATTTCGCTGTTTAAATGTACTCTTTCGCATTTGATATCGCGTTTTCCGATTTTAATGGCGGAAATGGTTTTATGCGATTTGTGAATTGCAGTGAGTTCTGCGAGAGGATCATTCTGTGCAATTCGCTCATATGGTCGTGCAGCATCACTGGCAAATCCAACTTGACGTACGACGAGGCTTTGCAATGCGAGGAGAACGCGAAGAAGAGTCTCAAGGAATTTCCTATGGAGGTAGGATATCTTATTGGATTTGTTATTTCTAATATTTTGGCACTGTGATTAATGTATGCTTTTTATTGCAGCTACGTATTCCTGTATTGTACCTCGCCAGTAAAACCAACAGATCGTCTTTCAACGATATGATAGAAGACGTGTATCAGTTCGCGAGGGATCGCTACTTCGTGGGGGAAATGGTAGAGGCGAGTTTCACGGAAGACTCTTGGAGCGATTGTCATGTTCTGCAGGCTATCGCCCCTTTGGAGCAACAAATTAAATCGTACATTAAGGAAAACAACAGGTAGATATAGGCTGGAATTTGATGTATGTGTATCTTATCGGAGTAAGTTTCTAATATACTTCCTGCGTTAGAAGCCTACAAGAACAACAGTATCATCCGCCAGCGAAATTGTTTCGTTACGAGGTGGAACAGCTGGATTGCGGTGACTCCGATGTCAGTCATCTGATGATAGTAGAGGCGACGCAAGTGAGGAGAAGGAAACAGCATTACAGCAGAGAGCGTAATAAAATATTTCTACGACAGTTGTGCGAACAAAATGAGAGTGGCGTATGGGTTGTTAAAGTTAGTAGCTGCTTTGGCAAGAATTTTCTGCAATCGGAGGAATATATCGATGAAGAATTCTTTATGTGGTTTTAGGATAGTGTTTTACAGAAGTATGGGATTAGCAAAGTGCGCTTCGACACTATATTCGCTGGCCCCCCTCCAGACTTCATGTCGCGGATTAAGAAAGCAGTTAAGCATAAGCAAGAATCGATAGACAAGTTCCTTACGTCAGATATATCGAAGCAGAAACAAATGGAGAAGCCTGATCCTCTAAAAAAAGTGAGTCAGCCGACAGGAGTGGACATAAAGAAGTTTCGAAAACCAAGGTAAGCAATGTATGTTTGTATTGAGAACAGTGACCTCTAGCAATGTATTAACGCTGCAAAGTTTATCAACAGGGGGAACGGAAAGTACAAAGAAGAGCGTAAAGCGAAAGCTCTGGAACAGAAGGCGAAGCGCCAGGAAGAGAGAGTCCTGAAAAGCGAACGTAAAAAGGAAGAGAAACAGAAATTAGCTGCCTTGGCTGCGTATATGAAACAGTGGAACAAACCGAGAGAGGATCTCGAATGCGAAGACCTCTCTCCTGTTCCGCAACCTACACCGGTCAAAACTAGCATACCTAATGAGAGATTTGGGGATTGCATTATGGTTCTGGAATTTTTAGAATTTTTTCACGAAGAATTAGAAGTGGGCGGACACTTCCCGAACGGTTTCACTTTAGACCTGTTGGAGAAAGCGTTGTTAACGAAAGAAACGTCTGGGCCTTGGAGCGATCTATTGCAGCTGCTGTTGTCGAGCATTTTCAAATATCAAGCGGACGAGGAGAGTGAGATCGACGCCCAAGCATCAGACGTTCTAAACGTTATCAGTATGTACGAAGGAGCATCGTCGATGACGAAAGCGGTGAAACTTGCCACGGTAGCTTCGACTTGGAGCCAGATACATCAGGGCTGCAAGTTGTCCGAATTGACTGTGGACCACGTAACTTTAAGCGAGATCCTCAGGCAGCATTTGTTAAGCTCTGGAGGACGAATAGGGGAAGCCGCTTCTAAGTGGAGGTATTCGCAAAGAGGTGAGCGTTAAGAGATTGCCCGGTTCGATAGTCAATGAGCACTGTGGGAATGTCATTTCTTTCAGGCGGATACACGAATCAAGATGACCCCGCGCTTCTGCTGAGGATAAACGAGGCGTATATTTTAAGATTACTGGGTCACCGTAACGTTCACGAGTTCGAGTTAGACGAGAAGCTGAAAGTGGCCACGTGCCTAATTAATCAGCTGCTCACCGTCGCCACCATACGAGATATCATCGAAGACAGGCACGAGAAGCTTCAGCAAGCGAAAAAGGAGCTACGGTCTTTGGTGATGGCTGAGCAGAGGAAAGAGAGGGAAGAGAAGGAGAAAATGAGGGAACGCGAGAAAGGGAAAGAAGATATCCAAGTACCAAAGAAAGTTACGCGTGGCAACTGCGACGGGGAGAAAAAGAAAGAGGAGTATGAGAACAGATTGAAGGAGCTTCAGCAAGCATCCAGGGATGATCAGATGATGCTCTATTTAGGCTCCGATAGAGCTCATCGCAGATATTGGAGATTCCTTTCAGTGCCAGGTAATCTCGCGTTGCTCCGTTTTATTTAGATGTAAACCAACAAACTTATAAATTTCAACGTGTCTATTCTCCCTCTACAGGAATATTTGTAGAAAATGACGAATGGTGGCCAGGCGATTGCCTTCCCGAAGGCACACCTTATCAGCCAGAGCTGCAAGACAGAGAATCTACGTATGCATACCTGAGGAACAAATTCGAAGACGAGTTCAGCGACAAAGAGAACAGTTTTAAGAAGTCGAAGAAATCTCCGAAGAAAGTTACGTTCACCGAGAAAAATGGGCTCAAATCTCCGAGGAAAGATGTAGTGTCTAGAAAAGACTTCCCCGATGTTAGGAAAAACCTGATGGCTTGCACAGGGGACAGAGAGTGCCCGGTTCATTGCAAGAGACCGGAGACGAAGTGGAGCTTCTTTGGGAAAACTGAAGACCTGGAAGCTTTGGTAAACGGTTTAAGTAAACGGGGAATTAGAGAGGGCGAGCTCAGGAACAATATCTTGCAAGAGATGACAAGTTTAATATCTGTGATCGAAGAGTGTCCTAGACACAAGCTCAATCCCGAAGTCGTAAGTGCTTTGCCTTTATATTTTCTTTCGCGCAGTTAAATACGAATTATAAGTAAATCTTGTATTATAGTTTTCAGAACCTATCAAAGGGCACATTAGCACGATCACTAAGAAGAATAAATACGAGAATGCGAACTTGAACTTCCCCCCCGAGATGCCAGTCGACGACGTCTTGGAGTTGACGTTGAGGTTCAACATTTTAGATTTCGAGGACAGATTGAAAGTGGGCTGTTTGGGGCATTTAAAGGTCTTCAACCGAGACGCTTGGAGGAGCGCGATTAATAACAGAATCTACGACAAACAATGTGATAAATTAGTATATGGCGCGAACGAAACAGAGGCAGACGTTGCTCCGAATCTGACGTTGGATAAAGTCAAGAGCGAGAGCAAGCACAGCAGGCCGGGCACCCCGGATTCGGAGATTGGGAGCATTAGCCTAAAGACTTACAAAGACTCAGGGAAATACTTGGGTCCGCCGAGTGAGAATGAATTACTACCCGATCAGAAGCAACAGGCGGCCATTAGACAAATGGCCTGCGCTATCTTACAGTTGTCCCACGCGATAGAGCACAAGTACTTACACAGACCTTTAGGTGCCGACGACAAGGACAAGAAGTGGTCCGGGGACGGGACCAGAGAAAGATGGGAACAATCGCTTATGGCGTCGAGCAGTTGGTCCCAATTATTTTTACATTTAAACACTTTGGAGAACAGCGTCGCGTGGGACAAGAGCGCCCTGAACGCTCAGTGCCGCATATGTAAACGGCGCCGAGACGCTGAGAAGATGCTGCTCTGCGATGGTTGCAACAAGGGCCACCATTTGTACTGTTTAAAACCAAAACTAAATGTAATTTCTCTAAGGATTAGCAATACACTTAGGTTTCGTTATAGCGCAGCGATTAATGGCGCGGTTTTTTTGTCTTTCTAGGCTGTGCCAGATGGGGATTGGTATTGCAAAACGTGCAAACCACCGACAAAGTCGAAAGAGAAGATTAAAAAGCGGAAGAAATTCGAAGACGAAATAGAGGAGGACGTGATATTAACCAAAGAGACTCGACATAATCGCGCTAAACGTATTTTGGAAAGCGAAGAGGAAGAGGATCGGGATCATGATCTGAAGGACGAGAGCGATGAAGATATGTATGTTGTTGTTATAGTGGCAAAGAGCTTTAATAAAAGGCTGTGGAGAGGAAGACTCGCTCGAGGCAATCGGGAAGGGCGATTCTTTCTCTCCTACTATTACCTTAAGCTTTCACTCGCCATGTGTACTTCTTTAATAACTGTTTTATTTCAGAAGTAGCGAACCAGTGAACGTCTGCTCGGCGTGTAGAAGCGGTGGTAAATTACTGACTTGCGATACGTGTTCGAATTTCTATCACGTGGAGTGTATAGAGCCTCCCATAGCAAGGGCCCCGCGCGGAAGGTGGATTTGCTCCGATTGCAAGGATAGGAAAGACAGGAGAACCGGTACAAAATATGGTAAGATCATTTTGTTATTCACGAGCGCGAAGGCAGCGAAGAAACGCTGCTTCGAGTCTGGAAAACGTGGAACTACTTAGTAGCGTTCCACTATTGTTTCGTAATTCGAAGCTTTCAAATAGAATGCCTATCTTAAATATTAATGTAACGAAGCAGTTTCTTAGTCTTAATTATGTTGTTAGTGAGGGGGCGTGAAAGGGAAAGGGACAAGGAGAGACTGTGTGCTGCAGCAGCACGCTCTCGCATCCATGGCTTTGCCAAGAGCCTCCTCACTACAGAATCTACAGACTGGGACGGTCTGTATTGTATCTCCATTTTACTTCTAGTATATGTATTTCTTTATGTAAACGTAGTAACGATTAAGGTAGACGACACCTTGCTTCATACCTTTGTTTATGAACTATTGGCGACGCTGTCGCGCCCTTAGCAGGTAGACGAAAGGCTTTATCGCATGTATATGCAGAAGGCCCTTCTTTATCACAGTAAAGCATTTTGAACCCCCTTCCTCTCTTTAAACTCGCCTTTCCTCAAGTTGATTGTACTCCTATTCTTACTTAATACAAAATAACTAATTTAACGTTATTCCTTTCGTAGAAAAAATACAAGACTTACTAGAGTCTTGGTAAAGTTCGTATAACGTTGATAGTTTATTACAAATTCTTAGCTTATCGTGTTATGTAAATTTTTGGTAATACTTCTTTGCATATGCTATTAATCGAGGTGTTTATAATTACAAGGAACAATCAATTGCAAATGGAAACTTTAATACACAGACAGTAGCAATTCGGAGGACACGGAGCCAAGGCAAACCAGGCGAGCAGCTAAGAGAGCTGCCCAGATAGAGCAAGAAGAGGATAAAGGCTCGATCAGAGGATGCATGGCGAGGCTACAAGAGTTGCTCTCAGACATCAGGCATCACAGGGACTCGTGGCCTTTCTTATCGCCCGTGACAAAAGACGAGGTCCCAGACTACCATGATATTATATCCAACCCTATGGACTTCGGTACTATCAAGTACAAACTGGACAACGGAGGGTACGAAACGTTGGAGCAGTTCTTCGGCAATTGTCACTTAGTGTTCGATAATTGCCAAGCTTACAACGAAGAGCATAGTTCGGTGTACAAGTGAGTATAACTAGCATTAACTTTCTCTGTATATAAGTTCGGATGCCAAAGATTACGAGATTAACATACGATACTGATTGATGTGCTATGGTTCGTACTGCAAAGCTCTGAATCCACTAAAACACCTAACTCTCCCGTATTGTGTAATTAATGCTGTTTCATCTATCTCTTATGCTTGTACCATTAAACCAACAGTAGCTTCGCTCGATGCTAAAATAAAGGCAAGATCGATCGCCGTGTATATTTATACACACTGTGCGTTCAAGATCATCGAACGTAGGTAATGATCAGTTTAAATGTTCCTCAAAGTTACGCATTCCAAGGCGTAGCGAAATCGTTGCAGTAAAAACGACAGCTGTGATCATTTGAGTACGATCAGATTCTTTGGCCTCCGAACACCTCAAATAATACAGATATGGAAAGGTAGGCTATGTCGTTTTAAAAATAGTTACGTATACAGGGCGGGTATGAGGTTATTAAAGTACTACGAGAAACGGTGCAAAGAGCTGGGGCTGAACAGCGGCGAGGAGCCGCTGCGGCCACCAAATGCGAAGAAGATGAAGCTTGTGGCGAACGGCGTTGGGAATGCTAGCGACGAGGAAGATGTAGAGATGAAGGACGAGGATGATAATAACGAAGAGGACGAGGAAGAGGATGAAGATGAAGATGAAGAAGAGGAAGACACGGAAGTTGTTCAGAAAACAAGATAGAAAACAAAGTACATACTTCAATACGTTAATGCTTATTGAATATTAATTTTTATTCCCAATACGTAAATTGAATGTACCTTGAAACTGCGTATGGATTTCTACACCGACATTGATTGGTGTACAAATTCGTGATCCAGCGAAAAATGTTCTATAAATTATATACATTACTGAAAGACTTCGTTTTGCTATGAACTAGAAAAAAATGCTAGACATAAAATCTACGAGACTAATCCATCGAACCACGCGGATAAAAACATGCAAGCTTACGATGCGTTCGAAATGTTTTTCTTTCTTCGTTACTCGTCGGACATCCTTGATTAATATTTTCTTAGGCTTGCTGAAACGATGATAATAATAAAACAAAAAACAAAAGAGAAGAAAAACATGCACAGTATTATTCGTAGAATATTACGCATGGTGTAATCGTTCTCGTATAGTTTTAAAAGCCGGTAATGTAGAGCATTTTTATAAAGAAAAAGCGAGAGCAGGCGCGTGAGCAGTGAACTTAGGATTCATTCGCTTGAGCCAGTACAAGAGTAGTATCCTTTTGAGTTAGTATTATTATAAACGAATATTTTGTTATCGGATGTTTTCTTTTTTACATTATAATAATAATTTATTATTTTAACGATATCCATACGATCGCATTGCACGTTTTCCTTCACTATGCAATACTGCAACAGCCCCCCCGCTCCCTCCCAGGAAACGTATATGCTAGGATTGCTAGAGCATCGAAGTTCTATACGAAGTGCACGTTTGCATAAAATATGTTATTCATCGCCTGCCTTTTACAAGTAATATCCAGATCGCGCGAAGTACGCCAATGCGGTGACTCGACGACTGGCGATTTAAACAGCTAGTACACGCGGAATAATAAAGACCAAGGACCACTCTCGGCTTTACTGCAAGTGCGAGAGGTATTCTCATACGATACTTCAACACATAACAATTACAGTTACTCGTATTGTTTTATACTCGTGTTCGTACGGAAGTAAACTTCACCGAGGTCCGATTATAATATTGTTGCATATTGCGCGAGCTATTGGAAATTAATAGATTTTATTATTTAATGATTTTGTTCTAGGTTCGGCCAAATTGTTAACGCATTAGCAGTACTTATCTTTCTTTGCAACAAACAGCCAATTTTTAAGAAAACTTGAAAAGAAAAGAAACTTTAGGCTGGCCCTACACAAAATCTACGGTACAAATTACCATTATTCTCTATATTGTACAGCAGTTGTAGGAACAGTTCTTTGTAATCATGTACGTTTTATACAATTAATTTCGTAATAAACTTTTAAAATAGATTTATAATCGATGTTTGCCCACAACATAACGTCGGAAATGAATTAACAGCCACGGAAACATTTCAGATCTTATTAATCCAACGCTTGTAATCGGAAAGGGTCATATATATATTTCCATCATACATGTATCTTTCTGACACATTACACTAGGTCTTCTCAGGCACAGCTCAATGATGAGACTCCCCCGAGAATGTATGTTTGTCGGTCTCTCGCCATTTCTCCACATTCGCTGGGCTGTAACCTGCGATAAAAATACAGAACATTAATCGTCTCGCGTAGAAATCAAGAATAGCTCCGAACTGTACTTTAAAAGTATTCTGCTTACTGAGTTTCTGTATTTTATAGAAAATCGGTGCCGTCACTAAGCAGCCGAATATCCAGTACTTGAATACCCAACTATTTTTGTAGTAATATGCATATGGGAATTGAGCTATTTTCGCGGATAATGTGTATGGATATTTCATGGGCCTTCCTGGGTTCTCAGCCGCAGACATGTCTGAAAATAGTTCAACACGATTACATGCGATGTGATTTTTAATGGAATACACGGCGAGTGATTAGAAACTCTTGGGGAAATAGTCGAAGAGGGGATGCTTTAAATGCACAAGGGATAGGAGACATTCTTTAGTTTCTAGAAACTGAGCAGTCTAATTTTTATTTGACAAAGTAGGAATTTTTTAATAAAAATTGAAAACAGGGTTATGGGACGACTTAGTTACTTGAATTAGATGTACTTGGCATGAATTAACGAGGCAGGCTCTGTACATCGTTTAATAACAGTAACGTGAATGAGAAGAGTGTTCAACATGAAATTGTTAGAGGAAGATGTAGTCCCTTACTTACGAATATGAGAACTATATCTTGAAATGAATGCATGATGGTATTGTTAAGTCTATAATCACATTTGTGGGAATTTTATTACCTTTTTTTAATACTCTGTTAATTAATTGGTTTAACCATTGGGATTTAATCATGGTGTAGGGTCTTCAAACACAAAAGCAACTCAAGCTAAAAGACGAAATAATACCTTCTTCTTTTGTTAATTCGAGAAACGATTACAAACCAATGCCGATCGCTGAAATTAGGCTGAGGATTGGAGATCGGACAGCCACTGAACAATATTATATAATCGGTCTTCTCATAAAATATATCGAAAGATATCGAATCGAGGTTTGTCCGCGATATTACTGCAATTCTATTGGACGTGTGTGCTGTCGCTTGAACGTAGCTGGGGAATTGTATGTAATCGATATTTAAATTAGGAGCGAGATATGAAAGCGTGTTCCTTTTCGAGAAATTTTATAATTGCTTATTTCTTATTTCGCGAGAAATACTATTTTTCTCGAGACACTTTAGTCTAGGAAGTCGCGAACGTATAAATACATCTACAATTTATAATAAATCTTATTAGTAACATTAGAAGCTATATGAATGACAATAGAAAATCTCAGTAGAGAAGATTCGACATTATTGACTGGTGAAGATGCTCTTAAATTCTTATTTAACAATTTAGAAAAATTGTATACGTACTGAATTAAGTAATAAGTTTCTCGTGGCTATGAAAGAAAAAATATCGAAAAGAAGAGACAAAACTATTGTATCGCTTATAAAATTTTTGCATAAATAATCCAGAATCTATTCAAAAAGATTCAAAAGACGCGTTTTTCATTTAATATTAAAGACAGATGTGTATAAAACGGCAAAACAAATTCTAAGTAGCTAGACTTGTCGGAAAATATAACAGTAACCATGATTTTCCTGAAAAACTTGTGGATCCTCAAAATGAAGAATTACCATTAGAGTTAGCAATCGCAGAGCTATACTGAAGTTTTCTCACCCGTTCCAAAAAGTTTGGAACTTTGATGAATACAAAACAGGCTGTAAACAAAAAAAAATTACCAACAACACGCGGTATTCCCAAGCGGTCACCCATCCAAGTACTAACCGCGCCTAGCGTCGCTTAACTTCAGTGATCAGACGGGAACTGGTGTTGTGTCCGACGCTTTTTTTTGTTTGTTTGTAGGTTGTTTATTTAAGGCATTTATAATAACACTTTGAACCAAAAATAAACAATTGGTATACATAATACTTTCGTAGACTTATTTTGTCTGTACATTTCAGTCTTCAACGTTGCTGGATTTGGTGTTACAGGAGTAGATTATTCTAATACTTGTTACCATATTAATTTGTGTAGTTGTACTATAGCAGTAGCGGCAGTATTTTGTTCCCAAAAAGGCCAAGGTAAAAAAGGAACTGTCTTATCGTTTATACTTAGATATAAAAATAATTCTAACTATACTATATTTACAAGGGTACATTAACACAATCGTTGGCTTGAGTATGCTACGACGTGCATGCGGAGCTTAGTTTATGCGTTACCGCCGTATATTTCTTACTATGTAATCTAATACAGTCTTATAATTCGGACGGTTTTGGTATAATTTTCTTGTGCTATAGGTAATTTCTCCCAACCCCGTTGGTGGGGACAGCGCAGGACTACTTTACGCAATACGGGCATACACTCATTCATTCCTAATTTACAATTCATCGTTCATTCCTATGTACAAGTTGTCATTCATTCCTCCACACACGTGCATCCATTTAAGCTATAATATTCTGCCTTTGGGTACTTAGTGATGTATCTCACGATATATGTACGCATCGAGCAAATCTTTTTGCGGTTTTACTAATTAGACTTTCTTGAAATATTGGTTATTCTTTCCAGCCCCGCCGCTGGTGACGGCGCAGTGCGACATCTTGCAACACAGACATACCCACATTCATACCTATTTATAAGTGGTCATTCATTCTTCCCCATGCACGCATTCGTTTAAACTATGATATATTATTTTTAAACTTTGAATATGTAACGAAGCATAAAAAAGATAAAAATAGTAACTGTATGTATATTAATAAGAAAAATAAAATGTCTTTAATCAACTTTAACTAATTCTCTGACTAGTTTCCTTTTCATGGTCAGCCGTTATCGAGCCACCAAAAACGTTTTACATCCAAATTTTTGCGTTCCAGCACATCTCTTTGTGGTAATGCAGTACTATATTTAAGTATTTCATCGTAGCAATGTTCTCCCTCCCTTATGGGCTGATAGAGAATTTTTTTATTTGCTCTATGGCGCGGGATGTGATACAATATTGGAACCCCTTCTCTGCTCTGGATGTAGCCGTTTCCATCCAAGTAAACGAAGGCTTCCGGTGGAACATATCCTGTGCTTAAACATCTTTTTATGTAGTTTACTTCTGGGTATGGTATAGGGAAGATTAAACTATTGTTTTTTATTAATGCTGCCGATGCGAAGTAATTTCTGGTAAGTTTAATCATAAATGAGTCTATTCTATTAATGTTTGCTTTGTCGTAAATGGTGGCGTTTTTGACATATTTTATATAATCTGACGATCTCGATTTGTAGACGTTTAGACAGGCTCTTAGGCATCTTCTTTCGAAGATCCTTATTTCTTCCATTATTGAGGCTCCAACATTGTACCACATCTCGCAACCGTACGTGATTATAGGTCTAATCAATAATTGATAGCAAATAAGCTTCACCCCTGTATCTAGTTTTCGTGAATAGAAAAGCCGTGCATTTGCCATGAATGCCATCTTAGCTTTTTTTAACTGGTTCAAAATGTGTTTATTTAGCTGTAGTCTTTCATCAAGTAGCAGACCCAGGTATTTCACTTCAGTCTTATGTTTTATTGGATGATTCCCTTCCGGGTCGCTTTTAAGGGAAAATTCTTTGTACTGATTTCTAATCTTTACCGTGGCTAATTTGCACGAAGGCCTAAAGAGAATGGTCTCGCATTTGTCTTCGTTAACCTTTAACTTCCAGGCTTTGTAGTGCCCGAATATTTTACTCAGGCCCACCTGTAGAACTGATTGGACTTGTTTCGGGGATTCCCCTGCTTTGTAGATGATTAAATCATCCGCAAATGCTATCATGTCGCACTTGGTGTTTTCCGGGCCGTATAGTGCTAGGATATCGCTTGTGTACAGGTTAAATAATATTGGGGAATTAATTGTTCCCTGTTGAAGTCCGTTTTTTAACATGAATGTTTGTGCGGAAGTGTCCTTTCCTATAGATACCCGGAAACTTCTTTCTTGGATCATGTTATTTATGAGTCTGAGCAAAATATTCGGACAGAGTTTCTTTTTCAGTTTAACAATAAGCCCATTCAGCCAGACGGTGTCGAATGCTTTCTCCAGATCGACCAGACAAGCCCCCAGGCACTGACGGTCGTTTAATGCCCAGTTTATATCGGACGTGAGTCTATTTATTGCATGTGTGGTAGAGTGGTGTCTGCGGAAGCCATACTGATTATCAGGTATCAGGTTGTTTTCAGTGGCGAATTTTATAATTCTATCATTAATTAATCGTTCATAGACTTTACCTAAATTTGGTAACAAACTAATCGGCCTATAATTGTTCGGATCATTCTTATCCTTTCCTCTTTTATGAATAGGAATGGTCCTAGCTACTTTCCAGCTATCCGGGAAAGTGGCATGGTTCAGTAGGTTATTGAATATCACTGTAAAGAGTATAATTACGTTGTGTGGAATCTTTTTTAGTACGATATTCGGAATTAGGTCATTTCCTGCCGATCTTTTGTTGTTCAGGGATTTGAATTTACTATAAACTTGCTCAGGGTTCGTAAAATAGTCTGGCATCGAGTCCTGTTGCATTGGCTCTATTGCGGTATTATTTTTATTGAAGTTACAGAACGTGTCAGGTAAGGCCTTTTCTAATTCTAAGATAATTTTCGTATAACTGTTTTCTGTGATATCTCTAAATCTAATGTGGTTTATTACATTATTTTGTTCACTAACTGCCAAATATTGTGCACCAATGTAATCCAGTTTGTCTGTATTTGATGTTAATAAGAAGTTGTTGTTTACATCTGTTTTTAATTTTTCTTTGTCAATATTTGCTTTAATAATTATATGTTCTCTGGTTTGTGGAATTTTAAGGTTAGGTAATGCTAAAGGTTCTTTTTTCCGAAAAATTTTGTTGATTTCCTTGAACATTTTGTCTGATTGACTCGAGCTGATTTGTGAGATTCTGTCGCGCCAGTATGCGCTAACTGCTTTTTCTATTTCCCTTTGAGTTCTTATTTTTAGTGCTTTTAGTCTATTTTTTAACGATCTAATTGTGTGATCTATCTGTGTGCTAAAATTCCTACGCCTTTGTATCCTTCTAATGGTTGTTAGTGTCTTTTGTTCTTCAATTAATAAGGCTTTAATGATATTATTCATGAATTTATCTGTCGCGTTCTGTGACTTCATTTTTGGGATTGTTTCTTGCATTGTTGTTACTATTTTGTTAGTAATTTCGGAGATGTATTTGTCAATCTGCGGGATCGTTAAGTTCGTGCACGAATTGATGTTTGGGTTAAAATCTCGGAGTCTGGACTGGAATTGGTCCCATTTTGCTTTCCTGAAGTTGAAGGCCGTATTAAACTCTGCAGGAAAAAGAGCTAAATTTTGATTTGGTATTTGAACCTCCATTAAAATTGCTGTGTGGTCGCTCGATATTGGGATTGTGGGAAGTTTATTTAAGTCAGCGTTTGGGAGTTCCAGTCTAGCATCCGAGATCACTAGATCGATGAAAGACCCATTCCTCGGAAAGGATGGTGTTTTTGAGTGCAATAACCTAATTCTGAACTTTATATCATTACTATCCAACCAATTTGACAAATTATTCCCTCGCTCGTCGTTAAACCTATTGGACCAATCCACATGTTTCGCATTATAATCACCGGCCACGATGTAAAAGTTATTTGTTGAGATTAAATTTAACTTAATAAATAAATTCTCCAGCTCGCTTCTGAATTTGCTAGTCTGGCCTTTTTTTGCATATAATGCAGTTAGAATTAGGCAGTTGTTGCTAGAGGTTACTATGCTGATGGTTGTTGTTTCTAGAATCTCCTGATTTGTGGTAAATTCTATAGTTTCGAACCTGATACCATCTCTAACCAGTATGGCAGTGCCTCCGCTTTGTTTGCTGTCCCTTCTGTCATTCCTTACCATTTGGTATCCTTTAAAAAACAAGGTGTGTTTGTCATTTAAGTGCGTTTCGCTAAGTAGAACTATGTCCGGTTTGTATTTAATGAGTAATAAGTTTAGTGCTATACGTTTGGCGTTACTAACTAATGAGTTCACATTTGCCGAAATTATTCTAAGTTTTTTTAACTGTGATGTTTTCTCCTGAGTTTGTAGCTGCATTTCTATCTTGAAAAAAGATTGCTCAGGTTATTTATTTGAGCTAAGATGAATTCTACTTTGGAAGCTAATGATTCTATTGTTTTTTCAAGATTGTCAATTCTATTATCTATGTTCAGTATTTTATTATGTATATGTTGTGGTGCGTGTATATTGGTTGTACCCTTACATACTTCTGTTGTTTCCATGCCTGGGGGCGTGCCTTGATCTGTTCCGTGCAGTGCTGCTGCAAATGACTTACCTGCTTTTACAGACGCAGGATTGATAATTAGTTTTGGAGTATTTTGTTTCATATACTGTGGTTGCTTTCTGCTATTTAATTGAAATTCTTTAAATTTAATGCACCCTCTATATGAAGCCGGGTGGCCTTCCTTTTGACAGTTTACACAAAAGGGTTTTTTTTCCGTTTCTAATTCTGGTTTTGAATTGAGTTTGCACTCACCTGGATTATGGGCTTCGTTGCATTTAACACATCTGTATATCATGTTACAGTTTGATGCGGCGTGGCCAAATCTCTGGCATCTACGGCACTGAGCCTCCTGTTTTTTAACTAATTTTTCCCAACTAATTATGTGGTGGAACACGTATTTGATTTCATGTAATTTACTAAGGTTGCTACTTGAGTCTAACTGTACTAGATACATAGGTAAAGTCCTATTTTCTTTTTCTGCCCTACGCGTGCTGAATTTACTAACTCTTGTGAATTTGAGCTCCTCTCCACTGACTTTCTCTAGTTCTTCAAGAATTTCGCTTTCTAAAAAAGATTGAGTTAACCCCTTCATGAGATACGAATAATTTTTTTTTTCTTTGGGTGTATAAGTATAGAAACTTGAGTTTACACTGGTGAGGAGCTCCTTCACTGTCTCGAAGTCTTCTGCTGCGTGCAGTTGAATAACATGTTTAGAATTGTTTAATCGCTTAATATGGAAATTGATATCCTTCGATTTTTCTTTAATTAACTGAATTGTGTCTTTTGGGTCTTGGTACAGGATGTTAATTGGAGGTGGTTTTTTGTGAGGGATACCATTTCTACTAACCGCTGTATCTTCAGTAGTCCCTGTGCTACGAGCTTCTCTTCTTGCTTCTGGCGTTGTTGCTGATTTGGATGTCTGCTGTCTTTCCTTCTTTCCGTTTCCCAGATTCTTTTTTCTTATGATTTGTTCAAAGGAGTCCTCGTTCCTCTCCTCCATTCCTTTGGATTTACGTGAAGTCGGAGAGACTTCTATTAGATTTTCGGTTGTTGGATTTTTGCCTGGAGAATTTCTAGCTGATTTTATTTGTTTCACGTATTCGTGCAATCTTTCCAATTCTTCTTTTAGCTTTTTATTTTCTTCTTTTAGTGTGCTAATAGAGTTCAATTCCTCAATGTCGGACTTTTGTCCTTCTGATTTTTTGTTTTTTGCCAATTGAAGGTTGGGAATTAATTCACTTTTCCTCTTCGATGGCTTTTTATTATCGATTATTGGTAAGCTAGTAGCTGTTAGTTTACCCATTGTGATTTCTCCTTCGAGAAATTTTTCAATATCTTTGGTCGTTACATGTGGCCACGTGCCGGTATTTGAGGTTATACTAGCGTTTTCTGCATTACTGCTATTCATTTGGCCAATATTGCCTAGAGTGGCCTCATCTTTTACTTCCGCCGTATTTATTACTCAGATAGAGTTTGTATATTATAAACAGAAACTTGCTTTTCTATCTTGGTATCTATTTGATACTATAATACGTATATGAAATATAAAGAGCGAACTGTACGCTATGGCGGCCAAGGCCGGAGTGTTGTGTCCGACGCAGTATGGTCGTTGGTAGGAATACGGTTTCATTTATCGGTGAAATTTTTACACCTGCTGAGCAAAATACATGAGTCGAGTCTTAAGTATATATTTATATTATTCTTTTTTATTTCTTGTGATTTATTTGATAAACCTCTTTTTTTCGTCGACTTTTTCATGTACTTGTAATTTTTTTATTTTTTATGGTTTGGAAAAAATATCGAGAAATCAGGAACACTACTTCCAAGTAGAGATGGTGTGCAAAATCACTAACAAAATTAAAACAGGGTTAATAGAAACATTACTAACAGCTACGCTCGATCGAAAATCAATTTCTCATTCAAAGTTCGCCCCAGTTCGCGTCGACCACTTCCCACCCCAGAAGCCCGCGTGACGCCTTCAATTATATCAATTATGCGACGCCCGCGCTTATATCAAAGAAAGACATATCCTTTTATTAGATATACAGTGATTTAACAATATAAGAAAATAATGTTTTTTCAAATCTTAAACTGAAACTGAAGTAGATCACTTCGTATGTAAACACAGTAAACAATAACTTCAAGCCTTCCCTATCCCAACCAGTTTCTTGATCTGAGTTATTAAATGATCGTTGTACACTTTGTAATCCACCGGGGATACGTTGACACACGTTGCTTTTAATCTGCTCTCATCCTGCAAATAATCATTCCCTTAAGTGCGTGATGTTACATCAGATTCTGAGGGTCAATATACTTTCTATGGTAAACGGACGTACACTGAATACTTCTGACTTCACTCTAATTTTAAATATGAAACTCTTGAACGTTGCGTCGCCGAATTTCTCGAGGAACGCGTCGTTATCGTTCTGCTGTAATTCCCCAAGTTCCTGAGAACTGATACCCAGTATCTTTTCGGCTTCCTCACTGAACGCCGTGGCCCACTGATTGTCCGTCCAATCTGCTAAGCTTAACTAAAAGAAATTCGGATATTAAGCCTGACTTTCGCGGAAATGAAACAAAGTTCTATGATACTTACACTCGCGAGTAAACGATATCTGAAGTTAGGATACTCTTTATCGCATTTCTCGCACCTGTACATGTCGTTTGCTTGATCGATCATCTGCAAGGAATGACTTTTTAGCGAAGGTTCCCTTTTACGCTACAAAACAGGACGAAGAATTTACCTTCTTCTTGCAAGTCTCAGAAGGGCAGGATTTGTAGAGAGCATTTTCAATACGAATCAGACTAACAGTCGCTTTTGTCGTGAACATTTCAGGTCCTTTGAAACCCAACTCCATGTTCTTTGCTTCTTTGAACGTGAGCCATGGTCCACTGGGACCACCCGCGCCGCCAAATGCTCGCGAAATCGATTTGGGTTCTTCGTTACGACCGACCGTGTTGAACCAGCCGCGCAATCTAAAATAATGAAATACAACACTGCTTGATTCAGTTTCTTCCAAGCGTCGATACTTCGTTCGTTAAAATAGCAAGCACCTGTGTGCTTCTGGAATGTCTGGATCAAGTTGAAGAACTGTCGAACTAATGGTAGACAAACTCTTCCCTCCGTTAAATTCACCAACACGTGATCCTTTCACGGCCAATACTGAATTATTTTTTCCACTGAATTCTTCAGCTTGCGTCCCCCATAACGTCAGACAAACCTGGAAGTTTGAAAGATTCGGTAGCATCGTTTCTACCTTCAGTTTTTCATACTTTAACAGAATTCTTACCAGTGTATTACTCTCGTCGACAAGATTAACATCCCTCTTCTTCATTTCCCTGCCGGTGGTTCGTGATGTTAACGTTTGTACTTCACTGGTGGACTTCACAACACCCAAAACATCTGCAAGAAATGGATATTTCAATACGACAGAAATAGAGTTGCTTCGAAGTTAAACGCGCAATTATATACCCATCAAATCGTTTTTCTCTTTATTTTCCACCTCGCTTATTGGTATAAAGTTGAATTGAAGACTAGGGATATCATCTCCGGAGTCGTGACACGGGATGATCTCTGAATCCCCGGTCAGACTCATCTCGTAATCATTCTTCAAATTATTGAATTGCTTGTTCGCGGTTTTCAACGTTGCTCTGGAAATGTAAAATACTTTTCCCACCTGGAACAAACGTAAATATAAGCTTGCGTCTCGAGCGGTGCGCGTACACTCTGTACATGCCGCACCTCGATCATATCGTAGAATTTGTCGCACTGATCTTTGAACGCCGTACACCTAATCTCTCCGCTCTCATCAACAAGATCCATAGAAAACAATTTCCCTTCGCCACGGGAATTGCTCCATGTTCGGACGTTAGATTTACTAACAACTCGCGCCTTGATTACCCATCTGCGATAAATATATAGAATATTAAGATCAAGATTACGACTATCAAGAAATGAAGATTATCTAATATTGTTATCTCTAATATTGTGGTAAAAATAAATTAACCTGTTCTGATACGGACTCAGCGCGACGATTGGAGTTGTCGCCACGTCGTTATTCAAAGACTGATTCGGGGTATGCTTTTGCATCAGTGTATCTGTTAAAAGGACAAAGTTTATAATCGCCATAGTAAGAATTTAAATCTACTTGTATTACCGTTTTTCGGTTGAGGAGTAGGCTGTGCGGACTGTTTAGAATCGCCTTCATATTCTACATTACTAGGATTCCCAATTTTGTGTCCAACTTGATCGCCAGGGACTTTCACTTCTATATTCAATATCACCATTACACGCCTGAAAAGGTATAAATTTGAACGTTATATTATTTTGAATCTTATTATCTTCGATCAACAGTAAATATTATGTGAACTTTTCCTCAGGGAAACCTTTTTTGGGGGTCGAAACTTATATTTATGGAAAGTACTTGATGTGTAGAGTTTAATGATACCAATTTGGAGTTTAGGAATGTAATTGTTGAAAAGTTACGAGGCGAAAAAGGTTGCGAAATTTTGACGTATCTTCTACACTGCGTTCTATATAAGAGTGTACCAACGCCTCTATAGATTTCTGACTGTGATGTGTTTATTACAAATCAACAGTGTATCCCTGCGTGAAACGAGCACGCTCTAATGTGGAACGCAGTGTAGCCTAGTCAATATTGCAGCAGTTACGATGATTGTCTAACAAAGTATTTAGCTGAAAATGGGTTCTATAGTTTTCACAACTGGTTCGACGATACAATGCATTCCATTTTCCAATTTGTTCCAAGTATCAATATAGGTTGGTAAAAATTTCAGAGTCGTTTTAACGTAACTTTGCAACGGATAAACTCAAATAGTTTTGCATGTTATTTGATACGTGTTTTCGACCAATATAAATTTGCAGTGAAAAAAGGTTTCGCAGATGAAAAGTTTACCCAAGATATCAAACAAATATCACATACTTCTGTTTTCCCCCATTATTTACCATGCTTATTGCATATCTGTTTATTTGGCAAATAGAGAACTCGGACAATTCGTTATTCGTTATCATTGAATTCAACTGGGTCGCCAGCATTGTAAACGAGTTTATCCTCCTGCCGTCGGACACCAGCAGCCTGTAACGTTCTCCGCTGCTCGAGCTTGCCAACTTCTTATTACCCTGTAAAGAACAGCACGAGAGTATTTACGAAACAATAAGAAAAGGAGCTTCTGTAATCTATGCGACGTTGAACGAGAGGTATAAAGTCAATTTACCAATACTTGCAATATCGGCTTATCGACATCAATGCCTTTCAAGATTTTCTGCAACAATAAAGTAGCCTCAATATCACGATTAATAAAACAGTTAAGAATGTATAGTAAAAAACTCACGTCTAACGATCCCTCGGTGAGCGGCTGCATCTTGAATAACGATAATGAGCACTTGTGATGCGTTAAAACAGCCAACGATATTTCCTTCCGGTACAAAATCGAGCAATCGATGCCCAGCACTTTGCAACGACCCTTAACAACGTACTAAATCAAACGCAAAATTTTCCCGCTATTTTGATTGGTTAGGTCTGGCAAGTTCCACTCGAGAATAGTTAAATACAAGATGCGGATAGATGGGGAGAAATTTTTAGCTGTCTTTTACCAATCAGTGAAGAGCTTACCGCTTAGTTACGTCGGTTGCATCCAATCATCGTGTCGAACGGGGTCGACCATTTATTGAATAATTAAATCCCAAAATTCCCTATAATCGCAGAAAATCAGAGGAGAAGCAGTCACTGCCAGAGGTGCAAGATGCGAAGATTTCCGACTGCATCGCCGCCTGCGGTGGAGTAAGGAATCTTCGCATCTTGCACCTCTGCCCTGATCCTCTAGCTTTTCGCCCGCGAAGTTCAAAACACTCAATGCGCACTAGTGCGGGTTGCCGAATGTGCTATATGAATTATGAACAAAATCGGACCTCGCTTTTCTCAAGTTACAATGTTAACAGTACATTTCTTCCGTTACATACAGATGCACAAAAGTATTTACGAAATGTTTTTTAATATAACAAAACTACCTAAATGTTCCATTACATGTTTTATACAAAATATTAAATTATGATTTCTGTCAAATTAAATGTTTCCAATCCTTCACCCCGAAGCAGTTTATTTAATACCAAAAATTAGCCTCGCTCTATTGACAGTAGAAAATAATTTTATCGCTTAGAGCACGCGTTCTTCGAAAGGACGGCTTTTCAAGGACACCTTTATCAGTCTAATCCCCGATACAAAACGAGAAAATAAAAAGACAGCCCGCGGTAGCTAGTGAAAGTGTCACCTCTTGCCACGATAAACGAATCGATTAAAATATTTACAAGGATCTCTCTACGTGTCTACGAAACTCTGACGAGCGTGGAAGACACAAGGATCGAATCGAAGAGCGCTTATAATCAGCAATCTGTAATTGTGCGCGCAATTGCGATGAGTTCCATACAGGTTGTAAATCTTATTCGTAGAACCGGAATTAAAAATATTTCGAATTTCTTTACCAAAGAATCATTCCAACGAATAATACGAACAATATGTTAACAAATTTCCAACTTCTACGAACTAAAAATTTTGTTATTACATTACTATCGTAAGTCATATGTTAGCAGCTTGACTAACCTTTGTCTACTATGCATTATCAGGAAAACACGGAAACCGATTTGTTCAGCCCAAGCATATTGGAGCGATTATCCTCGTCACAGGTCGACGGTTTATTAATCAGGCCTTTAAGGTCCGGCGATTATGATAGAGGTAAAGCAAGAGGTAAGTTGCTGTTATCGATGACATCCACTAACTCTGCTGTATTTATTTAAATAGGTTTCCTACAGCTGTTAACTCAATTGACTGAAGTCGGAAACGTCAGTAGAGAACAGTTTCTGAGTAAGTCCCCTGGAATTAAATTAAAAAGAGGCATGGGTTAGAGGCAGAGGAGAAAGTAATCGTCATTGTTTTTAACCATTTAGACCGCTTTCATACGATGAAAAATAATGGTAGCTATTACATCATTGTGATAGAAGATCCGACCACTGAAAAAGTAATAGCGACAGCGACGATAGTCGTGGAGCAGAAGTTTATTCACAACTGCGCCTTGGTAGGTTTCTATGAAATATTCCATTGGGAAATTATAGCTTTCAAATAATACAACTAAAGATCTGTTACAGAGGGGACGCCTGGAAGATGTGGTGGTGAACAATAAATATCGTGGTAAGCATCTAGGAAAACTAGTGGTTAAAATTATATTGCAATTGGCACGTTATTTGCGGTGTTACAAATTGTCATTGGACTGCAAAAATCATCTCATACCTTTCTACGAGAGCTTAGGCTTCAAACGCGAACATGAAAATGCTAACTATCTAAACATGAGATTCCTTAACGAGAATACGACGGAACAATCTCATTTATGACAATAAAAGGAAAGAAGGTTTAAAATTGTTATGAAAAAGATCTATTGACCTGTACGTGCCCTAAAGTAAAATAAGAGATGATAATAAAAAGTTTTATCAGTTTTATAAGTCTAAGAGATTAATCTAGTTTTAACATTTGCGAATAGAACAGGGCGCGAACGCAATTAGCCATGAGAGGAACTCTTATTCCTTTCGCACAAGTATTCTAATTATCTCTAATGTCCTGTAGGTTACGCAGGTAGTAAGAATGATATGTGATTATATTTTACTAAATACATGTATAATATTTTCCAAGGATGTATAATAGTATAATAAACAGTGGTGGAAAGACAATTCGAAATTAGTTTCTCAATCAATCTGAAATCAGTCGTTAATTGAAAAAATACTTGTTTTGCGTCCATCAGATTTTAATCGATCATTAAAACTTCTCTTGTCAAATACATGCTCGCAGCTCGTGGCATTTGAATTACAGTTTCTTAGCAGTGACACTGCTTTGCAATTTCACTGCTCTCTTAGCTTCCATTTGCCTTTGCCTCGCTAGTTTGCGCTCCTCGCGTTTCCTCCTAGCTTCTTCCAGTTTATTTGAACTTCCACTATGCCCTGTGGTAATCTCAGTGTTTCCTTGAAACGAGAAAATCAAGTTCAATTGATTAAATACGAGTTATTGTAGTACACAAATGTTTCTACATTATAATCGTACCTGTCTGATCTGACGAATGAAAATCTTCTAGAGGTTGAAACTCCGAGTCCTCCCAACCAGTCTCGGAAGACTCAATTTTATCTCCTATACTTTGGGCCGCTTCTTCCTCCTGAAAGTAACGTTCAAGTGTCTCTTCTATTTTGCAATTTTAGTAGTCACCATATATTAAGGGACTGTTCCGGTCTAGAGCCCATAGAAATAGGTGATCTTTAGGAATTAATTAAAGGAAAACTACTGGATATAATTTAATGGGACTTGTTGCATTGAATTAAGGATGTCTTAAATTATAGAAATATATTTTTGGTTTTATAATTAATCATTGCAGACGGCACTGGGGAGTCGTTAAAGTCGAGGGGTCAAAAAATGAATCTAAATCAGTGGAATCTGTAGCACCTAAGCCATTGGTTTTAAGTAAAAAACAATACCAGATTGTTAAATGGCTTGAAACTCGCTCGTGGACTGACCAGAAAAAATTAAAAAAATATAATTTTTGAGAAAATAACACTTGAAGTTTGAAATCACTTTCCCCCTATATTTTTCATCCTTTCAACGTCTTTAAAAATGATAAATTTCCTTTTTTTTTAATTTGACTGGTCTGTCCACGAGCTAGAAGTATATTCTTCAAAATAAAAAATGTTTCAGTCGAATCGGATAATAACTTTTGGAAATACAGGTTCCATCGATTTTGAGTGTTACTCATGCATTTGCCCATCCCTGATTTGCCGCTATTCAAATGCCTATATCTTCGAAAATTGTACGAATTTCAAAAAATCCTTTTAAACACGTATTCCTAAACCGTTGAGAATTCGAAGAATGAAATAAAAAATCGATATTTAGACCGGAACCTCCCTTTAACTGTGACCACAATAACTGTATCTTGTGCGATAAGAGAAGGCAAAGAATCGGAAGAAATACGAACTGGTTCTTCCTCGAGGCTCGTCCACTGATCATTCGCCTTAGGAGAATGTGGGGACGGTGAAATGTTGCTAGTCCCGTGTCCCGAAGTAGCGGAAGGTTGCTGCTCCATGTCGCCCCAATTATCGGCATCCCAGCAATCCCAATCACCATCCGAGTTCGGGTTCGTGATGTTCTGCATATCGTGCTCGTGGTCGTGCTCCAACGACGTCATGCTCGTAGCGCTGCTCGTCGTAGCCGTTGTACTGGCGCTACTTTGCGAGCTACTAGCTTGTTCTGTAATTCGATTGCACACCGATAATAAGAATTTCTCTTATCGAGGAGAACTGAAAGAAAAAAGCACGATCTACGAATACCCAAGGAGGCAGGCTTGTTCAGTAAGATTCTCGATGTACTGTCCGACGACTTTGGTGTGTCCGACTGGCTGCGATAAAACTTGGCAGTGACTGCAGTCACAGCCCAACCTGCCCACGTTGCAGCTGCATTACTAAGACTAGGCGTTGCTGTATTTACATCTGCCTCTGAAATAGAATTTCTCACATGAAAAACAGTACTGCCTCGCGTCTGCAAGAACTTTGAACTGTGCATGGGTACCCATAGACTCTCGTAAGCCAGGATCTTCCGACACTCTCTCGAGCTTCGATAAAAATCCGCGAATAGTTCTGAACGCATTATCCCTCACTCCTTTATCCACGTCCGTGGTAAGTGGGCACAACGCTGGCAAGATACGATTCGCGACTTCTTGCAGCAGGAAGTATTGCTGCGTCGCGGCCAATGCTAAGATACTCGCCGTTCTAGCCGGTGGGAACGAGTCCCTTGTACCTCGAATAAACGCTCCAATTAATACCTACAATTACATGCCAGTTGAACTCGAATTTATCACACGTTATTACGAAAGCTTTGTATCGATCATCCAAGTTACTTTTTGCCTGATTTGGGGGTGGAGATGTTGAGCAATCTTTCCTAAACAAACGGTCGTATTAGTGCGAATGCCTCCGTGCTCATCTTTCGACTGAAGTTTAGCAAAGTATCTCAGCGTTTCCACGTTGAGATTATTGTAGTCTAATTTCGGCGCTAAATGTACAACGGATTTTATCGTTTGCTCCCTGATAGCGGGATTCGTGTCTAGGAAACCTCTGGCTACCTGTAAGAAACGATATTAAGATGGATATTTCATATTTCTTTATTATAATGCAGGCAATCAATCGCGATTACCTGTGGGAAGATGGCTTCGTTAACCGTGGCTGATTGTAAATGATCGACAAATCGATCCAACTGCTGCAGTAATCGCAACCTCGTCGCTCTATCGCTCGACGCGAATAATTTCACAACGCACGGCACAACTCTCCGTTGATATTCACTGTCGGGTAACAAGCATCCTAGCTGCAAGAGAGGCGGTAACACCGCGCTTCCAGCATCGCCGAACTCGAAGGCAGCCAGCAATTGCGGCAGAATTTTGTATCTGCCGACACCCTCTGGAAACGCTTCTAACTGACCAGCAAGCTGCGAGAAAAATCGACCTTTCTCCCCTCTCTCTTTCATCTGTATCTCCTCTAAAAATAGAAGCGCGTCTACGAGCTCGTTTTTGAAAAAACCACCATTACTGCGGCAACGCGCTATCACGTCGGCAGGATTCGGCCTCCCCTCGGCGTTGCCGCTAGTCAATTCCCGGAACACCACTTGCAATTGCTTTGGAATCTGAAAGAAAAGACTCGTGTTTATAAATCGACCCGATTAGTGCGTACATTAATCCTAGAAGTATCAAGAATCATACTTTGTCCCTAAGCTTAAGTTGCGAGCTCGAACTCGAACTCAATGGACCGTTATACGTTTCCCAGACCAGGCATCCGAGTCCCCACATGTCAACCGAGCTGTTTTTTATTTATTCATCAGTTTCATAGCGCTAACAATAAACCTAAATGTTTGCATATAGAATAGCTGGTATTTTACGGTAATTTTACGAGTCGGATAACTATCTTTCATTATTTACCGAACAAGAGAATCTACTTCGCTAATGCTTTACGCGTTAAACAAGCTGTAGCTACGAACAGAAATGATTTAGTCGCCTCGTAATTTCGAATTAAACGTTCTCACGTATAAAGTAACAATTACTCATAAACACGTGCGATTCTTCCCTATCGGCGATCTCTTTTACCATTTAGTAGCTGGCTTTACGTTCTCCTTAGCGTCCGGAGGGTAATACGCTTGGAATGTCGCTGGTAATGTATTGTAAACAGCATCTACCGCAGTCATGTATTCAACCCCGCCGAGTTTCCATTCCCCGCTCTCTTCGTTAACGAACACTGTCCATAAATTCACATTATTGTGTCTCAGATTGCCATCGTTGTTTAAGAAGTTCAGCGCTCTCTGTTAATTAAAACACATACGTTACGATACACGTTTCTTAAGGGGGTAGGTCACCCTCGATAGCCAAAGAACAGGCCTTTTTTTAAACTCAAATTGTAAAGTGATAAATAACGATAGAGACATTGTTTTTATCTAGTTTTAATCGTTATTCTATGAGCTTTAACACAAAAAAAGAAAAGTCTAAATATCTCTATGTACATACAAGTTATGAGTAAAAACGTAAAGGCATGCGCGGTGCACCGTTTGATGGTGAACATAAAATTTCAAAAACCGCTTCATTGATTAAAATGAAAATTTAATGAGAGATGCCGAAAACCATTCCTTACGATGTGTCGGGAGCAGATTTTTCGAAAGAAAAATAATACAATCTTTATGTTGAAAAATACGAGTTCATCGATTTCTTGAATGAAAAATATTTTTGATCTTTTTTTAAGAATTTATCTCGAAATTCTGCTCAAGACACATCTTAGAGAATGGTTTTCTGCATCTCTCATTAAATTTTCATCCAAATCACTGGAGCGGTTTTCGAGATTTTATGTACACCATCAAACGGTGCAGCTTGTACACGCTTTTACATTTTTACTCACAACTTTAACGTACATAGGGATATTTATAATTTTCTTTTTTTGTGTTAAAGCTCATAGAATAACGATTAAAACTAGATAAAAACGATGTCTCTATCGTTACTTATCACTTTACAATTTGCGTTTGAAAAACAGTCCCAGTTAACTTGCAAAACAGGCTTCGACTGAACTTTGCCTTTGCTTTTGTCATTGTTTTCTGCTTGTGTCGTGCAATAAAAACGTTTAATAATAATAAAAAAGGCCTATTTTAGGGCCATCAAGAGTGACCTACGTTTAAATCTAGACATTAATCCTTCTCGATACACACCGTAATTTGAAATATCCCCCAAGAAAAATATAACTCTTTCTTAGACTCTTTATCAGTATCAGATTTCCTCGCCAGTCGATTGTACAAAGGCTCCACCCGCTCTGTCGCCAAATACACCATTTTGTCGGTCTGAAATAACAACAAATAGCAAAGAATCTTCCTCCTCCTCCTCTTATCCATTACCAACACAAATATTCACGTAATCCCGACATCATACCTCAAGGCTATCGAGGTACGCGAGTATGCTAGGATGTCTCAGCGTCTTCAATCTCTTGACCGCCGAGCGAGCCACGTCCAGAAGGTGTTCATTGCCGCTTTTACATTCGAAGACGAACACCGAAACATCTTCACCCCCGGTGGAACCCTGCGCGCAGATGTTTGAAATGACTTTTAGCCACCCAGAAAAATACAAGTAAACATCCACAGTTGAAAACTGTCAGGTTATGGTACCTTTTTCTTAGCCTTGTGCAGCGTCCAGATGCTCTTGTCGTCCAAACCGGAGATCGGCTCGCTAATTTCGTACGGGAAATCTTTGGTCGGGTCTCTCGAGAAAAAGGACCACATGTTTGCAATTTAGCTACTTCTTATCAAATCGAGCTCATCCTCCGACTAAACTAATACACTATCATGATGTCATTGACAGCCACGCATCAACCTATCTTGAACCGTGTTGCTCCGTCCCACGGCGATTATGCGCCCGCTGATCGAATTCGCGCCAGTGCTGTCAGTCGCCCGCGATAAATCGCCGTGAAATTTCAGCAAGCGCCGCCGACTGAATCCCCCTTTTCTTCTTTTATTCCAATCGAGCGATCGGTTCCTCCGGCTTTATTCGAAAGCCATTCCGTGGCGAACGTCCGTCGTCTTATCGATGTTCGTTCTTAAGTATGAGCGAAGTTGGCCCGTCCTTGGTGACAACTTATGCTTTTAAAAATGGTAAAGAATTCGTGGTGAAGATCAAAGTCACCGCTTTCAAAGGATGTCAGCGGAGCCTGGTGCTCACTGTCACCGATAAACACACCGGCGAGAATTGGCAGTCCTCCTACGACGCGGCATGTTCGTCCCTTATCCTTGATAGCCAACGCAAATTACGATTACACTAATGATTCAAATTTCCAAATGCCTTTATTTTGCTAATCACAGTTTCTTTATATTTCGTTTATTTACGTTGCGTCTTTATGCGTGTTTTCTTAACCGTTTAAGATATCGAAAACTTGACGCACAAAACGGGGAATTACAAACATTTCGATGTATTCGTGGCTATGCTGCAGTCCGGATTGTTGAAAGTAAACTTTGCGATTAATGTGTGTAAATACGGTAAATGAAGGTTAAAAGGGAATGAATTTCAGACGAGCGAATCTATCACTTTGGACCTTCTCACGTTCGAGGACTTAGAATTGCTGCGCGCACGTAGACTCGAGCGTAATTCGTGCTCGAGTTTGGGTAACGCAAGGAACAATCGCCGATACCTTATATTAACTTATACAGTAGAGTTTGATAGGTGAGTACGAAATAACAGTTTTTGTGAAACCATTGAGCAACAGTTTACCTTCTTTCACTATTTGCGAATGGTGTGTTTTTCATGAAAATATATATATACATATCGAGCGTAAGTTCACAAAACCTGATAGAATTTCTTTAAGACCAAATCGTTGCCAATGTCACGACCTTCTTAAGAATCCATTATCCGTTACCTCTGGAGTATTGCGGCTTACCTGACCCGGTGATATTGCAAGCTACCATCAGGAGATTACAAGCTGAAATCGAAAAATTTCAGTCCACAGGAGCGAGTAGAAACTTACAGAAACGTGTCGAGCAACTTACAGCTGCGAATCAAAGGCTCGTTCAAGAGAATCAGAGGCTCGAGAGTGGAGGTAGCAAAACAAACATAGTTTCTTGTAGACCGTTTCTCCAAGTATTTTCTAACGTTCAGGAAAAGGTTTAAGGCATTTGTTGGGATCGATCAAGTCGCTGGAAAATAATGTTGCCAAGGAGCGAGCATTCTTTCGAACGCAGATTCAGAAGCTCAAAGCTGAGAATGCAGCCTTGTCGGTGAAAGTGCGACAACTTACTGAGTCCGCTGGCAGGAAGCCTGGAGATGGTAGCGCGGCGTTAAGACGTTACCAGCGTCCCTCCTCCACGCGAACGAATTACACGGATCGCAGGCGAAGCAGGAGTCGATCTTCTTCGATTTCTAGTCACGTTAAAACTTCGAGGTCTAGCTTATCACCAGGTAGTTTATTATCAAACATCCACGAATGTCACAAGACTCTGTTTATACTGTATTGTTATATCGATAATTGTAGGCAGCTCAATGGAGTCGATCAGAACTCGACGATCTCCTTGTCGGAAAACAAAAAGTTATAACAAAATGAAAGATTCGAGTTAGTATTGCATACGATACATAAGTATAGCGAGCAAAACTGGAGGGATTTGGAGAGCAAGAAATTCATGGACTGTCTTTTTTTACACTGAGGCGCTGCCTCTTGCTTGCCGAGAACTCCATGGAAATACAGGTTCGCGAAGAAAGGAGAAGACACCCATCTCTTCTCTATCGTCCAACCCCTTCCGTTTTGCTTGCAGCACCTATAAAATGTAATACTCTTATTTACGAAGATTCGATACCTCTGTCGTAGAGCTTGATCTTGAAAATTTGGAGTCAAGAATTCACACGCTACAGAAAATGTTAAAAGAAGGAATAAAGTTGAATTGATAACTGATCGAACATTTCCTGAAGAATGTTTCCATATATTAAAACACATACTATTATCATCATTATTACAAATACAATTGAGATGATTTCAAGTAATGGCAGTCGTAAACAAAATTCTCTAAAATAACGCATCTATGCTCGAAAGTGATTTGTAATAAGAAAAAAAAGAAAAACAGAAAATACTGGATACTTTCGATAATAACGTTTGAAAATCGCTGCGTATAGGTGCCTTTAATCACATGCAAAGCTCTGCATTATGGAAAACATGTCTTATGTACACTGCAGCCTCAAAAATGTATTCATTACTTGCTTTTAATATTATATCTACACTATCGCGTTAATTATTAAAATTGTAAAATTTCAGTTAACTGACTCTATCAGCTTTTACTTTGGTTTGATAATACGCTATAGCGCGCTGAACCAACGATGTTTCCTCATCGTCATTCCTCAGCGATTCCGTATTCGCTTTCGAATCGGTATATACTTTCGGACACTTATTCGCCGTTAAATTCGTAACTCCCTCGCATCTGCGATCTCTACAATCTAGTTCCGGTGGTCGCTTCGAAGGTAATTCTTGCTTCGAATGTTTCGCTAATACTTGGATAGCATCCTGTAGATACTTAATGTCTGCCTCTTGTCTGCAGGTGAGGATAGTCAAGTACTGAATGTCTTCTAGAAATTGTTTCTCCTGCTCGCAAGCCGCATCTTTTTTCTTCTGTTCTTTCTTCACTTGGCGAGTATACTCTAACAGCAGGAGACTGCCGCCGATGCCGAATACGATAACTTCGCTCATTAAACTTGCCCCTAAGTCTATCGCCATGGTTTCGTTCAACTTTGCAACCTTCGTGGGCCTACCGAGATTCATTATATACATTTTAACTTTCACTTCCGCCCAGTGATAGACTGTAATGAAGTAACAGCGGCTCAACACATAATCGTACAATTAAGAAGACTTTGAGAACGTTAAGAAACGTTGGATCTGAAACGCTTCTATTTTACTTACGTTGAGCAGGTGGAATAATAAAATAAGTTCTAAGTACAGGATGATTCTTCGCCTTGGTGGCGATGAAGTTCGCTATGGGTTTACTAACTTGCTTGACAAACAACGCCGCTAGTTTCAGAGCTGGAAACGCGCCCACTACCATTTTCCCTTTTTATTTCACGCGACAGCTTCGAATCCACACGCTGTGCGCAGATAAAAAATCTGAAAAAGAGGATGCGTGTGAAGGGGAGCGATTTAACGCATTTAAAACGTGCGATGGTTGCGAGCGATCTTTCGGTAAATACACTCGCAGATCTCTCGCTGTACATTGTATTCGTATTTATCTACGAAATATCGTGGACTTAAGGCTAATAAAACAGGTCGCGCTTGACACGAATGTCATCGCGAAAAAGCTGAATTTCGTTCTGTATTCGAAATCATTACCTCACCTCTGAAATTAGTTCAGAGTACAGCTGACGGCCATCATGATACGACACGGAATGACCGGGTGGTATACGCGATCCAATTGTCATACGTCTTTTAAGTTAAGGAAAATTAAGCTGCATAATTTTTCTCCTGCACCCGGATAAACTCTTGCACTTGATTATATATATTTCGGTGCTTGAACTTATGTTTAAAAACATTGTAAAGCATCGGTCGGATTAGTATGAATTCCCAATAGCGCCAATAGTCGACTTCACGCATACCAACAAGCCCTTGCGGGTAAAAAACTCGGGTTTCGTGAGGATCCACGCGCTACGCCGCTTATTTTTAAACTTTACGAGTGAGATGAAACTTTATGAATAATAATGCTTCCTGTTTTTAATGGTAAATTCAGAGGAATTCAACGCTCTTATTTCCTGTCGTTTTGAATCAATTTTCAGATCTTTATGTCTTCGGGTATAAAAAATTTATTTACTGTAGTTGACGATTATTTTTTTATAGGTTTAAGAACTGAACGAGGTATGGTTGATAAAGTAGGTAAATAATTCAGATATTATGTTGGATAATATATGTGATCGAAATAGTAAAGAGCAATGTTAATCGTGTAAGTTTTATGGGATTGTTGACGATTATTTGAAACTTGATTTCGCAGGTTAGAAAAGGGCGAATATTTGAAAAGGTCTCTCTTAACAATTTGGGACAATGAATGATAAGAAGTTGAAAATAACGTCCAGCAATTATGCATTTACGATATGGGGTCTCGTGATGCATTTGATACTGCTGTGGGGTGTATTGGACATCAATTTTCATTCTCCTATTATACAAGGATTGCCGAGTGTGCAGGTTTTAAATGACCCACCAGCGAAGAGGCTGGTGTTGTTCGTGGCGGATGGTTTGAGATACAGGACCTTTGATGAAGCTCCACCTAAGTTTCTTAAGTAATTTATTTAATGATTATTGACCATTAACTGGTATCCTCGGATCGGTAATGACCCCAAGCACGCGAAGTTTGTTACAAAATTTTTGGTTGCCTAAGTTTTTAAACTGAATTTCTAATTAATTTTATTTATTTATTATATATGGGTGGGCACCCTTTGGTAATAGATAAAATATACATGAGCGGAAGACGGAGATATGTACAAGTTTATAATAATAGTTTAACTTTTTATGTTAAGACATTACCTAAGAACAAAATATTGATAGAGCTTGATCTAGTATCGACTTCACAAATTTCTGTGTCCTTTTTTATTTGGAGTCTGCCACGACCCCAGTATACCAGTTACGTTTGAAGAAAGCAGTATAGATGTTAAGGGGTAAATCAGTAAATTTTGTTTTACTTATAACGGTGTAATTCTGATTGTAGATATGTAATGACGAATAAAGGTGTTTGGGGTGTATCTCATACAAGAATGCCCACAGAGTCTAGACCGGGTATCGTTGCACTTTGCGCAGGATTGTACGAAGATCCTAGCGCTATCTTTAAGGGGTGGAAAGAGAATCCTGTGGATTTTGATTCTATTTTTAATCGAAGCCACATGTCGTGGGCGTGGGGGAGCCCTGACATTATACCTATGTTCACGAGAGGTATTGCGAATATTACTGAAGTGCTTTAAGTGTGATTCTAAGAAGGGATGATTCCAACACCTGGAAATTCAAAAAAATCTGAAACTTTGTGAATATGTAGGGGATTTCCTCCTGATTACAACGCAATTTTTGTTTCGTGTCCAAATTCACTCTAAGGGGGTGAAATTAAGCCTTGGAAATTCGGCTATTTTTCGATTTTATTTTGTAATTCGCAATCTGTAAGAGATAAAAAAAGTTTGAAGACAAAGTTTCCAGACAGAAGTTACATACCTCTTTTAAATAGGACTATGATTTGGTGACTTACAGTTCTTACAGTTCGCGAGTTATACCAGAAAATCGGAAAATAGCCGGAATTTTAGAAATCAATTTCAACCCCTCACAGTGAATTTGGGGAGCAAACAAAAATCGCATTGTAATCAGAAGAAAATCTCCTACATATTCACAAAGTCTCAGAATTTTTTGAATATCCGAGTTCGCGATCTTCCCTTGTAACAGGTATTATATCTTTATTATTTCATAAAACCAGATGCAAAAGAGAACGTACACGGGGAGAGTTATCCTCACGAATGGCAAGACTTTGATATAATGCGAGGTCAGATTTGGCGCTTAGATTCGTGGGTGTTCGACAAGTACTTGAACTGGCTTCGGGAGGAAGCTCGCAAAGTAAAAGACGCGGATCGAATTATTCTTTTCCTACATCTGCTTGGTTGCGATACTACCGGGCACGCTGCGAAACCTTATTCTAGGTATTTAGAGACTATCAATTCGGGAATTACATACAGAAGCGGAATTATGCTTTAAATAAAACTGTGATTTCACTAGCTTCGACTTAAATTTGAACGCAGAGAGTACACTGATAACATGAATTATGTTGATCGGAAAATAGAGGAGGTTGTACTAATGACGGAGAAGTTTTTTGGGGACAACGCAACCGCGTATGTGTTCACCGCTGATCATGGAATGACCGACTGGGGATCGCATGGGAGTGGTTCTACGGATGAAACAGAAACGCCGTTGATCGTTTGGGGTGCAGGAACCAATGCGTTTAATTCTCGTCACGACTTAGAGCAAGTGGATATTACACCGTTGGTATCAACTTTAATTGGTACACCTATTCCCACTAATAACGAAGTATGTGTAAAGATAATGTTAGCAGTCGCTCGCAATATTCGTCGATCTTTCAAATAATCACAATGTACAATCTTTCTCAGGGCGTTTTACCTTGGCAGTATTTAAACGATAATAATCTTGAGTACACGAGTCGTGCTCTGTTAAATAATTTAAAGCAGTTAACGCACCAAGTGAAGGCGAATCGTAAAATGAATTGCGAGGACGATGGTCAATCGAATTGGAGGGAAAAGGAATTGGATAAGAAAATATCTGCGTTAGAGAAATATGACGAAGTAAAAGACTCGCGCGAGAGATTGAAAGAAACAGTGGACGCTATCGGACTGGCCAAAGAATCTTTATCATACTTCCGACAATACCAAAGATCGCGGTTTTTAATATATTTGTCCACCATGTGGCTAGGATGGATAATACTGTTGTTTTTTAAATTAGCCGGGACTAAACGAGCTTCTACCAACTATGTAATTTTAACAATATCAGATATTGCATTTGCAGCTATATTAATTACAATATTTATTATGCACAAAGGTAAGATATCCACGTTTCTTCGCGATCGTTTAAAAAGTATAATACATAGTTAATTCCAACGCGAATGAAATAGTTTCAGGTTGCAGCAATTGGAGATCACCGTGCTACGCATCCTTAGCTGGGATCTCTTTGTGGTTTGCTATTAGGAATGCAATTATGTACTCGATACAATTTAGAATACAAAATAGTAAACGTTCTTGGATAGAAGTCGCGGGGATAATTCTGTTGCTGGCAACAATCTTCTTGGGATTAACATACAGGGGTACTCTTAGCGTAGGAATGTTGCTTGTTGCTCTTATGAAAAAGATGACATACAAAGCCACTGGGAAGTTCCTTTGGACAGCTTTGTCGCTAGCTATCTTCCCGTTATTGCCTGTTGTCGAGCCGCACCCTCGAGTCTACGTTGTGTAAGTTCAAGCTGGCGACAGACCGTTACGTTTTTTTTTTTAAACGGAGGTTCCGGGCTAAATGTCGATTTTTATATTTTTTTCGAATGTTCCACCTTTTAGGAATACGTGTTTAAAAGGATTTGTTGAAATTCGAAAAATTCTCGAAGTTATAGCCATTTGAGTAGCAAATGCATGGGCAACAACCGGCCACTTGGCGCTCACGTGAAACTTTAAACACGTTATTCTCGAAACAGCGTTCTCACACTCAGTGGAACCTGTGTCTCTAAAAGTTATTATACAATTCGACTGGAACTTTTTTATTTTGAAAAATATACTTCAGGCTAGCAGGGAAACCAGAAAAAAATTACGAAAAAAATGAAAAATTATAATTTTGAAAGGCGTTGAAAAGACGACAAATATAGGAAAAAATGATTTCAAACTTGTCGGTATTTTCTAAAAAAAAAAGTGTCATTTTTATAATTTTTACTAGTTTCCCCCCTAGCCAGAAGTATATTCTTCAAAATAAAAAAGTTTCAGTCAAATCGGATAATAATTTTATGGAGATACAGATCCGACCGATTTGGATGAATTTTTTAACGCCTTGTAATAAAACAAAAAATATATTTCTACAATTTAAGACATCCTTAATACAATGCAAAGAGTCCCATTAAATTATATATAATAGTTTTCCTTTAATTAATTCCTAAAGATCACCAATCTTTTTGGTCTCTACACCGGAACCTCCTCTTAAACTATCGTTAATTCTAAATATTTACTTTCCAGGCTACTTAGCATATCTGTAGTAGCTGTAATGGTTGCTTTCAAAGTTGAATCAAAGTACAGGAAAGCAATAGAAATTCTTCGACTAGTACTTACAGGATTAACAATCTTAGAATTCATAGACGGCCGAAGTTGGATATCGTGGGCGATTTTGCTAACCACGCCGTTGCACATTTGCACTTATCCCACAGAATTGAAGGAAAGAATGCAAGGGGTCGTGCTAGGACTGTTTTGCCCACTGGTTCTATTATCCGCATCTTACGAACCTCTCTTCTTCATAATCCTTGCGGTACACTTGTCTTGTTGGCCGCAATCTAATGCATTCTCTATTCAAAGCTATCAAAATACTAAACGTCTTTTGACGATGGAAGAATTGCTGACGGCCGCAATCTTTGTATCCTTTTTTTCTACAGAGAGCTGCATAATAGCACTGAAAGCATTAAACAGTTACTATTACCCATGTACATCCTGAACAATTTATTGTAGATGCTATATACATTATTGTGTTTCTTTGGGACTGGCAACATGGCAAGCATCAGCTCGTTCGACCCGTCTTGGACTCGACATTTCGTGACGATGTTCTCGCCATTCACGATGTTCTCGCTGATACTTTTAAAAATCAGCACGCCTTTAATGCTAATCGGATGCGCCAGTCGCGTGCTCGGGTCTCCAAGTATCTTCTTAGCGATACTTTTATTAGGCGACTGCCTGTCGTTACCGCTCCTGTATTGCGTTACTCCTCGAGGAAGCTGGTTGGATATTGGTAGCGCTATCAGTAGATTCACAATTGCGATATCGCTTCCGTGTCTTTTATTGTTATTATATTATCTTTCGTACCCCCTTATGACATTCGTTCCAAGTAAACTTAAGTTCCATATAGCTTTAGAAAAGAAACATATTGTATAAAGAAGCAGAATGTTTGTACGGAGTCCAGTGATTTGTTAACGTCAACAGAATAAAGTGAATATAAATCTCCTTATCGTTTAATGATTCATTCTCGTATGCAATAGAAGTGAATAGTAATTCCATTGTAATGTGGCTTTCGTGTTCTTCGAATAAATGTGTTTTATTTGCACGCGTGGGTTTGTTAGACTTAAAATTTAAATTCCTTATACTTCTTAGAAGCTTTCGAATCCTGACCTTGCTGGCGCTTGCGTTTACTCTGTAAAAATAGATAAATTTCATTCGCACGTTAATTCATCCGTTAAATGCACGATATACTCACTTTTTGCCGTTGCACGTGATCTTGAAGCATGTCCGACAAGTCTTCCCTTCTTAAGTGAGCTTGCCGCGACCTCATAGTCTCTTCGTACCGAGATGCCATTGCCTCGGAGTCCAGATCCAGTTCGCTTGGATCCAGCGCCAGCTCCACCGCTCCGTCCTTCTCCGTTCTTCCATCAGACGTTGTTCCACTTACCCCGCGGCGCGCAGCAATGACGGACGGCGGTGCTTGACCTCCCGCTGCCCCCGTCATGTCGTACACATGCGTGCTACCCATCATGCTCGCTCCGAGACCTTCTGTTCGCCGTTCTTGCAATACTGTGTACAAAGCCGGCGTATCCCCTCCTTCCATTTCGCTTTCGATCTTCTTTTTCCTCAACTCAATCGTCTCCGGAGTTTCTAATCCCGCAGGGATCGATGTGATTCCACTTGGTGTTATCAAGCCTTCCGCGCCAGGCGTGACCAAGCCGCTCGCATCGCCCTCTCCTTCCTTCCCTTCCCCTTCGCCTTCGCCGCCTTCCTCCGCATCCTCGTCCTCATCTTCATCCCCAGAAGACTCTGATTCAGGCTCGCCCCACATGCCTCTGTCGATCTCCTCGTCCATAGCATCTCCGCCCGGAGTACGAGATATTCCAAACACATCTCCGTACAAGGGTCTTCCTGTTTCATCGACCGGAGGCTTTCCCCAACCCCCAGCGTGATAACCAAACGCGCAACCCTCCGGGATAGGTGCGTTCAACCCAGGTATCTTTAAATTTGGGTAGCTAGGTGGAGGCCCGTAACGTTGCATAGCGATGAGCCACGGTGGAGGTACCTTGTGACAATTAGGTCCCACCGGCATACCAAGCGCGGTGCGCAGTTCGTCGGACAACTCCCCAGGCTTCTTCTCTTTCAAACGCGTTTCGAATTCTTTCCCTTCGTAATAAAGGTCGCCATGAATTGTCATGCGAGGTTTAGTCTGCCACTTGAAGAACGCGTCGTGTAGCTTCTGGTAGTCGATGTCTATCTTGCCGAGCTTGGGCCTGGCCCTCTCCCGCATCTTAGCTTTCAACGTGCGCGTGTCGTCTCGCTCCTGAAGACTCGCCCTCATCTCTGTGATGCCTGTGCGTTTTATAAAATCTGGTAGATCAAAAGGAGGCTTCTCTATACCACGTTTGCCCTGCAGATACTTCCTTTTGAAACACCAATGCCTCGGAACAGGCACTGTATTACGATGAGCTTTTAGCTGCACCAGGAGCTTCGGATCTCTTGCAGTAACATCATGCATCTCCACGACATCGGGACGTCCTACAAGCTGCTTCAATTCTGCGACGCTCAAGCGCGTCAGCCTCTTCAACTTCCTCTTAGAAAGACGCGGAGCGCCGTTCTCTCCTCCGCCTTGCTGCTGCTGCGGATTATTCGCATCATCGTCGAAGTCATCCAGTGGCGGCACTTTGCTGGGTATCGTCCCAGTCGTCTGTAGATTCGCTACCGGTGGATACTGTCCTATAGGCTCCCCTTTGTCCGCTTCAGTCGCTTTAGGTTCTGGTTCGGTTAACTTAAACGCTTCGAAAATTCTGGCGAACTGACGATACATCGGTTCCAAGTCATTGACGCTCGGAATCTCCTGAATGTACTCGATTTCTGGCAAATCATTCTTCGGTTTCGAGTTTTCTATATTGTCCTTTTTATTCTCTGATTCTTTTCCCGCAGTGTGCTTCCTCCTCTTTTTCTTCTTCTTCTTCTTTGTTTTGTTGCCCTTCGCGTCCGTCTTTTCTGTGGATTCGGGCTCGATTATAACGTCCTCTAATTGAGTCGCTTCTTCGCCTCCGGCTTCGTGATTAGGCGACTTTCCTAAAGAACCTATGTCGTTGGGGTCTGCTCCTACTTCCTTGGCTCTCTCGGTTTTAAAAGCCAGCGCTTGCTCCAGAGCTGCTGGTAGCTTCATCGAATCATTGTCCGGGTCTCGTCCTCCGTCGTCCGATGAATTGGGATTTTGGAGTTCGCTCGGTGGGCTCACTTTTAAGCTCAGCAAGCTGGGCAATGCTTTGGGGGGATCTACTCCTGGAACTCCGAGAGTATTGTTCGCGGCCATACTCATCATTGGTGGTATCTGATGTGCCATTTTTTGATTCTGTGTTTGGAATTGATAAGTGAGAAACATCAACAGTCAATAGGCAAAACATGTAAAGTATTTCGGTCGCAAGTTTTGGAGAGATTGATACAAATGGTTAAACAAAACTGTGATAACAGTTTGCAAAATTCATTTCTAGGTATTTATTTCGATATTACGGGAACTATAGTATAAATGACATATCCCTGATTGTAAATGAAAATAAAACTAACCTCATTTCCAGGCATATTCTCCATGTTATTGTTACTATTACATCCCTGTACGCTTCGCCATTTGCACGGATCAGTGCGCAGTTCGCTATTGCGCCGCTAGAGGTCCCAGATTCCCACAAATATACTATCGACCTCTCGATCATTTTCGATAAGAGTTCGATTTCCCCCGATCGATATGAATTTCCCGCCATTTCGTAGATTTAAAAAACTCGCGCGGAGCAAATTTTAATCGATAAAAGTAAAGAAAACAGCAATGTTAATAATAATTTTTGTACCGTCATAAATAATATATCCCAAATTTCCACAAATATACTATCGACCTCTCGAAAACTCTCGAAACGATTCAGAGTTCCCCTATCGATATGAATTTCCCGCCATTTCGTAGATTTCAAAAACTCACGCAGAGCAATTTTAATCTTATAATAAAAGTAACGAAAGCAAGAATATTACTAAAAAATATGGTACCGTCATGAATGATATAATCTTATAAAAGTAACGAAAGCAACGATATTACCAATAATTGTAGCTCCACTATAAATAATATAAAGAGTACACACATAAACATTAAGACTTCAGAAAAGTAGAAAATCATTTACGTATTTATCATCATTATCAGCTGTAAAAGTGTTTACAGAAGACGGGAGATGCTTGAAGGGGAATATAAATGCCTATGTTAAAAAGTCTTGAGCGAAGTTGGATCGAGCGGAAAAAGGACCAGTGCATTCTTCCACTTATGCTTATGTTTATTTATTAATTGTTGCGACGGAAGTCATCAAACTTGAAAATTTAATAAAAATATTCACAATGAGCATTCTTTCTTTCTTTCTCCCGCACGTACCTTTCTCTCTCACTCTCTCTCTTTCTCTCCCCCCTTTCACGCGCTCACTTTCTCTCTCACACACTCTCTCGCGTCTCTGTTACGCGCACGGCCGTAACATTTCTCGTGAGCTGATGCGCGTGGTATGAGCCAATTTTTTTTTAACCGATGTAGAACTCGTGTCCAGCACTCGTTGGACACTTTGTGTTGCCTGGCTATGCATGTATGAATGTGTGGTATGACGTATATGTACATTCAATTATTAATAATTATTATTAATAACAACAATAATTAATTAATACGAATAGAAAATCATGTTTTCACGGTGAATGACTTGATTCCTTCTTTTCGTTCCTCTTCACTTTTTTTCTTCAATTAAGATTCGATGAATGTTCGATTCCAGAGCAGTCTCCCCCTTCGTCCCATACACGTGAAGTATATGTATAATTTTCTCTGTCACTCTCTTTCTCTCTCAGCCATGTCAGTGCAACATCCAAATTCGGTTAAGCGAGGCCTTCGGTTTCGGCGAACTGCTGTCTCGGGAATCATTGACAAGAATTCCAAACAGCGATTAGTCCTTGCTCAACGTCCAGAGCTGCCAATGACGATACATAAAGCTGGGATATCTTCACTGTGATCACACTCTGGCCATTAAAATTACAATAACAGCATGGTTCCCATCTCACGGCGAACTAACGGTTCTATCAGTTTGCCTGATTGATTGTATTATCGATTCAGTCCAAGATGACGACCATGTCATCACCGCGTACTGCTCTCTGTGGATGAGGAGGGTGGAGAGGAGCTGGTAATCTACGCCACGGTTTGCGCGCTGCTCTTCGAAGTTCCACAGACGACAGGGTTCTTCTAAGTCTTCTGCAAATCAATGACAATATCGATGTTAGTATATTTCCATGGTGGATACGGGCAGGTGAAGATTAAGAGACGGGGAACAAGTCGCGGAGCGCTTACTTGGTTTGATCCGAGGCGCGGAAGTAAACATCATCGGGCGCATCCATCCACGAAATCACTTGCTTGCGGGCATTACTTCTAGATAATGGTGGACCATGAGGTAAGGTATGTGGATGAGCGGCTCTTCCATTTAGAGGTGGTGCCAATGGAAGAACGGGAGGAGCAGTGTGTTCCAAAGAGTGCTTTGGATGTAGCTGCTGAGAATGGTGAGCCCTTTTTGCAGGCGGTCCACCAGGGAGCCCCGCACTTAGGGCAATACCTATCGAGGACAAGAGAATTCGTAGCATATTCAACGAAACAGGAAGTTTGCGGTGATATCGCGATATACACGTGTACATAAAGCTATTAAGGGGTAATGCCACTGTAGAGCCTGGAAAGCAGTCTGTTTTTGAGAATTTTTTAAGCGAGTATAGTGAATGGATTACAAAATCTGTTTGAAGGCCTTTATTGTAAATACCTTGAACCAATTTTTAAAAAAAATTTTAATATAAAATGGCGGCGCCACAGCTCAACAAAAGAAGCTTATTCTGAAAAACAGCGTTCCGCGACCGGAAAGATTTCTCCTTTAATTTTTTACCTACATCAAAAAGCCAAAAATTTTGTATTTCAATATAAGATTATCTCGTGGAGTACAGTAGGAAATTAAAAAATACTGATTTTTGTAAGAATGGTGCGTGATTGTACAAAACGTTTCCATAATTTCGAGAATGTGGCAGTTCCGTGTTTTGTTTAATCACGCACCATTTTTACAAAAATCAGAATTTTTTCATTTCCTCCTGTACTTCCCGAGATAATCTTATACAGAACTAAAAAAATTTCAGTTTTTTAAAAATTGAGGGAGAAATCTTTCCGGCCGTGGAACACTGTTTTTCAGAAGAAGCTTCTTTTTGTGGAGCTGTGGCGTCCCCCTTTTGTATTAAAAAAGTTAAAAAAAATTTTGCTCATACTTCAAGGTATGTACAATGCCTTCAAACAGATTTTGTATTCCATTCACTATACTCGCTTAAAAAATTCTCAAAATCAGGCTGCCTCTCCGGGCTCCACAGTGGCATTACCCCCTAAACCGAGGATGCGCGTTCCTTCGGAACAAACAAACAAGCTACAAGATTTCATGATTGTTCGTTTCGCTGTGTACTTAGACTCATAGGCACTGAATTATTTTACCTTCATCCCAATCCACATCAGAGTAGAAGCCAATAAACAGAGACCATATTCAGTACTAAGCACTTAAAGATACATCAGCGATTTACAGTGACAAGTGGATGGTCTTGAAACTTACCATCTGATCCATTGATCTCGTCGAATGGAGGTCTTGTGCGTTTCATTATCGTTTGTTGCGGCATACTGGGTTGCGGCTGAGGCGGTGTCACCGTCAGCCTGTCCACCTCTGATTTATTTGGTACTCTTTCGTACAGAAGGCTTCCGTCTGTAATGGAATCATTAAAAAGGCATTAAAAACATTATAAATAAAATTCTATTTGCCACTTATTACATACCTGGTGCTTTCGGTGGTCTAGGGAAGGAAACCCGATCGGGTTGCTTTCGTTGTGCCGGTGCGGTGAGAGCTAGCCAGTCCCAGTCTCCAGGTTGCCGCGGAGAAGGATGATCGCCTAAGCGCGTCGCTATATCAGTGACGCGAGGGCGAGGTCGAGGTCGGACAGCGCGCGCCAAGATGCGCAGCTCCGCGGGACTTTTCGATGTCAATTGAGGGGAGGCGCAAAGGTGTCGCAACGGCGCGGCGTTTACAGGCTGATGAGGCGCTCTCGCCGCGTGGCGCGTACGTAACTGCGCGGCGCATAGTCGTCGGGCGGTCCGCGCCAACGCCGAAGTACGTAAATAAAATGCGGATCGAGTTTTCATCACAGGCCTGGGTGATCCGCCGCCTCCACCGCCGCTTGCCCCGCTTCCACGCAAGTCCACGCCATGGGCGCTGGCGTAGTGACGACTCAGGTGGGCCTTGAGCTTGAATTCCTTGCCGCAGGAAGGAATGCTACACCGATGAGGTCTGTGAGCACCGCCGATCCCTTTGCTCTCCTCGTCCGAGCCTGTGCCGCCCCTCTTTCTCTCCAAGTCGACATCGTCGATACGCGATGGAACCTAAACGCGAAAGAAATAAAACAACATCGTGAAATACGCGTAAGGTTGAATACCCGTGAATTCTTCGCAATGGAAATCTACCTTGAGACCGCCGTACTTCTTCCAGTACGTCCAACAGGACTGGCAAAGCCGACACTGCATGTGCGACGGGCCCCAGGCGTACCACTGCGGGCTCTGCATAACTTGACAGCTCTCGCACGGTTTGCCGCCAACCCCAACCATCAATATGCCGGAGTTATCGGTCGTCATGTTACCATTACTATTGCCATTTAGAACACTAGTTGGTTTCCCGTTACTGTTGCTATTACTATTACCAAGAGGTACGATCGTAGCCGCAGAAGGCGCAGTCGTAGGTGGGGCTGTCTTATTGTAATTTGGTATATAAACCTGCTTTAATTTACTTTCGGCTTCCACAGCTTTTACCCTCTTCTGCTGCACGTATCTGTCCGTTGTCTTCCACATGTAATAATATTCGATAACGTTCTTCAATGTCTTCCATGGTAACTGAAACATTACATCGTTGATTAGAGGGAAACGCCGATAAATATTCTTAGGTAAAAAGTACACTTACGAAGTCTTGACGTATGTCAGCGAAATCCTTTCCGTACTTGTCCAGTGCCTCCTCGAAGAGATTTGCCTCGGATGCGCTCCACTCTTCCATTTCGTCTCTGCATAATACTGGGCCAGTACTTGGCACTAAGGACGACATTGCTTTGGCGACGTCGTAATTGTGCCGATGCAAAGTATCCATTGCGTGGAACTGGGAAATATAAACAGCAATAAGAGGACGTCGCTGGTATAAATAAACTGTAATCCACGCAGGAATGATGATGATATTTACAAGAGTGATGTCTCTTGACGCAGCTGCCGCAGACATATGCAGAGAGGGTTGTTTCACCGAGGACGAGCAATCTAAAGCTCTTGCGAATGTGCCTACAGATCTACTGACGACGAGGAATTGATCGATCTGGCGGTCCGTTAACGCATGTCGCGGCGTCCAAACCAACGTCTCCAAGTCTTGCAACCTACGAGGATCCGCTTCCCTTTCAGCCGGCGTAAGTGGTGACGGCGCTATGCCGTCGGCTTGGTATCTACTGCCTACTCTAA